>LS997562.1:19435919-20911189 GCA_000469685.2 Haemonchus contortus | reverse complement strand
TCGATGGCAAGCGACCTATGCTTTCCATTTATTCGACCGATATCACGGTAAAATATGAAGATGCCATCATTCCTTCTCAGCACAAAATACAAAACATTTGATCTCGGGCGGGCTCGAACCGCCGGCCTTCTGTGTGTTAGACAGATGTGATAACCACTACACCACGAGATCTCGATGGCAAGCGACCTATGCTTTCCATTTATTCGACCGATATCACGGTAAAATATGAAGATGCCATCATTCCTTCTCAGCACAAAATACAAAACATTTGATCTCGGGCGGGCTCGAACCGCCGGCCTTCTGTGTGTTAGACAGATGTGATAACCACTACACCACGAGATCTCGATGGCAAGCGACCTATGCTTTCCATTTATTCGACCGATATCACGGTAAAATATGAAGATGCCATCATTCCTTCTCAGCACAAAATACAAAACATTTGATCTCGGGCGGGCTCGAACCGCCGGCCTTCTGTGTGTTAGACAGATGTGATAACCACTACACCACGAGATCTCGATGGCAAGCGACCTATGCTTTCCATTTATTCGACCGATATCACGGTAAAATATGAAGATGCCATCATTCCTTCTCAGCACAAAATACAAAACATTTGATCTCGGGCGGGCTCGAACCGCCGGCCTTCTGTGTGTTAGACAGATGTGATAACCACTACACCACGAGATCTCGATGGCAAGCGACCTATGCTTTCCATTTATTCGACCGATATCACGGTAAAATATGAAGATGCCATCATTCCTTCTCAGCACAAAATACAAAACATTTGATCTCGGGCGGGCTCGAACCGCCGGCCTTCTGTGTGTTAGACAGATGTGATAACCACTACACCACGAGATCTCGATGGCAAGCGACCTATGCTTTCCATTTATTCGACCGATATCACGGTAAAATATGAAGATGCCATCATTCCTTCTCAGCACAAAATACAAAACATTTGATCTCGGGCGGGCTCGAACCGCCGGCCTTCTGTGTGTTAGACAGATGTGATAACCACTACACCACGAGATCTCGATGGCAAGCGACCTATGCTTTCCATTTATTCGACCGATATCACGGTAAAATATGAAGATGCCATCATTCCTTCTCAGCACAAAATACAAAACATTTGATCTCGGGCGGGCTCGAACCGCCGGCCTTCTGTGTGTTAGACAGATGTGATAACCACTACACCACGAGATCTCGATGGCAAGCGACCTATGCTTTCCATTTATTCGACCGATATCACGGTAAAATATGAAGATGCCATCATTCCTTCTCAGCACAAAATACAAAACATTTGATCTCGGGCGGGCTCGAACCGCCGGCCTTCTGTGTGTTAGACAGATGTGATAACCACTACACCACGAGATCTCGATGGCAAGCGACCTATGCTTTCCATTTATTCGACCGATATCACGGTAAAATATGAAGATGCCATCATTCCTTCTCAGCACAAAATACAAAACATTTGATCTCGGGCGGGCTCGAACCGCCGGCCTTCTGTGTGTTAGACAGATGTGATAACCACTACACCACGAGATCTCGATGGCAAGCGACCTATGCTTTCCATTTATTCGACCGATATCACGGTAAAATATGAAGATGCCATCATTCCTTCTCAGCACAAAATACAAAACATTTGATCTCGGGCGGGCTCGAACCGCCGGCCTTCTGTGTGTTAGACAGATGTGATAACCACTACACCACGAGATCTCGATGGCAAGCGACCTATGCTTTCCATTCATTCGACCGATATCACGGCAAAATATGAAGATGCCATCATTATTTCTCAGCACAAAATACAAAACATTTGATCTCGGGCGGGCTCGAACCGCCGGCCTTCTGTGTGTTAGACAGATGTGATAACCACTACACCACGAGATCTCGATGGCAAGCGACCTATGCTTTCCATTCATTCGACCGATATCACGGCAAAATATGAAGATGCCATCATTATTTCTCAGCCACAAAATACAAAACATTTGATCTCGGGCGGGCTCGAACCGCCGGCCTTCTGTGTGTTAGACAGATGTGATAACCACTACACCACGAGATCTCGATGGCAAGCGACCTATGCTTTCCATTCATTCGACCGATATCACGGCAAAATATGAAGATGCCATCATTAGTTCTCACCACAAAATACAAAACATTTGATCTCGGGCGGGCTCGAACCGCCGGCCTTCTGTGTGTTAGACAGATGTGATAACCACTACACCACGAGATCTCGATGGCAAGCGACCTATGCTTTCCATTCATTCGACCGATATCACGGCAAAATATGAAGATGCCATCATTCCTTCTCAGCACAAAATACAAAACATTTGATCTCGGGCGGGCTCGAACCGCCGGCCTTCTGTGTGTTAGACAGATGTGATAACCACTACACCACGAGATCTCGATGGCAAGCGACCTATGCTTTCCATTCATTCGACCGATATCACGGCAAAATATGAAGATGCCATCATTACTTCTCAGCACAAAATACAAAACATTTGATCTCGGGCGGGCTCGAACCGCCGGCCTTCTGTGTGTTAGACAGATGTGATAACCACTACACCACGAGATCTCGATGGCAAGCGACCTATGCTTTCCATTCATTCGACCGATATCACGGCAAAATATGAAGATGCCATCATTAGTTCTCACCACAAAATACAAAACATTTGATCTCGGGCGGGCTCGAACCGCCGGCCTTCTGTGTGTTAGACAGATGTGATAACCACTACACCACGAGATCTCGATGGCAAGCGACCTATGCTTTCCATTCATTCGACCGATATCACGGCAAAATATGAAGATGCCATCATTAGTTCTCACCACAAAATACAAAACATTTGATCTCGGGCGGGCTCGAACCGCCGGCCTTCTGTGTGTTAGACAGATGTGATAACCACTACACCACGAGATCTCGATGGCAAGCGACCTATGCTTTCCATTCATTCGACCGATATCACGGCAAAATATGAAGATGCCATCATTAGTTCTCACCACAAAATACAAAACATTTGATCTCGGGCGGGCTCGAACCGCCGGCCTTCTGTGTGTTAGACAGATGTGATAACCACTACACCACGAGATCTCGATGGCAAGCGACCTATGCTTTCCATTCATTCGACCGATATCACGGCAAAATATGAAGATGCCATCATTAGTTCTCACCACAAAATACAAAACATTTGATCTCGGGCGGGCTCGAACCGCCGGCCTTCTGTGTGTTAGACAGATGTGATAACCACTACACCACGAGATCTCGATGGCAAGCGACCTATGCTTTCCATTCATTCGACCGATATCACGGCAAAATATGAAGATGCCATCATTAGTTCCTCAGCCACAAAATACAAAACATTTGATCTCGGGCGGGCTCGAACCGCCGGCCTTCTGTGTGTTAGACAGATGTGATAACCACTACACCACGAGATCTCGATGGCAAGCGACCTATGCTTTCCATTCATTCGACCGATATCACGGCAAAATATGAAGATGCCATCATTAGTTCTCACCACAAAATACAAAACATTTGATCTCGGGCGGGCTCGAACCGCCGGCCTTCTGTGTGTTAGACAGATGTGATAACCACTACACCACGAGATCTCGATGGCAAGCGACCTATGCTTTCCATTCATTCGACCGATATCACGGCAAAATATGAAGATGCCATCATTAGTTCCTCACCACAAAATACAAAACATTTGATCTCGGGCGGGCTCGAACCGCCGGCCTTCTGTGTGTTAGACAGATGTGATAACCACTACACCAGGAGATCTCGATGGCAAGCGACCTATGCTTTCCATTCATTCGACCGATATCACGGCAAAATATGAAGATGCCATCATTAGTTCTCACCACAAAATACAAAACATTTGATCTCGGGCGGGCTCGAACCGCCGGCCTTCTGTGTGTTAGACAGATGTGATAACCACTACACCACGAGATCTCGATGGCAAGCGACCTATGCTTTCCATTCATTCGACCGATATCACGGCAAAAGATGAAGATGCCATCATTAGTTCTCACCACAAAATACAAAACATTTGATCTCGGGCGGGCTCGAACCGCCGGCCTTCTGTGTGTTAGACAGATGTGATAAGCACTACACCACGAGATCTCGATGGCAAGCGACCTATGCTTTCCATTCATTCGACCGATATCACGGCAAAAGATGAAGATGCCATCATTAGTTCTCACCACAAAATACAAAACATTTGATCTCGGGTGGGCTCGAACCGCCGGCCTTCTGTGTGTTAGACAGATGTGATAACCACTACACCACGAGATCTCGATGGCAAGCGACCTATGCTTTCCATTCATTCGACCGATATCACGGCAAAATATGAAGATGCCATCATTCCTTCTCAGCACAAAATACAAAACATTTGATCTCGGGCGGGCTCGAACCGCCGGCCTTCTGTGTGTTAGACAGATGTGATAACCACTACACCACGAGATCTCGATGGCAAGCGACCTATGCTTTCCATTCATTCGACCGATATCACGGCAAAATATGAAGATGCCATCATTAGTTCTCACCACAAAATACAAAACATTTGATCTCGGGCGGGCTCGAACCGCCGGCCTTCTGTGTGTTAGACAGATGTGATAACCACTACACCACGAGATCTCGATGGCAAGCGACCTATGCTTTCCATTCATTCGACCGATATCACGGCAAAATATGAAGATGCCATCATTCCTTCTCAGCACAAAATACAAAACATTTGATCTCGGGCGGGCTCGAACCGCCGGCCTTCTGTGTGTTAGACAGATGTGATAAGCACTACACCACGAGATCTCGATGGCAAGCGATCTATGCTTTCCATTCATTCGACCGATATCACGGCAAAAGATGAAGATGCCATCATTAGTTCTCACCACAAAATACAAAACATTTGATCTCGGGCGGGCTCGAACCGCCGGCCTTCTGTGTGTTAGACAGATGTGATAACCACTACACCACGAGATCTCGATGGCAAGCGACCTATGCTTTCCATTCATTCGACCGATATCACGGCAAAATATGGAGATGCCATCATTCCTTCTCAGCACAAAATACAAAACATTTGATCTCGGGCGGGCTCGAACCGCCGGCCTTCTGTGTGTTAGACAGATGTGATAAGCACTACACCACGAGATCTCGATGGCAAGCGACCTATGCTTTCCATTCATTCGACCGATATCACGGCAAAATATGAAGATGCCATCATTATTTCTCACCACAAAATACAAAACATTTGATCTCGGGCGAGCTCGAACCGCCGGCCTTCTGTGTGTTAGACAGATGTGATAACCACTACACCACGAGATCTCGATGGCAAGCGACCTATGCTTTCCATTCATTCGACCGATATCACGGCAAAATATGAAGATCCCATCATTAGTTCTCGCCACAAAATACAAAACATTTGATCTCGGGCAAGCTCGAACCGCCGGCCTTCTGTGTGTTAGACAGATGTGATAACCACTACACCAGGAGATCTCGTTGGCAAGCGACCTATGCTTTCCATTCATTCGACTGATATCACGGTAAAATATGGAGATGCCATCATTCCTTCTCAGCACAAAATACAAAACATTTGATCTCGGGCGGGCTCGAACCGCCGGCCTTCTGTGTGTTAGACAGATGTGATAACCACTACACCACGAGATCTCGATGGCAAGCGACCTATGCTTTCCATTCATTCGACCGATATCACGGCAAAAGATGAAGATGCCATCATTAGTTCTCACCACAAAATACAAAACATTTGATCTCGGGCGGGCTCGAACCGCCGGCCTTCTGTGTGTTAGACAGATGTGATAACCACTACACCACGAGATCTCGATGGCAAGCGACCTATGCTTTCCATTCATTCGACCGATATCACGGCAAAATATGAAGATGCCATCATTAGTTCTCACCACAAAATACAAAACATTTGATCTCGGGCGAGCTCGAACCGCCGGCCTTCTGTGTGTTAGACAGATTTGATAACCACTACACCAGGATATCTCGTTGGCAAGCGACCTATGCTTTCCATTTATTTGACCGATAACACGGTAAAATATGGAGATGCCATCATTCCCTGCTCAGCACAAGGTAGTAACGAAGGGCTGCCCCATTATCACATATCCGACGTCTCCAACCCTACGTCACATACATGTTCGGAACAGGAATCGAGCTTTTGAGGGAGCGATGGCGGATCTTTATTGGGGATGTGTTATGAAATGTTCATTTTTATATAGCTATTACTGTTCTTTTCGTCTATGACATCTTATGATCTCTCAGTTTAGAGCTATCTATCAAAAGCAAAAGTGAGCTCATAGGTTTTGCCTTATATGATACATATCCGTTGATTTATGTAGAGATTCACTTCTCATCGGATGTTATCTCGCTTCAATATCGTAGTAATTTATCCGCGATAAGGGTTCTCTTGATCTAAGTTTTAAAGTGTTCCATACCTGGACCTCCTACCAAGTCCTCAACTACCTGCACTTAATTATTCCGCTCATTTCTCTGTCGAATTCTATTGCAATTTGAGTCACGAAGAAGAGAGAAGGAAAGGCAAACTTCGTTACTCAGCCGGAAGACTTATTGATCAATCAAGAAGCTGCTGTTTTCAAAGTTGGTCGAATCCAGAAAGCAAGACTTCGACAGGTAACCCAGACGGGGTTGAACGAGAGGACGAAAAAAACCACTGAATCACGCAATCCAGTACAGATCAGGCCTATACGGGAACGGCCTTGGGCAAGGGCATTAGTTAACTGTTTTGATAAAATCTGCAACTGCGGACCACTACCGTGTCACTTTCTTCGCAGGGGAACGTTCGATTTGTGCGATTCCGGGTGCGCGTGGTGAAATTCGGGATGATTAAAGCAACTCCTGCGCCTATCATTGGGGCACAAACTTGAAATAGAGTACTTTAGTAGGGTCGGACAATCCTACTAGCCTACTTTATTTCAAACTTAGGCCCGCCGCGCCATTAGCCGCGCGCTTCCAGAATCGCACAAACTGACACACACACTTCTTCACATGAAATCACCACCTACCGTAGTTGCGGTTTGATGCTGATAAAAAATGACTTCAATTGAAAAAATGCCTTTATCAATGAAACAATTTCTTTATCGAGTAGTTATGAACAGGTAATATCAAAAGACGCTCAAAGACGATGTCCCTTCTGCAGCTAACTCCGTTTTTTATCTCTTTATGTTAGTCATAGTTTCGGCAGGATGGAATGAATTACAGCGAGGCAAAGAAAAAACGACTTGAAAATTAAAATAAATCATTTTTTTGAAAATGATACTAAAACATGATATAAAACAGTAATTTATATAACAACATCATCAAAGGCTACTGTCCCTTCCACCTTTCTAGCTGCTCCATCGCTTCTGAAATCTCGAATGGGTGCAGCAATAAAAGTGCAGAGAGTAGGAAACACGAGATGCCGCAAGGATTTGTCGCTAGCTGCAAGACATGGCAAGGGTTCCCTTCTAGGTAAGCGAGTGCGGACTTTGTACCCAAATTCCCACGACCGCGTATTTCGATTTCGTGGCATTTACGGTAATCGATCACTGGGAATTCAATTCTTACCCTCACCCTGCGTGTTCCGGCGAGGGTATTATAGCATTCGGGTGCACTATTCGATACCCCTTCCGCTCTACAGGTTCTGGCAGCACTTTCGAAAAATCGATACCTCATCATAAAACATATGTGCTAGCGATGCACATTGAAGAACAAACTCAGGGGTAGCTGGAGGAGGAGTGTCTACTACACAAGGGAGAAAAGGAATAAAATTGATGAAAAGAGCGGTCTTTAGTTGATCGAGCAGGAGATATGTGGCAAGCGTGGGTGCCGGAACTTCTCCCCGAATTCCCACGGCAAGCGAGAAAGGTCACGCGGTGGCTACCCTATCTATGCACTGAGAATTCAAGCCTTTCCCTTCAAAGCGATCGACTGCGTGCGATCAGGTGCGGCGAACGCGACGCTGTTTTCGGGGAGAAGGTACCGGACCCGGCAAATGTGAATGGCTAATGTCCTATGAGGGTATCAAAAAATTATTTAACAGAGAAAGCTTGGTTATTCAAAAACGACTTAGTTGGGAATTTTTTCCTCGATTCATATGCACTTTCAACGTTTGCCCTACTCTGCATTCAATTTTGTTGTGAAAAGGCGAAGGGAAAGGGAAAAAACTATGACTGAAGCAGTTTATAATGCCCTCTTAAATGTACAAGGATATACAATTCATTCAGATTTCTCAGTTTTGTTTTTCAAAATCTCCTCCTCGACAAACTTGTATGCACAACGAGCGTCTTTAATCATCATATCAGCGATTCCTGAGCTTTGTACCTGAAAATCCATCTGTCAACTTCCGTAAAAGTAATGAACTTGTTCAAACTCCTCACCGCTTTCGGCGTCAGTTTGTCTTTCAGATCCACTGATACCAGATATTCAATTACACACTTTGATGCATCATTCGCTTGTGGACTGAATTTGCCGGCAACCACATTAGCCCATCCACTGGAATGTACTGTAGTAGTTATGATACTGTAATTAATTGTTAAGTCAACGATGATTTCAGTAGAAATGGGTTCATACCGCTTTTTCTTGGCTGCTACGGGAATGTCAGTTTCAAAGCTAGTGGCTGCCACAACGTATGAGTCGCCTACCTGCAAAATTAGTCTTATTTTCCATAGAAGGAATGGGGTAAATAAATAAATAAATAAAGGATTGAATGCAACAAGTTTTACAGGAGAAACTCGTTCATTAGCTTCTTCATGTGTGTTTATTTACTTTCAACCAGCTACCTACTGCCTTACGTACCGTACTGCAAGTCATGGTCGGGCAGCACCATACATAATCCCTCTCACGATTGGTAGAAATGAGGAAAATTTTATGGGCTGCTGACTGTCGCCTGTGGGGACAGCGGATTTTGCACACTTCAGCTGTAAATTCCTAGAGAGTGATTTTCGTGTTCAGGGTTTCTGACAAGTCGTGGGACTGGTTAGTTGGATCAAGAGTGGGTAGGATGATGTCTAGATCATCTTCAGTTGCGTCTCCTCCTCTGGAGAAGTCCATTTCACCGGAATGCTAGACTGTACAAATCCTCGTAAAGCATAGGAACATCACCTTTTCCCTATATTAAATCAGTTTTCCTGTGCGTATGCTGCCTATGGAATTACTTGTGACAGCCAGCTAGTTCACTAGCTAGTATGTCTATCCTACAAGACTAGTTTGGGTATAGTGGGACTCGAGTCCGACAAAACTGACAGGGCCATTACCTCGGTGAATTGGTTTCAACTTAGCGTGCGCAACCGGTAGAGCCCAACTGTTATTAACTAACTGTTCTGTTTTTATTTTGTTTTCCATAGAGCCCGAATCAAAGGATTGCCACGCGAAAGTTTATGGGAGCTTCGCGATCCGAGCCAACTGGCGTCATGCGTTACTACGACGGATATATCAGCTTGTAATGAGCCTTCCCACTTCATGGAACCCAACTATTTTGGAATGTACTATAAACCAATTCAGAACATAAGGAGCCCCTCTAATTTACTGATTGTTCTAATAGTAACACACTACGAGTCATCCTTCTATGCCAATCCCTCTTGAGTATGACCGCTTTTCAACAAAATGATTTAATCAGGATTCTCTTCCAGTTTTTTTCATTGAATTGCAATTAACAAACTTATGAGTAATTTACCTTCCTCCACATTCGACATACAACGAAATCACGACCTTTGATGACAATCACATCTGACGTTGTGTACTGAAAAAAAAATTGCCGACTGTTACATCCAGAATGCTCCCAATGTGCCTCTCTCGATTGCCTCCCCTTATTTATATAATAATTTTTAATGCCATTTATTCGTAGTCTTGTTGGGGTATAGTTTTGTTATACTCTTGAGTTTGATATGTTCTGTTTGTTACTGTCATTTCGTTTGTATCGCACGTCCACGTGGATAATCTGTTTATCTGCGTGCAGCTAAATAAATAAATAAATAAATAATGTGATATTGAAAAGGAAGTTGATTCTTTTGGTTGCCATTCCAAAAAAGAGTTTCTCTAAATGTTAGTTTTGCTTCTCTAAAAACTCTTCTAAATTCTAAATTTTTTCTCTAAAATTGTTAGTTTCTCTAAAAATTTTCCCTAAAATTCCTTTATTTTCGAGCTAGCCGTGGGCATCTGCATATTGAAGTAATATACTAGGGACTGATACATACAGCTCCGCTCTCAAAAGCTTGACTCAAAGATGAATTCCTCTGGAACTCTGTTCTGAGGTATCAAAAGACTCGTTCTTGGGAAGAATAACTCAGAATTCTGATCATGTCTCAGAACTACAAATTATTGCTGACTATGAAAGAAGTACCCACGGAGGAAACCATACAGTTTTATAGTTAATGTGCCCATAGGCCAATAGACTCCAATTGAATACCATGGAAACCTAATTTGGGGTTACTGAGGAATTTTACAGTAAACAGGAGCTCGAGTGCAGCAAAAAGCTATGTCTTGCTCTGAGACAAGCACAACAGCAAGTGAGTATTGAAATTCTTCTGACGAACATATGTACATGATTTCGACCTCTTTCAAGTTGTACAACTGAATTCAGTTCGATGTTTGTCCCACCCACCCAAATATCCGCTCCTAGCCCAAGGGATCATGAACGAATTTATGTATAGACCGATTGTTCTGTTCAATTACAGAGGATATATTTGCTGAACTGTTGAGTTCCCATATGCATCAGCACCAAGGACAATTCCCATCCCAACAGATCAAATACAGTCCTCTCAACACGGAAACAGCGTAACACACTAGCAACGTTCTTGTTCAGTAGAATCCAAAAAGAGACTCACATGAAGAATATCAGCGTGCTCGCTGATCGTATCAACCCGTTCCAGACTGTGTACATTGCTGTTCCATTCGGGTGTTTTTTCAATCTGAAGTAGAACAAAATCGATAATCGTCTAAAACGTTGGACTATGATGTTAAAAGTAGTAAAAGAAGAGGTAGTACACAAGATAGCCATTGGCATTGGCCCAGGACGGTGAGAGGGAAGCCAGTACATTAGAATAGGGAGGCAACAGTTCATATCTTGTGTTATGTCTAGCTTACTTCCTATCCACATGGAAAATGAGGGTTAAACTAGGAAATGTTGAAGAGAGACGAATTCAACGGCATTCCTAGAGGTCGCCCCATTCATTTGGGAACCCATGTAGAAAGTTCAAACAACTTGTCGTGACCTATAACGACAGTGAAAGGCAATTCTAGACAGTTTCCGCTTGTTGTAGTCAGCTCTTTGCTCAATTGCAACAGCTGAAATCTCGTCCAAATGCCCTCTCAATGCCATTTCCGTCATGCAATGGGGCACAGGTCCTCGTCGAAAACGAAGAAATTTGTAATCATGGTGGGATTAGTAGGAAAGAAAGGGATCCTCACATCATTCCAGTGGCTTTTGAACAATGTCTCCGCGTCGATGTTGAACGCTTTCTGAAATCAGTGAATCATTTCATCATTTCGCGAAAAAAGGTACTACAACCAAGTCTAGGGGGAAAAGAAGGTCTTTGGACGGTAAGCTCGATGGAGAACTAGTATACTACGGTTGTTACCTTCAAATAATAAACTTTTCCTATTGGAAAGTGCTTGTTGAAGCATTTATCGCCTTTGTGTTCAGCTTTTTGCTTCCAATCTTTGCGATCGGCTCGTTTAGCATCGTCGAACACCTTTAAAGCTTCCACAAATGCATGTGCCGTACCGCGCAGACCAATTCCATACTGAAACTGTTAGAATCGATTGATATCATTGACAACATTCTCATTTCCCTATTTTCACCCTCACAGGATGATTCTCTAAGAATGATTCATAGAGTTCTTGTTCTGCTTGCCCTATCTGATAGAAGTCCATTCAACAAAAAGTTGGCAGCCGTTTGATCCCGAGTTCCCACTGACTGCTTTCATAGTCCACCGGCAGGCCGGCGTGTTAGGCGAGGCAGTGCTAGGGGGGAAAAGGGAGGCAGACGGTCGGTCAGCCCCTTCGAAGGGCTGTAAACAAAGAGAGACAAGATCAAAAACCATTTGTACAAGCCCCTGGTTGTTTGGTTTTTGATCTTGTTCTTCTCTGTCTTCAGCCCTTCGACCGACCGTCTGCCTCCCTCCTTCCCCCTAGCACGGCCTCGCCTGGCACGCCGGCACGTCGGCCGGCCGGCGGACTATGAAAGCAGCCACTGAGATGCCTGACGTGGTAAATGTATAATAATTTCATGCCATTTTGAATATTTCATAGTTTAAAGTAATATTACTGAAAATAAGTCATAATAATAATAGTATTCAAACATAAGTTATGAAAGTAGTGGCAGGACGATGCTGAACTACTGGATGATGAAGGATACAGGCTTAGGGACGTTGGTAAATCCTGGTTTGGTATGCGCCCCGCATTCGACTTCCATTCAGAATAGTACTGGCGTATTGAATGCGTGTGTGGCTTAGTTACGGTAAGTTACGGTAACCAGCTCATGTGTAATTCACTGCTTTGTCCCCATAAACGGTACCCCTCAACCGACTCCCTGAGGTATCTAAAACTCAGATTGCTCTTGCAAATATCGGCCCGGGATTCGAACACGTTACCACTTATTTGTGTTAACGCGCCACTTGCCGCTACACTACCTCCTCCCTGCCAAAGAATAAACTCGTCATTCCTCTAGATCAAAATGATAGGTATCCTGAAAAAAAACAGCCCAGATTCTCTGTGGACTACACTTTCCGAGACTGATGGAGAGTTGATCACGGACTACAGTTTCCTCTTGGCAGCAATTTTTATTTCTATTTCCTGTCTTATATCTGATGTACTATTGATTTTTGTGTATTATTGTAATGTATTTATTTATTTATTTATTCGTGTGTGCCACTTCACGCGCCTTAACTTGTACGGAGAGAGCGACACAGTCATCATAAACAATCAAAAAGGGCTTAGTATGTACCTATCGAATATTTACGAATAACTGAAAATTGTAGTTGACGATCAGACACACCAAGGAGACCCATCTTACCTATAGTGGTCGGGTGGCATCCAGGTCCACTTCCCCCACCAGTCGGTAATGGTGCTCGGAACACGCGTATACCGACAGCCTCGTGGGGCAGGTGAGCCGGGTAATAACCGGATGCCAATCTTCTAAACTTCCGAGGAGAAAAGGTCATCTTTTAGGCAATATTTGTGAGTCTATCAACCGATATTTGTATACAATTGTGAAGAATATGTTTTTTGTGAATCTCATTCATTTCACAACATATATACATATATTTTGAAGGTTTACAACGGAGAGAATCTTCTGGAAGAGGCTTCTAACTAGTATAAAAATCTGTAATAAAGGCTTTTCGAATTTTATGAAAAGCAGAAAAATAAAAGTTGTCTTTTGATTTTTTCAATAACAAACTACAACTGAAATGTTGAAACTGAACTAAACACAAAGAGATATTCCATGTGAAAAACTTGCCTGATTGTTTGCAGTAGTATCCTCGATTTCTAGCAATTTCACAGTGGTAGACATCTGCAAATCGAATATTCTCATTATTTTCAAAGAGAACGATACTTTTCAGTCGAACACGGAGAAAAAGCAAAAGCAAAGCGGGCTAAACGTTGTGAGCTGATTGCGGACGAGGTGATAAAGTTGACCGCAGTTTATAGGAGCATTTATGCAAAGGGAAAGCACTTAGAACAATATGTCGCTGATGTTTATTCTTTTGTAGTTTACAATGTGTTCAATCATTGATATAGAACTATGGCCGACGAAATGTCGAGACTAGATGAATTCTCTTTTTTGCACAGCGAATAGTCCAATAGATCATCTAATCAGCCAACAAACCTAAATGACCGAAGTTTTTTGAATTGATAAGATTTTCAGGTCGTAGCGCGAGGAGGTGATGTAGCGGCAAGTGTCGTAGCTTACCACATGCATGGTCCAAGGATCGAATCACGAGTCGTCACCCCCGTTGGCCAAAGTAGCCTATCATCCTTTCGGGGTCGGTCAGATGGTGCTATATCCGTTTCAATAAATTCGAAATTTGAAACTCGAATCATCACAGCAATTCTCTGCATGGGCCTTATATGCATCTAACAGGCAGGTACGATTCTGATATGAAGTCGAAGGCGGGGCGCATCTAAATAGCGGGACTGGTTTACATCATGAGAATTGACAGACGAGGATTTTCAGATACAGCCATTGGCACGAACGCTTCACAAGTGTGCTGTATTACGGATGAAACATTTGGCCTCCAACGAGACTTAAACCCGCTTTGGGCTTCATGGGCATCCCTCGTTTCCCCTCTTTTCCATTCGGAAAACTGTATTGCACAAATAAGAGTTTGAAGCTCATACTGTGAAACGTTCTTTACAGCTCATTACTTTTGTTTCGACAACTGAAAAAGAGTAAAGGATAAAGTCTTGGGGCGTTCATCGATCCCGTCTTCGCCCCGCATTCGACTCCCCTTCAGCAGCATAGCGGCGTGGTATGTATCCTATACAATGACTTGTGGCGGCCAGCCAATGGGCAAATTAGGGTTTTTACCCTCCCACACGATTTGGGTACCAATTAACGGACTCAGAGGTGGAAGGCTTGATTGGATTAGGTGGATATTTATGCGGGATTTGAACCCGTGACTATGGCAGTGTTATATGTAGTACACCACTTTCGCTCATTAAAAAATTACTGATTGCGAATTTGTATAATGTGTACGACAAAACGACGTTATTGGAGTGTTATGGACTCTCATCAATGAAATGTCATAAAGAGCGATAAACATGGCTCATCTCCACTCCATGAATCTTTCTTGAAGGTACAGTTGACGATAATTTCGGGGTACCGCTTTTATTCAAAAAGCGGAAGTATAGATTGAAAATAGTTTATTGGTAGTGAAAAAAGCGAAAGAATTCGCCGATTTCTAGAAAATTATGGTTCTTCAAAAGTAGGGGAAATAGAGGTCGGACGAGATTGTCGTGACGGAAATAACATGGAAGGGGTATTCGGACGAGATATCAGTTACGCAATTGCACAAAGAGTGCACTGACTGACTACATCAAGACAGAATGTACAGAACTGTCCTTCGCTGTCGCTATGGGTCGTGACAAGTTGTTTACACTTCCTACATGGGTTCCCTTCTCAATGCCGGTGTAACTCGTCCAAGGATACACATAGGCCAATCTTTGAGCCTTTATAACTCTGTAACTAGGCCGTTTTCCAACGTAATAGTGCCAGAGATGGTATACGCGGGGCCTCAAATCCATCCTGTTGGGAGATCTCGGAAACCATTTTTATGGTGGACCGTGCCTTTATGCCAAGCACAGAATGATCCTCTTATGAGAATCATAGATACAGCACGAAAACAGACTCGTGGCTCAAATTGTCAGGTTGAATTTCAACAATAAGAAATGCCATCTGTTTACTGTTTACCATTTCGGAGCCTAATTGCCTAGAGTTGTTATGTGCTGCATATGCCATTCAATATGCTCATCAGGTTTTCAAAACAAACAGAATACCTACACTTTTATTAACATAGTAGTTATGCTAGTGAATACGGAGAAAATTGGTATCTGACCTACACGTGGTGTCGATATACCCTTGTTATCTAAAATGCTTCTAAAAGCCCTACTTACAAGAAATGCTTCTAAAAAAAGAAGACAAACACTCAAGCATGGAGTGAAAAGTACCACTTAGTGTGAGAAACAAGCAAATGTGGTCCCTTCAGTAGTTTCATGAGATTAACTTCTATGATCAGTAATTGTGCGAACACCAAATTGATTAGAAATACTATAGTTACGAATTGTAGGCAAGTATAATAGAAAGAAAGGAAGATCCGAAAAAGTGGGTCCTGTCCAGAAACTGACTCATACGAATTTTAGAGTCGTATTTGAGACTTTATGCATTTCCGAGTCATATAATCGTCCATATCATCAGCTAGTGATAAAAAGCTGTTTTCCATTGAATCTTTCTTATAGAGAAGTGTGACCGATGGAATGAGTGGGATGTGATGGCAAAAGATGGTTCCAATCACTATGAAATGTTCTTAGCCCTAGACATTAGATGATCTAATTAATGAGCGTAGGTGGAGTAGTGGCAAGTAGCGCATTACCTCACACGCATGGTCACCGGTTCGAATCCCAGCCAACCCTTCCATCTCTTCGGGGTCGCTTAGTTGGCACCAGACTCGTCTGGGAGGATGAAAGCACTGGCCACCACAAGTCATTGTATAGGCCATACGCATTGAATAGGTCACTACGATTCTGAATGCGCCCCTAGACGGAGTTGATTAACGTCCCAAGTAATTTCATAATCAGGATTTCTGTGTTAGAATCTTCCTTTGAGTTTTAAACGCATCTCTCTTTCACTACAATAACTGCCAAAAAAGGTCAACCAGGCACAGGGCAGACGGAAGGATAAAATACTACCGTTCGTCAATACACATACGTTTTTATTCTACGCGTGCCCAGGTCCTACGAGACCTTTTTTATGTGAGAAATCAAGGACTGAGCAATATTTTTTTTCCTTATATAGCAGGTTCCATTTGCGCTTATGTCACAAATTACAGGGTAACAAACATTGTACCTGAATTCCAACGGTTTCAGGCACGCACGCGGAAGTGTTTTCGCAATAATTACTACAGTCATCCACTGGAAATCCAAATTATACCCTTCAATGCACGCGACTGTGCGCGGATGGAAGGGGTGGATTGGCGTTTGGGTGCGGGATCTCACACTTCGAATCAGGTAATACTTATACGCTAATTGTACCCACAGTTTCATCATTCGTTTTTTTTGTTGATTTAAAGAAAAGATATTTACAAAGAAATGATTGAAAAATTCAGCTGGCCATCGGAGGGGAGGAAAACTGTATCTCCCGAAACTGTAATTCCAATTGAATTAGTATTTTCGAAAGAGCATCGAATGACGAAATAGGAGGGAATCCCTCGAAGTAGGTGAACGCGCATACTAGCTTTTTCCTCATTGTTGGCTTTTTAGTGGTATATGTATGACTTCTGTAGGCTAGGATGGTGTTTAATCAAGAGGCGCACTGCCACTCGCATAGTCGTGGGATCGAGCCTTGGATCGGTACTTGCCCTGTCAACCACCGTGCGTAGGAGTCCAGTGTGGGATAAATTCCAAAAGCGAGAGTAATCAAGGCCAGAAAATTTCAAAACATGGTGAAAACAGGGAAAATTCCCAAGCCATTTGGTAGCTGTGATAACACATGACTAGGCTTCGTCGAATGCGGGGATCATTCCAAAACAAAATTGATCGCTTTGTCCCTCTATCATCTTAGGACCGTACAGAGTTTCCAAAACTAGGTGGTCCAGGGTGTAATGTTCCCTCAACTCTCACAGATCTATCACCAACACTGCAGAGAAGGTTGGCTTGGATAACCAGGGGTTTTCCGGATACAAAACCATGCGTGTGATAGCGAATCTCGATATTGTTTCACATCCATCTTTGTCAAATCAAACCACCTCAGAAACCGCTCTAAAAGGCGAAAATGGGATGCAAATTAGAAAAATGTGATGAAAATATATGAGAGATATTGCTTCCGGTGTGGAAGGTGTATTGGGTGAGAGAGTCGGGTAAAAAGTTAGGATTCGTTTCGTTCTAGTGCACAAATCAACAGGCACATTCGAACCGTTCTGAATCAGTGACTTCCATTTTTCATTGAAAGATAGTGAGTGAGAGATGTTTGAGATCGCAACTTCACCACCTATTCTTGGCTTTTATGCACTATATCGAGAATCAGAAGAAAAAGAGTGATGTTCGGATTCGTTAGAGACCAGAACCGGCTCTCCTGTGCTTGCTGAAGGGTCAAACGACGACGTCTAGACAGAGTGGGGGTGTGCTTGTGCAAACTTATTACACATTATGCAAAAGTCATAACATTCTTTTATTTTGATGCAGTCATCAAGTAAACATCTTCGGCAAACTCGAAGGTCATGAAGGATTACGATAATAGCCGATTGGCTAGAGACCCGTACCATAAAGCCATCACTGAACAAGTTTGGCAGAGGAAACCCAAGAGGGGCTCTAGCAGCATATCCAATAGCGCTCAAAAGTATTCGACCAAGCAGTTTTTCGGCTGTAACTTTTTTCGTCTGTGGAGCAAATCGCATGAAATCTTGATATTTTTGACTGAAACTTATTCCGCACTATCCAACACTATTTGACTGCACAGCAGCAATGCCCACATAATTAAGGAGTAGGCGTTTGTAGACTGTGCTGAAAACAAGTTTGTGGCGTCTGCAGTTATTCGCACCTTATGTGCGTTTTTCTGCTAAACTGTGTTCGACATTAGTGCTCATACACATTGTACATGGACCATGTTCTATGTACTTTTTCTTAATCTCGGCATAGCTGAACTTACTTGCCCCTTGAGCTGTTTTAAGCCTTCCCGAGATTCACAACTTCATCCAGCTTACGTTTCGGCCTCTTCGCCCTTTTCAGAGCCTGAAAGCCGAAAAAACGAATTGAGATTTATCCTCACGTAGGCCTAGACAATACCTAAAACAGTTCAAGATAAGCCATGTGACACTCTTGTATAGATCGAGTCCAGGGGGTTCTAGTAGTTTAGAGGACTGTTTTAAGCATTGTCTAGGCCTACGTGAGGATCAATCTCAATTCGTTTTTTTTCGGCTTTCAGGCTCTGAAGAAGGCGAAAAGGCCGAAACATAAGCTGGATAAAGTTGTGAATCTCGGAAAGGCTTAAAACAGCTCAAGAGACTTTGTACGTGGCAAAAGGGAAGAAGTCCAGAAGCACCAATGCCTGTACTTTCACTTGGTTTTGATTTCAAGCTCTCTTTAATATTTGGAAAGTGATCAGAATGAGGGTTACTAGTGGCAAATGTTCATAACACACTCATGCTTCACATATTGAAATTTCGCATGATTAGATCCAGTGGGAAAGAAGTTGCGACTGAAAAGTACAACTGAAGATGCATTTGGCCGAATACTTTTGAGCGCTACTGTATGTGATTCGCGAATAACAAACATATTGATAGATTAGTTGTATGGAGAAATTACAACAGATTAGTCCCGAAAATAATGAAATGGTGTTGGGGTAAGTGGCGCACTATCTCACACGCATGGTCACGTTTCGGCCTAGGCCAACCAATCCTTCCATCCCTACAGTTCGGTTGGTTGATACCAGTGTGGTCTAGGAGGATAAAGGCACTGACTTGTACATCGTCTGGGCAGCGCAATCATCATATAGGCACATACGCATTCAACAGACCGCTACGATTTTGTATGGAAGTCGAATGTGTGGGAGCATCCATCGGACGAGATCGATCAAGGTTCGAAGACTCTATCCTTTTATGCCCTACTCCAGAAAAGGAAAAGTGAAAGACTCTCGAAGGATTAGATCAGCTGAACTCAACAGAAGGAAGTGGAACTTCAGCTGTAAGCCATGAGGCAGCAACAAGGGCAACAAATCCTAATTGACTACGTCGATCTTTACTGCCAGGTAATTTGTACATCCTGAATTTTCTCACGTAGATGGACCGATGACTGGGATCGTTCCTCCTTTTGGTGGTTATAGTTTTGATTAGGTTTTTTTCCACCCAGGGATGAAATCTTGTTTTGACTACTAAGAAATCATGGAGGTCTCATTAAAAAGACGAGTCATTGGAGTAAACAACGCGAAACCTTTTCTGAGCCTGTAGCCTGTGTGCCTACTATTTCAAAAGGTACTCAGTGATTTACCATTCAGTTACTTCTTTCAGTAAATTAGAAAGTAAGGTAGTAACATTCTGAATAGCATGAAGAAAACCAGATGCCATTGTACATCTAAAGGAAGCACACGAAGGAAAAGCTGCAAGCAATCGAAGCCTAGGAAAGCAACCACGAGAAGCCCTAGAGAGAAAATAAGTGCTGATAAGTTACGAAAACAGCTAACCTCAGGACTGTGGGAAGTCAATGTCAGGAAGAAAAAGACGAAAGCAACATAGAAAACCAGAAAACTGCTAATCTAGTGAAGTGCCAGACATCGGCACGTCGGGAGCACACGCAATTGCAAAAGATTGATGAATCCTTTCTCGAAGTTCCTGCACTCGTGCAGCCACAATGATGGAGTGAAGCTCTGACTCAAGTTCCATGCTCAATGTGGAGCTTTTCCTACCACAGGCTGACAATTTTCAAAATCGCTGCTCTACATTACGCATACAGATTTGTTCAAGTCTAAGACTACATCAGCCATCGAACTGAGATGGGGTGATAGGAGGCGAAAACCACTGAGATCCTTCTCCTCCCATGCTGGCAATGTGTTTATGTTCGAGTCAGACTTTTTTTAGGAATGTCCTTGAAGTCCTGATACACGAATTATGTGTAATTGATCAATAAAAACCATTGGTTTCGTTCTTTTTGATACTATCCTTAAATGAATTTTTTCTCTGTTATTGTTTTCATACATGCATACAGTTTTCTCCCATAACTATAGATGGAGGTGAACGATTCTTGAACCATGATGTCTCCACGTTCTCAAGAAGGCTATGAGTCTAACTGATAATTGAAAGCGTCAAATAATATAAAATCATATTGTAAACACTGTAAACACTACCATGGCCCGCCGACGGGCCACACAGCTTGAGGAGCACGATAAGGTCAGGGTCGCCGGTGAGCCACACGTCAAAGAGTTAATCACACCCATAAAAAGTCTGAGCAGCCGTAGTATTATCTTACGATTAAGGTATTTTTAGACAGCCGTTTCATGACATTTACGGCTACCATTGTAAACAATGTAAACAATCCGGTCATCGGGGATTCTGACCCTATAATAAAGCGTCTATTTTCCAGTGCCCAGAATTCGCTCTGATTTCGATAACTACTCAAGAAAAGGCAAAACGTCTATCGTAACCTCCACCTTTGCATACCTCCTCAGGGATCTGGAGAAGGTACACCACAACAGGTCGTCGCGTTTAGAGTGTCCCACTGAAGAGCATAGGGAAAATTGGAGTCGAAGAAAACAGAAGAATTTTGTGAAGCTGATAGGGTTCGTAGGGTACTCTACCATAGTGTCCACCTCCACCTACCACCTTAGAGGACTGGGGAGGATACTCCACAACATAATTCTCTGGGTTTCTAAATGAAGAGCATGGGCGAAATTTAAAGCCGTAGTGATCGGAAAGACCGTAGAAAGCTGACAGCTCTCGTAGCTGACAATGTGATCGGGTTGAAAGCTGCCGGCGGCATGCATCCAGACGGCGTCTAATCTCTGTGACGATCGACTTTAGCATTTTACTAAAAGGTTAACATTCAGAGACGGCAAATGTTGAAAAGAAAGCGTTTTTATTTTGTCTTCGAGCCCCTACAATCTACAATCTGTACGCGGTCAATGGTGAGATAATGAAGGCGACGAATGTGCGAAACAAATTGAAGACGGAGCGATCCAACATCAAGACTGACAAATATTGGGTTGTAGGAGTGAAGGTGCCCTCTGATCTTCTCACTTGAAGCGTAGAGGTCCTACAAGATTTTGAGACCCAAGTAGGTAATGAAAATGAAAGGAAGTCATAAGACAATCAGTATGCGGCTGGACGAGAACGGGTTCCGTACAACATTGATTATTTTCATATGACGGAAACCTGTTTATAGGGCTTCAATCGGGATCACCTTCACCCTTTATTGATTCATGAAAATTCAGCCGGTCTATTTGGCTAGTCTTTCTCGCAGGCTCGAGCGAGAGGTACTTTAGGTCATAATCTTTTGAGCGGAACAACGATTATATAGAGCCTCACCATCCATAGGGAAGGGTTTATAAATTTCAGTCCTTTTGACTTTTAGGAGAGGGATACAATCAAGCGAAAGGATCCGTTATAAGGGCCTCACCATTAGCGGGACGAGAAGAGATCTTGTGCCGCCCAGAGAAGCTACCACCGATTGAAGTTCTAGTCAGAAGAAAGGAGTTTTCTGGAAGTGACCTTTAGCCAGAGACACATCCGCACTGTTTAGTTTAGACGGCTATTGATTCATATCCCTTAGTCATCCAATGCAAGATAGAGAGAGCCAGTTCAAAGGATGGACTTCTCCGAGTGAACCCTAGACAGGAAGGACATGAAGGACCCTGAGCTCCTTGAGCAGAGGACTACTACCAGGCAATCATTCAAACATTTCAATGAATTGTGAGAGCCAGGTGGGAAATCGTCCAACCCACATCCGACTGGAAACCAGAAGGAATCGTTTCACATTGAATAGGATTGATGGGGAGGAGCAGAACGAAGTGTTGATCGCCGTCAAAAAACGTCTCCGCAAAAACAAAAAGATTATCGGAAAAAACGAAGGAAGGAACGAAACTCAAAAAAATAGGAAAAGAAGAGATTGATGAGAAACTGGAGGGGGTCCCGGAACTGGTGAGAAAAGAAGGTAGAAGGTATACGGTTTACCATCTTGCCTACTCTGACATATCCCCACCTCACTCTTAAGGTGAAGGAGTATGCGTATGTTGGGGTCTTGAAAAAAAGGCAAGACAAACCAATTCGGAGGGGAAATCAAGGTGAGGAGGTTAGCAGAAGAAGAAATTGAAGGAATCCGACGGGAACATCCGAAATAGGACTCGCTCCAATTTCGGAGACGATGTCAAGGAATTTACGGTTCGCAAAAGAATCGCAAGCTCTGAAGAGGAGAAAGAAAGGAATGGCGGAATCAGCAGACGATATTTAGATGCCACCTTCAGGCCTATTAAGCGGTATCGGGTACAAAACGGTATAGCCCCTAAACGATCATTGAGGCTCAAGTTGTCTCAGTCTGGGCTAACTCATCCCATTGCCACGCCCCAGTTTGAGCGCTTTTTCTCGGAACAACGATGGACGAAACAACCTTGTAGTTCACACTTTATAGGCTAATCCACTTCCGGCCTCTCGGATGAGGTACATTACTCTACCTGGTAATGGTAAGGAGAAAGTGAATAAGAAGGAAATAATTAAAACAATAATTTATTGTAAAGTGAAGTCAAGAGATATGTTCATAGCAATGACATTTGCAAGGCCACACCCCTTCTCTGAAATCAAATGATTGGAATGTGCTGTGTGTTTCGTCGCGAAAGACTGACGAACCGTAAAATTTCTCGCTAAAACTAGCTCGCCGCCGTCATCAGGTGATGATGCATAGCGTTGATGAATCCAAATGACAAGGTCGTTTTTGAGAAATTTCTTGATTTTCCTGTTACCACATACTTGGGTAAGATCTATGAAGGATGACTCTCTTGTACACTCCGGGGTTCACACTAGGGTAGCACCTGTACGAACTGTACACTAAGAACGGCACTAATGCTGAGGATGTTGTAGGTTTGTAGCTTATCCGACTATTGGCTACATTCGTCTCGGTCCAATATGAAGTGTCAAACCCTTTCCATTCAAACTTTTTCAACCTCTCATT
The DNA here is from genome assembly GCA_000469685.2 of Haemonchus contortus. Taxonomy (NCBI): domain Eukaryota; kingdom Metazoa; phylum Nematoda; class Chromadorea; order Rhabditida; family Trichostrongylidae; genus Haemonchus; species Haemonchus contortus. The sequence goes on along the minus strand of LS997562.1, from coordinate 20,887,827 downwards.
GCCCACAAGTCGCCCCCCTCCCAGTAGTCATCCTCCTGTGGTCTTACAGCAAGGAGGACGTTGATCAATCCGTCCTGTCCTAGGTGAAGGTAACGGTTAGGGTAACGAAAAAAGGCGAATCAATGAAAATTGTTGCGTTCTCCGACAGTCTCAAATACTCTTGGGATTTCAATTGACCCAAAAAATGTGCCCAGCATTTATTGCAATTGTCCTTGTTTTAAACCCTGTTTTTTGGATTCTTAAATGTATAGGCTTTTTTCAAAGAATAACGTCGAAGTTCATTCCCAACAAAGAAGACGTAGCTGAACATTGGGTTCAAGTGAATTTTTCAGTTGAATAAATTTATCACAGAAACGTGAACTGCATAACTATCAGGGGCAGCATGAAAATTGAAAGACAAAGTGTTGTGATGCTGATCGAATTATCCTGAATAAGTGGAGCATCTGAATTCTATTCAAAATTCCAAGGGTACTTAAGCGACCTGTTGATTTAAATAATGGAACTATGGAACTGTGGGGTATTGGGGGAGGGGAGGGGGGGGGGGCAGAGAGAGGGAGCTTCAATGATACCTAAGCGACTCAAACAAACTGATCGCGTTGCAGAATCTATTACAAGCGATTGGTTGGAATAAACCTCGGGTTTGATGGCCGGACCACTGGCGTGGGGTAGCAGAACCGAATGGCATTTTCTCACGCCTATCTTTTTGTACGAAAAGTCTCGATGCGGTAGTGATCAATGTGGCTTTCCCGTTGAAAAAAAAAGCAAGAAAGCCTGAAATCTGCGAAAGTATGCGAAGCCATCCCGATGAGTAATCTCTAGAGCAAACACTTTGACTTGTCTTTGACAACATCAGGGAAGTTCAACTCGATATTATGAACAGACGTCATCAAAGGTCTACCTATTTTATTTCTGTAAGGTAGCAGTAATCCAGTGGTACCTTTCGCAACAATCAAGTAAAGTATCAGCCGGGGTTGGGTAAGACTTGTATGATTTGAAGAATTTCGCTGAGTTTTCACTTCTGCACTTCGAGTGGCGAAACCGGCTCAAGTAAAGGAAAGTCTATTCGATCAATTCAAGATGTCTCTCACCACTGCTATGAAGGTAATTCGATTTGGTTTCGTAATGTGAGCGAGAGTTTCACTTGGTATCATAATTAAGTTAAAGACCTTACAGGGGATATAAATCGACCAGTGAATGAAGGATATGATTTTTTCGAATTCCCTGATTCGCGTCTTTTAGAGAGTAACGATTACAGAAGGGTAAGAATGGTAAGCAATGGTGAAGACAGGAATGAGCAATTCAAGATGAGGGTGTTGAAACACTTCGTTCCCACGAAACGAAGGGTGTATGATTCAGGGGCAGTTCAGCGACCACCTAGCCATAACTATACAGTAGCGCTCAAAAGTATTCGGCTAACTTTAACTTGCCGTAACTTTTTTCCTAGTGAAGCAAATCACATGAAATTTTGACACGTTCAGTTGAAGCATATTTTACGCTGTCCAACTCTACTTGACTGCAAAACAGCCATATCCACACCTTAATTGGGAGGCGTTTGTAGACTGTGTTGAATGCAAGTTTGTGACGTCTGCAGTTATTCCGACCTTATGTACGTTTTTCTTCTCTTCTGGTTAGACATCAGTGCTCGTACACTTGAGACATGGCAAAAGGAAAAGACCCCTAGAAGGACCATCATTCGTATTTTCAGTTGATTTTTTGTTCAAGCCCTTTGGGATATCTGGAACATGGTCAGATTGCAGGTTAATAGTGGTAAGCATTCACACTACACCAATGTTACACATATTAAAATTTCTCTTGATTAGATCCACTAGGAAAGGAGTTATGACCGAAAAGTACGAGAGAAGGAGCATTTGGTCGAATACTTTTGAGCACTACTGTATATTTATGTGGTGTCTAGGTAAAGCTGGTATAGTGGCAACGGAGCACTATCACATGCATAGTCCGCAGATCGTTTCCGCATTGGCACCAGCCCAGGACAACCGAGTCATTCATCCTTCACGGGTTGGTTAATTGGTACCCGACTCGTCTGGGTGGATAAGACCACCGACGTGTACATCGGCCGGTCAACACTAGTCACTACTGCAATTTTTCATAGACCGTATACACCTTCAAACAGTCACTTTGATTCTGAATGGCAGCCGAATGTTGGGCGCATCCCAGAGACGTGATTGATCAGTCCAAATGTCTTTTTGACCTCTAAAATGGCGACTAAGCTCCCTCAGACTGAGAGCACCTTGCGAGTCGCCGTTCCAAGTGCTGCCTTCAGAAGTTCCCACTCTTGGAATCAGCCGCCAATCTTGGTGTAAGGGACGATTGAAATTCAAACTTAACAACCAAAAAATAAAATATCAGTAATAATAAATATCAATATTAAAAAATAATAAAAACCAAATAAAAAGTAAAATAGCACAAAAGCAAACGAAGCACACCGGGGAGCTCGAAGTGGTGGAAGAAAAGGTTATTACTTTTCTTACGAAACAAAGGTGTCCAAATTGCTCCAAAGGGAGGTAGCCTTAATTTGATATTCAGCCATCTGAGCAGTTCCATTCCCTGCGGATCAAAAGTAACTAAACTGTCATGAGATAAAGACTAGGACGGGCAATGGTCCCGTCAGCGGAATTTCTAAGTGTTGTCGTCAAAACAACGAAAAAACGAAAAATTCGATGAAAAAATACTTTTTTTCTGATAAAATAAAGTGAAGTCTGTTCAATATTGAAAGGGTATTAAGTGAACAGTTGTTTGGACGTGATAGCTGGTCATTGTGTCTGTGCAATCCAAACAGCCTCTTGTCAGGGGAAGATTGATCGCGCACACAAGTGGACAAGAAGAGCGTTGAAGGAACGTATATGGGTCAGAGATGAAATGAAAAGAAAGCAAAAACGATTAAGATATTAATGTGCCTAGAAAACTTTCGATCACATCCGTAAATTGAACAACAGATGCGAAAGGGACAAAATGGAAACCAGTTCTGAGAAGTCTTCGATTGTTTCTACGTAGTTCCGTATGGTGGTTGAGCCCACACTCTCCTTAATCAACACTTTTGGTGAATGGGATCGACCTTGCAATGCAATGCAAATACTGATTAAATGGGAAAATTCGAATTTTGAAAGTTGATGACAGTAAACATCTTAGTTTAAAGGCACCGTTTACAATGAATTTAGGGTACCCTTTTTTGACGGGAATTCATAGAACTACTCTAGAATAAAGCGATAACAACGAAAAAAGCGCAAAAAACGATGAACAAAAAGAAATAGAAAGGGTAAAAAAAGAGCTGGAAAGGGGGGTTGGACGAGTTTCACATTGGAAGAACGGCAGTTAAGGGAGTGTTCGGGCGAGTGCACGAAGGCGACGCAATGTCTGCAAAGCAGACAACTTCGCCCAATGCGAAAGTGATGAACGGCAATTAGATTTCGTAGTCAGCCTAGCGAGAGGCGGAGGCTTCCGTCCCCCAATGTTCCTGCCCTTATTGTGCCCTATCCAGACCGTTTTCCGACCTCATTCCTGCACAAATGGTATCAGAGGGAGCGTCGAATTCAAACCATGTGCAGATCTCCGAAACCATTTTTTTCGTGAACAGTGCCTTTAAGGATTCAGCTGCTTCGGACTAGTTGTGAAGGATGGTCCGAAAACTTGGAAACTTAGCTTCAGAAATAGGAAAGGTTTTCGCAATGAAGATTAAAGCACATGGAAGGATTTACCTACTGCGTTCATACTTTGCTGCTAGCTTGCATAGTATGAACGCAGTAGGTGAATCTTTCCATAGTGAAAGAATGATTCTATGAGTCGGGAAAGCTGTGTTTGTACCAACATCTACTTAAAGGGAACGAAAAAAAAATCCCAAAACTTCAACAATACATTGCTCCAACAGCTTAGGAACGGGAACCATATCAGAATCAGAACATTTTGGAGAAGGGGCGAGGGGTGGGAGCGAGGAAGGTGATCAATTTGTTTTGTCTGGGCGCTTCTTTGACTCTTGTGTGGTCCTGGGACCCATCTGAGGCCGAAGTTATGTTATAAATCGTCAATCTTATGGACTAGTGATTACCTTTTACACGCCCATGTGGGAAAACAGCAAAATGGTTTACCTTTACTTTCGTAAAATGTTACCCAGAGGTGAGAAATCAAAGTATTTCTTTGGATTCTCTGCTAAGCGGTCGATGGAGGTAGTGTAGTTTCGCATACCATGGTCCAGAGACCGAATTCCGGTTCGATATCCACCCAGCCTTTTATTAATCCGGGTTGATCAATCCCGTCTGAGGATCCGCCGCCGCATTTGACTTCCATTCAGAATCGTAGTGACATATTGAATGCGTATGTGGCACAAACAATGAATTGCGGTAGCCAGTCGATGAACAAATCACTGCTTTTACTCTCCCAGACGAGTCTGGTGCCAGTTAACCGACCCGAAAGGGACGAATGGTTTGGTTGGCCGAAGAGAATAGCGGTATGGGATTCGAAACTCTGAGCATGTGCATGTAATAATTCGTCACTTGCCACTACTTCACATCCGCTTCTAGGATACGGACAGTGGGCCGAAAATTTAGTAGTGCAGATGCTGGGTGGTTCAAATAAGGAGATACGAAAGAAGTAGCAAGGAATCGGATTACGGTTCTCCTTCCCTATGAGGCAGTCGATTTCTGGCAGTATAGCGAAACAAGGCAAAGAGAGAGTTCTGGGTAAGTTCGCCTGTATTGTTATCATATCACATCCCAGAGAACCACCGGTTGACACTTCTTGAAGACCTATTTCTCAGAGTTTTGAAGTCATATGGTAGCTTGATTTCAGGGTCTCTTCTACTTTGGTACTTCTGCAAGAGAAAAGGGCTACTGAAAGATTCGTTGCTGAAAACCGGTGAGCCACGACTGCATCGTTTTTGAGCCATTTTAACCACAACAGCATACCTATCTTTGAAGAGCTATCTCCTCTCTCACAAAACTGCCATTTCACTTGCCTTAACTGTATGAGCCTGTCATCGCGGAATGCGCCTACTAAGGCTACGTTGGCGGTAAGAACTCCTAACGACCTACTGTGTACATCGACGTAGTAACTCGTTCTAAACTATACCAAAAACTACGCAGGCGAATACGGGTATTTTACAAATTGTACTTCACATCTTTCCTAACCATTCACTGTGATAAATAGGGCATGACTACTCTACGAAGCTCGTCCTATTCAAAAGGAATGAGGTTCCAGCACATTCACAAGCGTACAAACGAAGAAGGGTGCACCGGCTTTGGTTGCGTTGACTATCCAAAATAATTAAGTATAGACATTGAGCCGAATTGGAAGTGGTTGATTGTTTCTCTCTTGGAAATTCATTCCTGCTCTGAGGTTCGATTCACAGTTCAGAGCCTTTACCCTTCCACTATGGCTACCAACCACATCGACTTATTTCCCTCCTCTAACCATCTAAAATCCCATCTAGAACCTCACCTGCAAGGCTGAGTGTTGGCATTGAAGGTACAGCTGGTGATGGTAAGATGTATGAGTAAAGAGCGAAGAAATTAAAATGCTGATGCTGAGTTCAAGGTTAATATCAATGAATTCGGTCCTCCTCACAAAAAGTCATGGCGAGTGTAAAACCTTTGACATCGATCAGTACCGTTCCAAAATTTACCCGGTGCCCGTAAGTCAAAGTTTATATTCTTCCAAATGACTGTGGTACCGATGAGCCGACGCTACAGGATGAAAATTTTGGTTGCTAGCGCGGATATCAATCCGAGATCCGATCTCTGGACCACATGCATGACACTGTCACAGTTATCGCTACACTGTCTGCTCCTAAATTTTACGCTTAAAACATCACTATAATCTTGTTGGAGAACGAAAGCCCCATCCCCATCATTTGCCAGTTGCATGAGATAGGAATAGATTATCCCTATGTTTACAACACTGTTTACCTGCTGCCCACCAGAGGATGGTGAACGCGCACAACAGTGAAGGTTTTGGACAAGTTTAGGTCCTTAATGCTACCTTTCTGAGCGACTTCCCAAAACGTCAACGCCTCAGGCTCCTCCAGGAGGTAGATTCTTTCCAGCAGGCTATCAGCAGGAAATTTCTACTCCTCATTGTGTTTCTTCGAGAGGGCCTTTCCTAGTAGGGCATGCTCACAGAAACATGGGAGCTCCCTTTCCCACTCATCTAACGATTCCCGTGGAACTGTAGCAAGTAGAGCCCGTCAGATGATCTACCTCAACTGTTTCGGAATCTTTGAACCAACCTTACATTTTTCAAACAGACCACGACAAACATCCATGTACTGCTATGGTCTGATGCTCATTTCCCCTGTGCTGAATAGCAAGGGAGATCTGAGGGAAAAACATGGAGGCATCGACAGACTAGTAGTGAACAACAAGAAGGGCAAAGCGAAGCTGAGGGTTATTTCCTTTGCTTTCAGCAGACGTAGTCAATAAGGTTTGGATGCGACTGGGACTAATATATACCTCGAAAGCAACTACTGTGTGGGCACCGGGCACTTTGTAAAAACGTCCATATGAGGCGAAACGTCGAAGGGGAGCAGAATGTTATTGTTTACAAAAAAACAAAAACCTGAAAGTAGCGAAAGGGATCGCAGCCATTTTTGCGATTTTTATGGAAGATTGCAAAAGATGAACAGGACATAGAAAGACCAAGACATTAAAAAGGAGAGCAAAAAAAGGAAAAAAATCCTGATCTTTGAATAGCTAGCTGCGAATGTACTGAATAAAAAGATGAGGCCGCTTGTCACGTGCCCATGGATGACATGGACTTCTTGACGAGCGCAGCTCAGTCAATCACATCCCTAGAGTTTTCCAGTTGATGCCAGAGTTGTTTTCAAAGTTAGACGCAACGACTTAATCACCAGGACCGCCTCGAATCCAATATAGCTTAACCACGCAATCAGACACTTCTAAAATTAGAAGGAGTCAAAAAGGAAGGCCCTAACAGAGCTGCGCTCTTTTCTTCATTGGGAGAACCACAGCAAGTAGTACCTCCTACAATTATCAGGATCGAGAAGTAAGGTGACGGTAGGTGGTGAAGTTTCAGGATCAGGATTGAATGTTCTAAATCTCTTCCCCTAGCCATTCAACCAAAGTTCTAGCTCCAGCACGAGCGATACATTTGCGTGGGACAGACTAAGGCTAAAAGCGGAATCAGCTAAGATGGGACAAAATTCGATTCTCCACTGCCTAATATGGACGGCCGCTCCGAGCTCCAACGTTTTCTCCGTTCAAAGAGAAATTAAATTTGGAAGAAGACAATACGATTGTGTACGTTTCCCTTCATGGAACCAAAATGGGCCAAAATCGTCGTAAAAGCCTCATAAAAAAATGGTATGCGGAATTTTCACGAATTAGTCGTCCCATTCTGGGATACGCTTCGCATTCCACTTCTATTCCAAGCTGTAGCGGCATCATGACGTTTGGATGGGTGTTTAGAGCAGAATTTTTCAATTTTCTTATTACAAGATGATTCTGGTAGGAATTAATCGCTCCGTAGGGATGGAAGAGTTGGTTGACCTGGATAGATATGGTTCCGAGACTCGTTTTCTGTGACATAGATGGGAAAGGGTTAGCTGACTTTCCCAAACCTTAATTTTTACGCTCAACACAGTTTTTATGAACCACGACGAAAATGCAACAGTGCACGAGAAGGACGTCGAGAGCTCGGTTGTAGGCAAGCACCTTCGAGACGACGGTTTTGATGTCACGATGAGGGCCTACTCGAAGGCCGACTCCATTCAGAAGTGCAGTGGACAACATGAGAGTCGATATTTTCTATGACCGATTCTTCTTTTGCAAAACATGTTTTTCAGAGTCATAAAAGTTGTCAAATGTGCTCGACATGGCTAAGGACTCCTCCATAACATATCATTCAGTACTGCGTGGATGGTCGAGGGAAATTGCTATTTTAAGTGCTTTGGGAGACGACTTCGGGTGACGTGATGGACTGAGTGAGAAGGTCAGAGAGACACATTCCAAGCCATCTAAACGGAACATTAAACCCAAGTCCCCAAATCTTTTGGAATCTTTCTTCTAATCAAAACAAGAAATTATCATTCGTAGCATGGGCGCATTCGACAGTTTCCCCTTAGCCGCCAGGTGGAAGGGGATAATATCTCAACATCTACAAGTGGCAAAAGTGGTGGTGTTGGACCTAATCTCATGCGATCGGCACATAGGACCCTTTGACCACACTTAGGAATCCGAGAAAACGAAAATCCCCAAAAAAAAAATATCAAGGACCTCCTAGCAGGAATGCATAATGGCCATTCCTCTCTCCACCTTTCCTGACTATTCAATCCCTACTATCAGGACTTCAAGCCTCTGACTTTCCCAGGATTGATGAGTGAGGAGATGTGGGATTAAGGGATGAAAAAGCTCAAACAAACCTTGAGGTAGGAGAAGGAATGAAGGGTGATGACAAGCGAAGTATAACCATTACAACTTGGCGGGTATTTTTCAGGAAACAATCCACCTCTCTTTTTTTTGGCCTATTTTTGGCCTGGTTTTACAATTAAAAAGGTTCTGCTTGTGACACCCTTGCTATCGAACAGTTTTTCATTTTTGGACTATGACGAAAAGAAGAGGAGGATGGAATGCTCCCTGAGAATTACTCGCTCATGGATGGTTTAGAAGAGGGATAAAACTTCTAACGAGAGGAGGTGTGGGTAAGAAGGCGCCGTCACGGTTGCCACGAAGAGACCAAATTCTTGCTCATGCTGACCCAGGCTCGCATCGAAACCCACTGCTTTTCGATTTATATTATAAAATTAGATTCTGACGGGATTAGTTAAGGTCGCCACAATGCTTAACGACAAGTTGAAACACCTTGATCCTTATAGAGGCCTTGAGGCTGCTACAAAATTACTGATTGTGATAAACGTCAACAATAGATTTTCTCAGGAGCGATCGCAAACGCATACAAATCCTACCAAACTCATTGATCAGACAGATCGAAACACTCTAGGAATGATAACAGATAACATATTGTACTGTCTTCAATCAAACCTATTTCCGTGATGCGCCCCACATTCAACATTTATTCAAAGTTATTGTGCCGTTTTGTATGCATGTGTGGCCTATACAATGACATACAGTGGACAGCCAGTGAACCCGTTTGCTCCCTGAAGAGTGTGGCACCAACTGACTGACCCTAGAGGATAAGAGGCTTCGTCGACCGGGTAGGTATGGATGTGAGATTCGATCCACAGAGTATGCGTTTGTGCTAGAACGCCACGTCCACCCAAAAGGCGATATCATTTATTTCAGTCCCATTGACTTATCACTCTGTGGCACCCAGCTCTTCCCTTCAAATGTTCCGAACACTTCAGTTGCGAATACTTTCATGATCATGACTAGTCGAGAAGTCATTAATACATACATAAGCCCTAAACTCCATACAAATGCACTTCAAAAAACGATTAAGAATGCAATGTACCGCAACGCGACAGTGGAGAGCAAATGTCTTAGACAACGAAAAGGAGAAAAACATATGTACAAACCATTAGGGTAATTCTAAATGGAGATTTTAAACAAAAACAAAAAAAACTTAAAATATAATTACAACCCGAATCAATACGTTGCTTCGTTAACTGACGGCTATTATTGAACTAAACGATGAATACTGAGAAGAGAAGAGGGCGTGGTTCAGTATATAGTGAAGACTCATCAGAACGACCGACTAGTAAACACAATTACGGCCCGAATGCAGTTACTTCAGTCCCTTCTCTTAGACATTAAGTGCTATGATGTCACGAAATCCCGAATTTCATTGCGATCTCACGACAACACAGGAAGATTGAACTCGAAAACAAAGAATCTCTTCTGTTTGGCGCTATGAGAACAGCTCCTGCCCACCAGTTGTTACTTCAAGCAAATAAGGGGGATTCCACGTAGAATTCAGCAAATCGTATCTCAAAGGAGCGCCTACATGGGCAGCAACAATGGGACTTGGAAAAAATGATCGAAGTCGTTCGGGGAGTAATTCAATCGTGGGAAAAAAAACAACTTTCACTGTTTACTAACACACACGGACAACCTGCCAAAACATATCTCCCAATAGCGCTCAGGTATGTGACAACTGGAAGAATAACAGTTTTCCCGTTCGCAACCACCACCGCCCGCCACTCAATCGCACATGAATCATCGAAATAACTGGCCGGTCACACATCCACTGAGTACTGAGTACAGTCTTCACTGTAGGGTCACACTGTTTGGACAGCTATCTTACTATAGTTCAGAGAAGTAAACAAAAATCTAACTGAGAAGTTACAAACAGAACTGATTCCTATGATTCTCGCTGTGGAGCAAGCAAAATTTACCTAATACAATGAGAAGAAAAAAAGCCCCGTGAAATTCGCTATCACAATGATAGGCACAAAAAAGGCCCGTTGATTATTAGCTATTCAAGAGAAAAGACTACTACTAATACACATAATGTGACCAGACGAGGCATGGACGACGAATCCTTCATTTTATCACCGTATTTGTCGAGCAAGTCCAGTATAACGCCATTCGTCCAGCCAAACCCTGTCTGAAATAAGCACCACCTCATCAATATTCAACGCATGGGTAACAAATCTTGGTTTGAAAAGCTAACTTTTCGAAAACTTTGGGAAAAAACTATCAAATCCAAGGAAAACCGGAATGCTACCATCCTAAATTCAAATGGCGACACATGTTGTGCTTCCAGAGGTGCCTGCCTTTGTGATTGATGGTCTTACAAATTACGACATGAGGAAGGAGTGCAGCCTTCCCCAAACCGAAAGTGCAGTCTATCAAAAACAACGAAGCCACTGGGAGAGTGATCGAGCAGCCTTATAACTTTGCCCAGCTTCCTGCCCTTTTTCGAGCCCAAGAGGCTGACCACTTTTTGATGAACCATTCAGAACGTTAACGTTAAGCGTTTTGAAAAATCGCCATTCCAGCAAAAGCAATGGATGCAGCTGGGCAAGTGGGAAGAAAATTGGACGCTAACATAAAAGTGCTCTTCGTATTCTCCCTGTGAGAAGCTAGGAAGCACAGTAACGACCAAATAACTCCATGCACATACCTGAACTTCATACTCTCCACCACCTCCGGCAGACATTTCTTCTGTTAGCGTTGTCACATTGTACTTCTCAAACATAGCATGCGTTCGAATAAATGCTTGATAGGTAACCGAAAGCCATGACGTAGCCATTTTTTCAGCAACCTAAAACGTCTTTGTTATTTCTAATTACACTTCATGGAAAACTTTATTCTCTGTCAGTACTACGTAAATGCTAAACCCAAATTTTAGCATGAAAACATGTCTAAGTCATAATCAGTGAGAATAAAAGCTCCCTTAATTAATATACACAAGAAATAGCCTGCTGCAAAATTCTAAATATAGGTGATTTCCTAGCACTTACCTTCATGAGATCTGGCTCTCCAGTTGTACGGAAGCCCTCAATGACCATGTGAATCATTGGCGGCCATGCATTTTCCTTGTCCCACTGTTGTTCACTTCCCATAGCTAACGATGTTGGCAGACCTTTCGTGAAATTCATAACTCCAGCTGCCTGAAGAAAAATAATGTAAGAATCAGTAAACATAAAAAATACACCTGAACCGAGAAACGGCAAGACCGTGCAATTGCCAGAGGCGTGGAAGCTTTACAAGGGTCTGGTTTCTTCTTCCCGAACGGCGTGTCGCACTCGCCGTACTCGATCGCGCGGTATGAAGAAAAGATTCGAATTCCCAGTGGAAGGATACGGCGGTCGCCGCGGAACGACTGCCGCTGGTCGTGGGAATTCGGGAGCAGTTCGGCTACCCGGTTCACAAAAGGCACAGCATACTTTAATAGGGTGGTAGAACTGTCAAATGTCTTGATTCGGTACAGTAACGGAGAAATATGTGGAGAAGCCTTTAATAAAGCCTAAACCTGAAGGTCAAGTAGGGATTGCTCAAAAGCAGCAAGAAAGACGGATTACTAGTGTGATCAAATAATTTCACCTCTGATATACGAGGGAACCAATACGAAATGCATCTACCAAGTTTCCCGAACACGCACTATCAGGGAGTAAATTGAAGAATCACCCCAAACCCGTTCTGGGCTTAATAAGTCAGGCACAAAATTCACGAAGTACAAGGAAAAACTCACCTTTAAGTATTGATGAACCCTATGCGGTGTGATATCATCCTCATCATTATAGCATTTAGCATAAAGTGGTATGGCATTTGACACATAATATATGTTTGAATGCGTCTGGAACCGAGAAATCGTCAAAGCATTTTCAATAAGGTCGAGAATGATCAAAACAAAATGTGAACGTCTGAATAAGAGTACTTTTTATGCGGTTTGGATGAATCATTCAACACCACGCATCATTGCTACATACTACTGGCCAACGCCAGTGGTCTGAAAATACCTGCCTAACTACATCAAAATTCAAAGCCGCCCGCTTCATCCGCGAGCGTTCAAACCCACAATGTTTGAAAGTACTGGAATGAGAATTCCTTCTATTAATTTTGGCTCATGGTTATCTAACCGAAAGGATAACTAATGATTTGCAACCGATCAGACACCTACAGTTTATCTCAAGAGCGTTAAAATTTATGTTTAAGCCGAGCAATTCAAACACATTTCAAGTTCATAAACCAAATGATACCAGTTGAAAGTGATCTTTAGTGCTTAAAGAGATAAGCCACATCCTCTTTACCTAAGCGATAAGCATTCGAATTGATAATTGTTGATCGACAGAATTGATAACTATTAGAAGCTATGGGATGGTAGCGCCAACTTCCTGATTTCTACTGGCGTTTATAGACAGTATCAGGGGATCTACGGGAAAAGAGGTGGTGGCTTGTGGCGCACTTAATACACGCATGGTCGCGGGTTTGAATCCTGGATCGATATCCGCCTGAGCCAACCAAGCCGGTCCATAACTCCGGGGTTGGTGAATTGGCACCAAACTCGTCTGGGAGGATAAAAGCATTAACTTGTACATCCGCTGGCCACCGCAATTCATTGAATCAGCCAAATACGCATTCAGTACGCCACCACGATCCCTAATGGAAGTCGAATGCATGGGCGCATCCAGACTTCATTCTTTATACTTCACCAGGAGATACTGCTGATTTTGGGCAGTAAGCTGACAGTACGCCACTACTAGTTACTGAATTATCCTTCATAGAACAAGAATCCATCGACCGAAACTATCGTGTTTGAAGGAACGACGCACAACGAAACGAATAAGGTAATCAACCTAAGACAACTACAGCAGTATTATTAGTTTGATCATAGATTCTTAATAGGGCTTTTTGAAAAGTACGGGATTGTCGTTTTTTGATGATATCCAGGATCGATCATGTGATGATTGTAGAACATTTTAGGAGTTTCCCCGCAAAAGGTATGTAAAGGCGTGCGCCTACTTAAGTTTTGACATGAATTTCACAAGACTATCTTTGAGCCATCATCTTCTATGAGTGAACCGACAGCAACAATCCACAACATCAACAGCGTATTGGGGGAAGACACCACTTCCATCGTTACCGTCCATTCTACAGGTTCGCTCGATTCAAAGAGAAGAGATACGGGCTCCGAAGACAAGCCTCGATCTGAACGCTCCCTCGTCGTCAACGACTCCGTCATTCTCGACAACATCAAAGAGGATCCGGAAGTTAACAACCCCAAACCAACGACGAGACTTGTGTGTGCCCAATTAACAGTCGTCGGTCGCCTTCAGGCCCTCGGTTACAGAAAAAAGCTGACTCGATGGATACCTAAAGTCTTGATCGATACCATGCGGTACACAAGGGAATCCTTTCGCCAATCCCTCCTTCTTCACCCACATCGCAAGGAGTTTCTAGAGGATCTGTTACTGGAGCTTAAGCTGGATCCTCCACGATGCCAACAAGCACTGCGCCGTCTGGCTCCAGCGAAGATAACAGCCGCCGACGCAAGCCAAATCTAGCCTCCGCACAAAGACTTTTCTCCATCGCTGCTTCTGGTATTCAAAAGGAATGTACTACGAATTGCTCAAAGGAGGCTGTTTCGTCACCGCTCCCTGTTGCGCTGGTCAGCTGCAGAAATTTGCGGAAGCCGTTCGGTGTGGACGAACTTCTGTGCACCTCCTCCATGACAACGCTAGGCCTCACGTAGCTAAAAGACCTGTGTAAAACTGGAGGAGCTAGGCTAGTACACGGATCCACATCCACCCTATTCACCTGATACTGCTTCCTCAGATTACTATCTGATGCCGGCCTCCGAAGGCTTTCATCAGGTAATCACTGAAAACCTTGAACAAATGGTCGGTGACTTCTTTGACTCCCAATCTTCCCTGTTCTGGAGGAAAAGAGTCGCTGACTTGTCGCTAAGTGGGACAATGTTATAATTAACGATGGTTATTGTATTAGGTTGAGTAAAAAGTTTTGATCGGTTTTTCATCTTTATTTCAAAAAGTCTTATTTTCATTAAAAGAGGATCTCAATTAGTAATATAGTCTCCAGAGTGGTCCACAACATATGTCCAGCGATCCACCAGTTTTTCGATTCCTGAAGCCCAGAACTGTGGCGGCCGCGATTCGAAAAAGCTGGAAATCTCAGTTTCGAGTTCCGAGCGATTATCAAATTTTCTGTCGCGAAGATGATGCCTTAAATCAAGAAAGATATGGTAATCGGACGGAGCAAGATCTGGCGAATAAGGAGGATGGGGCAGCGCTTCCCACCCAAGTTCGGCAATTTTCTGACGAGACAATTTCTCAACATGCGGTCGAGCGTTGTCATGAAGACGACAAACATTTCTTTGCTGCGGACGCTTCCCTCAAATGACGTCGGCCACACTTTGTAGCTGAGAAGCGTGAATCTCGGCGGTTACGGTGGTACCCTCAGGCAGTAATTCGAAATAGAGCATGACTTGAGAATCCCACCAACAACATAGCAAAACCTTTCTCTGATGTTGTCCATTTCTCGGCTGTCTTGGAGGTGGTTCTTCATTGGGCATCCATTGGCGAAGTCGTCATGGTTTACATGAAGGACCCAGCTCTCGTCTCCAGTAATGATCTCCCGAGAAAGTCTCTCCTACGTTGACGAAGAAGCAAAGAAAGTCACGCACTGACCCGCGATGCTTTCTCCGAGTCGCTCAAACCGTGGGGCACCCATCTTGAGAGTATATCTCCGTAACCGCGGCCATTGAGATGGTTGACGATAGTCTCCTGGCTGCACCCTAGTGCCGTCGACTAATCGCGAGTAGTAGCATTTGGCTTCTCCATTAGAGCAGTGCGCAAAGTTCCGTCATTCAAGGCAGGAGGACGTCCAGTACGACGTTGACTTTCGAACAAAATATTGCCCCAACGAATCTGTCGATACCAACGATGTACCGTGGGTTGAGACACGATGACTTCTCTGAATGCACAGCAGATATTTGCGACAGCCGACGATGGATTTTGGCCATGCAGGAATTCGTAAAACATGATAGCTCTCAGACAGCTTCGGTTGACAGGGGTCATTATTGCGAAACATTTGCAAGGACATGCTTATATATGCCCCCACAGTGCAGGTCCGGGAACCATCTACCATAACCTATTACGAAATCCTTCCAAGTGGTCCTACGAAAGAAACAAGAGAAGGATGAAAATTCCGATCAAAACTTTTTACTCGACCTAATATTATTGATTAGCTTCCATTGTTTGCTGAATGGTAAAATAGAACAGAAAAACATATCAACCCTATCAAGTATAGATACTCTCTATGACAGCATTTAGTTTTACTGCACTCGAATGACTTGAACAAGGTTGTACCATGATTATTCCACCAATAGATTTGTATGACACATCTTGCAAGTTAAGCTTAACCCTATCTACAGGCGATCTGACATTTAGAAGGGAAACATAGGTAGTGTCCCGCCTACAGTTCACTGGATATAAGGATAGCATTTGGCTCCGAGAGCCGTCCATTTATTCCTCTTCCTATTTGTTGTACATAGTGTACTTAATAGATAAAGGTCTAATTACCCAAGTTTGGGGTACCCGCCCATTGAACCACCTGTACATCATAAGTTTTCCATCAACCTAATACTTACAGTAGTATAAGTGAGTACATTTCAGGATTCGAAAAAAAAACCTCATCTCCTCTGAGAGCTTGATTAGTGGGGAGAACCCTAACTCAACTCAATTTGAGTTCACAGTATCCTATTTCCTAAAAAGTAGTTCACAGAAACCTATTTCCAAATTCGGTCATTATCGACAACTTCCAACAAACCTTCTTTTCAAGATCGTAGTCATACCATATTCCATCAGTCTCATTCCAATGAATCTCTTTCATTTCACGCTTTGCTAATTCATAACGTTGCTGATAGAAAGCCACTTTCTTAAAGTCCCCTGAAACGATAGTTTTTTGAGAGGGAAAAAAATGGATTCGAAGAAAAGGGAGAATAAAATGGGGCCGATGAAAATCTAATACACTTGTTTCTAAGTTGTAGTACCTCTGATTTCGAACAGACTGGCCAAAATTCGAGCATTTACGCACATAAATGCATTCAAATCGACTGGTACAATGCTCCACGTCCTGCAAAACGACTTTACATGTCAAAAATCATATTCATAAAAACGATTCGGATCTTAACCTATTCCCACTGCATAATATATTTGGAGAGGGAAAAAAATTTGACATCCTCTTAGTCTTTAGCATGTCAGACCGCATTTATTCCAAGAGTGAACCTCAAACCAACAATATGGATAAAGTATCAAATCTTAGGCCATGATCGATCCCGTTTTTTCGAGGCGCCCCCGCATCTGAGTTCCATTCACAAATTCTTCTAAATGATCCTAGTGATAATTAACCAACCCCGGAAAGATGTAAGGCTAGATTGGCTAAGCGAGTATTGGTCCGTGATCTGAAACTGCACCATGCGTACGTGATGTTTTGCCACTTGCTATTACACCATCTCTGCCCCTTAAGACTTACTCACAAGCGAGGCCAAGCCCTTTGAGGGTGTTTACTGTCTCCAAGTGGAACTGATTTCTTCCTTGCGCTTACAGATTCAAACCCCGTAATGAAAGCATTTGAAAACCAACCTGATACTTTTCATGGAGTGTTTGTTTTCCCCATCTTGAGCAAACCATCTCGTGGAAAAGTCCCAACCCGTCTCGGCCGCCGATGCAATTTCCGACCACATTTTCGTCTTCTCTTCTATATCTAAACACTAAACGAAAGACGCGAACAAAAAAGGGACCATGACATCATCTCAAAAATTTTGATTCGAGAAAATCGTTTCGCTAACTATTCAAGCCCATACCATCCTTTTGCAGGTGATGAACCATTTCGTAATCCTCGCGATACGATTCCGGTCGTGGAACTTTCAACGTCGCTCTATACTGATAGTACGGGAATTTTTCAGTGCCATTTTCATCTTTGTAAATCCGAGATCTCTGTTTAATCCAAAACAGGTATTCCTTTTCAAGCGTTGGTAGCACCTCCTTAAATCTTGCAGATGACAAACAAGAAAAAAGGACTCCATGTATGGATCTAAATAGAAAAAGTGAAAAATAAAAAAAGTAAGTTATGCAAGGGAACCAACCATGACGAAATCCAAATCCCCGGTACCAAGGAAATAGTCATAAACCATTGGAATTAAAAGCGGTGGCTGGGAACGTGTGAGATAATATACACGGCCACCATTCGGCACGAATCCATGACTAGAAACTAAATATTAAAATCTGCTTCGCGAAAAAAACTGTAAACTGTCTTACTTATCGACCATAAACGCAAGATTTCTTATAATTCCTCTCGCTGTTTCGTACATTTCTGAGAAAATAAGGCCTTTCAATATCCAAAACGAATCCCTGAAAGAAAATGTTTCAGCTGAATGCAACCCAAATCATTTGAGAGAATGTAGCATTGAAGACTTACCAATAATAGAATTCTCTGAATCGTCCGCCAGGTATAATGAAAGGATGAGGTACATATAGAAGAGAGTAATGATCCTGATGTCTACGAACATCGTCGCGTACCTGTAAAAACTCAGCGAACTTAACTGTTAAAAAGTTGATTTCACAGAAAATTATCTCCCCTCCAAAGGCGCATTTGTTCAGCTCTGTAAAGGTGAGAGACCTCAACTGCCACAATTACGAAAATCTACGAAATCATGGAACACCTACCATTAGTAATACCCTTAAGTAGGAGAATCTAATGTGAATTCGAAAATTGTAAATGGGAGCTCTGTACTTGAGAAGCTAAGCTATGCCTTCAAAAGAAACATCCACGAACAACCAAACCGACGTATCAAGCCATCCCAGTATCGGCAAGTACATATTAGAGAAGTCTCACACTGTCGTGGCAGACGCTTTGATGATGAACTACGTGGTAAAGGATATTCTCGACCGGGCGCATTCATAATCCGTTATGGGCGAGTTAGTAAATTGCTTTCGGCAAACGTACACAAAAGATCCTTTATGGTACATCAAAAGGAGATCGCTAGTAGATGGAGGACGAAGCGGACCTCTTCCTCCTCAGCTGCTTTATACATCCCAGCTAGAGTCATCTAGCTAAGGCTTTTTAACAACCATTCAAATGTCAGGCAATAGCGATGTTGACGTTCTTAAGTGACCTTTACTTTATTCAATCACTTAGACATCAAATCACTCACCCGTCTGCACAGATCTCTCCAAATTCGATGTAAATGGAGCGCCCATCGTCGGTGATGATAGTCGTGTATGTTCAGAAATGTTGAGGGAAAATCGACCCAATCGCGAGGGAACCACTCAACGAGTTCGCTTCCCGGCGGATTAAAATGGGAATTTACAAACTCTCTGAGTACAGCGATATCTTTCGTCTTATCGCCGAGTTCGTCGAAGTTCCTCAATGTTGCAACTGAAAACCAATTGTTTTTGTATTTTTGTGACATTCATCATCAATATCACCAAAAAAATTAACAAACCAAAACGCTACACCTAAGGGAGGGCGTGTATGACAGCGCTACTTTCAGCATTCATTGAATCGACCCGGTCAATTATGCCAAGGGTGAGCTATGGGCCAAGATGTGCAACGATAGTCACTCGGGTATTCCAGAAGAGAAAGGCTATTTCCAACACGAGGACAAAAAGCTGGCATGCTCTCCAGCGCTGGCGAAAGGACCATTATCTGTTACAGAGATATCCCAATGGTTTTGTGCAATACTAAAAATAATTTCCAAAGGGGATAATCCCTAGCTCGGTGTGTAACAGTTTTGGCTAAACAGAGTAACGAGCGATGGCTAAAAATGGGAATGATAGTTCCTACAAACGATAGCTTCCAGGAGTGAAAGGTAAGAGACTGGTGAGCTTAAAAAATGAACTGCACTGAATAATTTCAGAATATTGTAATTCAAAAGCATTCTGAATGGAAGTGTTTCACTCGTTACTGTTTCATAAACCTATTAAACCCACTGAGCTGTTTATGATTTCTTACATCATTACGAATACGACCACAGATTTGTCTGTAACACCGCTTATACTCGCGACACGTAGAAATTAAAGGGCTTGCTATTGGGCAAGATGAGATTTTTCCATACATGAATGGCTTGAATGGTGTAATTGCAGTGTTTCTCTAGAAATGCCTATAGTTCGATCCCCCTTCCAACATTTTCCGCTTTTCAGCGAACTTCCAGAACAACTTGAATCGATTTGGTGAGCTCCCTAAGTCACTCATTCCTCTCTTCTCACAAACCCTCACCATCCTGCAGCATGACACAGAGCAGAGGACTTCACATAGCTCATTGAAGGAGACAACCAGCTATGACGTGTATGTGTCACAGAAACGTCTCACCAACTGATGAGGGAAAGAGCGGTCACAAGTAAGACCGGGACTGAGATGAGGAATAGAAAGTCAGAGTTCATGACTTCGCAATGCTTGAGTTTAGTTATTCAGAGGGTACTCATTTCGCAAACATCCTCCTTATTGAGAGCTAAAATTCTGAGGAATTCCTACGATCAAAAAAATGTCATTTCGTAAAAAAGCACGTCTCCTCAACGCTGTTCCAACGCCGGAAACCAGGGCAGGCTTTGCTGACTCCAGCAAAACCACCCCCATTTGCAAGGTGCACATTCGATTCCATGAAACCCATGAACTTTTTTGTTAACAGCTATTAAAATGGGTAATGTAGGCGATAACAATTAGAAAATATCTTCTCCTAGACCGCTTTTCTGATAAGTAGTACTTCCACTTTTCACTCCCTTGGTTAACTTCAAGAAATCACCCGAAAAAGCAGTTCAAGGGGCACGTGCCAGAGAGAGCACTATCCAAAACAGTTGATTACAACAATTAATTAACTTAGCGCAGATTTTCGATCAAGACCATCTTAAAAACTTTGAAGGATAAGATAATGGACCGTTAGCAAGCGGCAAAGTTCACGCGGCGCGGAGGTCACCCAATCCTTGCACTAGGCCGCGGGTGCGACCAACGCGACGCTATTTCCGGGGATAAGATACCGGACCCATCCTATATATAAACCAACTATAACCTAGTGTGTTAGTTTGGTCTATCTGTCTGCCAGGTTATATGAATGCCATAATGTCTGTCCATACGGCACGGAAAACAGACAATAATTATTACAAGGTTGCAGTGACATATGGCAGCCCATCGCAAACTGATGTAGTTACAGTTAGGAGCAATCTCAAAAGGTGGCTCAGTGTAGTAATATTTATAGCGCTAGTGGAGCATAGACCACCGCATAAATCTCTACTTCACCTAGGCAATTCCGATCAATTGATAGCGACCAGCACCGATTAGCGGCGCGATTGAGCAGATAAATTTGAAAGCAATACAGTGATGGAATTTCAACTCAACCGAGTTATCCTTGGATTCTGAGAGGACACTATAAAGCACTATGATTGAAGTTGATATTAACAATTGATAAGCACCTTTCGAGGTGTGGGGGCAAGTGGCGCACTATCATACACGCATGGTCACAGGTTCGAATTTCGTATCAATATACGCCTATGGCAGCCAAGCCCTCCATCCTTCCGGGGTCGGTTACTTACGCACGCACATTCAATATGCCACTGCAGTTCCAAATTTAAGTCGAATGCGTGGGCGCATCCCTCAGACGGGATTGATCAACGCCCAGAGGCTTTTTTATCCTTAGCGATCTTCTACCATTCATATGACACTAGGAGATAGGAAAAAGGAATATAATGGTTTAGTTCACCTCGAAGTACAACCATAAGTGTAGGGACCCTTCAGACAGCATCAGTCTCTCATCTGACTTCAGGCCGTGTTCGACGGAGGGCCTTCCGTTTATAATACATCTGTAGAATATCAGTGCTACGTTTTTACCGTATTTCATACTTCCCAACCCTTTCCTAGTGTTTATTTTCATTTTGTTAGACCATTTGGCTTTGCCATTTTGGTTGCTCGTTTTTTTTCTCCGCATTTCCTCATCCACTCTCATCCCATCTACCACTTTATTGCTTTGTTGACGACCCCAAATTACTGATGAGCCTCCGAACTCGATGAAAACATTGGGTCCCATAAAGAAAAAGGGAAGCAAGCCGCTCTTCATATTTTTGTCACCGTCTTCCCATTTCTTAATGTTCTATTCCATTTTAATCATTCAGCGGCACAAAGTCGAGGCATGACTCCCACGGAATCGAGACAGACAAGGCCTCTTCCGACCTCTAGACGCACGAGCCACTCATAAACGCTATCAAACGATAAAAACAATAAAATTTGCAAGTCGGTCATAAACCACATTTCTACCTGCAAAGTCTTCTCGCTGTTATTTGCTCTCGCCATACCATCATTAATTCTCCATACAGTCGATAAAAAAGTGCGAACCCATCGGTCCAGTTGTTTGGTGATTAATGCCACATACTAGTGATCCCACCTCTGCTCTGTTAGCAAAAGAACGGGAACAGTGTTTTTAGAAGTGTTGTTAATGGGTTCTACAGTTCACTATCGACAATCGTGACCATCAACAACCACTATCCCACAACATCCCCTCACCCTATTCACCATTGCTTACGTGAACAAGCCCATTTCTTTGTTCCACTTTTCCATCATTCCTCCATCTCCTCTTCCAGCTGTCCCACTGATCGACTTGGCAAAAACGTCGCCGTTGCACTTGCTTGTGCTTCCCTTCCTTTCTAGCGGATGTTCCGTTACCTCGCGCACTACATTGCCAAAGAGTATGTAGGAGACTGCACACGAACAGTTCTGTGTACACTACACTCCCTCAACTGGGAAGACTACACGCAAGTGTTGAAACACCCCAACATCGCCTTCACTGTCTTTGATAAGAGCTTTTCAAAGACAACTGATTCACTAAAACCTCCACACCACCGGAATCTTTGAAGCCACCGTCACCATCAGCCAATGTTATTCCTACACCCCTTTTACACCTCTATGAATGATTTCACAAGGTGCTCTGGGTAGCAGAGACACACACTTATATCCACACCTTCCGACCCTTGTTCTCCTTTATCCCCTGTTCTCATGAAATGCTCTGACTAACGGTTAGGTAGCGTCAGCACTCTGAAGCCAATAACTATTTGCTGGATGATATAACAATTTGAAAAACCCGGACCACGCATATGTTGTAGGGCGCCACTTGCCACTACATCACCTTCACCCTTCAATCATTCAGAGGTATAGGCTATCAACATAGGATTTCAACTTTACTCGGAAGAATTCCGAATGTACCATAGTCGTGTCTGGTACATGCATTAGGCACTGATTTAACGACTGGCTTTTTGTACATCCGGCTGTCTCGCAGGAACATTCCATTGTCAGCCACTTTGACGGTAACCCCTTGAATAACCAAGTTACAGTTCATTTCTTTCATTGGTGTACTTGGATCCAAGCAAGTTTTCTCGTGCTGACTTCAAATGATGAAATCCAAAACAGAATTAACTCGAAAAGGAAGGCGATTTCCGAACATTCCGTCATTTCTCTGGTCGGAGCGACTTTGTGAGTTGAAAAAAACGGGTAATTGGGCTTGTCATTTCGACCCTTATAAATGACCCAAATCGTTGAGGTTGGACGTAGAACTATGAACTCAACCGAAGAGAAAGTCGCCTAATGCCGCTCCCCACCAGTTTCATTGTTATTGTGCTTTATGCCCGAAAGTCACCGTGCCTGCTCCAATAATCGACTGAATGGGCCAAAAACACAATGCATTTGACGGAACGGTCATGAAAAAAATTATCGACATAATGGTCTGTAGAGGAATTGAAGACTCAGATCCACATCAAGGGCCTAGGGGAGGAAGGGGGGGGGGGATGAAAAGTTGAGGAAAACGCTTCTTCATCGTTCAGATCACAATTATGAATTATTAAAACTAAAAGAGGCCTCTCCTATCGAGAAATGTGTTATGGCACAAAAAGCATAGATGATGCTGCAAAAAGTCAAAAATTCAAAAATTGGTTTCCCATTGAAAACCCTCGATGTGGACAAAAAGGAGTAGACTAGTCCCTTGGTATGCATCGCTACATCGCTAAACAATTGCTTGGTCCATCCATCGAATAACAAGACCTGTTTCCTTTTTGCTATTGATATGATTAAGGATCAATGAACTCAGAACAACGGACTCTAATTAACGGTGCCATTCCTCCATTATCTCTCTGACGAAGCAAATCACTGGTTGTTTTTGAGTTTATTTTGAGAACGCAGCGTCCGAACTGAAAAAGCCTACCGTATCTCTAATGAGCCTTCCCCATCCGAACTCAAGAAAGCTACAGTGATACCAATGAATCTTGCTCCCCACTAACAAAGAGTACCCACTGAACTGGACAACCTAAAAATATGTTAACCAGACTTTTAATTCCCGAAATGCAAAAACCCAGTCACACTATACTTCAGAAATATCACCTAGAAATCACAAGCCAGTCATTTTTCAAAAAGTTTCCTTGTTTTGTTGAAAGAAGCTAATCTTGATGGAACACTAAATCCCTCTGCACAGAGGTTACCGGATTTCTTAATAATTCAAAAACTCCCCTAGAGCCCACACATTTTTTTTTGCCGTTATTGCAGCAACAAATTTATGAGGCACTCGGAAAACTTGTCATCTTCGACTTTCAACCAACCAGTCAGTTCTGAGAGCAACTATTGATTGTCGCATGTTTGTTTCCACCCAAGAAATGCTCTCGTGATTAGGAGATATGGGAGTGGGATGGCGTTAGCTCGTGGGATAAGGCGGATTATTGAATAGCTCGCACTTCTTAAGGTCATCTCTTTGCTCAGGTGAGCATCATCAGATATGCCTTTCGTAATAGTGAAAGTGCAGGTCGTTTAGAATATTTTGACTGTTCAAAGTAGTAATAATACAAGTAAATGGAGTACCAAAATATTGTTTCAAAGCAGGAACCCACCCAAAATCGGTGCAAAGGGTGAAAACCGTATCCATAGGACCCCTTTTCCCCTATTTACATTATTGCGATTGAAAACTCAGGCGTCATGGGGAAACGTGCTGCTTGTTATGCTACACGCAAACGGTACGGTCTAATTGATGCCAAATTTCTTGATTTTCGGTATACAAACTAGCTTTTCTAAGGCTACCGTTTCCATCAGGCATATTGTTTTTGTTCTGAATGATTCACAAAAAAAATCAAATTTCCATGTAAGGCAGAA
The DNA here is from genome assembly GCA_000469685.2 of Haemonchus contortus. NCBI lineage: Eukaryota > Metazoa > Nematoda > Chromadorea > Rhabditida > Trichostrongylidae > Haemonchus > Haemonchus contortus. Next base: position 20,863,264 of record LS997562.1, on the reverse strand, counting down.
TGAGATCAAATTCTTTCTAGGCGCGATTGCAATAATTCTCGATTTTCTTTCGTTTATGTGAATATTTCGTCAACGTGACCAGAGGAATTATCTGTGAAACATCCAAGTGAGTATAAAATCACCGATAACAGTAGCAAAATCATGCATAAATCACATGGGGATCACACGTAACATTCTAGCAACCGTAAAAATCTACAGAACCTCAACAACTGATCTCATACGATTCCAGTCAGAGAACCTCCAAAGGCTCTGGACTAGCCCATAACTTGACAGTAAGCATCACTTTGTGATATTGATGGCCAAAAAAGGGGGACATTCCAAAGAGTTCAAGTAATAGATGCCGGAAAAGTCCAAGCCTTCTCAATTCATAAGGGTTGTTCTCACATAGTGTATCTTCTAAAAACGCCCAAGAGCCGGCCGGGGGACATCTTAACGGTCGAAGGAACCAGTTTCACCTCCAATCAAAGAACAGTGACCAATCTTCTCGCAAGAAACTCCTTCTAATTTTTTACAAGTAACATGAAGTGTAGGCACTCAACGCTAAGTACCCCTCACATCCACTAGGCCGAATACGCAGACAACTAACCAAAAAAGATCGTTGAATAGAGAGCATTTCCAGGACGAACGTTAGTTCTACAATGGTTTTCTTGCATTTTTTGAAGGCCCACTCGACTATCGCATTTACGGTTGGTTGGGAGACAATTAGTTATAGTTTAGAATGGCGAAAATTTTCATACTACACGATCTAGCAGTAGTACAAGTAAATAAAAGAAAGGAGGGAAACAAGATCTCTGCAATCTTGGTTAAAGGGTAAAGGGCATCGGCGAAAAATGTACATGCTCCGAGGACCTCTTCTTACTACTATTGGCACCTTTCCAGCCTGAGCTCCGGACGGACAGATTTGGTAATGGTTTTCGTTCTCAAATCATACTGTTAGTGCTCTGGTCTTCGATCGACTGCCACACTTTTTCTGACATTACAGCTGATTATCATACACTGGGCTCATACCACACAAGAGGAGGTTTCATTGAGCTCTGATCCAGAAGCAAATGTAAACATCATGATCTCTCAAGCCCTGCATTCATATCAAAGTGTGGAACTTTCTTGACTTTTGACATGGCACAGTTTGCTTTTGGTGGTCACACTAAAAAGGCTGCCCACATGAATGTCATCACTCACAGCATAGAACAACCTGTGGCACACCACAGAATTGAAGGAATGTAATGAATCAACTTCCATACGACGACAGGGTCGCTCAAAATCATAAATTCCGAAAAAAAAAGAATTCAAAGTGAGAATAAAAAAGACAGTGAGGGAGGGAAAAACACAAAGAATCACTCAGAGAAATGTAGAAATGGTGTTAGCACAAAACTCACAATCTTCGTATAGGCAGGCCTAAGCCTAAGCCTAGGACATCAAAATAATTTCTGTACATTTACAGTGATATGTTGTTAGGTTTTCAAAACTTTCCGCTCAAAATACGTGTGATATTTGATTTTTACAACCCCTTGACTGTTCCCGGTAGGGTAGGTCTTCTTTACTCGTAATTTCCCAGAACAACAATACCAGATTCATGCACTGGAGTCGTGACTAATCGGCTTAAATCGATTTTTTAAACATGCTCCTTCACCTCTAAGCACTGCCGATAAGGACCAGCTTAGCTCATAAGACGAACTGATAACTCGAATCTCTTAGGACGACAACGCACTCACCCACACACGTAGTTCCTCGTGAGAATGACCATAGTGTTCGCTGTCTAGTTAAGAAGATGAGCAGTGATTTTGAAAACTAATGAAATGGCTGGAACAGACTAGCTTCCACATTCAATAAGAATTTATTCTGTTTTTCAACGTGACTCAGCCGCTCGAAACTCCCTTGAATCCAACTATTTATCAGAAAATACCACTATTCGCTTCCATCTGTACTGAGAACAGCCCTGTTTTCAGTACGCGGTAACTGACTTGGAGTACGCGATTAGGTGCGCGGTGCAAAAAGTCGTTCCATGAAGTCCGCGTCACTTCAAATTAACATCCATATTGGAAATGTTCAAGGTTAAGTATGTATTCAATTAATCACGTCGAAACCAATGCAAAGTAATCCCTGGAACTCAATAGATTTCCCCTAACCACACATTTCGAGGAGAGACAGGCAGCTGCAAGTTAAAAAGCCATGTGGAGCAGTCGAACTACTCTACAGTCATCATCATCGTGACGGAAAAAAAAAGAAAAATGATAGAAGAGATCCCTGTGGTCTTGTACTTGCATTGCCCCAGAAGCACAGAGAAGACGATAAACATTCACGAAATTCTAACTTTCGGCCTGTTAAAGAGAATGTAAGTAACGTTAATGCAGACATTTCTATCGCGTATCTACGCTGGTCTTACGATGAACCCATCCGAACCTACGAAACCTCTAAAAACGGTATCCTGTTCTGACACATTACAGTAGCTACCGTACCGACCGTTAGAATGCATACATCCTTTCGCAGGGATTTTCGTGTACAAAAGCAAACACGATCATAGGATCACAGTTCACTTCAGCTGAACTCGACCACCATTTCAGACAACTCATTCAAGTGAGAAAAGTCCCCGACATTCGTGACCACCTCCGCCCAAGACTTTGAGTATTGACGTATGCAACAGCAAGAAACGTGTGAATACATATTTTGTGTAAATACTCCAAAGCGGACACGATCATTAAAAAGTGACTTTTTGATGTTCGAGACGAACCGGAGTTCTACACGACATCGCCCATTCAATTGCACACATTAACCACAATGCTCCATAATCAACTAGTTTTGGGGGAGGGGGAGCGGTAGAGTTTGGGGGAGATGTTAATGAAGAGATTGAGAAACAGCTACCCATGATATGTATCCCGGAGAACGAGGCAACTGAAAATTATGGTTTGACCGCTACTTCGCAAATAAGAAGAATGTTGATATTGTTTGAAACAATGCAGGATACAGGTAAGTTTGTCCCCCAACGCGCATGATTTACTCAGCAAGTTCCCTACTGAATGTGATGGTTGGCAACATCGCACGAAAGAACATTGTACCTAGGCATCAAATCGAATTATACTTTGTTCATGTCAAACTTTGATGACAATCTTTCGTCAGAAACAATGAGAAACCATAATCAATAGAACATCGAGTCAAATATTTCGAAAAATCGAATGCCATCAACGTATTTGAAAATTTTTACAAATATTGTTACTGTTCATCGTCAGGAGACTGTTTAATGAGTTTTAATCGCAGATGTTGACGTTGTGAACCAAAGCCCACGTGAAATACTCCCTCAGCCCAAGAACTACAACAGCACTACAAGACTTAAGGGAGGTAGAATGAGAGTCACGAGGGCAATCAAAGAGCAACTTGTGCAGCACGGATAGCAACAAAAACATTTTTCACAATAATGAGTGCGAATCGGTGTCGAAAGACTGGGTATGTTATTTTTCCCAGTAAAATATCCAGGTTCTCTAGTGACTGATTGATGGACGCTATTGGAAGGCCTCTTCCAGCAGGATCAACCCAAAGAACTCTGAAGAAGTCGCAGGCATAACACTGACGGCACTTCACCGAGAATCCTGATGCTTTGCATAGTTTTGCCCTTTACGTATACCTACGTATGCCCTTGGATTGACGCATCAAAGACCTCCCTAAGCACTGAACAGCGACTTTGTAATATGTGAAATTCATTACTGGCTAGATTTGTTCGCAAAGGAATTTATAACTCGCAATAATATCTTTTTCATTAAGCGTTTTTCTAAGTTTATGGCACTAAGAGGATGCTTGACAATCTTATTTCTCGAAAGACAAATGTAGTGGCAGAAGATAAATCTCCCCAAGCAGTCCCTCTCACAAGTAATATTGAATGCTGAAAATTGCGCTGCCGTTTCGCCCATGTGGGATTCACGTGATAGGTGCAGGGTGCACTCAGCTTCGCAACTGTTCCAGCGGGACAAGCGTCCGCTTTTTCGTCAATGTTCGTATAGCTATGGCCACTTTCGAAATGGAAACAGAAAATTATGTTACAGTACATACTTGGATCAAACTTGAGCGACATGTCGACGAAATGTTTCGAATCTGGGAACATAAACGAATCTTGCACCGTCCTAAGTATTGGTCCATCGCAATAGATTTGGCTAAACACAAATGATTAGCTGTTGCATGGAATGTGAAGGCTAACTGATAAGCTGCTATTAGAAATTATTCTTGACTAAATGAAATGAGAAAAAGAGTCCAAATACATAAGTAAATGTAAACAAAATGTACCTAAGCACGGACAAAACAGTGTAGAGCATTGCCTAGCGACAAATAATCATACAGTCCTCCGCAATTTTTTATATCGATGTCATGAAACGCTCCTTAAAGACACACGAGAATCTGCAACAAAATACATAGTTATCGACCGAATCGAAAGAACAACGAAGAAGAACGAAACGAAGGATGAAATGATGAGCGTACTGAAAAGTTGTCGAATCGATTGTTTTCACGAAAAACTACGGAGTAAAGCAGTATGAATCGCCACGACGAGCTGTCAAAGCAGCGGCGATTCACACTGCTTTCAGTCTCAGTCACAAAAAAAGAAAACTGCTGATCGCACAGTCTTCAACAGAGCAAAGAGAGGAAAGCCTCGAGCAGACAGCTTAGAAAAGGATATCAATGACGCGACGTCATAAATGAAGATGCTACAACTGGAGGGAAGTAACAAGTGTTGAGGAAATATTGTTTGTACAACCTCGAACTGACTTTGTTATACTTCCACTGAACCGACGTTACCGCACAACGATAGAGCGTAAATGGGAGGAAAACCGGTCGCTCACGTGGAGGATAATTGAATCATACACACCAAACTCATGTCAGAACACACGTACACTTCTAATCAGACGCACACCTTCGCTCAAGATACGAATAGCTGAAAAGCCATAGAAGTTTTACGAAGACTCCGCCTTTGCAGACTACAAAGGGCGGTCAAACACGTCCCAGACAAGCTGGGGATCAGCTTTTGGACTGGGGTTTCGCCCCATAAGGGTCAAATAGGGCTACGCTATCCATATCCTCTTACCCTCCCAAATGATTGGATATTGTATGAAGCTACGTTTCGAAAAATCGCTTCCCCTACACTCAACACGAGAGTAACTCTCGCTTATGAACCACCATATCAACAGATTTGAAAAAGGCTAAAAACTGTATTCAGAATAGTCGCGTCAGTTTGTTCCCAAAGCGATAGATAGGACAAAACAAAAAAAAAACATTAAAACTTTAGCAAAACAGTAAAATCAAGCTAATACCGTAAGCAAATGTCTATAAAAAGCTGTAATGTTTCACAACTGTAACTTAGCGGAAATTGGACATTTAAAGTGGAAGGACCCAAAAGCTGGGAAAGGGAACCTAAGTCATAGCATGAGTGTAAAACTATACCAGTTGATCGCGACTAAGAGACCGCAACGGTCAAAATCGTTGTTTCCACGCATCCTTGATAACATCTAAGAAAAAAATCGTGATATTGAGAATGGTCTTCTCCCACAACAGCGACAAAACTACCAAGTCGAAAGTCACCTGACGGGAGGACTACAACGTATAACAATACACATAGGATTCACTGGGACTCGCACTTTTGACTAATTTTTTATTACTCAAGCGTTTCAAACATTTCTTCGTGTAAAATAAAGTTACTTAATACAAGACAGATTCGATAAGGCACAGAAATTTCTGAACGGGCGTAACCACTAATGCTTATAGACGAGACAAATCAAAAGTTGCGGAAAAAACGATCGCTGTGAACAGGTTCGAGCGTAATTACATCAGACAGCAATCATTCGATAAATCTGAAAGTCTCAAAGAAATTCCCAGAGGTTTTCCCAGTGAATTTTCTTTTTTGGAGGAAAGATAAAACTGTGGATAATGAATGAAAGAGCAAATATAAAACAAACTAGCATGAGGAGCAAACACCGAAGCTGTTCAAACAAAAATGGTCTTTAGAACGATCTCCGTTCTAATACGACGGTTCTCGTTGCCACACTTGTCCACTCTCTATCAATCAACTTTTTTTCCCGAATGCCGAAAAGGACAGGCAGGTTGTCAGAAATTTGTTTTGAAGATTCGTTCAAGTCTTTTAGTTGGTTAGTTACTTACAAGTTGATTTTGAACTTAACTTTAGATAAGCTAGCTCTTCAGAAGTGCAGGAAAATGAAGCCAATGGAATGAGGTCTCTGATTAACGACCCATTTGGCTATGGGGGATTTGATTCGCTTTTTTATGATACACAAGCAATAATGAGGCTCTGAAGACAAAACGTCGTTTCAAATAAGGAAGGACAAATGTCAAAGATTCATCAGAAACCTAACATCGACGTGCCCCACACAACTATGATTAAGATTGAAAAAATTTTGAAAATGGTAAATTTCCATTAGAAGAGGAATGGAATCGGAGAAAAGTGCGTGCTCAGTGGATTCTGATCATGGAAAGCAGCAAATTCCACCTATAGGTCTAGGCAGAGAAATGTATTTGGGTCCAAAAAAAAGAAAATCAAGGACACATTAGCTTCTCGACGTCAAGGTCAAAGCCCAAAGTTGGTGGACAGAGGTTTTGCTATCATGAATCTATATCGATCACTAACAGCGAACGAGGTTACAACACCGCTACAAGTACATCCGGTTCAGCAGTAATGCTAGAATGAGGTGATGTTGGAGAAGGGTGGTATTGCCGGAGCCCAGTACCCGCAGGAATACTTCACTGTGCAAAATGTTGTCATGAGGTGATCGCTGATAACTTGCAAAGACTGAACCAATAACAATAAATGTCACTTCAAAACGGTCTACTTTCACTGGGAAATATATTGACGGAGAGATGTTCCCAGTAACCTCCCCAAAGCAAAAGTAGAGGTAAAACGTTCCCACGACGAGAGGTTATTTCGCGAATACCATTAATTTTTCAAATCTGACATTGAGTGAAGCATTCAACAGTATTGGTCGTCTGATAAGGGAACACATACCCCTATCGACCCAGTACGAGTTCATTTTGTCGTTTGAGACCTCCCACTTTCAACGAAAACTGCTGACGTTACAGAAAAAAAAGCTTTCGATGCCCACTAAAATCCAAGCTTTTATTAGAGCAATCTCGAGGCATCTTCGAAACAAAACTTTTTATTTCAAAAACTATTCTACAAAGATGAAATTGTGCTGAACTATTTGAGACTTCACGAAGGAAAAGAAGCCTGCGAGTTTGTCTATCAACCACAAAATTAAATTCCATGCTACCTATCGGAGAGGGAAAACCGTAACGTTCGAGAAAAACTGTTAATTGGCCCTCCTGCAATTCAGATTGACGTGATTTGTTTGTTTAATAGAAGTGAGTAAACAAAATGACATCAGGTTTTATGAAGCAACGTAAAACCATGAAAAGCATATAGGAAAAGGCATGTAAACGAGTCTAAAAGTTGATGTAGGACAGCCGTTAGACCCCGCATCTAGACAGAGGACAAGTCCCCATCCCTTTTCGGAGTACCATCACAGTTCCCAGAAGATTTTTTTCTTCGCTTAAATGCTTTCGTGACAGGTAATTGGATAGCTGCAAGTTGATAAATGAGTAACGAGTGTCTGGGCCTAGTCGAGAAAACCTCACTTAGACGACTTCTACACAAAATTCGAGAAGAGTTACATATATACATAATTGAATACCCATTTATATAGCACTAATAAGTGACCCCAAAGATGAATCAGACATTACTTTTCGTTATGTGAACGTGACTATGAGTATGCCACGATAACCACCCAAACCCTTCGTAAGGCGATTTCTTTTGTGCTACGCCACAACGTTAAAAAACCTAACCCACCCTAAATAATCACAACATTCCATTTCAATAGGACTATAGCTGTCAAATGATAGGAGTATAGCTGTCAAATGGTTCCAGAAAAATACGATTCTAGGATTGAAAGGCACATTTCTCAAAAACTTCGGCATAAAACCGTGTAAAACCTCGCAGATACTTCTGACATCTTCATCGTAGACTTCATAAGAAAGAATTATGTAGGAAAGAGTAATCACGTGGTAATGGAACCTGATATTTTGAAAACAAGTGCGGATGACGGAGGAAAGTACGCTCCAGCTGCACTCCCATCGAAATAGCCCGTCGTTTGAAACAACCAATAGTTTTTTCCTCTGCGTCTCGACCCCAGGATCGAGACACCAGACGGATGAGCGCGGCGGGCTTAACCACAGGAACGGCTAGCCGACCAATCACAGAGTGGTAATCAAAAAGGGATCCTCGCCCAGTTCACGTGAATTACCTCACGACGGGGAGGGGGAGCGGGAGGAGGGGGCTATTTACGCTTACACGACTTCCGCCTTGTGGGAAGAGCTTGTGGACATTCTCGTCAACATCGAAGTGGGAAAAGCAGCTAACTCCGTCTATAAAAGGAATACAAGGAGTTGACGTTGTAACAGTAAACTTAGTTACTAATAAGGCCCGAATGAAATAAAAATTAGTTATTCAATTAAATTAGTAAGTAAGAAGGTTGTATGGACGAGGGACAAGTGATTATAGCCTCAGCAAACCGGCACGACCGCAAAGAAACTGCAGAGCTCCCGTCCCAAATGACTTGGTAATAGGGAACCTGTCGTGATGACGAGATTTATGAGCTGTTTTGTTGCAGCCCATTGTTGATTTGGAGGTGTGGCAAAGTCGGACCGGCCTTGGTCGCCCACTTCGGTGGTAACCCTAATTAATTATGCGTTTAGAGAGGTGAGAAGGTGCTTACCTATCAACCTGCGGAGTTTGATATGTCTATTAATACCCCAGGACCTAGCTCCATTGTTAGGCCTTCGGTAACTTTTTTTAGGATTACACCACAGGTGACTAGTATGCCAGCCAATCGATCAGAACCCAATTTCAGGATCAGGTGCTTTGGGCACTCATTACCAGTGCTGGTGGAAATGTAGTCGGCTGAGGTGGGCACCCATCACACGTTCAGTATATCAAGAAATGAACTCAGTCAGTCTAACGTATTTATTCTTGTTATATTAACACTGTATCAGAGGCGAAGAGGATGATGGGCAGTGACCATCTGCCTTAGCCAAGGAAATGTAGTTTTTTACCTAAGCCCAAGAAGTGTAGGAGCACCTGGATGGGTGAGCTGATTACCTCGGGCGAAAAGAAAGAAAACTTACCCAACGGGGTGCTCCTTGCCCCCTGAAGCTTAGCTAAAAACTGGCACCTTTCTGATGTAACGCGGCATGACACGTTTCATCGAGTTCAGTCCTTGTTATGCTAACATTGTGATAGGTGCCCCTCCCCCCTCGAACTACATTTTCACCCCAGCACTTAATGACCAAATGGGTATCTTGAGCTCAAACATCTCGAGGAGGGAAGTTTCCTGCCACGATGACTAGGAAGAAAGCGATCTTGGCTCCGCGCCAAGAAGCCCACACATGATACGTGCACGATGTATTATAGGAGCTATTATTATTTGAGGCTCAGGATCGTTGCCCATCACGTGAATCGCCCATCAGTCACGTAGAGGGCCATGTCCCACTGGGAGAGACTCGAGACAACGAGGTGACACGCCCACAGACGCTCTCGAACGCTACGTCAAATGTACTAGTTATCTCAATACCACATGCGCGGCCTCTAAGATTAGCCACGAAACCTCGTCCATAGCGCTCGATAGCGGTAGACCATAGAACAGTAATCACTCAAGGTTCGCTTGGGTCAAGGGTGGTGCTGAAGCAGCTATCTTATCAGGATTCAAAGAACTAATTATGGTGCTACAACATGTCACGGCAATGGGAATAACTTCGCCGGGTGTCGATTTAAATTCCTATAAGGATGAGCGGGAATACCCCACAAGTCAGTGTCAGGATACCCGTTAAGGATGGATAAGGGTATAGCAGGTTAAGGCAGTGAAATTATTCCAAGAAGATTGTGGAAATCCCAAGAAAACCAATCACTCCCAAAATGGCCTATTCAGAAGAACATTTCATAGATATCTATGCATTACGAACAGCAGCAGTATAAATGTGATCACTGCTAAATAATCGGCAAAATTCATGCTCAAATAACAAGCTGTTTTTGACCTTAACCTAGCGTACATTAACGGACCGTAACGCTTTCTTTCCATGCCCCGCCCACTGGACGAGTTGTTTTGCTGCGCGGTTGAGAGCCACGACGATTAAGTTCATTTGTGTTATTAACGTTGCTAGAGTAAGTGAGGTTCGCTTGTGTTCTCTTAATCCCCCTGAAAGGTCGTGCTGTTCTTCCTAATCATAGGTTTCTGACTCTTCACTCTCTCCAGTATGCTAAAGTTTCTTGTTTATGCTGTAGGAGTGGACTGATTCGATTTTTGCACGCACGTGGTTGCCGCGTTTAGGCCCTTTTTCTCACAATCTGCATTTCTTTTGTGTATTTTCGGAAGCATTTTGTGTCTTTTATCTTTCTATATTGTTAACCGGAACGGTTCGCTTCTATAGCCAATGGTTGTCTACAACGGAAAGATTCCCTCTCCACAATCGTACCACTTTCTCATAACCTCAGTGAAACCTTTATAGTCTCTATATATGGTCTTTTCTAGCAAATTTCGTTTGGGGCAAGGTGCATATAATGGTGCAGGCTGTTCAAGTGATTAAAAAACTTCTCGATGATTATCAAAAGTCTACGCCGTCAAGACTCAAGATTATCGACGCCTATATGGTCTATATACTGCTTACAGGCATTGCACAGGTTTGATTTTCGAACCATTCTTATGACTGACTAGCTTTCAGTGACTACCGTTAATGTGGTCCTACCGGGCACCATACCATCGTCCGCCCTCATTGTTACCCATTATGATGTAGTCGAGCCTCGTGTTTATGCCAATATTATTGAGCGAATACAGCAAATCTGAACCCGTCAGGTACAAGGGAGGCTTGTAATATTTGATAAAACTGTAACTTCGAAATCATCAACGCAGTCGCCCTTTCCAGGAGCTTTTGAAGTTCATGTCATCCGCATTGAGTATTACATCCCACTACATTGGCTAGTTTTGTCCATACCGACTGGGTACAGACTTACCTAGATTTTGAATGTCATTGTTGTTAAAATGTCCGGTTTGAGCTGGTGACAACGGTATAGTTCTCAGAGGCGCTCTTACTCGAGGCACTCCTTTCGGGGTTTTCGGTTTACTCACGACTTTCATTCATAATAAATTCTTTTAGTTTGTCTACTGTCTGTTGGTAGGAACCTTCCCGTTCAACTCGTTTCTTTCGGGATTCATCTCAACAGTAACTTCCTTCGTTCTTGCATGTGAGTTCTTACATATTGATATATTCTTAATACATTCTTTACCATACTTTTTCGTGACGAAAGAAGGGTATGCAAAGGTTGGCCACTTATTTTTTTGATGCAAAAGTTTTGTATCGACGAACAAAGACTGCGCTTTTTATTTTACTTTTGTCGGCACTTAAGTACCTTTGTCGGCACTTGGGAGGAGGGAGTTGAATCTGATGTGGCTCAAACAATACTCTTTCGGGTGTGGGCATTCCCACAGGATTGAGCCAATTGCTACAACTAAGTTCACTATCAAATCCTATTTACTACCTCACTCCACCGAGTCATCTCTTTTTCTTGCATTCGTATTTTTCTATTTTGGCCGGGCAGTAGGAAACGTTTCCTAATGCTAGAGCAACATCTGGTGAAGCTGCCATTCTGAATACCTTGAGAGTTGGAATTACAGAGTTGAGGAACATTGAGAGTATGTGAGTTTCTTTGCCGTCGAGCTCCGCGTAACTTTCAAGTCACCAGTAGTTGATGATTTGTAATTGGAAATAATTACGATGATCATAGAAAATATGTATGTTAATAATGATAATGGTATTCCGTTCGAAAGCTCATACTAAACGAGCGCTTGACAAAAGCTGGTAGTAAAGTCTTGAATTGGCTCCGTATGGGAAGTATAGAAATTTCACTAGAAGCTTTTCGCTGAAACTACCTTGGCTTCTGTAGAGCATAGCTCGAACTGCACGCCAAGATAGTTTTGTCAAAAGCTAGCTACTGAAGGAGCCGGAGTTCTTAGAAATCTTCGGAGGCAATGGATCTGAATCGATTGTATATTACTGAACAGCTTTTGAACGTCAAATCGCTTACATTTTTGGACCATCCACGATGAAAATGGGCTTTGGGCTGTAAGAAAAGTTCTTGAGTTTAGTAGTCGGTAGCCGATCAGTTGTAGTGTCTCAATTTCGCTTTGCGAGTATGGATTATTTATAACTTTTCAGCTTGCCTCCGTACTCAAGTAAACGAGGAAAACAAGTCAGAGTTTTCCCACATTTCTCCCGAGCGAGCTTTTGCGGATTTTATATTTGCTCACGTTGTTCTACATCTGGTTGTTGCAAACTTCCTGGGTTAATTGTGATATTTCATAAGTTATTTCCACAAGTAACAAACATCTGTGACTGGAGGATATTTATGAGCTGTTAAGGGTTTCATATTGCTTTGTTAGCATGAGTTTCTAGAGACGCTTTTTTTAGTCATATTGTTTATTTATTTCTCCAACTTTACGCGATTGTTATTGCTATTCCGCACATATTGTTTTTGATCGGGAATAAATAAGTTTGGATATTGTTTTTCTTTAATTCACGCGTTCATTCGCTGTGATATATTGCATTTAGTATTAGAATTTAATTATGAAGTCGGTTATGTGTGTTTCTATAACTATATAATCATTACAGGTTATTAACGAACTAACAAGATGTACATGAAGCCGATGCAACTCGTCAAGAATTCTCTCATGAATTCTAACTAGTAAGCTTTTCTTCTAGAGTAGAAGTTGCTTGTAGTAACTGCAGGTAGGCATGGGTTGTGACGTTGGCGAATGTTCTAATGGGCGGTAGGAGCTCTGAGCGTTTGCTACACATTCCTTGCCATAAAATTCATTCAAGAAGTTTAGTTGTGGAAGAGGCTGATGTTGCATAACACTTCGCGAGGCTTCAGAAAAACCGTATGCAGAACACTGCATGTCATACGAAGTTTCCATGGCGGAGTAGTTGCGCAGCAGGACCTAATAATTCGGGCCTTTTGGGCGTCATTTGCTACAACTCGCGTTGCTATGCAATTCGTGTTCCCCTCCTAGCTGCTTATTGTGCTCAGCAGGAGCAAAGCAGAGCGGGTCTTTGTGTTGTAACTCTAGTTGTTCTCTCTATATCTCTCCAGTAACCAACATTGCGCATAGATGAATTGTCTATCAAGACGAACCCTTGTTTGTATGCTTTGTTGAGAGAGTGAAATCTCGCAAATCGCTGATCTTTTGATGAATAATTTATGATTGCGTTTGGCACTCCATTGATGTCTGACCTAGAGAAGCCCTACCCATTCATAACATCGACTTTTATGTTTTTAAACCCATATATACAACATGGTATGGAAGTAAGGGAAAGTTTGTTTCAAAAAAGTACAAATAGCGTCTTCATAAACCCCTATCAAGTATCGCGGGGGGAGGTGGGGGGGGGGGCGCTTTTTCAAACATCGAGGTCTAGAACGCGAGCCCATAATAGTGCCTAGGAACGTTTCACAGCAAATATATATGTTTTTTTTCACCTAAGACTGCGGAGTAAATGAGCTTCGGGATGTGTGAGCCGATTGGTTGTTCAATACTTCTCCATCTCAGCTTTTTGCACGAGTCACCAGACTACCTCAGCTATGTCACCCATCCCAGAGCTCCACCCCTCCTGAAGTTTAGGTAAAAGCAGTATTCTCAAAACCATCACTGGACATACAAGTAGGTGATTACCCCTCCTTCTCCTCTTTAGAGTTCTGTTACTCAGAAGGGCACCCCCCCCCCCTTCCTCAACTACATTTTCATAGGCTCACTTCCTTTGATCTAATATTTGTCTGTTCAGTATATTTAAACCCATATCTATATTTTCGAGATAGAAAGTATCATTTACCATGCGACGCTTGTTCGCATGACCTTGAACAAATGACATCAGCCCTTACTACCACAGCTATATTTACGAATCGATTTTCAGTTATACTACTTACGGAGCATACGGAATATATGGATTTATTATGGCAATCTACTTCTGCGAGTGGAAACAAGTCGGCCAATATATTCCGCTTTGGAACAAACGATATTCCATTGAGTAGAACCTCATCGTACAGAATCTGTATAATGAAAGCTGTAAGATTGCTGTATGTCGAATAGTTTACTGATGATAAAAAATTAGTTCTACATGTGTTCCTTTGCTTTATATAAAGTCAAAGCGTACAGTAACTTCTTTTCCCGCATACTTGTTTACGTTCAATTGCAAAAAGTGTTTCACATGTTGCATAATTTGTAATGTTTCTGCGTATCATCGATTGTGTTGAAGGGAATCATCTCTGTGCAGGTTGAGAATAAGAATAATGACAATGCGGCGAAATGACTCATGGTTCTCCACCTCGATGACTAATCCGGTCACTGTTGCCGCCACTGTTTTGGGAAACCTGTTTTTCACTGATCAATGAGCAATTTATGGCCGAGAATTTCGAAATGTGTATAACGGAGGCACACTCATCTTTCTTTACTCTACTACGTATAGTCAATAGAAAACTCGTTTAACCGATCATCAGCCGGCCAGTTTCCTAAACAACATCATCTTTCTCGTGATATTCATATATCACCGTGTTTTTTTCTCGAAATTTTTCCCTAATAGTCTGCCATAGGAAATGCTCAAGTTCGTATTGCGGTTGTCTGATACGGCACAAGCGGATGCCTTGTTCTCGGAAGCCTACGCGTGCCTAGATCAGGGACTATGTCATGAAGAAGAAAATGACAGGGTCAGTTCTGATTTGATCGCTTTCAATAATTCCTGTAGGATTAGTGGTTGTTGATCTTGTTGAAAGTTTGTTTGAAACTTTTGCTGTAAACATGCAGTCACGTAATGCTGCGGTTTCACATACCCCAGTTCTTAAAAAAGAAGCCTCAAATTACAGGAGAGTGCTGCTTCCATGTACGAACGTGCGCTCAATCTTATCGCGGAAGCTGAGAAAGCGAAGAACGCTAAGAAAAGTGAACTATATAAACATCTCATGGAGGCGAAGCCCAGTGCGACCCATCGGTAATTTTACGGAGCAAGTATTCGCCTCCTCTTTCTTCTCAGGATGCTCTTTGCAGATTGAAGGTTCTGGAAAAAGAAATTGCTGAAAACAAATCGAAGCAAACCGAAGCTGATGGTGACCAAAAAAGTGAAGAGGTGTGTAGTCTGAAATGTCCAGAATCGCTTATCTTATCATGACTGCTTCAAGAATTTTCTTCTTACATGTTATTCTTACTATCTGAGCTTGTTTGAATCTAACACTCTTCTTATGAATCAGGTGAAAATAGAACTCCGAGATTGTTTGGCAGGAGTTGGAGATGCTGAAGCTGATGTGATTTTCTCGATTCCCGATGGAGTTCAGCTTTTCACTATAGATGTAGGTCGTTTTCAGCTTGCTTTGTGAGCAGTAATGCATAGAGCGTCTGATAACATTCATTGAATGAGCTACATGTATCTTTCTTTTTAAGGGAGAAGAAACTACTGTGCCAACATACCCGACATCCCTCCAAATTCTTCGATTCAACAAAGACGAATCTGCTTCAAAGCTTCCAAGCGCTCCAGCGGATGCATTGATACAGGTGAGGATGTACGAGAAATCGGTTCATTGACGTCTTTCAACATTTTAAGTCATGCAAATAGCGCAGAAGACTTTTCTCAGCCCATTGCGCTGAAGCCTTTTCTCACATTCCTCATTTTTCGAATACATGTGACTAATCTAATCCATGACGATATCGTGTAGGGATGTGCTGTTGCAACAAGTAGCACAGATCTAACTAGTGCACGTTTAGTGCTAAATACCCATTTTTCAGGTTGGTCCATGGGTTTACCCTTTGATAAAAGGTAAAACCCCTGTTTTACGCAATGACTTCGGTGCTTACGTTGTTTCGAATCCAATTGCTGAAAATCCGAGTGAGTTTCAGTCAAGTCTTGTTACTTATATTGCCGTCACATTTCTTTTAAAACTCAGAAGGGTCGGCTGAATATCCGAGTTCGTCACATATACTTTGTGTTTTGCGAAACCGAGAGCAAAACGAGGCGCAGGAAGCAAAAGGCGAAACTCTCAGCAAAAGCCGTAGTACAGTTATGCTCGGCAAAAACCTAATATCAACTTTCACTTTCAACTTTCAACGGAAAGCAAATCACTTCGTAAAAAAGAGCTTTAAAGCTTTGTTATTATCTGTTTTCCAATTTCAACCTTACCTCAAACAGCTGTAGACTTAGCCTCTTTGTGTAAATTAGGTTTTCAGACCTAGCAGTAGCCATCATTCTTCCGGCTGATGCGGGACCCACTGTTGAGCAAGAATTTCGTGAGGTGAGGAAAACTTCATATATCAGTGATTCATTTCATAATTGCTTATTTAGATTTTGGAACAATTTGCAGACGTCAGGGATCAGGAGGTAAAAAAGGAGCTTTCTGAGGAAGACAGAAAACGCATCAGCAAAAAGATTGCGAAACTACTAATTGATGGTCAGTTGTCATAATTTTTCGGAAAGTATACTATTCCTGAAGGATTTTGAGTACTGTTTCCTTGTAGTTGCTTATATGGCACCATGAGACTATAAAAAACCATTATCCTTGGAACTTGATAAAGGGCCTAGCGGCCTCTTCCTATAGGTTATGGGCCTTTATGAATAGAAAGCAAATTAAACCGGTTCTTTTTGAAAATTGAAGCGCACAGCATAAGGTGGGAGGGGACGCAATGTGGACATGGAAGCTATTCTTCGAGGATCCTTATTGGTCGCAACAATAATGCGCACGTATTGCTGGTGACCTCTTACTCCGACCTTTCTTTACTTTGCTATAAAAACATATTCAGGCGTTCCATGCTAGGATTTCAGCCCCTCAATTCGTTTGAATATGCGTAATCTGTTTCGCTCTTGTTCCTATGTCAACTTAATCTAGAGACTACTGTTTTCCCATCTAAGTAGATTCCACTTGGTAGCAAATTAAAAGAGATACCAAATGCGTTTGAACCTAACATGAGTCGCATATATTATCGACCACTTGGTATTTCAATCGAAGCCCCTCAGCGCCTTAGGTTTTGCTTTTGAGACAAAAAGCGTGAAGGTGGTCATTTGGATCTACTCCACTCTAGACTAGTCTTATTGGCTCACTATAGGTCACCGCCTTAGATGTCTTTTTATTAGTGCGACGTCACGGTTATGAGGATTATGAAGACCAAATTATAACTCTCGCGTAGTGGTTCTTTTTCGATTTCAGACTACTGTTTCATATTTCTAGGTGGTGAGCGTGTGGCTTGGGGCGTGGAGACCGCTGCTGTGAAAGTAACTTCATACCTGGACGATAAAGCAGAGAAGTGAGTTATTCTAGAAAGTGTTATTGTAACATTTCTTAGAGCTCTCTGCATTTTTTAATGTCTACTTAGTAATTTCCCAGTCGAACAATGGTTCACATCAATTCAGCACTAGCTAGACCACTAGTTTTGTGCAGTTCAAGAGGAACTGTTTTATCTTTACCCCTGAATGTGTCAGGAAAATGTGTTGTCAAAAGTCAACGTTGGGCATGCGATGTTAAGTGTGAGTGGTTAAGCTATTCTCCATCGAAAGAGGGGGGGGGGGCGTTGAGAACACTTCGAGTATTGAGAACTGCTCTTTTCTACGGTCTATCGCCTCATCCGTTATACCCGTTCACAAACGACGAAAACCGGTTTCAGTTGCCTGTAAGTATTCCGAAGCTTGACGTGTTCATCTACGTAGTAGTACTTGAACGGCAGTAGATGGAGTGAGGTTGAGCCTCCTCCCAGAGTACCGTCCGAGCTGCCAGCATCTTAGGGACGTATTGGCTGTGGCAAAAGGGTGCCATAAATTACTCGGATTTATTTCGTTTGGTAGGAGAAGTTGTGTATTGGCACGCGTAGGTAAGTAATCGAATCCTGCAATGATATCTGCCCGGGTAAACCAAGGCTTTCATAATTATTTATTAAATGACATGCCCATTAGGCATGTGGAACAAACAAGTAAGAAGAAAGTAACAACAGTACCAAGCTATACAACAACAACACAAGAGTATAGAATAAATTAAAATAACTGGAAACTAGGGACAGATCAGATGCACTTGTCCAGTGCTATTTTGAACATATTATAGTCTACAGGAAGATTGCTACGTGAAAGAGTATTGAAAGGTGTGCAAATTCTCTTACTGAAAAATTGTGACCTAGCCTGGGATCGACCGATCATATAGGACGGTTCTGAAATGAAGTCAAATGCTGAGCATGTCTCAAAGATGGGATTGATACCGCTCAAGATTTGATCATTCATTTTGTGAGACGTATCGATTTCACATTCGTGATAACTTCACAGCCGTTTATTTTCATTAAATCAATTTCTATTTTGCTTGCACAGGTATCGATCTGGTCTGGCTCCTGCTGAAAAACCTATGACTATAAATCCGGCTCTCAAAGGAAGTTTAGTGTACATGCATAAAGGATCAAAGCTGGTGGCAAAATGCACTCGATATCTGCGTGAGTTGTATATACCGTTTCTTTAGATGTCTTGATTGAGATTGCAGCAAGCGAATCCTCATTGTCCTATTATAATTGTGGCTCGATAAGGTTAATAAATTGTTGTTTCAAAATATAGAGGTTTTCCTGTTATTACTTTCCACACGATTTATTCGATTTATTGGCAGTTTCAATGAATACTCGGAACAATTACTCGCTGACCATTTTCACGTCTTGAAAGCAGATTTTTGCGTTCTTCTTATCTCTCTGCTGGTTGTAAACAATTAGTAGTAAGGCCTCTGTGAATGACTTGTTCAGCGTGACTCATCCGTTTAATTGTCCTTATCTTCATTACATTCTTGTTTGTTTGGCACTCATTGCGACAAAAAAATTCCAGTCGATTCCTTCGCCACCGTAAGTTCCTCTAGCTGAGTAATTACTGAAAAGACAATGTATATGGTAAAGTACGTTGTCTAAGGATGTATAGTTAGTAAGCATGTTATTTCGCAAGGGCAGTTGCCTAAAAAGTAGCTGAACTACGGTAGGATTTTGGAATCGTTTGAAGTTTCGTTCTTGTATATTTGAACTGTTGCAAAACAAGTTTCCTAAAGTGGTATGAATTTCCTCATGACTCCTTTCAAAATGTATTTCTAGTGGACAAAATTGGAGATGTGGGAATATCTATTGGGAAGTCATTAGCAAGTGGTGCGGAGAAAACTTTGGGTAAAGGCAGTGGTGGTGGACTCGTGACTGGAGCAATCTGTGAGTTTACTGCTTCACTTCGGTCAATGAATAGTTCTGAGCTCATCGATCTTTCAATGTTCTGATTAAGCTGTACTCGGAGGTGGTATTGTTGGAGTCAGCACGGTATGGATGGCCCTCGAAGACAACAGTCGTTCGCTCTGCCGCAATATTGCAAACCAGACCGTTCAAAATGTCAAGATAAAGTTGGTTTTTTTCTCGAAAGTCTTGAGTGTTCCTTAGGATCTGTATGTATCGATGGGGAAATCCCTTCTACTTTTTGAGTAAGAAAACGAAGTTCAAAGGAAACTAGCTTTTTAGTGTTGAGTAAATGTCTTTTAGGTACGGAGATGAAGCTTCGGAAGCAGCCCACCACGCCTTGTTTGCTGCTGGGCACACATCTCTAGCAGCTGCTCAGCTTTGGGATCTTGGACCTCGCAGTGTTGCTGGTCGGGTAGCAAGACGAGCTGGTGTCCAGGTATTACAGATTTTCTAATGAACGATCATTACAGTATAACGCTATGCATTTTTAGTTGGTAAAAGATCTCCATGAAGTTCGCGCTGGAGAGGCGCTGCCAGTGAAAATGAGGATGAAGGACGAAGAAAAAAAGAATAAATAGTTTGTTTTTTTTTAATCCTTGTGACCCTGTAGGTGTAATAGTTGCAGGCATAATGAATTGTGATACATGTGCTCTCAGAATAGCCTTCACGGTTGTTTCTTCGTTTATTGTATGCCATTTCTTGCCACATTTTACCAAAGACTTTCCATGAAGCACAGCTTTTGACTACTTTTTATGAAAGTTTTCAGTCATCTGTACAAACCCTAACACATTTCAATGCGATCTATGGGCGTGTATGTAATGATCTTCGAATATGTAAATGTGACTTTTTATTCATAGATAATTAGCTCTTGTGAATCGCTATTTATAACCAGCAATATTCTTGATATGCTTTTTTTGTGTGTGACGGATAAAATACAGATTTACGTTCGCAACTGTTTGTGAACATGAATGCTGGAAGTTTCTGCTTCTTATCGCAGAACTTTTCCACCCATGTTTGCGCGAAATATTCAGTGTTCCTTGATCAAACAAAAATGATATTAAGATGATAAGTCCAGTCAACAGTCCAACGGAAGCTGTTGTAAAAAAGAAGAAGAAATTAAAGTAAGTATCATCGCCTTTTCTTCCATTTATACTCGACTTCTATTCATCTCTTCTTGGAAGTATTCAAAAAAAAATCATATGGTTGTGCATGATGAACCGGTACCGTGCTGATTCCAAGTAAGAACTATTTTGTAAAGACGTTTATATATCAAGGCGGAGATTAGTATTCCCTCCTTTCATTGTTAACTGTAAGTGGAATGAATGAGCCGTTCCCCTTATTAGAAAAGTGATGATTTCAGACTTTTCGAATTTTCTTCAGAAGCTAGAAACACCCTCAGATCTGTGATCTGTATAAGAAAGAGTTTACGGCACATTACAGAAAAAAGAATTTGGAGTCGACCACTTCCGAAGTCTCTTCAGATAGTCGTTTTGTGGTCAAAGACGGTATGAACGACGAGGTCATGGAAGAAGCAACTGTAGATACAGATGAAGGCCATGACGTTGCGGTAGAGGGTGGAAGCTCCCACAAAGAAGGTGCTGTGGGGCTTATAATCCATGAAAGTTGTCTTACAAATAAATATGAATCCTTTCGAATCTTGTAATTATGTTTAGGGGCATCTAAAGATGCTAACGAAGATGATGACGACATTGATAACCCAGAGTCTAAGCAGAGGAAGTCGGGAGTTAGTTTCATATTTTTTCGTTATTTTTTTCATTTTCGTGTGATTCAGGAAACAATATGAAAAGGCTCTTATCATTCATATGCATATTTTTTGATTTAATCTAATTTATGTGGACATTATAAATGATCACCCACTGGTTAGCACACTAATTGTAATTAATTGTATTTTCTAATTCTATTTTTCTAATTACTTCAAACATTCATCTTAAAAAGGACAGTTTCTTCGGGTGACTTATACTTCTGAGCCGGGTACCTCAGTATTTGCGGTTTCTAGATAATTGAATAAATGTTAGATTTTCTGGTAAAAAAAAGGTAATTGACCGACCAAATGAGGGCAGGGTTAAGGTGAAATAACGTTAAATTAAGTCTTTCACCTTAGTTTTTATATTATTCATCTGTTATATTACCCATTCTAGGTACTATATTTTTCTCGGATCCCTCCGAAGTTCACGCCATCAAGATTACAAGAATATTTCGAGAAACATGCCCCTGGTCTGATCGGCAGAGTTCATTGCACGGTAACCTTTTTCAATTCTTTTATTTATTTTATTTTATATGTAATGACTGGAACAACTGCTTGTACTTTTATTTGATCTTTTCAGCGTAATAAAAACGCAAAAACGATTGAAAATCGTTACTCAGAAGGATGGTTAGAAGTAAAAAAGAAAAAGGTGGCGAAAGCTTTGGCTGCTCGATTCGACAATACTCCTGTTGGTGGAAAGAAACGGGAGTATACGTCAAGTGTCTTATGGAATATCAAATATCTCAGTTCGTAAGTACTCGATTTCTTTTTATCCGAGGCCATAGATCCAAACGACTTTCCTAGATTTAAATGGGTTCATTTGATGGAACAACTACAGTATGAACGAGCGGTTTCAATGCATCGTATGAATGCTGAAATAGCGCAAGCGAGAAGGGTTGCTGCTCATTTTGAAGAACAAGTTGATAAAGGACGACATCTCAAAAGATTGGAAGAGAAGGTTGGTGAAAGATTAGGTTACATCGTATTCTCACAGCATGAAATAACCGTCTAACTTTGCCTTTGCCCTGGAATTAGACGTGGAACGGGTGATGGGTGAGGGGGTCCACATACTACTTTCTTTAAAACCTCTAAATTAAATATTAGATAAGGCATATATTACCCGCTCTCCCCCATTCTTGAAGCTATATCAAAGAATCCCTTTACACTGGCTCGTTCTTTCCTCCTGTCTCCACGCTCACTCAGTCCATGGCGACTCGTTCTGTGAACCCACCAAACCGATCCTCCCATATCAAGATTTGCATGTTTGAGCTGTTCACCAAACTAGAACTATGATCAGACTATTTCGAAAACTGGAAAGGTCTTCCAAATATCTTTGTTCCTTTACTGGCATTTCGAGTCTCCGCAATTTTTGGCTAGTAGGCATAAGGTTCGTTTGGCTTCGTTCTGTTCATGCTTTCATTTGATTTGGCTACCAATAAAGGGATCAAGTTTTTCCTATCCTTGCTTACGCAAACCTTACAACTTTCATAAAGTGAGATGAGGTTCGGCAGGAGAAATCAGCTTATTTTCTTGTTCCTGTCATAGAATCCTCTAGGACCAATATGCCTCCTCTGCAATAGTATCATGTCAGCTTTAATTAGTATTTTCAGGCTCTTAAGGCTGGTGGTCTTTGGAGCAAGTTCCAGCGAGAAATTGAACAGCGAAAAGTTGTGAAATCGAAGGCAAAGAAAAAGAGACTGAAGTCGAAACAACCGCACTCCGCTGCTAAAGATGACGAAGTTTTGCAAATGATATTTGCTGAGTAACCCGAATAGAGGCATCGAATGTTATGAATTGTTATTTGTTGCTTTTGTGTCGATGTTGTGTTGTTGTGAGGCAGAAATGGACTATTGAAAATAAACAATTTTTGAAATATTTTGGAAAAGAGGTCCATGTAACTGTTGTAAAACATCATAGTCGCTCTGTATGCTTTCTTTGCAAATGCTCCCTTCACTGAAATTTCCCCAAACAAGATGGTGTTTGTTAAGATAAATAACAATTCTAGTATCATAGGTACTGTGTTGAATCCAGAGCCCTTCATTTTGCCACCCTGAAGGGCGTGTGTTAGATAGAAGCCACGGTAAAGTTCATCGAGGTTTTCGAGATATGAGTGCGAGCAAAACGTCAGTTCAAGGAATATGGTCCATACCACGAAAAAGGGTCGCAAAACCAGGTTGCGATCTAGTACCTTAACGTTGTCAGATCTCTCCTCGAACTCGCCACTAACAAGACGTGACGGAACTGTAGATATGATGATTCCTCATGAATGCTTGTGTATGCAGCCCCTACTTAGCAGTGGGAAGACCCATATTGAATGGCGTGAATGAATTTAGGCGTCTTTACTTGAGTTGAAACCTCAACGCCATCTACACAACAGAACTTCTGAGTCGAGCAACTACTCCAGAACCGAGCTCTCAGTTTCCAATTAATTATTGACTTTATGACTGCTATTTTTTTATTTGGTGTTGAAAGGAATTCCCAGTTCTGCAACCGCAAGGCAATCCGGATTAAGTGCCAAATTCGAAGGTCATCAAACCCGTCCTCATCAATCGAGTAGAAGAAGCGACTTTGAAGGGTCGTATGAAAGGCAGAATTATTAAAAGACTGGTGGAAAGGTTACTATCGTTTGAAAATTATGAAAATATAGCATATTCTCCCCTCAGAGAAAACAAACGAGGTCCTGCTGGATCCTTCGCTTCGTTGTTACACGATCGAGACAGCTGCTACCCATCACACTGTCCCATGCTGGTCATGGACCGATGTGTATCAGGTGGTTTCCCACCCACTAAACTGACTTCTCAGACTCCTCAAGTCGATTGCTTGGTGGAAATCTACGCAGTCGATCGATTCGTTCGCCTCGTTGCCACGCGATCGAAAGAGCTGTTATCCATCCTGTTTGGCCACGCCCTTCCCCCAGGCTCGATATTATAAGCAGGCAGCTGTCAACCGTCGTTGAACCTCGACTCATCGTCATGGCTTGCTGTCCTGTCCTGACCTCCCCTTGCCCACCTTAGCCGCGAGGCTACTCACCGGCCCTTCGTCATGGCTGGATAAGCCATCTCGTCCTGTCTCCTTCCCCTTGTCCTTCCTACTCTCTATTGTATATTGGTATGTATAATAAACGTATATAAATATACGTCTATACAGAAGCATCCCTTACGTCCGCTACACATTCAGGCATAGGCCTCGCGAACCTATAACGTGATACCTATGTCGAGTCATACGTCAGCTATGCTGAGTCATGCGCCAGCTCGAGACAGCCACCAAGGTTCATCAGCTCCACCGACGCACCTCGTCATGCCACCTATCAAGGTTTCATAATACTGAGGTAGAAACCAGAGTATAAAAGGAGCCTCCTCATGGAATCGAGGTCTCGGATGTCATCTTAGCCTCCAGGCTAACTCCGACCTTTTGTCTAGGCTATCACCTGCCCTCTCGTCCTGTCTCCTCCCTTATGCCCTCTCTTGTTATTTACTCGTATAATAAACATATATAAATACATACTCTTCCATACAGAAGTATTCCTAGATCCGCTACACATTCAGGCATAGGCCTCGCGAACCTATAACCTGATACCTATAGCATGATTGGACCATTGCCATTCTGACCCAAGCTCCCATCCCCTTGCTACACTATCAGTTAAAAACTTAGCTTCTTCTTAATGTAATAAGGAAGTACTGGTAGATCCTTTTAATACTCCTTCCACCCTCCTTACTCATTATTTATTCGGCTGCCTAATGCAATCTGATATTTGGCGTCAAGATTCTCCAGCTATGGATTGATTGAGGAGATCCGAGGACAATGGCAACATCGATTTCAGGTAAGTCGACTATTCAAAACAGCAGATGTAACAAAAATCCGTTTTGCCGTCTGCAGTTTAGTCGACTTCTGCTTAAGCTCTTTACTGGATCTTACAATTTCAGGCGATGGACGGAGGTAGCGTTGGCATCAATACAAAAGCCGTAGACAGTGTGAATCAGAGCTTTTCTGGACGAGGACGACACTTCTACCAAATGGACTCGCCTGTATCGATTCCTCTGCTTCGCGATTCTCTGCTGTGAGTCTCTGAACGCGCCACGCATTTGTCACCTCTATTCATCACTGTTAACCGATGCTGCCTATAGTGTGTCCTTTTACCGTTGATATCGTTATTATAGCAGTAATGTAATTACTGTGCACGTCGTACCACCGCTACTAAATTGTGAGGATCAACGATATGAGAGTTAGAGTTGTTGCATTAGAACAAAAGGATTGTGGATTTTTGTAGATATAAACGGGAATTATGAACTGGGTAATTACTCTGTCAGCCCTGTTGTATTTATATGTCGTATTTTGAACGATAGATCATAGCAATTGTTGTTTTTCATCTCATAAATCTCAATCGTATCTTATCAGTTGTCATCTATGATATGAACAGTAATTCAGAAAAGTTTCTACAGGGACTTCTGGGGGTCCAGATTGTGCCAAGAGTTTTATATCAGAACTTATGAGAAACCTGGACACCAGTTCCCCTAAACAGTCATGTAGTTCGGATAAATATGTATATGAAATTCGAACGGAAAAGGGATTGGAATTTATTTCCAATCACTAGTCGTCAGCAGTGTGCTTTTGCGATTCTCCGCTACGGAGTGTTTATATCAGGAACATTTGAGGTCGGATTGTGCTCTGGAGTGAAATTGTAGTTGTAGGGGCAGGGGGATCACTGAGATCAAGTGCCCTTACCGCGGTTTGGGGTCTAACCAGGCTCAAGCAAGGAAACGTCATCCTCTGGCTAAGGAATCTATTACACCTAAACCACTGCGTGCGGTAGAGGTGTAGTGGCAAGTGGCACACTGCCACATGCGTGGTCCGCGTTTCGAATTCCGGATCGACAAGGAGATTTTGCTGGAAACGTGTGGACTTGAATACTTCCCATAATGGCCCGTATGCATAACGCCCAGGGTAGGGGAGGGGAGAGTCTCCCCAAAGAAGTGTTTGTTTTCGCCGTGGGTCAGATAAGTGACGCTGGAGCGCAGTATTTTACGCCTCTGAGACAGTGTTAAATTGATATCAGAAGCTCTATTTTCGATTAGATGAACCGGAATTTGGAGAGTGTGTGGAATCTTGCCAAGGAAAAACACTCTAACAAAGTGGAGGGGAATTTTACCCAAAAAACGCTCAAGGAAGTAGCAAAAGGTTAGTATGTTCTACGAAATGCATTTTTAGGGTTGTGGAAACTTAGGAACGCGCATCCAGTTATCGCGCACCTATTGCAAAGAGACCTTAATTAAATGCGAATATTCGAATGTTATGGTACTGCTCCTATACCTCTATTAATTGTGTAAAAATAAATAATTGTAGAGAACAGTAAGAAAGTGAAGCATCTAGAGAAAAATGTCACAAATCAACCAACCAGATGTCAGATGAATAGATGGTATTGTGTTAAGAAGTTTGTAAAAAGCCTTCAAATATCGTTGGGCGGGAGAGTTGGGCTAGTTCCCGTTTTTACAGAGCTTTCCTTTAAGACCAAATTCAGCACTAGAGAAGAGGTAATTAGAACCAAACAAGCACCAATCACTTCCATAGTAATCAATCGATACGTACCAGTTCCTTCACTTTCTAACCTTTACACTTCTCCTAAATACTTTCCGGCCTAGGGACTTCATACCGCGAGATCCTGCACATACACAATCTTCCTCAACGCACCTACTCCACGCAATCCTCAACGCATCTACTTCCAGCACTGTGACCCTCATTCTATTATGCTTCATGTCTCCTAATATTTATTCCTCGTCGCTTACACTGATATACATCTAGTCGAGAGACCACTCACCAAGTCGGTCGCATCGAAGCAATTCAGTCCTGCAGCGTCTATTTCAACCTTTACACATGCTATACACGTAATTCTTGCTCAAAAACATGCTTTTTTTTGCTATAGTCTAGGCTTTCTTACTGCTGCTATCATCATACATCTTCAACACTTCATCTTTCACTCGCTCGTGAAAGATGTGGACAGCATAACAGGCGTCAAGTTTTCGCACCTAGGCGGGAAATGGCCAATCCGTGCAAAGGTTCGTACATCCTTTTCCAAGGCAGGGTTTGTTACAAAATTAAGAGCCAACTAGTTGAAGGTGCACGACTACTACAGCAATACCAGACAGCACTCAATTCAGGTTCAAAATTGCGAGCCAAGAACAAAACTGAACCATAAAATAAATTAATACTACGGATGTGGCCACTACTTTCCACGACAGGAATAGCCGGGAGTACAAAGATTAAAATATAATAGGATATGAAATATTATACCAATCCACCGGAAACCTACTTACGAGTTGATGACAGAAATAATTTCGGTTTCCTCCTTAAATCACACCAGGATTGTGATGCAATATGCTCACGATAATTGGTGTGAATCTAGGAAGAAAAACCTGTATATTTGAAAACTACACTGCTCTACAGCAACGACGTCAGCAGTTTAAATAAATTGGCTGCAGCAGTAGAGTAAAATCAGAGCAATACTTGACGAATGCGGCGGCAGAAATCAGGGGAATAAGCGCTCAGTCGAATAATGTAGTGACTAACGGAGTAGCGGCGTGAAAGACCATTGGCGCCCCAGCTCAATTTTTGGGGTACGTTCATCCCCCTCGCAGGGTAGGGAGGCCTCCCCTCCCAGGGTGGGGAGTCAATGGAGTCGGGCTTCTCTGAGCTCTCGCTAAGGTAAGGTCGCAGGGGAAAACATCACATGATTATCGAGGGCTGGCGATTCTTCACCTGTTTATAGGAAAAATCTTTGCTCCATTCCAACCATCTTGACACAGAACGAAGGCAAAAACCCCATTTGGACGTTCGTGCCCTTCGCAAACATTTCCTTGATTACACTCTCCCCTTCCCCACCCTGGGCGTTATGCATACGGCCCAATGTCGTGAAGCCCACGACTTCATTACATCTGGACTGTCACTGCACCGCGTACATACTACTCGACGCGCAGCACCGTGGGTATGGGTACATTCACCCAGAACTAGATGGACGCGGCAAATCGCGCGGCGAAATTCGCGGAGATTTAAACGACTTTGGCTCCTATCATTGGGCCCATATTTTAAGTAGAGTCTATTAGCACGACCATCTGACCATACTAATGTACTCTGCTTCAAGTTTGCGTCCCAACGATAGATGCCAAAGTCGTCCTAAACGCCACGAATCTCGCCGCGTGATTTGCCGCGTCCATCCAGTTCTGGGTGATATTCCGCCCCTGCAGCACCGTCATCATCGATTGCTCCGTCGTCATCGATTGCCACGTGGCATGGGCGTGGCGCCGAGCACTCAACACCTTTCATTCTTGTGCCATATCAACGCGCCGAGCGGTTGCTTTTCTATTTCGTGTCTCGTATTCTCGCATTTCCGTCGTCATCGTATAACCTCGACTCAGAAGGGATCGGAAGCACTCAAAGATCGCACTGCCAAAGGAGAGGAAAAGAGGCTCAAGGGTGCGAGCAGGAGGATGGAAAGTAAAGAGCTGCCAGCCGTCGCCGGACGGCTGAGGTCATCAGCAGCTCGGGAGTATTGGAAGCGCCATGGAGCCTCGGAGCAGCGAAGGAACTCGGGGCCGCGGAGAGGAGCGGTCCGCGCATGACACACCGCATCGCTCTCCTTCCCCGACGGCAGAGAGTGCCGACGACCTTTAATGAGGTAGGATCTTGACCCGTAGGCATAACTCGTATTTAGTGTCGTATGAAGATAGACGGAATAACCTTTATGTTCGTGTTTTGTAGCAATAGCCGTGACAACGGGCTAATGCTTTTACATCGTGTTTTCTAACATTACTCGTATCGACAATAACTAGCAGTTTACTTATAGACGTTATATGTATACAATATATACCGCACGCACAGGAAGGCAGAAATAGTATGCTCGAAGGTACGAGAGGGGAGAAGGCAGTGGATGCCACACCACCTAATAGCGATACCCTACAACACACAGCTTCCCGCTCTCTCCGCGATCGGGTGGCTCTGAGTAGGACCGCTTGTAATGCGTGGCTAGGCGAAACATCATGGCCCTTAACGGAGTACCAACCAACACCCATCCCGTTCGCGACACATAATGAGTTCTGAATCGTGGAACATGAATTGTTCCTCCTTAAGAGTGGAATTCCACTTTGTTTCTTGGGCTCTTCAACCCCAATTCGGTGTTTTGGAATTGAAGAGTGTCTTCCAAGAGAAGTGAGAAGGAGATTAGGGAACAACTCTGCCAGATAATCAAGGCCTTCAAAGCAGTAGCCAGTTCAAGAAGGAACTATAGGACTCCTTCAGAAACTACACATCGCTAGGATTTCGTGAAGAGGACGGTATTGCAAAGGTTTTCGAAACAAAGACGGGCATTCAAGGTGAGGTTCGACAATCAGTGACAACCTGTTCACCATCCTTGGAATTTTTTTCTGTTTCGTCAAAGTATTTCATCGTGGTCGGGAAGAGAAGCTCTTTTTCCGCTCAGAAAGGAAAAACTCGAGTTTCGGATTCGACAGTTTAACTTGCAGAATATCGAAGTAGAACGCCATTTTTTATTTTTATATGCAAAACAAATTCGATCTACATCAAATAAAAATTGCTAATAGTATTAGTTCATCATATGTTGAGCTCAAGTTGGCAACGTTGTTTAGGAGATTCGGATTTTTCCGCAGATCGGACTGAGGCCTCTGTAAAAAAAACGATGGGCTTATTCAGAACAAGAAACTAATTCTACAACTTACGCCTCTTTTGGCAAAGTTACTATCAATGTTTTGTCGTCATCCCACAAAGTCGATTAATTTTTTGACTAGACATGGGTTCAGCCTTACTACCTATGGTTGAGAAGTGACTTAAATGAGTTACTGCTTACTAGGGTATGGAGTTACCCATGAACTAATTTCAGTGATGTTTTTCTAATGCGATACACGACCTTCCACCCTATTGGGAAATGCCTCAAATCAGTGGTTTAACTCTATTCCTGTAGATACTCTTCTTTTACCACTGATGTCGTTGCTGGCTAAGTTATAGGGCGTCAGCACTAGATCAAGATTAATAGTACAGTCACTGCAGTGTGGGGTAATAATCAACAGCACTTTGAACACCTGAATTTTCGCAAGAGAATTCATTTCCTTTGAGATTCGACTGCTGAACTAATGGAGCGCTTTTAGCTAGATACTCTTTCTCGCTATTTTTTCTTCCCCTTTAACCCCCTTCAGGGTGGAAGACTCTATATAAGAGCCAATCCCAGCAAAAAAGCTAATTGTTTCAGTTCGTGCTACTAGTGGACTCACCTATTTTGTAGAATAAGGATCACCATCGGCCCAAGGATTTTTTTCATTGGAATAATCTTGTTGTTCTCTCCTTCTCTTGTCTTACAATTAGAGACTTTTGTCCTTCTTCTCTTGTGTAATGAAAACTAAGTAAAAAAATCCAAGGCCTGTTCTATCTGTACCCTCTAAAAAGGGTAAAGCGGATTTCCAGACGAGTTGAAGTCCATTTCATATGTAGGCCAATCACCCTTTTGACCCCAACCATATGACTGCTCTGCGGACAATCGAATAGAAAAGACCCTTTCACTCTCAAAAAAGGGCATCATACGCTGTATTTTTAGAACCAGCACTGAGGGGGTTTGAGTCACAATCACTGATACTATACTTATCTTAACCATCTTAACTATAAGAAAATGCTTTATAAACTTTTCCTCCTAAACGGACTGCCCTAGGTCATGAGCACAAGTTTACGCAAAGTCATCGTCGCTATTATTAACACCCCTCCTACATACTCTGACATCAGTGAGCTGGCTGTTTTTTTTTTCGCGACGTCATCCTATCTCAAGAGATATAAAAAAGTCTATCAATTTTGGAGGGAGTAAAGATTGAAATTTCTCCAGACCTGGCACCAGCAGCTGCCAAACAATTACAGAGTCGCTGAACAGCTGGTGTATTGAGACCACTTCTGAGCGCACATTGTTTTGTCTGTTGGACGAGTACGTTATCTGGAGGGAGGGCCAGACCACAACTGAAAGCGACTGATTTTCAGGATTCTGGATCACCACTGTGACATATTGATACAGTTAGATATTTACTTCAATTTCTTGAGACAGTTTCCTCCTCCACGATCCATACAGCTCGTGATGCACGACGAGAACTTCTTTCCAGCAACCAAGAATGGCCTTGCTTCCCTCTGGATACCTGAAGAATCCCCCAAGAGTCTTATGACATAGTTTTGACAAACGGTAAGTCCTTTCTACCAAAGTATACTCATCTGACTTACCGGATTTGGCAAGCTGTGACTCGATTTCCGCATAAGCTGCGAGTTTCAAAGTTTCTGGATAGCGCTTAGGTACTTTTCCGCCAGGACGTTGTGCACATCTGAACAGAACGCTGATACTAATCACTCGATGGCCCAGTTTACAATAAAATGGTTTTTGAAATTTCTCTTTAGAATGGACCCGTGTCCTCCAAAGGTAGTACGTGGGACATTGCCAGGTCGAAAAACGATCTCGGCAGGGCGTTGGCGCCAGAACTAGCTTGGCTGAGAACCATCCAAAAGCGGCCGTGTCATGACGGTCTGTTGTGGCTGCACCATCCACAGCGATGCATTAGAACGCCGACGAATATCGCGCTCATTTGGGAGGCGCCCAGACGGTTACAGACATGCAATCCTGTATGACCATCTTTTTTATTGCTTTTTTGGAGCCTTATATTTCTCGAAATCTTCTCCCCTCCTTCTTCGTCATATTTACCCTATTCTGCACCACAGTTTCCATTATTTCACTCAGGCTAGATACCTCAGACTATCGTGAAGTAGGTCTTGGGATGGAAGACTCTACAGGGGTGCCCAAAAAAAAGAGACACTTTCACTGCTCGGCTTGTACCACCAATGTAATCAAACTTTATTAAACTCTGACTGAATATTACCACCCGCAAAATCAAGAACACATTGTACTCGATCACGTAATTCTTCAGTGGCCTTCCGCACGGACGAAATCGAAAGTTTTTGCCTTGCAAATTTGATGTCGTCTGAGGTCGGCGAGAGCGGCTCGTCCCCACGACGTCGTAGATCATTGCGGAGTTGTCGGGGCTACAGGAAGTCAGCGGTTCTCCAGATCCTAAGCGACGATGCCCAGAAATCTGTCCGTGAGCGACACGATTGAGAAAGTTGCGTATCTGCTTGTTGTCGACCGATACCCATAAGTCGTCTTGAGCGCGTCCGTAATGGCAGACGGCTTCATATTTTGATGCCGATATAGGAACCACACGGGATCCTGCTTCCTTTCATCAAGCAACATTCTTAGTACAATTTACTCAATCACATTCTTATGCTGCTTCAATCGGTGCGACGTATTCCGCCCTGGATCAGGCCCCATGCATGGTGTCTCTTTTTTTTTGGGCACCCCTGTATATAGGAGCCAATCCCAGCACAAAAGCTAATCATTTAAGTTCGTGCTACTAGTGGACTCATCTATTTTGGATAAGGATCACTATCGGCCCAAGGAATTCTCCCATTGGAATGATCCCATTGTTCTCTGTTCTCCTTCTCTTGTCTTAGAGTTTTTTGTCATTTTTCTCATGTGTTCCTTGTGTCATGAATACTAAGTGAAAATATCCAAAGCCTATCCTATCTGTACCCTCTAAAAAGGCTAAAGCGGATCCGAGACCACATTTGCGAGTCAAAGTCCGTTTCAACATGTAGGTCAATCACATCCAACACCATTTATAACGCGAAATTACCACAACTTATTGCGGTAGGGCAAAAAGATGTGAAAACCTCTGTTGATTCAAAGGGAAAGATAAAAAGAAAAACTCACGATCCGGCCTCTAGGTTACTTTCACAGCGGATGGTTGCGCCAATCAGTGGCTCTTGAGACCTCAGGCAATTTTTTGTGCCTTGATATGAAGCACCGAGAGCTGCTATATGACTCTGGAAAGACTCTGAATCATAGGAATAAGAGAATCTAGGGGTTGAAGCAGCTTTGTAGGACGGGATTTGAAATTCTGTTCAATGAATTCTGGAATCAGGGCTTTATTTGGATTGGACCTTCATCAAGGATCATAGGTACTAGTACTAGTGGGCCTTCTAACACGATGACGCCATGTACCATTTATGATCTTCGTATTTATAAATAGCTCCCACATAATGGATTATGATCATTAAAAGCAGTCAGATGGTTTTTGACGTTTGTTTTGCAAATGCATAACAAAGAGAGGTTTTTGACGTTTGTTTTGCAAATGCACAGCAAAGAGGTAAACAACTTGGATACTGGTTTTTTTGTAAGTAAAAAAGAAGTAATTTTTAATAAACAAGGTAACATAACAACAGATGTTGTCATCTGTTTAGCCCATGGTCATCGTCATATGCGACTGCCTTTTCAGCCTATGGACGGCTACTTCATCAGAGATTTGGCCAGGCAACTATGCTGGACCATATTGCCGCCTTGAGGTATCCCCGATTCTCAGCTCCTATTGTATACGAATATCGCTTTTTCTGGAGTAAATAAGTGAGAGAGCACTTAGATACTAAATATGGTAATAGATTCATCACTAAAGCCTATGACGAATCTACCATCTATTTCTAGCACACAGGTGCAGTTATTCATGCCTACTATTATTGATAATATTTTCGTTATTATCCTCACTATCATAACATCATCGATAGAAGGTTCGAGATAGGTACCATGCACGTAGAACTGCCATTTACCCCCCTCCGCACATCATTACCAGGAGGACACTACCTTCTCCATACCAATAGTACACAATTTCAGGGGATTTTTTTCCTGATCATTGAAGAGGGGAGCCTGTCTTACTCGGAAGTTGCTGGTTGTCAGGGCTGAAAGAGAGAAGAAGCATACTACTTGAAGGCGCTCACGCATTCGACTTCTAATCAGAATCGTAGTGACAGCGGATGTACAAGTCAGTGCTTTTATCCTCCCAGGCGAGTCTGAACCCAATTCACAAAACCCGGAGGGATTGAAGGCTTGGTTGGCTCAGGTGGATATCGAACCCGTGACCATGCGTGTATGAAGTACTCCTTGTCACTACACAATGTGATTTTCATCTTAATTTCGATATTAGAGAAAGAAGGTTGGAAGTTTTGGAGTATGAAAAGAAATGACAAAGCAAAAAGCCTCACCTGGCACTGATCAGCGCATTGCATGATATTTCCAGTAGCTGATCGCTTGCACTGTTCCACTTCCTTACACGTACATTGACGGACCATTTGCGAATGGACGGTAGCGCTCATCGCCATGAGTATAATTAAGGGAAACATTTCTGTAATTGAAAAATTGACGTTCAGGGATCATTGGGAATGGGGAGGGGCTGCTCGATCAAAATTGACCATAGAATATGAGTAAAGATGGAAGACACAAGGAACCTAGGTGAATCCATCTAAACATCTACCATGTTGGTCGGTATTTATGCAAAAATTTTTGCTAATTGCTATTTGTTCCGCCTCCCGTTCCGCCCCTCTGAACTAGAGCAATGAAGTCGAAGAAAATCTTTTCCGTTCTTGGGTCTTGCCTTTGATCGTTTAAGTTCCAGAGCAAAGAAGGAATTAGATGAGCCAAGTCTTTCTATGGAAAGTCGTGCGGAGAAAGGACCACTTACTCGTAACCAAATATCAACGAGTCCCAGTACTTTTAAAACTAGACTGCCATGTCAACACTACTCTTTTTTGACAGCATCCATTGTTGTTGAGATGAAGGTCCTTTATCAGCCGGCCTGTGGACCTTGGTCTGATGCCAGAACCGACGCCACTTCTTGAAATTATTGTAGGGCACTGTTTCTGCTCCAGCAGAGATCGAACTTGTAGGCTTCTCGATGAGCGTAGTCATGAGCTCAGAAAGACTATGAGTTCGACCCCTGCCGAAGCACTCTTAACCATTGCCTCTGACTGAAGCGACATGGTCGAGAAGGAACAATCTGAAACTAAGCTATTGACATAAGATGCCGTTGATACAAAAAAGGCGACAGCACACATAAAAAGTGGACTTTGTAATTGAATGGGAATGATGCTAAGGAGAAGAAGGCAACTTTGAAAGCCAACATCAGCTTCAATTGGGTCGAAGGTTGAAAAAAAACTTTAAAAATTATACCGGTCAAGCCTGAGAACTAATAGTAGGTAAGTCGTCTTTAGTTCGGAGTTGTGAGAAGGCAATGATCGTCTCAAGCCTTTCCTAGGCCATGGATGTACCGAGCATCCACATGAACGGTTATTCGACCACCTCATTTGACAATCGGTATCTAAGCGAACTATTCCAGACGCAATGCCAGCCAGATCTGTCAATTCATTTTTTGCCTGCGTCCTGACATAATTTGTAGCCCAATTTCCTAATCGTGTGTGTTCTTCTCTACTAGTTCTTACTTGCCTTCGATTTAATTCGTACTTCATACGGTTTCCTATTGCGACGACTACTGGAATGGCAGTTGGCTAGGATGAGAAATGAACGCTAAACAGTTGTTGAAGCTTTGGGGCACTGCTGCAGGTACAGTGCAAATCGACCAGAATACGTTACTTTTCCACTGTGTATCTCTCGTACGGAACTGGAACAATCCGATTACTACTGCGGTGTTTGCTTTCGGCGATCTTCTTATTGAGTTCACAGCTCTTCCGTACCTCCCGATACTTTGCAATTTGAACCCAATGTCATCTTTCTCTGGAATCTTTGGAAAACGAATCGATCCGCCGATTTGGCGGTCGTTCTGGCGGTCTTGTTTCGTTTCTTGAAAGCCACCTTGGGTTTCGGAGCCTTATCCTTTCGACGAAGTAGATGACTGGCCTAGCAACATCTGGGACGTGACATGCATGAAACGGGTTCAGGCAGAACGTACAGCACACAAAGCTTTATTGTGGCTCTATGAGCTAACACCTCCGCCCGACTACTTTGTATAGAAGAAAGGACGCACAAACACTGAAGATAAACTCACTGAAAAAAGCTTTGGGCCCACACTGAAATTATCATTTTTAGCGATCAGAAGAAGATGGTCCAGACAAAACTGCAAATTGGTCATTGCAAGGACTAATTTGAACATAACAATGTGTTGACGCCTTCCAAGAATAGCTCCACAGCCGGTTTTGTCTTAAAATCAGACCCGTTACTATTGATCCAGGAGAACTATTCAGTGGACATGGGATTCATAGAGTCAAAGAACTGAGAGGATTATTTATTTATTTATTTATTCATTCAAAATACACACGAAGGTGCGCTACAGTAGTAAG
This sequence comes from Haemonchus contortus, assembly GCA_000469685.2. Classification (NCBI taxonomy): domain Eukaryota; kingdom Metazoa; phylum Nematoda; class Chromadorea; order Rhabditida; family Trichostrongylidae; genus Haemonchus; species Haemonchus contortus. Next base: position 20,827,009 of record LS997562.1, on the reverse strand, counting down.
CAAGAAAACAAAACCAGTTACAAATTTAAACAGCAGAAAAAGTCATAAAAACGCACATTAAGAAAAATCATACCCATAAGTGGATATTCTTTTGGCTAAACACATCTAGAAATCTTGTATGCCTAACGAAGCAAGAAGGTCTATCTTCCTCAATTTCTTTTTGAACGCATCGGTACTTCGCGCCTTTTGCAGGTCTAATGGTAACAGTTGAAGCCATCTGGCTCCTCGGAAGAAAAGCGAATGAAACACACAGGCCTTCTGATTACTGCTCAGTTTAGGGCATTGTAGTGATAGCGAAGTGGTACGACCTCTACACGGTCTGATTATCCAGTACTTGCTCGGCCGTAGCTTGAGTTCACCTCTCAGCATTTTAAAACAGAATACTATATCACTGAATACTCTTCTGTACAACGATGTTTTAAGATTGAAACGATGCAGGCGGTCATCGTAGGTCGGTAAAGATCGTGGGTATGTTGGATCAGGGAAACATTTATACATTAATATTCTCGTGAAAGTTTGCTTTACTTTCTCAATTTTTGCTTGAAGTTTCTTGGTGTGAGGGCTCCATATCTGTGAACCGTACTCGAGTATGGGAACAACGTATGCCTTATAGAGCCTTATCAAAATTGAAACATCGTTACATAGAACATTTCTAAAAATGGCAAAAAGTGTTACGTATGCTTTTCGAACGATTACATCGATGTGGTGCGAAAAGTCCAAGTTGGAATTGATAAGAAACCCAAGGTCACGAACTTCATATGAAGTATTTAGTGAAATGTTGTCGACTATGTATGGTTCGATTATGGCTTTACCTAAATGAAGTACAGATGTTTTCGTGAAGTTTACAGGTATTCCCCAAGCAGTAGCCCAATCCATCATATTGCGAATAGATTGGGTCAAAGCTTGATGTATTTGACAATGATTATCATTGCTGTAAACACCATATACTTTAATGTCATCGGCATACATTTTTATTTTGATCGAAGGATGAGTGTATAGATATGAAGGTAAGTCGTATGTGTACGCTACAAATAACAAGGGAGACAACACACCACCTTGTGGGACACCGCTAGAGCAATGAAACCTCTGTGAAAAGCTGTTACCTACCCTGACGCACATATGCCTATCCTCCAAGTAAGACTGAATCCAGCTAAGAATGTTGCATTCAATCCCTAATTGTTGAAGTTTGAGAAGTAACTTTTCATGACTCACTTTATCGAAAGCCTTTGTCAAATCGAAGTAGATGATATCTACACCCTTCCCCTCATTCAAAGCAAGATTCCAATCAAATACGCAATCTGCCATAAGTGTAACTGTGGAAGCACTGCTAATGAAACCATGTTGTTCCATAGGTATAAGTTTGTTTTTCATTAGATTCGATGCAATTTTATCACGTAAGATTTTTTCCAGGACTTTAACAGGTGGCACGGTAATACTTATGGGTCGGAAAGAGGAAACTAGTTTCGGTCCAGGTATTTTGGGTATAGCTGTGATGACAGATTCCTTCCAGCAGGACGGGACCTCACTATACATCAGCGGTGCGTTAAGTATCATACATATAGGTTCACTCAGCGAGGTGGCGCAGTTCTTGTAAACAATTTGAGGAATACCGTCGTAAGGTACCGAAGTAGAACAGTTCAGCGATTTCAATACTCTACGCACTTCTTGAGAAGTTATCACGCAGTGAATGACAGAATTCGAGCACGTACAGCGCATAGGAGCCACTGCAGAGTTGGCATCCGATTTTGGGGTAAAAACAGAAGAAAAGAACTGCGCAAGGGCTTCTGCTTTTTGGGGATCAGCCAAAAACCTTCTGCCATTTTCACCTTGAAGTTTATTATTGAGAAAGTTGCCGAGTGTTGACAAAAGGAAACGAAACGAAAGGACTAATCGAGCCAAAGCAAGGTGTGCCCACACTGTAACGAACAATCTAGTCAGTGTCCAGTATTAACAAGGCTCAACCTGCCTTACCTTCCTCGATATGTAGAGCAATTTGAAAGAAGAGTAATAAAAGGATAGAAGGATAAAGTCTTTGGCGTTAATCAATCCCATCTGAAGGATCATCCCTGCATTCAATTTCTATTTTGAATCGCAGTGGCGTATTTAATGAGTATGTGGCCTATACGTTAGAAGAAGAAAAGAGGTATCCGGCAGGGCGATACCATATCGCTCAAACATTTCAGTGCCGCTCTCGAAAATATCATGCGTCAATTGGAATGGGGAGACTTGGGAGTGAAGGTCGACGGCCGCTATCTACATCACCTCTGCATTGCAGACGACGTCGTGCTCATAACACCGAACATCGAGCAGGCGGAACGAATGCTGGCCGAGTTTGACAATGCTTGTGGAAAGATTGGATTGAGACTGAACTTAACGGAGACGATGTTCATGAAAAAACAGTTTGGTACCTGATGCTCCCTTCACGCTAAGGGGAAAGAATATCTCCGAATGCTCTAGCTATGTGTATCTGGGTCGGGAAGTCAACATGATGAACCACCTAGCTCCGGAGGCAGAAGGAAACGCCCCGCGTGGGGAGCATTTAAGAATATCGAGGGAGTAGTGAAGAAGACAAAGAACATCCGGCTCCGCGCTCACCATTTCGACACTGCTGTTCTTCCTGTTTGACGTACGGTACAGAGACTTGGACGCTACGAAAGCAGGATGAGCATGCTGTTGGCGTCGCTCAACGCGCTTTGAAAAGGACGATGCTTGGAATTTCCCTGTACACGCAAGTGCAGAAGGGAATCCGGAGTTCCGAGCTCCGTCAACGAACGAAGATCAGGGATGCCGTTGACTACGCCAAGAAATCGAAGATCAGGTGGGCCGGGCACGTCATGCGATATAGTGATGACCGTTGGACCAGGGCGGTTACTGATTTGGATCCCTCGGGACGTCAAGCGAACTTCAGGGCAGCCGCGAACGAGATGGTCAGACTTCTTCACAAAAGCTCTGAACGACCACTGTATGTGGTGGTGGTGTAGTGGCAAGTGGCACACTGCCACCAGCACGTGGACAGCGGTTCGAATTCCGGATCGATAAGGAGTTTTCGCCAAAAACGTGTGTGCTTTCTACATGAGTTCCGAATTGTGGAACATACATTGTTCCTCTCTTCAGAATGTGGTTCTAATTTCTTACTCGAATTTTCCGATCTCAGTTCGGTTTTTTGGAATGGAACAGTTTCTTCTTACAGAGATGGGAACGGAATTAGGGGAACAACTCTCTCAGATAATCAAGGCCTTCAAAACAGTAGCCAGTTCAAGAAAGGACTATAGGACTCCATCAGAGGTCAAACATCACTAGGACTCCGCAAAAAAGAGAGCCATCGCAAAAGACTTTTGATTCGAAAACGCGCATATATAGCAATGTTCGACAAACAGTAACAAAGAACTCGAGATTCGGATTCGATAGTTCAAATTGTAGAGTACTGGAAGTACATAGAACGTCAATCTTTATTATTATAAGCAATTCACATTTAGTCTACAGTTAAATAAATATTACTAGAAGTATTAGTGACTGATGAGCTCAAGTCAGCACCATTGTTTAGGAGATTCGGATTTTTCCACAGATTGAATTGAGGCCTCTGTAAAGAAGTGATTGTAATGAGCATGAGAAAGAGATCCCGCAGCTCTCAAACCTTCATTGGCAATTCACTATGAAGTCGATTGGTTTTCGACCGGACATGGCTTAAAGTTTACTTCCTCATGGTTGAGTAGCGGTTGAACCGGGTTACTCAACCAAACGGAAGTAAGGCTGAACCCATGTCTAGTCAAAAAGGGTATATATAGAAATAGCTCTGTACTAATTTTTATATTAGGTTGAGTCATAAGTCCTCGGACAAATTGGCAACGATAATATTTATCTTACAATTTTAAAACGACAATAGCGAATCATTTGAAATATGCCCCATTGGCATCGATGGTCTTCTGCCAACGCTTGGGCAGATCGTAGATGTCCTTGCTTTAGAACGCTGGGAGCTCGCCCTTGGAGAAGTGCACCAGTGCCATTTTGATGTCGTCGCGGGTTTGAAAGTCCTGACCATCCAGATGACGTTGAAGATGGGGAAAAAGGTGGTAATACGAGGGATCCAGATCTGAGGAACATGGTTGGCGTGGTAAAGTTGTCCTGCCGAAATTCGTCAGTTCAGTAATGATCATTCTTGCAATGTGAGGGCGAGCGTTGTCGTGCTGAAAGTAAACTTTGTGCTGCTGTGGACGTGTGGCTTCGGGATTCGCCTTCGAATTCCTCAGTTGCGAAATGTAGACGTGTGCGGTCACTGTGCATCCTTCGCCTAGCAGCTCCCATTATTCGACACGGAGAGCGCTCCACCAGAATCAGAGCATAACCTCCTTGGCGTGTACGTTGGGTTTGGGGGAGCATTCTGCATGCGCACCTTTGTCAATCCATTGAGCACGCCGGTGAACGTTAGAGTAGAGGTTCGACTTCGCACCGCTGGTGACTAGGTACTCGAGCCACGTGTGGTACCCTTGAGCGTGAGGAGAGAATGTGCCACGTCGTCGCGGCGGTCTATGTCATACTGCTTCAAAGCATGAAGCATCTATGGACCGAGCTTTCGCACCTCGTCGATTGACTTCAATTCACAAAGAACTGTGGACTGACTCCCCAAGGACGGCTGCCAGTTCACGAGTAGTTTGATACGGAACGGCTTTCACCTGGCTCCGCAGCACTTTCAAATCCAACTTCGGTGAGTGTCCCGGACGGTCTTCATTTTCGACGGAATAGTCGCCCGATGCGAACTTCTAGTGCCTTTTGTAAATTGTACACCTCCTGCTTGTAAACGTACTTCATGCCTCTATCGATTGCCGCGGGTTCATGGCCAGATAAAAAAATAAATATGATGGTGTTGCGGATGTGGAGTTGCGACGGCTTGGAATCATGAGGCTCAGTTGCTGGAAAGGAAACAGTTAGGTGCCTTTTCCAGTATGCGTTCGGAAGAGCTTTCCATACTCTATCTAACAATGCTTCGCATGTTCATTTTCGTCACCTCTTTCAAGAGTTATGATCGCTAGAAGTTATCACTATCATTTTGTCCGAGGACTTATGACTCAACCTAATATATACCATATCACCTTCGATACGAAATAATTCACCCATTCGAGTTCCATCTCAGTAGTATTATTGCAGGCATTCTACCTCTACCTCTGACGTACACATAGGGACAGTTGGAAGGGGGTTGACGTTTGATCAAAAATAGTGCGCACTACATATTGTCACTGTAGCCACCATGGGGAAGTTGGGGGAGGGGGTAACACACTACTACACTGCTTCCCAGATGGGATCTGAATTAACGCAAATTCCAAGAAAGTCAGTCCCGTCGTTATTCGACTGTTGGACTGTGTATTCCGCATATAGGGTAACTCCTCCATATTGAGAAGAAATCTTCGTCACCAGTGGATCAATTCGTTCATCTCTTAAAAGGAGATATTCAATCACTCTAAATTGAAAGGGGGGCCACTCAAAAGTCAACGCCTATAGGTCACCACACATGCTCGATAGACTTCTTCCCATTCTTTGAACAGGACATGTTTTGGGTAAAGTGTTTTGGGTGGGTTTTGGTGAAGTAATAAGTAAATCCCTTTACTCCGCGGAGAGCGCTCAAACACTGTACTTGCGGAACCAATATAGACTGTTTTCAATCACAAGTGCTGGTTCCATCGTTATTTTGACTTCCTCCCGTCAAACTATGAGAAAGTACTTCATACACTTTCTTTCCAAAACCCAGTTACGAGACTGCCCCATCATCGCTATTGTTATCAACTCTCCTACATACTTTGAATCACTGATCTGCTTTTTTCGCTACATCACCTCATCCTCTCATTATATAAAAAAGTCTATCACATTCAAAGTGAGCAGAAATTTAAATCTTTCCAGACCTGGCACCAGCAGCTGCTAAACATCTACAGAGTTGCTGAACAGCTGGCGTATTGAGACCACTTCTGAGTGCACATTGTTTTGTCTGTTGAACGAGTACGTTATCTGGGGGGAGAGCCAAACCACAACTGAAAATGACAAATTTTCAGGATCATGGATTACTCCAGTGGCATATTGGTAAAGCTAGATATGTACTTCAACTTCTTGAAACAGTTTCCTCCTCCACGATCCATACAGCTCATGACGCATGACGAGAATTTTTTTCCAGCAGCCAAGAATGGCCTTGCTTGTCTCTGGATGCCTAAAGAATCCCTCAAGAGTCTTATGACATGGTTTCGATAGCCGATAAGTTTTTGCTACCGAAGTACACTCATCTGACTTACCGGATCTGGCAAGCTGTGATTCGATTTCCGCATAAGCTGCAAGTTTCAATGTTTCTGGATAGCGCTTCGGAACTTTTCCGCCAGGACGCCGTGCACATCTGAACAGATGAACGCTGATACTCTTCTATCAAAGGCACAGTTCATGGTTAAAATACTTTCCAAGATTCGCTCATGGAATGAACCTGTGTTCTCCAAGGGTAGTAGGTGAAACATTGTCGGGTCAAAAAGAAAGACCTCGACAGGGCGCTATAAGGGCTCCAAAAGTGGCTTGGTAGAAATGGCACCTAGAAGTGGCCATTTATGACGGTCTTGTTGTTGCTGTACCATTTACAATGAAGCGTTAGGACGCCGACGAAAAGTATGTTGACGTGAGAGGCACTCAGACGGTTACAGACACCTAATTTGGTACACCCTCCCTGAGACCTCGCTTATACCATACCTGACACTATTAGGTCGGAAAACGGCCTAGTTAGAAAGTCATAAAGGCTCAAAGGTTGGCACATGTGTGTCCTTGCACGAGTTTCACGGGCAATGTAGAGGCTGTATCGATCACAAGGGGAGCCTAAGTAGGAAGTTCAAAGAACTTGTCATGACCCATAGCGACAGTGAAAGATAGTTCTGTACAGTTCTGGCTTGGTGTAGTCAGCTCTTTGTGCAATTGCAATAACTAAAAACTCGTCCGAATACCCTTCCATGTTATTTCCGTCATGGCAACCTCGTCCCATCCTAATTTCCCCTACTTTTGAAGAGCCATATTTTGCTCGAATTGACGGATTTTTTCGCCTTCTTCGCTACAGATGAACTAATCCCGATCTATACTTTCGCTTTTCGAATCAAAAGGGGTACCTCAAAATTATCATAAACTAAGGAACTGTGCGTTTGAGCTAGAGTTCTCACTATTATCGTGAAGTGCGCCTCCAGGATGAAAGGCTATATAGCCAAACCTACTAGCACAGAAGCTAAGGCTACTTCAGTTCATGGTGCTACTGAACTCACCTATATCGTCAAAAGAACACTCTCTGCATAAGAAATTCCTATGAAGAAACTGTCTCAATTATGGGTAGGGCTCAGTGACCGAATTTCCTTCTTCATTATGACGTTCAGAATGTGAGCTGTAAGTTCTCATTGGAATGGTACCATTGTTTCTTTCCTTATCCTGTTACAGCGAGTTTTTTTTGTGTTCTTTGTTAATGTAGTGAATACTTATGGTAAGTAGAAAATAGTTTGAGGACCATTCTATCTCTACCCTCCGAAAAGGTTAAGGCTTTCTGAGGCTACTTTTTCTGAGGTAAATTCTATTGCATGTATAGGCAAAACATGATTGATCCCATTCAAAATCATTTATAACTTGAAATCACTATAAATTATCGCGGTATGGTCCAAAAAAAAGGAAAATTCTGTTGATTGGAAGGGTTAGATAAAAAGAAAAACTCACGATCCGGCCAGTTGGTTACTTTGACAGCGGATGGTTGCGCCGATCAATGGCTCTTGAGATCTCAGGCAATTTCTCGTCCCTTGATATGAGGCACCGAGAGCTGCTATATGTCTCTGGAAAGACTCTCTATCAAGGTACAAGACCATTCTGGGACTAAAGCAGCTTCGTAGGATTTGATTTGAAATTCATGGTCAATGAATCCTGGAATCAGGGTTTTAACTTGGATTGGACCATCGTTAAGGATTAAAGGATAAAGTTTTTGGCGTTAATCAATCCCGTCTGAGGGATGCGCACTTGCACTCGACTTTTTGATTCTGAATCATAAAGGATTACAGGTAGGAATTCCTGTAGCCCTTCTTGCACCATGACATCATGTACCATTTATACCATCGTATTTATAAACCAGTCGGATCGCCCAGCTAACGCCGGGCTCTCCTCCTTATTATGTAATGCCCGGCTACGCCGGGCATCCTCCTTCTTGTGTCAAAGTCGGAAAGCCCTTTTACATTCGCGCCCACCAATTTAGTACAATTGCTCCAACGTGAATGATCGCAACATTCACTTTTGAAATGGATTCATGTGACACTACTTCTCGAACTTCGTCAGAGCTGTTATAAAACAATTCTGGAAAACACTGTCTCATCGCTCACTCCTTTTATTTTTTCCAGCTTCCACGCCCTCTTTGAATGGAGTTATGAACCTGTGGGGAGACTGCCGCCCACTGCCTCTCCTTCATTCTATTTGTCGACCTGTCCCTCTACTTGGCCTATTTTTTTTTTCGGCGTCTGGGCTGTTAGGAACCTATTCAAGTTTTGCCCATGTCACCACCCACTATTGTGCATGTCCCACCCCTGGGAGGCGGAGCTTCTCTGATCTCACATGTGCTCTTTTGGTTTTGCCCTATGCCCAACCCATCCCGAACTTGACCCGACTCATTTCAAGAAGTTTTGTCCATGACATCACCCAATCCTGTGCATGTCCCACCCCTGAAGTAGGAGCTTCGCTGAACTCAAATGTGTTCTTTTGGTCTTGCCCTCCCCCCAACCCATCCCGAACCTGACACGACTCATGCAGGTGCTCCCTAAGGTAATATCGAATTCCTGTACAATTGAACGAACAAACAAACAGTTAGACGCAAGCGCTTCCCACATGATGGTGAGCTGTTGTACAGATTTCGCCCAAGCAAATTTGGGAAAACTTCATCTTGCTACTAAAGTATCATGAAGTGGATAGTTTTTTGGAGTGCGCAAGCGAAATTCACATTAAAAATTAGAAACTTCGATAAGATCAGATTTCTAGTGATTTCTATGGGTTTCCGATTATGGTTCTACGGGAAATTACGCGTCTACTCTGGAAAACAGATTGAATGCAAATTTACTTCCGGGAAAAATCACGACAGTAAATAGTCAGGAGAACGTTTGATGTATAAGGATTAGGTGATATTCCCCAATTTGAACCGCTTTGTGGGTACTGATCTCTTGACATTAATGGGTGATCGTGGAATTGTTTCCATTCTGAGCTTCTCTACAGGGGTGCCCAAAAAAAAGAGACACTTTCACTGCTCGGCCTGTATCACCAATGTAATCAAACTTTATTAGACTCTGACTGAATATTACCACCCGCAAAATCAAGAACACATTATACTCGATCACGGAATTCCTCAATGGCCTTCGGCACGGACGAAATCGAATGTTTTTGCCACGCAAATTTGATGTCGTCTGAGGTCGGCGAGATCGGCTCGTCTCCCACGACGTCGCATACCATTGTGGAGTTGTCGGAGCTACAGGAAGTGAGCGGTCTTCCAGATCCTAAGCGACGATGCCCAGGAATCTGTCCGTGAGCGACTCGATTGAGAAAGTTGCGTATCTGCTTGCTGCCGACCGATATCTCATAAGTCGTCTTCAGCGCGTCCGCAACGGCAGACGGCTTCATATTTTGATGCCGATATAGGAACCACACGAGTTCCTGCTTTCTTTCATCAAGCAACATTCTTAGTACAATTTACTCAATCATATGTTTCTACTGTTTCAATCGGTGCGACGTATTCCGCCCTTTATTAGGCCCACTGCATAGTGTCTCTTTTTTTCTGGGCACCCCTGTATATCCTAGGGGTTTGATTGTCCTGCGTCGTGGAAGACGGGCTCTGATTTTTAGTCTGTGACGTCATATGAAGAGCAGCGGTTAAGTTCCCATTTCAAAGCTGGTTTCTCACTGCGCTCATTTGATCTCCACGCTCTTGATCGTGCCTACGTGACTTTTGCGAGGACACACAAACGGACACACAAAGTTAGCGGTTTATATATATAGAGGATAGCTCCCACGTAGTGGATTATGGTCATTAAAAGCGGCCAGACGATTTTTGACGTTTGTTCTGCAGATGCATAGCAAAGAGATAAACAACTTGGATACCGGTTCTTTTGTAAGTAAAAAGAAGTGATTTTTAATAAACAAGGAAGCGATACGGAAAAGAAACAGATGATGTCATCTGTTCAGCCTATGGTCATCGTCATATGTACTAAACGCCCATTCAGCCTGAGGACAACTACTTCATATGAGATTGAGCCAGCCACATATCCCCAGTTTCTTTGAACCGTATTGCAGCCTTAAGGTTCCCCCGATTCTTAGATTCTATGCCATATGAAGATCGCCTAACCCTTTTCTCCTGTTTCTGAAGTAAATAGGTAAGAGTGCAGGCAGATACCAAATATAAATGATGGATCCATCACAGAAGCCTATGACGAATCTACCATCCATTTTCAGTACACAGGGAGCAGGGATGTCCACTATTATTGATAACATTACCATTATTATCATTACTATGATAACGTCATTAATAGAGGATTCGAGATCCGCACCATGCACGTAGTACTACCACTTGCCCACCTCTTACCGTTTACGCACGTACCCACCTCTTACCCACCTCACATCACATTATTGGGAGGACACCACATTCTCCATACTAATAGAAAACTCCAGGGGACTATTCTCTTACTAATGTCTGAGAAGTGGAGTCTGTCTGTTTCTCGGAAGGTGCTGTTTGTCAGGACTGGGAGAGATTACTTTTCAGAAGCATACAGCTGGAAATCTCCTCAGAATTCAGAAGCTCACTTATTTTGGGAGAACACTAACTGCAGCCCCATAAACTCCATTGAGATCATCTCAATACAATGAGATCAGTGATCAAGTAATGATCTTGATCCCGATTTCATATTAGAGAAAGAAAGCAAGGGAGCCTCAGAGGATGCAAAAAGAAACGGCAAAGCTAAAGAATTTACCTGGCACTGATCAGCGCATCGCATGATATTTCCACTAGCTAATCGCTTGCATTGGTCCACTTCCTTACACGTACATTGACGGATCATTTGCGAATGGACGGTAGCGATCACCGCCATGAATATAATCAAGTGAAACATTTCTGTAATCAAAAAATTGACGTTCAGGGATCATTGGGAAGGAAGGGGGTACGGGGTTGCTCGATCGAAATTGACCATAGGTTATGAGTATAGATGGGTGACACAAAGAACCTAGGTGAATCCATCTAAACATCCACCATCTTGGTCGGTATTTATGCAAAAATTTTTGCTAATTGCTATTTGTTCCGCCTCTCGTTCCGCCCCTCTAAACTAGAGCAATGAAGTCGGAGGAAATCTTTCCCGTCCATGGGTCTTGAATTTGATCGTACAAGTTCTAGTGCAAATGAGGGATGAGAAGAGCCAGGTTTTTTTTTGTGGAAAGCCTTGCGGAGATCACTAACACGTGACCAAATATCAACGAATTGAAGTAGTTCCAGAGAAACTTAGATAACCATGTCAACATAACTCTTTTTTGATTTCAGCCATTGTTGTTGTGATTAGGGCTCCCTATGCGCCAGCATGTTAACCTGGCCTGACGCAGGTGCCGACATCATTTTTTGCAGTTATTCGGGCATGGTTTTTGCCTTGACAGAAACCAAACTAGAAGATTTTCTGTTTGCAAATATTTATTGCCTCTGTCTGTGGAGCTGATTGATCAAGAAGGAAACGCTCCAATCTTGAGCTGACGATAGAAGGTGCTGTAGACAGATAAAAGTGGCAACAGTTCAAGAGAGCAGTGGGCATTGCGAGTGAACATTAAGAAGGAGAAGACGTAATTTGTTATCTTCCAACTTCAGAAATAGGTTTTCAGTTTCGCAAGAGCCAAAGGTGAGGGTGGGATTGTAAACGAGAAAATGATGGCTTCAAGTTCCTCCAAAGCCAGGATGTTTTGAGCGAAATACCCTGCTACAGCTATTGAACTCGCACTTGCAAACCATTGCATGAACGGTTGCTCGGTCGGTTCATCCGACAATCGGTGTGTAGGCGATCTGTTACTGTCACAATGCCACTCAGATTTATCGATTCACTTTCTGTTGGTGGTGTTGGTGTGGGTTTTTGGCTGACATAGTTTGTAGACCAACTGTTTGATCGAATGTGTTCTTACCTACTAATTCTTTGGGAGAATCACTGTACAGGTGCTGCCCAAATCGATCACAGCTCGTGCGTGGTACGTTGCTTTTGATTGCCCATCCCAAAATATAAAAAGAACCAGTTGGGCTACGCACACTAACGCGTGCACCATGCCATGCCCACTACTACGTGATTACGATTTGTTAGAGGACCAATATAAACAGTGTCGGTTCCCTTTTCATAACCGTTTCCCCATTAGGTGATATTCCCCATCTGGAACGATCCGCTTCAAGGGTATTGATCTCTTGACACTAATAGGTGATCGTGGAATTGTTTCCGTTCTAACCTCGTCTAGTTCCTAGGGCTTTGATAGTTTTGGTTGTAGCGGGGGGGGGGGGGGGGGGTTGGCGTGTTGTGATTTACAGTCTGTAACTTCATAAATAGATTGGATGTTAATCAACGGCCCAATACAAAGAGCAACGGTCGACTTTCTTTTCCATAACTATTTTTGTGATCTCCACGCTCTTGATCGTGCCTACGTGACTTTTGCGAGGACACACAAACGGACACACAAAGTTAGCGCTTTATATATATAGAGGATCTTATTCGGAACTGGCAGAACGTGCTTACCTATTGGGTTGTAACATAAGTTCGTAGAGTTTTTCCACAAAGATTTATTTGAACCAAAAAACAATAATTATAATAATAAGTTAACCAATGGTGTATCCTCCGTTACTGTACACACCTCCTCCCATCTCTTGACCAATTTGTTGATGGCGATTCGCCAAAAATCGGCCGTTGTGGTGTCGGAGAATTTGTTGAGCTATTTTTTGAGATCCCCTTCGCCATCGAAGGTAATACCCCTCATTTGCTTCAACACAGATCGGAAAAGATGATAGTCGTCAGGTGCAAGACCCGGAGAGTGGGGTGGATGCTGAAGAACTTCCATTCAGGCTCTCGGAGTGCTGTTTTGTCGACTTGAGCAATATGGGGCCTGGTGTTGTCGTGGAGCAAGATGACTTGACCTCGTCTATAAGGCCTTTTCAGCCGAATAGCCTCATTTACACTGTTCAGCTGGGCAATGTAGACCTCCTTGTTGACAGTAGCGTTTCGTTCGAGCAGTCTCCCACTGCACCATGCCTACCCAGTCCCACCAAACGCAGATCATATCCTTTTTTTGGGTGAAGATCTTGCTTGACTCTCGGCTTTGGCGCCTTTCCTGGGGCCACCTACACCTTTCAGTAGACACACCTAGACACCTTCCCCGTACACACTGCATATGTCCCGAGCGGTTTCGGCTAGTTTTTCGACCTCGACGAAAAGCAAAGAAAAGCAGGTGTCGAAAATGCTAATTTTTTCTTCCCAGATATTTCATTTCTGAGCCCGAAAAAATAAGAACAATCAATTTATCCTAAAAACAAATAAAACAGTTTTGTAGAGGAGGAAGAGCTCTTTCGAATGAATGTATACACCTTGCTAAAAAAACAAAATATATCTTTGTAAAATAACTCCAACTCAAAACTCTACGAACTTATGTTACAACCCTATACTTTGATACTTCGATGGTTTATCGGCTGGAGGTTTCTCAGCAGGGATCACAGGTCTTCCATATCGTTCGAACTTTCGCGACTTGCACCCAATCTGAGATGCTTTCTCTGGGAAATCCGAGAAGCGATTCGGCCTACCGAGTTGACGGTCGTCCTAGTGGTCTTGCTTTATTTTTCGAATACCACTCTGTGCTTCGGAGACTCCTCCTGTCATCCTTTTGACGAAGTAGATGTCTGGCCCGGCAGTATCTGGAATGCGCCATGGATTGAAATGGGTCTAGGCACAATGCACACTACACAATGTCTTCATTGTGGTCCCATGAGCCAACACTGCAGCTCAACTACTTTGTAAAAAGCGCAACGCACAAATAGTAAAGACATATACGCAGAAAAAACCTTCGACGCACACTGAGATGTTAGTGAACAGAAGAAGATAGTTCAATCAAAACTGCTAAGTTGGTCATTGTGAGAACTAATTTGAACGTAACAGTGTGTTGACGCCTTCTAAGAATAGCTCCAAAGCCGGTTTTGTCACAAAATCAGACCCGTTCCTATTGATCTAGGATAACTATTCAGAGGGCATGTGAACAGAGTGTCGAAAAATTGAGAGGATTATTGTTAAGAATGTTGCAGGGTGTAACCAAAGGAATCGAATCGAAAGGGATAATCTCGCCAAGGTGTGCCCACATTGGAACAACTCTAGCCATTGTCCAGTAATAATGAGACTCAACCTGCCCTAACTTCCTTGATGCGTAGAACAAATGGAGAGAACAGACATGAAAGGATGAATTGATAAAGTCTTTTGGCGTTTATCAATCCCGTTGAAGAAAGCGCCCCCGTATTCCACTTCTGTTCAGAATCGTAGTGGCGGGTTGAATGCGTATTTGGCCTATGCAATGATTTGCGGTGGCCAGCCAATGTATAAGTCAGTGATTTCATCCTCTTAGACAAGTTTGGCACAAATTAAGTGAGGTATGGAAGACTTGTGGGCTTATGCGAAGATCGATCGATCCGTAATTCGAACCCGTGACAATGCGTGTGAATAGTGCGCCACTTGGCTCTACACCACCTCCGCATCAATGGAGAGCGAAACTCCTGCAAGGCTTTCAGCTGTACTGTGTTCATTCACAGATTTCGGCAGATAACATTTACGGACTGAGCTCATGCAGTCCCTACATGAAGAATATACTTGCTTGGTCGACCGAGGGATAATAAATGACGAACTTATTTGGTGGGTTTCAGTCAAATCGAAAAGTAGCACATTACAAAAGAAAATTCAAAGGGTTGAAGGTCATTCAGGGCTGCGGATTTGACTTGTCAGATTGTTTGGTGATGTTATGATATTAAGAGCTTATTAAAAGGTTATTTCCACCGAGAAAGCTAACGATGTTATCATGATTTCTTGTGTCATTGATTTCCTCATCACTAAACGTTTTTTTGACTAGTACGCGAATTGACCAGCGCTTTGGCTCTGGTTTTTTTGATAGCATTACGTTAATTTGGTGTGCTGATTTCTTTATCCTCCTAATGGCTCACACGAGGCCGTTGGCCTTAATCGCCGTACGAAACATTTGCTGTATTTGCTGAAAAGTGACTCATATTTTTGGAGTTGGTCGAATTGGACTCGTTAAAGTGAGAGGTTCAGTGCGATTCGAGTGCAAGCCGCTGCAATTTGCGCGAATCGGGGAGAACGGGATCATTCTTTAGCAAAAACGGTTTCCTATGGAATAGATTGAGATGTTCTGGATTATCAGGGAGGAAAAAATTATTGTAATAGTGTACTAAAAACAATTGTTGCTATGCTGCGTTCATTTCTACTACCGTTGCGGTTCCTATCACAGTTTTGCTAAGAGTTAAGCTTTGCGCTCGAAATAAAAGTTTTTACAACAATAGTACCTTGAATTATAGGGCAAGGCCGCGTCCTAGCGACTAGGGTTCCATTTGGCAATTTTTCAGTCGAATCATGGAAGTGTATAGGTCACATGGCTGAAGGGTGGAGATTTTTGGTTATTCCTTGACGTACGGGATCTGCGGTGCAGTCTGCCATGCTTCTATTAGCCTATATCGAAGGCAGAACTCAAGATAATTATGAGCTATCTAGTTTAAAGTAACAATTAAAGTTACAGCCTAGATCAGCGTAAAAGCGGAGTTTTCAGAATAATGCAGGGACCAAAAAAGTAGAAAACTTAGGGTTGGACGAGAAAGTGACGACAAAAGTTGCATGGAGTGACATTTGGACGAGTTGTCCAAGCGTGCGTGCCATTGCGAACAGCTGACAACAGCATGCGGCCTGCGCGTAGCGTGTGCATCCCAGTGTTAATGGTGCAACTTCTAGAGCTTCTATAACGTCGTGACAACTGGCCCGCCACGTGTGAGTGCCTTGGGGGCCGGTATCTTCTCCACGAACACCGCGTCGCGCTTGCTGCACCCATTGCGTATCTTAGAAATGCGATGTAAGATGGTAGCGCGCAATCTGTGAGTTAGGGAGCGATTTAATAATTATCATTTGCTGGCCACTCTCCTCAAGACCAGTGCTGTCTTGATTATCGATAGTAGAGAAGGAGTCATTGCGAACAATCAAGTGCAATAAACATAAAAACAAAAAGAAAAACGGAAACAAACAATCGTAACCAATCAAAAAGAAGGGAAGCCAACGAAATATATAATGTCCTAATTGCGCATGAGTCGGGCTGAGCACGGCAAATGGAGATTGAGGCTGCGGGACAACTGAAAAAGATTTGCCGCATGCAGCAAACGAACGAGGGTAATAGGGAGGAGTTAAAGTAATAAACAAGAAATTATGAAAAAGCAGCAATAACTGGTACATACATATACAAAAGGTCGCTCCTCACGCTCATTAGGTATCATCCGGAGCCAAAATAGTCCATTCGGTCCTCCTCGCTCCTCAAGGCACGTAAACACACCCTTCCTCTTGTAGACAAGTTCCACTATCGGGTTGGTAGTCGTCCATTTGCTTGTTTGACGTCCCTAAGTGTTTAGTCAGTAAGCACTGTGATTCTGCGGCCATCACAAAATGACACTCATGCTCGGTGGCACTCTGGCTCGGCCCAACTGATCTTTTTTTGACTTGAATACCAGCGTTCGTAATTTTCGTTTGTTGGTGTAGCTCTGGACCAAGAAACCGAGTGGCACTTTCTTGTATTAGGTCGGAGTATTCTTAATTTTTCAGCGCGTTGAATGACGCTGGTTGAGCAATCGCCCTGCTTGCATAGAGTCGAGTGGCATATAGGAGGATACATTACTAATAAAAGTCACCGGTACTTGTTTGAGACGCTGGTGAATTCTTGTTTCAGCTATGCAGGAAAGGAGCAGGGAATCCTGAATATACTTACTGTCTCCGGAGTTTGCACAGGAATCAGATGACGGAAGTTCGAGACAAGACCGATAGATATGACGTTTTCATTCGAAGGTACCGATTGCACATAAGTCTCAATAATCTATCCTGGCATTTCAAAAAAAAAAAATAGCGCTGTCCCTAATAGTGTGTATGGTCACTACGGACAGCAATACACGCTATGCGACGGGATCTCGGACCCTCTACGAGGATGTTAAAAGTCCTTTTAGGGGATATTCCATTCCTCTATCAGGCCATTGGCAATTGCTTGATTGTTAGTGGTGCATTTGGACGTTCTGCAATGCACTGCATCCCACACGTATTCTATGGGATTCAAGTCGGAAGAAAGAGCAGGCCACTCCAATCAACTTGCTCCGAGAGCTCCACCTGTGCTGTTCAAGGAAGTCGCGCGTTTTATCCTTAAATGTGAATTAAGCCCCCAACGCAGAACCCAAAAGACGCACATGAGAAAGTAGTACCTCATCACAGTAATGCTGACTGATAAAGGTTCCGCGCTCAAAGATCTGGACGTCAGTACTTCTATGCATCATGATGCCTTACCACATGATAACACCTATACCACCAGAACGGTCCCGTTTGACAACGTTTCTGGAAGAGTTGCGTGTTCTAATTCTTGCCATATGAAGGTATGTCTAGAATTACTGCGTAGACTAAATCTGCTCTCATCCTAATAGAGCACACTACTCAATTCCCCATCGGTCCATTCGCTATGGTCCGGGCATCACTCTAAACGGTCTCACCGATGTACGAATGACGAAGAAACACAACGTAGCTGTTGTCGAGAGAACAAACCGCCCCCGTGCAGTAGTCGTGCTGCTGTAGTGGTTGAGATGGCTCACCTTGAAATTTTGTTAAATGGTATTGTAATTACAGAAGCCAACGTGGATCTCTTCTTGCCTGCTGCACAATGTAGCGGTCATCCTTTGGCCGTAGTCGATCCTAATCGACAAGCTTCTCTTCTCCGGGTAGCAGCATAGAAGGTTCAAAACGCTTCCTGTGCACATGAAACAACGCTCCGAGCGACACCGTGCTCCTGGGCTACACGTCGTCATGGTTCAGCCTTCTTCGACTCTCCCGAGATACTCCCTTGTGTAAATCATTCATATGACGTCTGTGTAACATGATGTATTGAAGATATCACCACAGTATTGCGCAGCTGCTAGCTGATTGATAAAATTTTTTCATACCTAAGAACTGGCTCTCGTGAAAGATTGCTTAAATATCAGGGCCATAACAGGCTGACTGAAACGAGGACAAACACTGCTATCCGCACTTCCACTGTACGAACCTTGCACAGGAAGCGTTAATAGAAGATCAGATGATACGAGGGAATCAATTACGACGTCATCGGAGGGATCAGAAATTGTTTATTTTATTTACTCCATTTCCGGCCGGCCCTATCTATAGAAACCCTATACTTCGGAACTGTGAACAAAGTGTGCTAGATCGATCGATAAACAACAGCATGTTATCAACCCTTCCAGATGTCTAAACCGTGGTCATGTATTAATATACGCGTACAAAAAGACAGAACTAAATTATGTTTAAGAAGTTCGATCGATATCGACACATATCACTGCCGCGAAACTTCTGTCACATTCGAAATTGTCGAAGAATCGACCATTGACAATATATTGTTGATGTAACATATTATTGATGTTTATGTTTATTCCTTGTTGCTTTGGTATAAAGTTCTATCTGACCTTTGTTATGTTAGGTAGTGATCTAACATATACGGGCGACTGATCTTTTCGCGCCACTCTTGATCTCTGGGAAGTAGATAAGGCCTGCCATTTGGGTGGAAGTCTTCGAGGGAAGTTCCGAGAACAGTCACCTGCCTGATACAAGTATTATAACGAAATAAATCGAATAATCGTACCGTATTGAACTACATAAAAGTCCAGCGTGGCAAAGAAGTGGAAGACAGACAAGCTTCTCTACAGAAATCCACATAACAACCATTCCGAATGGGGTTAGGAGCTATGAGTACCCATTCAATCGCGCAACTTATCGATATTTCATTGTCCGCAATTGACCATTATCGACCTACATGCAAGTTGCGTAAGTCCTATTACAGTTTCATGACTTTTGCTAAAATTGAACATTTGCTGCGAGCACCTAATCGAATGAGTTACATGTATGGTAAGGAGAGATTGATATCGATCGATACCCATGCAATTCCGATCACATATCAACGCTTTGTGCAAGAGAGTAAAGCTGGGAATAATGTCATTTGCCCAACAAATCGGTATTTCTCCGCATTGATAGGTTGATATCCACTATCAGAACTCTGCAGTGAAAGCCATATTATGAAGATTAAGTGACCATTCTGCTCCAACTTCAACAAACCGTTTGTTTCTTTGCTATTTGTTTTTGTTATTACGTTATTTATTTGTTTTGCTATTCGATAATTTTCACAAACGATCAGATCTGTGAAAGTTTCTACTTTCTGGGCCGAACAGAGTTAATCATTTTCTATTATGACCAATCCTTCCGAACCACTTTATAAATGTCGCACTGTGATCACTCCGGAGCACAATTTAGATTTTTCCGAGCTTTCCAAACATTATTCACAACAACCCTTCATTCTTTTCGCTGCCGCATCTTTGATTTTTCATGACTTCCCACCTGAATATCTGCTTGATTAGTCTCAGCAAAACACCTTTCTTTATTCTTATATACAATTCACACTTAATCTACAGTCAATGAATTATTGCTTATAATTGTCGTCCATTCGTTCGTTGAGCTCGAGTGAGCACCGTCCTTTATGAGATTTGGATCCTTCCACAGAGAGGAGCGAGACCCCTGTAAAGAAAGAATCATCCATTAAAAACGAATTCGAAAAACAGACCTCACAATTCTACGCTCTTCCAAGGAAATTCACTACGAATCCCTCCCACCCTCAACAACCGACTAGTCATGGGTCTAGCCTTACAACGTTATGGCTTAGTGGCTGTAATTATTAACTACGGTGCCTATTCGTTATTCTCTGGGTGTGTGTTTGACCGGGAATTCATAACTCGCTGGACACTAGGGAGTTCAAATTTGCAAGGGAACAGGCGGCATGATGGGAACGCTGGTGGTAATAGGTGGTAGAAATTGATAGCACTTGGTAAGAACTTACAAGGATCTTCAGAAGCAATGGAACACAAGTTTCGTTATGCCCTCCGTGCTGATAGCGAGACCTGCACTTTTTTAGGTAAGTGGTGTTAGAGTGTGAAGGAACCGTAAGTATTTGGTGTTAAGAAATGATAGCAGGTCGCGAAGACTGATAAGGATCTGTTAAAGACAAGAGATAAGTTCTGCTACGTTCCTTGAGTTTATATTGAAAAAGTGACACTTTTGCAGGTGACAATGGGATGAAAGAACATTAGATCGTTGGTTACAAGAACTGATAGCAAGTGTAAAAACCGATAAAAAGGCAAAAGCAGGAAGCCGAGACACTAGCCAGAGCCAGTGCGCACGTATAGCCTTTCGTGTAGATAGTAGTGCAGTATTGTCACCTTGACAGTTTGTGTGAATGTCTAGAGACCGAAGATGTTTGGTGATAGGGAGTGATAACAATTGGTCATTGTTCATAAGAAGTAATAGAAAGCAAGAGTCCCTGGGTTTCACCGTTGCCGAGTTAAATGTAGAAACTCGATACTGAAGAATGGTGTGAAAAGTGATGGGATCGATAAATAACTACTAATCGATACTAGTAACAACTTATAAGGGCTTATAACCACACTAGATCAGTTTTTATTTCCATGTGACAGCCACTGATTTATAAGCATGAAGATAAGGAAGGATATGGAATTCTGATATAGGTGCTATCATCAATCGACAATATTAGAATTTGAAACAAATTAGAGTTTAGGGCTTGCTGCTACTGCAGCAGAAACAGTTGCAATCCGATTGCTCAGTTGCAGAATAGTTTTACGTCTCCATGAGAGACACCATGAGTGAAAGGATAATAGTCTTGGGGATGGTCATTGTCAACAACAAGATCCCTGGATGGTAATTTTGTAAGCGCAGGCGATAAGCGTATTGAACGGTGTCGAACGAATTTGAAAAGCCCGCGTAATTGTGTGCATATTCCACATCAAAAATTTTGAAGTCAGCATTGAGAAATTTGTTCCTAAAAGGGAGGGGGGGGGGGAAGAGGGATCAACCGTGTATCCCGAGGAAGAGATGCTCAGCATAAGCTGGTGGATCCGACTCATCACTGATGCGATTCCAATGTGATGCAGGACCCTTTACATACTTGTAGTATATAGGTAGACTGGCCCTCATACAAGGCTCCCTAGGGTATACATGAGTCAATGGGTGAGGCTTGATTTCGTACAAATACCATTTGCCGACTTTCAGCCGTTGTTGAACTACTGAACCCCAAGGTTCATTTATGTCACGCGGATTTTTGGGTTTTTCCTTCACAATTCCACAGGATTATTCTCCAAAAACTGGAATGGAAGAAAAAACCCTTTGTTCAGTGTGATGAAGCGCTTCATACAATTTTCTTTCAAAACCGATGCGAGACTGGCTTAAGCCGTCTAAGTCGTAAGCACGTGCATCATCACTATTGTTACCAACTCTCCCACATACTTTGACCCCACTGATCTGACTGGTTTTTTTTTGGTTTTCGTCACCCCTTCTTCCTCAACTACTGTGACAAACGATTCAGTCGAAAATGAACAGAAAACTGGAGCTTTCACAGACCTGGCTCCAGCATCTGCCAAACATCTACAGAGTTGCTGAACTGTTCCCGTATTCAAGCCACTTCTCATAGCACATTGTTTTGTCTGCTGTACCAGCACATTATCAGGGGGAAGGGCTAGACCACAGCTGAAAAGCAGAGGTTTTCACAGTTCTAAGATATCATGGCAACGTATGGTAGTCGAGTAGCCAGTAAAGTACTTCAATTTCTTGAAACAGTTTCCTCCTCCTCGTTCCATGCATTTCATGATGCACGACGAGAATTTCTTTCCAGCAGCCAGGAATGACTTCGCTTCTGCCTGGATGCCTGAAAAAACATACCATGATCTTCTGTTGAGCTATCAAAGTAAATATGACCATAAGTTACCTGATTTAGCGAGCATTGAGTTGATTTCCGCATAAGCTGCGAGTTTCAAAGTTTCTGGATAGCGCTTAGGTACCTTTCCACCAGGTCCTTGTGCGCATCTGAATAGAATGCTATGAGTGGAAGGCTCTACAGTAGCCAATTGTACCGGGATAGCTGAATCCATTCCAGTTCGCGCTTCTGCAGAACTAGCCAAGGTCACAAAGAAAGAATTCGCTTCTCAAGTGCTGCTGCACCACCGGAAGACCGCCTGAAGGGATAGTCGGCAACGGGCAGACAATGGCGAGGTGCGTCCAGATGAGTTGCTCTTTTTTGCTAGTCAAAGGCCGGAGTATAAATGTTTCAACAGCGTCACTTCCGCTCAACATCACTTATGAGGTTAGAAGTAGGATGGATTTTTGTGGCCAGGTCGTCCCAGTTATTCTGAAGAGATAAGAAGAAAAACTCACGCTCCGGACAGTTGTCCAGTTTGACAGCGGACGATTGAGTTGATCAGTGGCTCTTGAGATCTTAGACAAGCTCTAGTGGCTGGATATGAGGCACCAAGGGCTGCTACATGACTCTAAAATGGCTCTGAATAAGTCAATGGAGAGTCATGGAACTGAGCTAACTTTGTTCCAGTGAAAATAGGAAAACACGTCAGTAAATTCTTGTGCCAAGACTTCCTATTGGATTCGATCCGTCCCTGGAGAATAAACAGCCTCAGATCTCTATACATCATGACTTCCTGCGCCATTCAAGACGTTTGTACTTAGATGAGCGCCCACATAATGAATTATAATAACAACAGCCACCAGGCTTTTATCGTTTGTTTTGTAGGGCAGCAGGGAGATAAACAACTTCAATACTAGTTTTCTGTAGATGGTATGTAAAAAGCAATGTGCCTTCGCTGTTATGTTTTGATAAACAAGAAAATGATACGGAAGAAACTTCTACTCTTCTTTCAACCCTACTCGGAAAATATGAGATTCAAAAAAAAAGAGAATATTAAGAAAGGCTGGCAGCTCTGCTTCGTTAACGATCCATTCCATCATTCGCTTCCTTGTACAGTTAGATTCGTTGGTTCGCTGATCGCCAGTGGCGTCAATCAGTCCCGTTCGAAGGGATGCGCCTACCTTCGACTCCCAATCAGGACGGCGTACCGAATGCGCATAGGGCTTATACAGCATGACAGTGCTTTTGGCCTTCCAGACGAGTGGTACCTCGACCCGGCCCCGGGGGAAGGAAGGCATCCTAGGTCTAGGCGGATATGGATCCGAGATTTGAACCTTTCACTAGCCCTTGGTGTCTTTCGTTCCTACAGCCCTCAATACCCTTCTGAATTGATAGAGTTCTTGCTCTCTCAACAGCTGAGACCGTTTTTCCTGAGCAAATGGCTATGCTTAGGCTTCTGAGCTGAACAAAAGCCGATAGTTCAGTTTAAGGATCAAAAAATACTTCTGATTCCTATAGCACATAACAAACAAGGAAGTTTTAGTGAATAAACGGAAATGATAAGGCGAAGACCTTCACCTGGCACTGATCGGCGCATTGCATGATATTTCCAGAGGCCGATTGCTTGCATGGTTCAAATTCCGCACATGTACATTGACGGATCATTTGCGTTTGAACCGTACCGATCACCGCCAGTAGTACAATAAAGTAAAGCATTTCTGTAATGAAATAAATTGAAATAAATGGAACATTGGGGGATGTTCGATCGAGGGGGATGTTCAACCACAAAAAGGGAGTAGGCAAGGAGTGAAAACACGAGTTGTTCAGATGATTCTTCAAAACATTCAGCATTTCGGCCGGTATTTATACGATAGAACTGTCACTAATTGTTTGTGGCTCCGCCTCTCGTACCGCCTCCATAAACTGGAGCAATGGCATTGAAGAAAACGGTCTTCGCTGCTGGGCTAGTCTTTGATCTTATGAATTCCGGAATCAATGGAGGAAAGGGCTGATTCTCACCCCCTGAATGTAAGTTTTCAGTCCCTAGGAGGTTGATGGGGAAGAACGGTTCCATTGGTTCCAGTGGAACCCTAGGAGCTACGCCATCCTACTAGGAGTTTAGGATCGTGCAAAAGCACCTGACTAGCTCAGGCCCTGCTAAAACTAGGGATTTCTGACACCAGGTTACTCGTGCTTCAGCTAATGCGACGGACACTTGCCAACCACTTTATGAGCATTTAATTAGCCAGTTAATCCAGTTCATCTGCAGGTACTAGAACTATTCGGTTGAAGCACCAGCTAGGTCTTTACAATTCTCGTGCTGGTTTCCAAACGACTTGCGCTTCATTTGCCTAACGGAGACAGTTTTATCCGCCTAGTTAAGGGTAGAAAAATTGCATTCAGTTTGATTTATATTTCCAACAACCTTCTGATGGTCTGTGATGGCACGTGGCTGCTAAGGAAGTTCATAAGTTTCTGTGCTCTTTAGGTCGAAACGGGGAACTCCTTCCTGGACTTGGAAACCCGGATGTCTTGAGAGCCTTAATGTCGTAGATTTCCTTGAATTGAATCCGAAAACTTGGTGAGAACTTGGAAAGTTCCCTGTTTTCAAGGGGCACAGCATACCGTACATAATAACGTGTGGCTCCAAAAGCAAACATTCCCTTACACATACATATATTATAAGGCAAAGGCAGCACGTAAACACGGAAAGTAAACAAACAGAATACGCCTTCATTACAGACTGCGACCGATAGTGTAAGTTAAGGGCAGATAGACAATCTCACCAAACATGGTAAGGTAATTCATTTCACAGTAAAATGTAGTACTGAATCCATTCAGAAAGAATGGTACAATGTGGTATCTCGAAACGAGTCTCATGGCCCATTTTAGCTCGAAGTCAGATCCATTTCAATCTTTTGGATCACATTTTAAGGGGCACACGGGTGGCAGAGGGTCAGAGAACTGGGAGGACCATCGCTGAGGATTTTGGGGAGTTTTGAAGGAAAGGATAATGGAATCAAGGCGAGTCATGCTCACGACGGAACAATTTTGGGCCACGTGTGGTACCAACAGAGCTAAGCCGACGTCAGCCTATCGGATTTGCAGAAAGGTTGAATGGAAGTGTGGAAATTTTGCAAAAACCAGTTCTGTCGCCATTCTCAGCCAACACCACCCACGTGATGACTTTATGAGGACAATACTTAAAGAACGTAGGCCGTGGACAACTCTCGTTTACTTGATTCAAATGTTTCAGAAGGCGAGCCATTTCGGTGTGTATTACAGTCATGGGGAAGGAAATGCAGTGCGAAAGATAAGGAGTGGGTAGATGGATGGTAACCAGACGCATATATAACCTGACAGATTGTTTAGCGATGAGTGGACGATATTATTATGATTTCTTACGGAAACGTCGTCCTTTTATGGATAAGGAAAAAAACCTGTCACTATTGATAAGTTTACCGACGCCCATAACAATTGCATTAATCTTCTTTTGAGGGGGCGACGTCGAAAGGCCACGACCCTGGCGTTGCTTTGAAAACACAGCCTGGCCGCGTTGCGCAGTTTTCCATATGGCAAACGACGATTTGTGAATGCGTATTGACTTAAAAATCCATCGTGTCTGTATTTGAGGATTCGTAACGAACTTGACCTTCTTTTACAGGCTAGTAGCTCAGGCAGGCCTGCAGTACGTAGTTCTGTCGGTGAGCCTGTAGGCTCCGATACCAGAACGTATGCTGCCTGAGGTACGGCCATTCACCGGTCACCTTGGGGCTATGGTCCCTGGTCTACAATCGCGATGAGTCATCAAAAAATCGGACTCCTGCACTGCATTGCTATGCAAACCTACAAAATTAAGCCAGGAGAGTAAAACGGATAGTAGACGTGTAGCAGTGCAACAAGCTGCATTACCAAGTTGAGATTTGATCCCTAGCTCATATGGTGGGGCGTCACTTTTCGGCGTTATCTCAGCTCAGTTCATTACGATTATTAATAGCGTTATTATCATTATGTTTAGATTTGATGTTCTTGTTGAATGCTGTCATTTCCCCAGTCGAATTTTCACAAGGTTGGCGAGTTGTTAGCAAATCTTCGCACTCGGTTTACATTTGAACCCATATTTAGATTCTTCGAACACTGTGATCTTTATCGCTCACAATACCGAATCTCTTACTTACTCAGTGGCTTAATAATATTAATTATAATAACATTAATTTTTCTTTTTGGCGAGCTAAGATCGGAAACCTCGGCCCCAGACGCCTATAGATGAGGGCAAGAGAGGTCTCGGAAGTGCAAGAGCACGATGCCGGGCTTGAATACCGTCTGGGGCCGAGGTTTTGCTCATAGCTCGCCAACTTTGAAAAGTTGCTGTTATTATAATTAATATTATTAAGATTAGGATGGTGTAGTGGCAAGTGACCACTATCACACACGCTTTGTCCAGAGTTCGAATCACGGATCGATTCCCGCTCAGGTTGATCAAGCTTTCCATCCCCACGGACTCGCTTAATCGGTAGCAGATTTCTCAGGGAGGATAATAGCATTGAAGCACGATTTTTCACTAGTAAAGGGCATACGGGCGGAGGTGGTGTACTGGCAAGTGGCACACTATATCACATGCACTGTCAGGAGTTCGAACCCCGTATCGATGTCCGCCCAGGCCAACAAGCCTTCCATCCCTCCGGGGTCGATAAATTTGTACCAGAATCGTCTGAGAGGTCTGACTTGTACATCAGCTGGCCATCTCAAGTCATTGTATAGGCCACATACGCACTCACTTCGCCACTACGAATGGAAGTCGAGTGCGGGCACATCTCTCAGACGGGATTGATTAACGCCAAAAACTTTATCCTTTATCCTTTTATAGGACATACACGCCTTCAAGTCGCCACTAGAGTCCTGAATGGGGGTGGAATTGTGGTGTGCATTTCGATAGAGGATTGTTTAACCCAAAACACCAACAAACATGAGGTTTTAAGTGTTACCCTAGTACTAGGTCTAACCCTATTACATTTGGAACTCAGTTTTTGGACATGCAGTACAAATGTTAAGCGTATTTGATGGATTTTGATGAATTTGAAAAGTGATGGAAATCAAAACGTCCTTGACTGCGCAATCACACGTTACTGATATCAATCACACTAGTTGTCGTTGAAATTAACTAACTATGGCGTTGGTCTCTGGGTCAATTGTACAGGAAGGACTGTCTCACTATCAATTCGTTTGCCCTGATTCATTTCAAATGCACAACTATACAGCTCTTTTGTCATTACTCAGCGAATGATCTTTACCCTATTGACATAAATTGTTAGTTACCAAAGTTGTTTACTTATATTTGAATAGTTTTACCAGTTCAATGTTGAATCATGTGGCCCGCATTTGCTGAACCCTTAGTCATAAATAATTGTAAATTCCTTCTAGAACTGGTTTCTACAGTTGTTAAGATCGAAGAAGATTGAACCATTCGGACTAACCAAATGACAGGCATGCTAGCAATTTCATGACAATTTTTTGATAGAAATATGACGAAGAATAGACCCGATTGAAAAACTCAAAAGAGATCGAGAAAATAGGAATTCCGCGGTTTTGTAGGCTGATGTTTATTCCGCGTCATTCACCCAACCCAGAGGAATGGTTCTGAAGGTCTTTAGTAGTGAGCATGAGAGCTGGCCACAAGATTTTCCACGAACCAATCATTCCATAGCTTTTTTCGTCGAATATGCAATCGAAATTCTGGTAGAGTATATGGCGTACTGCAACTAAATTGATCTGCTCACCATTTCTGAGCTTCGGAGTTTCATTTATGAGCCATAAAATCAAAAAATTTGCGAAACGAATTTTAGATTTTCCAAAAAGGCCATGCGCAGAATGCTCTTATTCCACACGAGTTATGTACCATTGCTACGATAATGTGAAAAATGGCTTACAATTAGTCAACTGTTGAACGCTTTCTCTTCCTCTTCCCTGTCTTCCTTCTCTGTCATTCTTTTTTAAGACTTGGTTCTTTTTAATTTCTATTGCCAGGGATTAGTTTTGTTGCTTTCATTCGCTCCCGAGTCGATACCCGCCTGGGCAGAGCAAGCCGCCCTCTATCCCTCCGACGCCGGTTGATTGGTAATAGACTTGTCTGGGAGGATAAAAGCTATGTCCTGCTCATCGGCTGGCCACCCCGAGTCATTGTATGGGCCCATATGCATTCAATACGCTACTACGATTCTAGATGGAAGTCGAATGGGTAGATGCTTCCCCAGACGGGATTGCTGAATAACCCAAGGCTTCGTGACCGATCCTTATGTACGAATAGTCTTGACTACTCCTTTTAATACTCATGCTCCATACATATGTATGAAGCCTATATCTGTCCATACCTTGTGTACTGTATAGTCAAGTTAGGTTCCGATCATATGAGCCTAATCATAATCAAATATACTTAGCAGTTGTTTTTGATTGTCGTCCACCTTTGAAATGTACATTGACCTGAGTTTTATCGTTTTCTAAGTCCATCAACATGCTCTAAAAAGGGCTATATAAGAGAGATTCCCGAATTAGACAGTGATCAAGGAAATAGCAAAGAACAAAGTCGGGAAAGTTTAAGGGCGATGTGGGGGTATTGTTTCTTCCTTCTTTGTCGCTACTAATTTGTATAAATCTCTTTGTTGTACGATTATACATACATAGTGATCTTTGCAACTTCCACAAAACACGATCATTTTATTGACACCGGGTGAAACAATAGGAGAAAGTTCGATGAGACAATTTTCCCACTTTGAGAGCCTTCGGGACACTCAGTTGTAAGAAACGATCACGATTGATGGCGGCTGCTCTTGATATATCATTCTTGGCTTGCTCTCTGGAAACTCGGTTTATTGTGGGTACCTTTAACTCCCATTGTTAATGAAGTAGTTGTTTTCTATGCCTTCAACTTTACATGTGATAGAGGTATTCAGTTCCGACTCTACGCTCTGCAGACGTGGAGTCGGATCTGAAGTGTTTCAAGGTGGTCTAAAGGACAAGGAGCACGGTGCATGAGGTTATTAAGCGACGCTTCAAACAACAAAGCCACAGTTTTTACGCGCTAAAAGAATATGTCATTCACAGTAGAGTATCAAGAATCGCTGGGGCATGTAGAATCTCTCCAAGAGAACTCCCATTTCAGCGCGAGTTCTTCGGAGTCGGAAAGTTATGTGCCGCACAAGGAGCTCCAGCGGCGGCGGCGAGCGGCGAAAGCCGCGGAATCCTTGCCAACTTATGAAGTGTATTTGCAGATCGCGCCACTTTTCAGATTTGGTTGAATTCACGTAACTGACACAATCTCCGGTTAGTTTTAGAAGCACCTATTGCTTTTACATGGGAAATGTTAGATCCTAGGTCCCAGAGCCTGTCGTAGTAATGCGTGTTCAACAGGTACTGAGGATAGGGACGGGACGTTCACCCAACTCCGGACGGACGCGGTAGACTGCAAAATTTGTGATGATTCGAACAACATTGGCGCCTATCATTGGGGCACAAACTTGTTGTGGGGTAGATTGGTAGCATAAGCTGGCCCTACTTATCCAGTTTACTTAAAAGCTGTGCCCCAACGATAGGCATCAGAGTCGTTTAAATCACGATGAATTTTGCCGCGCGGTTTGCTGCGTCCATCCAGTTCTGGGTGAATGTACTCATACCCAACAAGATTGTCGTAGTATAAGACGTGCTGGCTGTGATTTCACTTATAAAGGTGTGAAGCAGAGCACTTCCCGTGGTCAAGCACAGAACCATCAGCCAATCACGTGCAGCCGAGCGCCATGAGATGAAGATTTGAATTCGCAGTGGGAGATTACTGTAGTACTCTGAAACCACTGTCGCTTACCGTGGGAATGGGATAAAAGAACAGTAGCTCTTGATTCTTCCTTGACTGCTCAGAGCACTCCATCGAATTTCTGCTCAACAGTCATCTACCTGACTCATGGCGAAGGGAATAGGTTGTCGAAAGTTTGTCCCAGCTGCAATCTGACACTTGCATTGTCATCTGTTCCCTTATCCTAAGTTCCACGATTCGAGGTAGTAAGAAGAATTAACGGAATTACGGGTTTTATTCATTTTGGTTCCTACCCTGTCTACGAAGCCAGGGCCTGCTGCTAAGTATGGGGCACATACAGAAATTCGGCCTCTGGTAGATTCTCGGTAGGCCAATTACCAATTGAACCGGTTAGAGTTTCAGCGAACTTGAACTGTCCAGTAATTGCACTCCACTCCAAAACCAAAATCTCAGGGGCAAAGACATCCTTTAAGATCAGAGTACATACTGGGTAACAAAATAAGTGAAATACATAAAACTTCTCCGATGGAAAAAGAAGTTGTAAAAGGACTAGTTATGAACCTGCTGATTAACGGGTGTGTGTACTTCTCCCCGGAAATCACGTCGCCTTCGCACCCAATCGTGCGCAGTAGCGCGCTATGAAAGGAAAGGTCTGAGCTCAGAGTGGAGGGATACGGTAGTTGCAACGGATCCACTGCCGCTTGGTGTTGGTTCGGGGAGAAGTTCCGCCACCACTGGTACGTTGTAAGTTCATATATTTGAACCGGATCACTCCAATGAATCCCTTCTATAATAGCGCTGAATACCACTTAAGGAACCCCTGTCTGGTAATCCGCTCCTATTTCTTAACTTGCTTCTCATATTATCAGCGGTTAGGCACAGGTATGTTGGGGCGATTTTCGGTTTCTCTTAGATTAATTCAACTCATCGAGATTACGAGCTAAAGAGCTCCAAATCAGATCGAATTATTCATCGCCTTTATTCAGGCCTGTTTTGAAGTTTGAGTAAATGATCCAGCTCTCTGCCTACCAAAGAACATTGAAAAGCCAAATGTATTTTGTTTCCTTTTAGGATTCGCAACGTGTTTTTTTTCATCAGTATACCTGAAGAACTCCAACGAAACTCGGAGACTTCCATTTGCGTACTACTCTGATTCCTTTCGCGGAGTCTGACACGACGTTACTTTTCTTCTGAAACAAAAATAAGAAAGGCAAATGGATTGCAAGTAGCTCCGAAATGTTTTTTTCCTCTCTTAAAAACACCTCCATCTCCATCTCAGGAAATTGCATTGGAACCACACCGGAGCACACTTGAAGTCTTTTTTAGTCTTTTCCACACCATTTACTACTTTCTATTCTTTCCACTACAGTGTCCTCGGTTTTTCAAAGTTTCTTAGCTGAACAATCTTCCATTCTCACCGAAAGTGTCACCCGCTTGTTCATAGATCCATTAACTGGTTGGTGACTGATGGGAGAGTGTGTTTAGCAAATTTGCACAATAAACTTGACGTCACCTTACAACCATCAATCTCGTGGCGGCGAGCGACCTTCTGGTCTGCGTATGTTATCGGCGTGGACCGACCGCTTGTTCCACCACACCCGGACCGCTAATTAACTATCTGTTCAGAGAACATACTGATCAAATCGTTCGTTCATCGACGAACTCCAGGCTCGCCAACAAAGCATTAGCGATGGTGACCTTAATGCCGTAATGGGATAGATCGTGCTGATGCACTATTCGCTGAACGAAAAACTCTCTTCTCTCCTAAGAAAAACAGCAAACAACTCCACGAAACAGTGGTGAACAGTGGTCTTGGACATTGTATTTTTGATCAAATGATGACATCTGCCTGCCTTTAAAAGTGCATGTGATCGGTTAAGGCATTAATGATCATAGAACATGGTCAGCATGATTCTGTCTGCAAACGAATCTTTTCATTCACAACTTTGAACAAACTTTCGGATTGTTCGTGGGGTAGAGTGGAGCCCCAGAGCAAGAAGGAAAACTCTTTAAAGGATACGAGCACTTTCCCCTCCAATATTGTGACCTTCTAAAATCGAAATGTCTGTTCCACACCTGCTACACTACCAAGATTCCCGGTCTCGTTAAGACCAAGCGTAGCCGGAGCCGGCTTAGGGATCCACCCTGTCAGCAGAAGATAGACTGAAAATATTAAGAATACAATAGAATGCATCAAGCCACAATTATTGATCGTTCCGTCCTTTGCTTGCCTGACGTGAAAGGAATTTGTGGGTTCTACTACCTGGATTATAAAATTCCTATTGGAGAAGTGGCGGGACGAACCATTTGGGTTCTTCAACTCTTCCTGGGGCCTAATGAGTCATTCCTAAACTTTTCATAGTTGATTTACATTTTCTATATTCGACAAAACAAGCACGAATTTGCTTTGATGGCATCCGTCACTGTAAACTCTGTGAACGTCATTTCCGGACGTACTGTAAACCACTGTTGCCAATACTCTTTACACACCTATCAATAGATTTTGTTGCTCTAATATTAGCAACTGGCCCACGCAGGACCTATGGAAGACGGATGACGATGATATTCTTTTTTTCATTAAAAATATATTATTGTCTAGTGCTGAGGGGTTTTTTGTTACCATACTATTCACAATAGGGGACAAAATCAAAATGTTAACAGCTAAGTGTACAATGCACAGTAAAGAAGACATCCCCAAAGTCGAGCATTCGAGGCTACAATAAGTGTTGATGTGTCCTACCTTTATTGTACCTTAACGCTACTGGGGGGCTCTTAATTTCATGTTGGTGAAAATGTAATTGGGAAAATGTAGAGTACTCCTTTTTGCTCACAAGGCAGGGGAAGAAAGCGTTGCGGTTCTGTAACGAGTCGGAAACATTTTTCAGCCAGTGAAATATTGTTTCTCAACTAATAATAAGACTCATGTTAGGAGGGCAGGAGTAACGGTTGAGATGATTGCTCTGTGAAAAATCTGGGGATGGAAAAAGATTGAACATTTAGTTGACCACAGATTCGATTCTTCCCGAAAGCTTAAGCAGTAGCGTGCTGGCATGTTAATCGAACTTGGAGAGCATCATCACGGTCATCACTGACCCGTGAAAACGGCTGGCTACCCCTACTCCTTCGCGCCGCTCTAGCGGCTAGTGTTGGATGAGAAAGGTGCTCGTTCCTCCCCCTCCCCACCCCCCAGAATTACATTTTCAATATCATCTTCTAAATTTGAAGGTAATACTGAACTTCTGATCCTATGAATCGAGCGCGCACCCTCCTTTCCGAAGATTCGAGGTCATGCAATCATGCCATTACTCCATACGTCCCTACAATACTGAAGGCCGGCTCTAACCGTACCTGCACCTTAGTCCTACCCACGTCTCCGACGTGTAGACAAGAGCGTTCTTCTCCATTAAAACCCAAGCACTAGCTGCTCCTAAGTCCCTACTTCAACTTCATCCATTCATCTATACCACTCGCCCTTTGCAACACTCTATACCGACAACGGTGGAATGAACTTTATATAATTAACAAACTTATTATTGTAGTAAATTTTACAGGAACTATTATTTGTTATATGAACACAGAAAAACATACAAACCAAACATCACACTGATCACTTGCATCTGATCAACAGCCAACACAATCTATGAGACTTACAATAAACACGAAGATAGATAAATACAACAGAATGCTGAAAATAGATGAAAACTTGAGGCATCAGAGTAAACAAACATCAGAAAACTAAGGGAAATAACGAAGGAATTATATAAGGGAGAGATCCTCAAATTACACGAATTTCAAAAATGAAAAAAGAACATTTACAGTAGTCATGGATCATGGTCCCTTTAAAGAAATGGAACCCTAAAGAGAGCAAGAAAAAGAGCACAGTTCTGAGAGGTTTCACTGACTCAACTTGCAAATCAGATCGAGATTATCAAAAATGCAAAGTGCCATAATTCCCTATCCAATGTCTGTGTTTAGGCCAAACCCTTTTCCTGCTACACGTGTTGCCCAAATTGAGGGTGAAGGTCTACCCATTTGAAATCGGACTTCGTTTCCTCAAAATCTACAGGTGCTAGCAGCTGTCTCAAAGCGTTAGCTCATAGAAATGGAATTGGAACGGAAATGTCATAACTATAAGACAGGTTCTTGAAACTTGCAGGATCTTGAATGAGGTTAATTGAAGAATTGGAATTGGCCGTCTGCACTTAATGCAATGTAGTCAAAGCAGCTAATGCTCTAGTAGAAGCCCTGAGTAAAAGTTTACATCCAGTATCTCAATTGCAACATGACGGTACAAATTCTAGCTTTGTAATAGTCATTGTTCTCAAGTAATACCATCAAAACTAGTATGAACGATATTATAAATCATCATGGTCACCAGTATGACACCATTAAGAAAACTGCAAAACTACCCGGCACGATAACCAAGCGCCACTAGAAGAACCTTATCTTACTCTCTTTGAAATTTGCTCTTCGATCAAACCCAACCAAATTCATACTGTCCGCCACTGTGCACTATAGTAGATACTACGAGTCCAGGTCTTATTTATGGACAACACCACTGTTCCCATCCCCGTTTCACTCAAAGAACTGGGGAAGGAAGTGGGACCACCGTATGGAACCCCAACGTAAATGCCAATACAGCAGAGTTGATCTGACAGTAAAAGCCAACAAAATTCCGATTCCTTCCAGAATGTTTTCCCTTATAAAAAGTATGCCTATGTCTATACCGGTTCCCTGGCATTTTATTGTATAACTGAGTAATCATAACCGCGTCTTAGAGTCCATAGAAGCCTCTCAATGCGTGCCAAAATAACCGTACTTGGTCAACACTACATATCGGTTCTTGGTCGCTTATTTGGGGCTTCACCGTTGTGATCGGTTGTGGCAGGGAACTCCTCGTGGCTGACTCCGTTTTCCTTCGTCTCTTCATCGGCCGCATGTTCGGCTTCGGCATTTTCGGTGTCACAAGCTGTCACTTCCTCGGTATCTTCGTCATCGCTGTCGAGCAGAACACATTCAGGATCTACGACATTGGATGCTGAGAACGGGCATCCAAGGAATAAATCAGCAATTCTTGCCGCTTCACGGATGCCACTCAGCCATGCACCCTAAACAGGCGAAGACATTAGTTCGGCTCGATTTAATACATAACCACTTTTGCATTTTGTGGGATAAAACAATCTTCAAGCTTTTCACTTCTAAAGCGCTCAGAAAATGACAACATATAAAGAAAGAAAGAAAACTATACAAAGAAATATAAAGAAAAGTAAAAAAGAACGTTATACAGAATAGGAAACCCTCAAATGGACCTCTCTCGTACCAAGTATAAACCTGTGATAGAGGCAAAAATAAGGTTGACTCGCAAGAGTAAACTTCTCACTTGGACAGAAGCTGGATACCGTCCACTCGTGTGCTCTCCAGCAAAGAAGATTCGCTCTTCACCGGTGTAAGATCCATCTTCCATGCGAGCTCTGACAGGTTCCGCTAATCTGTCCCATAAATCGCCTGAGAAAAACGATTTTAGGAAAAAAGTATTTAAGTCCTGCAAAAACTCACCATCGCTTCCGCATGGTATATAAGCGTACGCCCCTGATGCGAACGGGTCCTTATGCCATCGCGTGATCACAGCTTCTACCGGCTTAAATCAGAACTCGCGAAAGTTTCAGTCAAAAGAAGGTCAAACTAGGAGAAAATGAAGAGCTTACGCCTTTGGGGCATGCTGAACCAAAGATATTAGCCAACACGTTCATCGCCTTTCGAACTATCACCTAAACAGAATCAATCAGATGGTTCAAGATTAACCTTACAGTAATAAGTTAACTTAAGACAAAATTGTAACATCTACTTGAATACCTCATTTGGAGCCTCCAAATTAGCCGCCTCACCAGCCATCATTGCAATTAAAACCGGTGCTTTACTCAAAGCGGTAAACATAAACATTTCGCCTCGAGATGCCCTCAAAACATTGTAACCTGAGGCTTCCTTACAAACGAAATCATGAATTTTGGAGAAAACGGAAACGTAATGCCAACAAAACTCACTTTGATTGGTTGAGATGGCCAAAGTAATTCTGTGTAACATCCCAGAACGGACGAGCAAATATTAAAACAACCTTAAATGACATCAATTTTCACGAAACCAATCAATCTCAAAAATTAAACTGCATAAGAGGAAAGTACAATTATTAGACAGTCCACAGAACGAACCTTATTAAAGTTTCCAAAGCCCATTTCATTGATAGCATTCACAGAAGATTCTGGCAGAGGTGGATCGAATTGCGGTGCTTCATTACAGTTGGCAACTGATCGCTTCAGTACACCCAACGGTATGGCACATAAACACACATCGCCTTCCACCTTAGATCGTGATTCGTCAGATTTGTAATGGACCTCAACGCCTGAAATTTAGGGTGATTATTAAGATCCATTGTAGAATTACTGTACATACATACATACGATGAAACAGTACAGAGGCTATTCAAGGAAAGCTAAAGCTAAAGCAGTAAGCACATAGTCAGTGAACCACCTCACCACCACCTTCGAAAGTATTATAATTTTTCACAGTTTTGAATAGATTTGACCATTTTCGGTGTATATTATCAATGGAGACGGGTAGCGTTGAACTAAAATTGCCAGCAACCGCCTACCTTTGTCATTGTATTTGATTGTTTCTACAACAGCATTCTGTACAATCAATCCGGCAACATCACTGCTGACCAGTCGGGTTAAGAAGTCACCATAACCATCACGAACTGGAGTGGAAATGCAAGCTCAGTCAAGTCCTTCGAAGAAAAAACACGGATACGTCTGCACTCACTTGCCATATGCGACCCAGTAAACTGAAACTCGTCATCCTGATCGAAGTGTTGCAGAGACAACTTATCCAATGTTCCTCCACTGACGAACTCCAAATTTGCGAAATGGAAATCAAGAAGACGCCGATCACGTTGGTTCATATAGACCTCACTGAAACAAAGAATTGCCTATTGTAGTTTCTCCTCGAAAAAAGGTTCAACATGAATTCTCAAGAGGAAAACATGAGCAGAGCTTCGAATTGTGCTGAAGGGTAAACAGACCTCGGTTCCTGCTTCTTAAGATTTCGGAGTGTTGTTTCCAGATTACGGAACCGCTCTCTTGCTGCATCATAACGCTTAAAATCGAGCCTTACAACCTAATTCTTTCTGAGTACCGCAGAAAAAGAACTCTCACTTTGATTGCTTCTCCTAAATCCCTCTTGTAGCATCGTCGCAGAATATCCTGTTCGAGTCTTGTGTCCGGATTTTCTGACCGCAAAAGTGAGGTATCCTGCGTTTTCAACTTGTCCGCTAGGTATACTGCGCTTTTCTTGTACAACGTCATCTGGAAACAAAGAAGTAACAATATGTTCACACCGTTGAAAGTTTTAGGAAAAGTTGTGCGAAGTTCAATTCATGACATCCCAACTAAAAATATGGCCTGATAAAAGAAACTGTTCATCGGAGAACTCGCAAAAGCATCAGACATCCAACTACATTTAAGTATTAGGTTGTTCGAAAAGTTTCCGCCGATTTTCGATACCCCGGATTTATCAACCGTTGTACAAAAGATCAAGGACTCAACCTAATAAAGTTATATGTTTTCTGAAAGAGTAGGTTCTCCTCTATATTCCTGTCATGATTCTGTCAACACTTGTCGAAGTTTGCCTGTACAGGACTCGTATGAAAATGGAGAACAACTGCGCGTATTTTCGGCATCTGAAGTATTTCTTCTACCGCAAGGCCTAGAATGCAGCTCAAGCCGCATGAAAGATATATGACATTTGAGTAGACCATGCCCTAAAGGAACGTTCAGTGCATGACTGATTTGCGGGATCCGAACGGAGTGAATTTGCCTTCGAAGACCGGCAACCCTTAGGAAGACTATCATCAGTTTAAACGATCAACTCAAAATTGTAACCGAAGCAACTCTGCACATCACTGCTCGTGGAGTAGGAAAAGGGCTTAGTGTTTCATCAGGTCATCTGCAGACGCTTGGTGTTGTAAAACGCCTTGATGTTTAGATATCTCGCGATAGGAGCGAGAGCAATGCGATGGACCGCGCCTCCATGCGCGACTCGTTGCTCGAACGAAATAAAAATGAGCCGTTTCTGAAACGCATGAGTACGAAGGACCAAAATCGGATTGTGTACAGCAATGAGGAGCGGAAACGATCGTGTAGCCCCTTAGTGAGCCGTCACAAATCACTGCAAAAGTCAAAATCCAGGTGCGGATGACTATGCCGAGTTGCCGATGGGATTACAGGAAAATCACTTACCATAAGCTGTTGTCGCACAATCAAAAGATGACTTAGGAAAGGTACTATAGTTAGCTAGAAACTATGGAGGCAGCGATGGACTAAAAGCGACCCGAAGTGGCCAATTGTTAGGGCGTAATCTTCCAACAGGGTACCTCCAGACCACACGTATTGTTGGCCACTCGTCAAAAGTTGCTAAAGCTCGGGTGGGATGTCTTATCACACCCCCCCCCCCCCATATAGTCCAGACATAGCACCATTAGAATACCACTTGTTTGGGTTTCTGCAAAATTCCTTGAATGGAAAATCGTTCAATTCGCTGGAGGACTGCAAAAAGCACCTGACTGGGTTTTTCGATTTTAAGTCTGGAACCTTCTATGGAAGAGGGGAACTGGAACCTACAGGAAGATGGCGAAGCCTTACTGAACAGAATGGAGGATATATTGTTCAATCAATGGATTTCTTCTTCTAGGAATTTTCATTCAAAGATGAATCAAAAATCGGCGGGAACTTTTCGGACAACCTAATATTTTGGAACACTCATACGAAAAAAGAAAGCAGTTGTCCATTTTTTCCCATGAAAACTTAACAAGGTTGCTACTTCTACATGAAGTACTAAAAGGATCCTAATTATAGCCGTTATCTACAAGTAAAAAACAATCCCTCATTTATTTATCCCTCGTTTTTTAGGTAGTACCATATCGAAGAGAAAATTGATTCAATCCAACATCGACATACCTCATTTTGAACCTGTTTCATCTTCTCCAAAATCTCTTCATAAATCTGCCAAAATTTCAGCCGCCTTCGTTGCATACGAAGCTCCAACATCCTGAAATCACAGGAGTGAAAAACCCATGTGGGAAAAGCAGTAATGAGAGCCTGCAATATATCCACAAAGCAAAAATACAAAAAGAACATGAAGAGCTCACTCAAGTATATTATTGTAAGCATCGGCAAGGCTCAGTTTCTTCCCGTTTACTTCTGTTACATGCAAAGTATGCGCTATATAAGAAGCCGTATCGCCAATTTTCCTGAAAAAAATGTATGAACAGTCCTACGTCCTTATGCATTCCATTAATGGACGGTGGAAACTAAGACGTAGGACCTCATGGAAAGGATAGCCTAATTACATCTAATATAAAATTAATGTTTCCTATCACACTACCGTCCAATGGATATGAATATCCACGGAAAATCATGATAAGAAACCACAACTAATGAAATTTCGTCACTAAAGCTTCTTCGGAAGAGGCAGTATCAGACTTACTTGAAGGCTTCCGCAACAAGTTCGTCTTTTCTTTGATCAACAAGTTTGCCGTATTCATCATAAATAGGACAATCAGGAGCGATTCGAATAGGAGTGCACTGCGTTTGTCGCATCATTGTCACTATAGGATTTCCATCTGAAACATGACTATTGAATTTTTGCCTAGCCTAGGGACATCCATCACTTGTGGAACCTCATACAGAGATTATTTGCGCTCTTGTATCGACTGAATTAATCGTACAAAGATTCGTGAAATTCCCCTTTCCATAGAACAAAACAAGATATAACTTACGAAGGCGAGATATCTTGGGATACGACGCATCTTTCATATCTATAAGGAATGTTAGATAATTTTACAGCAACATCTACAATCTCAATAAGGATCTCAACAATAAAGAGTAGCTGTGTAGTCCCTTTATCAAAATGATGTGGGGATTCACAAATCCTACCCAAACAAGTTTGCCATAAATACCTTAGGAAAAGTAAACAGTAATTTTGGACGCTCACTTATTCCTGTAACAACCATAGCACCCAGATCTGCGACAATACTGGTGTCCTTCTGGTGGTATGTGTGCACTCGACCTCCAAGACGTTTCTACAAAATGAAACGATTGCGTAACTCAAAACTCACGGCGATGCATTATAAGACAAAAACGTTCTGCTTTACTAGTTCACAAATCTAGACCAACAAAATATAACACTGCAGCAGAACTCAAAATTGAAAACTCGAAAAAACTTGGGTGCCATAATAAAAGTTAACTTTGACCTTTGTCAAGATGAAGTAAATAATGGGATACCAGAACAGCACCCAGCTACTTATTATCAACTTCGCATGCATTTTGAACGACCAATAACCAAAGCTTACCCGCGCTTCAAGCAGCGTAACATCAAATCCGAAAAAGTGCAGTTGTTTCAATGCAGCAATCCCAGCTGCGCCAGCACCAATAATTATTACTTTCTTTCTTTTCGACGTGAGTATCAAAGCCGCTAAAAGTGAAAGCTTTATTGACAACAATGTGAATGATACTTTTTGAGAGAGAACATTTTTCAAAGCAAACCTACACGCTAGTCTGTGG
This sequence comes from Haemonchus contortus, assembly GCA_000469685.2. Taxonomy (NCBI): domain Eukaryota; kingdom Metazoa; phylum Nematoda; class Chromadorea; order Rhabditida; family Trichostrongylidae; genus Haemonchus; species Haemonchus contortus. The sequence goes on along the minus strand of LS997562.1, from coordinate 20,786,548 downwards.
AAGTTTCCAAAATTGATGAAACCATAACGTTGCAGGAAACCGTGAATTCGACGCACAAGCCTTCGATCACCTACAAAGCAGAATAGCACGTTTACCACTAATACCCAAAATTATCAAGAAGCAGAACATATTTGCTTACTATTGAAGGGAACAGGAAGGTTTTCTATTGCATCTTCGCTAGTTAGCTCCACATTAGGTTCAAGATGCCATAGTTGCAACTAAAATACGTTCGGAACTAATTTTAACCAACCTGTATGAAACCTGCTCATGTCATGTCAACTTACTATCTTGTTTCGAATGAAAAGGTATAAATTTGTGGATGCCTTGGCATCAGTGACATCGGGAAAGCACACCAGTTCCTGGGCAGTAAGCTTGTCATAGGGAAGTCGGCTGTTAGAAGCTGCAGAGCGAAGGGCTGAAAGGAAACTTCATCTGGAACGCTTGCAGATGCACTGCTAAATGTACTAACAATTCCGAACCTATATCATCATCCTCCCATCGCATCGTATCCAGCTCGCCATCCTCCAGCATATGCCGAATAGCCTCTGAATCCAGTGTTTCTGACGATCGGTCATGGCGCCCGCGAGAGCTATCATCAAAGTGGGTCATTTTTCACTGATTCCTAGAAATTATACGATGACCAACAAGTTAACATTATAGTAAAGAAACGGATTTCCGGCTCCAAGACGCAAAAGACGAATTCATGGAACAGAATGACCTTTAATTAACTCTGCCTCCCAACTTTTCCCCATCTATTGTTTGCGCACTACCGGCAACGAATGGACTGACTCAACTAACCCAGCTCAAAAGAAAACTGCTAAAAAGCAATAAATCTGACTCACATACAACAGCCAGCCGTTGATAAAGCATCAGCTAGCGACCAGACTCACGCTCTTGTTACTGCTAAAATCGGATCACGGTTGGTAGTGAAAACATGGGGATACCACAAACACGCCAGAAAAAAGACATAACATTGATATATTGGTGATATATACCGGAAACTACTGCAGCAAAAGTCGCAATTCTAATAGAAAATCTTCATTCTTTCTCTCTTTTAGAAGAAGGGTAATACTGTAACCATATAGTAGACGGCAATACAATTTAGAGCTCTTCTTGTACAGAGGTGGATAAAACAGCTCCAAGTAAAACCGCTCAGTAGGCACAACAGACAATGAATAACAACAAGAACCACTGGTAAAAGCAAAGCATAACGAACTACCAATGTAAAGGAAAGTACCAACAGAAATGACAAAACATAAAAATGCTGTGAATTATCACATAAAATCATCGTAGTCGTCATAGTCGTCTAAAAAGAATACAAATAGATCGATACATCGCGATTCGTAGCAAAATCTTCAATAAGCGGGCAAAAATTGGAGCATACCTGCACCATAATCGTCATAAACTTGCTTGTTGCTAGCTTTAGTAACTTTCAGCGTTGCTTTGGGGGCCTTTTTCGAACCAGCAACGGGTTTAACCTGAAGATGAGTTTCTCAGAGTAGCAGATTTTTACAAACAGCACAAATCACCCAAAATAAGGGGAATCCCAACCTTCTCAGCAGCTTTTTTGGAGTCTGCCAGAGTTTTTAAATAGTTTGACATTGTTCGAAGTTCGCTTGCGTCTACTGAAAGAAATCAGACGCATTAATAGATACACCGTGTGGCTAAAGACCTGAAACTTCATAACTTTTCTCTAACGAGAGCGACTGATTTTGAAAAAGCCTATAGTTTACGCAGATGAACCATGTAAAGTGTATGGCAGCTATATATTCCAGCCATTACTGCCTCCACAGCATCGTGGAGCTAGTGTACTGTTCCAGGAGGGTTGAATTAAATACCCGTTGTATCATCTGAGGTTGAAGAGCAACCGATTTCCGCGCTTCCATCGTCACCTTCCCCTACTCTGCACCAAGACTTCTATCATTCCACTTAGAATAGATACCTCAGAATAATCGTAAACTGTGCCTTTGACCTTTACCGGGACATGGTAATGAAATGGACATAGTTCGAGAGATTCTGTCCTATTTCGAAGAATATATTTATCGATTTGCCCCAGTTATTGAGCGATTCTTTTCCCTTAACTTGTTCATGACAAAAATCCGGAAGTTGCTCTCACTCGGACACCAAAAATTTAGCCTGATAAATCTCCAAGTGAGGTCACATTCGTGACAAAATACAATGCAGTTTTTCTGAAGAAGTTTTTGAAATGGAGACAGAGATATTACGCCATTGTTGAAGTACTAGTGCTCAACGCTATGACGAATAATTACACCTGTCCATTACATTTAAAAAAGAGGAAGAATGAAGAACATTTCTAAGCAATCAGGCAAGAAGAAAATTCTCAGTATAACTATTTCCGTGACAAAAGCAACAACTTATGATACACAAGCAAAAACTTACAGTTTTCTGAAACGGTTTGAATGAGTTTGTTCAGCATATAACCATAATGCGCAGCTTTGTGCCGTGTTGCTAAAAACGTACCAACCTGCAAGTAAACGCTTGACGAAGCTATGGCACACATACTTTTATAGATAAAGATCCAACCTTTAGTCCCCAGTCCTCAAACTCGTCTTTCGTAAGGATTTCACTGTAAGGTCGTTCATCACCGGTACACGGCTTTTCTTAAAAACGGAAAACAGTTTTGCTTTTGAAACAGAAGAATCGAAGGCTAGGCAGTTGGAGCTAGTGCCCTTGGGAATGGGCGGTGGTGATGTAACGGCAAGTGGCACACTGTCACAAAAGTATCTTTGGAGATCGATCCCCGGATCGATATCTGCCTAGGCCAACCAATCCTTTCATCCCTCCGGGTCGTTAATTGGTACCAGTCACGTCTGGGAGAATAAAAGCTCTGATTTGTACATCGGCTGGCTACCACAAGTCATTGTATAGATCAAATACGCATACAAAACGCTACTACGATAGTTTGTGGAAATTGAAACCGGGTGCGTATTCCAGTAATGGGATTGAAAAATGTCAAATATTTCAAATAAAAAAGAGTAAGCATGGCCAACCTCCAAACATTTCTGCAGTCAATGCGAGCTCTTGCCTTCGTTGTATCTCCTCCCTCTCCGCAGCCGATAGTTCTCGCGCAAAGCTTTCCATATTCAGTGCGTTACTCTGATATCAATAGAGATTAAAAGTGTCTAAAGTATGCCTCATTCAACAAACCTTTTTCTGTGGTTTGGCTTTGGGTGCGGGCACTGCCTCTGGTGCAGGTTCAGGAACTGTTTCGATCACTGGAGGTGGAGGTGCCAGCGTCTGAACGTCGGGTTCAAAGTCATCATCGTCTAAATCATCAAATTAAAAACTATTCAAGGCTTTTAAGAGGAACACAATCGAAAACAAGCACTTGCCCCAATTATCGCCCATTTCAATGGTATCAGCACTTGCAGCGCAGCTATTTAAAACTTTCTGAAAAGAAAATAAGTATTTGAGCTCTGCCAGAGGAAGGAAAATCCATATACACGTGCTAAACATAAATGTATCAAAATCGCATATTACGACTATTACAAACAAGGTGGAACTCATGAAAATCTTTATTCTAAAACTAAACAAATGCAATATGATGAGAGCTGACAAATCGATAATCGAATGAATGTCATCATCTAATTGCTAATATTTTTCTCCAGCCCTGATTGGCTTGTCATGTTGCAAATGATTAATTATCATCAGCAATCAATACAAAGAGCTTATACTACAGCTTGTAGCTGTGAATGACCAAACTCTTGCAAAGACTACAAGAAAAGAATCACATACAGGGCTACTGCTTTGCTTTTCAATTTGTTAAGCATCTGACACAACAAAATGCTCCCTAAGTTTGACTATATCGAAATGAATAACATTATGATTCAACAATATTCTAACCATTATACGGATCATCTGGTCTGTCTGTTACAAGTGAAAGAGGGGACATGTAACCCGCTGATGATGGCCGATCGATTGTTCTAAACAGAGCTTTCTTTGTTGAACAAAAAAAAAACACAAAATGTTCAATATGTTCTATTAAAATTAAAACACTGGACGGGAGGAAGCCTATTCAGCAAGAAACAGCGCTCAACAAAATCTAGTGGAGATAATCTCAAGGAACCTGTAGCAATCAATACAATATCAGGACATAACCACACTGTTGGACGTCAGACGAGTCTTAAGTTCTCTGCTGCTTTGGAATTCGGATTAACAAGACTTCATCCAACTCGAAAATCTTATGAGAACACTTCTCCATATTTTTGCCAACTAAAAGGAAGGCTACTCGGTGAAATCTCAGTCAAAAGCAAAGCTCAAAATTCATATCATGCATCCTTTAAACTTCACTGAACGTGAAGCGAATTATCAGAACCAACTAATCAAAATGATGGAAAATCAATGAAAAGCAAACACAAATCGACTTCAATACTTACCTTGGTGGACTACCAAAAGCGTTAGGGCGACCTGTTTGGAAAGGAAATGGAGGTGTAGGTGCAGCAAAAGGTGAATCCAGTTGAGAGATGGATTCACCAAACGTTGGAAATTGTGTAGGATCACGAAGTGGTGGCGTATACGACGGAAACTGCCTGCACAACACACAATATTGGCATAACAAGCTCACAAGCTATATTTTGTTGTAAAAAGTATCAAAGCACGGTGCAGCGATGCACAACCACCTGTCCACAGTATTGCTCAGTTATATGAGCAATACAACTGGACCATGATGAGGTTTCTTGTCAGGGTAACCACCGAAGGGACCGAACACCCACGAAGTTTGTCTAGTTTCTAATTGTAACACCACAAAACAAGCATGCCATATGGAGGGAAGCAGCGAAATCAAGGGAAAGCACCACGTCCAAATCAGTCTAGAATTCAGCAAGCAGTTACCGGCAAGCGCTGCATTTTCAATTATTCACACTTCCTGAAAGTTTGAGGGGAATTGACGCGATCAGCGGGGTCGCATGGTAGACAATTTTGCGGCTTTAATCTTCATACACATTAAAAATTCGAATAATCGAGCAGCAGTAATCGAAGAACGCCTTACTGCAGCATTCACCAGAAATTCGCCCTAACAACATAGTTGTTTCTCGAAGGGAGAAAGGTTGACTTGCTCGTAAAATTTCAAACGATAGAAAAACAGACTGACTTTATTGGACTTATTACTGGAGATACAGGCTGAGTGAAGGGACCAGAAAGCGGTCCTGTTGAAGACCTCAAAGAACTAGCGAACGCTCCTAAACTGTCAACTATGATCGTAACAATAACATAAATTGAAGGGTAATATGCGAACGAACCTCCATAAGGAGTCGGAACCGGTGTTATATTCGGATTGCTTTCAACTGCACGGCGAAGAACCTGAAAAGGAAGCACTTTGTCGAAAAAGGAGTAATGCTCCGTAAGGTTAGGTGAGCACCATTGATAAAGGAACGAGCAGCCTGAACGGTCAGGGTCAGCACCCTCATTAAAAATACAGCCTTTTCCACTGGCTTATAGAGCTGCTTTTACCTTGTCTTTCATTTTAAAGATGAAAAGTAAAAGGCTGATCAGATAAGGGTCGATGAGTGAACTTCGGTACTATTACTCAAACATGATGGGTAAGAGAGAGGGAAACATCATCCTGCATTGAGTTTGGCCTCGACCGGTCCAACTGTATCGCACTCTCAAAGGTATTCCATTGAAAATCGGTCAATCCGCACCCACCTCTGATCCTCTATCGAAACAAGCTCGCACAATTTGATGAAGCAGCGAATGGAGAAGGTACTCCAATGCTAGAGCTCCGACACCCTGAACAACCGTTGATAGAGGTACGAAAAAAAATCCAAAAAAAATCACATACGCCGTATAAAGCCCAGAATCCTTCGTGTTGCAGCACGGATCGCAAGCAATCAGCAAAACCACTGTATTTTGCATTGATGGAAATGGCGGAAAGACCGGTATCAAGGTTGTCAATGAGCGTTCGAGTTCCTAAATCACGAAAGAAGGATTACCTGAATCCATCTCTGAACATAAAATCGATCAATCAGAAAAAAAAGGAAGATGGGACAAGAGTTTACATCAGCAACTAACCTTGGATATACATTCTATGCATTATTGTTTCAATAGGAAACAGAATGAGATCCGTAAGGATCGTAGAAGACATTTGCGCAAATAGTTGAGGCACATACTGATGAAACTTGGTTCGTTCCGATTCAGGCTTCTTATTCTGGGAAAATAATAATCATGACAGCTTTCAGTGAAGCCAACACTTTTGCCAGGGGTTTTCAACAAACCACGTATTTCCGAGCCATTCTGAAGAATTGATAATGCAGTTTCGTTTGGATGATGTAGTGCGATGTGCGGTAGATCACCGTTGGCACTGCCAGATGCAATACAGAGAATCGACGAGATGGATCACGAGAGCCGAAAATCGGGAACCTACAACACTACAAGTTTTTGCATGTTCAGAGCTTCAAAACTGCTTTAACGACCGCAATATTGCATGAGTCGTTCAATATTATTCAGCACAACAAATCGCAAATAAATATCCACACTTACTCTGCTTCATAATTAAAAACTGATTTTACTTTTCACAAATCTTACCGCAGTCTGTCGACTCCCTTGAGAAGCACCTCCATGACATTGGGACCTTCACCACCAAGGCCTGCTTCACTCTGAAAGAAAATTTTTTCATTGAAAATCGGACAATCAAATGGTAAAAGGTACTATCAAACTCACTCTTACTGTTTCTGTGAAAGCAGAAATGAAGAATGGAGTCATGGCGAAAAATGTACTTCTGAAAACTTTCATTCATTTTTATTGATAGAAAAGCCGCTCGACCATTTTCTTGCGAAAAAAAGAAAATAGCAAAATAAAAAATAGGTAATCACGTACGCCTTCAACAAAATGTGCCTCCAATACTTTTCTGTACTGCCATTGGGAACAACGTGTCTGAAGCATGGACAAAATCATTTACGGCTTGTATTTACGGTGATTAAAAAACATACCTTGGTAAACCAAGAAGGTCAGCTAAAACAATTTCCGTCATGTTTGAAAGACCCCAAACAACACAGGATCCGATGGAACCTTTCCAGAAGGTCAAAATACCCTTTAAAAAACGCATTCGTCAGAGAAAAACAAATAGGCGTTTCTTTTCTTTTCTTGGAAGCAAACATTTTATTCTCGAATAATCACAACAAAACAATTGACGGGACTTATTTTTGTCGGCAACCTCTGCGAATCTTTAAATTACTCTTATTGTTTTGATTTTTGCTTAATGAGCTTGAATTTTCAGTAAAACTTTTCTAACCTCATTCGAGACCATGTTGCACACCACAGGTACAAGCGTAAAAGGGGTAAGGTGCAGATACCGCGCATTCTGATGAACTTGACATTGTCGGCGAAGCACCATACACGGATGTGCAATAGCTAATTTCGTCGTGACACTGAGAAATATCAATTAAGCGCGAACAAATTTCTCAGCGTTATTCAACTTCTAGTTTACCATTACATTAAGTGAGAAACTGATCCTGGACAAATAAAAAGGACGCGCAACACTAAGCATGATTATCTAAACACTTTTTGACTTACTCAGCCAATCCTAGAAGCGCACCAGCCAAAGGATCATCTGTTGCAACCGAGGTTATTGGAGGAGTAGTAGTAGCCGCATATCTAGGCGCATTGGATGTTTCTGGCCCTCTGGAAGACGTTGGATAATCTGAAAGCACAACAATTATTAATATTGATTTCTGCGTATAATTTTCGCTATATAATTAAAAAAGCATGTTTTCTGGTGCTCGCAAATAATTCATCCACTGGTAAACGATTGATCGTCTGTATTTCACTCAGTTCGGATCTAAGCAAACAGAAGCAAGTCACGGCAATAGTATCACTATTTTAACCTAATTTCACGTTATTCGAAACTTTTAATACCAATACGGTATGAATTCCTCCAACAGTCTGGTCGAAAAAACGGCTTTCTTCCCAAGACTATCAGAATTAGAAGATAACGGTAATCGTAGCATGAAATAAAGTAAGAAGCGGCATAGTCGTAGGTAAGGAACATGAAGTATTTGGCAATATTTTATTAGGTTGAGTCATAAGTCCTCGGACAATGTGATAGTGACGACTTCTGAAGATAATAACTCGGGAAAGAGGTGACGAAAATGGAAGCGCATGACACTGTTAGATAGAGTATGAAAAACTCTTCAAAGTGTGTACTAACGAAAACACCTAACTGTCTCCTTTCCTGCAACCATGCCCCATGTTTTCAAGTCGTCGCAAGTTCACCTCCGCAACACCATCCTATTTCTTTTTTTATCTGACCAAGATCCCGCGGGGATCGATAGACGTATTAAGGAAGTTTACAAGAAGGGTGCTCCTGCTAGAAGCACAATTCAGAAGTGGCACACGAAGTTCACGTCGGACGACCATTCCATCGAAAATGAGGACCATCCGGGACGCTCAATAGAGTTGGATTTGGAGGTGCTGCGGAGCAGGGTGGAAGCCGATCCGTATCAAACTACTCTTGAGCTGGCAGTCACCTTTGAGGATTCAGTACACAATTATTCGTGGATTGAAGTCAATCGGCAAGGTGCGAAAGCTCGGTCGATGGGTGCCTCATGCTTTGAAGCAGTATGACATGGATTTTCGCGCCGACATGCACTTTCGCTCCTCACGCGTGTCAGGTGTATTCTTCAGTATGTATTTGGAAGAGCTTTTTATACTCTATCTAACGAAGCCTCTCGCGCCCATTTTCGTCACCTCTTTCCCGACTTATGATCTCTAGAAGTCATCACTTCGAGATTGTCTGAGGACTTATGACTCAACCTAATACTTTTTCTCGATTATACTAGCTTTCTACAATTTGCGACCACTCAACCGCCCAACCTCTCCTGCGCGGTAGGAAGAGGCAGCAGCCGATAATTTCGCTATCCTGTGTGGACTTCTTGGATTCGCTATCTACAGACGATGATGAACCCGCAAAAACCGACAGATCAAACACGTTCCATTGGAAATGAGAAATCCGCGAAATCTATTGTTTCACGGTTCAACCGACTATCCTGCCCTGCTGATAACAAATCGTTTTCGTGAAATACAAAGATCCGACACGAATAAAATTATGGCTCTGGGGACATTCTAGGTGAATGTTACTTACAGCATGAATCCCAGGAAAAGTCAAGTTGATGAATGGATCCGTATCGATATAACGACAGAAAATTACTGTTGCCCTCGTCTCAAATACGATGAAAGCGGAGTGAATTCGATTTTACCCGATTTCGCGAAATCTACGATTCACAAATCATTTTAACGAGCCCATGGATATACCAGACTATAACGATATCCAGAACATTTTTGAGTGGCCACACTGCAGAGAATCAGCATCGCGTGGTTCACATATCAAATAGCCCATTCCGCACATCTTGTGAAGGCATGCCTATGCACCCAGCTGAACAATAAATAATGCCTATTCCCACCAACAAACGGAAAGAGTGGCCGGGAAGTATTGAGAAAGAGTATCGCTCCGAGTCCTAAGTAGGGATAGAAATATTGCTCTAGAACACTTACATCTTTCGTCCCTGAGATCGTCTACCGGATCCATACGGCCTTCTTGTGATTTTGACTGGAGAAAATTTCGGTTTTGTATAAACGGCATACCACACTCTGGAAGCTTTAGTTTGAATAAACTGCGGACACTGATAGAAAATGCTCAAATATTCGAGCCTACATATGAAAACAGCTTTTTAAAAGAAACCACTTGTAAGGTGGACGAAGCAAATAATAATTTGATCACGACCCGATGGAATGCTTAGAACGTTTTTACGCATAACTTAATAACTGTTCTACTAAATCTATATCCAAAAAAGTGAAAATGCCTATTCAAGTTTCTGTCCTTCATTGTGCATCAATTTAACCATAAACCAGGCTTCTTTGATGACCACTGATCAGCTGTGACTAAACTGAGCAGCAACTAAGCTGCAAAGTGTCATTCATTGCTGAGGAATCACGAAAACGCAGTGCGTCCCGGATATTAGTAATTATCGAGCTCGGAAACCGTGAAATTGCAGAAAATGGGTATCATGATTATAGGAATTTATAAAGAAATGGCTGAAATAATAAGCCATTCCACATTTTCAGCATTCTCTAACTATGAATCTAGGAATACCGGCAGGACGCAGAAGTTCACGATGAAGGCAAAAAAAGGATTTCGCTGGTGCATGGACGAAAGTGCAATGATACGACAAAAAATGATATTTTCACGAATCAATAAATCGCGAATTTTCCGTGTCGTGAAGAAGAATAACAAACAAGAGATGAAGCGTATGTTTACAAATAACAAGTTATCAAAGAAAACTAGGGGATGCTGCGTAAAATACATCGATAAAGGAAGAAAATGAGAAAAAAAGCCTAAAAAACGCAAAGGAGGGATAACAAGGTGGCTCGACATTGATGATATAACTAAATAACAAAAAAGCCAGCTATCACTCATGACAGCTACTCGATACGCATCTAATCAAGCCATAAGAGGGTCTAAATTCCAACGAGGATTATACATATAAACAATCGATCATTGGATTACGATGACGTTTGTTCCTTCCCACTCTCACGTCTAATTCTATCAGATTTCTGGGGGTAGAACTTAAAACACAATGCAGATCGGTAAGTTCTTATCAATATACAATAATTGAACAGTTCAGACACTATGAGGTGGATTGCTGATCCCTAATAAAAGCAGTGCTATCTCCACAACGAAACGAGGATGACAGCTCAAATTAACTCGAGCAGAGCTTACGAGGAAATGATAACTTTTCGTAAAAAGAGATGACGTAATAAGGTGATAATTGATTGGTTAACTATAATAAGCACAACCTACCAAGATAACTCTGAAACAGGAGCAGATGTGATGAAATTCAAACTACCTGATAAATGTGAGACGTGCAGTAATTGTTATAGCAGCGTATTGACTGTGACTGCAGCGAGTACCTATGATGTGACGCCAAAAGTAGTTTCGTTACAGCTTTTCAACTCTGCAACGTTTGTTTACTCTTTGGGTTGCCATATCACTTGATTTGTATTGTATACTTCTTTTTCTAACTTTCATCCCCACTTATTTCACTTCTCAATGCCAGTGCCATCTCTGGCCTGCTTACTTCCAAGGAAATTTGGCCTGTTGGCGATGCAGACGTTAGGCTTAATTCACCATAATTCGGCTTCTCTTCCTACGCGATACACCCACATTATTTAGTTTCCAGGCGTGTGGAAAACTGCGTTTGTTTGTTTACATTATGAGGCTGTCGTTTGGAAGTATGTTTTCAAACAAAGTGCCTCGAAAGGGCAATGCTCGTCATTTCATTTAACGTGTCCAGCTTGTTCGTCCTCTCTAGTGAGTTTTCGAGAAGTATGAAAAGCGCCAAAATGCAGTTTTTTAAACTTCTGGCTTTCACTGTGATCTCTTCGATCTGTTTGCGCATCTTTCAAGCAACAATTTTCTATATTCCTGCTCACAAAGCATGATTACGGGCTCACAAAGACTCCCCTCCCCCTCCTCTGTGCCTTAGGTTGTCCCCTCACTCACCCCGTATTGAAAACCTTCACGCTCAAATATCGGAACTTTTGCTTCCTGCTTTTAAGTCTCTCTCAAAATGTCGATTGTCATCATCTTCATCCAAACCAAAACTTTAAGAATCAATCTTACTTGTCCCCTCTCAATATTGCTATAGTAGCTTTCTGACCTTGTTCTCATTCACGAATTTGGTTTTCGGAATGATTGATTGCACACTTGTGTGATTAGATTCAGGACAGTCAAGGAAATTGGAATGATTGATTTTTATATTCATGCGGTTTGAAATTGCGTTGAGGTTTTATGAAGTACTGAGGTTTTCTTGTTAGTATGCAAGCATGAGAGCCTGAATTCATTTGCGGCATTGGAGACCATATTCTTTTCTCGACCAAAAATTAATTCGCGGTATTGGAGGCCATTTGTGGAAAATTTATGTTCCCATATCAATTTTCCAAGTAGTTATTCTTTTGGATACTTATGCAAATGTGCACTGCATCGAGTTTTACGCAGAAATTATGCAAAAGCTTTATACTTGCTTGCTGTGCTAGCCTCTCAGAATAAGGCGAGAAATATGATATGTCATTAGGACGGAGAAGTTTTCCAGTTTTGTTGACTGCTGTTATTTCAAATTTTGCAGACAACTCAACAGACCTATGAGATTTTTCGAGTAGTTGCACTGAAATAGTAATACTTTTTACATACATTTAGACGTTTTTCGAGTTCTAACTGTGACTTTTTCATTGCTCCCATGATTGACACTCTTCTAAATGATCTGGATCTGATCTGATCCGAAACATTTCATCACCTTCATAGCAAAACCAGTCACCGGTCCTCGGTTCCAAAATATCCTCTCTTCATCCTCTCTTCGCTTAACAACTGCACGAGCATCCTTGGCAAAAAAAGCTTGGTGTGCACAAAAAATCGTGTTTTCATCTTATGGCGCAGTCAACGTCGGGTTTGACGTAATGCTCAGCATCCCGAGAAACATTGTCAGCCGCTTGCACTTGTTTGCAAGTGCTATGAGTTTTCGATTTTGTTGTTTCCGAATTTCTCGCTTTCTTTCACTTTACTATCGATTGAATTCTTATACAGATAGACATCTGATACAGCAAAAACACATGTTTTCAAGTTTCGTTCGGTTGTTGCGAGTTATCTTCCAGCTGGAGTGAATTAACTTGCAGCTGTAAACTAATAACAGAAAGCCAATTTCCACCCATTCAAGAAGAGCAGATGGAAAACATCTCTAACCATAAGATCTATGAGTGGCTTGTTGAAAGATTGAAATCGCGGCAACCTCCAGGCCATCATTCAAAGCTCAGGCCGAGCCTATTCCCATTTGGGATATTTAGACGGAAGAGTGCTTGAAGGCTTGAGGATGTCATGAAAAAAGAGGTGGTGTGGTGGTTTCAGTGGCGCCATCACCCCATATATGGTCCTGGATCAAATCTCGAATTTTATGATGCTCATGGCTTTTTCCTTCACGTATCCATGACTGGGTTCGGAGCCGTATGGAAGGGTGAAATATTATACTTTTTAGATCAGCGGATGATCTTTGAGAGTCATTGTGAAGGTTAAGGCTCAGCTCACGCTTAACTAGGATTTCAACTATAGAGGCATTTTAGAAAAGTTGATCAGCGCCTGCCTTTCGTCCTCCTCATATCTCATCATCTGGACCAGGAATCGCTGACCAAACTGTGTTTCATCCTCCACAATATTTTTATACGAGCCATTTTTCCAAGCACTGAACCATCCCAGACCAGATTACGGTCTCTCTGAAGAAAACCCGCCCACCCTTTGTGGGACTTCGTCAAATTGTCTGGGTTACTTTCCACTTGAGAAAATATTAACACTCCGCATTTGCCATCGCTTGGCCTCTTGTTTCTTTGGACAAAATTACTGACTGCGAAGTCTTCGCTGTTTTCGTATTAACTTTACTTCTTTATGGTTGAATCTTCTGACCATTACTGGAACAAGGCTGGATGCTGTATAGCAAGCGAATATGACTCTTTCTGAGCAATACCCTCTTTCCCTCGGAAGTTCTATTTTACTGTTTACCTCCTTTGAGACCGTAGAAAAAGTGAATTAACAGGACTTTGCAAACATAACTTGTATGATTCACACATCTGATGAAGGGAATTGACGTGAAGTAAACTCATTCGCTGATTGTCACGCCATCTGCCAACTAATGAGTTAAAAACCGTATGTGCAACATAGCCGGCTATTCGTAGGGATAATCGCCCGTCTACGATCTTTGTTTGCATGTTTCCACATCATCGATCACAGTTTTTTTTATCTAATCATTTCTATCCGTACCACATCCAGTTCATCGTTTATACTTCTGTCGTAGTTTGGTTGTGACCATAGTTTCAGAGGTCCAGCTTTTCTAATGTTCTGTTTCAATGGTACTTTAAGAACGCCCTACCGCTGTCGTTCATTTTACGATGTTTGTGTTTTCTCAACTGAGGACAATTCTTGCTGACTTTCTCTCTTTTTAGGAGAAAGGTTTTAGTGTTATTCTGAATGCAAATGTCGCAGCACTTCTACTTGCATGTGAGAAAATGTCTCAAGTCGGGGGCGTGGGCTGTCTGAGGGAGATGCCCATGCATTCGACCTCCATTCAGAATCGTAAAGGCGTCATGACTGCCTATGTGGCCTTTACAATAACTTGTAATGGCCAACCGATGTACAAATCAGTGCTTTTATATTCCCAGACGAGTCTGATACCAACTAACCGAGCCTGGACGGGTGAAGGCTTGAGTGGCCTAGGCGGATATTGATCCAGGATTCAAAACTATGACCATCGTGTGTGGAGTGCACAAATTGCTGCTAAACCACATCCGCCCGCATGTAAGAATACCTAGCTTATTCGGCAATAAATCAATTATCGGTCGTTATGAAATAGGAATTTCATTACAATGGCTCATTTTGAATTGGAGACTTGCTATTTTAGAATGCGCCATTGCAATGAAACTTCTAACTCAGATGAGCCAGAGGAGCTCATCTGAAACCGTCGGAGAGGCTATCAGCTGGAGAACTTGGCGAGGTTACCTACAGGCCATTAAGTGACGTACGAAGCTACCTCACTGATCGCATTTATCTCCCCAGTTCCAACCCTATTTCATATTCCTTATCTTGCCATTTATTTCTTGTTTGCTGTTATTGTCAGTAGACTACACTGCTCTGAACAACAGATCTACAATCGTTCCTTTACACTATTTATGAGACAGCTTCCCGTTGTTTCTTATAGTGTGTGTCAGCTCCATCGATAACTCATTCGTTCCCGAGTGTCAATCACTGTTTTATAACGAGGTTCTCGATCAACCCGTCTGCCTATCTGACGCCACCGTTGCGGTTTTTCGTGACGAAGTGCTTACCTTATTTCAAACAGACCTTTAGACCGGATGTTAATATTTCCTGGTTAACTTGGGTTTCTCTATTTCATTGCGATCGAATCAGAACGTGATTTTCCCTGAAACCGATTTTCCCACTCTTTTTCTCGAAAATGTGCATTGGGTAGGCCAAGTGAATACTTCGGGGATGCAGACCCACTCCCAATTGTGAGACAAATACGAACAGCCCCTTGTTCTCATCTATTTCTGTTGAGCAAGTTGTTGTACTTTCTCTCTCAGGAAAGTGTACTTCGGATATTGACTTAAACTATGTATTTCGATTTTTCTCTGCTTTCCCTTCAACCAGTATGAGCGAGATGGTTGAGGGCTGGAAGCACCAAAGAGTATCTTTATTGACTGCCATCACTTTTCATTTTTCAAGTTTCGGTATTAACTTTAGAGGAGGAAGTAAATGGTATACGGTCTTATGGGAGTATGCGCCGTTTGAGGGTATAGTGCGTTCGGACTAGATGTCCGGTCTAGTGCTCACATTCGATTTCTGTAGCAAAAGATTTTCTCCGTTCTTGTGCTCACGCTAGCCGAAACGGTATACTTTTAGGGCAGAATTGGTGCTTGTTTTTAGTATGCAACACCTCCATAGAAGAAATAGATTGCGGAATTTGATGTTGGCTAACTTGCTTCTTGATTTTGTTAGCGATGCTTCACTCTAGGTTCTACTGGTAACAGACCTTGTAATCTCTGAAAAAATAAAGTGTCGCTAGTTGTTGTTTTGTCAATTGGGCGTTAATAGGTGCATACCATTTCTCTTACTTTGGAACACAAAGGGAAGGTATGCATGCCTGGCACCGCCATGACTCATGATAGGAACGCAACAGAAATGCGAAAGGTGGGGTGAGGAGGGTGAAGAGGATGTTTTTGTGACTAGGCTGTTCTCTAGGTATGTTGCTTGCCGAAAGTCAACACACAGCTCTTCTCTCGAGTGGGATCCATGTTGCGTAGTTTTTCAGATGTTAATACATAGATACCCATGTATGTTACTTTTGCCAGCAGCTTCAGTAATAGCTGCTCCCCAATGTTTTGCGTTTTCAGACCATAGGTTTCCAGCAGTTTTGCAAAAGTGTTAGTCATGAAGGTGACGAAAAAAAAGGTTAAAGGCAAAGTTTTCCAGATTGGTTCGTGTTAGATTGCGTCCTTTTAGAATATTCACTTCTACCATTCGTCATTCTTCGAGAAGTTTCTTGAGGTGCTATATCGTTGAACTGACGATTTCTTTGCCATCATTTCCGCGCTCCTCTATATTGATGTTATTTATCAAAACTCGTTTATCGCCCCATAAAGCCATTTTTCACATTCCTGGTGTCTCAGTGCAACCAGCGACTGTATCTCGACCGAACCGCACCATCATTTCTCGTGGTTGTGAGTCGACGTTTAGTTTCATATCTGGCTACTTCACTTTGGCACCTATACATATGTATGTATGTTCTCGAGCTTAGATTCTGCTTTTGAACATATTTCACCTATTGGCAGATACTGTTATAGCGACATGATTCGAAGAATGATAACATAGCTCTGGTCCTTTTCCTAGGGACAAGAATAAGACCATCTCACTCGAAAAGAGTTTATTCATCGATAATGAAAGCTTAGCTCTCTAAGGTCAGGCTGAGGCTCGAAGAACGCTTTACTCTGTGGCAGAATTGGTCCCATAAGTCAGGATTAGCCCCGTAATCTTCGCAGGTAGAATAAGATTATGGTAGTAACAAAATCCAACACTCAGATATTACCGCCCAAGTTTCTCGGTAGTCACAGTACAACTGTGTCCTTTGGCTACTCAAAATCTGTTTAAGAATGTTTTTGAATGATGAATAATGTTTCTCTTTCAAATGGGCGTCGATTCCGCGTATTCGCAAGGTGCAGCTTCTCTTTTTGGTTGTCCACACTTTCTTCTGTTCACAACATTCTCTGTCCTTATTCTCGATTTCTTGATTTCGTAGAGCTTCGTGTCGATCTCCTCTCTTTTTCTGCAGCTCCACATAGTCGCTTCACCTGAGCTTCGAATTCGATCTTTCTTATCGTGTGATTTAGTGACCTTTTCGATGACTTGGTTCCAATAAGTTCAGAACGAGTTGTGAATACTTCTGCTGCTTATGAAATGTCGAGGCTCGAGAAGTTCTCATGGAGATGGCTTCCAAAAGCACTTTTGAGGCTGACGTGAGGTGGACGTGAGTTTATTGGAAACAGCAAGCACACCTCAGCAAGTGTCCAAATCATCGCAGACGGTACCCTCGCATTTTCTGCGTTTTTCAGGTGATAAAGTATGTTATGCGTTCTTCTAGTTTCACTTCTGAATGGGTAGTCACTTCGACATTTCACAAAGAAAGCGACGTAACATTTTCACTCCGCTGCCCTATACGTCCTTTCTCGATGGTTTTGCTTTGGCACTTCCATAATTGTATCATTGTGCTCCTCTTACATTTGGTGTGCCCATTCGGCAAATTGAAAGATTTATGAAGTGTTATACTGAATGCTAGGCGACTTTTCTGTTTTGCGAAATTGTTTGTTCTTTGCATTTTTCATGTACGGAATCAATGTCAAACTCGTTTTTATTTCACGAAAGTTTGCAAACTGGTCACAGCATTACGCCGTTGCACAGAAGCAGCTACAGATAGTCTTGCTGAGTTTAAAGTATCGGTAGTGGGAAAGCTCTCGAAAAGTTGTTCCCAAGAGTACTTTGGGCCCTGAGTCGAACGTGAACTTGTTGAAAGCAGCTGGCCCTAGAGTCCAGTTTGGTCGCTAGTGTGGCAACAATGGTAGCTTCAGCAATTCCTCGTAACAGCCGAAAACCCTGTACAAGGCTGCAACGAATTTGGAAAAGAATCGGATGCGCAGCGTATTGTCGTAGTAGTCATCAGCGGTGAATGTTTTCTCTTTCCTACTCTCCTTTGCATTGCAGGTTTTAGTAGGCATGAGAACATGAATTTGCGCTTTTCCTACCGTCGGTGTACCCACTGTCGGTCGTTTCGGTCTATATTTCTATCTCATTTCTTTCCAAAGGCTGGCTATAGATTCCGCTCCAATTTCGACGAATCCTGTTTGCGTTATTTGCTGTAGATGTTTATCGTGGTATCGTGGTTCACCTTGAGGCGCAAAGGCCAAGTCGAACTTGATCACTGCCCTTCCTTCCTTTTAATCGTTGTGTAATTTGAATATTACGAAAGGATGCACATGGGCCGAGGGCCCAAAAACGAGATGTGGAAAACTGCTTGGGAGCGTTTCTGGCTCATTTTCTCTCTTCTATAATTGCATCATGATCTCTTCCTAAAAGCATGACCAATTCTTGAAAGCTTTCAGTTCTCTTGATAAGAAACCAAAAGCAAAGATTGATTTCTTTCAGAAGACCATTTTTTTCTATGTGATTCACTGCATTTAGGCTCTCAGGCCACAAGTGACACATGCTTCTTTCCGAATCGATTTTAAAACCTATTGCATTCGAATTCCGGGACTAGCCTATGCTCCCGAATCTCGGATTTAGCTGAAGTAAAGCCGCTTATTTTCTCGCCAATCCGCAATCACCCTACTTATCTCTCAGGCTCAAATTGATTGAAGGTGTTCCATTTCTAGGAAGAATGTGCGGAATGTTTTTTTCAGCTCAGTTCACTTATGTACGTTCGATTCGCCCCTTTGTGGGGAATTTCATCCTATTAGGAAGACTTCCATTCGAATATGCAGAATGAAGTTGGCTAAGTTCTCCGAAGTTCTTTCAGAGTTGTACTTACGAATGTCCATGCCTTCCTTGCTTTGTGTTGCCCTTGACCTAAACCCAGCATCAGAGTAGTAAACATTGAATTAAAGTCATTCTTGAAATCATCCACTAAAACGAAAATTCAGTCCGGCACTCGGCTCTTACAGTAACCCCCTGGCGACGCGTCGAAAAGAGGCTTGCCCGAGGCCTCTTTTCGACGCGTCGTATATGTGACGGGTAAAAATTCACGTGTTAACACGTGCCGGATTACTGTAAGAGCCGAGTGCCGGACTGAATTTTCGTGCCTGTGAAATCATCCTATTCACTTGAAAAGGGGTTATTTCCTATTATCTTCTCTCGAATAATTATATCGAGTGAAATCTCCTATGGATGGTTCTTCAGCTCATTTAGGTCGTCTCAGTAAGAGGGTAAAATATTAGTTAAGTTTCTGATTTTCGCGAAGTTCTTTAAATCAGTTTTTAAGTAACCCATTCTGAGCCATACTTTTGATATTATGTTTACAGCTATGGAGTCAACTGACTCCAATTTTTAATGGCTGCTATTATTTATTATTATTCTTTCTGGCTATTAGACCATGCAACTCCAATTTAGTATTACCAGTTGGGCTATGCACGCTAACGCACGCAGTATATGTCGACGGCCACTTATCCACGATGGAGTCATTCAGCGGAATGTTGGATAATCAGAATAAGATAGTTCTCTCTAGATTCGAACGCTGAGTTGCTGAGAACATCACGCTTGATATATTTCACTAGAGCAGAGTTATTAATGGTCGATCTTAGCTCCGTCCACCTCACCAAACCATTTTTTCCGCATTCCAGAAAGTTTTTGAAAAGATGAATTTTTGGTCCTAGCCTCTCTTCCATGTGCCAATTCCGCCCCCTTCGAGGACTTAACTACATTTGTCCCAATTCCTCTTACCACTTTTTTCCCGCGTTCTAGAACGTTCCTGAACAGAGTTATGAAATTTTGATCTGAGCCCCGCCCACTTTGATGTCAACCCCGCCCACTTTCGGGACTTGACCACATTTGTTCTTTTACACCTTGACACCTTTTTGCCGCATCCCAGCACGTTTCTGAATAGAGTTATAAATTTTTGATCTAAGCCCCGCCCACTTTGGTGCCAACCCCGCCCATTTTCGGGATTTGACCACATTTGTTCTTTTACGCCTTGACACCTTTTTGCCGCATCCAGCACGTTTCTGAATAGAGTTATAAATTTTTGATCTAAGCCCCGCCTACTTTGGTGCCAACCCCGCCCACTTTGGTGCCAACCCCGCCCACTTTCGGGATTTGACCACATTTGTTCTTTTACACCTTGACACCTTTTTGCCGCATCCCAGCACGTTTCTGAGTAGAGTTATAAATTTTTGATCTAAGCCCCGCCCACTTTGGTGCCAACCCCGCCCATTTTCGGGATTTGACCACATTTGTTCTTTTACACCTTGACACCTTTTTGCCGCATCCAGCACGTTTCTGAATAGAGTTATAAATTTTTAATCTAAGCCCCGCCTACTTTGGTGCCAACCCCGCCCACTTTGGTGCCAACCCCGCCCACTTTCGGGATTTGACCACATTTGTTCTTTTACACCTTGACACCTTTTTGCCGCATCCCAGCACGTTTCTGAATAGAGTTTTAAATTTTTGATCTAAGCCCCGCCCACTTTGGTGCCAACCCCGCCCACTTTCGGGATTTGACAACATTTGTCCCATTACCTCTAACCACTTTTTTTCCGCATTCTATAACTTTTCCGAACGAAGTTACACTAATTTTTAAAAAGTAGTTTTCACCTAAACGCACGCCCCCCCTCGTGGGCGGGGCTTCGCTATACTTATGCATGCTCAGCACGCATAAAGCCTTGATCACTCTTTTTACTTTTTTCCCTGGCCTCGACGCCTTCGTTAAATCGAGGAATCTCTGTGGAAAGTGCCGCCCACTGCGAGAACGCTCCGCCCACCGCCGGTAAGTTTCCTTTATTTTGATTGTTGACCCATTCCTCACCTATGCACATTTTTCCCGGTGTCTGGAACATTATGAGACCGAGTTAGAAGAATTTGCCCATGACCCAGCCCAATTCCCGCGCATGCCCCGCCCCTTGGGGGCGGAGCTCCGCTAGGCTCACATGTGCTCTGTTGCACTTACCCTATGCTCAACCTATTCCAAACTTGACCCGACTTCTCCAGGTGTTTCTTCAGGTTATATCGAATTTCCGTACAAACAAACAAACAAACAAACAAACAAACAGACAGACAGACAGACAGACAGAGCGCTTTATATATAGTAAGGATAATTATAGCTTTCAAGGTAGCCGTCATCAACGAAATTCATAAGTGCTCGTGGTTGAGGTTTCTATATCACGTACTATTTTGATATTCGGGAAATTTCATTTCGTTTGATGATATTTCTATTGATTTCAACTCTGTTTTATCCTCATACTGACATATTCAAGTATTTGAGTGATTGAATACCTTTATCGCAACAACCTTGAGATATTCCCATCTGCTGGATTTCGTCATGCGATGGAAAAAAAAATTGACAAAGGACGCATAGCATTGTTTTGCTGCTGAATGCTGTTTTTCGCTGCAGATTGTGATGTGAAAGTCTCACAAGGTTGTTGAGTTAAGGGCAAAATGCTTAGCTTCGGAAGGGACCAGAACTCGTATGTGTGCTCTCCCCGGGTACGTGCCCCTTTTCCCACACACTTCCGAGACCTCGCTCAAGCTCACCTGATGGCATTTCGGCCAGTAGCTTATCAGCACTCGCACGTACAATGGGACGCGTCGGTCAGCCGATATTTATAGTGAACCATGGACTTGTTAACTTCTTGTCATTACCTGTTTCGACTTGTTTTTCGCTGCTTTTTTTTGTTTTAACTTTTTGTTATTACGTGTTTCGTCTTGTTTTCTCGCTGCTTTTTTTTTTTGCTGACTGCTGTTTATCGCCGCAGTACGCGATGCGAAGGTCTTTATGAGGATCACGATTATGGGCAAAATCTCAGTCAGAACTTGGGACTGTACCTGTTTCCTGGACACCATGCTCTTTGTTCTTTACACTACCGATACTTTGCTTGCTCTCGCCTTCTTGTTGGCTAGAGGTCGGATGGACTTAGACCCGTTGTACTTTTAGGTCGAACAGGTGGCGAAATGGCTACTGCTTCACAATTTCATGTGGTTTGGCTGAACGACTCATCACTGATTACGCGTGATAATGGTGATAAATCATGGCAAAGGACAACAGAGTATCAATGATCCTACTTTATATAATTCGCTAAGTGTGTCTGTTGGTGTGTCGGTGTGTTTGTGTGTGTGTTTGTGTGTGTGTGTGTTTGTGTGTGTGTCGGTGTGTGTGTTTGACCGGAAATTCATAACTCCTGTCTCCGTGGCCCTAGAGCGTTCGAATTTGGTAGGAGTAAGAGGGACAGGATGGGAACACCTATGGTAAGTGGCAGGACCGGACTCCGTTCACAGGGAGCGCGGCGTGCGCGTTAGAAACTTTGGGCCGCAAGTTCATAACTCATGTCCCCGTGGACCTAGAGCGTTGAAATTTGGTAGGAGTAAGAGGGCAGGATGGGAACACCTATGGTAAGTGGCAGGACCGGACTCCGTTCACAGGGAGCGCGGCGTGCGCGTTAGAAACTTTGGGCCGCAATTTCATAACTCCTGTCCCCGTGGACCTGGAGTTTTCAAACTTGGTAAGAGCACAGGCGACGGAACGGGAACGCTTATGTTGAGTGGCAGGAGCGGAATCCGTGCACAGGGGGTGGGGTTTTGTGCCGCAATAGTCAATCTGGCCCTAGAGCATTCAAACTTGGCAGGGGTACAGGCGGCAGCATGGGAACATTTATCGTAGGTGGGAGGACCGGACCACGCTTATAGTAGGCGAAGTTTGCGCCAAAACTTTCAGTTTTCCTCTACGGTGCACGAACTTGGTAGGAGGCAGTATGGGGACACTTATAGTGAGTAGTAGGGCCGGACTCCGCCTCCTAGGGACGGGTTTCCGCGAAATAAATGAGTGGAAATCCATAACTCCTGATCCGATGGACTTGCGCCTTTGTTATTTACGATCTAGCTTTGACTTTTTGATATGTTTCATTCGACAATAAGGGTAAGTGGTGTGATTATAAGGAGATGATTTTGGTTCATTTCTTGCTATTTGAATACGACCGCTCCCCAACAGAGTTTGCGATTAAGTGAAAGATCACGGTTTCTCTTTGCATTGATATCATTCTCAGCAAAATTTATCCGACCGCTAATAATGTTGGATTCACAGTTAATGATGTATCCGTAAAAAAAAGGAGGTACACCTTTTAAGGCATTTGATAGCCTATACTCTCGCTCAGCGAAACAGCGAAATAACCTAGAAAAAAGGGGGAAGAATTTCATTGGTTCGACGTTTTTCGGGCGAAGTCCCTTTGCCCCAAGAAGGAGGGGAGCCCTTGATGATGGCATTGAGGAACATTGATGGTAGCTTACATAGTAGCCTCAGCCGCGGTGAAGTCTCTGAATACTATTTTTCTCTGAATAATCGCCTTTGCGATATTATACGATGTTCTATTCGGACAGAGCGAAGATGGCTTACAGGAAAAATCGCTCCCATTTTTGATCTAATACTCAGGGTGTAGAGCTTTCTAAGAAAAAGGAGAATCCGAATTATTATTCACGCATAGCAAATTTCTCACAGGAAGGAGGAGCGCCCGGCGTAGCCGGGCGAACCCATAAGAAGGAGGAGAGCCTGGCGTTAGCCGGGCGATCCGACTGGTGTAGGTTATAAAAGCCAAACACGGCCTAAAGACCGGTAATGGGAGCTCAAGTCCTATTGGAGGCTGAGTTTGCCATTGACTCATCGTCTTTTAGAGGATGGGTTGATTGGGGGTTAATACCGAAGGCACACTGTGTGCATTGCGGCCAAGAGCGTATTGTAGTTTGTCCTGGAACCAAGTATTACAGCGCGCCATGAACTTTGATGAAGTCCACTTACCTGCTCTAGTATGTGTTCAAAGTCTCCTAGCTCTGAGTAATTCTGCTATATGCATTGAACGAGTGAGAAGGTGGTGTGTGGCAAGTGTCGCACCTTGGTCGCGGATTCATATACGCCTAGGCAAGCTTAGCCTTCTATCCCTTCGGGGTCGCCTAATTGGTACACCTGTACATCGTCTGGAAACCGACATTTATTGCATGGGCTACATACGCATTCGATATTGCACTACGATTCCGAGTGAAGTCGAATTCGGGGTGCGTATCGATCAGACGGGATTGATTGACGCTCGAAGACTTTAGATTCTTCATCCTTTGTATTTATCGAGGCAATAGCAGAGCAATTCGTGTACGTTCTCCAACTGCTGTTTCAATTTCTTGAGAACTCTTGCAGAATTTTTCATGATGAGAACTAGGTGGAGTCGGCCAAGCGATAAACTGCTTAAGAGATGAGTCAGGCTTTGGCTGAGAGAACGTTTTCTGAGCCCATTTTACACCACTGGCTCAGTAGATATTGGATCGTGTGTTTCACGTGAGGATTACCTGATTCAAGAGATTGTAATTCACACCAATTATACCAGCGGAGCGAGATGACCTCAAAAAAACGTCAGAAAAGAACGAAAACATTCTATATGTCGCAAGAATTATCGCAATTGCTGGAATTATTAGTAGTAGGTTTGACAGTCACGATTGCTGCTGCATTGCTAAGGAATCGAACATCAAGTGGGCTGGGCACGTCATGAGAATTCGTGATGATCGTCGAACCAGGACGACCGTTGGCTTGATGTTCAGATTTTTTATGGAAGTTTTGTGCGATCGGATTGATTCACATCATTCGTTGGCGTCTGTGATTGATTGACTGCTTTGCTTTGGTCTCAAGAAATGCTAATTAAGACATTCTAGTGCTCAAGTTCGAGGGAACTGATGATGGGTATGGAATTAGGGAAGGTTTAATAATGCGTGGCTTAGTCTTAGGCCATTGCATCAGTCCGCAATATCCAATGTATATAATCTTTCCGTTCTTCCTGGCTTCTCACCAAACTTCCAAATAAGTAGTCAAGGCAGTCACCAATAATGGGTGATTGCTGGATGAATTAGCGGGCTTTCCTGAATTACCTGGCTTATTCGATAAATGGTGCCCATTTCATTTCAAATACGTTTTTTTCAATTTAACTACTATGCTGCTAATAATGTTTACTTCAATCTCTACTCGTACGTTTCGGCTTTTATCGAATTTCGACGATGTGCAATAAAATTTCAGTTCAACAAAAATGAATGGTGTAGATATTTTCATCGCATTCAACAATTCTTTGCAATCTTCGTGTCGTTGTTATTGCTGGTACTGCTGCCATACTCTTCGCTTCTCTGAGACTACGGAGATCGTGCTGTTTGTCATATTGAGCCTACATTATGTCATCAATATGAGCAACTCATATATGGCTTGTTCTGAATGTTCAACTTATTTGCAGCCACTCCAACACTCCATTTCCAAAGAAAAATAGAGCAGATTGTCACGACAGTGAAAATTACTTTCATTGGGATTTCATTTGGGATAGGATTCCACCACTATAGCTTATTGGTGAGCCACCCAAATCGTTTGCCTGTGACCTTACGAGTCTCATCTACGCCAAAGCCCTGCTTTGCCGAGGATTGTGGTGCCGTTGGGTCAGCCGAAGGCGACCTCTCCAACCGATTCAACTTTATTAAAAAAAAAAATTGAGTTCCTAAGAAGACTCGTGTTCTTTATCCGACATCCGTGGGTGGTGATAGCGAGAATTTCATATTGACCTGAAGTTAATCAGTGATTTTTTTCATCATTTTGAGTAAGAATAACTGTAGTAAGCCTGTGAAAAGGCTGTGGTGCAGGGGTTGTTGCTGAAACTGACTGATGCAACTTGTCTCCTTCTACGAAAATGGTGAAGTAGGAGAGCCGCATTGGGTAGATCGATCATTTAAAGCACAATTGAGTAAGTGTTGTCCGTTAAGGGCTAGGCTACAGCGTGGGCAAGAGCAGGAGATGACCTTTCTATTTTCTCGCGTAATCAGTTCCGATTTAGGTTGAAGTTTACTCGTACGTCCAAAGTATCTTTCGAAAGAGTTGTACCAAGTGCACCACTCTTATATCTACGACCTTTCCCTTTAAAAGCTCCTTTTTGATATTCAATTGCATGTTCTAGTTAGTGGTATGATACGGTATATGTTACTGCCTGTTGCCTGTAATACTTTGTGAAGAGAGCATTTATATTCAGCTTGCCATTCGATTTCCTGCTGCTTTTAGCGAGGCCACACCTACAAGGCTTAGTTTTAGCAAAACTGTCTCTGCACCATTATGATAAACTGGCACCTTTACAGTCTGCAGATTCCCTACCATCCTCTTGTTATTGGTTTTGAAGTCAGCTCTGTGACCTCTAAAAAAGTGATGTGTCGCTTTCGCAAAGACGATTATGTCATCTAAGTTTGTGCAGATAGTAGTGAGTACAGCTGTTGGTTGACTAGCTCAACACTAAATGGAAGTATAGGTTTATGCTGGTAGAATGTAGACTTGCTGCTCACTTATGCATATGACTATAAAATCACACAAAACCATCATTACTTCTGTTGGAAGCTAATAAGAAAGAGGTTTTTCTGGATTTCTTTTTTCATCTGACCCTTTGATGCTGGAAAATCAGGCAAAAACTGCTGTTTGCTGGCTTGTACTGAGGCATTAGATGTTTTTGTGTGTTCTTTCTTGATAACACATCGTTTAATTCTATATCATGCTCACCACTTCTCGACATTCACGAATTGAGCTACTTCCAATGCAATTTCTGGTGTCTTACGTTGCATTTGATAGATTGATAGTTCAACAGTCCCGGAACGCTATTATCATTCGGAACTTTGCTCGGCGATACGGCTACAGTCTGTGGTTATGTGGTTTAATGATTGCAAGAAAATGATTGGATTCTGATAACTGTCTGAAAAACCATTCTAGCTAGATTTTCTTTTGTTTTTTTGTTCTGCTTGTAATATTGTCACGTCCTTAGTTCAACTGGATACTGTCTTATTGCATGCTCATTGATGTGGGGCAGTTAGATCTATTTCTCTAGTCACTAAAATCTTAATCGGTTGGTTTTTCTCCTCCGTCTGTTTTCACAGACACTGACTAATCAGGGCTTAGTCAGCGTTCTGGTGTGTTGCATAATTACATTGCGGAAGTCGAATTATTTCTGACACAAAGCCAAAGTTTTTATTTCAGATCGAATCCATTCCAATCGTCACGTAGGGACAGACGTTTGGCTGATTTCCATCGAAATATTCCATCAACATGGCTGCAATACGGAAACGTGCTGCTACAGATCCTCATGAAAGTGGTGACGCACTGCCTATGAAGCGATCAATAGCTGAAGTAAGTTCTGATTTTCTTTCCTTTATGGCTATTCTCAAATCCATTTAGTAAAAGCCCCACGTTGATGTTGCGTCAAAGTATAAATTAAGGATCAGATTCCGATGTCGTTAGCGTTGAAGACACCAGCACCATACAGTGATGAGGAACCTGCTATCGCCGAGAGAAATCGTGTGGATTATTCGAAAAAAATCACCATAGCAATGGCAAAGGCTAATACAGGCAATATATTTTTTAATATTTTGTCCTGGATTTTTGGATGGCTTTTTCTAGCGTATTACCTGAGAGAATTGCGTTGTAGAGAATATTTGTTGTTGTGTTCTCCATCCTTGGCTTTTTTTCAATTTTATTTATTGATTTAACAGAGTTACGATAGATTGCCAAACCTTCTATTTGCATTGCTCGTTCACTCGGGGTTACCTAGATGTCCATCGTTTCACATGAATTTTACGCCGATATTTCATGTCTCCTTCCCTATAACTACTCGACCTCACTTTTTTTTCCTTCGGACTGGGCCCAGCTTAGGCGAGGATGGGGTAGGATGTCACCATGCTTCAACGATCTTTTCTAGCTGAGCTCGCTACATTCGCACATTCACTAAATATCCTTCTCCGGGATGTCTTTTGGGTTTTCCCCCACTTTACTTCTTGGGGTGCTGTAGCGAAATTCCATTCGATTTCATCGTATCTACATCCGCTAGTTCCGGCAGATTTTCTTTTCTCTCTTTTCATGTTTCTATCCAAATTTATAGCCTCCATTCATTCGATGGCTCTGTACTTTCTCTTCAATTTTTGGCCTATCCTTCTGCTTTTAATTAGCAAATGTCGCGTAAGAACAATATACACAATAAAAATGATGGTTAAAACAGCCACAACAGGGAATTCAAGAAATTTGATGGATATCCAGTTGGTAAAAGAAACAATGAAAGCATCAGAGATGAACTAGTTGTCTTCTCCTTACCAGCAAGATATCGTACCTCCCATATTTCTTCCCCTCGAGTAGCTTCTCTTTAGGATCAGTTTGGGAAAAAAGGATCCGAAAATTATACAATTTCGTTGTTTCGCTGAGGGTTTCCTTAATCATTAAATCCATGATTCTTGGTTTCATCATAACTTTCTGACAATTTTTAGCTGGTCGTCCTGTACGTATTTATGCCGATGGAATTTACGATCTATTCCATCACGGTCATGCAAATCAATTGAGACAAGCGAAAAACAGCTTCCCAAATGTTTACCTGATTGTTGGCGGTAATTTTTCTTCTTTGTTTACTGATCACACGCGCTATTAGGAGTAAAAGTGGTGTGTTTCAGTCTGCGGTGATAAGAGTACGCACAAGTACAAAGGTCGCACAGTGACATCGGAAGAAGAGCGATATGAAGGAGTGCGCCATTGTCGTTATGTAGACGAAGTATATCGGGACGCACCATGGTTCTGCACGGTGGAATTCTTGAAAGAACTGAAGGTACCACAAAGTACAAAGTTTCTGGCTTAGTTATTGACCATTGATAGGCCCACTATAAAAACCTAGTAGCGTTGCAAATCGTTTTAGGCAGGCGTAGAATTGATTTCTTTTCTGAGTAGCTTAATTATTTTATCGAGAAGGACCTCAGCAGAATTCTCATTCAGGTTGGAATTTTTAGGTGGATTTCATCGCTCACGATGCGATACCATATGTGGCACCTGGAGAGGAGGATCTCTACGAAAAGTTTAGGAGAGAAGGTAGTTTCATGTCGAAATCGACCATCGGCCTATTAATTCGCCATCTCAAAATTTATCATTGGTTTGATCGTAAATTACTGGGTAGCAAATAAGCTACGAGAAAAATCGTTGTGTTGAGATAGCAATTTACGGCTGGAAGTTCCTAAAACTATATTAGCAGAAATGAATGACGACTTACTAGGCTTATTCCATAGCCCAAAGGGAGCAAAGCCAGTGTCTGGAAGACTTGGGGCTTGCACAAAAGATCTAGATCGCCATTCCAGAAGTAAAAGTCGAATGCGGGGCGCATCCCTCAAATGGGACTGATCATGCCTAAATACTTTTCCTTCTATTTTTGAGCTAGTAGGTAAAAAAAAAGAATTCGTTCTATAAATTGTTCATGGATGCATCCTGAGTTGTTTCGAATTACTGCTCGGTGGATCAGTCTGTTCATACTTTCTTAGGGAGCAGCTTTATTCAATGTAATGGGCTTGATGATAATAAAGTAGTAAGCCTTATGTTCGTGGTCTTTGGTTAAGGCTGCAGTTAAAAACCTCAAAGGCAAAGTTCACGAGTAAAGTTCGCAAAACTGACTTTTGAGATATCCGCTAGAATGAATTTGTAGGACCCTCGTATGCCGTATAGGGCGCTGTCATACCTGAAAGCGGCCTGGGTAGGGCGTTATAAAGGCTCAAAGATTGTACCGTGTGTATCTCCGGACGAGTTCCACCGGCATTGTAGAGACTGCACCAATCGTAAGGAAGCCAGAGCACGGAGATCAAACAACTTGTCATGTCCCATAGCGACAGTGAAAAGTAATTCCGACACTTTTGGCTTGATGTAGTCAGCTCTTTGCGCAGTGCAACGAGTGAAATTTCGTCCGAATACCCCTTCCACGTTATTTCCGTCTCGTTAGTCTCGTCCAGCCTCCATTATTCTGCTTTTTAGGAGCCTTATTTTTCTCGAAAGTGCAGATTTTATCGCTTTCTTCACATTTTCCAATTTTTCGAAAGCATATCATTTCAGAAATGTTCATTGAGACGCAGCGCACTGAGGGAGTTTCAACCAGCGACGTTGTTTGTCGAATTATTCGGGACTATGATAAATATGTGCGTAGAAATCTTCAAAGGGGGTATTCTGCGAAGGAACTGAATGTTGGATTTCTTGCGGTGAGTGCTACATTACTTCCAATTAGGGTTAAGAACGATTTAGCAAAACTTTCACGTCTCGCAGTCATAAACTAATAGAATCGAAAAAGGAACACTCAATTATTACTACTGAAAACGGACCTTAAATGCAACATGTAAAGCAAAACCGGGTTGAGCGAAGTCTCTCGATTGTGCCATAAAAAAGCAATAAATGTACCATTCGAAATTGGATGAAAAGGGTACAACTTGTTGAACCTACTATGCTTCTCTCCTTTTAAGGAACCTTCGACAACAATGGAATTTTTCGGGAGGGTAAAGTCACTAACTTTCACGTTGAGTAACATTAATTTTCTATCATCATAATTGAGTCGAGACTGTTTGCGAAGGTTCTGATTGACAAGGTGCTCTAGTACTTCTTCGCAGGCGAATAACTTTTCAGGCAAGCAAGTATCAAATACAAAACAAGGTCGACAGTCTGAAAGAGAAAAGTTTGGAATTCATCAGTAATTGGAAAAGTCGATCAGATGAGTTCATACGGGACTTCTTGGACACATTCCATCGCGACGGCCGATTAAACGTGAGCATTTTCAATTGCTCTCTTAAAATAATATTATATGGATTCCTGGCATGGGATCTGGGATTCATGGGATTTCTGAGCAACTCTAACAAAACTGTGGCACCACAGTGCGATTCAGCTGTTAGTATTCCCTTAAAATTCAATTTGACTACCTTAATAGCTCTCTTGAACTGATTTTACTGGAAAGGAAGGACTGACTCGAAATCCAGATAGACCTATTCCAATGCCTACTACTATACTTACCTCACAAGGAAGGTCTTTCAGCGCGTGGGACGCTTTTTGAAAATGGTTTTTTGCATGGTATAGGGGCATGAGCATTGAGTATAGAACAATGGTCCATTTCAGCTAAATGGCCTTCTGAATGCCAAAAAAGTAGTGAAAATGATTTTGTCAGAAACTGCCGTTTTAACCCACTAAGTGTCGTCTGATTCATTCATGGCGTCGACAGTCCGCACAGAAGAAGGCGCCAGTGGACTGTGTAATGAAAATAAAGTGAAGGGTAGCCAAAAAAGGGACCCACATGTTAAAATGTGCGGGCAAGTTTCATATAGGCTGTCTGTGGTCGAGTAGCTAAAAGCGACGGATGGTGTGGTAGATAGCGATGTGGAATTCGAGTTGGGGCGACTAGGCTGGTTTGATGGTTCGGGTTCTCGAGGCGACGCCGTTTTGCATTTTGTGCTGCCACCTCCAGATTGCCTCCATATTGCACCAGGGCTAGAGCAATGAGCCAAAGAGAGGGGGGGGGGGGCTGGCCTGGCCGGCCACCTAGCCGTATTCGATTCCCAGGCATACTTGGTACAAGCGCCACTGCACCGCACAATGCACTCCTCCGCATCTCATTCACTCCTACGACTGATGCTAAAAGCGTCTGTTAAGGTTAGATCAGTGTCCTGTATGTAAGTACATTGGTCGTGACCTTTAACGTTATTTATGTGTGTAGTTGAATATTGCAGGGATGTTCCGGATCTGTCATCATTTTCTGAGTACCGGCACCCACTCCATGATTTTTTGATTGACAAGTCCGTGAATGTTCTTTCAGGCGTAAATCTCGATCGCGAACTCAAAAACTCAACGCGTGGCTGAGGTTCCCTCGATAAAATCCACATCCGCAGCCGAAATCCATATCCGCAGCAGGAACCTGTTTATGGACACCCCTCCGAAGAAGATTGCCAACTACGTACTGACTGTGTAGCTCTGCCCTAACAGAGCCAGCTTGGTGATGCGTAGCTGCTCCGCGTCAGATGCGCCAAAAGAATAGCGAGGTGCTGCCTTCTACGGTCCGTGACCGCCTCCTCTGGCACGACCAAGAAGTCCTCGATGAGACGGGGTTGATCTCGAAAGATGGCACCGACTAAAAACGTGAACGTGGAGCCACGACGACCTCCTACACCGAAACCTGTCAGGAATCGAATATCATTTGCGGATGTCGTTCGCTCTAGACACGATGACAAGCGTCGAAGACATAGGGGGTCCGGGAACTTCAACCCTAACACGGCGTCGCACATACCGCACCCGCCGCCTATCGCAGGATTGCGATGGAAGATTGGAGCGCGCAATTTGTGAGGTGGGGAGTCCTTTAAACATTTGAATTGGCCGGCCGCTCTCTTCAGTTCCAATGCGATTCTGATCGTCGTTTATATAGGAGTTATTTTAATTAATCAAGTCTAATAAACATGAAAACTGAAAAGAAACAGAAGAAAAAACGATAAAATCCAATGAAAAAGCAAGCCAGTCAAGGAAAAATTTCGCGTCCTATCGATTGGCGGGGTACGGTAATTGCAGTGAAATTTGCCGCATGCCGCAAGGGAGAATGCCGCGATAGGGGAGAAGTTCCGTTACCCAGGCATAGGACATGGGATCGAGTTGAGCTGCTCATTTGCTCCGGTCCCGACGATGATTCCGAGCTCATTACTCATTGCTTTGGCCCTGGTGCAATATGGAGGCATTCTGGAGGTGGCAGCACAAAATGCAAAAACGGCATCGCCTCGAGAATCCGAATCATCAACCCAGCCTAGCTGTCCCAACTCGAAGTCCACAACGCTATCCACCACACCATCCGTCGCTGTTAGCTACTCAACCATGGACAGCCTATATGAAACTTCCCCGCACTTTTCAACATGTGGGTCCCTTTTTTGGCTACCGTTCACGTTATTTTCATTACGCAGTCCACTGGCGCCTTCTACTGTGCGGACAGTCGACGCCATGAATGAAACATACGACGCTTAGTGGGTTAAAACGGCAAATTCTGACAAAATCATTTTCACTCCTTTTTTGGCATTCAGAAGGCCATTTAGCGGAAATGGACCATAGTTCTATACTCAGTGCTCATGCCCCTATACCATGCAAAATACCATTTTCAAAAAGCGTCCCACGCACTGAAAGACCTTCCTTGTCAGATGCAAAACAGATGCGCGGGGCTTTTTTGAAGAGTGGATGAACGTCATCGGTGTATTAGTTGTGACTGCTGCAAAAATTATCCATTATGTTGAACAAGCGTACGACTAGGATGGTCATTTTTCATGGATATCTGATTACTAAAACCTAGAGAGGGCTGCTGTAGTGGCAAGTGGCGCACAGGCATGGTCCAGAGGACCGAGTTCCAGGTCTATACTCGCTGGCTGTTGATCGTCGCCAGATTCATCTGGTGGAATGAAAGCAATGAATATCGATAATAATTGTCACTCCATCTGCACTAATAGATGCTCGACTTTGTAGGCGTTTGGTGGACGTCTGAAGGAGCTGGTATCCCGGTCTCCATCACCGACTCCTGAAGCATGTTCCGTTGAAGACCAGGATGAACTGGATGGTGCTCCAGAGTACATAAAACGAGCGTACTCATCGAATGGATCATCCGGATCCTCACCTCGTAGTTGCTAAGTGACTGGTCATTGTTGTGCAGTGCGAAAATGTATTGTCGTCGAACTTTTTCTTACTGTATATTTTGTTAATCCATTTAAAGAATGGCTCTTTATTCTGACTTATTAAGACTTCTGTTGTTAAATATGTTATCCATAGTGGAATTTGTTTTTAATGGTGGGTTGAGTTAGGTAGTCAGGCCCTTATTGTTGCGCCGCGAACATTTCACCGCAAAGATTCGAGAAATTGCGATTTTATGGTTTTTCACTCTCAGTATTAGTTTTCTAATATTTTTGCATGGTATATTGAATGGAAGAATGATGGTATCATGGCGCGGGAGTTGAGATCTGAAGGAAGTAGTTGTTGGTTGAACCAGCTTCTAATCTATGGTGTAGGCGTTGAATCTGATTTTGCTCGATCTATTACTTTTGAATTGTTGAAGATGTTTGTGAAGAGGTGTAGAAACCGTCTGGTGAAACTAATTTGAATATTTGTTCCTATAAGTTAATATCGGTTCTTTGTTGGTGAATTCGTTAACTTTCGTGCTACTGTAAAGTCGTGTTCTCTTCAAATTTTGCCTTTTCAATAGTTTCTATGGCATTTATTCTAATATTCCGGACGCATTTTGTTAGACGTGATCAATTCGCTTATGAATAGGTGCTGCCACAACAATTAAGTTACCTTGAAGTCATGTCACTGTTATATGGTTGAAAAAGAAGAAGAATTCTATTCATGGAACCTTCCTCTGTCCTATTCGTTGGCTTTTCATCTGTTTCTGTCCATGTCCATCTGTCAATAAAGTATTCCTAATATAATAACTTTTACTACACCATTTATGCCATTCTTTTCGGGTAGTATTGGTTTTGATAGTAATTTAACAGCTTGTGCTAATCGTGTGCTGTTGAAGGATCAGTTTATGAACGTACGATTTCTTTTTTTGAAATAAATTTCTTAAACTAAACGGTTCCATGCATCTATTGTCCCATATTTCATCGATTTGCCGCATGGGATTTGCCTAATAACGTCTTCACTCGTCCCTTTCCGTGTCAAATGTAATACAGTGAGGTCTCGTTACTTGAGGAACACGAAGTATGCCACTCCCTCCATTCCCTTCGTTCAGAGCTTTCGTGAGCAACTCTGTCCATCTATCCGTTACCTGGCAGCTGTGCAACGTCTTTTTTTGGTCTACTTTTCCACACTTTGTTTGGGAGGGGAGGCGGTTTCAGGAGTTGGGAAGGAGGCTTTTTTGTTTCGAAGAAGTTGTTTTTAAAAATTTCCTGGATTTTCCATTACTCTGATTTTCCCCACTTTTCTTCCCACATGAATGTCACTTAAAGGCACCGTTTACGATAAGTTCAGGGTACCCTTTTTGACGGAAATTGATAGAAGTACTCTAGAATAAAACGATAACAACGTAAAAAGCGAAAAAACGATGAACAAAAAAAATTACAAATGGTCAAAAAAAAAGAGCTGGAAAGGGGGGTTGGACGAGTTTCACATTGGAAGAACGGCGGTTAAGGGAGTGTTTGGGCGAGTGCACGAAGGCGGCGCGGGGGACGTGCGATTCGTGCGATTCCGGGCGTGCGCGGCAAATTGTGCGGCGAAATTCGCGATGATTCAAACGGCTCCTGCTCCTATTATTGGAGCACAAACTTGAAGTAGAGTACTTTAGTAGGGTCGGACAATCCTACTAACCTACTTTAATTGAAATTTGGGCCCCAATGATAAACGCTGCAGTCGTCCAAACCGCACCGAATTTCGCCGCGCAATTTGCCGCGCGCTCCCAGAATCGCACGAAGGGTATGGGTACATTCACCCAGAACTGGACGGACGCGGCAAGTCGCGCAACGAAATTCGTGGCGATTTAAACGACTTCAGCGCTTATCTTTGGAGCCCAAGTTTGAAGTAAAGTCTATTATTACGATCATCTAACCATACTAATAAACTGTACTTCAAGTTTGCGCCTCAATTATAGGTGGCAAAGTCTTTAAATAATCACGAATATTGCCGCGTCCATCCAGTTCTGGGTGAATGTTCCGTCCCCCTCGCACGAATCGCACCACACCCAGGCGGCGCAATGTGTTGTCTGCAATAGCAGACAACACATTGCGTCTCTGGCAATCTACCAACCAGCTTATCGATTTTTCACCAACTTCGCTCCAATGCGAAAGGGTGAACGGCGACTAGATTTCGTAGTCAGCGGCTACTTTCAGACCTCAACGATTCATCCGTCCGTCCGTCCGTCCGTCCGTTCAGCGCGTGCTGCGACGGCGGCGCCTGACCGTTGCTGACAACACTGGATCACGTGCCAGCGCTGTCAACACTACTCTAGCGACCGCCGTCGCAGCACGCGCTGAACGGACGGACGGACGGACGGTCGTCGAACTCTGAAAGTAGCCAGCCTAGCAAGGGGCGGAGGGCAACCGTGGCTCACTCTCCGGCCCCTTATTGTGCCCTATCCAGACCGTTTTCCGACCTCATTCCTGCCAAATGGTATCAGAGGGGCCGCCGTGCAAATCTCCGAAACCATTTTTTCGTGAAATAGGGGCTCCAAAGCCATCATCGATTTCTCAGTACTACCTACTTCGATGTAACTCTGTTGCTTGAGTTCTCATCGAACAGAGTGAAAATTGCTCAGCGTTATATTAGGCTTAATAAAGTTGTAGCTATTAGATAGTTGATTCTCTCATGCAGATCCAGCTGAGTATATTCATGGGTGAGCAAATTCAATGCTGCATTCTGGGAGGTACTCTGAAAATTTGGAGCGCTCATGGCTTGTTACATGGTTTGGTGAGGATCTTTGACTAGGACTGTGGACCTTTAGTAATGGGTCTGTGTCAAAAAAGCTGTTATAATGTGAAGTTTCTATTGGAATCTTCTCATCCAGTCGATCGAGTAAGCTACTGTAACATCCCCGTCCCCCTCCCCACCCCCACTGGATTTCTTACTCACTCGATAGGCATCCATAAAAAGCGGGGGTTCATAAAATGCAGATTGAATATCAACCGGAAACGATTCATCCTTCCTCGTCAGTCGCACCTTTTGTGCATATCGCGAACGGTTTCACGAATTCAGAGTTTCGATACGGCCCCTCCAATCCCAATATGCGACAAAAGATGTGACTGATTGGAAACTGCCAAAGTTTAGTGTCAGAACACTTTCACCGGAGACCGGGGTTTAATCTGGTTATAAGTAGGGTAGGAATATGCCCGAAGCTGATTCAACATACAACAAATTCAACAGCAACAACAATTTATCGATATGAGTAGAAGCTTAATAAATACATACATATGTATAAGGAAATAAAAAAAAACAGAAGTGTAAAGAGGACTCGTTTTGACCCATCAACAAATGTGCTGAAATATGCGCCTACTTGAACGGTCAGCTTCAACTGAATCCAGGGGCAAGCGCCGCAGTTGGCGCTAGTCGTTAATCAAACAGATTAGCAAGGCTTCTGTAACCGAAGAAGGGCCGTGCTTGTCAAGTCGTGCACGAAGCAAAATAAAGAATCGGCAGTTATAGGGAGCACACTAGCTCCTAGGGTGCAGCTTTCTATAAATTCACATACCTTTTTCCAGGTTGAAGGACGGAAGGGTCGATGCAGAATGCTATATATCATTGGCGCAGTAAACAAGAAAATCCATTGAAATCCTGATTTATAGAACCTTTTTAAACCAATAATTTCTGAAGCTGGACGAGATTTGGCCGAGGGAGGGGTCTAGGTCCAGTCGTTGCTGGGCCGCTGTATGTATGCTAGTAGCTTGTATTAGCCGATATTCTAATGAACGTGAATTATTTCATGTGAGGCGGTTTCTCAACAAGACCGCTGATCACATCTCTTTTTTGTGATCACCTCTCTTTTTTGGAGTGTTGAACGGTCATGGGCCTAGGGACTGGTTTTCGGCTTCTATTTAGCTCCATCGAACCACCGCTTTCGATTTTACAAGCCCATCGACTTTTTAGAGAAATGAATTCCCACCACTTAGAATTCTCAAGAACTGACCCTACAACCTGTACCTCTGCCATGGATCCCAAGAAGTTTAAGGTAGATCGAATTTATAGATTTTCCCAAGTGCCGAAGATCGGCTTGGCACTGCTGATACAGCCTAATGGCTCACAAACGTTGCTCTGGAACCCGGTATCCGGCAAAACATTCTGGAAACATGGTTTTCGAGAATCGATTATCGAGCAATATTAACGCAATCCGTTCTGTCGCTCGCTACCTACTTACTAGTTGGTGCTGTCTCCTGCTTTCAGAGCATATAGCCATGCGCTTCGAGAGTATAGAATTTTTAAGTTTACTATGAAATTCGTTTACTTTCTCCATAATGTTCAATGATGGAGATTTCACAAACAATGGAGGTAACGAAGTTGGGGTGACTCCTCCTGCAAACCCCCAGAGTCTTGTTTTTAAGATGACTGTTATTAAGGAGGAGCACCTCCTTCACGTGTATTGTAGTGGCTGGTTCTTTGGTTTCGACTCGTCTGATGTAGTCAAGGAAGATCGAGTCTGAACGGGGATACTCTCAAAGTGAATCTAGCGTCCTTCGACAACAGAGGAATGAATGACCAAGAAACTTGTTCATTCTTCTATAGAGCTTCTTAGACCGTCGGCACAGCAAGGTGCCAGCCGATGTGAAAGTCCGTACTTTCATCCCCCTGAATAAGCCAGATACCAATAACCGATCCCGGAATGATGGAAGGCTCGGTTGATTTCGATGGAAACATAAATAACAGGAAACTGAGGGGAAGGCTATTGACAATGAGGAGAAGAGACGTCTTAGCTGCCATGGTAGTACATTTGGAGTCTCACTAGAACTACGAACTTTCTGTGGAATTGGAAGGTGCCTACGCCGATGGTCTCACCTGTGGAACCTCTAGCCCAGTTGCTGGCAACCACCTCTCTTCGGTCTCGAGTAAATCGGAAAAAAAATAATAAAATGGGAGCATTTTTTCTGGGTTGCTGGTTCTTGATGTCTAAACCATTGCTGCAATTCATTATGGCGGTCGGTCGGTCGGAGAAATCCTTCATTCCCCAGCATGGGCGATTTTGTACCAAATGCCTCTATGTTTGGCAATTCACGAGAGTTTTGAATTGAATTTTCGATCTCAAAAGGGCCAAAGTGGCATGGGGTCAAGTAGCAGCATGGTATGGCCTAACAGTGAGGATCAAGTCTTGGATTGATAGGCCACTAGGCCAGGCTTTTCCCTTTCGTGTTGGACCAATTGCTTGGAGGATAAAAGCTTGACGGTGCATTGGATAGCCACCACAATTTATTATGTGGGGTCCTAGTGATCACCTTGATCGATTATTGGCCCCTATCAGAACGATTTCTGAGATCACTGGCTCCCTAACGATCGTAGTGGTAGGCGATTTTCAACTACGTTGAGCCTGGTTCTCCGATCATCTCCGTCAACATCGTTCTACACTTTTTCCATTTCTCACTCCACCGCCTTTCTATACAATAATGTCATCACGTTTCGCGTCGACTCGATGTGTAACTCCTCGGTGTCATCAGGAAAAAACCTTGATGTGCTCTATACGTGTCCCCATTTCTTTTCGCCCACTATACCATTGTCTATTACTGGTTTTCTTGGTTTTCGGGGTAATTTATTTTAATGTAATTTCGAAGCTTTGCATTCACATCGGTGAAATGATTCTCATCTTCAAGGTGCGTCTGACATGATTTTTTTGTGGTCTTTCATTCTTTTATGGATTGAAGTCATCATCGATGCATCGGTTACTACAGTAGTCAGCACAACGTGCTTGGACGTTGTAATTTGCACAGTAATCTTCGTCGAGTTTACTGGGTAAATATTATAGAGTAAACGAAGTGCCCTAGATCTGTTGTATGGGACCTATGGCGCCGATATGACCAAGACCCAAAGCAAAAAACGAAGTTGAATGAGGGTGTTACCAAGAAAAGCGTAGATGTTAGTGGTCTGGGAGTGCGGACGGGGATATCAAGACCGTGAGCCATTCGATGGCCCTTTTACGGCGATTCGATTGTTGTGCCTCAGTCCATCCCGCTCCACCCAATCCCATTAAATCTTTGTTTCGTGAGACTTTCAGTCTGAAAAGTTTTTGCAATAATTGAACCTGTTCATGGGGTGCGCCCACGCATTCGACTTCCGTTCAGTTTCGTGTTTCCATTTAAACGCGTATTTTGCCTATACAGTGACTTACAGAGGCCATTCAGTGCTCGAATCGGATCTTCCAGACTAGTCTGGTAATGAATACTCCATCGCGGAAAGCGGTAGGTCGGTTCACGTGGGGAAACGATCGAGTGTTGGATCTTCGTATCATGAATATGGTTGTGTACCACCTAGCAATAGCTCCTCCTCACCTCCCCCTTCTCAGCTCCCCGTTAACTCCTTCGCCCCTCTTCTCCCTCTCCCTGCTTCCCCCCCCCCTCCATATATCATGTAAACGGCAAAGTCGTCTATGCATTTCCAAGAACATGAGCATTGTAGAATCTTTAAGAGGAGATGTGGATAGGCCTCCTTCCACATCTAGTTCACTCCCCATTGCTGACGGGTTAGTGTATCCCTTCCTCAAATAAGGAGCAACGAAGGACGTCCTAAAGGCTCTCCAGGGTACAGTGGACTCCTGTACCACAGGTAAAGTAGAGCTTCATGAAGAGTTTATTCTTTAATTAGGTGGTACCCATTGTTTGAAGGTGTACCTCACGCTGTACGTCAGTCCCGCTTTCAACGTTGGAGACAGCTCTAAAGCAGGTGAGGAGGTCAAGCAGTGGTGACTTTGCGCGACGATTTGCAGCCAGTGGCCCGTGGCGTGCAGCTCGCTCTCGAGAGGACTGGCTGTTTGACTATTTGAACGGGCACCGCAGTGGGGGTCGCCGCAGCCGATCAAGTCATCGGCGTCGTCTCCTCTTATGTACGATCTTAGCCCGGTTTCTGTGATCACCTCATTAGCATGCGCTCGGCTTCTTCTCTTCATTTCGCTATGCCCGGACTTTGACGAATAGCCATCTCAACTTGAAAAACGACGCTCCTTTCGGTTACTTATTACTTCATGATTGCTAGAATCCACAATCTTTAAGAATTTCCATGAACAGCTTCTTCTTCACCTTTTGCTTTGAATAGCTCTCTATGGTGCTGTGCTATGCTATAATATGCTTTCTCTGAAATTTCGGACCACTAAAATTTGGAGCCTCTCTCCCTACTACTGATATGAAGGATTATCCTCTTGGTAGTGCGGACTCTTCACCTCTAATGGTAGAATCGGTACTCCCCCCAGTGCCGTTTGGCAGTCG
Organism: Haemonchus contortus; assembly: GCA_000469685.2. Taxonomy (NCBI): domain Eukaryota; kingdom Metazoa; phylum Nematoda; class Chromadorea; order Rhabditida; family Trichostrongylidae; genus Haemonchus; species Haemonchus contortus. The sequence goes on along the minus strand of LS997562.1, from coordinate 20,746,026 downwards.
TAAAAGTCTCCTATGTTTGAGTGGAATTGTACAGAACCGGCCTGACAAGCTGTTACATTAAATCATTCATCAGCTATCCAGCACTAGTCGTACGAAGGATCAATCTGATCTAAACGGAGCTTCACCCTTCCACCCATTTTCTAGCTTCTCCCTGTTTTGCTTTTCGCTGTAACAGTTGTCATAAGTTACTGTACGACTTTTCTTTGCTCACGTCCTCTAGCCAGATCGAAATGGATATTCTGATTAACCACCTTTCATAAAGGAACCTTAAATTGTAAGATTTTTGGCAGTAGACAGATAAATTTAAAACACCCCACACCTTTCAAACGATGTATCTTAAGGTCGTAATAAGTCTGCTGGGGATTGTTTTCGTTTTACTTCAACTAGCTTGCATTTCACATATCGCCTTTATGTTTCCTTATCTAAACGTTTATACTTGTCGGTCGCTTTAGTCGTACTCACTATACTATACTAATTGGCAAGACTCTTAACACTTACCACTTTAATACTGAAGCTTTTTTGATTCCGTACTGTGCTCAAGCTACCACTATCATGTACGTTTAACGTAGCTTTCTTACCTTTTATTAAAGAAAGTCACTGTGCAAGTCAGCGCTTTTATCTTACCAGATTAGTCTAATATCAAACTACAAACAGCAGAGAACTAAAAGGCTAGATCGATTTGACCGGGTTTCGATCCGCGTTTCGAACACGGTGAGCGATATATAGTGCAACACTGACCACTACACAACCTTCGAGGTCACACCATCAATGGTGGTTAGTGTCTTCTAAAACTTGATCTCCTATCAGGAGAGAAGAACAGAGCACATGCAAAGGAATAGGGACCACCTGCTATTCTGCCACCGTACTGCCTAAGAAGTTGACAATAGAGAGTAATGCTTTCTTCCTGAGCCGACCCATGGCTGGCTTCTGTGAAAATCTGACTTCATCAATGGTCAAGATGACTCATTAGTCAGCATCAAACAAATAGTAATGTCGCTCAAACTTTTCGTGCCTTCCATGTATTCTGGTTATGGTATAGTGGCAGACATGGGAAGATATGGGATCAAATCTGGATTTGATCCTCATATCGTGCGCATGGTTGTCGGCCATGGCACTACGAGGTCGGTTGGTTCCAGACGTGTGCATTACGGTGAAACCCCCGCCTTGCACACCTGATGGCTATTGTAAGTCACTGTATAAGAGTGGCGTGCATCTAAATAATGCTACGACTACGAACAAAAGTAGGATGCAAGGCTCACACGATGAAAGTGGATTGGTCAAGACCTAAAACTTCAACCATTGGATTTTTGTTCCATATTCTTCAAATCGTACAGGACGCATATCCCTTCTCCTAGTGGTAATCATTATTTCCCCATTACTAGGACATTTTCCACTACGGAGTGGCCATAAATCATTTTCTTTGGGGTACTTGAGTCGGCCCCCTTCACACGGACTGCAGATTCAATTCATCTTGTGTATTGTCTTCAATAAGTGTGCCCTATGCTATGACAAACGAGTTCCATCGGAAGTGTACGACACTGCTGGTGGCAACTGTTCCTTTTCCGTGTAGAAGAACATCAAAATTTGGAGAAATTGGCGGGATGGCCCACCCCTGTGTAGGGTCGAACGAATCCTGAGAGGTGAGAGAATGGAACATTCATGGCTCCCTAACCGGGCCATATGTCAACCACTGCGTGCGCGTCGGTGCACGATTTTCCACCGTCCTTGGAACAACCCCATAACCCAAACGGTAGAGGTTTCGTGACAGCTGAACAACTCGTTCATTCACTGACCTCATGTTGTCATAGAGACCATAAATCCAAGGGTACACGACGGTTTAAGTGTCTGTTTTATTGCCATGAGTCATTGCGAGTCATGGCTCGTCCCCATTTTAGTCAGTCGCTCGTCATGAGTCGTTCATCACCTTTTACTTCAAATCTACTTCCTACAAGAGGAAATGAGTACTCGTACAAATCGATTACCTGAGTGTTTACTTTGTTTGCTCATTCGTGTGAAAAGAACTTGTGGATTTCTCAAAGGGCTCAAAATGAGGTGTGGAAGCACTGAGCTAGAATCTCAGGGACGAAAAACCAGGTGCTGACAAAACACCAGGAAATTTTTCTGTTGAATGGGTGATGTCAGATGGAGATGTCTCTTCCACGAGCCAACCCCCAACCCCTCATCAGATCCCATCAAACCGGTCCGAGCCGTTCATTTCACTGGTGTGGGTTAATTGTTACCTGACTCGTCCAGGTGGGCAGAAGCATAGCTCTTGTGCATCCGATTTGAACTGAAAGCAGGGAACAAACCTCAGAATGGAATTGGTCAGAACCGGAACCGTCCAACGTTTCACGATGCCATATTTTAGAATGAAGTTAGGGATACTCACATACGACCACTCCATGACTTTTTTGTCGCTTATAAGTAATTTATTAGTAATTTATTATGTTCCTATGCATAAGAGCCGATTTCAGTTTTGCAAGCTGGACCTACTTTGTGCCAGTGAATTCTCTTTCTCCCAAAGAAAAATGACAGATCTATGTGCTATTCTGAGAGTTCTTTGTGTTTTGGTTTGGGCTTGATTAGGGAACACTTCAGAGGCGGTTGATCTGAAGAGACCGTGGTCACGCCATCAAGTAGGTTCCACATGAAAGAGCTCCTGAGAATTGATATCTGGACTTCTTTTTGGTGTTGCCAGCAGACCATCTTGTTGTCATCTATCATCCTTTGAGCACATCCGCAAAGTTACCAGAAGTTCTGATGATTTCTATGCTCTGAAAGAGAATTGGATGTGGGCTAACGGAAAGGAGAAAACCGAAGAAACAACGTCGTCTGAAAAGGTCGATGCTCAGTCTTTTTTAATCGCCTTAGTCGACTCAGCTTCGTGTTTTCTGAGGCTCAGCGGTGGTTGGTAGCACTGACCGTGACTCAAAAAGGAGTGGCGCTCGAAATCGGTGTCCATTTACTTATAGAGAAAATGTGAGAATGAGATAGATAGACTAAGGACATCGAACTCCAGGAAATGGACCGGGTTTTTGCGACTGATGTTTTCAATATTTTTTTTGATATATTCATACGATTTTTGTATCATGTAGAGCATCCAAAGTCTTAATCGTTTCTTTTCATAAAAACCATGCTCAATGCATTCGTTATCCGTTGAGAGTGGAAAAGTTTCTAGCAGAGGACAGAAACGATTATGAAATAAATGTATGAATGAAAATCGAACAGGGGCAACCACAATAACCGGGTCTGATTAACCCTGAATGCTTTCTCCTTCTATCCTTACTCATATAACACATGCACGACCCATGTCATGACACATGTAATAAATATTACCCACCCGGCTTTGTGTTCGGTACATCCAAGAAGGAACCCGGGACCCAGCTGACCACAGACAGTAGTCATTTAACCACTCGTAAAGATTCTGTGGTCAGATAATTCCGATTAGCAATGAAGATTTCGCGCGACGATAAACCTTTTGACATGTGCCGACCCCGAATAATAACTGAATAACTTCACCTATAAACTCAGAGGTCGTATGTGGGTGGGTCCCCCGAAGGCTGTAGTGCGGTCAAGGAATGACAAGCAGTTACTGGTTCAAAATCCCGATCACCAGAAATAACGTTTCAAAATTACCACTGTATTTTTACCGATTATTCTATATAACATCACTGATTTGCGTTGTTTATTTGGGTGCTAGAGTTATGACGAGTAACTCCTGCACAAGTATATTGTTAGCATAATTATGGTGAAAATACTACGATATTTATCCATCAAGTAAAAATCATTTCGGGAACAACTTCCCCCATGAAGCGCCGAGGTCATTTGTGAGCGGGTTCATCAAAGGATGCTTCCGGTCGGCTTCCGGTAGCATACAAACTGGTTTGCTCCGATCAGCAAGAAAACTAATATTCATGACAAGGTCGACCCCCAATGGGAATCGCACCCGTGCTTGTGCTATCTGACAACCGTCCCCTTGAATCAGCAGTTAAGGAGGCATTGATCTTTATTTATATTTACAAAAGATCGTACAACCGCAGTTGGTGAGTTGACAAATGGCTCACTATCACCAAAGCATGGTTCAGGGATCGAATCCCCGATGGGTATCCGGCTAGGGCCAGCCAAGACTTTCGTCCTTTCGGAGACCTCTAATTGGTACAGGACTCGTCTGGGAGGATGAAAGCGCTGACTTGTAATCGACTGGCCACGCAAGCCATGCATAGGCTACAGAGCGTTCAAAACTTTATTACGATTCTGAATGGAAGCCAAATGCGAGGCGCTTCCCCAAAAACGGGATTGATCAATGGGAAAGGCTTTGACCATCATTATTGAGTACATCATAAGTATTGAATACTTACACCGTGGCATTTACTTGTAATATTTTTCTACTTAGAATTGGATTTTGGGCAAAACGGTTTACTGCTTAAGTAATCTGCCACCTATAAATGGGCTATTACTCTCCCATAATTTGATCTTGTTCGAGAAAAATGGCCGAATAATTCCTGATAATTCGGTGTAAAAGCGGCTTACCTTGTTAGTTGCTATCCTGACCCACTGAAATTCATCCCTTCGGTTTCATCGGTATAAAGATCAACCCTCTACTGTACTACTAAAACGTATCGGTGAACTACACCCTCCCGGACTATTCTCTGCCGACTTTATTACATTTCTTCTCAAGGGTCCGGTCTGCAAAGCACCCAGTCGAAGAGTCGATCTCGGTTTTCAGTGTGACCCAATTTGCGGCGATGATTCGACGCCGTTTTTTCATCTGTTTTTCATATAACTGACTAAATGACCAGTTCGACGATCGATGGCATTACGCGGAATATACGAGTCCCAGAAATGATCAGGCCAAGACTTAGTGGTTAGTTCAGACCTCGTACGGCCTTCTCTTTGATCGCATCTGTCCCTCCATTGCCTTTCCCCCCCATTCACCCTCATCGCTCATCTCATACATGACAACTAACACATCAACCCATCGAGATAACGTCTTCAGCTGCGACGCCTCGGTGACTGACAGCTCCTCAGCTACCTCGAAAGTCACCTTTCCACTGCCTGATTGTTTGTATTTTAGTTTGCATTTCAGATCATCCATCACTTGATCTTTAAATCGGTTTTTCTCAAGGAAGTGGGCAGGAACCCGCCTATCTTTTTCGGGTCTCAATTTTTATTTCATTCTTGGTCCTTAATCGAGACCTTGGCGATATAACTGATATACTTACACTTACTTATAGGCTCCATCTGGAACGGTAGTCCGCAGAAAACTAATCCTGAGAAAAGTAGGAAGGCTAGGATGGATAACCATCTGTAGGATTGCCCCTGTAAATGGCTATTCTGAGCTCCAGTTGGGTACATAGAGAGTCCCTCGTGTGACTGACTTGACTGACCTCCATTCCCCACTTCTCTCACTCTGCTTTGGAATGAAACCAGTCCTGTTCAGTTCTTCTTACTGTACACTAAGTTCTGACTACCGTTTTCCCTTTCATTGCTTTCATACGGTTGTCGAGACAGTGACAAACTGAAGTATGATGGCAGAAATGGCCTTGTTACAGCCTCATTCTTTGCCTTCTCAACTTGAAACCCATATAATATCGACAAGGTCGTAACTTGCGACGTTTTGTGCCTGTACTGGCTTTCTTCCCATTACTGCAATGATTCGCGGAACGTTCTGCCCTTACTGTAACTCTTCCATTACTGGTTTTTATGAAAAGTGTTGACGGCAAATGAGGTGGTTCAATGGCAAAGTGCGCACCCGTTCGCTGATCGAATCTCGATTGATACCCGCCTAGGCCAACCACGTTTCCCTTCCGTCCAAGCTTGATTTATTGGTACTCATCCGGGAGGCTGAAGACGCTGGCTTCACATCGGTTGCCCCCCCCCACCCCTCGTAAGTCATTGTCTAGGTTGCATACGCATTTAAATTGCCTTAAATTGCCGTCACGATTTTGACCTAACGTCAAAGGGCCTCATCCTTTTTTTTTCGAAGATACGTCGAGGTGTAAGAGCGTAAGAGCCTGAAAGTTCGATGAAAGTGATACCATTGAAGGACTACTTCCACAATGGACTTCTTTGCTTCGAGCATTTTTTTTTTCATTCCTGCATTTTCACTATGACGAGAGCTCATCAGAGGCCGAAGAAATGTCATCATATAACATTTTTTGAGCCGAAAATATACGGAGATCGTTTCAGAATTACGTCGACGTAGTCTGAAAACCTGGTTCTTTCAGTCATCTCGATTGCCGGCCCGGCCACCGTTTTTCATTGAATATTTCACATGAGCTTGGATGTTCTAAGTGGTAACAGCTGACACATGATGAGATCAGAACAGCATTAGCTCATCTTGGCCTCTCGCTCAAATTCCTTGTTTCTTTCGATTTTTCCTAGTCTCTTAGGTTCTGAGGCTCTTCATCTTGTTTCTGAATACAAATTTGGTCATAGCAGAAGTTCTGCAGGGGAGAAAAAAAAATTAAAAATGAGTCTCTATGACGGAGTCTATAATTTTCAACGGCATATTTATTTGACTTCAGTGTTCATGAGGTTCCAGTGAGCATAAATGGAATGAGAGGAATTCAATTAACTGGTATGACCGTATTTTTCGGGATGAACAGTTTACATTCTTTCCATGGTCGGAACGTATTTAAATAGTTTTATGCGAGAACAATGCACAAAACTTTACGATACTAGGGTGCACGGGAATGGCACCTGAGTTGCAGTGAGAAAACTTGAACTTATATCCCTTGACTGAGCTGAATGCCCCAGTTTCCTCTCTGTTATTGAGTCCGTGAGGCATTTGGGTTATATAGTCCAAAAACATTCGAAATAACTCTTGAAACGGGGGTGTGACTGTTGAATCTAGCGATATCCAGCCCTTTTGGAGCATGGCTGGAATAAAGGGACAAACTCCACAACTCCTTCATGAAAGCTCTAACTGGAAAAGGTGAAGCACTACGAGCCCTGTTGAAGCAAGATCCATTTGACATACTCGAGTCGGATACAAATGAAGACATCACCGGCGTCTATTCGGGAACATCGATCATCGGCGAGATGACAATGCAGGTATTGGTATACATTGGTAATAAAGATGACATACAGGACGCTGCTGGGACAGGTTGTGCCATGAATTTAGCTAAAAGGGATGGAAATATTGAAACGATTCCAAAACGCTCATCAATTTAGTCATCAAGATGTGCAAGAGAATGCTACTTATTGTCCCAGCGTAAGTGGTAGCACTTGAGTTCTCCGATGAAAGGACTATTTAGATTTGTTTTCTCCAGATGGATTCGATTTCCAGATTGGGGTAGCATTAACAGGGCCCTACCACTTATAGGACATAAAGAACTTTATTTTTTCTCACAAGACATTTTCAATTTTGAAAAATTATCATGATCATGGCTGCAATTCGAGTAATAAATCAGTCGATCTTTACATCTCTTTGTATCTCATAACTTACTAGTTTTTGAGCCTTGGAAAGCAATCAATGGGGGCTTGCAGCTGAGCCAACAAAATGAAATTTTGAAATTTTTGTTGATAATCAAATCACCGCTTATGCTATTCAAGGTCCATTCACAAGAATGCTGGTCCAGCCCACCAGAACTATCTTATTGATTTCCTTTTTTTACTGGAAAGATAGAAATGTAGACGCCTACAATGGGTGGCCGCTTGAGGGCATGTTGTATGTAGACCAGATGTCATTGTTGTCTCTAACGGAGGGAGTGGGGCTCATGAAGAACATATGACATTCCAGAACTCCTCGTAACCATCCTCTTTCATCAATTATAAATAATTTTACCTTTGATCTTATCGCAACAATGGCGACCGTATAGGTAGAGCTTCAGCCTCGGATGGGACCCTTGTCACTCTTTTTTTTACCTTCTTAGAACTAGATAAATCGACGTAGTGGAACCTTTCACCGTTCAAATTTTTTCCGATACTTTTTTGGAAAATGGATTTTTGGAGCACCTAATTTGGATTGAATTAATTCGAATCAATTTGATGGCTCTGCTCCTTTCCTTCGTTGCGCTCTTCCATCATAAGGACAAGTATCATAAGATTCCACTGTTTAGTCTTCAATCTTCGCCAATAAAAGAACGGTGTTTCAGCGGTTGCAGTTGCTCCTCCGTTCTTATCAATAGTTTTACTGGCTAGTAATTCATTGTGTAACACATTCCTGAAGTGTCTCCTATGATCAATCTACCCTACTGCTGTTGAAAAGTGTTTTCGTACTGTAGAAGACCGTCAATTTCCAGCTGATTTCCAGTTTTGCTACGAAATCTTTCCATGTCGTTGATGTTTTCCATTTATGGCTACTCATTTTTATCATTTCAACTGAGCCCTTTGGTATTCTTATACTTATTAACTGATTAGCGTAATATAATAAGGATGAGAACAATATTTTCAACGACAACATTTCTGATGCGCCCTGCTTCCCACTTCTTTTAGAATCGTACTGGCGATTTGGATGCGAAGGGAAGAGGGGGGGGGGGGGGTGAGGGGAAGGGGGTACGCATTGAATTGAGGTGGACAGTCAATGTACAATTCAGTGCTTTATCCTTCCAGACTAGTCCAGTACCAGTTGATCGGTCCCACAAGGCAGGAAGGCTCGAAAAAAGAAGAATTTTTTCACGAACATTCCATCATTTCCGCGTTTCCGCTAATCACCCTAATCTCCACGCTGATAAGACAAACGGTGGAGTGGCGTAAGCCGTAAGGGAGCGCGACGACGAACGGACAGTGATGAGATGCGCGCGAGATTACCGCCCCCGTCTCCGCCACCGCCACCGCCATCACCACAACGAGGTCGTCGTCGTCAGTTTTTGTTGTCGGCTACGCGTTCGACATTTTACGTTTCAATCGTCATTTTCTCTCCCGTAAAAGTTTTTCAGAGAAATCCTCGTCTTGCGCCCATAACAACTGAATTCATTTAAGAATTCCGCACATACCGTATCGTTTCTGACGTTGGCCACAGTTTGTTTCTCGAGCCTGCTCCTCCCAACCGACCACACTTTAGGTTTATTTTGTATTTTTGTTAAACTAATTCGAATGGCTACTCAAACCAACTTTCCTCCCTTCCTACATACACTTTGAATCTTTTGTCCGGATCAGTTGACAGCTAATGCAAATGCCCAGTCGTAATGCCTTTGTTGCTAGGGGTGCTGACTAATGTAAGTAAAGCTTCTGCCTCAGTCCTAATCTGGGACCAGAATCTGTCCTCATTGGATTTCATACCTATCCACTGCGCTTCCCAGACTTCATGAGCCTTCTCCGAACTTTCAACATTTTTTCGGCTAGTGCTTGCAGAGGACCTGAAGGATGGCGTCCAATCGTTCGAAAACGTTCTCTCCATGGGTCATCCTTGTTTTGGCAAATGACTGATATTTACTGTAGTCTTTATTTAAAAAAACGAAACCAATTCAGGGGAAAGGTTAGCTGTAAGTTGTAAAGAGGGTAAAAAGCAAGTATTGCTTCTATATGGAAGTATTAGGCGGAAGTGGAGTAGTGGGAAGTGACGCAGTTCATACACGTATGGTCACAGGGTCGAGCCCAGACCTTTATCTTCCTCGGACAACTACGCCTTCCATCCATCTAGGGTTGGTTACTTGATACCAGACTTGTGTGGGAGGTTGAAGCACTGACTGGTAGGAAATCGATGTTTTTCAAGCCTTTGACTTCTGTTACTTCGAGTCGCTTTGCATTTGTGTTCGTATATGGCTATTACAATGTCTAACCGTTTTTCTCTTTTCCTCTAAATCAAAGGCATTCCTCCCACAGACAGGTCTGTCAACGCTTTGACTGGGCTCCCACAATTGAACTGTTGCTCAGGTAAGCAAGAGTCGATTCAAGAGTTGAAGTGGTGGTTGGGTTTGCATTTAGGTGCTTCTACTACTCAGCAAATTGTACCAGTTGATAAGCTTCCCACATAGTTGGGCTCCTGTGAAGTACTTATATAACGAAACCACTTTTTCTCTAAGCGGTGCATCTATAAATATTTACGATCTGCAACACGATTCGATTCGCCATTATTTTTTGAACACGTTCTAATGACGGCGTCCTTCGCCTTTCGTTTGAGATCCGTTTCCAATTAGTTACATCACATTTGACGGGTGAATTGGTTAGAGCAATGGACATTCTTCAGATTCATGAGTTGTCAGTGATCCTTTGTTTTCAAACAATTCAGTCGAAAAAAGCAACTTTACCACCCAGCGTTTCGGTTTTGGGAAGACGTGCTGAAGAAGGAAGTAGCCCAGTATCACATTAGAATGGACTGGGGTCGAATAAAGGACCGCGCTCACCCACGCTAAGCAAACCCTCCATCTCTCGGGGTCGGTCAAAGGCACCGTTCACGATAAAAAAGTTATTGGGTTCTTACCTTATTAATACTCAGCGGCCCCCATGGGTTGTAGAAGGGACCCTCTCACTCCCCCAATCTCGACGTCCAGGGCATAGTGGCAGCCCCGTTGTTGCCGTAGTTCGCGTTCCCGCCCCTCGATCGGCGTCACGTTAGACGAGTGTCGAGACAATACAGATTGCTATTATTCGTTCTAGGACCTACGCACAATCAGCTAATCGCCGAGTGATGAGGCAATGTTTTTCTCCCATTCTTTTTTCCCCTGTTTTTCTTTTTGCTGCCGCGATCCCTTATTTAATTTCCTATCCCTAGAGACTGAAAAAGGTGGGCATCTTCTGCTGTTAATAGGGTTTTTTTGTTTATTTTTGCTTATGATTGTATGAATTTTGGATTACCATTGCCTGTTATTCGCACCAGGACCCACACACGCGCAGTGAAACACTTTGTTTAGCTCGTCCGGGCGCCCCAACTTCTTCATTTTTCTTGTTTCATTCTCGTCCAACCCCCTTTTTACCGGTTTTTCGAAGCATTTTTTTTCACTTTGGAAACACCTATGCACGCAGTTTCTTCACCTCAGTCGCACTAGTTTCGATCTTGTCTTCCATTTTCATCATAATCTGGATTACCCAAAATTGTCGTGAACGGTGCCTTTAATCGATGCTAAAACCCTCTGGGACGACAGACACTTGTACTTCAGCCAGCCACTGTATGTCATTATGTGGGTCACATACGACGCTTTCAAAACACAACTACAATTTCAATCGAGAGTAGAAGGTGGGGCGCATCCCAGACTAGGGTCAATTGGCACCAAAGACTTTATCCACCTTTAGAACACCTTCTTTCAAAAGTGGAGTGCTAAAAGCTGCAGTCTTATCCAGCAGTTTCCATCCTTGATTTTCCATTATCCGATCTTTTTGACATTTGTTGCCACTGTACCGGTCCTATCGATCTACCGTAACGAACTCTGGCTTTTTAGGACTTATGGAAACTGTTCCCATCGATTAATAGTTCAGCCTTTCTTAGCAGTGGCGAGGGTTCGGTTCCCCCTACACGAGTGAATTCGAGCATAAATTGGATCTAGACCTTCCGTCTACTAGACCGACTGCAATAAAGGTGAAAACGTGTTCCAAACTAGTTACTAGCAACGACATCATTTCAAAAACCATTGAAAAGCCTAACAATAGGTTTCGCAGACATAAAACTACTGTTCTTATCCTTTGTGAAGGACGTTTCAGCGTAATAAAAAGGAGAACTTGCTTGTTTTTGCCGAGCCATATAATGCTCGAAAGAGGCCTATTGTTGTTTACGAGCCTTAAAGTTTGAGAATTTATTGGCGACAAAGTATAGCGCTACGGTTTTTGTGGCTGTTCGTGAATGCATTCCTTCGCTTTCTGAACACCCATGAAATTCAAAAGCGTAGGCTTTTCGATGGGGGAAACCTGGGGCTACCTCCCGAACAGTGAAGAACGGAAGATCAGGAATGGTGCCTGGTTTTAAAGGTGACGGCACACTCCTTGGATCAGATCTCACTAGCCCGAGGGAAGTGCGTGTTGTACATGATGTTTTCGTGTACCCTATTAGGGCAGAGGCTGTACAAGGCGAAAATAAACCTAAGAAGGCCACTATTTCTGTCAAGTCAGTGCGGTTCTTTTACTTGGTAGAACTAAAAATCGCTATGTATCAAGTTTTATTACTTTCATATACTTATACTTATACTTAAATACAGAAAATGAAGTAGTAGATATTATTTTATAATGTCCCATACACTTCGTTGACATCTTAGTTACTTCTTTTATATTACTGACTGACTTACACTATGACTCTGGGCAGAAGAGGTGTAGCCCCAGGTAGAGCACTATCACCCGCATGTTCAGGAGATCGAAACCCAGGTTGGCACTCGTCTAGGTCAACGGAGCCTTTGATCCTTCTAGGTCCAGTTAATTTGTACCAGACTCGTCTAGGAGGATGAAAGCACAGTCTTGTACATTGGCCGCCCACAACAACTCATTGTACGAGCCACATACGCATTAAACGCCACCAGGATTTTGAATTTAAGTCGAATGTGGGGCTCATCCTAGAAAAGGATTGATCGATTCCCAGAAGCTTTATATTTATTTCGACCTGATTTTTTGTCGGGCGATGTTAATTCACTATAATACACGATACGAAAGTCGCACAAGGATGACGAGTTATGATCAAAACTTCGGTCCTGGAAGAGACTCGATCCAAACTTGTGTTCTCCGGAATAGTGCTCTTTATCCCATACACCCAGTTTTTTGTGAGGCTTTCTCAATTCAGACTATTAATTTATTGAGCTGGTGAATTTGCGGTGATTAGTTTCTATGCTCCCATCCTATCATCTATCACTATCCTTTATCAGCTTTCTCCCAAGTACAAGTTCTCGAACGATCTCTGACGACTCTTCTTCGAAAATGCTCCTTTCGACTGACAAATCCTACCACTTTAACCACAACCACAGGAGTCTTTTTTGTAAAGGCGATTTTTCAGTTGCATGCTATTCATTGACAGTCTGATGAAGCAGTGTCCTGTGAGGATGGAAGATGAGGCATTGCTTACCAGACGGCTTCTGAATATTACATTTTATGCAAAACCCATTTGTCTTTTATGCTGTCAATTTTGCTGTATTCGGATAGAGCGTTGCTCCGATGAAAGTGAATTAAAGTTTCTTAAGAACGGGTTGGAGATGTCGATAAATCGTTGAAGAGCCGAATTCGGGTTTCTCGGATAGTTTCTCGACAAGTTCTCGATTTCTCGCTGCTTCCAAATTATTGTCCCCAAAAAAACTCCAAAATTCCTCATTAGTACCAGCAGATTCAGAAAATCCTCACTTAAAAACTGTAGTCTCATCAACGGAATTTCTGGAAACCCCAATCTTTGGCGATGTTTTCGCTTGTTTTCGCGGAAGTTGTTCCTTTTCCATACTCGTGAAGCGGAATATTCCGAAAATGCTGTTTTTCACTTCCGTTTTGGGGCATTTTATAGGAAAGTTTTACGTCGTCCTTACTTTAGACTCTGTTTGAAGAAAAATAGTAAGTGCCCACAAAACTTTCCAGAGATAACCAATTTTACCATTTGAATATTTTTACCGTAGCTTCTTGAATGGATAATTAGTATTAGTTTATGTACATACCAGTGAAACGCCTGGCTTACGATGGACATCATTTTAACAAAGTAATAAGAAAATGTAATTGAAGAGAGGGAACAGGGCATGGCTTTTTTCAACAGAGAGGGTTTGAGTGCGAAGACGGATTAATAACTCCCCATACCTGTGCTTCGAGTCGGTTTTAAGCGAAAGAATATAGTTTTCACCTAGCTTCCGGACGGGAGGAGTGCCGCGGGGGGGGGGTGTGAGATGATTACCTCGTGCAGAAAAAAGGGCTAGGATGGGATATGAGTTGAATATTCAGTTGGCTCACCCACTTCTGGGCTCCTTCCACCTGAAGCTCAGGGCAGAAAAAATTGTATGTTCTCAGCTATGAAACGTTCCTGAGCACAATTATGGGCTAATCTCCCTATCTACTCTACGCTCTAGCGCTCAATGTTGGAAAAAAGAGGAGGTCTTCCAACTACATTATCACCTTCGTTTTTTGTATAGGCATACATAGTTGTACATCGGATGGCCATCGCAAATTATTGTATAGGCCACATACGCATTCAATCCAGCAGCACGATTTTGGGGGAAGTCGAATGCGAAGGTGCATCTCAGAGGCGGGATTAATCAACGGTAGAAGAGTTTATTTTTAGGAACTTTATCCTGCTTTCCTGCTTCTTTATGGAAAAGAGGTATTCAAATCGATAATTCAATTTGCTAATTTAATTTGAATCGTTCTGATCGGTGCACTACTTTTCCTCACGAAACTTTTCCACCACAAAGGCAAGTATCATACATGAAGGTTCCACTTCTCAGTTTTCAATTTTCGACATTAAAAGTCTAGCGGTTCGGCACTTGTGGTTGTTCTTTTCTTATCAGTAGTTTTATTGGCTACTAATTCATTGTGTTACACATTCCTAGGTGTCGCCGATAATTAATTTACCCCTTGTTGCTGTTAGAAGTGCTTTCAAACTATGGAAAACCCTCATTTGGCAGTTCCAGTTTCACTTTGAGTTCTTCTCTTTTTCATGCTTCCCGATTTATACCATCTCATTGAATATTTTTATCAGATTCCAAAGTTTTCTCCTTCGTCAGCTTCCCAGCTAACATAGGTCACAGTTACTGTCAGGTCTTACGTGCATTGAAACGCCTCTGCAGTCCTAAACGGAACTCTGATGGGTGGCATTTCACGGGTAAGATTAACATAAGAAATCTTCTTATCCATAAATTCTGTGATTCTTTTCTATTTCTATGATCGTACACTTGGACACCGGTCATGCAACAATAATAAATAAACAAATAAATACAAATAAACATGATGGGAGATGGATACAGTGTTCAATGACGCGCTGCCACATGTCTGATTCGTGGAAATCACATCCTCGACGGACGCCCTCATCCGACCATGCTCCCTTCTGATCTTTGATTCGCTGTCAGACTCGTCTAGGAGGATAAAAGCCTAGACTTGAACATCGGCCACCCCGGCAAGTCATTTTATAGGTCACATACGCATGTGCATACGCATATTCGAAACCGCCATTACGAATTTGAATGGAAGTCGAATGTGGGGCGCATCCCAAGAGCGGGATTAATTGAAGCCAAAAAACTTTATTTTACCTTTTTATATAATGTCACTCTCATCCAATCTTAGTCTCGGTTATTTCTTCACCTGCCTGCTGAATCACCTTCAAGCCTTCGAGTTTGTCAGGGAGGCTTTCGTGATTAGTCACAGTGAGCCGGTTTTTTCCATGAAATTTTTAGGTGGATTTTCACAGAATCTATTTATTTACACTGGTTTCTGTAATAAGACTACATCCAACTTTTTGTTTTTTGTCTCAAACAGCTTCTAAGCTTCAAAAAAGACGAACTTATAGATTTTTCATCAGATCTTCAGGTTTTTGCGGTTCCACCAAGTTCCTTTCCTTCACACCTCTTTTCTCTTGAAGGGATCACCCCAATGCTGATGAATTTGACCGGAGAGTGAATTTTGATGAGTGTGCTCATACGCAACCATTTCCGCTTTGGCTAAATTAGAGTTGGGCAATGTCGACAACGAAGTAATTCCAACGCAGATGGCCTGTTAGAAACGTTCACTTCCGAAACCAATTAGCAGCCCCTAAAATAACGGAAGCTTTTTAGTCGATCAGCGGAAGGGTCGTTCCAGAATGTCATATTATGAAGTTCTAGCTAACTTGTCGAACGTCATACGGAAACGTGGTCAGATCAGGAGGAACTGTTTGGAAGAGCATGGTCGTACCGAAGAATTCTACGTATGCTAGTCCGACTCCATTCTGTATACCTCCCACCTAGGTCAGTAACCGATTTGGGAGTAGCTGATAGTAAGGGGCTTTGTAGGCTACTTTAAAAGTATGTAGGTCTCTACCTAATAGGCCTCGTAGTCCCAAGGTCTCAGTTCGAAGCTTCAAACGGTTCGATATTTTTAGATTTGGAAAAAATACGGGGTAGCTAGTTGAAAAAATCACTATTCAAAGTCCTTTGTCACTTACCCCTACTCAAAAATTTGCTTTTCAGTTTTTGTATTCTCCGCTCTGTAGGGCACTGGGAAGACCCCAGTCTTTGCAACGTTTCTATTCCTACAACGCGATCATTGAAAAGGATGTAATTTCGTAAATGGACTAACCACGACTTTTATGTTATTGTCTTTTTTTGCTCATTCTTTATTGTTTACTTTTCTTCCTATTCTTTGTACCTTGTAGCCACACACTCACTTATCAAAATCTTGAAGACACGTTGGTGTAAACCCGTAAGCCGTAGGCCTTTTGAATGGCTTACAGGCTGGCCGATGTTTAAGAAAACAGGAGGCTAACGTAGTTTGGAAGGATTAGAGCCCTCAGAATTCGGTGCAAAACCTCTCAAACTTCTCAGTAAATAGGACACTTCACCAAAAAAACCTTGAATGATAGAAAAGACTGATCCCTCGAAAGCCTGATCGATCGGAAGTAATCAATTAATAATTTGGGATTGTTGAAAAAATCGATATTTTTCAAGCCTTCGATTGACACTTCGAGTTGTTTTCCATTTGTGTTGGTACCTCTACATTACAATGTCTCGCCATTTTTCTCTCCTTCTCGAAGTCGAAGGCACCCCTCCTACAGACAGGTCTGTTAACGCTTGACCGGGCTCCCACAATTGAACTGTTGTTCAGCTAAGCAAGAGTTGATTTGAGAATTGTCCACTGATCCATGTCATTTTTAAAGTCTCCACATACTACCGTAATATCTCCTTCCACGAATATTTTCAGGATTCAGAGTTACTGTAAGAATCCTCTAAGTCATTGATTAATAGGAATACCGCCTCCAATTAGGCGCGCGGTACCATCACCTCTCGTGGAATCTTTGTGTAAATACAACGAGAAGACGACGAGGATGGGGCTTGTTTGCCACTGCTCTGTACGCCCTATTGTATTGGCAGTGCAGAAGAACGGGGGCGTGGTCTGGCGCTGGTCCAAGCAGCATTTTTGCCCGTTCGGCCGTTGACCGTTACTTTAACGATGGTATTCAGACGACTGCTGAACAAACGACTGCTGTCAATCCGCCGAGCTGTTCGGAGAGAACGGCTCGGCTGCCATCATCGAGTGGTGTTCATCCGGATAGTGTTCCCGCCACCGTTGGGGTTGCTCTGCTCAATGTTTGTTTTTCGTCTCACTTTCCCTCGTTCGCTACCTGCTGCCCCCTCTCTACTATTACTGTTAAATGGCCTTCAATTGGTATTGAATTCACGCGTTATGATCCCGATTTCTTCCATAAATCATCTAGCCACTTTCGGTTATCTCTCTTTTTATCCCTTTCGCTCTTTCGGTGTGAAATTCAGGGCAATCCACTTAGTACCGAATCGATTGGTTAATAAATTTGTTCACACTATTTATCTTTGAACTATGTTCAGTTCCTCCGCAGGTAAACACAAGTCTGAGTACCAATCAAATAACGAGTTCATGGGTCATTTAACGTCGTGGCATGTGGTCTTTCTTGCAATCAACAAAGGTTAAGGCTGTATTTGACAAAGACACCCCAAAATATAGCAAGCTTAAGTAAGCACGTACAAGCAAAAACAACTTGAAGGCCTCCCTCGGTGTTTTGGTCGAAATTCCTTTACGTGTGCCGGGGAATTGACCCACAGGCCACTTTTAGATCTACCGATATTGAAAATTTTGCCTTTTTATATCTTCATACAATATTTTCAAATGACGACAATCGCAATGAACTTAAACAGGCATAAATTTCTCCCAAAAAGGCCTTGTGTGAGATAGTCTTTCAAAGTGAAAGTATAAGGCGTTCTGTAAGTCCTCTGAATGGGTAGGAGAGGGGATCTGAGAAAGGGGTTGTTACCTTCTGAAAAAGAGCTTGTGAAGTCTGTAACTCGGTTGGCTACTACAGTTTAATCAATAGTTCCAGCAATTGGCCAAGAAACTCTACCATAACCTTCCAATCACTCCTACAATTTCGGGCTGAAGACAAGAATAGTACGCGACTGTTCCTTCACATTAGCAGGTCCACTCAAAGGTTTTCTTGGGAAAACTGGAGATTCGTACAATTTTTTTGATGTTCTTTGTTGGAAACACTGTTTTGGTGACTAGGGAACCTAAATGAAAGAGTTATCAAGTAGAACGAAGAGTAAAGTAGTAGGTACAAGTCATCGACGTTTCTCTTCGCCGACTCCAGCGGAAGCAAAATCGTACGCTATCGTTCATTGATCGTATTCTGATGAATTGTGCTTCCTATCGTTGTTGTTCTTTCTGCTTAACTTTTTCCTGATATTCTTTTTTGTATACGGAAGTTACGTGTCCTCGAGAGTTCATCTCTTGATAAAGTCTTCCCTTACATTAGTGATAAGACAAACAAGACCTACTGCAATGAGAACGAGGAACGGGGTCACGAGTCGTGGAATCCAAGAAAAATGTTTGTTCGAGATAAGTCTGGGAAAGAGGAGGGGAAGATGGGAAAAGTGAAATAGCAGTGGAAAAGTCATAAATATTTGATGAACCATTATATGCACCCCCAAAGCTTCATTGGAATTCGGTCAGGTAGGAGGAGAATGGGAGATGGAGAGAGATCGCGCTGACGGGACCACTTTTGTCAACCTATGCTTGACTCTGACTAGGGGGCAAATCGCGTGTTTACTTTCTTATTACAACCTGTTTCAAAGGATAAGGAGTAAAGTATTCGGCATTGAGCAAACCAGCTCTTGGGATGCGCCGTGCAATCGACTTCTATTTCAACTTTTTTTCCATTTTTTATCTCTTACTCTTTATTGCCTACTGCCAAACTGGTAGCTGTTTCACGAATGTCATACCTAGACTTGAACCTATGTTTAAGGAGTCTGACTGGTTTGAAGTGAGGGTTCAGCCAATTTTGCATAATATAAATAACCAGTAAGCCTGTTTGCAGTAAAGGCTGGTCCATAAACTGGAATCGATGTGGGAGGCCATAGAATTTATGTTATTTTTTACTGGTCTCTATCCAAAGTTCAAGTTTTACTGCCTAATTTTTGTACTGTTTCGGTAACTACGCCATTCGACTAGTTTGAGTTTTTTACTTGCAGTGCTATTTGGTACTTGCACTTTGACGTCACCTATCTAGACCAATATAATTCATAAACGAAATATTGATATTAAAAATTATGGTCATGATACTAATATGCATTGATTTATTGATCATGATCATACTTCCTGTTTATACTTTGAAAATCGCTGCCTCATGTCGTATTTCAACACGTTTTTTTGTCTGAGCGTATGATTTTCCCGAGTTTGCCAATCGATATCTATTTATCTGCTTGATAACCTGTTTCTCACTTGTACCCATCCTTTGTAGAACGCAAAATGAGCTCAAGCTGCTAAATCCCTCGAATCCCTTAAACGCGTCAATCGATAATGGCACGTTTGATGTGTTTTCGTACATCAAAAAAGCACGTGAGTACTTAGAAATTTGTTTTTAGCTGATTTTGCTACTGTAGCCATTTCCTTCGTTTTTTTGCATTGTTTCAATATTTCTCTGTTCTTTGATGCGGTTACCTGGAATTTATCCTTTCAACACTATCACATTCCGTTTTTTTTTTCCATTGAGCTCCGTTACTCTCCTAATTAAATGATAGATGTTACGGTGGCTATTTTGGCTATCGCGCAAAATGTCAATGAAATTTTGCAGAGAATTAGATTTATGGTTTCTCAGACATCAAATTGATTCATCTGCAGGGGTGACAGCATGTTTACGTTATTTATTGATCTTGGGTGCAAAAATATAAACAGAAAACAAATACAGTTTCTTGACAGTACTTTGTATGGTTATCGATCCGCACCAACATATCAATAAGTGGAAAGGTTTTGTACATAATTTCCAAAGTTATTACTCAGTTTTCATGCTATTGTCGCCACAACTGTCGGCTGGGATAGGATACACCTACGAATGACGCGTCCTCATTCGGGTAAAGGCCCTTCTAGGTGTCTGACCCTTTCTTCGTGCCACTCCCAACCCAGTGGAGGTATTGATGGGCTCCGACAAGTTCTGTAGTTTCATTTATTGCGATTAACGATAGATTCTCCCAGATTTGTTAAGATCGAACTCATTCAATCAGTGACTGGGAATTAGGTCGAATTCCTGACTGGAATTCGACAAAAGAGGGAAGACACTGTTACCGATCTACTATAATTGAGCTACCGTCAAATTTTTTTGGTCACTCTCTCGGGTTCAGAGAGTGGCCACAGGCATGCTTCGGCTTCGATGGTTCTCCATCTCCTTCTAATTCCTAGCGTTAATACGAAAGCATTATAGATCGACTCCCTGAGTGGAATATTATCAGAGGAGTCAATCTAACAATAGCCATTGTCAAGTTACATCTGAAGCTTTTTTGGTTTCCCTCTAGTGCATGGATAAAGGTAGATGGGAATGGTGGATGACGACGAATGGCATTTGCCAACTTCGATAGTTCATCTTTTTCATCCCCGTAACATTGCACTCAATCTCTTTTTTGAAAACGTAGGCCTCAATTTCGAAGGAATTCCCCTTGACGATGTCCCCCTCTCTCTTCGCTGGAGCCCCTCATGATTGTTTATGAAGATGCACGATACAAAATCTAGAGTCCTCAAGCAAATCCTTGTTCATATTGAAGTTGAAAAAATGTAGGTGATGGGAAAACTGAAGATCAGATATTGCTGAATCTCCTTTTACACTTGAGCAACAGCAAAGCGATTTGGGACAACAATTTTTTCCTTGGAGAGGTCACCTGTTTTAGTAAAGGATCTACTGAAGTGGAACGATCGGATCATTTAAGCCTACAGTAAGTCAGCTGTAATCGTTGAAGGTAACTTGAATGAGAAATAAAGTTTCTTGGAGCTACTTAGTCCCGTTTTGGGATGCGCCCTCACATTAGACTCCCGTTCAGAATCGTAATGGCGTTTGAATGGTATGTGGCCTTCGATGTGACAAGTCTATGAATCTATCCTCCTGTTTAACCGTTGAACCGGAGTGATTTAAGTCTTGGTAGGCCTGGGTCGATAGGCCCGGGATGAAGTTGATTTCCAGGAGTCAGAACGGAACTGACCGATTTTCTTCTGATAACTCTGCTCAAGATCCTGTAAGACAGCTCAAGGTCTTCGGGTAAGTTGTTTCGCTGAAAAAGGGTGATCCAATCAATGGATAATAGTGGGCGTTTCTTCAGTTCAACAATACGTTCGTCGTTGAAAAACGGGTTTTATGATGCAGTTTGAGGCCATTGAGAGGTAGTTGATGTGAAACGTGACGAGCCCCGCGTTTTCTTTAACAACGCTCACGTCTTTGCACTTTTCCTTTGACTTTGGTGAACGTAGTGTACGTAACGGCTACGAGGCCTACGACTTGGCCGCGCCATAAAGTTTTGAGAGTCTCGAATGAACTCTTTTCTATAGACCGGGGATTACGGTGATTTCGAGATATCCCTGGGGAATTTGAACATCTACATAAGTATAATTTGTTATACCCTTCGTGGCGAAAGAAAGTACAGGAGGAAGTAAATTTGGGACTTGGAAAACTACCACTTTTCGTCTATCTTTCCATTGAAACCTGTCCTGCAAGGTATGAAATTGATAAAAACGTGATTTTATGGGTCCTGTGACCTCGATTATCTGGATTCGCACTTCACCGGGGTAATTTATGACTTCTTACTATACATGGACTTTATGGATTGCCTTAGAACTTATTGCATTTATTTTTTGTTCCGAATTTTCGTTTGTCTTAAGTTAGCAGAAAAGGCGGCGATGGTGTATTGGCAAGTGACGCACTTCGCACACGCATAGTTACGGGTTCGAATCCCGGATCGGTAGCCACCTGGACCAAGCATACTATCTATTCGGAGTCGTTTAATTGGTATTTGATTCGTCTAAGAGTTCAAAAGCACTAAGGAGAGTGCCGGTTGGACATCGCAAGTCATTGTTTAGGACACGTAAGCATTCAAAGGCGATCACGATTCCGATTGGGAGTGAAATGAGCGGGCTGATCCATTCGGGATTGACCCACCACGAAAAAGTTACCCGGGATCTTTTTGAAGGCTCTAAAACTCCTACCGTAGCTGCCGAGGAACGAAATAGCAGGGTAATGAAAAAGATCCGGAATTTCCTAAATAAAATAAGAAATTAATTGCATATCCAAATGAATACGCATTATTGAGAACGGGAACAGCTCCAAAGTCTATCGATATAATTACCGTCAGTGGGACACAAAGCACCCATTTTTTTGATCCCATTAGATGGGCTGATTCGCTGCATAATTACCTGGCGGGACTACCCAGTTGGCATCAAACAAACAGACGACACCAATTGCCCTTTTACATCTTTTCTTCACCATCTTTTATCTGCTTTTGCTTTAAATTTTTCTTTCTACAAATAATTCCCAGGTTATAAATGATAATTCAAAAATGCCCCAGGTTCAGGATGGGAAAATAACCCAAGTACGGTCTCATAAGTGTACCTCAAAGTTATTGTTGTCAGTGGTAACTGAAGGAGAACAAGTTTTCATATTGAAAAAGTGCAAAATATCGAGTTACAGAACTACAAACATATTGATGAAGGAGCTCTACAGTAGGAGAAGGGACTGAGGGTGCTTACCATGTACATAGTTGAGCCCGATTCTATGTTCTTTTTTACAATGATCCCACTCGATACAGAGAGCCGGAAATGCCACCACTTTGACTGGTCGATGGGAAAAGTTTATTGGCCTTCACATATCATTTCCTGGAGTGATGATGCCCACCTTTTTGTTCCTTACCTGTTTTCTTCTCAAACGAAGGAATGCTGCACACCTTTCTCGTCCCTCATCTGTTTTTCCCAAATGGAAGGATGCTGCACACTCTCAGCTCCAATTTGTAAGGCTCTGAGTCTTTCCACTCTACCGAGAAGGCAATGTACAGCGATAAAAACTTTTGAAGATGATTAATTGAAGTTGGGACGATGTTCAATTTTCAAACGATTAGCATTCAAACTAAGCCTAATAGATTGTAGACAAATTAGTTTGACAGCTATAAATGCTAATCAATGGGTTTACGAGCTGTAAAGTTAAGTATCGCTTTGTAATGACTAGGCTTATGTGACGAGCTGAAATGGTGATCACCACTACTACCTGACACGGTTCATGGCACTGGATCCCACGAGGAAGTAAGAATGCACTCTCACCAGATGCTTACCCGCTAGTTAGGCGTTCTCTGCTACCTATCATTTAAATCTGAAGTTGTCAAGAACGATAAGAATACTGGGCTAAACATCGACAAGCTGGTAAGGTAGAGAGTAAGAAAGAAGCCGGGGGCGCAATATTATCTCAAAATTCAATCTATTCTTTCAGTCTCGAAGGAAAAGTGGGTAAATGGCTACAGCTCAGAGTTAGTGAAGATACTCAGGAGCTCATTGTTTATTATAATCTTGGAAGTCTGCCTCACACAGGCCTTCCTCTCTCAGAAAGAAAATCGGTTCCTCTAAGTTTGTAGCGTTTTGAATGCCCAAATAGCTTATTCAACGGCCTGCTCTGACCAGTCGATTATAAATCAGTGCCTCTCAGACGAGTCTGGTATCAGTTAACTCACCCTGGAGAGATAGGAGGCTAGATTGGCCTAGTCAGGTCTCTGTCTCGGACTAGCACCTCGAAGATCTGTGTCTGGGACTTGAACCTTGAACTAAAGGATGATAGCGTGCCTCTTGCCCCTACACCACCACTACCAGAATAGATATCAATAGAAGCTGTTGGGGGGAGGCCTATATCGCTTGAATTCCTTTCATCCACTACGATTTTACGTTATCTTCAACCTTGAACCGTTAGAGGGAATTTTTGACTTTCCGAACAGTGAAATTGATGGAAACTGATTACATTCATGTGCAACAAACGGCTTAAAAAACTAAAAAAATGATAGACCAAGTGGGCACATATGCCCCATGTCACACAAGGGCGGAGGGATCTATAGCTTAAGGGAATCTTGCTTTCGTGCTCATCAACAGAGAGGAGCGGAAAAACAGTCTCTAAAACGAATTACCGCAGGAATCGTAAGGTTGTAGAAGCAGAATCAATTATTGAATGGTCGATTACAGGATGTTCCAAAAAAAAGAACTCCCTTATGGGAAATGGAAGGATATTTCAAATTTTTGGAGCTATTTGGGAGATTTCCCACGTGTGCCACTTGCTGTGCCCTTTGCCCTTCGAATGTGAAAGAAAAATCACCAAATGTCGACCTTTAAGTGCAAGCGATGGCGGGATTGTAAAAAACAGTTCGCCACTTTTGTCCTTTTCGTATTTGGATAGAACTGACGTACACAACCCATTTCACTTCGTTGCTTTCGGGAGATCTTTCTGCTAACAACGTCCCCACATCGGCGGCAGCTTAGGGTAGCCAGGCATGTGGTTCTTCTACACTTTAGTAAACCCTAACAAATTTATCTAGAAGTTGAAAACATTTGGCTAAAAATCGGTCGACGTATGGCCGAAAAACTAGTTCTTTTTTTCCAACGGATGGAAGGAGAATATACTAAGTTAACCAGTCCTTTCTTCAAGATGCAGCCATGCATTCGACCTCCATTCAGAAATCGTAGTGGGGGTCGAATGTGCTTAGGATTCTACGATGGCTCGCGGTGTGCAGCCGAAACATAACTCAGTGCTTCATCCTCCCACATCACTCTGTTACCAATTGAATAACCCTAGGGGATGGAAGGCTAGGATGGCCTGGGCAGACATCGATCAAAGATCCTCTCGACCATATCGGCATACCAATTGTCTGATCCACTTGAACGGAACTCGATTGACAACCCCATATGCATGAGGTGATTCATGTCGACAAATTGTCCCTATAATTTATCTCTGTGAATCCTGGCCGAATTGGCCTTCGAACCCAAAACAAATACGTGATTTTTGATTGGCTGAATGGTATTTGCAACGTTTGATCCAGCAGAATCCTCTAATCCAACGGAAGCAGAACATTAGTCAGTTTTTCTCTGTAGCCAGTATTCGTCACCTGATTCGGCTTTGTATTGTAAAAACTATTTATTCTCCTAGGAAGTAGGAAGGAGAAACCGGCTTCTAAAATCGAAACCAAAGAGCCCAGCAAAAGTGCAGTCACTAAGAAAGGGCACGATTGCTGCAATTTTTTTTCCACAAAAACCTTTTCCCATCGTAACAGTTGGCTCCAGAACTTAGGTTGTTCAATCAATGACGCATCGTCATGTAAGAGTGCATCACAAAAGGTAAAAAAATGAAAGTAACCAAACTACTATTCTATACCTGTAGAGCTCTTTTTGAATAGACCGTTGTTACCAGTAATTCGATCCGCCTCTCAATCTCACAGACCGAGTCTGATCTTCAACAACTACGGCATGAAAGTTGTACTTCAGTAGGGCTTTTCATCTTCGAGTTCAAATTCAGTCAAACTAAACCTCCTAAGAAATTTGAAATTTTTGCGAGGTTGAGATCAGAATGGGGTGAAGGGGGGGGGGGGGGGGGAGGAGAAAGGAAGTACCCGCTGTGAACCAACATAACCGCCACAGGCTTTTCGGGAGTGTGCCGTGTCCCTGTCCCAGTAATAATATTGCCCAGTGCATGAGCGACTTTGATATTCGCACAAGTGTATGTGATAACTGAATTCAGGGGCCGTTTTGAAGAACCGTTTCAACCTTTACTAATGTTCGCTGAATGCGATAAATAAGTGCAGGACTGACTCAGGCAGGAACCGAACTTGAAGAGTCTTAGTAAGAAACGAATTCACTCAGTAACCCGTTTACGACAAGAATTCGACACTATTTGCTTGTACCAATCACCCATGGAATCTCTTAACTCGAGATTTGTTGCATTCAGGAGCTGGAAAGATTACTTAGGTTATTTTCCACCTATGAAAGCTCCCATACTAAGTTGGAAGAAGAGAGTAGGGCACTCTTTTCAGAACTTAGATATTACAGGGGCACTAAAACTTAACTGAATATTGTCGGGCATTTTCCAAAATCTTGGACGTTTCATACCTTTCAAAGACCACATTCCTTTTATTCCCCCTTCTCCCTCACCTTCCCAAACATAGAACTTCATCAGGCTCCATTGGGTTGATCGTGAGGTGAGCTGGTAATCTATTACAATATTATCAAGTAAGCTGGGGAGAGAGAACATATCGGTTCTTCCACATCCAACTCTCAGCTTAAGCTGTCCTATCATTTCAAGATCCCTCAAAGTCTTGGCCATCCAAATGAGCATGTAAGAGTAACGTATGGTACCGACTACGCTATAAAAATGATTATGGCTGGGTAGTTGATCGGTGGTCGAAAGGTTCCGCCGCCGTCGCATTTTTCCGCCCGTGCTTCACAATGACACCGGTTGTCAAGCGCAATAACGACAGACCGTGATGCCGTTTGATGTGATCGAAACGAAGGATTAAAGTTTCGTGTCAATCGCAATTATAATTCGACTCGCCCTCTGTCCAACCTTTCGCCGGCAAACGTCGCAGCGCAGGTTCCGCCTACGACGGAGAGCCACAGAAAACCCTTCTGTCTACGAAGGGGGGCAAGGGACCAGTCTAAGCCCATTATGCTGAAACATAGCAAAGAAAGGCTTTGAAATTTGCAATCGAAGAAGTAGTGGGAGAAGGGACACGCGTAACGACTTCTTTCAGATACATTTTCACTACAATTCCGACAAGTTACTGGTAGAGACTGCGACAAAATGGAATTCCACAGTTCAAGTGGCAATCAGAAAACCAGCTAAACATGTTTGGCAGTAAAGTAATTTATATTTGAAGTACCCTATTACCGAGTTCAATCTTATGAAATTTTGCTAATAACGTTCCCCGGCATCCCGGAGATGCTCGATGAAAGGGAACTATCAGCAAGGGAGACCGAAAAAGGCACGATGACTTTCTGTGTTTCCTAACCATGGACGGCTTCTATTTCGGCTATTACTGCCACATTGAAAGACCGTAAGCAGTATATTCCTCTATTTATTTATATATTTGTATACACCCTGGAGTGTGCCATACATTATAAAAGCGGGGCTCTGAGACCGGGGCTCTGAGGCAGTTTCTTCCGACAAAAACTAGAAGTAAATGCTCTGAAAGAAGAAAAGGAGAGCTTAAAGGTACAGTCCAAGGCTGAGGGAAAACATCATAGTGTGAAAAGACGAACGAAGAAAGAGCAAGAATATCGCATGAAGGGGAATCATCAAGATCACTTTGAGGCCTCTGAATGTGAACTCTACGTTTATCTGCCTGACCCAAATAATCACTGTGGCAGTACGCCGCCTGGCAGTAGCCCAACCGTAATGCGCGAAGTCGCCTTAAAACTTTGCAACCTTCAAAATTTCGTTTTCTTCAGTAGGTAGCCCGACCGTAATGCTCCTATGGGAGAAGCTGTGCTCCCATGCTCAGGCTCCTCGTAACTTCACCTAGAGCTAGCCTATTTATCGTCTTCTCAGAAAAAGAGAATTCACCAGCTCCTACGTGGGAAGGTGAACGATTTGGCTTATTGTTAGTCTTATTCAGAATGCATACGATGAGCAAAATAGAAAAGTACATAGCGCTGCGCTTTGATCTACAAAGCCATTATTACAGGGCTTACCAAGAAGTCTGTATTAGAGTATTACTTGAACAGCATCGTTATTCTCGATTCAAGAACATTTTCCTAATGTTAAGAGCGAAACGCCTAACCTCACAAAAGCCGTTCAACCAAAAAAACCGCTAATAAAACTGAAGCGAATTATTTTTGGGTTAATGGATCACGAAGATCAACCTACTAGCTTCAAACAATCTTTATTTGTATGTTTAAAAGGTTCGCATTGCTCATGATTTGCGTGAGAGCACTTTCAATTACCTCTCAGTAACGTGCGTTGCGGTGTACCGGTAAACGGAGCACGGGCACTGTCACCCAAAAAAAGGTCCGGAGATCGAATCCTGGATTGGTACTCAGGCCAACCAAACTTTCTATACCTTCTGGGTCAGTAAATTGATTCCAGGCTCGTCTGGGAGGACAAAAGTATTGTCTCGTACATCGGCTGGCCACCTCAAGTCATTGTATAGGCCCCACATGCATTCGAACCGCCACTACGATTACGAAGGATGATCGGGGAGCGCATATGAAAATGCGTTGGTTATTGCAGAAGAACCTCCCCCTTTCATCCCAGTTCTGCCCCAGACAAATCGAGCCCTGATGGACCGGTTGTGCTTTTTGGCCTCAGTGAATTCAATCTGAACGCAGTGTGCGAATTTGATAGGGCTCTTACAGCAATGAATGTAGTTCGCCTATTCATTGCTCAAATCAGCTATGTAGATTTTCCAGTGATAAGAAAGTCAGAAGCGAGAAAGTCATATACGTCCAATTGTATAGCGTAGTTATAATTCCCGTTCCCACGATAGCTTGAAATTGGCAGCGGCGTTCTAAAACGACGACATGACTATACAATTTCTCCAAAACCTTCTCAACCAAGCGTTGTTAGTTGGGGGTTCACGAGCCTTGAATTGTTCGTTGGGCTGTCAACTTTCCACCCATTCTCCGGATTCTACAAGCTGTTTTCCCCAGACCTACTCCAGCGGAGACCACAAAGTCATCTGAATGGTCAAGCGAAAACTGAGTTAGTAATAACAGACGTACATTTGTTAATTTTGAGTTCAAGACGCGAAAGTCCCTTCCTCTCATTCCCTACCCGTTGCCATTTATCCCTCATAGCTATGTACCTCCATGGACACCCAGATCGGACTGACGCTCTTCATCCTCAGGTAGTGGTTCGTCTCAGACAGGCGGACACCAAACTTTTGGTTGACCACTACAATACTTTTTCTCGATGATTTTGAAGGTATTCTCTGAGCTGGGGATGCAGTGCTTTAGCCACAAATTATCGTCCATTCCCCCCAAACCATCCCTGATGAAATTCATTGTGAAAGGAAAGGAATGGAAAATAGTTAGTAACCTCTAGTATGAGAGGAACGAATGAGTGCTGTTTCATGACGGTAGATACCTACGGAATGTTCGAGGTTTGCAATGGCTGTCGTTTCTTGACAGAAGGTCGATGTAACAACAACATAAGGAGTTGAAGGTCAACTTTCTTCAACAATACTTATGGTTCCCCTTACCCCTAGCCACCACTGTTTTTCGTGCACGTGCATTTCCCACAAAGGTCATGTTGTCGAGGGAAAACACCACGGATGTCAATTGCTTCGTTTTTATTTGTGTAGCATAAACTGTCACATTTATTTCGATGAGTTCTGCAAACAAATAAGCAAAGTTTTGACCCCAGTAAGGACAAGTAAAAAGTGACCATGAGGGCATTGCATGTGCGTGCGACGAAATGAAGGACACATGATTTATATGCTGAATGTTTGATTTATTCGAGCTTGAGATTGGTAAAACATTAGCAACGGCTGACTTTATAGAAGAATCGCCTTCTTTGGGGCCAACTTGAGAGCATATTGAGCGTTAAGGAAGTATCTGTCTGAAATTTCGCAAAGTCTAAGCCCATTCGGAAGACACTGTCCACTTGCATGCGGAGAACATATCACGAGGCTTCGTAATATCGCAGTCGATTTACGAGTTCCGGGCATATTTACGACTTTTTATTTCTGGCTCTAAAATGTGAAGTTCACGCTGGTACACGTGTGCTCCAGAGCACTGACCCCACGTTCTAGCAACCTAGCTGAAGGAGTACGTTATACAACATGAAGGGAAATCCCCATGTGCTTCCTGACCCAACCAATGAGTCCTTAAGAGTGGAGTTTTCGAGCCAATTTTGACATACCGCGAGATAACTTACAACTTAGAGTGCCTTCTTTCTGAAGAATATTCTCACGGTTCTATTTTCTGCCATTCTCACTATCAAACTGTTTACCATTCGCAAACCCGCTTTCAAATCCACTTTTTACTTGATTTTCTCAAATCTTGTTCTTGAGTGGATTTTGGTAGAGACTGTACACTGGAAGGCACTAAGCAAGTAGGGACCTAATACCCTATTTGAGATGAGATGTTCCTCCCAAGTATGTGAACGTACCTGCAAGAACATATTCCAGCGACATCCATCTCAGGGAAAAACTCTTGGAAAATCAACGGCATGTTTCAGATAACCGAAAAGGCTGGTTCTTTTCCGTTTCCCGTCATTAGCATTTCCAAATGCAAAGCTCGTGAAAATCCCCCGAAACGATTTCTGGTAATGATCAACCCATTGACGACCGCGCCTTTTACATTGTCCTTACGTTAACTTCTAATTTCCCTTGTAACTGTCGTTGGAAGTGAATGATTCCTGGACCACGATGCCTCAAGATTCTCTAGAAGGTTGTGAGCTCAGCTGATACTTGGAGACTGGAAAAAATTATAAGAACAGAGTAATGTAAATACTACAGCAGCACGACATGACGTGGCCCCCCGGCGGGCAGGCGGTCGTCAGTGGGTTAATGGGCAATGTTCGGATGTGGCAATCATTGCTAATAGGGATATGTGATTTTTAGGGACATAGCGACTTGACAGAGAAAGACTGAGATAAGTTCTGAAAGCTTCTCTCGAGGAACTCAGGGGCATACAGTTTTCACATCGTGACACCTCAGATCATCAAATATCTCAGCACATGGCGTGAACGCCTTTTCCAGAATTCGAAGGTTGAGTTCATAATGGATAAGTTATGAAGGGGATTATGGTAGCAGTGGATCGAAGGTAGGGTATCCTTGCTTCAAGTGTTCTAGTGGCAAGTGGCGCCCTATGATACACGCATGATCACGGGTTCAAATCCCGGATCACTATCCATCTGAGCTAACCAAGCTTTCCATCCCTGCAGGGTCGGTTAGTTGGTACCAGACTCGTCTGGGAGGATAGAAAGCCCTAATTGGTACATCGGCTGGCCACCACGAGTCATTGTATAGGCCATATGCATTCAATACGCCACTACGATTCTGAATAGAAGTTGAATGCATGGGCGATTCTCCCAAACGGGATCGATTAAAGCCCCAAGACTCATATTTTATCCTTTAGACAGTGGAGAGGTTTCAGATTTGGCAGACAATTGGTCAAGCTTCCACGCATTGCGGGTAATCTTCCCAGAGGGTTATTGGATAAAGATAATGGGACCACTTTGAAGGACAGTTTCACCGCCGAAACCACATGATTAGGAGCATCCGTACTTTTAGCTATTCAGACACCGATTGAAGGCACAGTTCACGATAAAAATGGTTCATGAGAGTTTCCAATAGGATGAATCAGAGGTCCCTTTGAATACCATACCTGGCGCCATTAGGTCGGAAAACGGTCTAGTTATTGAGTTATAAAGGCCCAAAAATTGTCCTTTGTGTATCCTCGGACGTGTTTCACAGGCGTTGTGGAGTCTGCACTAATCACAGGGGTACCCATGTAGGAAACTCAAACAACTCATCATGACCCATAGCGACAGTAAAAGACAGTTCCGTACAGTTCTGGCTCGTTGTAGTCAGTTCCTTGCGCAATAGCAACAACTGGAATCTCGTCCGAATACCCCTTCCATGTTATTTCCGTCACGGTAATCTCGTCCAACCGCTATTTTCCCTAGTTTTCAGGAGCCATTTTTTTTCGAAATCAGCGAACTTTCTCGTGTCTCGAATACCAATAACTATTCCCAACCTATACTTCCGCTTTCCGAATGAAAGCGGGTACCTCAAAATTATCGTGAACTGTGCCTTCAACGAATTATTTGAACAGAATATCTCTTCAAAAGAGTATCTATAAAAGTGTTGCAGACTTCTGGTCTCCTTCTTACAGTGCGCTATTCAAAGATGGCTCAAAGTTGCTCTTGTGTAAGTGGCATCGTTTAAAACGTAAGGAAGTCATATTGAGAGTCTATGGCTTTTGCGAAAAGCTTTGAGATTGTTGATTTTCTTTGCTTGAACTCGGACGAGGTTGATAAGAAAACAACTTTATTCCGGCTAACGTTTCGGCGCGGATCGCCTTCTTCAGAGCCTGGAATAAAGTTGTTTTCTTATCAACCTCGTCCGAGTTCAAGCAAAGAAAATCAACGTTTGCACTATGCCGAGGTTTAGAGATAGCCGTACATAGCTTTGAGAATGTCCTACGACTACAAAGTTGTCATAGGTCTACAGCCCAAAAGTCGAATGTTCGGGAATTTCAATGAAGGAATGGTAAAAAAGGGTGACTCCTGCGTCACCCTAATTCATATGCATGTGCGTCAGGTTGCCATGCGCCTTCTCCTCCATTCGTAGTTTTTGTGGATATTCTCTCGATACAACGGCAAACCAAAAAGGTTCAGGAACTTCCGTAAGTGATTTTCTAGTCCTTAAGCACTCTGGAAAGAAATGGGAATTCGTGAGTTATAACGTTTACGTTGTTAATCAGTTCCATCTTTGGGATGCGCCACATCATTCGACTTCTTTTAAGAATCGTTGTAATGTTCTTACTTCATATGTGGCCTTTACAATAACTTAGGATGATCAGTCGAATCACAAGACAGTGTTTCTATCGTTCCAGACGACTTTGGTACCATTTAACCGACTTCGTTGTGAATAAAGTCAAGGACAGCTGGGCGATTATCGGTCCGGGATTCAAACCCGAACATACCCTGTGATATTATGCCAGTTCCCCCTAGACTACCTCTTTACTATGGCAGTATACTCTTCAAGTGGTCAGCGACTGATCAAGCACCTACCTTAGGCATAGTCGTTACTTTTACTAATTCGTTACTTAACAGGACAACTTCTCTGGGTTCCTAGCCATCAGTGGACTTTAGTTTATCTTCTGCCTTTTACGCCCTATATACAAGGTATCGAATAAATAAATAAACAAGTAAATAAACGGTCTCGAAGGCTGATATGCGTCTAATTGACATTTCTACCTTTTTCATGGCTGTAGAAGTAGCAGCACCGCAATGATTGAATGATTTACAGATTCTTTTCTAAGGGCTGCCTAGTGAATTTCTGGCGGTGGTGGTGTTTTTGCCACAAATTCTGCACTCAATTTGCAATTCTCAAAGAACTCACCTCCAGAAAGAAAGAAGGCTTTCAGAAGTTTAACGACGAGAATTTGCTCAAAGTGGTTTCCACTGCAACGTTACTTTTTCAGATGATCAAACTGGTGCTGTAAACTTGTTCTACGTTCTCCATTTCGTAGGAGACATTTCACCGATCTAGTCAAATGCGATTTTCACTTCGCTTTCTTCTCAAAAACGACCATATTCGTGTAGGACCGATTGCTTTCGCGTGTCTAACAACAAAATACGTCAGTTGCACTTTAGCATAGACCCCCGTTGTATTTGTCAAGCTAAGGAATCAACGGTCGTTTTCCACTTGTCGACACTCGAAATGTCAACTACAAGTGGCTTTTCGGTCAGCTAACGAGGCCGATTTCTGAGAGGGGACTGAAACGGTACATAAAAACCTGTAACACAACGTGGTGATGGGTTGAAAGCGAAATGGATGGGTATAGAATAAGCGCAGTAGTTAGAGGCGGCTTCAACCGAACCTTGTCCCAAGTTCAGTTTCCGTTAGGGGTCAACTGAGCTATCCTTCCACCTCCCACCTTCTTCCTATCACCTCTGTATGCGGGGTGACGAGGGAAGTTGGGTATGTGCTGATTGACCCATGTGAGTGTACTGGTGAAGGACGACTGCAGGAATTCTTGATGACGTGTTTACAAGCAGTTAGAGCATAATTGAATAGAAAGGCTGACTCATGTCAAGGCCGCAGGCTTCTATACTGCCTTGGAATGCTGACGGTCAGCAATTCTTCCCCGAAGCAATATTAGAAACCCTGAATGCTTGACATCTTTTGTAGAAGCATGGTCAAGACCCAGCGCTCCACTTCCGCTCATTTATTGCTATTTTTTTGAAACTCTGTTAGAGCTTTTGAGAGTTGTGAGTTTTCTTCCCAAATTACTCCAGTTCTTTGCTCAGCACTCATGTTAGAGCAAAAACTGTCCTTTCTGAGAAAAAAGTAAAAGAGTCACAATCAACGTGTAACAATTATTATATGAGAGCTCCAAAGGGGATAAAGCCGAATTCACGTGTTTGGCTTAACCCTGATTAAGGAACTGCCTAGGAGGGAACTAAATTCTGTGAAACATCCCCACTTATCACTTTGAGGATACCGCATTCGGAACTTCTAAATAGGTCCGATATTTCTTCATGAAAGACGTCTCCTAATGAGTCTTTGATATTTATCATCACCATATCAATATGCTAGGGCGGAGATGGTATAGTGCCAACTGGCGCACTATCTCACACGCACGGTCAGGGGTTCGAGTCCCGGGTCGATATCCGCCTAGGCCAACCACGCCTTCCATTCCTCCGGGATCGGCTAATTGGTATCACACTCGTCTGGGAGCGTAAAAGGGCTAATTTGTACATTGGCTGGCCGCCGCAAGTCATTGTATAGGCCACATAAGCATTCAAACGCCGCTGTGATTCCGATTGGAAGTCGAATGCGGGGCGCATCCCTCAGACGGGGTAGATTAACGTCCAAAATATTATCTTTTATCCTTTTTATCAATATGCTTTTTCTTTTTTTCTAGGAACATATAATTGTTTATGATCTCTCCTATGATAAGTTTAAGCTCTCAGCTTGCTCAGCTCGCCTTAGTAATGAGATCTTACGCGCAACCGTTGAACCCATGAATTTTTGATCATGTCCTGAAAAGAAAGACTGAAAAAGCTATCAATCGATTGATTGATAAGATAGAATGAGCCGACAAAGGTAATGGATGGAACATCTTTTGTTTACCTTAGGAATTGTGGACCAAACCGACACAATGCATACACATATGTGCCTATGTTTGCATATACGTAGAATTACCAAATGGAAGGGGCTAGTTGACTGTTAAGTGAAATGATAGAAAAAGTGAAGTTTCTTGATAATAGGTGTATTGACGGAATGGAGTAGTGGAATGAGGCGCCACTTCTACATGTACAACACCTGGAACAACCTTTTGGGCAAGGATACAAACCGTACTCATCTATACAGTCAGTAGCTATCAAAGGTTTCCGAAAGTGTTTTGGCGTTCATCAATCCTTTCTGAGGGATGCGCCCTGCATTCGACTGTAATTGAAAATCATAGTGACGGTTTGAATGCGTGTGGGGCCTACCCAATGGCTTGCTGTGGCTAGACGTTGTACAATTTAGTTTTTTCATCCTTTTAGACGACAGACAGACCATTCCAGTGGACTTTGTTTTAGAGTACTATCTTCTTAGTACCATCATGCATCCGATTTATTCATATATCAGAGCAAACCACTTGTGATAACTTTTAAGGGTTTGGGAAAGGTTCAAGAAAAATCAAAAATAAGGATAAAAGTAACGGATGAAGTCCCGGGGCCTTAATCAATTTTGTCAGAGGGATGAGCCCACGCATTCGGCTTCCATACAGAATCGTAGTGGCGCGTTGAATGCGTATGTGGCCTATACAATGAACTGCGGTGGCCAGCTGATGCACATGTCAGTTGTTTTATCCTTCCAGACGAGTCTGGTACCGATCAGGCGACCTGGAGGGATGTAAGGCTTGGTTGGCCTAGGCGGGCATCGATCTGGAGCTCGAACCCCTGAACATGCGTGTGATATAGTGCGCCACTTGATACTATGCCACCTCCGCCGCCATCCATTAAATATAATATTAAACCTATTTTGTTGCTGACAGTGTGTCATTTGAATAATTCTAATACTGTAACGCTCTTATGTACGTGTGCTTTCGGAGTTTCACTTTTTTTACACGGTAATGTGAGAAAACTAGAAATCTGGAACTGTCCAGATGTACCTTCTAGAAATTGGCTCAACTTTCTCTTATTTACGGCCTCCTTCAAGTAAATTCATATCGAGCATCTATTCTTGCAAATTATTAGAGCAATCCATCCGAGTTAAACGGGCTTCGGCTTCTCCCTCATTCCTTGCTTAAATATAAAGATTATGCAGAAGTATGACATTTTGATAATTTGGTGAACAGATCTTCCGGTGAATTTGTAAAACTGAAAGTTTCGACACTATTTACCCTTTACTGCCACACTATGTCGAGAATGGGCTGGATTTTTACCGAATTTTTTTCAAGATGATAAAACCGACTAGAAACTGCATAGAAGGGTAATTTGGCCCGTAGAACACGAATATCGCATTCATTCGTCATGAAAGTGCCTGTCACCCCACTACACTAAGTTTTCAACAAGATTGGTGACCCAGCTCCATTTAGCGCCGGCGCCTGTGGCGCGAGCGCCATGCATTTTCATGACGAATGGATGAAATATTCGTGTTCTACGGGTTAAATTACCACTCTAGGCAAGTTTCTAGTCGTTTTCATCTTCTTGTAAAAAATTCGATAGAAATCCAGCCCATTCTCGACAAAGTGGGGCAGTAAAGGGTAAATAGTGCCAAAGTTTCTTCGAAGCGGAACTCTTATGAATTCGTGAAAATCACATCTTTTTTGCATTTAAAAGCTAAAGTTTCTCTTTTAGCACGATGCAACCGCTTATGGAGATGCTGGGAAAGATATCGACAACGCAAATGTTGCACCTGTGAGTTCATAAATTTGGACCGTTATCCTAATCTCGAACTCTTAATATTTTTCTTTGTATTTCGTCGTTTGCTACATTCCACTTCACATACCAATGCAAATTTTTCCCGAAGGGTTCGGGGAATCAAGCGCAGTGGATTTGATTCCAGGGAGAATGTGAATTTGCGCTTTCCGAGCGTTTTGTCTACATATTACATTTCCATGTATGTACAGCCTTCCAGTTGTTAATGTAACATAATTAATGCGAATAGGTGCGCAGCCAAAGGTTGCTCCCATAAATCGGTAGCCTTGTGATAGAACTCTTTCAGAGATCCTAAACACATCCTTAAGGTTCCTTATGAGTTTTTGTCTGATTGTGTGCGAATAGCCAGAGGCCACTCCCAATGGGTGAATGTACTGTAATGAGATCAACAGAAGGCCACTGTAATGTGAATGTGATGATACGGACTACATTAGGTAGTCTTACATTAGTATGAATCCTGGTGTCTCCAAAACCACGGGCGGCCTGCTCCCTGCTACGAGCCAATATCTCCCGTCTTGCCAATTAGATCAGCACCTATACAGGAGCAAAGGATATCGTATTGGTGACAGTATGGACGGGTGGTCTTCACGCAGGTCGAACAACATGTCACACCGTAGAAGGGAACATTAATGAGCGAAGAGCTTTTATGACGCCTTTTGCCCCAGTGATTCCGAGTGCGAGCACAGCACTCCTCTACAGAGCCTTTA
Organism: Haemonchus contortus; assembly: GCA_000469685.2. Taxonomy (NCBI): domain Eukaryota; kingdom Metazoa; phylum Nematoda; class Chromadorea; order Rhabditida; family Trichostrongylidae; genus Haemonchus; species Haemonchus contortus. The sequence goes on along the minus strand of LS997562.1, from coordinate 20,708,895 downwards.
TACAGGTTGTCACTCTGTTCCTACCATGTCGAGAGACCATTTAAGGCCATATAGGACCTGTAGAAAGACTCACAGGTGGGGAGCCAAATATGTGGACAGACCGACCGACAGGTAGAGATTTTGATGGAAGGCAGGTAGCCAGGCAGGCTGGCAAGCGGGCAGGCTTGGCAAACTGGCAGACAAACAGTCAGACAGACAGACAGACAGACAGACAGACAGACAGACAAACAGACAAACAGACAGACAAACAGACAAACAGACAGACAGACAGACAGACAGACAGACAGACAGACAGACAGACAGACAGACAGAGATGTACATATAGGCAGGATGGAATTGTACCTATGGATAAGTATAACAGAGTTCTTGTTCAGCTGATTTACATCAGCAGCTACCGTTCTCTCAGCTTGACATAACTTCATCCATCGACACCCGGTCATCTATTCGCTTTCTTTTCTCTCCTTTCGCACTGTTCCTTCCTTTCGCGACTCTGTGAGCTTGGCGTCACTTTTTACGTTTGGAAAAGGATGTTACCGATCACATAGATAGGAACAATACTGGCGCTAGAAGTGAACCGTCTAATTTGTTCTGTTCGCGCTGGCTGAATCCTTTGTAATGAGGATAATTACAAGGCAGCAACCACCTGTGACCCTTGTTAGACAGAGAATGGATGAAGTGAATTAGAAGTGATTGTGTTGTCTTTGCTCTTCGGGGACGAGCTGGTCATAATGAACCACAGAATTGCCGGCCGAAGTCCAAGTCCAAGAAAGCTACTTCATGTTGTAGGAAAGCTGTGGCTGCACTCCACAGTAACCCAGATTCTCAAGAGTTGGCCACCCTTTCTTCACCATAGAAAACTTTGGTCATGAGGATTGGTCGATAATGAGGAGTTACTTTGAGTTTGGAGATAGCTACTTTACGGCCAGGTGAGGGTAGGAGAGAAGTTTTAGAATAGACCCTTATCGTAACCTGCAGATTTATTAACTGGAGGTCCTTTTGGATGTCCTATGCCTAATCAAAGACCTGCAGAGGGCCGTAAGTTCATAACTTTCGGACTTATCAGCCCTACCAACATCTTTTCAGTTTATTATACTGTAAGCATTACACAATGAATTTCCGGAAGTACGCTCAGTATTGCCATTTCGCGATTGAACGAGCGTCATCCCGAATGTAGATTTCCTCGATGTGAACAGCATTCCCGTGCTTCAATGTATTCAGGAATTTCCATACGGCCATCAATCAGGGCGCTGCAGCTGGATTTCTCATACTATTGTGGTTTTTTCCATGGCTGTCAGCTCAATGAACTTGCAATTGCTTTTGTTCCAACAACACCTCTGGGCAGTTCATTTTACCCAGATATTACCCGGATGGTCCTCTCATTTCCTTGAACGGGCTAAAGAATTTTGACTGCTATCTCTGAAAGTACTAGCACGTTTCAACTATAGCACAAGACTGAATGATCCTGAATGTCTTTGCTCTTTGGGGACGAGTTGGTTTCTACCTATTTCTGTCAAGTGGTCATTTTCGGAATCGCTCTAACCAATACACATCTTTTTGCCAAGCTTCATAGAATCTGACAAACTGTCAATCAATAGGAGCTTGGATGAAAGAGAGGGGTACCATGTCGTTGGCAGAAATCCCTACTAGTGCATTTCATCAACAAATATCCTCTGAAGTTTCCGGAGTAGTACGATAATAACCCAAATATCGAGCCTCATATTGGGAACAAAAGTTGAAGCAGAGCACCGAAATTCGTGGTGGTAATACTGGTAGTACTTTAACTACCCGTAGAGTAAGGAAGGCACTGACCGTTACTGTGATTCCTTATGCTCGCAGTCGCAATGGTTTCTACCAGATTATAATGCACTATTACGTTTCCCGACAACTGAAAGGTACCTACAGTGTATGAATAGTAGCACGGAGGAAACAAAAATGAAAGAGATCCGGTCCCAGATCTGAATCTCTCCCTTCCTCAGATCTCGCGAAGCTTTGCTGTTTTTCGCTTGTGGTCCTTTTAACAGCACAAATTTTTTGAGAAGTCAAAGTGCTAAGGGTTGGTCTCCTATTACCGTTTCCTAATCCCAAAGGGATAAGGATAAAACTTTCAATGTCCGTTCAATCCCCTGCGGGATGCGCCATTGCATTTGACTTCAATTCAGAATCGTAATGGACCTTGAGAAATGGGTATATAGCCTAATCGCGATGGGGAAGCCTTGTACAGGTCAGGTCCCATACGCGTCTAGTGCCAATCGGCCGGCCCCAGGAGGCTTGATCGGAATATTGATATCAAACAAGGATCTGAACTCGGGATCATGCCCACTACACCTTTCCCACCAGTACCCTATATTGACTTGAGTTGAACAAGACCCACTCTTTCAAGGAGAAGGACGGCTAGAGTAAAATTTTCTGTGACCATGATCAATCTCTGAATTGTCGATGGCAGCTGACAGTTGATTTATGGAAGATTTCTTTCCCAGGAGTTCCATATGAACACTGGTCGAAGTATGTAGCAGTTTTGTAATGCTAGAAGAACTGGCAGATTGTGTTGTGCCTGATAATTGCTGATTTCGTGAGAGAGAGGTGTTTTTAAGCTGCGCCCTGAAATCTGAATTATCGGCTTTCGTCTTTTATGAGCTGGTTTCTACTTCATTCGCGGAAAGCTTTTCTCAGTAAATGCCAGTTTTCGTTTGAAAGAGGAAATGTGACATGAGCTCGGATCTCTTGAGAATGCTACTGCGAAGTTTGACAGAGTGAAAAATTGACGCGCTTTCTCGTTCACATTTGGGAGCCAGTTGCTGGCCACCGAATCACACTTTGAAGAGTTCGATGGGATCGGTGTTCCTTTCGCTTATCACCCAGACTGATCGCGTTCGCGAATTATGTGTGGGACGTTTTCCGTTAACGGCCATCCCATTTACACGACGTCATTCGTCACAATTTCTGCAGGAGACGTTGTGAATGACGACGGCTTGCGCGAATCTGCCCGATCCCCAGAGGGGCACACCAACATTGGGAGCCAGCCGCCACCAGCGCAGCGCCGACTGGGGGGCGATGGACCACGGCCGCCCAAAAACAATGCCATAATCAGAACTCGTCGGCGCCAACCAACTGCGGAAAATTCAGTTATCTCGTCGTTTCCGTTGAAGTTCTCGAACTCGTTTCTTCCACTTCCTTCGCTCATTCGCATATGCGACGACCTTCCCAGACGAAATCACTATCAATGTTGCCATTATTTTTGTCTTTTGGGAATTTTACGATGTTCAGTGGCGTAGCACTTGGAAGTGCTTCGACGGACGGCAGTCATTTACTTGCATGATTCATGGCTATTGGGGGGAACGCCAGCCGCCTCTCATGCCCTTACCTAATGCGTATGAAGTGCGAAACGTTCGAAACAGCTTCCCGACAGAAAAACTGCTCCTCTTTTTTTGTTGGTTTATTCCCATGCAAACAACTTTTCAACCCAAAAATTACTTTTCGGGAATTTTTAGTAGCGATTTGGCTGTAGTTGTATCGATTTCCTAGCAATCAATTCATTTCAATAAATAATAATTTCCTAGGGCTTCCTGTAGAGTAAACATAAGGAGCGATCCTTCCATATAGTGACCCTATAAATTCGGGGGCAGCATGATCGTCCCAGCTTTTCTTCCCGAAGTCCTTTACAGAACACACGATTCCTCCCATGACTTCCGGGTACGGGTACTTTCTGGACATTGGCCACGAAGGGGAAATAGGATGATGAAGGAAAGCGGAAAGGGAAGGTGAACGGTGCTCGGACATGAATTATTCAAAACCCATTGGATTCTTCGCTCCAAAAATGATTTTCTGCAAAAGCGAGGGCGAAGAGCAGCGTCTGGGAAAGAATTGATCCTGCGGGTGTATGGGATTATTCATATCAACGCATGTCTACGTAAATTCATAAAATATTTTCAATGGTGTCATTTACAATTAATATTATTCACTTATGCTCAACATATGATCTCTCATGCCCGTCCCTCCCTCCCATCTCTACGCCTTCTTCATGATCGTTTCCCATGGAAACAAGGGTCCCTTTAGGCGAGGTTTTTTGACAAGCCGTTTTACTATCTCTCTGCCCCATGCTGTTGTCTTTTCATGGATCGCTCGTTTAGAATAGGATTCTTGCACTTTGGGGAACTGATGGATCGAAGAATCTAATGAGTTCTGAATAATTCATGTTTGAGCACCTTTCATCTTCCCTTGTCACTTTCCGTTATCAGCCTATTTTCCCTTCAAGTTCAATGTTTATGAACCAATGGAAAGCTATGAGAGGAATCTTGTGCTATACAGAAATTCAGGGATAAGCTAGGATCTTAGGCCGATCATGCTGGCCCCAGAGGAGCGCAGCCCACACGCTGGGCCCCACACCCTCGATAGTGAGCTTTCCTACTCAGCCAAAAACGGAGCTTTCACTCGATCGTACTAATCGACGTTCGAGTCAGATCATCGGCTCTTCTCAAACTGCCCTGAAACTATCTGACTTGTCATGTATGGCCCTTATTTACAGGATGTAACCCAGTGTTACTCCTCTGTACGAGTTGTCCTTTCTAACCACTAACTCTCCAATTTTACGTCTCCAATATATCAGTGTGTAGAGTTGATGAATGAAACGGAGCGTAAGGTTATGCGTCGTTCCATTTACTTGGCTGCTATGGTTATGTTTTTACTCAAAATTCGATTGTCAAGCTTTGACGCCCAGAAGTTGCACTTTGTCTTTGTGTGATTTTTCTGTCATATACCCACTTTGACCATACAAAGGGCCTTGTTCGTGGGAACTTCAGAAAACTGGACTGACTGGGCCTTTCCTGGCAGGGTGACCCTATTAGCCAGTGCATTGAGCTTGAGAAGAAGGCAACGGTTCACATACCTATTGTCATCCTTTTCACCCACGATTGGAGTCGGGAACAGAAAGTTTTGAAGTATCGGCTGATTTTCCGAATTCATTTCTCATGCATGAATAACAACATGCAATTTCTAATAGCATTTTCTTATGTGTGGTACATTCTGAAGTGATCTATCAATGTCAAATGCTTGAAGGCAGTATACGCCTGAGTTTTGCAGAAAACTGCAAAAACTGGTTTGACTGCAATTCGCAGAAAGCGAAATCTCGGTTGACTACTTTGGGTTACACCGATAATGAGAATAACGTAAGTGGACACTACCGTGCCCTCCTCTACTGCCTTACTTGACAACGGGTAAACGTAGGTCAGCACATGCCATCGCCGCGTCGAAATTAGGTCACCGCGCGCGCGGTGACTTTGGTCAGCTTTTTAAGGCCCTTACTTTTTTGATGATTCGAATATGAACTCGTTCCCTCGTACTGCAACACAGCGGTGTCTCAACGATGATGGGTCTATGTGCTGACCCATAATGATGGGAAAGGGTAATGGAGCTGAAATAGGAAAGAGGTCTACTAATGGATTTTAGACAGTTGTCAACTACCAGTAATCTCCATCTCTGCACCCGTCGTTCCGTCATTTTTCGAATGGGAAGACACTTTATGTGAACATCATTGCATACATTAAGCGGTAAAAGATGTAAAGCCATCAAGTTTGGAAGCCAGGGCAATGGGTCTATCGACTGTCTCATTCCTCCCCCTTCACCTCCCGACCCCTGCATTTAACTTTGATACCCATCAGCCATGGATGTATGGCATCCTTCAGAGTAGAGCGTTGAGCGTTGCCAGCGCTTTGTTGACAGCACCGAATCAATACCGCGCGGTTCGACGGTGAACAATTTTTTATCGAATTTTTATTGGTTCTTCTCCCTTGACGACTAGGGTATAATGTGTTGAAAGTGTATCATTATGAAGGAGCTCTGCGCAGCTCTCCATAGAAAACAAAGTGCTCTAACGCAGAACCGCCGGGGCGACGCGGACTCTAACCTAAATTCGACGCTCAGCGCTCAACGCTGCACTATGACGGGTATGGGTACATTCACCCAGAACTGGATGGACGCAGCAAATCGCGCGGCGAAAGTCTGGCGATTCAAACGATTTTAGCGCTTATTATTGGGGTCCAAATTTGAAGAAGAGTCAATTGGTATTATCATCTAACCAAACTAATGTACTCTAGTTCAAGTTTGCGCCCCAATGATAGGTGCCGAAGTCGTCCCGAACACCACGAGTTTCGCCGCGCCATTTGCCGCGTCCATCCAGTTCTGGGTGAATGTGCCGTCCCCCCACTATGACAGCGCACAATAGTCATAATGTCTTTTAGACAGGGTTCCAGAGAAGATGTAATCATATGCTCGATTTAACGTGATCTATAGATGTGGGACGGGGAGTAAGGGGATGGTTGATGGACAAAGTGGGGAAAAAAGGTGGGGAAAGGTGGGGAGGGGGGGGGGGGGAGGAGGGTCTCCACGTAAACATCGAAAAGGCTGAAGCATGATTGAAGGGTTTTGATTTCGTGCAAGCGGCAACGTATAACGCTGCAGCTGCAGGAAATGTTCCACATACGTCTTCGTCCTTTCATGATCCCATTTTGAGTAGCTCCTTTTGGGGTCATCGTAAGGCATAGTCCTCTTTTGTCGAAATTCTCGATATAACTACCAGAGCCCAAGCAGGATTACTTCGGTAACACCACCACTCTAACTATTTTATTTTATTATTTTCTACCTCTATCTTTTCTTCAGGCTATGCTAATCGCCCAGGATTTTGGGTTTGGGGAGTATAGCATTGTGATGTAGAGAAATTCTTGAGCATTTCTCTAGTTGGATGTACTTGAAACCCTCAGAGTCATTTTAAAAGTTATTGAAGAAGTTGAAAAACTATCTCAGAATAATCAATAATTACAGTAATTCCGATATTTTTCCATCTTTGGGCTTACACAACTGTTTAATACTATTGGTTCGACAAAAAAATCTGCCCTTCCCTAATAACTTTACCATCACGTGTTGGACTATCTGGATTCTATGCTACTGAATGGGAGGAGTTTCTTAAACGTCGTTTGGTACCCCTCCCACTCGGGGAAGAATGATGTCATCCCTCCTTCTTCCTCACGAAGTTAACTCTGTTTTGAATTGGACCTCGTTTTCTGTGAATGAAAAAGGAAAGATTTATCGCTTTCATCATTCGCAGAAAGGCCTATGACTCACTCTCTTTCACTCAGTTGGGTTTTATGTAGTAGAGTAGAAGACATTGGATCAATTGGCGGTGTGGAATGCGCCAAGCATTCGACACCTGGCAAGATTCGTAGTAGTGCTTGGAAGGGTACTTGACCGATAGAATGAACCAGAGTTGGTCCCGACGTCAGTGTGCGCTAGTAGTGCCCATTTGGCGTTACCCACGTCCACCCTCTCCAAATTTTCTACCGACACAATCCTCAGTAAATTACCGCAGGCACTTGAGTTGGAATGGACACTGCCCACAGATCGCCTCGTAATATCAAATTTCAGCGGGAGTACGAATAAATACAGGTTCCTTCTGTTTATAATAGGGCATCTTAAAGGCTATTCAGTCAGAAGAAAGGGCGGAGGTGGCGTAGTGGCAAGTGACGCACTATACCACACGCACGGTCAGGAGTTCGAATCCCGGATCGATGCCCCCTAGGCCAACCAAGCCTTCCATCCCTCCGGGGTCGGTGGCTTGGTACCAGACTCGTCCGGGAGGATGAAAGCACTGACTTGTACATCGGCTGGCCACTGCATTATAGGCCACATACGCACTCATTACGCCACTACGATTCTGAATGGGAGTCGAGTGCGAGGGCGCATCCCTCAGACGGGATTGATTAACGCCAAGAACTTTATCCTTTTATCCTTTATTTAGTCAAAAATGACGGCTAAATCGGGTATAGCTGTAAGTATAAACAAGCATGTGAACCACATACAATCAGGTGTAGTGGCAAATATTCATAGTATCGCACGCGCGATCAGGGATTGGATCCCGGCTTATACCTTCAAAAGCCAGTCGTGCCTTATCTGCCTTGAGGGCCAGAGGTATTGGTAGCAGACCCGTTTGGGAGGGTTAAAACACTAACTTGTGCATTGGGTGGCCATCACAAGTCATTGTATAGGCCACATACGCATTCAAATTATCAGTACGATTCTGAATAGAAGTCAACTGCGCGGGCGTATCCCAGCACGGGATAGGTTAGCGACAAGAGGCTCCATTCTTCGTTGCTTCGAAAGCTTCATAGTTCGTCCAAAGTCTATGTGACTACTCGGAATTGGCGCTTCTCCTTCTACCAGCTGTTTTCGGGATAATCTTGTTTCTTCCGTGGAGCCTGCAATTAGGTAGGAAAATCCGATCCTGCGGGCGATTTCACACGAGCACCTCCATCGACCATTTCGCGTCTCCCCAGTGCGGAGGTGTCTTCGTCTCTCATTTCTTCAATACCTAACTCGTACGTAATCGGTACTGGTACAACCCAATTTATTACATTAACCTTTTTGGATTCAATAATAATTTGACATATTCACACAGCTTTTTTCATCTTTCAGACTGCAATTTGTAGAAAACCCACGATCGAACTTTTATTTTGTTACTATTCAGGGCATTCATGGTAGAGCTAGAATACCAATTCTCTGCTATTTACTGATACATAAACAAGCTTATTTACACTTTTGGATAAGTTTCTGGAACAATGACAACATGGTTGTGAAAATCGAAGACCTAAAAGAGCTCTGGCTAGAATTTCCCCAAAGATCTCAGGGGGCCCATGCTTCCAGTTGGAGGTTATTCGAGATAATATAGAATTTCTTGGGAGATCTCAAAAGTTCGTGGTCTTCGCCTTGTTTTCTTTCAACGTTATCGCTTACGATGGTAGGGGTCGAAGGGGAGGTCTTCTATAGAGTCTACTACATCAGAATGAAGTGACCGACGCCATTCTCACACTGCTATACTTTCATTTATATTCTTAGCTGAGCCTTCCGAGAAATTGGATGAAGTAGACACTTCAATTCTCTCTTTCCCGAATAATTTTTCCCCGATTATGGTGAAAACGTGAGAGTATTTTGTTGAACAACATAAGCTCCACTCTCTGAATCGCTATGCCTTCCCACATGAAACGGCAGCTTCACGTCGATTTCATTTAGGAGACCTTGAGAAACAACAGCAAAAAACTTTCGAAAAAATCATGACCATTCTCAGCTTTCCCACATACTTGCCGTTCCGTGCCAACCTGTTGGTAGTCCGCTTATTTCGGGGATAATAGCTGTAGTCTGGCAAAGTTCCGATTGACGTCATCTAAACGCGGGCAGGTGGTGACGGGATGACAAACGGAACTAAATGGTGGTCATCGAATGACGTGCAGCCAGACAGACTCTCGGAAATATGACCAGCTGGTGGGAATTCCTGCTCAACATACTGGAAGGTTTGTGGTTAAGGGCAGAACATTGGCCTCAAAATGGGCTCATGTGCTTTCCGAAGTAGCCACCTGGGTTCTTGTACACTACCCTACCAAAACCCTATCCCAACGCCTTCTTGGTCGAAGACATGGTCGGGCCACGGGCACGCAGTTTTGTGATTACCGTTGGACCCAGGTGATGATTGATCAGATACTTTGAGATGTTCAACGAACGCCAGGACGTCCGTAGTCTGGAAAGTTACTGACGCCTGGTCGAGCAAATCGATAATTAAGGGGACAAAAGATGGTGTAATTGGCCATTGAATCGAAGTTGATATTATAGAACTGAGAGAAGAATTTTGAAGAGCCTCTCAGCAATCTAACTATCCCCGTACACCCCGTATTACGGTTAAACTGGCCACTTGAACTGCATATGCACTTCGATTATACTCGCAAAACAGAACCCGTCGGAGACGATCGTTTTTATCAGTCTGCAACCCGATCTTTGACAGTTTGCTGTAAAGTATCGAAAGTTGTTTTATAGCCAGCATATGACAATGGAGGGGCAGGGCAAATAAATTACATGGGGGACGTGCTACATAATTTTCCTAACTTTGGAATATCTTATTCCATTACCTTGATTCTATCAGTACAAGTGTTCCCATGCCGCCCCCTGTACTACTACCAATTTTGAACGCTTCGGGTCCACTGGAGCAGGAGTTATGAATTTGCGACCTAAAATTTCTAACGCGCACGCCGCGCTCCCTGTGGACGGAGTCCGGCCCTGCCACCTACCATGGGTGTTCGAATCCTGCCCCCCTTACTCCTACCAAATTTGAGCGCTCTAGGTCTACGGGGACAGGAGTTATGAATTTCCGGCCAGACACACACACCGACACACACACACACAAACACACCGACACACCAACAGACACACTTAGCGAATTATATAAAGTAGGATAATGTGGGCTAAGCCCATGGAGAGATACCACAGGCCTAGCTGATCTTGCTGGTGAACGATAATAGACATATGGCTACTGGGTTCAGTAGTGAAAGCACTGATGCTGGGTTGCCCGGTCCTTTCAGGTCGGCGAACGCGTCCCATCGAAAGTAGGTCACCCCGCCCACTTCGCGTGCGGCACCTCGAGATGAGATTGCAGTACCATCAAGTGTGAAGGGAGCGAATGATTTGCATTCATCCGTGTTATCTTCTCATTGGCTAACTGCCGTGGGCCAAGCCGTAACCGTAGGCCGTAACCGTATGTCCCACTGACAACTGCGACGTCTGTCAAGTATCGCGGGCTGGCCCGCCGCATGCGACGGCTGCGGCGTGACCTAGTTTCGACGGACGCGCGTAACGAAGCGCACCGCTTCAGGTCATGTTCGAGTTTCATGTCAACGACGAAATTTGTGCTCCCGTCGTATTATCTCATTGCCAAAGATGTGCAAACGGGCAGAGGTATTTATGTCCGAGTTCCCACGGTCGCACTCACATGCTCGATAGTGGTCTCACCTATTTGAACTGCAATTAATCTATCACCAAACGAGGCCCTACGTTATCATTCAGGCCTGTCGTGTATATGCACTGGATTGCGCGGCGATAGCGGTACACCGATTGGACATAAACTCGTACTCCCTCATGGTCGGTGTCCTATTCTACATTGCTGCACCCCCTTGCACAGGCAGCGTTCGGTTCAGGTCCGTCTGAAATAAGCCTTTGAGCGCCGATCAATGCCGTCTAAAGAATGCGCCCCGCATTCAACTTCCATTCAGAATCGTAGTGGCAAGTTAATTGCGTGTGTGGCAATGTCTTGCGGTGGGCTGCCGATGAACAGCTCATTACAATCATACTCTCTGATGAGTCCGGGATATCAATTAATCGACCCCGGAAGTTTTTCTACTTCTTGGGATAGGTATGCAAATGATCCTGGAAATCGATCTGTTTTTAGGGATGTCGGAGATATATCTAAAGAGAGAGCTCTGTCCTTTTCTCTTAACTTTAAATGTTCTGGTCGGCAGCCGAAGTCAATTCAATTCTCATCGGGTGTGTGGCAAGTTTGTCGGCGTATTCGTCATATCATTTGTCTTTGTCGCTTGTTTTATCCCAGTGAGGGCTATGCTGCCCTTTTAACTCACTCCACAATGTCCTACTGAGGCCGACAGAGAAAGTGCATCCGGAGACTTTTCGATTCATTCATTGATTTTCTATGATAATGATCGATAATCTGATGAGCCTTAGGAGAAGTGTTTTTTGGACAGTACAGATTTTTCATTTCTCCTCGTTGACCGTAATTTCCTTCAATTTGTTGTCCTTAAATTGAGTGATTCAGTCTTTCAGTAACCGGGTTTCCCGTGGAAACCATTACTACATCCATATCTTTCTACCAACATCGCCTTGTTCAGCCTCAAATAGCACATTGCCAGTACTTTTTTTGTTTCTTTAGGGTCTTGAAAGCGATTTACTTCCTTGGCAGGTTTGACAGTTTATAGTAAACACTTTTCCAAGATATGCGTATAATGGCGAACCCGTTTTTTTTTTATAAATTTTTAGAATTTTTTCTCAATCTCAAGATTTTTTCGTTTTGCTGGTTATCTGATTTTGTTCCCAGAACGAATTGCCTGAACTTCTCATTTTGTAGTCCATTCGGTTGCAAATTGAACCACTGTGTTTTGATTACTCAAACATTTTTGTGATACATTCGATTTGCTTTCAACTGCCATGCCCTTAGAAGCGTACTGGGCCCAACAACAAATAGGACAAATCCCAAGGTAAAATCCAAGGATTAAGGCTTTGGTCCCAATCAATCCCCCGATACGCCTCAAGTTTGACTTCGATTCGGAATCGTAGTGACGTTTTGATTGTGTATCTTACTTACAAAATGACTTGAGCTGACCAACCGATGTAGAAGCCCTCCCAGACGAGTCTGGGGTTCATGTCTGGACGGGTAACGACCCGGGATATGATATATGTGACATATGATGCTTATGCGAAAATGCGCCACTTGCCACAAAACCACATTTGCCTGTTCAATCTGTGTATCTCCTTTATTTTTGCTCTTGGAGGGGAATATGTCATTGACGATACTGAGCTCCTCATAGCCACTCCACGGTGAGAAACCAGAACATCTGAGCTTGTCGTGGATATGGAAGCTATTTGGGTAAATGTGCAACATTAAAAGTGCAATTTCATTTGGAACTGCAAAAAATTATTAATCGCCTCAAAAAGTTCCGAATGTGCTGCCTATTTTTGCAAAATCCACAGACCAGAAGCTGTAGTTGTTCTCCGCAAGCCGGATGTCAGTTTTGACATCGAGGGAGTAATCTCTTGTGCAGTATATCCCGAGTTATGTCAGTTGAAGGAGAAGCGAAAGTGTTGATCACGAGCACGAAAGGTCAAGAAAACATGTCCTTTCCCCAGGGGACCACAGAAGATTTTCTCCCTCATTTTCTCAACTCTTCAAAATTCTGATGTCGCGAGAACGTTGTATCATCTTTTTGATAGTTTTCGCTCATTATTCGGCGCGCCGGTTTCAATGGCGCCTCCTGACCCTTAGGTGGGGTCACTTCCTGGGCTCAGCCATGCCTTTGAATCGAAGTGTACTTTGTAATATCTCATGATTATCTCCGATGGTATCGGTAAAGCCAAAAACTAAGCACAAAAGCAGACATACCATGTGTACTGTACTGTCAGTAGTGTGCGAGATTTATGAACTTATAATATTTACTTGCTTGTTTATTTCTGCACGCAATGCATCAACAGCACTGCTACGGTGGTCTTTATCTCTTGGGATCATATGCAAAAATTTCCGATTCGCCTCATTCCGTTGATTAAGAAATTCAAAAATCGGCATCTCGGGAGTAGATGGGTCATTCACGGGCTAGTAAGACTTTACTGGATGGCAATATGTAAGTTATGTGCTTTTTATTATTAAATAAATACTTATTTCTTTAATCCAATTTGACCACTGCCAGTACTTAGCCTTTCTCACGTATTACTTCTACCAAAAAAGTTGAAGGGCACGAAAGCAAATGGATATGCATGAGCAAGACTAGCAAAATTAATTCGAAGAGACGTCTCAAGAATGACGCATATCGATTTTGTGAAAGAAACGTTGCCATATACATAGTCAACACTTATAACCATGCCCTTCTATTTGAAACTTTTCACATTACTTGCCAAGAGCGGTCAGATTGCCCTCAGTCCTTCATCAAGCTAGTTAGTTGTCTCGAACCTGCTTGTCCGCGCTCCCTTACTGATATTGTGTTCACCAGAAATTAATTGAGACTCCACTCGAGGTTATCATTTGGTCCGCTTGAATTGGGATTGGGATTAATCATTATTTATCGCTAGTATTGACAATATCATCATGAAAACGAACAGTTCTACATAAAATGGCCTCAAGCAATTGTCGGTCAGTTAGAGGGCGCTTACTTGTGGGTAGGGAAGGGGGGGGGGGCAACCTCAACGCGCGGCAAGTCGCGCGGCGTCCGCGGGGCATCCTGACACGTATGCTTTCTCAGAAAAGCTAGGCTTTCGGGGTAAAACGAATTCCTCTCTGCGATTTGATCAAATTTCGAATATCTCCCCTCTCTTCCCGAATTACACTCTCGTTGTGACTTCTTTGTGCTATTATTTATATTATTAATATTGTTATTTACAAACTGGCTGTTGTATATTCATTTATCATTGCGTGTGTTATTTATTTGTTTTATTAACACTGGTATTCACATATTCATTACTAACGAGAGATAGAGAGAGAGGGAGAGAGAGAGAAACTAATGAATAGGAAGCACGGTGTCCATAAAACACGGGTACAGGTTCGGGTCGCGTCCAAGGCTATAGTTTTGCCTAGAACTAAGCAATCTTGTGTAATTTGCGTAGAGTGGCGAAGTTACAGCAGTTAACAAATACCAATTTAGAACAAGCTATTCAGTTATTATTTTTAATCCTGCTTATTTATGTACATTTATTAACCTTTATATGATCAATAGTTTATTTTGTCAGTAGTGCAGTACCAGCCCAGATCTAAACTTGAGCTCCATTCCCCAAGCGTTTTTTCCGCATCACGAAACAGGATGTATCAGCGACAGGAACGTTCGTATAATAAATGTTTATCTTTTACTCACATTGAGGTGAAAATGTAGTTTGGGGGTGCCAGGCATTTTTGTGCTCTGCGTCTCGTCATGTCTTACCCCATCTTATCATCTCACTCATCCCGAAGCTCCTCCCCTGCTTAAAGTTAGGGAAGGAGCTCCGGAGTGGGTGAACCAGTTGGATGTTCAATTCTTTCCCCATCCCAGCTTTTTGCACGAAACAATGATCTCTCCCACCCCGAAGCTCCTTCCCTAACTTTTAGAAAGGGAGGAATCCGTCTCTGCGATCTGTATGCGTTCTGCCGCCAGTGTCAGGGACACAGAGCATAAAAGGGCGCTGGCACCCCGCAACTACATTTTCGCCCACATTGAATGCACATCTCCAAAAGCTACCACCTTTTCAAGTTCATATGGCTTGGTTGACTGAAACCCCTCTCATCTCTATTATCACCTGTGATCTCGTTGATCATCGAGCGGGTCCAATAACGTCTCCATTCGTCCCTGTCCCGAGTCAGAGTTATCCGGTGAATCGTACTTGCTCGAGAGACAAGTGGCAAAACACTTTCTCCGTTGAGAGTTTTTGTGAAGAAGTCTGACCATCTCGTTGGCGGCCTTCCTGGAGTTCGTTTGATGTCCCGAGGGATCCAGTTAGTAACTGCCCTGCTCCAACGGTCATCACTATATCGCATAACGTGTCCGGCCCACCTGATCTCCATTTTTTTGGCGTGATCAACGAGATCCCTGGCCTTCGTCATTAATGATTCCGGGCTCCCTTCTGCACATGCGTGTACAGGGGAATTCCGAGCATCGTCCTTTCGAAAGAGCGTTGAATAACGCCGCCTGCATATTTATCCTGATTTCGTGAGACCAAATCTCCGAGACGTACATCAAAAGACAGCAGAGCCGAAAAGGTGAGCGTCGGGACGGACGTTCTTTGTCTTTTTGCTTTTGACAGGAACGATTTTTCAAATTCGGAAGGTTTCGTGGATGTAGAGGTCCCTAGATAATTTTATATTCCAAGATTGCAAATTAAGTTATGGTAATAATTTCATTCCGTTTCCGCACAACCTTTACAATACTTTCCGAAGTCCTATGGTAGAAAATACTTTCGATTCGATAACCGTACCATTTGTGAAATCAGTGAATTGTTCGGAACTGTTTTCTCAATCTATTTATCAGATCACAAGTAGTATGGGCTTGCTAACTGGCTTCCTCTGAGCGGCGCCACTTATGTAAGCGAACCTCAGTGTAACCTGAGACATACCGGCGCAAAATTAGCCATCGCTTCAGAAAACACTTCTGATAGGTGCTGGAGGTTTGGATGGAGTACATATTACTTCTTTGATCGGTCCCTTTCTCTGTTCCGTTCATGTTCCGTTCTTTTGGTTGTTTCCCATCCCATTTTGCCGCTTTTTGTTTCTTCTTCCGAATGAATTCAAGGGCTTTCTTTCAAATGTCTCAAATCATAAGTAGTCGATGGATAAGGTTATCCAACTTTTACCATCAAAGCACCTTCATTGGGTTACTTGTCACATTCGCCTAAGTTCAAACGGACTAAATTCTTGCATTAGTCAAATTCGTTTTGGGCTGCCCTTGCCCCATTTGGTTCCTAGTCACAATCGTAGTGATGTTCGAGTGCGTATGTGGCATATGCGACAAGCTGCGATGGCTAGCCTATGTGCAGGTCCGTGCTTTTATCTTCCCAGACAAGTTTGTTACCTTTTTGCCGACATCCGAGAGATGGAAGGCTTCGTTGGCTTGGGCATGGACCGTTGTATCAATCCTATTCCGGTCCTGGAGGCATGAGAAAGTGATAGTGCGCCTTTTGCCACTCCACTACCTCCGCCCATAAAACTCTTTCAGTTATAAAATATCTCAATGCGTTTTCTTAAGTGAGAAAATGGTCGAGAAAGGAGGTGCTTTTTAGGAATTTGTCCTACGTTTTGTACTCCTCATTACACTGCTATATGGTGACAGTTTATAGAAACGCAGGCAATTTATTTGGGGAGGCGGGCGGTAGAATTTGTTCTATGTAATCGATACGCCGCGTGCGGCAGTCGCGGACCATTCGCCTCACTACAGTTCTAGTGCTCTTCATACAGCTCAATCGCTAGATTATTGCTTTTGGCATGATTATACTGCTAGTTCTTTTGTTCCTGTATTTCTTACTGGCTGCTGCATTCTACTACATTCCTTCGCGCGGCGTTTCTCTCGCCGCAACGCGACAATTTCGTTCCTTCTGCACCCACCCACTTACTTGTTTTCTCTGATGATGACGGTGATAACTAGTAAACCGTTGAATTAGGGAAGACTGAATGAGGATGAAATTAATTGAAATTTGATAAATAAAAGTCGGGTTTTCGGGGGCGATGTTTTCATTCGAATTCCGCGTCTTTCTCCCAATTTGTGTTTTTTAAGAGCTGTTAACTTTTTATGAGCCCCTAAACTGAACCGATGTACTTTCAGTGTCCTCGCATGGTTGGTTGCGGATCGGTTGACGAAGGCCTCACACTGCAATATGTTACAGCTCGAGTTATAGGTTAGCTTTACTACTCTTTTAGCTTTTACTTTTAGCTTTTACTGACCCTTGAAGGTCAAACACTATTGCAGACGATGATTTTTTTCCAGTTCTCGCTTCTCCGGATGAAGGCACCGAAAAGGCCTATGTATCGTCTCTAAAAAATGCGGCATTAGCTCTGAAGACGAAGCATTTCGAGCACTACAAGGTGAGACTCGTCCGAAAAACGGCCCATAAGGTCACTGAATTCGATTACTGCGGCACATCGACAATTTTAAGTGGGCTCCGTCTGGTCTAACATCTTGAAATAGTGCATCTGCCCTGTGATTCGACTTCCAGTCTTTTATAATAGCTCCCCTACTTTTTAAGTTTTCATAGCCAAGGAGGGGGTGTAGTGGCTAGTGGTGAAAGGGGGTGGTCTAGGGATGGAGTCCTGCATCAAGAGAATTTGTATTTTGCGAGAAAGTTTTGTCCACTCTTCAATTCGAACTCATGCCTGTCCAGGCTAAGTAGGCCTCCCATATCCCTGAGGACCGGTAGTTGATACGAGACTCGTTTGGTAGGATAAAAGCAGTGGCCTGTACATCGGCTGGCGACCCCAGTTCACTGTCTAAGCCACATACGTCTTTGTGATTCTGAGGGGATGTCGAGTGCGGGGCGCGCTCAAGAAACGGGATTGCTTAGAGCTAAAGTCTTTCGATCCTTTTGCATTTATGGTTCATGTTTCTCCAAAGCCTTCGGGGGAGAATATTGTACCCTACTTTTTCTGAAAAGTTTCGATGGTGTGTCGATTTTATGGAACCTTTTCAGGTATGGAATGTCTCACGACCACGACACGACCTTACACGATGTTTAGCAGTAGAAAATAGTGGATGGCCACCACGATTAGCTCCACCGCTGGACAGATTATGTAGTCTTTGCAAACAGTTTGAACAATGGCTTACGTTAAACAACAACAACGTGATCGTTATTCACTGCAAGGTACAGTATACTTTGATTATCTCTAAGATCTCACAGTAACAAAAATAACTGGTAGAGTTTTAATAGTATTCAAAAACATTTCGGCCAGAAATCCACAATGGAGCTATTTAGCGCAGCTCACCGAGAATGCAGGCAGAAAATGCCTTTCAAATTATCGCCGACACATATGTATGCCCATTCTCTCCTGTCTTAAGTAACGATCGTAGAGTGGTGATAATCTGATAGAGAATCTGTTATCATGGTAATTGTAACTGGCTAACTAGCTATCTCAAAGTCTACAGCGAGGCGAAGAAAGGGGAAAAAGGAAAAATGTTTCTCCGAATGGCGCAACTGAATTTCGCTGTCGTGTACACACATTTCCCGATCTTCTGCCCCATCGGTTCCTACGATACATTCCCAATAGAACTACGAACCGAGGGCTTTTGAAATCATTTTTACTCGGCCATTCACTATGCGTTCCTTAGGCCAAAGCGTTCCGCTTTAATTTGTGTTATCGAGTAGTGAACTCTGAAGCAAGGCTCACTCGCGTGCGGATGCCTTAATAGAAATGAACAGGCGGTTGGGCGGAAATTTCGCATTGGAAATTCAATATCAAATGAAATAACTTCTTTCTATGCTTCTTTCCCACCTTGTCATTTCTTTAGGTCTTTCTCAGCCTTCGCCTTTTGTTCGACAGCCTTACGCCGTGTACTGAAAATCAATCCCAAGAAAGAAAAACCCTATCATTAAAGAGGGAATACTGGTTCTCAACAGTTTAGTCCGCAATCATTCTAGGGTACCCCATGAAGGACGGAAATATTGGCTCAGAATAGCACATCAGCAGCGAAAAATTCGCTAAAATTCGCAGAATACAAGGGTTTGCAATACTATTAAAGTCAAGTCGGGGATCGTATGAGACGGCGAAGACGAAAGGAGTGAGCCGACGAGATTCACATCGTGGGCAATGGCAAAAAGCTGCCTTCCATTGCCGCCATGGGTCAAAACTGTTTCAGAACCAAGCAGCGGGGACTGGGGGCAGATGGGGGCTGAAGATTCTCCCTGTAGGAAATCCTGGAGAGCAATTTTGTCGTGGACTGTAATTTTGATAGACCGCAGAAGTCACTGGAATCTTACAAGAGGTGTTTCACATCTAATAACATTGGGCAAAACAAAATAACGTTATTAAATAAAAGGATAAGGATAAAGTTTTTGGCGTTAATCAATCCCGTCTGAGGGATGCACCCCCGCACTCGACTTCCATTCAGAATCGTAGTGGCGTAATGAGTGCGTATGTGGCCTATACAATGACTTGCGGTGGCCAGCCGATGTACAAGTCAGTGCTTTTATCCTCCCAGACGTGTCTGGTACCAATTTACCGACCCCGAAGGGATGGAAGGCTTGGTTGGCCCAGGCGGGCATCGATCCGGGGTTCGAACGCCTGACCGTGCGTGTGATATAGTGCACCACTTGCCACTACACCACCTCCGCCCCACGTTATTACAACGTTATTAAATAAAAATAAAAAAATCAAAATAAATAATGATAAAAATTTTCTTGATAGCAACGCATAAGAAGAGATACTTCCTCCATAGAAATAAGGTTGAAGCGCTATTCTTAGGGAGGAAGTATCTCTTCTTATGCATCGCAATCAAGAGAATTTTTAGTAGGAAGCTGGAGATTTTATTAATATTTCGAGGAAAAATTGTTTTCTCATGTGCTACTTTGTACTAGGCGAACTAACTATTTCAGTTGCTGTTATTACCTTTGTAGGTCAGTGATATCGTGAGGTTTCTTTCCAGGGTCATGTAAGTCGTGCAGCAATGGTACTATCGGCTTTCATGCACTACAATGCGATTTGCAGCAAGTAAGTCCAAATTGGCTTTCTGCTCTCTATTTACATAAAAGTCGCTTAATAACATACTTTTATTCAATCAAAATTTACTCGTTGCGTTGTCCATACATAGATGAGATCGCGCTGGTATGGGAATATCACCTAACTGGGACCCAATTGAAAGAATGTCACAAATCATGAATCATAAAATCACTCAGTTTCCAAAAAGCGCTCAGATTTTCAAAATGTAATTGGAGGAAAAAGATCCAACTCTGACTCTGAAATCTGACTAGTGGCTTTACGGAGTTAGCCCACTCATTCAATTTGAACGAAAAATATTGTGGCTTTCGAGTACCCATTTAATTTACCCAGTATCCTACCAGGCCATGGAACGTAAAAGTCAGTGGCTGCTTTCATAGTTCGCCGGCGAGCCGGAGTGCCGGCGAGCTGCCGAGGCAGTGCTAGGGGGAAAGAGAGAGGCAGACAGCCGGCCGACGCGGTCGCGCCCAAGCCCCTTCGAAAGGCTGAAAACAAAGAAATACAAGATTACAAGCCATTTGCACAAGCCTCTGGTTATTTTGTTTTTGATCTCGTTTTTCTTTGTTTTCAGCCCTTCGAAGGGGCTGGGCGCGACGCGACCGCGTCGACCGACTGTCTGCCTCCCTCCTCCCCCTGGCACTGCCTCGGCTGGCAGCCTTCACGCCGGCGAACTATGAAAGCAGCCAGTGCTTTAATGCCCTCAGACGAGTCCGGTATCAGTTAACACCCGCCTCGAAGAAAGCCACTGTTTCCTCATTTTGGGCGGCTATCGACTTGGAATTTGATGCGCACCTCTGGCCCCTATTTCACCTCCGCCTACGGTATTGCTACCTAATGTTTTGCTTAGAAAAACTTCTACTTGGCAGCTTTTTGAGCACTCTAAAAAGTGTTCCTATTAAAGAAGCCCATTCAAAATTCTCATGAAAGTACTTCTGATGCCATAGAAACAACTGAGTTGACAAACAACTGAGCAAAGTTGTATGTGAGTTTTCATGATTTATTTACGTCCATCTTAATTACAGTGATGAACCCGTGGAAGATCGTTTTGACATTAAACGCTTCTCGGAGAAATACATTGGAGCAAATGGACAGCCAAGCCATAAACGGTGAGTTCTACAGATAAGTGCGGCTTTTACTACATGGAATATTTCAAGTTCAGCCGGTCCAGCTTTGCTGAAAGATCACTCACTTCGTCAGCCGCTTCCTGTACTGAAATTACCTCTGGGTCAAAGCAATGGAAAGGGTAATCAAGGGGCAGCGGGAAGATAAATTGAACGCGCATTGTTGTGGGTAAGATGAAAATTAAGAAAAAAAAACACCTGACATGGAAGCTGCGAAATGCTGGAAGCATTATTTGGATTATCTTACTATTACTATTTACTATTTATCTTACTTAGAGTAAACTAAGCTGAAATGCTTCGCAAATAAGGGAAGATGTAATTGGAGGAGTCATTGGGTTTGGCGTCTCTTTCACTAGGGTTCGGAAGTTTCACCCCGAAAGTGCACGTCGCACCCGCCGCGTAATTGCAATGGAAGATTGGAGCGCGCAATTTGTGATGTAGGGGTCCTTTAATTATTCAAATTGGCTGGCCGCTCTCTTCAATTCCAACACGGTCTTGATTGTCGCTTATATAGGAGGAGTCGTTCGAATTAATCAAGTCTAATAAACATGAAAATGAGAAGAAACAAAAAAAGACGAAATCTAACATAAAGGAAGGCAATCAACGAAAAATATTGCGTCCTATCGATTGGCGGGGAGTCGGGGAGAGTACGGTAATTGCAGTGACATTTGCCGCCTGCCGCAAAGCAGGTTGCCGCATTCAGGGAGAAGTTCCGCTACCCCTTTCGCTAAGTGCCAGAGCGCCGAAAAGGATGGTCGGGTTCGTGCACCCGTGACAGCACCCAGAAACAGTTCCAATAAGCACGAAATTTACCTAAGTCTTACAAGAGCAACTGCTGCCTTCTGGCTAAAAAGCGCCATACTGGAAGAGGGCCAGAAGAAGAATTAGTCACTAGGATACCATCTCGCTAAGCAGAAAGAGAAGCGAACAAGCAGAAAATGTTGCGAGAGTGCTTGTTCCCCTTTTCCGTCATCATCTTTTTGTAGAAATTCCAAGACCAGTTCAATTGCATAGCACCCCGGAGAAGAACAGATCAATTCCTATCGCTTCAGTGATTATATTATTCGATTATCTATGCC
The DNA here is from genome assembly GCA_000469685.2 of Haemonchus contortus. Classification (NCBI taxonomy): domain Eukaryota; kingdom Metazoa; phylum Nematoda; class Chromadorea; order Rhabditida; family Trichostrongylidae; genus Haemonchus; species Haemonchus contortus. Next base: position 20,686,948 of record LS997562.1, on the reverse strand, counting down.
GTATAAATTATTCAGGTACATCAACTACTTTTCTTCGTTGTTATCCGGCAAAGTACGTGTGAATCCGGCTCCCGTCTACTTGCATCGGATTGCCGTTTCTCATCTCAATGGACGAATTCTTTCGTTGAAAATCTACGAACGAATGAAACCAGTCTATCAATCATTACCAACGTGAGTTTGTGGAACGTCCAGTTGTATTTCCTGATTTTTGCTTCATTCTTATTTACTTATTTATTTATCTACCAACTTATTTATTTGTTTGATGCACGCTTAGGTGCGCTAACTATAATTCCATGATCACATAAATTTAACAAAATGCAGTCCTATATAAGTGAAGCATGGTTCAAAACAAACGGTAGGAAGATTCCCTGTCAGGTGTGTAGGAAGAAGAAAATGAATCGGCAGGAAGATTAGAGTGGGTTCTAAGAGCTGTATGATGGTTGAACATCATCCACATTTGATTCCAATAGGCAGATGAAGCTAAGGATAACGTCACTCCTAGACAAGCACTACCATACGTGTGGCATCGGAGACCGAATTTTCGGATGTTAGGTATTCCCTACTCCTAATAATTTAGCCTCCGACCTGCCATCACGATTATCACAGCCTTAGAAGAGTCTACGGTTGTGGCATGAAAAAAATGTAGTGAAATGAGATTTCAGAGGTTTTTACTCTGCCCTCGGCCAGGAACATGCACAACTTCCTCCATCCGAGCACTTAAGCTCTTCCTGTCACTACTTTCCTCCTCCCAGTTCACTCTAAGGGGCAGGAATAAGGGCGAAACCGCGGAGCGGGCTCGAACCCGAGAGCATGCCTGCGGCCGCCATTTTACCCATTATACAGAAGTGTGGAGTCTTGTGACGTAGATCAATCTTATTTTGGGATGCGCCCTGCACTCCACTTTCACTCAAAACCGTAAGAACGTACATAGTGGAGTCTGAATGCGTATAAGACATACACAATAGGATCCCAGGTTAGTTCGACGCCACTAAACCGATCCATGAGGGATGAAAGGCTTTTTTGACCTTGATCGGTAACGATCGGGATTGTATTTTTGGTCTATGCGTGTTATAGAGTGCCCTTTTGCCACTCAACCAGATCTACCCTTTTTTACCAATATCTACCAATACACATCCTACCTCAGCTTCTTATCGGTTTACTTACTGCCAATATCGGCACTATGATTCGAAGTGGTGAATAACCGATACTAGCATCGCAGCCATGAAGACCGAGAAGCACAGATGGAAATTTGTGCCCCATCTAGGGCCAAAAATTCTGCCTCTAATTTAGCCGTCTCTGGATAACACTTGATGGCCAAAAGAGGCAACAACAGGATGCCAACAAAAAACCTCTCTAGAGTTATGCTGCTTTACCTCATCCTTCGCTCTGAAGAGGCAAGGGCTTGGTTTGAAGATTCCTGGGGTTTTGTCATTTGGAGATTTTTGCAACCCTTCACCGAAGTTTAGTTTAATGAAGAAGTTGAACCCTCTTCATTAGCGAAATGAAACGTTTCTCTTCGCAATCTTTCGAAAGTGACGATTGGTTTCGGCAGTAAATGGAAAGTGCCGTTCATGCCTAAAAAGTAGCCAGGAGTTGAATGGCAAAATTTAATCTAAACTGGAAATAATCCGCTCCTTTCATAATTTTTTTGGTAAAAATGAACTTCATTCAAAGGAGCTTTAATTAATGTTGGCTGCAAAGCCGACGACATAAAGAGCTGTTTTTATATCTGAAAACGGAGGGGAACCCAGTAAACAGCGGACATTCTCGGGAAAGAATTGAATCTGAAGTCACCCCACGGATCCGCCCCTTCTCTTTTTGAAGTAGCTCAGTTTTCCTTCTAACCGGGCCAATCAGTTGTTTGCTGTCGAAGGAATGGTGCCCTCCATTCCATCTCTTTTGTTTTCGTTCTCTTTCTGCTCTTTTGCCCAAGGGAATACACTTTTCTGGATTGTTACGGTCCCATATAAGTAGGAGTTTACTTGGGGCTTCCACTATCGCTATTTGGGATCCGTGCTGGACTCCGATAGCAGTCATTTCCAATTTCTTCTCTTTTTCCCTTTTTACGCCCTCTTTTCATGTCGTTTTCACGAATATCCAATGTGGTACTAACCCACATCCGATTTTAAAAAATTCTTCGGCGATGGGGGCCTGTTTTGGGTCCTATAGATCCGAATCGTGATTAGGAAACATACCCATCGAGCGCCAGAATAGCCAAGGTGGCGTCCGATATGGTCGTGGGGAGCCAAGAATTGAAGTGGTTCGTATGCCCTGCAAAGCCATTCCAAAAGGCTCAAGAGCTGCCATGAGCTGGCCACTAGTCGAAATCTATACTTCTTCTCGTTTCTATTGAGCTATTCTCTTTGTGCACGCCTGAGTGGTTCCCTGGGAAGGCCTGTTGCTAGTAGGGCTCAACAATTAGCGCCAACAGACGTGTGAACGAATGCGGTTCGTTCGAGAAACAGCCTGGCATTGTTACCAGGCAGTTGGTGGCAACACATCCGACACACACAACGACGGACGGGCAGCTTCTTTCTCTTCTCAAAAGCTGCCGGCATCGATTATGTGCAAAAGAATGTGTGGATTAGGCATGGCGCCGGTTCCATAACGGTGGTGGTTCTCGTTGTCGCCGTCAGCAACGATGCCGCCATTGCCCTCTATTCAGTTGCATATAAACACCCACTCGTGGATGCACCGCCCCATTCTTAACGAACGACATGGCTCCTTCTGGATGGGGCGGCCAGGAATAAGTGGATCGCCCTGAAAGGCCAAAAGGACTGAGCCCTAAGTCGCTCTAGCTCTTTTCAAAATAATTTTGGGAACTTTAAAGTAATTATTTCATCCTATCAAGACGGATCGTTCTCGTCCTTTTCTTGAAATGCCTTTTCGATCGTTTCCTGACTCATTGCTTTGTTGGTTCTTTTCAAAATTGTTGCATATTCATTCTTTGTCGAATTTCCCGGAGTGATGATCGTGGCAGGAAAAGGTCCGGCTGAGCTGGAAGACAGGGGAAAAACAGCAGTAGTAGAGGAAGTGGTTCAGTAGGTACCAATGGACAGTAGGTTAATTCTGATAGGTTTATGACTACAGGGGGGGGGGGGGGGAGGAGGGGGGAGGTGGGAGAAGGAGGGAGAGGGATTTTCGAGCCCCTTCGGGGCTCTAGCACAGAAAACGAAGTACTTTACATAACCTGAACGTGGCTCCTGTTGAACCTGTACTAATGATTGAGCTCTAAATCATAATAGGCCTCCGTTTTTCTGAGAATCGCCGCAATACGTCTGTTGTTTACGCCTTATTTCTTTCAAAGAGATGTGATCAACAAGTGAGATGCCCTTTGTTTACATAGTTTACTAAGCTGTTCTATTACAGTACCTCGAGAGATGTGCTACGTTTGGATATCGACCATGAGCTACGACTACGCGGTGATGTGCTCATCAAGTGTCACCAATTAATGTAAGCTAGTTATCAGTTTGGTTTGTTTATTTTTGCGCTTAATTTTTCTTATTTATTGCCATGACGATTTTTAATTTGTCTCCTACCGTAATCCTCGAACATTCATCACATAACGGCTTTCATAATGGTTTTAATATTTCCGATGGTCTTTTACATTGCCTCGATCGATTTCTTTGGCAAATGGGAAGCTTAAATGTATCTGTGGGGACTTTTTCCATCAGAATCTTAGCTCCGTCATTTGCTAGAATCAATGGTGTTGAAGAAGAAGCTTGAAAAAATCGCAATGGATTGCTAAACCGAGGCTCCAGAGGCGCCTGACTTCTGAGCTGTTTAGCCCTGAAATTTTGCGTTTTCTCAGTTTTCTTAGTCCAATAGACTTTAGTGGTAGTCTGGGCCCCCAAATGGTATCTCAAAATAGATTTTGGTGTGTTTTTTCCCAATAGATATGTCTGCAAGGCTAAAGGGAACATGATGCCTGGGCCTAATTGCATCCTAGTCCTCCCTGCCGACATCACAAAAATTTTCAAACGTATTTAGATGCTCCCAGGGACTCGTTGCCTCCCTTCTGGCTTTTAATCGATCTATTTCGAGATGAAATGTCACCGTATCCTTCAGGAATGCTTCCTGATCCTGGGCTATTCATTGTATCAATCTCTCTGTTAATCCTACCTCTACAGCTTTGGACAGTCTCTACTCTCCATCGCTGTTTTACCATCTGCTTTTCTGCATAGGCTCATGCGAATTCGCTTGGGTCCTGCCCACTTTTCCCACTTCGATCACCTATCTTTGAATTCTATTTTAAGCGAGCCCGATCAATCATATTACAGAAATCGAGAAGGAAATGACGTTTGTCCGTTGTCGCAGGGGTTGGATTCATAGTATTATACATGCCAGTCATTTGCGAAGGGCAAAAGAAATTATATAAAGTAGTAATCCGATTAACCCTTTGGCGACAATGCAGATTTCGCCCATGGGACCACGATCCCATCCTTTCTCCCGCGACTGGCACCCACCTGTGGGTAGCACTGTCCCAGGAAAAAAAACTCTTTCACTTGCTTATTGAATTTAGCATTTGGTAGGAAATAAGCAAGTGTGGTGGTTCCCAAAGCTGGGTGCCAATGTCCCATGAGTCAGTCATGGGGGCACCCACCTGTGGGTGCCATTGTCGTCAAAGATTCTCTCCAAAAGCTGTACAGCTCTAGAGAACTTCGATATCTCAGAAGTAGATAACAGGTCTTCGCCAACATAGCGCTTATTTGATCAGCAAACGTGCCTCGTTCAAGTACATAAAGTCTATCACCTGCTGAACTTTACGAGGTCAGGTATCTACGGTCTATGCATAAACTGAGCAGAGATATAAAAACGATTCGACTGGGATTAATCGCAAGTACATACTTTAGCTCTGTGGACGAGACAGGGTCGTTGAAGCTGCACTCTTTCAGTGAAGGCTTCACAACCATATCTCAGGCATCGACATACTATCTCCAGGGTAAATGAAAGCCGTGTTCTCTTCTTTTAAGAATTTTTCTAAAAAAATGAGGGGGGGGGAAGGGAAGTATGAGGAGTGTGGGAAGGGGAGATTGTGCTTCGCTAACAGGGTCATGTTCATAGATCTTGACCCTGATTTTATGGGTACACTTTATGTACTTTCAGTTATCCGCTTACAAAGGAGCGGGGAAGGTCCGTTCGACTGGGGTCAATCGCAAGTATCCTTGAATCCGTGAACGAGACAGGGTCGTAACATTAGCCACTCTAAGCTGCACTCTTTCAGCTAAGGCTTCACAACCTTATCTTAGGCATCGATGTACTATCCCAAGGGTAGGGGGTGGTGAAGGTATTTTTCTAAAAAGCTGGGAGACGGAAAGAGAAGAAAGATCGAATGAAGTCAGGGAGAAGGAGTTGGGAGAGGGAATGTGCAGTGCTATCAGAGTCACACTCAGAAATCTTGACTCTGTTTTGTTGGTGAACTGTATGTACCTTCTGCTATCAGCCTATAAACGAGCAGCAAAGGTTTCATAAGTGATGATTCAGGTGTAGAGAGTATTGAGCAAGACGATGTTAGAATGTTCTGACGAGATGGTGCTACAGAAAGAAACAATTTCGCCCCTCCCCTTGTCGTCTCTCTGTGCTTATTGCTTAGTAACATTGACATCAAAAAGAAAGTTCGGATACTCAATCAATCAATCAATCGATCGATCGAAATTATTTCAGTGAAGACACACGTGTGGTACTGTTTTGCTGTCAAATCAACACCTGTGCACTTGACGTTCCATCGAGGGGGACCACTTTGGTGTTTCACAAAGAGGAGCTCGATCTCATTTTTGCAGGTAAGTAGATTTTTTTCGAAATGAAGGTATAAATAGGAGGTTTTTTTTTTAAATTCAGCCCTTGCTATTATATCAATTTCCATCACCAACGTGCTGCTTCCAGTGCCTTTAATGCCCTATTTTGTGTAAAAAGCGTCTGATAATTTGCCCACCAGACGTCTAATGGCATGATAAGTGGCATTTGCTTTTCAGCGTCGCCATGTTTCACTTCCACTATTTTGATTTGTTTGTTTTTTTCTTTTTCGTTATTTTGGCTTTGTGGTTGCCCAATGGCTAAAGGCGCGACATTTCCTCATTGTCAAATAAGATCGGATACCGTCGGAGTCAAGGCGAACATCTAATCCCCTTAAAGTTGGGGGACCACTGAAGATCAGCGCTTCTGTTTCTATTAGGCTTTCTTGGAGGTAAAAACTAATACTGAAGGATGGATCCTATGATTCTTTCAAATTTCTGTGTGAGAAGGCTTCTCTCTAAAGTGCCTTGCATTGAGTTATTCTGGAGCGGATAGACGTTTTTTTCCTCTTTATTTTCAAAAATTTTTCGTTTATTTCCCAAGCTTCACTTGTTCTAGAGATTTTTTGGTTGAGGAGAATCCTCGTAATTGTTTGCCAAGATGAAAGATGAAGAGGGACCATTTGGGGAACTTTGGGAATAGAACAGTTTCTGCTGTGGGGACTTGAGTTCATAAGAAATTGAAAAGCTATTTTGTGTAAGGTACCAATTCAGCGTCTGTGATCTTTTTGCCAATTTACATTGTGTATAAAAATAATGATTTCGAAAATTGATATCAAACATTCAGTTAGAACCGTGTGAAATATAGGAAGTCGGAAAATATGTTCTATCCCTGGGCTTGGGCAGAAATGGTAAAGTTGGAAAAGACCACTATCACACACGCAAGGTCACGGGATCGAGTCCCGGGTCGTTATTTGATTGAACTACACAATTTTTCGTCTTTCCATGGTCGGTTAATTTTCATCAGACTCGTCTCGGAGGACGAAAGTACTAGCTTGTACATGGAATGGGTTCAATTCATTGTGAAAGCCACACACCATCCATGCTCTCTCTGGCATCCTGAATCATGAAATGGGAGGAATGTACTTCAAAGACCTTATCCTTTATCATCTATCCAAGGGCTTACCATGACTTGAAACTGAACAAAAACCCTATTTCGCGTGTATAAGGAACGGAAAGAAAACCTCAGAAGTATTAGTGAGTTGTATATAACGAAATAATGAAATAAATGAAAAAATGAAACATACAGTAGCGCTCAAAAGTCTTCGATAAAATGCTTTGACGCTTTTTCGTTTATAACTTTTTTCTTAGTAGACTAAATCGCTCTAAATTTTGATATGTTTAACTAGAGCATATTTCGCTCTACCCAACACTATTTGGCTGCAAAGCTGCAGAATCCACAGATAGAGCGAGGTGTTTGTTGCGGGTGCAGATTTTGCTGAAACTAAAGTTGTTGACGTCTCCACTTACTCGCACCGTGAGAGCGTTTTTCTCATCTATTGTGTTCGGCATTACCGCTCGTACACTTTAGCCATGACAAAAAGGAAAGAGATTCTAGAAGGACCATCATCTGTATTTTTAGACGATTTTGAGTTCATGCCCTTTGGAATATCTGGAACATGGTCAGATTGCAGGTTATTAGTGGTAAATATTCACACTACACCAATGTTACACATATTGAAATTTAGCTTGATTAGAACCAGTAGGAAAGGAGTTATGATACACCGAATACTTTTGAGCGCTACTGTAAATTCTATTGGTAACGTTACGAATGTTAAAAACCGGTAAAACCTTTTTTCCATCATTCTTAGTGTGTCCAAGGCGCTAAAAAAGCAAAGATTGGGTATTAAGCTTTCTGGGATAAGCCTTAGCAGACGGGAAAACTCTTTCGAAAAACCTCTTCATGAGATGAAAGATTCCGTTGTTGCGAGAGTAGCTGTTTTGAAAAATGTAAAAACTACTGGTTCATTATTACAGGTACGGCTATGTAACTGTTGTCTAATGAATTCCTGACCTCCTCTTTTTTGAGTTCTGCAGCTTTTCCCTTTCTCTGTTCTCCCGGAGATGGACGTAAATATAGTCTTCGTCCTTGTAAGTCTTAAGGAATAGCCATTGTCGTGACTTCTTCTGTCGTTTTGCTAGACCTTTCTTTATTTTTTCGTACCCTGTTGGCCCAAACCCCTACTTTACACAGTTCTCCTTTTTTCTCGTTTGTTTCTCCATTGCACAACATTCTTCTTCTGAGCATTTTTTCTCAAGGGCATGTGGATGATCACTTCGTCAGCTGATCGTTTCGATTCTATCTATACCCGCCCCTGTCCCCATTCCATCCCGACAGACCTGCTTGTGTCCTCCTTTCTTCTTCTTCTCCGAAGCTTTTCCTATTTGAGGAGTTCTCCTTTCTTTCAAGCGCATCAGAAGTTTTCTCGTCTTATGACAACTTCCTCGATTCCCATTTGCATAATCAGCTTTTCAGCATGGAATCGGTCATTTCACCATATTCTACTTCCTCTTCCTTTCCCTTCTCTGCAACATTTCTGATACACCAGCGCACTTGAAAAAATTCTTCGTTCAAGTTCAGTTCAAAAATCAACTATCTAATGTGTTCTAAAGTTTTTTGCGCAATAAATGAAGGAGAACAGGTGATGCAATAATTTTTTGATCACCTACTGGGAGCTTAGTCACTGGGATCAAAGCTCGTCCAACACTGCCAAGCCCATATTACTCACAAAAAATTGATGGCAGGTCCTGTATGACCAAACTGTTAAGGTTCAAAAAGGCTCATTCCGCTATTCACACGAAGACTGATAAATGTTCAGATAAATAGATAAGTGATATTGTTTTCTGGCGGCGTCCTCTTCTGTTTTGGAATTTCTCTTCGTTTCAGAATCGCAGTAGCGTTTGAATCGCATTTGACGTATTCAGTGACATGAGGGATCAGTCTCTGTGGAGCTAGGGCGCTAGTCCTATTCGGTGAGACTGGAACTATTTCATCAACGTAGAACGATGAAATGCTTGGCTGGCCTGGCATAGGACCAACTCAGAATTTGATCCTGAGTGCACGATTGCGGGGCTTGTCAGTTTTATCTCACCTCCGATCTACATATGCATAGATCAATGGCACAATCGCAATCGAATAGAAATCGATGGCCATGGCTATTTCCAAAGGCGACATACGGTAGTCAGCTTTACGCAATAGCGCACACAATTGAACATCTCGTCCATACAGCGCCCTAGCCGCGGTAAGCGCGCTGTCTCAGGGATGTATGGAGGTAATGGATGGAGAGTAAGGATAATGGCTGGAAGTTGTCTCGTATTCACTGCCTATATGAACTTTAAGAAGTCTGTCAAGTAAAAAGAAATGACTGAGCTTAACCGAAGAACAGCTCACCTCATTCATGTATCCGCCCATACTCGTTATCCCTACAGCCTTTCCAGTAAGCACCCATCCAAGTGTCTTGGTGGTCAAATGAAGCATCCATTTAGCCTTTGTGCGTTCAAAATGCCAATAAAATTCTGAATGGATATCGAATGTGAGGCACATGCCGCGAGCGGAAGCTAAGAACACTGGAAAACTTCTTTCATTGTCCTTTCACTGTCACGTCTACAACAAAAGCAAGGTTTGGGGCTAACACTGAACACACTCTTTACGAATCGTGTAGCATTTTACGTAAAAATTTGAAACACTCCAATGTGATGGTCCATTAATTGATGTACTTCGATTAACCTGGGTATTCTCCATGACCTTGCCACAATCTCACGCTGGTCAGTCATGCGTCAAGTCGCTGATCTTACATTCATCAACCCACTGGGTGACTATTGTTTCACTCGGAACTCTGCGAACCCGAAGTCTCTTCCATGTCACTCACATATTATGTCGCTCTTTGAAAAACATTCATAATGTCAGTAAAATTTGCTAGAGGTAGTAGAAATTCTTAAGGTATCATTAGATGATTTATGGTGATAAAAAACCATACAGTACTAACGGAAATAACATCTTTTTTCGAACATTTTTCTAATTGTAGGTATGTCCAAATAATTCGGGTAGTCGGATCAATTACCAGCCGGCCAGAGTCTACACTACTCACAAAAACAAAACTGTTCGAAAGCGACTGTGGAATGGAATCTTCCAGAACTGGGTTTTATCTGTGTCCTTTCAATGAACAATGAACACATTACCAATCGTATGCCGAACAAGTCATTTGACTGTGCTGTAATTAGACGTCACCTGTGATCGTTTTAATTGCAAAACAATTTTGAACGTGCTACTCACCATTTTTTGCCTGCCCCTTTTTTGTCTGCCCCTTTTTTGCCTGCCATATTGCATTTGAATAGCGATGGTCCTTGAATTTGGTCCTAGACGGTTATGGGGGGCTTGTTCTACGCACGAGGAAATTTCCAAGGTAACTAGAACGTCTACCCAAGAATCTTTAAGGAGTCGTTCCTTTCTGACCCTAAGCCTTCGATTACCTTACGCTTTACTACACTACTGTACTAGACAAATACATTTTTTCTTTACGAAGAAGTGGTGGTACAATTACTGTAAGAGCTTGGATCCGTTCTTAGTTTTCGTTCTTGTTAAACTTAGCTCTGCTAGTTAATCCCTTAACTTATAGCTGTGACTTATTTTAACAAGCGTACAATGAAGATTTAGTGCAAAATCAATGTTTTACTGTCTAACGGAAGTGGCGCTGGTAGTTCTGTTGCACCGATCCGGCTACACGTTCAACTTCGATCTGATTAAGACCAGGACTCCCGGTGCCTCCCTTCCAGTGAATCATTTTCTTTAATCAGAGCAAGTGTGATGACCTGCTGAAACTGAGCAGGTAGCGCAGTGGCTAAGAGCGATATTCGTGCTTCAAATATTCGTAGGATAAGAACTCTTTACTGACCAACCGTTTTCATTCAGCTCTTTACTGTTTTCTGAATCTGTTGGAGTCAAAACTTTGGTAGAACCTAAACATCAAAAGGCTTTGGAGAGCCACTGTGTAGACAACATATAGTTTTCCAAACTCCTAGGAGATCTCGAGAATAAGTCAAGAGCAGGGCGCAATGGAGAGGGGAAGCTGGTCAGGGTGTACCAATTGAGTATCATACTATTTTAGTACTTAGAAAGGTACATAGAGGCTCGAACGTGTCAATAATGGTAATAACTACTGATATACGAGTAGAATTCTAATGATTTCTCGACATACGTGAGAATAAATGGGCAACAAAAAGGATCAGGACAGAAAAATTCCCGTTTCAGATTCCAGCGTTGATAATCGAGTTGTGTTGGAATTGATGATTGGACAGGAGCCGGCAAAACCCTCAGCTAGCAGCTTTACGAAAAGGCGATCGCTTGAGAACAATCGAACCGACAGCTATGAGGATTTCAATAAACCTGAAGGTCCGTTGTTTATGACGTTCAGTTTTTGCTTTTACTCGTTACTGGTGAGTTTTACTTTCACACTTTCCATCGAGAATCCTTCCGCTTAATGATTTTTCTTTGAAGCAACTTGTTTTCTGATCTCCATCAGTTTTCATCTGTCTTTCTGTCGTTCCCTTCGTCACTTCTCTATCTGTTTTGTTTTTCCTTATTGATTTCACATGAATCATATGTCCTTATCGTTGATGTGAAATTGGATGCCACAAGGGTGTGCCTTATTTCAAAACCCCACACATTTACTAGACTTGATCAACCTTCAAAAAAAGTTTGACTTAAGAAATAGGTGTTCAAAATGTAACTATTGCCGAAGTTGCAAAGTAGAGAAGGGCTTCATCACTGTGAGGACACATAAGCTAAAAACAGGCACTTTCGCAATTCCTACCCATCGTTCCGAACTCATTCACGGACTTTTCACGGTTCATGGACTCATCGCTAGGCATCCAACGATGAGTCCGTGAACCTCAATTACATAATCCTTTCTAAAATCCCTCTATTTTGAAATCTATGAATATAACGGGAGCAAGACTAAGAGCCAGGGAGGCGACAAAGTCCAATTGAGTCAAACCATGGGCGTGTCCCCTCCCTTTAAGGTAGCTTTCAAATGTTTATCTAACCAGGTTATATGGGGAAGTTTTGATTCTTCACACATAAATCCTTTTTATAACCCTATGCTTTCTTCAGAATTACCAGTTCGTACTGACTGTTATAGTAAGAGCGTTTGTCGGAGTGTGAAAGTGTTCAGGAGTTGGGTGTTGATAAAAAGCCGTTCAGGCAAACATATCAGTGGAATTAGGTCTACTTGGCCGTTTACTAGTGCTAGTGAACGGCCAACTTTAATTTGAGGATCGTCGGAGCAAAAAATACAGTTGGACCTACCAAATATGAAAGGTATGAGAAGCAGCATGCGTAAGAGGAGATTTGTGAGATTCTGTTTCTCTCACGGAGTGAGTTGCATGAGATGGCGAAAAACCCTGTTTTGTGAGGAACACTAAATAAATAACACGAAAAGCTTATGTTCGAAAATCTTCGGTGGATGGTAGGAAGCACAGCGGCCTAGGGAGCTCACGCCTTTGAAGAGCTAGTGAGCCACCAGCCACCAGCTTCTCATTTTGAATCTTCTAATGTTTAGGTTGGTGTCACAACTACTTTTCTCTTTCTCCGAGATTGCCTTGACGGCCCCTGGCTTGCCTGTCAGGGCAAGAAAGTAACTTAAAGATCGATAGGCTACCGCAAGTCATATTATAGTCCATACAGGCTGGGGATAGGCAGGCATAGGAAGTTGTTCCACGAAGTACAAGTACGAGCTCAAATCACTCCAATCGGCAGTGGGTATTTAGTGGCGAGGTTCTTGGTGTGGAATTAGAACCCAATATCTAGTCCCACGTATAGTTTCCTTTTCAAGATATGGAACCTCGATAGGTACGCTCGTTGTGACCGGACTTATTTTACCTTAATTTCCACTTTCTCACTTCAAACTAAAGAGGTACTGCGGTACATAGACCCAGTGTTTAGGGTTTCCATTTCCGTTCTATCCACCTAGGTTATAATCTTTCCTGAGAATAAATCTTTCTATCGCAGTAAAATTCCTCGTGTGGTAAGGGCAAAACACTAACTGGTGCACATTTAGTTCCCTCCCCAATGCCGTTTAATGGGCCAAAACACTCGTTCAAACTCCGTCACAATTTAAAATGGTAATCGAATGCGTCAGATATTCTCAAGAGCAAATGCTCGACGAAAGCAGAACATGCTATCGTTTTCCTCATGAATTCGTTCATGGTGTTCATTCTATAAGCAGCGACTCCGATCGATAATGATTCTCCTCCGAGCCAATTCCAAGTCAATGAATCAATTGTTTTGGAATGGGCACTGACGGTTTCTCCGGAGATTCACGTCCGTTTTGCTGATGCTATTTGTCAGTTCGCCGTTTCGGACGGCTTCTACAGCAAACGTGAACTTGACTGATTTCCTTTCTTTCGGCAGAAACGGCCGGCTTTTTGCACTTTTTACCGCTTGCTATTCAACATCGAGTCATATTTCTGTTTGTGGCCTTTACAAGGACTTATAGGGAACAGGCAATGTACTACTCAATGCTTTTGTCTTCCCAAGTGAGTCTTTTACCGTTCAACGGGACTATAGGTATGGGAGATTCGGTTGGAGCCGGTATCGATCTGAGACTCCGTACCATCTGAGGTAGAGTGCGCCACCTGGCTCTACCTGACTCTACACCAACTGAAGCCAGTTTTTGGATAGTTGTAGAAGAGCAACAAACGGTGGCACGGGAATGGCTAGGGAATTTTCAAGGGGAGCTTTTCCAGTTTCAAATTTCACTTGCTTTAAACTTACAGGGGAACAGCTTTTTGTGGAAAGTACACACTCAAATACGTTGGCTTCTCTGTTGCATCTCTCTTTGGGACACCTACTTTTACTTCCAGCATTACTCGATTCACTTTCCTTGAGCCCAGGACACATATGATTGAGAGAAATAGTTCTATGAAAAGCTAACCCGACCTATTCTGGATAGCATAGGTCCTCCTCTCTTACACCTCTTCAGACCACACTTTTTTGGAATCCAAGAAGAAAAGGGTTAATTGTGCCTTTTGTGGGAGTGATAAACTCATTTGCTTACTCACTTACTTACTGAGTGATCATAATTGTGGTTGTACAGAGCAGGGGAATTCTACCCTATCCTGTCCATGTACCCGAGCGGAGTTTGTCGCAATGTTTTATTACGGATTAAACTTTGTGTTTAATGAGTATTTATGGCTAGGGATAATGGCGTAGCGATTAACCTCATTCTAGAGTCATTTCACTTCATAAAATCATTGCATACAAAGTTTCCATCGATCTTTTGAGAATACGCCGCGTCTCTGGTCTCCATTTAGATTCGTTTCTCAATTGGAAGCATCTCCGTTGTTTATGGCCCCTACGAAACGATTGTTTCTGCCCAATTTCTGTACGGAATTTCCCTTTTTCCAATAAACCTGATATTGTTGACCTTTCCGGTAGAGGCAAAAGCTTATTGACCTCATCGAGATTCCATACGAAATCTGATACTGCGAGGTTGTAGCACCTCCTTCTACTTCCCCACCTGCCTTCATATCAGATTTTAATGAATGATTGAAAAACTGGACACCAGACCCGTTCAGCTCCTCCTTCAGCTTTTATCTGAAATTCTCTTGCCTGGCTTTCCTTTTTTTGCTCCACCTTTTAAATCCTTTGCTGCTTACCTTAAATGATTTTCAAGTGGACAGAACGTCATAGTTGGTCAGCTTATAGCTTTGCTTACCAACGTTTTTTATTTCCTATTTGCACGCTTATGCTCAGGAGAATAGAGATTCTAGGAAACGAATTCACTCACAGATTCACCTCAAAAAGTTCCTTAGAACTAGATTGTTGGTAGACCAAGACTGATTTTCTTCAGCGTCACGCCATAATAATGAGATCCACCCATAATCCAATAGGAAAGCTTGTCGGGGAGTCACTTGTCATCTGGGAACACGATTTTTGACTGTTTACAACTTTCAAAGATTAAAAGTCAAGCCATCTCTGGCAGATAACTTCCCGCTGTGAAATTTTCTAGTTAAAAACTATCGATCAAACGGTATCATACGGTTGTTTTAGAGAGTAGAACGACTGTTCCATGGAGAACCTGTTTTACTTTGGTTTTCTTAGCACCTTAGCACCAGACAACAGTTTAACCTCATAGCAACCCTTTACGGTTGTTGAGATATTCAATACCACCAACTATGAGGAATTACAAATCGTTTCCCCGAACCTGATATTATAGGCAACCTGATCACATCTGTTGCGGGTTATTATATTAATTTACCGCTTGTTTGGGTTTTTCAATCATTCCATCTTTGTGGTGATTTCATTTTTTGGGTCACCGTTACTCCTTCAGCTACGAGACATCAAATAGAAAGCTCGGCCGCCCTCGAATAATCTGTTCTGGAGGTGTGCTTTCTTATGATAAGGAGTGGTGCTCGATTGGCTTCATTCATAATTCGCACGTTATAACTTATTATTACATTTACTTTTTTTACTATCATCATTATTTCTGTTATTATTATTACTAATATTGTTATTATTATTGTCATGCTATGATTTATAACATGAGAATGCACAACCGCTGTCAAATCTCGCTAATCTAATTCGTTCAAGACCTTCTATGAGAACACTCGGAAGCTTGAAGGCGTAGTAAGTAGGGAATCTCGTACAGTCTTCCATATCTTGTTATTCAGCATCGTGTATCCTTCTATAAATTCTTTCGTCTCTCTCATACTTGAACATGACTTGCTCAAGAAAAATCCCCATCGCCGCCCTAGCCGTTTTGGAACGGAGAGGTATGATCACGTAGGCCTCGTCAAGAGCTCGGATTTCTTCGCGTACGTATTACACTATGGGGAAGTTATTCTTGGTCGATATGGAGGTCAAGGGTCGCTAGACGTCTGAGCCATACTTGTTTTCCAACAGATGCCTCCCAAGAATTCTAATAGTACTTCTGCTCTTTGTTAGTGCCCCATTCAGAAGTGTTACGGCTACGGAAGGAGAGGGTAATAAGCAGAGCTATATTCTTGCGAATTCAACTGTACAACCATCAAGCCATGATCGATTCTTTCTGAGTACTGGCATGACCTTTGACCAGTGTGTATGCTTGCTTCAGCCTTTCCAACACGTCCATTTTTATGGGGCTAACATTTCGGCAAGTTTGCCTCCGTCATAGCCTAAAAGTTAAAAAACCATTTGAGTTTTGGTCCTCTCATGAGTTCACACAAAGCTTAGAATTCTTCAACAGCCATTCATTCCCACAGCAAATTGTATCGGAGCCTGATCAACATATGGCAGATGTGGTGTAGTGGTAAGTGACGCACTTCACACACGCACGGTCACAGGTTCATATCCGGATCGACATCTGTTGAGACCAACCAAGCCTTCCATGCCTCCGAGGTCGGTGAATTGGCAACAGACCCGTCTGGGAAGATAAAAGCACTGACTTATACATCAGCATCGGCCACCGCAATTCATGTATAGGCCACATAAGCAGTCATGACGCCTTTACGATTGAATGGACGTCGAATGCGTGGGCATACATCCCAGAAGGGATTGGTATAACGCCACAGGACTTTATCGCTTATCCTTTTACTTATGTAGCCATCGAAGTAGCGACTATTCTATCTTTTGTGCTCCGCGGCGGGACTTTGCGGGTTTGCTCAAATGAAGGAATGAATGATTAACCAAATAAAGAGACACCAACCAAGGACTACAGGGCTTACACGCAGAAATCTGCTTCTTCTCCCTCCTAGCTTGTGCAGTCGCACTGTTGATTGGCAAAAAAGTCGGCTCAGTACTGAATGGCAAAGGGGTCGCTCGCAACTCTCGGACGCCCTTCATAGAAAGTTTTCATTTTCACCATATTTCCACCACCACAAGAAAAATGTTACAAAGTTCAAAATATTTTTTCACATCTCTCCCAATTATATGTTAACGACTCCCGAAGCGAATGAATGTAAAAAATGGACGAATTGCCTGTCCCCTTCCCAACTCCCCCCTCCCCTTTCCTCCTGAACACAGGCTTGAAATTTCATGTCCAAAATAGTTCTTTTGTTACTTATAGTGAAAGTCATCGATCAACGTGTTGGATGACTGTTTTAATGACATTGGATGGCCCTCGATATTTTGATGGATGTAACAGCCGCGCCACGGTACGGGCTAATGTTCACATTGGATGAGATTTTCTTTGTTCTTGGTGACCCAATGTTTCTGCCATACTCAATATTACACAGAGTTTTCTGCAGTTTCAGAGGAACCGAACCGAAATTTTTGGTTTTTTTTTCAAATAAAAGATAAATGTTTCGGAATTTATCAACTCCATTCTGAGTTGCGCCCCGCATTCGCCTTCCATTCAGACTCGTAGTGGTTAACTAAATGCATACTTGATCGCTACAGTGAACTGGGTTGGCCTGCCGATGTGATGTCAATGCTTTTTTTCCCTAGACAATCTGGTACCAATCAGTCGACCCTGGAGGGTTGGGCGTCTTGAGTGATCTGGGCGGGCATCGATCCAGGTTTCGGAGGGGCCTGAAGGAGGGCTGGTGTGTTCTCGCTGACAGAACAGACGCCTCTTCCTTCCGAATCGACTTTATCTTGCCTCTATAGGGCCGGCGTTCCCATTATTAGCCAAAATTTATTTCGAGTGTTCTTAGCATTAATCTTTCTACGCCGTGGACAGCATCTTCCATCTGGTCAATAAATTTGAAGGAAGTCTAGCCAGCTCCGAAGTGTTTTCTCTAAAAGCGTAATATGATATCGAGTGTGCTAGAGGAACGAGAAGGGGCCTAATTCTTGAAATCAAAATATTTGCTGGTAGTTTTTTGCGATATCAATTGGTAACGGAATATAATTCATTTCACTGTGGCTTTCGTAGAAGCATACACCATCTATCTCCTTCTTTGCCTTCGATTTATTCATTAATGGGAAAAGTGGGGTAGTCCCAAAGGCTCAACTAGCAGGATAGAAGCACTGACCCGAACAGCAGGTGGAGGCCGAACAAACACTCAATCGCCTCTGCGATCCTGAATGGAAGTCAATCGCGTAGATGCATCTAAAGAATGAATTATGCATCTACAAGAGACCCAATTCTATTTCTGATATTTATTTATTTGTTTATTTATCTATAATTTTGCCTCGTACGCCACTGATAGCATGATGCAGAACAGCAACTAGAAATATCTTTGATCAATGTAAAAGTCTAAAAGGAAAAGCTTCAAGTTCAGGTTACGGTAGAGTGCTTTGCCATAAACAAATCAATCGATGAGCCACATCAGAGTAACTCACATTGAGAAACCACCTTTTTGTTTCTACCTCCTAGCAAACCCGATTAAATGCCTACCACCATAAAATTGAGGTCTTTCCGGAGCTTCGGCTGGTAATGAATCAGCGTTTATCTGAGCATTACACAAATCGTTTTGTTTTTAGGGTATCCTATTACTGGTTCGTCAATATAAACGATTTTCGTTGGCTTCCGTCCCAACGATGTTTGGCCACAGCAGAGCTAACTTGATTCAGCTCTAAAAAATAGAAAGCTCAACGAATGCGAATGATGCGCCTCGCACTTGCCTTCCGTTCAGAATCGCAGTGACCCCTTGATTGCTATATGGCCTACTGCGATTAATTTATACTACGAATGCTGGTCTTTTTCCGAGTCTCAGTGATTTACAACGGGGAAACTGAATTTTGCTGCAAGAATAACCTGAGTTTCGGTTAGAAATGTGGAAGTATCCAATGCCACAGCTGTTGATCGCAATCGCCTACGTTTTTCGAGCCGTCGAGCTCTTCTCAAGCAACCCACAAGCATGTTCAATCCATCACTTTATCACCCCTCCAGCGGGGCCCTCTTTATCTTCGACGAGCTGGATCAACACCTGGTTGTTCACCCATAGGGCGTGAATCGTCAACATGGCACTTTTTCATTCTCAGCGCCACTGTTCTTCTCTGCTCTCAAATCGCTCATGGTTTTGACTCTTGAGTCAAAACACATCCGAGGTTTTGTCTTCATTTCCAATTTTTTTGGAAGTAGGTGGACTTCGGGGTAGAAAGGTTCTCCATCAGCGAGCGAGGAGTCTGGTATTTGCTACAAGTTCATTCAAAGCAAGGCTTACTAAAAAGAAAGAAGAACTCGTGGGAGCCACAGATCCTCCCACTGCCTTCTCGCTTCTCTTCTCTTCCTCTTATGCATCTGCCTCATACGCGTCCTTCATGCTTGCCGTGAGGTTCTGCATTCGAATGCTATGAACTCGGGTGATTACCTGCTCGGGTTCCTCAGTCATTCTTCTACGGTAGGGTACTCCTTTTTTCCTCCGTTAGGGGCGTGGCCAAGTGTACGAGCTAAATAGTGGTGAACAGATACACTCATTTAAACACCGTTTCCTCTGCTTCCATAATTTCCTCGCCCAAACTTGCATTTGTTGTCAGACAGTTGTCTGGCAAATGTTGGGTAAACTGTTTTTGCTCTTTGAGCATCTCCGACCTACCTCGGTCTTTGTGGTTCCTCATGTTATTTTTTTCAGAATTTTTTATGAATCAGATCTGTCAATAAATGCTATCACTTCGTTTAATTGAGCGGATTTTAATAAATAAATATTAAATTCCAACGTTAATCAATCCCGTTTTGGGATTGGCGGTACCATTCAACTTCCACTCAGAACCGTAGTGTTTTTTTTGAATGCATATGTGGTCTATACAAGAATTAAAACGACTGATCAATTTGCAAGTCAGCGCTTTTTTCCTCCCAGACGAGTCCGATACCAGGTGACCGATCCTGGAAAAGGTCTGGTTAACCAGAGCGAGTGTCGATTCAGAATTCGAACCTCTGACATTGCGTGAGTTATAGCGCGCCACGTTCCTCTACATCACCTCCTACTCTTTTGGATACTCTTTTATGCTATCATTGGATCACAATATCATTTTGCTCAGTAATGCAAACTGGCTAAAGCGTGAAGGATCGAGCTGTGCTAGGATGAAGAGACCCTAGCATTTCCGCCATTTGTGTATCGTCAAACGATGGATCAAATTGAACGAGCAAGGGCTGATGTGCTTATTCACTTTTTCAGGGTAACGTAATTTAATTAAATAGTTAATTTGGAATCAATTCGGGCAGGATATCTAGTTCAACTTTACTCAGCGGAAACAAGAATAGTTTTGATTATTACCTATTCTTCCGTATACTCGAATCTCTTTGCATGAATCAAACGTTGAGAGCATGGCGTATTCCAAAGTGACAGATCCATAGACCACGTATTTCCATCCGTTTTCACTTTTTCCCTACGATGGGTGCCTACCAGGAGTTCTGAATGGTGGGCTTTTAAGGTGCCGATTCATTGCGATATCCTGATCAGTATAACATTTTCATTGCCTGATTTTTGTCGGAGCATTCTTCCCTCTTTATTTTTCAAGTGTTAAAAAGAATTGAAAACCGATTTCAAAAATTGAAGTTATTCAATAAATAGGTGAAAAATTGAAAAATGTTGACGTAGAAAATTGGTGGCGTTTTTTCTGATAGTTTTTCTATATTTTCTCAACACTGTTCAGTAGATTATTTCAGGATTCAGTAGGGGTATCTCGAGACCTTTACTGCATGAAAAAACATTCCACTAATCACTACCACTTTTTGCTGTAAATTCGTCAACTGGAAAAGCTATATTATTCTGATTTTTGCTTGAAATGCCAACCCGCTCCACTGGAGGGATCAATGCCTTCGGCATTCCGCTTTTGAATAGCTGAGCAGCCAATTAAAGGAAGTTATTGAAAAAAATCAATTAAAAATTACCAACAAACTCTATTCCAAAAAAATACAAATTTTAAATTTATCGTTCCATGAGAAGTGACTGTTTATACTTGGAAAAATTCTCTGGTATTTTCATGGTGGTTTGTCTTTTTTAATGATGATTTTTGACGTTTTCGAGCATATGCGCCAGTTATTTTTGCCATCGAAATTGATGGGAAAAAGTGATGATGGTTCATGAAGAGTGTAATCAAAGCCTACTGATCACCTCAGCTGCTTGTTTCCGCCTTCCGACATACTCCCTCTGCTTGTTCAACGGGTTTCTTTCACACCCACACAGCGCTCGTAATCATGTCCGAGAACATTTTTGATTTAGGAAATCTTTTTTTTTGGATTTTTTTCCCAAGGGAAAATGTGTGGGGAGATTTTTCAGACATCTAGCAATGACTTGTATGTATGTTCAGAAAACTATAACAGTAATATAATATTTTATTAATTAATAATGATATCGGCATGATAATTCTCCTTAGAATTTCGGTATATATGCGGAATGGATCCCGAACGGCTTGCCCAAGCTTATTGTTCCTAGGAAAGGGGGGGAAGGGGGGGGGGGGGAAGGGATGGGGACTGATTGCTAATGTATTCGACTGGATATTTCAAAATTTTACGAATAAATCAACTACTCTTATATCAAATGATCCAAATGATCTGTCTCATTTACTACCACTATGCTAATCTGTGGGTTGGAGATGGTGAAGTGGCGAGTGGCGCACTTCACACACGTATGGTCACGGGTTCCAATCTCGGATCGATGTCCAATTGAGTCAGCCTTCCATCCCTTTGGTAACGATAAATTGATATCAAAACTCGTATGGGAGAATAGAAACACTGACAGGTACATCGGTTGGCCACCGCAAGCCATTGTATAGGCCACATACTCATTCATTACGCCACTACGGTTCTCAATGGAAGTCGAATGCGAAGGCGCATCTCAAAGACGGGATCCCCTGAAGACTGAAGACCCTGAAGACTTCACGAGGAATCTACATTGGCTAACTGCTAAGCAGCCTCATGGACCTTTGGTCCTTGAAGCCTGTTATTGGATATGGCCCTCCCATTCAGAATATTTTCCAATGAAAGCCTGACCTGCGCTTCTTTTTTTCTGCATTCTCATTTTTTCCTCTTGACTGCGAACTTTTCTTCTTTTTTCATTCAATCAATATCCCTTAATTTGCAATTTTTTTTTCTCAAATCAACTCACTTTTTTCCAATGAAATGTGGCAACTCACGCTGTTTATAAGTTTAGGGTGTACAAAATTCGGTAGAAAGTTGAGGCGGTGGAAACTCTTTGAATACCGGGGGGAGCTTCTTTTATTGCTTCTTTTTAAGAGGTAATAAATAAGGTCAGAGCTATTGGTACTGATTAATTGAACCATTTGTCTTTTCAACCGTTGGTTAGTCAACAACGATAGATAAATCACTAATATAGGTGAATACGGGCGGAGGTAGTGTAGTGGCAGGGGGCAAACTATATCACACGCACGGTCAGGGGCTCGAATCCCGGATCGATGTCCGCCTGGGCCAACCAAGCCTTCTATCTCCCGGGTCGGTGGATTGGTACCAGACTCGTCTGGGAGGATGAAAGCACTGACTTGTATATCGGCTGACCACCGCACGTCATTGCCAGGCCACATACGCACTCATTACGCACTACGATTCTGGATGGAAGTCGAGTGCGGGGGCGCATCCCTCAGACGGGATTGATTAACGCCAAAAACATTATCCTTCATTTTTTATAGGTGAATAAAGAACATAAACGCTGATATATGCAGATGGTTAAACAAGTTAAATCTTACTTACTCATATAAATGAATAAAATGAGTTCGAGAGCAAACCTCGTGTCTGTAAATCCACCCATCGGACTCCTATCCACGATCATAGTGGCGTGTGAACGTATATATAGCCAACACACTGAATTACAGGGCCTCCTCAAAATACGAATTGGTGCTGTTATCTCTCTATCAGGTGTTGGAACTAACTATGAACGAGTAGATGGAGTCTCGAGCGATCTGAATGGCTTTGTGGGTTACCATCAAAGATTGAACCCTGGACGGTATTTGTGTACGTTGGCGGCGTCCCACGGCACTGTCCTACTCTTCAGGTGTTGGGAAGGTTTGAATTGGGATCATTTTTCAAAGCGGGCCAAAATCCTAGTGAAAAACGCAGAATCGTGGTTGAACTAAGTCATTTCTCGTGCAGCACTCACTGCTTAAAGACTGCTGGGAAGGAACGCTAGAAATTGCTCCCTGCAGAGGGATGGGCATGAGGGATTTTCAACGCTCGAAGTTGTCGGTTTGTCATGCATCGCTGCATTTGACGAATACTCTCTCAGTTCTTCTATGAGAGTTGCATTTTTCGCAATTTTTCGACGCTTTGCGCGGTTATGCAATTTTCTGGTTGAGCAGAATATCGATGGTCTAAAAAAAGTGCTGCTTCCTGTCACAAAAAAAGATTCGAGGAGTATGATTTACGTGTCCTTCTCAAAGCGCAAAGCAATAAACCTTTATCATTTTCCAATCCCACCCTGAGGGAAAATCTCTGGGATGAATCTCCGCTTTTGTGGTCGGTAGAGAAGTTGGGGTTCCTTCGAGGCCTCTTGTAATTCCATATCTAAACTCAAAGTAGTTGCCTCGAGGAATTGTCTTATCTCTTTTGAATACGTTTACTGTTCGGTAAAGTCTTTCCTTTTATTACTTCCTAAGAATTGTGTAAGCAAATGTTCGAGCTCCCCACTTTTTTTGCTGTGCTCCCTGAAGAATATTGTTTTTTGGGGTTATACAACTCCGTCGTTGGATGCACCACGCAATTGAAGTCCATTCTGAACTCTAGTGGGTTATTGGATGAG
Organism: Haemonchus contortus; assembly: GCA_000469685.2. NCBI lineage: Eukaryota > Metazoa > Nematoda > Chromadorea > Rhabditida > Trichostrongylidae > Haemonchus > Haemonchus contortus. Next base: position 20,663,543 of record LS997562.1, on the reverse strand, counting down.
TTGTGGTCTATTGACTTGGGTAGCAGCAGACATACAGGTAAACAGGTCAATGCCCTCAACCTCCCAGGCAAATCTGGGGGCGACTAGCCGAGCCTGGAGGGGGGAAGGGGACGTCTGAATTCTCTATTCGGGTAATGATCTGAGATCTCATCCCGAAACCGTGCATGTGATAGTGTGCCGTTTGGCACGACATCACACTACATTGAGTAATTTGATGACCTTGAGTCTCAGCATAGCTTACCATACCAGGCTTACAGTAAGGGATAGGGCCGATCCATTTTTTGCTACCTGCATAGCATGTCCTTTCAGTTATTGCGACGTGTTCATAGTAGGAGTTGCGAACGCCCCGTCATCCGATCTTGGCTCAATATACAGGTTTGTAAAGCAAAAGACTAGCAAGGAACGAACGCCAGCAGGGGTTCAAAAGGGTCAGCTATTACAGTAAGCGTTATTGACTGAAATAGATGTGTATACAGTATACAGTATGGCGTTAGGTAGATTTGTTCCAGGGGGGCGGTCCTGCACATTTTGTTCGATTTCCATGCAGATGCTCTCGATGTGATACCCACCAGACTCATGTTTTTTTTTCATTGCCATCGTCATGTGCGGAACTTTAAACATAGTAAATTACTTGTGTTCAACGGCGGCAAGACGGCATCCATCACACAGAGCAAGGATTCTGCGATATTAACTTCTTGAGAGACAATCCCCCCGATGTTTTTCTGGTGTTGATCGGCTTGCTCCATGGTGATAAATTGGATCACGGGGTCTGAAGGAACGGCCCAGTTTTTGGGGTGCCATCTTTCCTGATCGCCTACAGTTATTGTTAGAAGAGCTGGAAAACGATTAAAATCGATTAAAGGTCTTCTCTGGGTACGCCATGTACTTCATTTCCATCCTGCACTTCGTTTGGATGCCAGTTCTTTTTCTATCCACACTGGGAGCCACGTGATCAGGGGCTATTACGATCGAAATTACTCAGCACATGAGCACTGTAACTCGAAAAGTCATGGGAATTGGATGAGCTAGGGAGCTTGGTCCCAGGAGCTCTGTAAGTGGGTGGGGTGCTTCTTTCTACGGCCCTTCGTATTTAAATACCAACTGGTAAGAGTTATACCTGAATTTATTTGAGTTTATCCTTGAGATCTTGATGTTTCGACTGGGTTTTGTTGATTTGTTGACTTGGTTTGTTTTGATTGATTAGGTGGAACCTGTTGGTCCGTCTGCTAAACAATTCCATGCGATCCCTGTGATCGATTATCGATCGGTGTCGGGATGTGCCGATTAATTTGCTGCTTAAAGCAGCTCATTGTTATGGCCAGCAGTGTCCGGCCGGTGTATAGGGGGTGACTTTACAACGAGGGAGAGGTGCTTGCTGTGGGTTGCTCCTCGGGCTGCTTGGGCCGACAATGTCTGCTGCCGCCACCGACGTCGACTGAAGGCCGCCATCGTGCAATCGCAGCCGCCTACTCGGCGACCAACCGACTCGCCTGTGGCAGTGATAGATCTGCGCTCTCCATCCCTCTGCCACATCAAACTTCCTCCGCCATCGTCTTTTCCACTGTACTTGCGGCTTGCGGATATCTCCCAGCCAACAGCACAAAAACCCTCTTTCATTACACCACCACTATCTCTTTCCTATTAGTTGTACTATAATTTACTGGATGGTTTTTGGAACATGTATTAGCAGCTGCCAAGTCGTAACCGCAAGCGGTCCTCTGTAAAAAAACAGTAGAAGGCAGAAAAATATGGGGTGATTTCTAGACCCTTCAGATCCTGGTGGGGCATTGGGACCAGTCATTCTTATGCCGTATCTTGTAATTTTCCGATACAAGGGATGAGCTGGACCGCTGAGCGGATGACCACAGTTTATGGGACATTTCTTGGGGAGTGAAATCCCAATTTCTATTCCTTAGTCGATCCCCAGATGCTACCTTGGAATGTGCGTCGGCTGGAACATCACTGAATGGGCAATTTCCCCAAGTGCTATTGCCCGTTTCATGGGTAGTTAGTCGAGAGAGGTTCAAGAGCTGTTTGTTTGTCTTGATTCCACATTTTGCTGCCTACAACATTCCGAGCTTTCTTTCTATCGATTCCCGAGACAATGATTAATAGTTTAACTCAGTTCTTATTACGTGAAAGGATATTTTAGGGTATTATCCACTTCCGATTTCCGCTTTTCGCCTCGAAGAACCGTCTCTCAAAATCCCTTTTGCACTCGTTACCGGATCGAATGGTAGTTCTCCCTCACCGGGTGACTGATAAATTTTAGAAATGAAGCAGTTGCTCTGTTTATGAGCCGTTTCAAGCTATCTTGGACTTGACTCTACTACTTCCGTTTTTCTTGTTTCTACTTTCTCCTTTTCCTTTCCGTCTCCCTTGGCAATTTCACTTAATAACAATTACTTCATGAAGCTCAAGAAAGGCAATTCAATGAGATTTAAAAGTGGATCGATTGATCTGCCAATCAATATCGCCTTTTTCTGGAAAATTTTCCAATGAAGTGATGTTTCTACCCTCTTCTTTTCCCGAATTTTTCGCTGTCAGCACAATGTCCAATGGTCTGAGGCGTCAGAGACGGAAAAAGCGTTGAAATTGGGAATTTTAGATAAACATTCTGCATCGAGACCTTTAATATGTATGTATAAAATCGACTTTTTTTTTCTTTTTGTGGTTGAGTTATTGGGGACATCGTTGAGCGAACATCTGGGAAAAACGTTCTTCGATGCGACGAAGAATGTTTTTTCAATATGTTTGCTTGCAGTGTGTCGTAACGACATGTCTTCCTGAACGAGAAATTCCGATAAATGTAATATTTAGTCATAATAAAAAAGTATTCATTTGAATTTGGGTTTCAATTATTTAAAAATCCAATTTTTGAGGGTACCCGGTTCTAAATGTGCACTTAAAAATAAGGCCACCTTTTTCGATTTTCCCTGTTTCAAACAAGCAACTTAAATGCCGTCATGTCGGGAATCTTCGTTTTGTCAAACGGCATCTGCCCATGTAAGGATAATTAGAAGGATATGTAGCTAGGGGAAGTCGTGGGTGGCATTGTCGTGGGTTTGAGCATTATTTTGCAGTGTTTACTTGATGTTTACTTGTTTATACCCATCATTTTTCCCATCCCTGGGATGGTATAGTGGCAAGTGGCGCAGTGTAGCACATGCACGGTCACAGGTTCGAATCTCGGGTCGATATCCGACAAAGTCAACCAAAACTTCCATCTCTTCGGGATCGGGGTTAATTGATAACAGACTTGTCTTGGAGGATGAAGCATTGTGTTGTACATTGGCTGGCTACCGCAAGTCAATGTAAAGGCCACATTCGTATTCAGTATGCCACTACGATTCTGAATGGGGATCAAATGCGGGGCGCATACCTCGGATGGGACTGAACAACGTCCAAAAAATTTTTCCTCCATCTTCTATCCTTTTACTTACTCCAAATGTTTTTGATCTCCTCTCGTATCCCTTTCATAACATACCCCTTTACTAATTCATTTTGCTTTTCTCTTTTGATCGATCTGTCCTTCATACATCTTTTTGCTACTGGATCACCTTTTAAATGATGCGAATGTGTCAAACAAAGGAAAAGAATCTGTAACACCTCAAAATTGACTTTCCATATTGATTTTTGGTTACTGAATTTGAAGTCATGAACGAGTTATTTTGAAATTCACTGAATTTTGAATTCATGGACTTTCCCAATCCTTTGCTGGTCCAATTCTCCTCGGAACGAGGGAGCATTCAAACCGTTCTTTGTAGTCCCTGTCAAATAAATATGTAAAGCCAGTTGTCCCATTTTATGGTTTTGCAGGCCCTCATTTTTAAGTCGACGGTGGAGGGCGCCTGAACATTCAGGCTTGAGATCTTCCTGACTCATGTGGTCTCTATGTTAACTTTGACAGAATCTCTCAATGATCTCTTCAACAGTAACTCCTTCCTTTGTCCAACGGGACTCGTTGTGACTCTTTTGCTAAAGGAATTTTCATCCGGACCTTCCTGAAAATGTCCTCATCCTTTCATCCAACATATCTTTGGTTTTGTCTGTGTCATCTTGTATCACTCGCTTTTTCCTACTTTCACTTATGTCGTGAGTTCAAAGGATAGCTGCTACTTCCCCAGCAGTGTTTTGCTTTCCATTTTGAGCAGGAGAACTTTCTTACTGAATTGTTGACATTGAGTGTGTCGAAGAATGAGTAACGGTCGATTGGAATATTGGATTGACAATGGTCTTAAATGCCGCACGAGTGCTTAGGGTACTCTGGACTTCCCTTGATATTTTCTTCTTTTTGATCTTAGAGTATGAACCGTGCGGTCAGTAAAGGTGACCTTATCTTACCTGATGAGGAATTCTCTAATCTCCGATGGAATCCGGTCCCAGCGCCATTGATTGGACTTTGGTTGATATCTCTATATCTTGCGATCGGTGTTGTGCCCTCTTTTACAGAATATTGTCTAATTTGTTAAAGCTCGCTAGCTCTCAACTTCCTTTTTTCCGTTGTTTTTTCGTTTTACTTGATGGGAACCATAGAAATGGCAGATCATTGCCTCGGTGTGGCTCCATCCAGGCGGGATTCCTCTCAGTGGTTTGAGGTTGTGGGGGAGGATTGAGGGCTGTCATAAATCCGAGCATGACATCGAAGAAATCCAGATGTCACGAGACCTAGACCAACTGAACATCCCGGATAGTGGCGGTAGACTAGGCTAGGCGGTAGGCTCGACAACTTCCAGTGTTTCATTCTAATTTGGAGGTTTTATAGCGGCTCAGTGGTAGCTATAGTAGCTATAGTGGTAGCCCTACTTTCATGACCAGTAGGAATTGGTAGCTCTACTCCCAAGAACATGATTCTTTCAGAGGCACGATGAAAGCCGAAAAAGAGACGTCATCGTGCCTTTTGCATGGAGCGTCTAGCTACTACAAAGAAGCATTTACAAAACAGTTATTGCTGGTAGAACATATGTCCAGCTTGCATGCGTTTTAGGTCATCAAAAAGCTCTAAATATCTGAATATTTGCGACAGAATCAGTATTCTCTGGAAGTTTCCATTTACTGCCGAGTATTTCTGACAGAAATATAAAATATGCTGAGATGTATGGGATACGTAACAACAATTATCGCTTTACAAAGTTACTGTAGGGAGAAACATTAGAGATTGATGCCCTTTTGACTTTACTTTTGGAGGAATGGGAGCAGTGGCTGAACTTTTCACTGTGTCACATAGATGCTCGGGGGATGAGTGCCAATTAAGCCAGCCCAGCTTACTGGTTTTTAGAGTGGGTTATATGGCATAGGACCGATAGATATAGAGATAGGTAGATAGGTACCAATTTTACAAAGGTAGGCCTCAGCTAGTCATTGTACAGGCTACATATGCAATCAATCACTGCTGCAATTGCAAGTGGAAATCGAATGCATGGAGCATGACAAAAAAGGTTGGCAAACACCAGACAACTATCCCCTTAGCCTTCATTGGTTTTCGGGACGCTCGCCCTCTCTCATTGAATGCTACATCAGATGTTGACTGCGACTGTATCGTCCTCCAAAAAGCATTATAATTGGCAAATAGTGATACAGATCAGCTCTCTTCGGGAAGTGCCGCGCACTCCCTTTGGTCTCATATCGTAGCGGCGTTTGGAAGGTCTACAGGTCAACAACAGAGATTCGAGTCTCCCTGGTCGCTCAACAATAAGAATTCTAGTCTTTCTCTTCTTCGAATTCTTCTGTTCTATGATTTTCTACCGAATTCCTGCCGTGGTTTTTTCGATATATTCCACTTGAATATAGCTATACTTGAGGTTCTAAAAATAGCCCACTGAGGCGCAGTACAAGTAACTAGTAAAGTTTTATAGCTTTGGTATATGATTTCCTGGAGTTTTCGAGAGCAAGCTGGGTTATTTTTCTCTTTGCAAACGTTTTCTAGGCCGTCAGGTATCGCTCCGACAGTGCCTCGGGAACATTCTTCCCAAGGGGTTGGTTCCCAGCGGTGAACTCCCAGCGACTGACATCGAAGACCAAATGAACCAGAATATGCCCTGTTACACATCAAATCCTTCAAATACATAACATGTGACTGAATGGTTCCATATCGTTTCATCTGTTCAAATCGCATGACTGCGGTGGTGGTGTACAGATGTTCGTGCGAACGCCCCCGAGTAAAGGAGAAAAATCAGTGGAATGCCACATTCTGCAGATATCGCCATCTCAGGACCCTAGATCTGACTACCAACAAGCTATCAGAGCCTTCCAGAAGACGAACGGCTTGGTTACTTTCAGACATCTGTTGGTAGCCTCCCATTGATTTTAAAACCCTTTTTTTCTACCAGTCGTTCTATTCGGACACATCCACCACGTCATGTAACGCTCACGCCCCAGCTGACGCTGTGCTGTTCCTCCTTTTTCCTACATTGTCCAACACTCCACAAATAATCCATGGGATTTGGCAGATTACGCTCATGTTCACTTACAATTCTCTCTCTTCTACCACTATTCCTCAAGGCAGACTATCTTATTATCACTCGTTATCATACCCTATCACCCGTTATCACCCTCTACCACTCATTACTACAATTTGTGGTATTATGACATCATAGTGGCTATTTCACCTACTTCTATACCGATTGCGTAACATTTTATTTCCCTAAAGTTTCTTAATGGAACAACTATTATCAATCGGTAACATTTGCTCCTCGTACTCGTTCAATTGTTATGTTCCGTCGTGGTTTTCAGCTCACTCATTATCATTCATTATCAACTTTTTTTACTTACCGACAGTCTCCATTATCGGAGCTGACGGCTCCTCCGATCTTGCACGTCGCTATATCACTACGTCTCGCTTTCCTCTAACTTACAAGAAATCCTGAAAAAAGTTTGGACGAAAGCCATCAAACTAATGAGATCGTAAGATCGGCCATAGGTACGGTCCATAACGGAACAAAAAAGGGTTATGCTCTGAAGCATGCGGTCTTCATAAAAGTTTATCGTTTTTCTCTTCAAACAACATCTTCTGCTGCATGGGGTTTTCGCTGTTAATCCCTCCTCATCAATCATCGTCCTAGAATCCGTCTAGGATCAACAATGGCAATTCTAGTTGATGTCCATGCCTGTTTTGAAAACTTCTGTTTTTGTTGTCTTTTTGAGATCCAGTTTACATGTACGAAGTCAGCTTCTATTTGAGATTTGACGTTTTGCTTCCCTCTCTAATATGGGTACAAGGTTGAGCCATGGAGCCATCGTAACACACTACATCCTCAGTACGCTACATACATCATACGCAAAAATGTTTAGAACCTCTTTAAGACCTTCTTATTGGACCATGTAGTTTCTACTGTAAATTCCGACTATCCATTGTAATAGGGGGTGGTACAGTAGGATCGAAATTGTCGTGTCGCGGCGAGAGAGACACCGTGCGCGAAGGAATGTAACAGAATGCTGCAGCGAGTAAGAAATACAGGAACAAAAAATTTAACAGTAGAATCATGCTTGAAGTAATGATCGCATATCGATTGAGCTGTATGAAGAAAGCTAGAACTGTAATAATGAGGCAAATGATTTGCGACAGCCGCGCGCGGCGAATCGATTACACAAAACCGATCCTACTGCCCATGTCTCTGTAATAGCACTTGGAGTTTCTGTAGGTCTACTTTAAATGTAGTGAGTAGGATATAGACTTCAGTTTTTGCGTCGACACATACTACACTTTCAGTATGAACCCTCCTCGATCTCTCCTGTCTAGCGCCGTGTTTAGTAGAGAATCTGGCAGTTGAAAAGGTATCTGGCCGTCCGTCTGAATTCCCGATTTTCCACTGCTAACTCCTTTCCTTTAAAAGTTTTTAGTAGTGAGGACTCCCAATTTTTTGAAAAATTTGATCAGATATAGAGATGAATAGGAACCTGAATTAAGTGCATCATCAGTGGTCATTTTGTTTTCTGGCGACTGCTTTTTCTGAATATGACCTTTTGATGAACTCTCTTATTTGCTTTGACGATTTGCGTTTTCTCCAGTCTTTTCCTATAACCAATCAGTGAGAAGGTTCAGACTATTTTTTGCAATAAAGGATAAAGTTTTTGGCATTAGTCAAACCTGTCTAAAGGCTGCGCTCCCGTTCTCGACTTTCAACCAAAATCGTAGTGGCGTAGTGATTGCGTGTGAGGCCTATACAATGGCTTGCGGTGGCTAGCCGATGTACAAGTCAGTGCTTTTATCCTCCCAGACGAGTCTGGTACCAAATCACCGACCCTGGAGGGATGGAAGGCTTGGTTGGCATGGGCGCGCATCGATCCAGAATTCGAACCCTTGAAAGTGCGTGTGGATTAGTGCTCCACTTGCCACTACCCCACCTCCGCCTAATTTAATTAAGTTGCGAAAATTGCAAAAAAAAATGTCACATTTTTTGCAATATCGCTTTTAATTAGAGCGTTGACATATTTTGAATATTACCGTGTTGTTTAATAACGAGCTTTTTCATTCCCAACGTAATAAATGCCTTCATGGCAGCGGCAGGAGTGGGAGGCGTTGCTGTTGCTGCTGCTGCTGTCAAAATGATATTCATTCAAAAATTCCTTTCTCTACCCACTTTTATTTGGTATTTGGGGGTATTAGGGGTATTTGGCTCTACGTCAATGTCGTGGTGACCTACTCGGTAGTGGGGAGAGGTGTAGTTCCCCCAAACGACTTCCTGTGAACCTCAGCATAAGTGCTGTACTACTGAGTAGTTTTCTTGGACATTCACGAGGTTTATGTAAGAGCTTTATAGGTTTGACGTTTCGCCAGAATTCACTCCTTCAGAAGCTGAGAAATACCTGAATAGCGGATAACAGAGAAAGTCTCGGGCGTTAATCATTCCCATAGGAGGGATGTGCCCCGCATTCGACTCCCATTAAGAATCCTAGTGCGTATTGAATGCGTATGCGGCCAATTCAGCGGCTTGTGCTGGCCAGCCGATGTACATGTCAGCGCCTTTATCTTCCCAGACAACCCTAAAGCCAATAGGCCGACTTCGGATAGATGAAAGGCTCGGTTGGCCCAGGCAGATACCGATCCGGGATTCGAACTCGTGACCATGTGTCTGAGATAGTGCGCCAGTTTCTACTACCTCATCCTTTGGATGGCGAAAGTAATGGGTGTAAACAAGTAAACATTCAGTAAACACTGTCAGATAATTCCCGATCTCAGAACCCAAGACCACGCCAACCGTGAAAAGTATCGTAATATAGAAAAACAACTCAATAATATTATACCGAGTTACGGCTAAGGCTAGTATCTGCTCAATCTCCATTCCCAGTCACCGCTCTAATTTTTCGTAATTTTTTTTTTCATGTAGGAAGAGAAGAATTGTCTCGACAAATAGGCATTTCGTTCGTATTAAATGCTGGAAGTTTTTATGATGAATACGTATAGAAAAGAAAAAATGGACACACATTGAAATCAGAGTATTTTGTAAAAATAGTGAGTACAGTGACCAGCGGTCCCTGACGTGAGTGCAAATGTTTTGTCCTCCCAGACGGATCTGGTACCCATTTGACCGATTCCACAGGGCTTTAAAGACACAATTCACGATAATTTTAAGGTACCCGTTTTTATTCGAAAAGTGGAAGTGTAGATTGAGAATAGGTCATCGGAGTGAAGAAAGCGAGGGAATTCGCCGATTCCGAGAAAAACATGGCTTCTCAAAATTAGAGAAAATAGATGTTGGACGAGATTGCCATGACGAAAATAACGTGTTAGGGCTATTCGGACGAGATTTCAGTTATTGCAATTGCAAAAAGAGTTGACTATATCAAGCAAGAACTGTACAGAACCTTCTTTCACTGTCGCTACGGATCATGACAAGTTGTTTGAATTTCCTACATGGGTTCCCTTGTGATCGGTGCAGCTTCTACAATGTCGGTGAAACTCGTCCGAGGATACACACGGGCCAATTTTGAGCCTTTGTAACTAACTAACTAGGCCGTTCTCCGACCTAATAGTGCCAGATATGGTATACGTGGAGGCCTTAAACTCATCCTGTGGGGGAATTTCTGAAACCATTTTTATCGTTAACTGTGCCTTTAAGATATGGTCGATGAGTGCGGATATCGGTCTTGGCCTCGATCCCAAGAACAAGTTAGCGGTGCTTGCGCCACTCCACACTATCCACTCACTTCTCAATTTCCCTAGTATTGAGAGGAATCCAATTTCCTCAACTCCTGAATCCTATCGCTTTGCTATTTTGCGAATTCTTCGCCATGGAAACATTTTCCTCTGAATGAATTGTCTGCATAATTATGGCATCAAATGATTAGCTGTCTCCACGGAAAAGTGCAACACATCTTTTCCATTGCCTAGCACATGATGAGCCTAATCATTTATGTGACAGGAATTAATCCTTTTGCCGCTGTCTTTGCCTTGGTAATTCATTCATTCATGACGCTCATAAGCCATCTTTTTTGATCAAAATTCTTTGCACTGATTCTTTCATTCCTTCCTACTTCAGCTAGCTGTTCTACAGTGTTCTTCTTTCCCTACCAATTTATTGATGTTGCACTGTTCATCTTTTTTTGTTGCCTAAAAGTATATCGTCATGGAACTGCAGGGCTCCGTCGCGTGCGGCTGCGAGGCGGTGTGCATTGTCATACTGCCTTTTGTGTTGATTACCTCGACCTTCTTTCAAGACGCCAGAACAAAAAACTTGCATAAAAGCAGGTCTAGGTGAACATATTGACTGCAGTCACTGATTTCGAACGCACGCGACCGCGCGCGGCAGTTCCAGCTGATCTCGCATAGCAAAAAGGCAGAAAGTATAGAAAAATCTAGTTCCGATAAGCATATCGAAAGGAAAATAGTGCTCTTACAAATTCTGAGTAATTTCAGACGAATCGAACGGTTCTGTAGTGTATAGCGAGATACGAAAGAAGCCATCAAGTCACGAGTCAACGAAAGAAGTCAGCGATAAAGAGGACGCATCTGAAACGCGCCAAGCGGACGAAAACACTTCATCGGTGAATTTTAAACTTTTTTTTTTAACGGATTACAAATTGTTGGAAGAGGAGGCGAAAGTCGAAGATTAAAATTATAAATCACGTCGTTCAGTATTCTATCGTTGTTGTCAACAAATAACTACCACGTTTGGTGGGCATTTTACATAATTTGCTATACTGCTCTACCGTACAGGTTTGCTATGGTTAAACCGCTTTATTGGCCAAAGTTTCGACTAAATCGTCGTCTTCAGGACCTGAAAATAGTTTGAAGCTCCTGATCTTGACTTACCCGACCATGCGTCCAAAAGTGCTGGGCGAGTTGCAACAACTCCCGGAACTTCGATTTCTGGGAAGTTTCCAGCAAGGTGACCAACCTTTTGCAGTTCCACCAGGCTGTCAAATCATTCTATTTTGTGAACAACAAGGGGCTAATATGACACCATTGATGATAAGAATTATGCGGGTGATCTCATATCTGGCAGAAAGGAATAAATTCTAGAAATTGCCTGTAATGGCAATGCACTCATTTCGCTTGTTCAGCTCGGGATTTCTCTCGCGGAAGTACAACGCTTCCAAGATCTTTCTAGCACCGATCTCATTCTCGTAGAATAGGATTTTGCATTTAGTATCAAAATCATTGCCCTGATGTTCTTCTAGTCGATGCTTCCCAAGTGGGGACGAGGCTTCCACGCTTTTTATCTGTTTGATGTTCTTTGACACGTATGCCTAGCATCCTTCCCGCCTTACCTTACCAATACAAATTTGGTCACAGGTCGAACACTATAGTTGATAAACCGTCCCTCGCTGTGAGCAATCTCCGTCTTTTTTCAACTTATATTCTGAACGTCATCTCACTATTATTTTTATTGTTACATACACTCGTTTTTCGAAGAGTTCCCACACTCTCAGTGATGTTGAATAAGTATATCACGTCGACAAACATTGCCGTGACATACTTCTTCAGCCTAAGCTGATAGCGTCCGACTTTTTTGAGAATGAGTGTATCGGTAACACGTAATTGGCACTGGGTTATGTGAATACGATTACAGAAGGCCATGACTGATTACTACTATTTTAATCACGTACTGATTAATTGGCATAAAAGTAGCATGTAAAGTAGGTAACGGACTTATGTAACATGACCCAGCTCAACGTAGACAGGAACAGCGGTCTTCTGGGAAGCATTCCTACGTAGGTAAGCTTGTCAATGGATTTTCATAAACACTTAAATTTCCCAGAGCGACACCATACCTATTGAAATCAATATTGGTTTAATTTTATAAAAATCGTGGAAATTGTTGTTCTAGCTCCTGCAGTTCGAGTGAACATATTATTCTGAAGTATTTTGATGTGATGGAACGATCGATTACATTTTTATCGCATTCAGGACCAAGCGGAAATGCCTCCTCCGCCGGTGCCACCAAAACCGCGTTCCGCCTCGGCAATGGCGGATCCAATGGTGCCTGAATTGCCTGAACGGTCAGTTTGCTAGGTCGATGATCTGATTTCCATAAATCAGCTGAATCTCTGGAAATTTTCAGACGGGGAGTCCTACCAGCACAGGTACGACCACTTGTTCAACGTCCTCCCAGTCCACGAGAGGCGGGTAGAGCGACGCCAAGTATCGAGCCTGATTTGGTCGGGAAGGATCGGTGAGTATCTGAAGATTTTAACTAAGATACTCTTTAATTTCTATTACAAATGCCCTTTTGCTTCAGGTACGATAAGGCTTCAAAATGCTTCTCGTACGCTCCGACAAAGGCGCTGAATGAGGCATTCGAACGGCCACGGAAACCTGCTGCAGCTGCAAAAATTGAACGGAAAGAGGATGAGATCCAAAATATCGATCCGGATGAAATCAGCACTGTGAGTTCTGTACAGTAGCAGTTGTATAAATAACTAGTAGAAAGAAGAGGGTTTAAACAGGAGCTGGGAATTTTTCTGTCCTACAACTTGGCAATGAGAAGTATGAGGCAGCATAGGTAAACTCGATGCTACCGATTTATTGCGAAAGGTTGAAAGGACAACTCCCTAGCCATGAGTTCTGTTTACCGAGCCCTACCTAAAAATAAACGTTGCACTCGTAGTGCTCAATAATACTGATAATATCCACAATTGTCTAAAAAAGAGACCGCAGACCACCGGCTTGGCTTATACCAGTGTTATATGAAAGGTATCACCAGTAGGGGATGTAACAAAAGCAAAAGGCATAAGTTTCAGGTATAACAGGTAGAAGGGACGATCGACAGAAGAGGGTATGGGGGGCACTAACAGCAAAGTAATGGGGTATAGGATGTTTGGCCTGTAGCCCCAAGATAAGAGCGGAGTTGAGGTAGTGGCAATTGGCGCATTATCACAGGCGCATGGTCCAGGGATCGAACACTGATTTGATAGGCGACGAGATTGATCAAGCCTTCCATTTCTCCGGGGTCCATCAGCCTCTGGGAAGGTTAAAACGCTAACTTGTATATCGCCTGGCCTCTGCAAGCAATTGCATAGCACAGTTTACATAAGCATTCAAAATGCCCATAAAATTCTAAATAGAAATCAACCGCAGGGCGCATCCCAAAAATCGTCTTCTGGCGAGATTGATCAGTGGCATCGTTTATACTGTAAGACTCGAGGATATCTGTGATGTTAATGAGTAGACTCGATCCGCGCTCAGAACGCGATGGCTCCTTATCTAGTTGTCTTGCTGCACGGCATGCCTCCGACTTGGCTACTCGTCTCCTCCTTGTTGATAGGATAAGCCCAGGATACTCAGCTTGCTCTTGACCGCTCAGCCTCAAGAACCATGCATAAAACCAGCTTCCATAACTGGGCCTCTCTAATATTTTCCTATCTGAACCACTCAGAAGGATAGCTTCCGAGTATTCACTGTTCCAGATCCAAATCAGGGCAAACGACTGCTTTCTCCCATCACTACTAGATTTTTGGGTACGGTTTCTGAACTTGGGGTTCAAATAGCCTGTATCAACTGAGACTTCTCTCCTTTTTGCTTCCATTTCTCTGAGCATTCCTCCATCCATGACATGTCGGAACGTTTCTAGTCAGAGAACTCTTCAGCGAATAGACCTCTGCATGCTCTACTTTATATGTTTTTGCCATTCAGTGGCTCCAACCCTTTCCTTTTATGACCCACTTATTCTCTATTTTCTGTAATCCAATTTTCGATATGTTCGGGTTCCCTGCTCTTTCTCATTCTGATTGTGAGTAATGTCTGCAAGGCGGCAATGTAGAAATCGAGAACTCGAGAATAAACGTTGCTGCTGCGTTCCTAGCTCTTTTAGGGCAGGGATGGCCGAGTGGATAAGAGTGTAGGCTCACGTCTGCACTTAGAGGGAGTGCGAGTTCGATCCCTGCCGAGGCAACTCCATGCCTTGCATAAATTGCAAAAATGGAATCGGTTCCAGCGTCAAGCCCAGGTTGGCAGGCCGGCTGATGGAGAAGCCAGTCACAATAAATATGTATGTCTAAAGTCTCAAAGAGTATCAGTGAATGAAATGGAGTCGATTGACAAGAGCAGCGGACCCTGCGATGGCGCGGGATGAACGTTAGCGAATAAGAAGTTCTTAGCTCCTTTTAGGCTGTAGCGATATATAATAGATATTCACTATGGTGGCTCGGTTTTCTGAAGTAAATGTGGTTTGCTGCTGGAGGGATAGCATATTGCATGATCGTTTAGGGAGCAGTATGACCAATTTGGTCGCCTTACCAATTCCTGCTCATGAACGTAAATGCAAACATTTGTAGCATGATGAATCTAGGTAGCTCAGGACCTTTCATTGAGTAAATGTGATTTGTTTAGGCAACGATTCCCCATTCCGAGCCAATCCGAATGCCGGAAAAACCAAAATGGGAAAACGAAGTTGAAAATGCAAAACAGGTACGGCTATCCATCCAATTACCAAAATTGTTCTAGTCACGGTTAACCTTCGGATTCATAAAACCACATATTGAAAAAGTTCCCCTATCAATGGGTTATTTGAAAGTCTCGATTTGAAGACTTTAAACCCATAAAAGCATTATTTACTCAATTATTTATTCATTTATTGCATGCTACAGATATCATTAGAAGCATTATTTCAATGGCTTAACGCCCATTCATTGAGTTACAAAGACCGAGCAAAGTGAAATATTGTAAAAAAAAACAAAGGGACAAATAGCCGATAACAGCTAGTTGGCGTCCTTGAAATACTGAGAAATTTCCATTTCCATTTTCTAAGTTTTCATTACATAAAAAAGTTTCCTGGTGAAAAAGGTCTTCGTTCTCTTCCTGTCGCTTGCTTGCTTTTTTCCAAAAAAAAACTGTTTTGCTTGCTTTAAATCAAAAAATCCCATCCTTAAAGTATGATGATTAGAATAAGCTCAAAACGTGTATTGGGATGGGGCCATTTCCCCAAAATGCCGACTGAAGCTGCTGAGTATTAATTCGAAAATCATTTATCATGGCATTTCACTTTTTTGTACCCATTAATGAGCTGCAGACATTGTCCTGGCCAATGTGCTTTAATTCAATGTGTATGAATAGCAATGGGACGAGTTTGCGGGTGGCGAAGAGATGGGATACTGTTCTGCAAGAATCTGGTCATTCGTTTTACGCTGATTTGCCGTACAAAGTTTATTATGATAGAACTGCTCTATCAGGTCGACGCTCCAAGCAACTCGTCGTATTTAATGGCCTAGAAGAAGTCACTGAAGTGGTCTATTACATTAATCTATCTTTTCCCCTCTTTTAAGACGGATTGTATTAGGTTGATGCATAATTATTGCGGTTTTTTTTTCAGCAAATTTTACTTGAAGAAAGGAGAGAAATTTTTAGCAAAGACA
The DNA here is from genome assembly GCA_000469685.2 of Haemonchus contortus. Classification (NCBI taxonomy): domain Eukaryota; kingdom Metazoa; phylum Nematoda; class Chromadorea; order Rhabditida; family Trichostrongylidae; genus Haemonchus; species Haemonchus contortus. The sequence continues at coordinate 20,647,751 of LS997562.1, read as the reverse complement.
TGTTCAAATAATCCCTCCGCAACTTCCTTTGCTAGGCGGTCGGATTCCACAGGCGGAAAATTTTCGATTCTTGGAGGCGATCCACGCCTTGTCGTCGGCCATCAAGTCATCCATTTCATCAAAAGTTCTGTTTGTTAGCCAGTTTTTCAACGGATGGATGACGTGAGAACCCATAGGAATTCCTGACGGTGAATAGGGCGAACGTAGAAGCAGATTCCATTCTTTATTCAGCTTTGGCTGACTGTTCCATCGCCGAGAAGTTCGTGGAGATCACTTTGTGACTGTGCCACCTTCCAACCTTTCTCGAAGTAATAGAGCACAATGTGGCGTATTTGAAGATGATTTTCTGGACATACTTTTCGTTGGAAAGCAGGGAGATTATTCCTATTAAAAATCTAATTCAATACACAAGTTATATCAAAAGAATAGAAGCCGCGAATAATCCGCAATAATTATGCATCAACCTATCATAATTGTAGGAAAAAAAGAAAGGAATGAAATTTGAATGGGAACTGTGTTTATCGGCAAAGGATGATGTTATAGCTCCAATCTAGAATCGTAGTCACAGTCTATGATAAAATGGTTTCTGAGACTTCTACCTATGAGTAACCCTGGGACCCTCAAGGATAGCACAAGGGATGCGGTCGGATCGGAAAACTGCATAGATAGGGCGTCATAAGGGCCCCAAAACCGGCTTACACGACGTACACACCCAAAGCAGATGAATTTCTACGGCTTTTTAAAAGCTGCAGAGGTTGCACCGTTCTCATTGAGACCCGCACGCAGCTTGCTGTAGCCAGCTATTTGCAGTGGCGCCCTCTCATTCGAACAGCTCGTCCAAATACCCCTTTCGTGCAGCTTTTGTCGTCACATTCTCGTCCATCCCCCCATTTATTTCCTGAGGTCTTATATTTCTCATACGACGATTTTCGCGTCTTCTGGGCCACTTTTACCCTATTCTCAATTATCGCTCCCATTATTCGCATAGAACTAGATATCCCGAAATAATCGTGGACTGTGCATTTAATCTATTGGGAGGGATCTCACTCGCGCTAGCCAAGGTCGTGAATATAGCTAGTCCTTCTTTCTCTTTTCTCTACGGATTGTTGAACGGTTTCAATGTGAGTAAGGTCATACTGGCACCAAACCCTCAAACGGACCAAATGGATAATGATCGGAGGGCGTCCAGTCAGGACTCTGCGGGTGGGTCTCATCTTGAACCTGAAAACTTGGGCACAGTGCACGAAAAAAATAGTGTCTGAGTTCCCCTTTGGGAATACCCAGTAGCCCCCAAGAGCAACAGGGAGGACGCCGTCGGGTCCAAAAATCAACAGCTGGGGCATACGTAGTGGGAGCCCCGTTACCGGATCGCCCGGATCATCCGCCCCCCCCCCCCCCAACAGATATCACGTCAGACGAGGGGTTGTCGGCATCCGCTCTGACAACAGACCGCAAAGTGCATAGAGACGGTGCTAGGGGAGCAGAGCCGGCGTTGGGTGAAATGATTATCTCCTGCAAAAGCATGCTAAGCATCAAGCCATCTCTGCGTCCTAGCGCGGTCTCTGTGCACTCTGTCGCCTGGTGTCATAGACGCGGAGCAGAGCGTCAAACTCGTACGAGCACCCTTTCACGCCACTTCTATGCTGAAAGTCGTCCAACCCTCCATTTTACTAGTTTTTTGTGGCCTTGTACTTCCTTGTCTGCTTATACGCCGTTTTTTTGCACTGTGTTCGTTAGTTGTGCACTATTCTAGACTGGATCTTTCATTAATCGTCAAAAACCGAGTACCCAAAGATTATTGTGAAGTCCGCCTTCAATTAACGAATCGTTCCGGTAAAATAGATGGCCAGCGGAATCGAGGAGGGGGACATGGTCGTGCAGAAGCACGACATAGTCCTCAGAGACACTTATTTGAAGGCATGAATCAAAAAACAGTAGTTATCACGATTAGGCGACGAATGCGCCGTCCTCCCTAGCCAACAGTATTGCAGATAGAAACGAGTTTAGGCTACACGGCGGATAATAATTGATCTATCTAGTAGGCTTACCCTTGAAAATCCTACTTTTCTTGAAAAGGCCCTAGTATAATATTTTACTGCCCTATGCCACCTATATCGAAAACAGTTGCTTTTTTACTAAATTCCCAAGCATCGAAGCTCCCGAAAATTTCTGATCCGATTCTCTTAAAAAATTTTTTGACAGCTCCTCGTCATTTTGAACCCCTGAAAGAGATCTCTGTGTACATCTTTTGCTTACCATATCCTAACTTCCCATGATATATCGAGCTTTTGCTTTTACTTTCCTAAAATTCTCCAGCAAATCAATGCCTAAATATCCTCAAACTTGTTTGCCTCCAGCAGTTCCGTTTAACGATTGTAATAATCCTCACAGAGAAGAGCCGGAATGTAAAGACGTGCTGCCTCTCAGCGTAATCCATGTGCCAAATGCTCCCAACAATTCTCTATTGTTACATGTACCCAACCTAGTATACCAGTTAGTTAGTCTCTTCGAAGTTTTCTTTGGTTTTGTACTTCGCCTACCTTGTAATCCACTATATGGACTACTTATCTAGGCAAATCTCCCGGATAAATGCTACTCTTCATGATTAGAGCTAGAATGGAAAAGTGGTGGTCACTAACAGTTTTTAGTAATTGTAGACCTGAACTCTTTCCCTTCTTTCTTCTTTCTTCCTCCCATCCCCGTTCAGATGTGAGATTCTTCCCACTTCTGCCACCTAAACATCCTTTTTCTCAAGAGCAATTTGATCTAATAACCTTGGCGACACTATCTAACCATCGAATACATCATTCCCCGACTTCAGAGGAACCCAGGTGAACTCTCTTGGACCGAAAGGGTTAGAAATTTTCGAAACTCTCGGTCAAGAGGCATACAGGCGACAGCACATTCTGAAGGTTCGACTAATGCCCACCACTTTGAGCTTTGTTTTTTTTTCGAGTTATTCCTGAGAACTAACTTCTTAATTTAAAAGGATGATTGATAACTCTCATAAACAGGGCTTGTTTGATTTTTTCCCAGTCAAGCCCATTTCGAAATACACCAGCGGCGGTTATTTCCGTTCAAGGTTTTTCTGCAGTAGGTGTGGCGGCAGAAGGTGCACTATCACACACGATGTCTGCAGATCGAATCCCTGATCGGTACGCCCCCATGCCAGCAAAAATTTCCATCCGTTTGGGATCGGTCGGGGGTACCAGACTCATCTAGGTGTCGAGATCATTGCATTAGCTCAGCTTCCATCCTTCCAGACGACCCCAGTGCCACTTAACGGGCCTGCAAGGAGGCTTGCGTAGTCTAGGCGATCCGGGATTTCCTTCCTGGAGCAGTACTGCGGCCTTGATCTCTTTCAGTATCAAATGACTGATGCCCTTTGGACTGCCAAACGGGCGGATGACTGGCTGAAGCTTCAATATCCCGTTCTATTCGGTTTTGATCCCGAACAGATTAGTTCAAGAGTTTGAGGGGAGAAAATCATTTCTCTGCTCGTTTTTTTTTTCTCACTTCGCTCTCTGTATGTTCTATGGGCGATTCGATTTCCAAGCAATCGTCAAGAACGTCGACAGCGATTGATGCCATATGTCATGTGTTTTTACCTCACTGACAATCCCCAGTGCTGACAGAATACTTTCGGCAAACCGAATGTATTCGAGTTGAAGCATCGCATGAGGTTAAATTATTTGAATTTCTGTTAAATACGAAATTTCACAAAACCGAGGGTTAAGGAGAAACCTTCAAAAGTGCATGCTATTACTAGTAATACTACTTGCCTTCCTTCTGATATTCGAATTCCGCCTTGGGTGACTGAGATATTCGAATGCATTAGTACGAGATGTGGAAGCCAGTTACTGCTGGCACAGCTTTCTGCTCTCACGATGGATAGAGACGAAGGTAAAGAAACTCTAGGGGTAAGCCCTCGTGAAACATAATCCCAGGTGTACGACAGCTACCTATCGCCCCCACTATGTTGTTTGACATTTTTTCTTATGATTTCAGTATTCTATTCCGTAGTTCCTACTCAGAAAGCGCTCGAAGAAGTACCCTCCCCCATCCACTTTTTGGGGTTTCCCCATCTGCCCGAGACTTTAAAGGAGCTAGAATCATCAGCTAAAATGGTAATGAACCAAGTAGGCGATTCGTCAAGGGGTAGACCCAACTGAATGGGTGTTCAAACCTATCACAAAATCACTGCAGAAACGCCGGTGATCATTGAAACTGCTTCTAGACCATTCATCAAGGGCGAAAGGGCCCCTACCCATTAGCGCTCCATGATTTTGGAGCGCTAACGATCCAACAATGAGGTGCTATTAGCGAAAGAGGAGAGGATCGATCGATTATTCGGTCAGCTGTTCATCGACGCCGCGAACACGTCTATTCGAGGGCGTGGTCGGCACAAGGGGGACGTCATACCCTATATAGTCGCTAATGCAGCAAAATCTTAGCAAGAATATCGCTTTTCAACTGAGCTCTTTCTATATATCCGACTCTTCTTTTTAAAGAATCCTAGGCTTCATTTGAAAACTGCTTCCCGCTACTTTCTGGTTTCCAGTTCCTGCAAGCCTATTTTTCCCCCAACCTTTTTCCACCGTATTCCTCCCGAGGTCGACTGAGTGGATTCAATTGAGCTCAAGCTAACAAGCTTTTTCGACTATGCGACTTTTTCTTTTTGATTTTATTGATTCTAAAGGTTTACATGAAGCACTGTTCGCTGCTCAGCTGTTCTTCTATTATTATTACGCCCATAGTTTGACGCATCTCATGGCAGGTGCTCATCATTAGCTCATTGTTAAACTATGTCTGAGGCTTAGCCTGAAAGTGTTCTGCTGAGACTCATCAGGCCAAGCCTCAATCTAGTAAGCCTTGTATTGTTATCGGAATGCCGCTCATTTTCTTATTCAGCCCACATAGATGGGGTATGAAGAATCGTCAGGGGTAGCCAATCTACAGCATCACTCAATTTCTCCAGCACTTGTCCGATTTTCAATTAATTTTTTCTTAGTCGAGCTATTTTCCATTACCTGTCCTTGTGAATATTTATTCTGTGCCCTCTATTTTTCGACCAACCCATCTTTCTAAGGGCAACAGTATAAAGTAGTAGGACGGGCGGCACCCTCCGCGTACCGGAATCGGCGCCGCGGCACAACGACCCTACTGCCAGTCGCCGTGTCGCTAAGCATAAACGCTCATTTCCATATTAGCTTCTATTTTCCGCTCTAATCCGACTGTCGAGCCGAGCTGGCGTTGACGTATGTAGCTACTGTTTTTACAGGGAGTGAGTCGAGAAACGGACTCACGAGTTTGTCTGAAAGGTCATGGTCTTCAACACATTGCCTTCAAACCTACCAGATCATGTAATAGAGGTATAAAATGACCAATATATTTATTTCGGAAAGGAAACTCGGACCAATGGAAAATTCGGCAAAGCTCTTTTTAAAAAACCTGAATAATACACATTTTAATAGCTTTTTTCACATAGGTCAATGTTTTTCCATACAAAAATCTGTCCCATTTTCAGCACGCAGAGCAAAGGAAGCCCATAACAATAAGTGTTACAGCCTAGACTACAGTATCGTTATATCCTCTGGTCAAATATAAGTCACATTTTAAGGCTGCGCTTTTGGACGAGTTGTCTCGACTGCCTACGAGGAGTCAATCAGTCAACGCCCAGCCGTACTATTCGCGACATGATGATGCTGAGGAAAAACCTGTGGTGAGTTGCTGTGGGATCTGCCTGGAATAATGCAGTACGAGGGTAATCACTTGGACTAGGGAATTGGGAAAGGTAAAGGAAATAACCGAATTTAGCCCCGTTCGATTTTCTATACGAGCATCAACCGTGTTGTTGTTTATATGTGGCACCACATAAACAACATAAAATACCGAAGAGAACAAGCTCGGTTACACAAAAATACCTTAAAGTATTATAGCATTAGTAATATAAGGTCATTCGGAAAAGAAAGTTCGATTTTTGAGAACATTTTTTTTCAAATATGGTTTCAGAATATTTTCATAAGTTTAAACGTTTTTCCTTCAATATACATAACGGTAGTGAGCAAATTTCATTCCTGAAATTTCATCGATTGTAATCCTGGGATCAGTTCTAATATGGAGACCAGAAGGATTTTAGGCATTTCCGAAACCGAAGCTAATTTGATCACAGAGGAAACCACTCTTCTGCTACTCGAGCATCTAGACACTCTAACTTCACTTTTAGTCGTTCTTAGAGCCTTGTAAGAGAAAAGACTTAACAGGACGTTAGGCTGTTTTGAGAGCCGGGTTGGTTTTATTACACCCAGTTGAAATTACTTTCGAGTTGAAGTCTTTCAAGTGAGGGGCTCCGAGAGCACCAGTGAATTGATCCTTCTCGTACAGTGTAGGTCCTTCCCATCTTTGCCATAATTCTATTCAAAACTGAGCCCATCGACTTTTCCAACCGTTTTTGTCGCATACACCTTCTTCCAAAGCGAGGGAGGGCTGTTTCATGGTTTTGTTGATGTTTTTGTGAGCTCTTGAGGTATTTAGTGGTACCTGAGGCTGACACATAGTCATCAATTCTCTGGAAATTTTGAAGGAGGAAAGGATCGGCGGTATCACGTATCTCAAGGGATAGATAACAACGATCTGGAAGAAAAACTTCCCAGATTGATCTCGCCACTGGATATCAGAAATATTGATGACCTTCTGGTGCCATGACTCAACGATCGCTTATTTTTATCACGCGATTGCTGCGAACAATAGGTACAGCTAAACGATATCACAACAGATCGGTGACCGCAATGGCATTTTGAACTGACAATGAGTGGGTAGTGGCAAGTGACGCGCTAGCACACCCATAGTCTGGCGATTGAATCTCACAATCAGATTGATACCTATTCAGATAACCAAGCAGTCTATCTCTCCGGGGTCGGTTTACATGTACTAGACTCATATGGGAGGATAAAGCACTGACTTGTTCATGGGCTGGCGACCGCTAATGATTGTATGGGCAATACGCCTGCAAAACCGTCAGTGCGACTCTGAATAGAAGTCGAATGCGTGAGCGCACCCTAGAAACTGGATTGTTCAATTGCCGTAGACCCTGATCTTCCAACCTTTTATCGCGGACGAAAAATCCATGTAATCCACCCGCTCAACCAGAAATTCGTGACACCAAAGCCTGACTCTTGAGCTCAAGTAGCATGGTGTGTTCCTGATGTGGAATCGAAGTATTTGCAAATTTTGACTGAGAGTTTCTCACCGATGGCTTAGACCTTGCCTTCCGATGAACAGTGTCCCCTCCACAAGCGAGTTAGACAACGACTTCAAATGCATGGAACTAACGTCAGATTGGAACCCACTAAAATCGCATACACTGGGAAGTTGTGCAAAAACTGTCTTGTCCATTACCCGTGGAGAGCTGCCGAACAACTGTATATGACAGGGCCGTATAGGCTTACTCCATGTCACTGCCATATTACATGAGCAAGGCAATCCATCGGAAGTTCATCATTCGGAAGTTGTGACCTTTCAACTTACAAAAAAGCTCGACCTGAGAGCAATTCGTTCATACTTATTTGAGCAGACATCGCCGAGTCTGAGGTTTTGTGGTGTAGGTGTAATGTAAACTTTCAAATGGACTTATAAAGCGTATTAAAATTTTACTTCCATCGGACACACTAGGTTTAAGGCTCGACAAAACCGATAATTTCAATCAATATAACAGTGGGCAATGTTTTTCCTTGACTTCTGAAATCCAAAACCCTCTCGAATTTTCTCCCCATCGATCAGCATGTTTTAGGTGGTGGAGCAAGCACAGCGTGCCACCCCGACTCCGACATCTACAATGAGCACCGGCTATCGCCGAAAGAAACGAGAAACCAAGTACGGAAGCTACAGAACCCTCAACGATGATGCATACTGGTGAGTAACGGGGCTCGATTCCGGTTACATTTCATGCCTTTTGACGGCATTTTGAATAGGATGTCTCAGCCTTTTACATGGCCAGCTCCAGTGCTTCATTCCGCTTCTTTTGAATTGATAAGCCTGAAGAATTACAATTACTGAATTCATGAAAAGAACATGACTTCAAGAAACCACTTTATACTTTATACTGAAACTAAAATCCCCTCTTTTCTGCTTTCTACAAAATGAACGATTTTGATGGGTCGATTTACTTCAAAACGACGATTTTTCAATTTCAGCAGCGACATGGACGACCTTTGTGATCCGGACTTCTACTTGAACTACACTCCGACTGCGAAAACGATGACACCAAAACCTCCTGAACGCACCAATAAACCTCTAGAACAACGCTATCACAGTGGGGCAAGAAGTGTTCAATTACCGAGAAAGAACTATCAACCGGTTGAGGCTTTCACGTGAGCTTCATCAATTTTGTACAGTATTGCCTATGAATTCGTCCGAAAGACTATTCGCGACCGGTTCTTTTTCCGTTGCGAGAGTCATCGTTTAATCATGGCCCCTGCTAAGTGTTTCAAATATTTTGCGCATCGTCCCGTTGGTTATCTATCTGCGTGGGATTCACTGGTACATAGGACATCAGCATCCCCAGTTTTTCAAGCTTCATTTTGACCGAGCCAAAAGGTAGGATATGCTGCGATATAGCGAGGTCACGCCGCGCACACTTTCCGGACCCCTAATTGAGATCAGTCCCTGTTGTCGTTATCAGCGACTCGACCTTAGTGAAACTTCATTAGCGAGACTGAGTTCTTTTAGACATACTTTGAAACTCTAAGCTTACATTCTTCCAATCGTATGCATGCATGTCAACTCTTCGACTTGTTCGCTGTGCTTCCATCCTTTGAAAAATTCTCTTTCTTTTGCATACCAATAGCTATAATATGATCATGGGCGGAGGTGGTGTAGTGGCAAGGGGCACACTTCACACAACGTGGTCACGAGTTCGAATCCCGAATCGACATCCGCCTAAGTAAACCAAGCCTTCCATACCTCCGGGGTCGGTGAATTGGTACCAGACTCGTTTGGGTGGATAAAAACACTGACTGACTCGTACATCGGCTGACCACCGCAAGAACTTGCATACGCCACATATGCATTCATTACGCCACTACGATTCTGAATAGAAGTCTAATGCGGGGCGCATCCCTCAGACGGAATTGATTAACGTCGAAACCCTTTATCCTTTATCCTTCCATGTTATGATTACGAAGACGAATTGCCCTCAACTGTTAGGAATTCTTCACCATAGAAAATGTCTCCACTCCAGTTTTGCAAAGTGTTGAGCGCCAGGTGTGTGGCGACCTCATTAGCTCGACGATAGAATCATTCGTCCTCCTAGTATATCCAACAATGCTACCATATGCAATACCTCGTCTTTAATCGCACTCCCTACTCCTTTTATACATTAAGTCGAAGTGCTTCAAAGATAGCAAAAACATTCTTGCCGCGAACATGGTCCCATCAATTTCAATATCAAAGAAGACTGAAAAAACTTGTCGCGATCCACTGAAGAGTAGACCCTTGTCACTCCAATCAGTGTCCACAACATGGCATCCCAGTCACCATTTCTGCACAAAACCAATCTACAAGACAGAATTGCTCTTGATTTTCGCAAATTCGATGGTTTTTTTTAAATGGAATTTTGTTTCTGCCTGGGTGAGATTCAAGGTCTCTTAGATAATTCTTTTATATCTAAGTGACTGTTCTAATTCTTGGAAAGTTGGGAATGTGCATTTGTGGAAAGTTGGGAATGTGCGTTTGAGTTCACGGATCAGTACCTTTAGGAGCGGTAGCGATACCGTAACAACAAATAAGGGGGTCAGTATGTAATTTGCCCACTCTGGGCCGGGGTTCCAGCATAAAAGCCTGAAATCATATTTTTTAATTTTTGCTAACTTTTGGCCAAAAAGCAGAGTTCTATTAATGTATGGAACTCCAACTCAACTATGGGTCCTTTAGGGATCCACTCGACGATATTCTGGCGTCAACAGCTCCATCAGCCACTTCATGTGTCGATCTTCGCGATCGCGATAATCACCGTGCACGGAATTGTCGCAGTATCGCGGCCCTGACCGGACCTACAAAGTAAGATTTTGTGAATTTCTCAGAGAGAATCGGACGTGACTACGAATGCTTACTGCTGGATAGTTGCTTACGGTAGATCCCGATAGCAGAGTAACTCATGGTTATCAGCGGGAAGCAAAAGCTACTCACCAATCAGTTGCATACGACATCGCCAGGGTTTCATTTGTTCCCTCTGAAAATCCCTTCTACCACTTTCCAAAAGGTATAACAAATTCATATACGATACAGGAGATCGTTACCTACTTATACGGTATCACTCGGTCCATATTTACTTACCAAATGGCTAAGTAATCAAGGAACAAGTCATTCCTCAAAGAGAGTCCGGCGTCAGATCAAGCAGTCGATTTTTCGTGGTGCTTGTGTTCTTTATATTCCGGATTAATATTCTGGTTGGCCAACTACGTTTGTGGAGGCAAACGAATGGTCCTTTAGTGGTGCCCGTAAAGCTGAACTCAGGGCAACTAACTTTTCAGCTGAGCCTAAGAAACATTGTGAGGTTTCCGCTTCTTAAGCAGTTCGATGAAATAGTCATCTACAAATCATAAAATGTCAGTGCCAGGCCCAACCGTCAACCGGCCCGGCCCCCGAAGATGGTCAGGGGCTGCAGCATGAGCCAGCTTATCTTTGATAAGGTTAGCTGAGTTGAGCTGCAGCATCTCTTCTGAATGCTCTCGTATTTCTCAAGGGGCCCTGAAGAATGTAGACCGCGCCGAATATGACTCTGGACTATTCTACCCTCGATGCGCTTTGAGCTTTGCGACTACCTCTTACCATCTATTACAGCTACGGTATTTTGAGACTGTAGTGGAAGGCTGGAAGCTTGCAATCATAAACTGCAATGATTCTTCGAACTGGGAAACTACTCATTCTGCTTATTGCAAAAATAGAGCAAAAGGATTCATCAATTTCGCTACTGGGCCAGATAAAATCCTGACGATGTCGAGCTGAACGGAACCCTACACTAACCCTTCAGGCAAGCATTATGCTAACAATGGGCTAAGTAGAATCGGCTTCTGGCAAGTTCTCTGGCTGTTTCCCATGCCTCGCTAGACAATGCTGGATCTAATGCAGCTGTTTAACCCCTGACAACGGCATTTTTAGATGTTGGGCTTTAGCTTTTTGTTTAATAAACATACAGTATGTATATGCTAATCAATTTCAAGGACCTATGCAGAACGACGTGATTCGCCATATTTTCGGTAAATTTTCTTAATGCTGGCATTATATGTGATTGGTTAATACTCAGTTGTGTGCACTTTGGTTCTGTTGGAGTATTTATTTTGAACTTTTATTTTTTGTTTTTTTTTGTTTGATCTTTTTTCTTGCCGTTGTACTGCAGTGTCCGTATTGTTTCATGGTGAAAAGGGCGTGAGATTGAGAACGTGAGGACTTTTCTGGGTTTCTAAAACAACAACAAAAAATCAATTCGATAGAGGAAACGAAGGGGCCCGTCTTTCTCCTCAAAGCAGAAAGTAGTGGTTGCCTTTCTGGTCAGGGAAACTGATACAAATTTCGGAAAACCTACAAGTTAGGGAAATATGTAAATAAAGCAGTAGATAGAAAAAAAGAAAAAGAAAGAAATGTAATTGAAGGCTAACTTGCACATTGAAAGTCCTTTTTTCCTATTGAACGCTATAACAAACCATGGCGTGCTAGAAATTTCTCTGAAAGTGATTGAAAAGCGCTGTCAGTCACGACAAAGCCCTCGCTCGCTACGGCGGTGACCAGTTGTTTCAGCTACTCGTATTAACCAGGCTAACAGCCCCTTTGACTCCCTTCCTTTATTCTGAACTTAAAGATTTTTTGCTCTTCAACCCGGATCTCAAACACTCTCTTCTCATGCAGTATCACTTATGAGATGAGTAGTAGAGAGCTAAAAAGACTTCTAGTTGAGGAGTTCCAGATCGTAAGTCTTCGGCGCAAATAACTCAAATTGGACATTTCCTTTCGATTTCGGTTTTCCCATTGGGTTCGAGCTCTCCACTTCTTAATTATTGGTTCTTGAAAGAAGGCGGAAGGATCAGTATAAGGTCCTATAAGTAATTATTAAAAAGGGGAATATGTTATCACAAAAAGCCCCCAACAGCTTCGAAGTACCCCATTTGATTTTTTGCGGTAATAATTTTAGCTTTCAGCATCGTATCAGTAGTTCCAAACCACTGTGTTCGCTCTGGAAGGGCCTTCGGTTGAGCCGCTCCCATCGCTCATTATGTATCTGATCGAGTCCAATTAAAGTGATTTCGAATACGAGCCTTTACTTTCACTTACATACTTTGCTCGTCTCATCGATGAGTGACTCAAAGATTTTTCGCCAAGTTATTCAATTGTAGGGGATGGTAATTAGCGATATCAATATCATTCCCTACAAATACAAGAAGTAAGCTCAAGTTCGATCTCACTGAAAGCGCCGGCTGTAGCATGTACACAGCTAGAGAATTATGTGCTGGTCAGGCTGTTTCAATCTGATGCATTTCTCTGAGGAACTCCGAGAACTTACATATTTTTCCCTTATATGTTGCTTGCTAAGCTTTTATTCTTCTCATAGAATCAGCAGATACTGATTGGGATGTACTAATGAGTAGAGAGTGAGTGAGTAGAGTGATATTAATTTATATCCTATCCTAGCCAACAGAGTGCGTTGTCCAATGCGTCATCCAATGCTCGCACATGTTTTCAAACAAAACTTTTTTCACTTTTTTTTACTAATTTTTTAAAAATTATTCCATTCAATTCTTTTGGTCGAGTGAACCTAGAAAACTACGTTTACATGCACAAGGCAACCATAAGGTCATCGAGTAGCCTAAACATCCAATATCACCTGGTTCATTAATCACAGGAATAGCTGTGAAGATTAAGAATTGAAATTGAAAATTTGAATAGTTCGACTGAGGTCGCTAGTTCAGACTATTCGGCTTCTCAGAGTGCTCTCATTAGTCTTTCTAGAGCCATCATTCCTACAAGTTGTTGGTTCTGGGGCCAGTGAAGAAGCATGGGTCTTCTGAAGAACATTTGTTGTGTGTTCTCGAGCGATTGTGTGGTGTGCGTGTATCTAGCCGGACACAAAAGCAATTTTTTCTGACGTTTTCCTACATGCACTCACCTTTAGCGATCGACGCCTGTTCGCCGAAAGCTACGACGCCGTCTCACAGGCCAGGGATCCGGACGATTGGCTCACACACAAATTGAGAAAGGTCAGAAGTAAACGCGAACTGGAACCTGATCAAATGCAACGACGTAATCAGGAGAAAATGCTCCTTGAGGTAAGATCTTTGGAGAACGTTTACTATATCGATTTTACCATGGTGAACTTTTATGAATTCAGTAGCGGTTATAAATAAAACCAGATATTTGTTTAGATGCTACCAAAATTATCATGACATGCCCTTCCTTATTGTTCTAGTCAAAAGTCATCTTCCTTCTACTCTTTCCCACTATCGAACCGAATGCTAACATAGCTTTTCAAAATTCTATAAAATTCGCTTCTTTTGTTTCTCAAAGAAAAGGAGTTAAACCGCGGGGCTTGGCCGAACAGTTCCGGAGCGTGCCGTGCGTTTATTTTCTATCCAAAAGTATCAGGCGTTGCTGACATTATCATTGGACCCTTCGGAGTCTAAACAGTTCCTAAACGACGCTTGAGATCTTGAGTGAAGTACCGGAATGAAGTTCAAAGGATGAGGTCCTCTGGTGTAGAGCGAATCCATCTAAAGAATGCGCCCCGCACTCAACTTTCATTCGGAATCTTGGTGGCGTTTCGAATGAATATGTGGACTGTGCACAACTTCCGATGTCAGTCGATGTACAGGCCAATGCTCTCACCCACCCAGGCGGATCCTCCCCCAATTCCCGAATCCAGAGGATTGGAAGATTCGGTTGTCCCATACGAGAATCATTTGGGGATTTGTTTCACGTACCATGTGCGTGTAATAGGATGCCTCTTGGCACTGTGCCACGTCCTCCACAGGAGTATTTGAATAAGTACGCAAATTCCTGAATGGCTCGGTCGCTTTACAATAGGATCGATACCGCATAATGAGAGAGACATCCAAAACTTTTGGGCATAAGGCTGATCTCAGCTTTCAGAGGAACTTTTTTCCATGGTTTGCAACTGATTTCTTTCTCCTCGCTCAATACCCTTTCTCCGACTTCCCCAACTGAAGTGTGGGTCTCCGATCTTGGTCCACCCCAAGCACAAAGTGCAGGGGGGGGGGGGGGGGGCTGGGTGCGGGGGTGCGGACGACATCATCACATTTCTTCTTTGAAATACTGAGTTGTTGAAAGTGGCATTGAAATGTGGACACCTGCTCTCCGTTCACTACATAAAATCGTCTAAACGGCCTTTGTGAATGTGTGGATGTAGTAAAGTGCAGACGTGTGCCGTCACGACGACTACCGTCACACAGCTGTGGTCGTGTTCGAGTAAGACAGACAAAGAGAGAGAGAAAGGAAAGAGAATCGAAGGCCATTTGCAATGCCATGAAATGTGTTGGTTTTTCTGAAGCCACGTCTTCCATTCCCATAGAATTGGATTATTTCAAAGACGCCGCTCTTTCAGGAGTTGAAAAACGCCCACGACGAGAAAGATGCACAACGAGGTGGTCCACGAGACGAAACGCAATACACCGTTGAAGGTTGGTTTCTTCGACTTCCTTAGAAATTCCATCCTCTCAGGTCATCTATCAATAATTACACAAAATATTTCATAAGTCCCTCAATTGCATTTAAATATTTTTTGAATTTTTTCAAGACACCTCGAGTGGTTTAGATGTAATCCGCTATGAGTGTGGTATCAATTTACAATATTTGTTTTCCATTTCCTTTCACTTCTCCACCGTATTCTTCCTTACTGGATTGATTTCGCGCTGCTTATTCTTCGTCGTTCTTTTTTCTTCGATAAAATCGGATTTTCCTATTAGAAGAGGAAATCCACGGGTAAAGGTTCCATCAATGAAAATTTCTTGGTAGAAACTCAAATAAAACGTAAAAAAATATTTTCTTCTGCCTCAGCTAATCCATCTTGCAGTTACATCTTTTTTAAGGCCTTGTTCTGGTTTTGTTATTATTTGTTTTGTTATTTATAATTCTATGTAAAGTTGATTTTCCACGGTGGAAACATTGGCTACAAACAAATTCTCCATCAAATACGTTCGGTATCCGATGTTATTTTGATGAAGTTCTCGCCGATATTAGGCACAGGCTTAGCCCATCGGATAGGCACGGGGTAAAAATAGCTGAACTTCGGGAGACGGGCGTTAGGAACGATTTTGGGTGATCGATTTGCCGCACGCGGCAGTCGCGGACCACTCATTCGCCGTTATTACAGCTCTAGCGTTCTTCATACAGCTCAATCGATGTGCGATCATTATTTTATGCATAATTCTACTATTAGTACTTCTGTTCTTGTATTTCTTACCTACTGCTGCATCTGCTACATTCCTTCGCGCGCGACGCCCCTCTCACCGCGACGCGACCATTTCGTCCCTAACCATACATACATGGTTACCCGTAGTGTCCCTCATCTTCTCTATAACCGGCGCATACACGGAGTATTTTCAAAGCCTGGAACGTTGAGTGTTGAGGGTTGCACTGGTTCCACCATTACAGGTTTAATCGAAGTCTCACTTATTGGCGTCAGTCAATCCCGCCTGAGGGTCGCGCCCCTCACTTTTTTTTTCGTTTACAATCGTGGTAGCGTTTCGAATGTGTATGTGGTCTATACGTTGACTTATGGTGGCCAGCCCATGTACAAAACAAGGCTTTTGTCCTCCCAAACAATTCTCGTGCCAACTAGCGACCCTATAGAGATGGAAGGCTTTTGTTGGGCGTGAATCCGAGATTCGATCCCTGTCATAGTGTGCGCAGCACCAATTCTATCCTTGGATTTGGTAGTCAATATCTCGGAACTATCTACTATCTTGTATGTCAGTTTCCTCGAAGGCGTCACGATTCCTTAGAATCTCGTTGAACCATCAGAACGTTCGTATTTATATTTCCCTAAACGTAACTCTTTATTGGATTTTAATTCCTAGGAACTGGGAACTGGAGACTAAGCCATCTTCTACCCGACATTCAACTTTTAACAAACAAATTCCTTTCATTCAAGAACAAATTTCTATCATGCAAAATTCCATAATAGAAAAACCAGAAATCATTGAAATCGATCAATAGCTGTGCTCAAATTTACACTTTCGCCGTTTTCCCAGTCAAAGTGTATTTTGTTTGCAGGTGTTGGAACGCGAGATCCCTTGGCAGAGTATCGACGTGAGGAACAGCGTTTGAAAAACACGAACAGTCCGTTTGAAGATATGCCCAGGTGAGTTTCACTCCCTTTTCTCTCTCCCTCTCTCCCTTCTTCCTAATTCAACTGTGAATTGAGAGATTAGCAACCACAATATTAAATGCTTTCAATTAAATCATGGGGATGAAGCCATAATTCTCATTTGTTTATTTGTTTATTATATTTATTTATAAGTTTATATATTCTCCAAAATGCGACATAGGTACAAAACAGAACCAAAAATTCTGAAACTTGTAAATATAATAAGGTCCTAAAGTGTAGAGATCAGCTCTCCCCGGATATGGCGAAAAGTTCTAGGCGCATATACTAGGCTCGACCTGAACGGGCGCACTTCTCGAGATTCCCAGGGGGCCAGATATAGGTGGGGCACGAGTGATGCTTTCCAGCAACGAACAGTATTATGCCCAATTTCAGAGTCCAATTTTGGAATACGCCGCGATCTTACCTCCACTCGCAATCGTCCCAGTACTCAATTGAGTTTTTGGTTCTACGGTGATAAGTAGGGATGAGTAGATAAGCAGGTGAAGTACAACCCTTTTAGATGGTTCGGTTCCAACAAGGCAACCCTGAAGGGGCAGGAAGATGTCTTGCGGGGATCTTATAAAATATGAGACACAGTTTACTTATGTGGTAGTGTGTCTTGTTGAGGCACCTCTTCTTGATATCCCTACTGACTCAAATGGTTGGGGTCATTTGGGTGGAAAAATTCTGGGGAATAGCAGGCAGCCGACGTTATGTCTTCATGAGGAGTTTGGTCCCAATCCAAATATTCATTAAAACACACTTCATTTCGGGATGGGGTCAAATGAGGGGCTCACTCAATTGTAGAATGGGATTGTTCCGTACCGAGAACTCTCTCACTCATTCTGACTAGACTCAAAGAGCGTAAACCACACCATATTATTCAGTAGTGTGCACCAAGTTACTCGCTTTGAAATCAGCGCTTTACTTAGTAAGCTTGGAAAATAAGTTTTATGCGAGAGTTCCAATATCTTTGATGTCATCAATGATGGCTTATGTTGGCTTTTAGAAGATTCGATCATGAGTATGGCAATTCCAGACGAGGTCGGCTTCGTAGCAAGCCTCCAACACCTCCACCTCGAGATCGTAGTCGCAGTCCAGCCAGAAGTGAACGAGCAACGCCAAGTATCGAGGTGAATAGGTTTCTTACACTTTTCCCTCTCTTTTTTTTCGAAACGCTGTTTCTGAAAGGTTTTCCCTCTCTACAACTGCTACTTGGCTTTTCGCCAGTTGTGTGAGTCCTCGAAAACACCTAATATTGCGTCTTATCGAGGAAAATATAATTTTCTTCAGTATTCCGTGACCCACCTATTTTTGTAAGGACCAGCAAGTCACTATTTTTGTAGTTTTCTGAGTATTCGAATATTGAGAATAGAGTTGTGAGTAGTCTCGTTTTAGAGACCTGCCTAGGCCTAGGAAAAAGTTCGCGAGCGAGAGAAGTGTGAATGTATGTATAGGATAACTGCTAAGTGATTTTTTTTGATAATTTCAATTTTTTCAAATCGAGAAATTCCAGAGCTACAACTATCGCAATCACAATGGCGTCCATGATTCGAATTCGCATGATTTCTCAAATCTCAACACTATCGTCTATGTAAGTCATTAAATTTGACATGATCACTGTAGTAACGAGAAACTTATTATGTTGTCGAGCATGACAAACACAGGCCATTCCTAATCCTGTGAATCTTTTTTGACCTCAAGAGGAACTCATCTGGTATTCCCTTGGGCTGTTCTGCATTATCTGAAAGACTACTCATAAAATTACTGGCAGAGAGCCAGAAAGTTCCGGATAGTAGATTATCCCTCCTACATCAGCTTGTTGTTGAGTCTACGAAACAAACGATCCCATCGCCTCAATCTGGTGTCTAGTATCGCAGACTATGTATGTGCATGTCTCCTCTGAGACTTGCGGGAACCCCTTCCTAGAAGAAGCCGATCGCCTTTACCTCAATTCTCGTCTGCTGCGTTTCTACCTAGTGGTCAACCGTTGTGATTGAACGGAAAGAATATTTATGCCGGAGGAATTTCCAGAATCTTCGGATCTGCAGCCTACGAAGAAGTACGTAGTGTACGCCCAAGTTGTTCAGAGGTCCACAATGATTCCTTTCTCTTGAAATACTGTATTGTATGTATGTATAGTCGCATGGGGTCTTAAAGATTTTCTGATCGCAATAGGAGGAACTGGATGGGATGCATGCTCAAAAATACATATCATAGACGTAGTAGTGATCTGATCTAAATAATATAAAACGTTGTCTTTTCTGTTCATGCTAGCGGATTTACCATACCTACACTACTTGCCATACTGTAAGAAATCAAGAACGTGGCGCAATTTTAATTCAACGGTAGTCGAGCACTTTCCCCTCCAACTGACTCGTTAATTTGTTTCCCTCATCGACCATATGGGTCGTTTTTGCCTACACATATCAGCTTATTTGCATAATGAGGAAGGTCAAGCGTGGATCACGGATAGGAGGGATCGTATTTTATCATTTGAGAAGGGAATAGTAGTCATTGCGACCTTGAAGAAGGATTTACTTCAAGAAGATCTCTGAAAGGGTAGATTCTGACTAACTGTGAGGTGAACCTGTTGAAAATTTTGAAAAATTCCTGTTTCACGGTCATATCTGTCTCTCTCTCATATTCCAGGGTGAAACTGTCTTTCAAAAGAGTTATGAGGGGATTTGTGTCTGATTTAAATCAGAAGCTAATTAATTCATCGAACATTTCAAAATTATATAAATCTGAAGTTAATTCATCGGAAATTTTAAAATCATATAAATGATTCATAAATATAATATAAGCATATTATCAATAATTGTGGCTGTAGTAATTATACAATTATACAATCATATTTTCTCCCATGTTCCGAATGCTGATGAGCTTGAGGTGGATTAGGATATATCATATATTAGGTATCAAGTGTATATTCAGGGGTTAGGTCGTTAGAAAACCCTGTGTACCGTAACCTTCAGCTTAACCCTGATAAGAAGTGTGTGGATTTGGGGTTCATGGTTTTTTCAAATTTCCTACCATCTAGCAGGCCTAAGCGGGGCACTGAGTATATTTTGCACGTAAATGGGAAATCTAATAACTTTAATTGTAGAAGTTCATTTCTCCAATTTTCTTTAATTAGGCTTAACTTGTTATCGATAGAATTAGAAAGGGGAAAATTTTTATTTTCGGAAAAATGGATGCAGACCTATACTTTTTTTTGAAGTGTGAGCAAACATTCAATTTTTTTCGGTGCAACGGAAGCAGGTTAAACAAACCCGTCTGGAAAAAATTCTTAAAAAAACAAAAGTTTGAATAAAAATCCGCTCTCTTTCATCATACTGTTAGTAACTTTTGCTTTTATCAGCTACTTTTATCAAGCTGTATTTAGGGCAACTCTACGGCAACACCGTATACGTCGAAATCCGAGCAGCATATCCCGAACGGTCATTTGCCATCATCAGCAAGCCGTCGTGAGCCTGCAAGCGGTATCCTTCGCGGAATGTCGCACCAAGAACAGCGTCCCGAATCGCGTCCCACCCTTCAACGTCGTCAATCCTTTGGTACCGAACGGCCACCGTTCCAATACGCTGACACCACTATACAACGTAACCCCAATGAACCACCTAAGTATATCTCAGGACAGGTAAGCGGTAAAGAGTGAAGAGTTGTGAATTCACTGTCGAACGAAATGAAAATGTTCAAGGAGCGTGTCGCAGCAGCTATCTATCGAGCTGAAACACCCCAGCGGGAACTCTATGCTAGTGGAACGATACACCGATCTGAAACACCCAATCGGTACTTCCCCGAAAATGTCAGTTTTTGAATCTGTTTCAATTTTAGATCCAAAATTCTGATAGATCTTGAGAAAACATTCTTAAAAGGACTCATTTTTTAGGGAAAGGCTTTTCAGAGCACATTCGGTCGCAGTGAAACACCAGCGTTTCCGATTTTACGTGAGACACCTGTGCCTTTTCATCCTCTCCTCTATGGCCAGAATGGTACCAGTCGACAAGATCTGGAACAGTCAAACACCCTCAATTACAGGTAGTAGCTAGCAGTATCGATCGATTATTGATCATAAAGACCTACATATGGCAAGCCGAATGGGGAAGAGATGAATTTGAAAGCTTGACCCTACAAATGGATATTATTTGGGAAGCGGAAGAGTTTTGAAACTTTTTGTTTCCAGCCATAATGAAGCTAAGGGGCTGAAAATTCTTACGGTATCAATCAATAATTGATCACTTATTAAATTCGATACTTTTTTTGATATTTCTAGAGTCCTACTCATACATCTTTGCCTTAGTTAGCCTCATTTTTATTGGTACCATCAAACTAGTGCAAATTCGCTTAGCAGAAATAAGTGCGCGTGCTTCAGTATGTTTTTAAATGCCGTTTGAAACAGAAATTTCTGAATGTAGAAAAAATTAAAATTTGATGGGTATTTTCTTGAAATCCCTACGGGGAGTTCAAATGTTTGCGTGTTTTCAAATTTCCGAAGACCCATGAAAATGTTTTCAGATCGGCTTCTCCACGTTCCCAATATGCTGGACAACTTAGCCGGCGATCTTCGTTGGTTTCTCTTGGTAAGTTTCCTTAGGCATTTTTTAGTTTTCAATTAGGATTAGCCGTTAACTTCTACAAGAAAAATACCAAATGGATGCCACCGAGCCTTTTAGTGGGTTTGTATGCCATTTGCGATTCTACTAGTCTAATGTACAATTCAATCGATACCAATCGATAATGTGTTGTCCTGAACTTCAACTGGTTCATTGAAAATATGTATGCTTGCTCCTATCATGTGGTACAAGTAGAACAACTCTGTTAATTAACACGGGTACTTAATCAGAGGATGCAGGTCTGAGATAGGATCGAGATTGAGTTGGAAGAGTTTTTGGGCCTGTTCCGCGCGAGTAGGGAGGACCAGAAGTTCTACTAGGCAAATTGGTTGGCAGTCTGTCATTCCTTATGGTTGGCTACTGTAGGCATGATGGAAAGATTATCCTTCGTAAAAAAAAAGATCTAGAAAGCAGAAGACAAACTCAGAATGAAGTCGAACTTCAGAGCAGCGTAGGGGTTCTGATGCTGCACATGTGCTGTCACTCGCTTCTTGGAGCTCTTCTAGATCAATTTGATCAATTCAGAGTTTTTATAGTACTCTTGCAACACTCTAGGTTCTGTTTACGAGATTTAAATTTTTTGCTTTTGACGGTGAGTGTCATTACCGTGTCCCCTGTCCCAGACGGTCTTGGAGAGTGGATCGAGTAAGGAAGTACTTCACAATTACGACAGTTGATGTTTCTCACATGGAGAGTAATGTATGTAGAAGTGCTGAAGACGATTTTCACCTACCGCTAGAAAGGATTGGGGACGAAGCTGGGTCGGAAAACTAGAAAATCTATGCAATCCACCCATTACAGGGTTCCGGATCAGCCGTTGCTTCAGAAGTCCTCTGTTCAGTGAGTTCCGACCCAAGAGCCAGGAATCTATAGGAGTCCAGTCTATAGAGTCTATAATCTGACTCCACTTCCTTGGATTTAAAAATTCGTACCCCTTTTCCTGTTTTTCCCCTCTCCTGAATCGGAATTGTTTGTTGTCCAAGTCAAAAGGGGTGATTTACGAGGGCACAAATTCTGCATATGAGATAGGGTTTTCAAGCCCCTCTCCCCTTTTACGAATGTTTTGCTGATCAACAAGGACGCATGTATCCTATTATAGGGGTAATGTTAACAAATCACATTTAGGTGTACGATTCAATCCAACTATAGGGGCCCCTGCAGAAATATGACCCCCAAATGAGACCCATATGAAGTTGAACATGCTTACTTCATCCTTTAACTATTATAAATCGCACCAGCTTCCGATTTAGCGGAAATGGCTAGTTTGGAGTTAATGTAGCGTGTGAATTGAGACTTATGAAGCATAAACGATGGCTGTTTTTCTGCTCAGGACCCATCTTTTTGAAAATGGCTAAATGCCATTACGCGCTTGAATGAGTTCCCAAACTCGAAATGCAGTATTTTTATGATTGCATGGAAAAGCCCAAAATGGATATTGCATCCCACTACCAAAAATTCTTACATTTTCAAGGGTTGAGCCATGCCTATAGACCTACTAGAGAATAAGAAAGTAAAGAAAGTCCATTAGATCACTTCCGATTCCTTCAAAATGGATTTGTAATTCCAGTTTTCATTGTATGGCCCCTTTGCGTATGAAAAAGCAAATTTCCGCCGGTGCCAATTCCTCTCGATCTTTGACAGATATGTCTTAAGGGCACACCCCACCATTTCTTAAGGACGCCTTCCACAAATACTCTCCTGAGATTCACAAAAATATATTTTTCTACTTCTGAGAGTTCAGATGAAATATTGCCGCCCATCTGATGAATTGAACAAGAGCTTCCCAAGCGACGAAATGATTAATGGCAGATGGTGAACGCCACTCCCAGCGTTCCTAGACGCTCGAACATGTCCTTTTCCGGTTTTGGAAGGTAGTGGGAGTTTTTGGCCGATAAATCCAAAGAATAGGAGGAAACGATATTTCCGGGGAAGGAAGGCCTAACGGATTACCCAATTAATAGAAACTTTCTGGTATTAAAAAGAATAGAAGTTTTTTTTGGCTGTAAACAGGCACGGACATTCTTTATCGGCAATAAGTAAGTGTAGATAGGAATAAATGAGGATAAGGTCGTCTACCCGTAAATTATCCCCATTGTTTGGGATGCGCTTACACATGCGACTTCCATTCAAAAGCGTGGTAGCGTTTGAATGCGTATGTGGCCTACACAATAAAATGCTGTAGCTAGCTGATGTGCAATTCTCCACTTTCATTCCCTAGACGAGCCTAATACGTACTTACTGATCCTAGGGGAAAGGCTCGGTTGGTCTGGGTGGGGGGAGGGGGTGGGCTACTGGTAGGTTGGAGTACTAAATAAGAGGCTTGCTCAAAGTATTTCCGATGAGTATGTGTGAACTGAGCTTCCGTGATGTTACAAGCAGCTGCACCAGAAGGATTAAGCCAACCCAGCTAAGAGTTCTTTTCGGGTTCGCTCTTTTCCTACACGACCGTACAACTCCTAGGTTATTTGGAAATGAATTTTGGCAATATTCGCTGCTATGTTTATCATGACATACATACAGTAGCGCTCGAAAGTCTTCGAGCAAATGCTTCTTCAGTCTGGTATGTAGGTTTACTGCAGCCTTTCCAAGATTACAAACTTTATGAGGCTAACGTTTCGGCTAGCTCGCCTTCGTCAGAGCCTGAAAGTCGAACAACCATTGGATTAGACTCTATAATAAGGCAAGATAAACCCAGATAGTTCTCTAGACTAGGAGACCTCCTGGACTCGGTATACAAGAGGCTTACCTCATCTAAATCGCCGGAGCGTTGATTCGACCACCCAGAATGTAACGTCTGCGTGCAATGAGCAAGCCTACCTCCTTCCTGACCTCACAGTAATTTCAAAATTTGCAGAGGTCGAGAAAGGGCGCGAGGTCACGGGTTACGGCCACACACTCTTCCTACCTATTAATTTGTGGGTCCCTAGATGCAATCCAACACGCCTCAAGTGCTTTACGCGCAGTGGTCTCCGTTTCTAGTGCCAAGATGGCTACTGAAATTGTGAATTCGTTACCACCATGGCACAAAATTCGATGCATTCCCAGTGGTGTTTGAGTGCGAGACTTCCTCAGCCCCTCCAGGTGTTCTTTAATCCGTATGCGAAGGGGACGCCCTGTTTCACCAATATACTCAGCTCCGCAGGCCTGGCAACGAATTTCGTAGATAACCCCTGCTCTCATGCAATCACCCCGCCGATTGGAAGAACACACAAGGCAATCTGGAGTATCACACAAGATGTCGTATAGGCGATTGCGGACCAGTTGTCAACAGAGATTTCCTGGGGGTATTTCCACAACCATGACTTCTTCCTGTAGATCACACCTAGTCAAACTTGATCGGATTGCTCTGCTCATTTCCTCAGAAATGAATGGCAGGCAAAATGCCACCTTATTGACTGGTGCTCGTTCACGAATTCTACGATGTGGAAAATGCCCCCCACGTTGTGACCCCCCGCGGCAGTGAGGATACCCATTAGACAACGCAACCCTTCGCTACTCCAGATTGCCTTGTGTGTTCTTCCAATCGGCGGGGTGATTGCACGAGAGCAGGGGTTATCTACGAAATTCGTTGCCAGGCCTGCGGAGCTGAGTATATTGGTGAAACAGGGCGTCCCCTTCGCATACGGATTAAAGAACACCTGGAGGGGCTGAGGAAGTCTCGCACTCAAACACCACTGGGAATGCATCGAATTTTGTGCCATGGTGGTAACGAATTCACAATTTCAGTAGCCATCTTGGCACTAGAAACGGAGACCACTGCGCGTA
The DNA here is from genome assembly GCA_000469685.2 of Haemonchus contortus. NCBI lineage: Eukaryota > Metazoa > Nematoda > Chromadorea > Rhabditida > Trichostrongylidae > Haemonchus > Haemonchus contortus. The sequence goes on along the minus strand of LS997562.1, from coordinate 20,622,995 downwards.
AAGCACTTGAGGCGTGTTGGATTGCATCTAGGGACCCACAAATTAATAGGTAGGAAGAGTGTGTGGCCGTAACCCGTGACCTCGCGCCCTTTCTCGACCTCTGCAAATTTTGAAATTACTGTGAGGTCAGGAAGGAGGTAGGCTTGCTCATTGCACGCAGACGTTACATTCTGGGTGGTCGAATCAACGCTCCGGCGATTTAGATTGAGGTAAGCCTCTTGTATACCGAGTCCAGGAGGTCTCCTAGTCTAGAGAACTATCTGGGTTTATCTTGCCTTATTATAGAGTCTAATCCAATGGTTGTTCGACTTTCAGGCTCTGACGAAGGCGAGCTAGCCGAAACGTTAGCCTCATAAAGTTTGTAATCTTGGAAAGGCTGCAGTAAACCTACATACTAGATTGAAGTCATGCCAAGATTAAGAGAAAGTCGATCGTGGTATATGCTTCTTCAGTCGTTCTTTCCAGTCATAACTCCTTTCCTATTGGATATAAACACGCGAAATTCCGATACGTGTAGCATGGATGTGTTGAGAATATTTACGGCTACTAACCTGCAATTTGGTCATGTTTCAGATATTCCAAAGAGCATGAACTCAAAATCGACTGAAAATTCAGATGATGGCCTTTCTAGAATCCCTTTCCTTTTTGTCCTGTCTGAAGTGTACGAACGAAAACGCCGAACAGAATAGATGAGAAAAACGCACATAAGTTGCGAATAAGTGCAGACGTCAACAACTTTAGTTTTAGCAAAATCTGCTACCGCAACAAACACCTTGCTCTACCTGTGGATATTGCAGCCTTGCTGTGAAAAGGGTTGGGTAGGGTGAAATATGCTCTAGTTAGACATATCCAAATTTTCCGCAACTCAGTCTACTAAGAAAAAAGTTATGAACGAAAAAGCGTCAAAGCATATCACCGAAGACTTTTGAGCGCTACTGTATATGGCAAGGCCTTGTTATAGATGAATACTCATTTAGCTGCGAGAATAATGCAGAATCGGCTCAGGCCAATACTCATCTTATGAATTCTTCTGACAATGAGAGTAGAGTCTGGGATTTTTTTGAGCCTTGGGAACAAGAGCAAGCACTGGCTGTTGATAATGTTCCCAGATTTCCTCGTTTTGCTGTTTCGCTTCGAAAATTTCCTTCGCACGATAGAAGGCATGTCTGTCACTGGCTATCGGAGGCTATCAACACAAAAGTAAAAGTGCCTAACAAAGTTTGATGTCCATCCAAACTTTCCCCGTTTCATCGATCCAGTGGCAATACAATGAAATGCCTTCTCAAAAGCAATCATATAAGCTGTAAGTAGTGGCTTTATAGACTATTAAAAGAGTATTTTCGGGAACATTCGCTGCTCATTTCCTCACACTCTTCGCCCACCACCTGCACACTTTTTTTCGATCTTTCAGAATTTGCTGCTCTTTTGTCGCCCACAACAATTGAACTCCTGCTGCGCTGAATTGCATTTTTTCCATTATGTGGGTGTCAGCTCAAACAAAGCCTCATTTTCAGAAATGTTGCCATTCTGATGAAGTTCGCACAAAAAGTGTTCAAGTTTTGCAGCAGGAGCAGGAAGTGAAATTTAAGTGTCCTTCATTCTTATGGAAGCACTGCAAAAGTTTTACCAAATGCTGACGAGAGTCTTTGTTCCAGCTTCAAAATTTTCCACAAAACATGAAATGGAATATTTAAACGAGAACTGAGCGATACTATCCAGCACAGTAGCGCTCAAAAGTCTATGGTGAAATGCCTCTTCAGCCATAATTTTCAGTCGTAACTTCTTTCCTACTGGATCTCATCACGCGAAATTTCTATATTTGGAGCGTGGATGTATTGTGAATATTTACCACTACTAACTTACAATCTGATTATGTTCCAGATATTCCAAAAGACATGAACTCAGAATCGACTGAAAATACAGATGATAGTCTTTCTAGAATCTCTTTTCTTTTTGTCATGTCCAAAGTGTACGATCGCTAATGCCGAACGCAATAGATTAGAATAACGCACATAAGGTGCGAATAAGTGCAGACGTCAACAACTTTACTTTGGGCAAAATCTGCTACCGCACTAAACACCTTGCTCTATCTGTGGATATTGTAGCTTTGCAGTCAAATAGTGTTGGGTATGGTGAAATATGCTCTAGTTAAACATATCCAAATTTTGCGCGATTTGGTCTACTAACAAAAAAGTTATGAACGAAAAAGCGTCAAAGCATTCCACCGAAGACTTTTGAGCGCTACTGTATGTATGTACCTTCGAGCCTGAAGTTGAGTATATTATTATGATACTGTTTGATATTTGGGCCCTGTTGTGATTGACCTGCTTTAGTCTGTTTTGTATACTCTGGTTTTACGACAGTGCATAGGTAAAGTTTACCAATATGGGCTAAATATGGATAAAAGTGTCAAATTATGGGGAATATAGAACCACCACGAAGCTGGGGAAGGGTGCTTGGGGCCTTGTTTGCGCCATAGCTAGAGCCTGGTGCCTAGAAGGCACAAAATCGGGTTCGAATTCCATCCGTGATTTGTCTGTAATTAGGCTGATCATCGAACTCCTGGTAACGTTCATGATTCCGGGGGTGAATAATGCGCACGGCGCATTCAAGTACGGGAGAGACCAGATCTTTTTAAAAATATTGTAACCGGTTCGGTACTAGAGGCTGCAATTTTCATTGCATTTTGGAATTCTAGGGGAGAAAAATGTCGATGCAATCGTCCAACTTGGAAATAATTCGTCATTCCTGCAGGTTTTGCTGGGCTAGATTCTGTTGACATTGGGAGAACTGAAAATGGGCACTTATAGCAGTACTGTAGCAATATTACTTTCAAGTAATCCTGTCAGGCCGCCGAGGAAATTCCCATCAAACTTGCTGTTACTAGTTCTCAACTTGGCAAGAATCATTCTGAGTGCAGAGGAGAAGGAAAAACGAATTTCTGCATCAGCTAATTCAAAAACTGGTTACAGTACAGGTTGAGTGAACATTCAAATTTTACTGCGGTTTGGATAAAAAGTACATGACGGTAGTTCTCAAAGGGTAATACTGGTTACCGTCCCTTTGACATTATTTCTTTGCTTGGGGGAACCACGAGTATTAGCGTAATCGTACCCAAACGGGCAACGGGCAAAGAAAGATCGGGAATTGAAACACCATGGAGTACCAGTGTGCCTATGTATTTCTAGATTAAACAGCTCAAGACTGTATGCTATCGGGAGTATGGATCCCCAATTCCCTTCGTTCCCGTCTGGGTCTCCCTCACCCATTAGCTATACTTTGACGACAAAGCAACTTGAAGATGACCGTAGCGATTACCAATATCTTGAAATTATTTTTCCCCAAATCGTGGTTGGTCACCGCAATTCTGAAATTCTTCCCAGATGAGCGATATTCATGTGGGGCTGTGGCCTTTCCGTTTCGTTTCGGGTACATGGTTCTGACTCACGTAACGTCCATTGTTCGGGCAATGTTTGCGTGATCTTAGAAATGTCGAACCACCACTGTCAACATTGACCTTTTCACGCTATGGTTAGACGGAGGTCTTCCCCTAAGTTTACCTACCCATCAGTCTAACTGACGGACTTTGTAGACTCTTCTAAAAGGTTACGGTTAAATGAAATTCGATCCTTCAACCGTTCGCCCTTGATGGAACTAAGAAAGATCCGAGTAGTTTCCTCCATGACTTCCGTCTCGGTTCGTTTGGGCAAAGGCGAAAATCAACCCTGAAACTATACTTTTATGCTGAACAATCGTAGTCTATCGGAGCACGATACGATTTCAGGGGACGCTGTATGAAGGAGCTTCTCGTGATGTCCTCATAGGAAAGAGAATCGATAGGAAATTTTCAAAAACATTTTTGTCATCGAAACATTCCTCGATGGGGAAACATTCTAAAGAATTTGTTTTTATGAGAAATGTAACGAGAAGAAACTGAAACATGACATCGAATTCAACATACCATAATATAAGAAAAATGCAATTCATTAAATGGTATGACTAATGGGCACCACGAGTATTGAAGGTCCCATCAGCCGGGGATCCGTGGTAGGGAAATAGCTGTGGCGACAAAAAACTCGTCCAAAGGGATAACTGAATTTGCTGACCCCAATTTGGCATCTCTTTCACTTAGCGAGTTCAATCTTTTGACTGCTCCAATTCTTCCATTCTTCGGAATGTTTCTCTGTCAAGCTTGCCCAAATGCAGGACTTAGGGGTTGTTCTAAAGTTTGGATCGGAAACCGAGAGAGAACTGAGCGGAAGTCAAATTAGGGCGAACCAAGTTTGACTAATCCTCAAATTTTCGGAAAGAAGTTTTCGAGATGAATATTATTGGTTGGTTACAAAGAGTCCCTATCGATCTGGTAATGGAGTAGTTGGTAAGGAAAGATTGCTCTTCAACGTGTGGGACTAGTTGGGAAGATCCTTTCCTATCAAACCGACCTATGGAACCTCCTAACGATTTGTCTATCAAGTGTAATAGGACTTGATAATCCGAACTGCAGTCGCTTCTTGAGTTGCGTCACATTGATAGCTAGCCGTATGAACTAGTCGCTGCAGTTCAACTGCCAGTAGTTTGGAGGGCTAGCAATGAAAAGCACTTCAGCAGTTACGCCCCATCAGTCCTAATCCATTCAATGAACAAGTATTTGCTTCTAAGTACCAGATAGTAGCTAGAATAGTGCGGTTCATTTCTCCTCTTGGGAAGCGGAACCGAAGACTGACCTTCCATCTCTGCCCCTCTGCTGCACGGTTAGGAATAGCTATACGGTTCCTGTCAAATGTCGAGTGCATGGCGCATTCCGAGCGTTTTTGTGGAAGTTTCGATGCTTTTCGCTTCGCACTCGTGAGAATTTCACGGGTGATCTTTTAGACAAATCTAAAACAAGTACGGGGTTCTGGTACATCAGCTTAAAGGAACCCATTTGGTGGAGCATCTCGGTTTGAAAAGAATTCTCGAGCTAGGCTGGATATACCCCATTTGTAAGACGTAATCTGTGCTTCACTCAAGTAGTCCCATCAGGATAGGGTCCCACCTCGGGATCGGCTCCCTGGGCTCCCTTAAGGGACTCTACATTTAGTTGCCTGCCCTACCGTAAGCACTGAGCACAGTTCAGGGTATCGGGCCAAGTACTCAACACATTTGCGATGTTACCCATCAATTCACATTCCCTGTCAATTCACCCACGCTTGCCCATCAATTCGCAACCTAATGATAACGCCTATAAGACGACGAACTACAGCCGTAGACATCAGAAAACAAAATCAAAAACGTGTTTGTCTGGGTGTAGTTATGGTGATAACGCGCCCGGGTGCACTACATCGATGAGGGCAGCCCATTTAGGTCGGTTCATACTATTTTTCACTTTATTCCTTTCTTTTTTCTGTAGATTAGGGCATTTTGTAACTTTCAGAGGCTCCTTTTCATATAATAGCTATCTGCATGGATACCACAGAAAAAGTTGCGATTCCTTTACAGGACATTTGATTTTCCTTTGATGACCAGTCACAATTATATGTGATTCTTATGATCAGAGCAAAAACTGGTAACTTCAGGGTTGCCTCCCAGATTAATCAGAACCAGCTTTAGACGCCAGTTTTTGTCGAATGATGTCCCATTGGAAGTCACGGAAGCTCCCATATTTGTAATCCATGGGCATTCATGCGCGGTATGACGATGTCGGAACGACTAAGAGGGCAGGACAGGCTTGTGAGGGTGCGCAGTTTTCCATTTGGGAGCTCACTTTTGTACAGGATAGGTAGACTGATGAAGGCCCAGGTTTGTACGCCAGTGCAGAGCCGAACTTCTTCCAGATAATTACTTAATACCACTGATTTTTGAGGATTCCAATAACTGGTAGGAAAATACGGTCAATAGGAGATAGGAGGATTTTCTAAGCAGCAGGCAGACTTGGTTAGTACCTTTTAATAAAATCGTAGAAAATAAGTACGACTACTAGGAAATCTCCTTTCATTCAATGCAGATGGTATATACTATCCGTCTAGGGCCCTACCTAGGCCTGTTCTTGTATAGCCTCTTCTTTTCAACAAACCTAGAAAGTTCAAACGGGGCTTGTGGAGAAATTGATTTCTGCCAACATTCGATTGAAGAATACGGTAGCCCAGTCATCATTTAGTCATCTGATGCCGCTTTGATCGGTAAGAACCACATCAGGAAACTTTGAGGAACATGTTTGATCGTATTTCCTGATTCCATCGTGGATTTGAGGAGGAAGAAATCACGAAAAGCTCGTTTGTGTGGTCAGCGATCTGCTCAGGAAATTTATGTTAAGCTTCATTCAGCTTTAAACCATGATTAAGGAGGATCGGTTGGATTTGTGTTATGGCTGAGAAGACAGATACTTTGATGCAACACCTCGTCTCTTCGGCTCCGGAATTTCGGACCTACAAAAAAGGGACAGCTAAAACATCTCCTAAAATCCTCTTGGACTCTTCCTAGGGAGGGGTACCCTTTTCGGGCATTCAAGGGGAGCTTGGTGCCGATGTTCAGCTGTGGTGGTCAACCGATGTTCAGGCCGGGCTTTTATTCTCCCACACGGTATCAACCGACTCTGGAGTGATAGAAGGCTTGGTTGGTTTGGGCAGATATCAGTCTGGAGTTCGATCTCCGGACCGTGCGTGTCATAGTGCGCACCACAGCACCTCCCTATCCCTACTATCATATTTGTATATTACTTTTTTTGTACTTTTCACTTACCGTACCGTCAGGAAGATGCAGAGTAGTAGGCTCTACTTCTTCCACTGCAAACGCATTCCAATAATTACAGAAACTAATCGAATTCTATCCATCCTCTCCAGTTTGAAGTGGTCCAATAATGGAATTTCGGCTGCTGGTATTGTTTTAGCAGGAGAAACTGTTGTCGTCTTCTTGTTGTCAGCACTTTGCAGAAATCCCAAGAGTCAGCGTCTATGGGATGGCTTAAGAGGGCACAAGCATGACTGAGCAGCGCTGAAAGCCAGCTTCCAATAAAAAAAAGTTTCTAAAAAGTCGTTTTTTCACAACAAGCAGTGTTTTTGCTGACTTCGCAGGCACGATGTGGGGGCCATTTCTTGGAAAGCTTCTCTTCGGAAGGCTCGGAGTGCCTAAGAGACGTAGCAATTACTTAGTCGTACCGACTGGCTTAACTCAATTAGAAGTTACTGAGGGATACTGTAGGGAAAGTTTTCTTCTCGAGAATTCCCTGCAATTAATGGCTTCTCGCTTGCAAATTAGTGAATTCGAGAAGAATGTCCTTTTTATGACTGAAACTCCTGAGTTTTCTTGAAAATCAGTTCCAGTGATAGACAAGACTCTCCTGCCCGTCCCCGTCTGAGTGAACCGCTCTTAACATTCTAGTTTTTTCCTACAATAGCGTTTCCTAAAAGAACGTGAAGGTTTCCTATTTGGGGATCCGCTAGTAATTTTTGAAGTGGTCCTGACCATCTACAAGCCTAAGTATTAGAAGTATTAGGAGGAGTTTGGTCAAAAAGGTAATTGGGAAGGCAGGGGATATCGTACCTATTCATTACCTCCAATCAGGGACGAAGGGGTGGCTTAAATTTGGTCAATTACTATTTGAAAACATGATTATCTTATGCCGTGGAAGTTTAAATTTTACCTGAGAACATCCGAGCTAGTCCTCCGAGCCCATTGTCTGTCCCTGGAATGATGGACAAAGAACAAACGCAAGTCATCTCATACATCTCATATATATTTGATTTCAAATGGAATCCGGAAGCACGGCGCGTATCAAGACGACCATTAAAGGCGGGATCGTTATGTATAGCCGCTTTGTGGCAGCATCCGGGAACCGTTGAGGCGCGCCCTTTCGCCTCTGGAGGTACCCCTGGACTATCTAGGATTCTCCCCATGAAACGATTGTCAGTTATAAAAAAATTAACTGTTAGAAACAGCTGTGTATGTTATTTCCCAACAAAAGCTCGTTCTTATGGGACTTTGTCCAAAGATCAGGGAGCTCTTGCGGAACACGCAGGCGTCAGAAAAAAGCGGCCCAGCCAACACGCATCGTCTCCATCGTTTAGTTTAAACCTCAGCCTAAAGAAAATAGAAAAGACACCTTTCCGATGTCGTTTCATAGTGGCCACCGAAACCTCCCAAACTCGTAATACTGCAAGAACCCATGCCGTCTTTCAACTTTTTCCCATATTTTACTTTGGAACACCGTCGACAGAACAGGTTTCTCCCACATGAAACCCTGTACTTCATTTGCCAACGCCCCATTTCAATTCGATTTCATCAAACTTTTCGCTCACGTTCTGTTCTGTAGGTGGGAGGGCCGCCGTTTCACATACCCACACTCTCCCGCGCTCATGTGGGCGTGGCCTCAAGCTTCACTCGCCTTGGACGCCTTTCCGCTGGCGTTGCCGATCCTCCTCACGTCTTCTAGCCACTTCTGAATCTCATCGATCGTCTCACATCATCACCAGAACTGCTCCCATTTCCAAATGGCTTGTCATGCCGGTCCATCGGAAGCCGTGGTGCTTCGATTGAAATCGCGTGACATCTCGGATGTATCGCTTGCCTCATCCGAGTCATCCGGTTGTTCATCAGAGCGGTCATCAGTTTTGCGTAGTCCTACCCATTTGGACGAAACCCCTGTACTACATGGTACCGATAGTTCAACCTCAGCTGATGGGCCAAAGCATGAATCGGCTGGACAGGAAACCAAAGAATCTGATGCTGGCACATCCTCTCCGTCAGCACTTCCACCACCGGTGCTGAAGAAAAAGCAGTAGGTTTTCGGATTGATCTATAGTCTTCACTCATACACTGCAGGGTAGAGTCGACCCAGCAGGGCCAATGCTCACCTTCCCCTTTACTGCGAGGGATAGCATGTGTTGAGCAATGGCGTTCCTAAGACATTTTATCGATTGGTAATTGATTAGAACTGATTGCCTCGATAACGAGTATGTCAGTCATTCTGGGTGATATCGCGATCAATGGGATCAGCTTCAAAATGCAAACTATCGATTGAATTTTATGGATTATTGATTGATTGTCGTTCAGATACCTCCGAAATCATTCATCATCATCCAGTATTCGTTAAGGACACCTCCAAATACTGGTATAAGCCGACGATTTCCCGAGAGCAAGGTCAGTTCTTCTGAATGATTTTCGATTTCCGTTCCAGTCAATGCCGTTTTCCGATTTTTCTCTGTCTCAACTCTATTTGTTTTTCTCCTGTCCCCACCTCCGTTGTTCTTATGGTCGCAACAAGGTTTTTTCTCCACCTATGGCTACTTCTGTGTTTTCTGAAATGTTTGCTATACCATACACTCCGAAATTTCTCTTTCAGTGTCATCCAGTCTTGGTAAATCCTAAAATAGCATGAGGACCTTCTCGTGCACTTTTTAAATTAGGTCATTCCCCCAAGAATTAGCTTCATTAGGAACTTGAGCCTTTCCCAGACGGTAAACATGGCTTGAACGGGCCGAGAGTAGTCATTCGAGGTAAAAGCAAAATTACGGGTGGAATAAGAGAAAAGTAACTGGTTCTTGAGAGTATTTTTCCCAGGAAATTTACCTATCAGGAAGCATACTGCTTGAACTGCAGACCAGCATTGTAATTGGGTACCTATAGACCGATTCCGTGATCGATATCCTTTCAGTTCAGGGATGCAAATCAGTTATCCCGCCGACCGACGGCTCTGTTTGTGATAGGGACAGCTGTGCTAACTAATTAAGCGTTTTTACGGTACCGCATCCAGATCGAAATTAGTGTGCTCAACTGGTTTCATTGTTGAATGTCTAATCAGGGACGAATCTCCCAGGTTGTGGGTTGTCTGGGGATGGTCTGAGGGCGGGGATGACATGGTGATTCTTACTAATCTGGGCTTCCCGGGGGAGAAATCTGTTTTGGATCTGTTCTCTGGTAAGAATCGCCAGCAGTGGAATCTCCCTGGTTCTTATATATGCCAGATGATCACCCCAGTAGTTTGCTACACATATGTTGACAACCTAACTGGCGACACAGCTGGCGCCTCGGCTGCCCATTCGGCCGTCAGGAAAAACGTCTCCACTGGAGTGCCACTCACTTTCTGCGAATCTTAAATATTTGAGAACATAAATAGGTTTTTCTAAATGTTGTAATCATTAAAACGCCCAACATATCGAAGGGATTGAGTTGAAATGAACTGAAAGATCTAGGCCGTTCACCCACACCACCGTTCATACAGAAAAAAAATTCCATTTCAAAATTTGCTCTCTCTCCTAATCAATCAACCTTTCTGATGAGGTGTGCACTGGGAAAAAACCGGAAGTAAAGGTAGTTTCCCACAATCAATTTCATTTCTTTACCACCCCACAGTGTACGTGCCCAGCTGGGAGGTCATTGGGGTGTATAGGCAGGCCAGCTGGTCGTGTGCCTAGGAAATGACCGGACAAGTCTGTTGTCTATGTTAGGTTAAGCCGTTCGACCTATAGAACGCCGTCTGGTCACCCAAACTTAGTCAGATGGACGAGGTGGGGGGTTGTCAGAAATGACAAGGTCGAGTTATTCACTGGATTCCGGTTCAGGGGTCTCTGGCAGCCGTTAGAGGGTCAAATCCCAGGTCTTGATGTTGTAACATTCTTATGGATCCTCATTTTACATCGAATTCAGACAGTACCACTAAATGTTCAACAAAACATGAACAAAACTGGAATGGTCCCTTGTTTTGAACCTCAAAAATCAAAAACCAAGGAATACATGGTGGTCCGATCTGCCTTATTTAAGTTACGAGAAAATGTGAATATAGTACTCCTCCAACTTGGAGACACTTGACCTTATGAAGGATATACCTGCGACCTTTCACGTCAAAGATAAAACGGAAATTTGCTTATCAAGCCTAAGGAATATCTCACGATTCGATACTTTTTTATCATTAAAAAACATCATCTCGAAATGGCGTTGGTTCCCCTGTTGGACCTTTGAATATTGTGAGCATTTCGTTTTTTCTGAAGCTTTTTGACCACGTAATGGCAACAGATTAATTTTTAGTAGTATGGCCGGCCATTGGAAGGCTAATTTGACCCTTTTTGTGGTTAACGTAACCTACTGAAATCGAAGCAATCAGGAGTAAGTATATTCTGAGAAGTTTCTATCATTTAATGTCTTGGCTGCTCACCCATGAGTTGGACTCCTGCTGGGACCTTGTAAGGGACTCAATCAGGGCCTTGAGCGATATAAAATTCAGGGATAAATCACCAGATCTTGAAGAAAACCAGAAAATACGGAGTTCAAAGCCTATAGATAGCCACACGCTTATTTTTTTTCGAGCTGTGACTTTGAAAGACTTCACTTTGAAAGCTTCTGTACTGAACTCTGTTCAAAGTAGTATTCGGACCTTTCAACACTTCTCGGTTCGCTCTATTCATGGAGGCATCGTTAACACCAACGCATATTTTATCGGCATGGATCTTTGATCTTTTTTCGTTGGCGCTATTGTTAGGATCGTAGTCGTAGCCACGAAAATGCAGGTGTGCCTTTAGTTCTTTGCCTTTACCGTAGTCCTAGCAGGTGTGAGTTACTGCCGATACGACAAATGTGATTCACAGCTTGTTCCAACAGTTATGGCAAGCATTTCCGTATTTCTGTAGCGGAGGATCGCGGAACCGCCGTCGGCCGGCCGTCGGTCGACGTAATACCGCTGCCGCCGCTCGCTACTGCGGCGTGCCGACTGCCAAGCATTGTGTAACGTCTTAATCATAATCGACGAGGGTACAGCTGTGTAGTGACTTGTTCCGCTGAATTGTAATGGTCGCCGGCCGCAGCAGCCCCAGCCGCAATGCAGCATCACGTCGTTCGTGGCCGGCATTCATCGCGTTAGTCGATCGAATGAGGGAAGAAATCGCGTGAATCGACGAAATCGACGACGACGACATCGTGTTACAACGCTCTAAAGGCACAATAAAAAACGACCACGTCCAACGACGACAAATGCCGACGCCGATCTCGGCCATATGGTGGCTTCTCGGGAAGTTGCACAGGTCTACGAACCACGTACACCTATGTAACATACCTCGGTGGTCCACCAGGGTCATTGACCTATACAAGTTACCGACTACTTACCATATGGCGGAAATTAGTTGAGTATGTAGGTAATCACGAGTTCAGGATTGGTTCGAAGTCTGAAACTAGTGAGGGAGAGGGGGATAAAGAGTAGTCAGGATTTCTGGTCGCTTCTGACTAGTTTTCCGATTTGGTCTTTCTTCTGAGGTCTCACCTCAGTTTTGAAGAGCATCGACTCGGAGGATCTTCGTCACTTTTATTGAACAATCCTGAAAGCTATTTACGAGAGTCTCTCATAATCTACCTCGTTACAATTTCCCAACGAATAAGTGAAGTTTCTGTAATCAGCGCACTTACGAGTGCATAAATGAATAAACAAATAAACAACTAGTTTAATAAGTATGGTATTGACCCAGCTGAGATGGAATTGAACTTCTTGTCTTGTACAGCCGACCGGAAAATGACGCTGCCAATCTGTTATGAATACTGTCTTCTACATACTCTATTCCTTGTTTTGTTTATGTTTGCACTATTCTCAGAGTCGATGGTTGGTCCTGTGAAGAGTGATTTTTTTTCAGAATAAGTTTCAAATCCTTTACATTCCTGGAAGCCAGATTTCGGCCTCATAATGTGCGCGATCATTTCCAGTACAGTGATCATTTCCCAGAAAAAAATAGCACCACTGCTTTTCAAAAATTTCATCAGTTAGATGGATAGCCTGAAAGATGACCTGTTTCGCACAGTTGTCTGTCTACTGCCTTTTCGAGGCCCACTAGTGTCCAACAGTCCGGTTAGACCTGTACGCCTTTAGGAATCCTAGAATCTCTCGCAAGCGTCAGAGACGTAAGTTCTCGGGAGGGTATGTATGACGGGATCGAGGTCAACATGACGAACATCAGGTTTCATGTGCGCTCGTATTTAAGTTCTCACAATCAGTAACTAGTCCTTTGTTGCGTTTTCGAGATTGACTGGCATTCTTTATCGGATGTTTCTTTCACTGGCACTTCTGACAACTTCATAATGAAGTGGCCAATCCAAACTATGCAAAACGGCATCGAAGTGCTGTTCTCGACAAAACCACTTCGGGCGAAGGTCATTGATGTCTTGAAAAAGAACTGAGAATCGTAGACAAGCCCATCCAACGAGGTTTGAAACTGGGCGAGTCGACCGAGTGGATTTCAAACGACAACGTTAGCGATCACAGTATGCAGTTGATTTATTGACTGATGAATGAGGTTTTGTTGGATGGGCTGGACCACCTGTTGGCCTTGAAGGAAGTTTTAACGGCAAAAGATGACTGAGGAGTGAATTCGGTCAGGTGATCAGGCTAGAACGCTTTCCATCATCTTCCTAGAGGGAGTGGATTCCCATACACTCTCTCAACTTTTCTCCAGCGTCAATTTGATATGACGGGGGCGATATGTTCATTGGCGTTTTGCCAACTGTGCATTCAACCTTACGACCTCAACACACTTTACTACATCAATGCGAGGACTGACGGACGGATGAGAGCCTGTTCAAAGAGATGCCAACAGCGTCATCGCCGTCATCGATGTGTTGTTCCCTCGTCTTGAGATATTCGATCATATCGGAGTAGCTCGGGAATGGGGCTGAATGCAGCTTAGAAATCACCGAAAAAGTTCTCCTAACAGTGCAGATTCACATGGGTGGGAAGGTTGAGGTTCTGCTTTAGCAGTAACTGGGTACCCATCGGCATGGAAGGCTAAGCAGAGGCAGCATTTTCCCTGTTTGTCGCTTTTTGGCATCCATTTTCACTCACCACTCTTGGACTCTTGGGCAGAAAACAACCCTCGTAAATGAATTTTGACTGGCTTGTCCTCGGGGAACATGATGTTTACTTGTTTATTCCAAAACTGGAGTATAGCTGAGGAGATGCCTAAGCAACTACAATTCATATCCAAGTAATCCCTATGGATGGATGAATATACGAGGAAAGTCCTGGTCCCGAATGCAGTCAGCACAGGAGTCATTTAGGCTGAAGCTAAAAACCAATAAATCCTGACTAGGTACCTTGATGTAGGAACCTTCCCTTCCTCCCCTTTCCTTTTAACGACTGCCACTTTTCATTCCCAAAAGGCTCCCAAAAGGCTCAAAAATCAGTCATAAATTCTGGGATAAATGATGTTGGGGACTATCCATTTTAGCGATTGAAAGTGACGTTTCTCAATGCAATGCACGATTTCTTTGAAGCCCATTCAGAAAGGAAAAATAGCTCTGCTGCAATAGTTTGAGTGCATTTCGATGAAGGGGAAAAGCGAATCGGTCGAAAAATGCCTCTAGGATTCAGACTGACGACGAAAATCTAAAAGCCGGGGTCCAAAAATCGACGGAACTCGAAAGCCAGGGCTCAAAAATAATAACTACCAGTGATTGAAGGGTGTCTATGAAGTAAAGATTGACTTTCAGCTCTTTCCCGAAGCTTCTAGGTTTTTCTGCGGTAATTAAACTAATTGTATAATTCAGTTTCTTTTTTCGATTCTGCTGAGAGTATACAAGTGGTGGGCGCTCCGTTTTTTGCCCCCCATGCGGGAGGATTAGCGTCGAAATAGTAAACTTATAAAGAATGTAACTATGTAGGAGTTCACTTCGAATATAGCTGCACTTTATGGATGTTCCCCACAGGACTTGACAGTTTTTTATGGTCGCTGATCTTCAGCATCATTAAGATCTGTAAAGAGACAAACATGTTCTCTATGAATCTACATATCCTACATATCCCAAAAGGGCTGAATTTGAGTGGTGCTGAGGAGCGGGGGGTCTCACATTTAGAATGTCGCTCTTGGGCTAATTTCTTTCTCACAATATCATGTTGCTGACTAATAGGAACCAGACATCCCTCGAGGGGTTCGAAGAGTAGTTTGAAGTCATCTTGTGGACCTCTTATGCCCTTAAGTTTGCTTCCAACTCCAAGGATCGATAGTATGCACAGGTTCATTCAATGAAAAAGATTCAATGTGAAAATTTTAGAAGTCTTCACTTCTACTTCAGGGTTAGCGGCTTATGAAACACTATAAATTGACCGTTTCAGAACACCATTTGCCCTTGGGTATTCCAGAGATTCCTCGGTAGACAGAACTTATTAGGTACAGTCACAGCTCTAAGGAAAGACGAGAGCGGCTTGTCCGAGATTAGGGTGAAACGAGGAGTGGTCAAAAACAAGTAGCCCAGGTTCGGTGAATGTTTCATCCAGTGTTTCCATATGAAGAGCCTCTCAATTTCCGGGGTACGCTGCTGGAATAGAAAGGACCTTCGAAGCTCTAGCCTGATTCCTTGCCCACCTCCCCTTCCTCACCCGTCCTTCTCCCCGGTCATGGATGATCGATCACCTCCTTAACTGATGGAATGATTGGGCACTCATTTCCAGGAAGGATCAACATGAAGATGTACTCCAAGCGTTTCCTATGAATGAGCCTGAGGTTGACCCTTGCTCTATTTTAACGCTGGGGTATTCGGCTTCAGAAGGCTGCTCAAGATCCAGCTATCTTTCCTTGGATTATTTTTGCTATTTTACTATTTTGCTATTTTTGAGTATAAGTATACCAAAATGTTAACTATTCCTTTTCTGAAAGCATTTTGAGATAGCAATCGTCCGTCTCACATCACCTCGAGGCTCATTTGATTGCTTTCAGCGAGCAGTTTAGAAGGGCTCAATCCAGGAAATTCAGTCTCAAATTAGCTTCAGTGGCTTAACACCCTGATCAACCAAAGGGCATCTCATTGGAAAGCAATTTTATGCATTT
The DNA here is from genome assembly GCA_000469685.2 of Haemonchus contortus. Taxonomy (NCBI): domain Eukaryota; kingdom Metazoa; phylum Nematoda; class Chromadorea; order Rhabditida; family Trichostrongylidae; genus Haemonchus; species Haemonchus contortus. The sequence continues at coordinate 20,607,225 of LS997562.1, read as the reverse complement.
AGCCGTCGAAAACAACCAGAGAGCACCTCTCTGGCTTGTTACTGCGGGGCTGTTTTACGATTGTCGGTGAGGGCAATTTGGCTCAAATGCATTTCACTTCCGGCATTTAATCACTGCTAAAGTTCAATGTGGGTACTTTTCGATGAGGTCCTGGATGTCTGCAGAGTTCATCGAACAAGAAGACTTCCAAAATAGTTGCGTAAATCACTCAAAATTACTGCCCATTGAAATCGTCCACGCATCAGCTGATTTCGTTGGTTTCTGGTCGGAAAGCCGACCAACTTCCTGAAAAATGCCCTCGTCATGCTCAACGGAAGCGAGCGATACCAATTTGTGAGTGTGCGCCAGAATTTTTCAGCTTTTATGATCACGATTTATGGTGACAAGCCCTTAAAGGGGGCCCTATGTGGGCCAAATCAGAGTCACGACAACGAGATGATGTGGTCGTCGACTACGTAATGAGATTCCGACAATTTGTTCGACGACGGGAAAAAGTCAATTTGAAATTTGCGGAGTAGCATACTCATTCGGGATTTGTGAAGGCTAAATATGTGACACTTCGTGACAAATCGGATTTCCGGGACGTCCTCAGACAACTTGAGATCGTTGAGCTGAGTGATTTGAAATGCATCGTAGGCCTTTTATTCATGCATAGCCTGGAAAAGTCGCCGAAAATTCACATGCTCCACTCGATTCGATGACAAAGTCGTTTTCTACACGCTGGAATGCCCATGTACTCTGCTTTTATGGCTGTTCTAAAAGTGGAACATGCCACTCTGAAGAGAAAAACTACGGGGGAACATCACTGAAGAGAGTAAAATAAGTCCCGTCGCTGCTTCAATCATAAAAAAAGGAACATGAAGGGGAATGAAGTCAATTTACACAGCAATTCCGCTAGCAAGAAAGAAGTGAAGGGAATTCGGCGGTACGATTTCCTCGTGTCATCTATACGACCACTGAATTGATTATTTTATTTTACATGAATTAAATATTTTATTCTAAACTTATCGAAACACATTTAAAAGAAGTTTTGACTCAAAGTTATTGTTAACAGCAGCATGCGATACAAAAATCTCTCAAGATTGGCGGATTATGGGCAAAACTTCAGTCTTGGAAGGGCTCGAACCTGACCTCCTAGTTCCTGAGCACCGTACTCTTTATCGCTTATCGAGTTCCCTCTTGACCTTGCCCTTTTTATGGCTTTTGAATATCAGAATTAAAGATGAAAGTATTATACATAGAAGTGGTCCATATGAGAATAAGTTCAGTTATAGTTAAGAAATTCCCTGTTCGGTCTTGCCCTATTCATGCGAGCCCTGTCCTCCATCTCCAGGAGCAAATGGACTTGGTTAGGTGGATATACATGTCTGGGAGGAAGAGGGCAGAGTGAATCATAGCTGAACGTTACCCCCTGATCTTGGTAGTGGTTGAACAAGCTCCAATTAGTGAGCGATTTCTCACACTTGTCATACGCATGGCGCAAACCTCGACATTCATTTCTAACAAAGTTGCCGAGTTGCGGGCAGAACGCTTGGTCTCGAAGGAGGATCAGACCTGTTGTAGTGCTCTCTTATCTCCTGTGCTCTTTATCCCTTACGTTCTCGAGACCCCCCTTTTTCTGTCCTCGTTACCGGTTCATTTAATTTCTCCTATCGGGAAGAAAATGGGCGTGGTATAACTCATTTTTGGGTAGGATCCGTTTCTATCTCCTCGATTTCTCTGAGCTTCACTTTCAGCACCGTTCATTGGTCGTGAATATACTCAGTTTGCTTAACGAATAAGTGCTAAGAATGCTTGAGCCAGGCCGTCAAGTAGTCTCCGAAGGGGAAAAGCTTTACTATTTATTCTAGTTGACTTGATCTGGTTGTTATTGGACATTTCTCATCGGTTGTCAACAATAAATAGCGTCAGTTTGTTTACTCTCGGCCGATTTTATGCGATTTCTCGTACGCATGATAGATGGGCGAGAGAGAAAAGGCTGAGGGTCGGCTCTTGAACAGGGTACAGCTTGAGACATAATTAGATCAGTTGTAAGGCTCCAGAAGACATAGCCTTTGGGCCAGTTTTTGATAGTACGTTTTCGCTCCGGAGGGTAGGAAACATGTAGTTCTAAGGACCCCATTCGTTCTCCACCCTTCTGAAAATAGAAAAAATTTGAAAATTTGAAAAATATGCTCAGAGTTTGTGTTTTCCAACCCCCGCAGATGGACTGGGTACTCCTACGTGTACTACTGGTTAGGAACAGCTTGCGCTCCCACCAGGTAGAATAGAAGGTTAGCTTGATTTCTGGCAGTTATCGTATAACATTCACATGTCTTGATGGTCCTGGGGTCCTGAAAGGAAACAGGATGTATGGTAATGGGATTGTCAAACGTCAAGTCAAATATCCATTAGGCCCCCTCTGAATGGCCTAAATCTTAGCCCATTCGGAGCCAGCTAAACGAGTCTTTTAAAGGAATTCTGTGGAAAAATGTCAGGGTAATTCCTGTCTCACTTTTTTGGTTTGGGATATTATAAGTATTATTATCACCAAGGATTATCATTTATTATAGAGGATCATCATTGATGATCATAACCAGATATCACAGGTTATTATTGTTCAACACAATGTCTGCACTAAGCAGCTGGTCGGTCACCTTCGCCTACATACTATTTACCCTTTGTGAAATCGCAAACGCTCAAGCTTCTAATAGCTATGGCAAACAGGGCCAAAATGGTGGCGGTATGCTTTCATGTTATTAAGCTGCAGATCGAATTTCTCGGACCAAGTCGCCCAGTCTTTAAGCCCTCGTCAGGACCTGTCGGAAGATTGATAGGATTGCTATTCTGGATGATGGACGAGGAAATGACTCCGAAGGTTTTTCTACTGAAAATGGCTGCATTTGCAATTTTGGTTTTTGTTATCGGCTTTGAAAGTGAGCAATGCATTCGGGAATTAAAAAAGTTTCGAAAACTCTCGGGAGACTTGTCAGAGATAGTCCTGGAAGTCAGAAATAGGTTTTTAAAAAAAGTGGAGCCCCAAGACAGTTGGTGGGTTCTTAGTTATGGGCCAAGGACTTTCAAAAACAACAATGAACAATTAAGTATATAAAATTTTTGCAACAGTGGTAAAGTCCTATTTGAAGACTTGGGGATAATGAAAATTGCCTGAATAAGCTGGTAAAAATGAGAATTTCTCCAATATTTTCTAAATCTAAATTCGGAACTTCTAAATCAGACGATATAGTTTCTCATGAAATATTTCGGTAATTAAAATGGCGTCGGAGGAGATCCAGTCGGAGTCTCATTTTGAAGTAATTTCAGGCAATTTTAAATTCCAAGCAGTCACGAAATTACAATCGGAATAAAGCAAAATTTATTCAAAATTAATAAGATTTACCATAAATTACCCCCCCCCCCCCCCCCCCCCGCTTTCAATATATAACTTAGTCTGCCTATCCATTCATTCTCACCCATCTCTTCTGATCTATTCAAAGCCACCCCTCCCTTGCTTTTCTCAGTTTTCCTCATTTGTCTTTTTTTGTAAGTCAACTCTCCAATTTCAGCAATCAACATGTTGCGAGACAAGGCACCTGGTACCTTCGTTGTACGTGACTCTAACAGCTTCCCTGGTGCATTTGGACTTGCACTGAAAGTCGCCACTCCACCACCAGGTGTCGCTCCAGGTGAGCACATTGTCAACGTGTCCGGTTTTATGGTCGTTGAGATCAATTCAATGAATACAGGCTTTAAGTCTTTGAACAAATCGCGAATATGTAAAATAAAGTAAAGCTCAATAGTGTTAAGGGACACTACGGATAGCTGCACCACAGAGTCAGCAACTGACTCTGGAGATCCATTAGGCTCTAGAGGTGTCCGGTGTAACTATTAATTTGCGATATTTCTCCCGGATCGATGCCCGCCCAGGCCAATCAAGCCTTGCATCCCTCCGGAGTCGGGTAATTGGTACCAGACTCGTCTGGGAGGATAAAAGCACTGACTTGTACATTGGCTGGCCACCGCAAGTCATTTGTAAGGCCACATACGCACTCATCGCCACTACGATTCTGAGTGGAAGTCGGGGTGGGGCGCATCCCTCAGACAGGATTGATTAGCGCCAGAAACTTTATCCTTTTATCCTTTATTTCTCACTCAGACACCAACGTTTCGAACCCTCATCATTGTCCGTGGGTGACTGGGCACTTCACGTCTTTCTGTCGCTTTGCGTATGAACGTAGAATGGGTCTGGTCTTTTTGTGAAGGTTTTTCTATCACTGATCGACTTCTTACTGAAAAAATAGGGAATGAACGCTGTTGAGCCATCGAGGTGGTAGATTGAAAAAGTTTGAGTGAAAAAGGTACCAGCAAGTGATTGGGTCAAGGTTCCCCACAGATTCGCTTTTCTATTCCTCCGCTGGAGCATTGAATATACTGCCTGGAACTGAGCAAGGAACGAATCCATAGAGATCGGTACCCAGCTGCTAAAAATGGGCTCTTTTACCGGATAATTTCAGTATGAAATTGTGATTTATGTTTCCAGCTTCTTCTGCATTTATTATTCATGCATGAGTTGTGCTGACACAAATTCCAGCCAAGTAACGAGAATGTTTACCCGATCGCTTACCTAATGAAGTCAGCCGTGATCGTTACTACGGGATTTTGTCCAAAACATTTTTCATCTCGACAAACTAAGATGCAAAATTGGTCACATGGTGAAGGAAAGGGTAGTAGACTCAAGCCCCGGAGATAGCTAAAACTGGGGAACGCTCAGTCAAAATGGATATCTAGAGGTGACGACTCCCTAGTTCAAAAGGATCTGCAGAGAAGCGAAAAGCAAAAGGAAATCAGGAGAAGGCCTTATGATTAACGGGTCTGTGGTTCTTCACCTTTCACAGGCGAACGAGGCTTTTGCCTTTTTTCATTGGGAAAGGTCTCTATCTAGATCATATGTTTTGTAGGCTACCTGAACCGTTGACCCTCATTCCCCTTACAGTAGTTTGCAACTGTGTTACTGGCGAGTGGCTTTTCAAAGGGGACGCAGATGTTTGATTCAAGAAGTGTGGCCTTCAATGTCCGTGGTATTCTTGGATTCTATTCCGGTCCCTCTGATTGCTATTTTTCAACCCTGCAGGTTCTTTGTACGTGCTTTTCGAGGACTAGTCTGTAGAAGGGCTGCATCCAAGATGGTAGGAAACTGCTCCGTAAGGCTGACTAATTATAATGGAAAATGGTTACCCAAATAGGTGAAAAGCCTTCGATACGTGGTGGCCATTTCACCCGCATGATTAGAAATCAGTGTTTTTCTTGCATTTTTGTATTTTCCTCTATTTCTACCTCTGCCTTACTCTGCTGAAAACGTTGCCTTTTGCTTCCCATAGATCGAGTACAATTTTCAAGGTTGGCTTAAGCTCCATTTCACCAATTTGGTTTTTCTGGTCATGCTTTGACGTCAGCCATTACGATGCCTAGGCACTCACCCGATTGTGAGAGTTCTCGTATTTCTGATGAAAAACAAATTGCTGACGTATCTCCAGCAGAAACTACTCAATCCGTCATGATATCCTACCTACCCTTTCTGTTTTTCTGAATTCCGCTTCAAAAACCCCATGTCGACAATTTTGGCCTGCTGAACTAATGGTCCTCAAAGTCGTCCTAGTGCGAGTGATGTAGATTTCACATTAGTAATAAATGGCCGAATGTTGCTCGAATAAATGATCACTTATGAATGTGCATTTGTCGTGTGCCTATCAATCATAGGCGCATCTTACCCTTCTTCATTGACATCATACCCTCCCGGGAGTTTGGACATGAAGGCATGAAGCATGGCTCTAGATTATGGACCAGCGCCGTCAGGGTATGGCAAAAGTTGGATTTTCGCTGTAATTGCGGACCAATTATTACCTTAATCGAGATATTTCACGCATGGATGGATCCTCAGGTTCCAGCATCACCTGGGATCGTTTCTGCGTTACGGTATCTCCCCAAAAATGTTCCACTGCCAGTACGCCTCCAACAGAAGTCATCTGTTGCTGAACTACGGCTCGTTCACCACTCCGCCTTCACAGCATCCTTTGCAAACTGGTTATTCTCTCCTACGAGGTTGTGTAAATAGCGGGTAAGCAGAAGTTCAAGTAGGGTTAGATTAAGCTTAACTCTTTAGTAGTTTGCTATCTTTTTCACAATTTTACGTCAGTGGTGTGTATGTGCGTACTCCATGGGGTTGGGCCTCATCAAAAATAAACTCTCTGGAGACCCTATGTGCAGTGATCGATGCGCATTTTGTTGTCAAAAAGAAGTACGCGAAGTTGGAATGCGTGAATATTCGACGCGAAAATGTGATTTGGCCGAGTTTTCGGTCGGAGCACGTGATTTTGAAGTCGATTGAAGACCACGAAAATGTCTACGCCAATTGAAGGGGCGACGAATACCAAGAAAGGGAGAGTGGTCCCAAAATACTAAAGCTGCTTCAGTACGGTTGCATCAATTAATCCAAACTTCGAGTGTCCGTAAGGGACTCGATCCCCTAAACGTCCGACTGCCAACCTAACGCTCTGCTAGTTGAGCTGAAGAGACTTTAGTGCAACAATGATAGGCATTGAATCACATTTTTCTATAGGCGTTGATGAACTGCTATGAAGCCCCATCAATGAAAATAGAGTAATTTCTTGCTCTAAAATTTTTAACGCTCAACGCTCATCCGATTGGTATGGACAGAGCCCGGGTCTGAAGAGTATTCGAGTGCATAAATAATTTGTACAAAACAAACCCCTTTCCGCGGTTGCATTAACAGCCTAGTAGCCTGACGTGGACGACTACTTGTTCTCAGAGATGAGAACTGATTCAGCAGTTGTAGCTCTCGACGGGGAAAAAACTGAAGACATTGAAATAATGGCCACCTGCCGATTGTAGTACATCTGCTTTTTACTGATCATAGGCGTATCATGAATATCGAACGGAATCGCTCTGAAGTGGTGCTAAACCAATAGTACTAGTCCAGGTTCACGAAACTTGTCGCATCACGGGGCTTAGCTATGTACAAGCAGAATTTGGAACTGGCGAAACTTTGGCAAATTTTGGCTTGGGACGCGAATCAAACTCGTTTATGTCTTCCGGTCAACAAGCTTTTTTGCCTTCCACTGGCGTGACTTCGGTAATCCCATTCACAATCAGACAGTGTTTCATTGACCGTGAGACTGTAATTTTCTGATACAGAGTAAAAATATTTTGGAACTTTATAAATGCAAAGGGTCCCTAATGGACATTTATATGATCTTCTGAAAATTTAAACATAACTTACTACTTCGCTCAATACTCAGCTTGAAATTTCAGGTGACGGTACAGAACTCGTCCGGCACTTCCTAATCGAACCATCACCAAAGGGTGTCAAGCTGAAAGGCTGTAATAACGAGGTACGACTTTGAACAGAAATTTTGCCCTCCATCATCATAGTAGTAAGTCTTGGCAAGGGAATCTGTAGAAAAGACAAAGTTTTCGTTTTACGGTGCTATCATAACCTATCAAAAAGCCATACCTTCATCCAGTGCATCATAAGAATTACGAAAAAATCAGGGAACAAATAATAATGTTATAAGAAATTCGGTACGAAATCTAGTAAATGTAGCTGCGCTTTAGTCTGCCATAATAAGAACTCTAGAATTGAAGTGGCATTTCCAATGTCCTACACAAATAGCAATAGCAATAGAGGTACCAGAACTGAATTGAGTTAGTCCTACGAGCGATATTCACGAATCCGCTCAGGATGGTGATTTTATTGAACCGGGTTTTCTCTGTGAGCATCCTATGGGCGATTCAGGGCTCTTATAATCGAACTTAAATCCGGTGCTGCCTCTGGTGATCAAGCTACCCTTCAGGGATTGACTGGGTGAAACTAGGCTAGAAATTCGGTCTACGGTTCATATTTGGGGAATCAGTGCCAGTGACCACTGTTCTACCTGATTCTGGGCCTGTAAAAGTTTCAACTAGGAATCACTGAATGATCGGGAGCGGCACCAAAACAGGAGAGGGTTAAACTAGAGCTACCGCTTGGAGCTATACATCAAAATTAACCCACTCTTCTTTTCAGCCAGTGTTCGGATCGCTGTCAGCTCTCGTTTATCAGCATTCGATTACTCCGCTAGCATTACCAGCCAAGTTGCTTCTACCTGAGTATGATCCAGCTACGACACCTGAACACGTATCAGCCACCCAGGCGCTTCTGGAACAGGGAGCAGGTTCGTTCACATTTCCAAATTTCATTACTAATCGTAGTTTTCCAGAAGTAAAGGTATAGCTAAACCTTCCATTTGTATCTGCCCATTTGTGGATAGGAGATTTTGTTAAACTTTTATTTCTGTAAAACCCCATCGACAACCTTTTTCTGAATCAGGTCGGATACATTGAAATTCGTCCTGAATAATCCCATATTTCAGCTTGCAACGTTGCTTACATAGGAAGTGTAGATTGTGAATCGTTGACGGGCAACGAATGTGTCCGCCGTGCAGTTACAATTACTGTAGAAGATGCTCAAAGAAATGTTACTCGGCCGGTCTCCGTACATTTCAAGGTACGACACTTCCTCTTTCTACAGAATGGAAAGTTTTGATTGGAGATGTCAGTTATAAAGAAAAATTCGAGATTTTTAAAAAAACGAAAAAAAAACTTGAGTAGATGATCCTAGCATAGCATAAACCCTGGAGGGCCCGGTCATGTCAAGAGCCGAGTTTGCCAAATTTACCCTTTTATGGGGCTCTGGTATTTCTAGCTGCTCCTCTTGAAAATTTTTTCAACCTCTGCAGATACGAAATGGTTGGCACGCTTTTAACACTTCAGGATTTGAAGAAGTATTTTTCAAAGTAATTCATCGTCTATAATACTGTATGTACGGGGAGACGGGCAGTAGGAACAGTTTTGTGTAATCGATTCGCCGCACGCGGCTGTCGCGGACCATTTGCCTCGTTGTATCAGTTTAAGCGCTCTTCATATGCATAGCTCAATCGATAACGATTTTTTACTTTTGGCATGCTTCTACTGCTAGTTCTTTTGTTCCTGCATCTCTTAATTGCTGCTGTATTCTGCTACATTCCTTCGCGCGCGACGTCTCCCTCGCCGAGACGCGACGATATCGTTCCTACTGCACTACACCCGTGTGTATGTTATAAAATATTATTTATTATTAATATTATTTTGAAAATACTATACATTCCTACAATTGTGTCATTTGAATTCTCGTGAACAACCCGGTACATAATGAAAGGTTGACTCGCCCAAGCCCACGGAACTGAAGCTCATTTTGCTTCTAAGTCATTCCTCAAACTCAAACTATACCTCTAGGTCTCATCGCAAGGAGTTACGCTCACAGACAACACGAGAAAGGTATTTTTCCGTCGACACTTCCCGGTGAACTCGGTGATTTTCGCTGGCATGGATCCGGCAGACAGAAAGTGAGTTTGGATTTCTTCCTAACCCTGCATCCAGGAAGAGGTGTTCGGTATGAATTATAGAAAATATTTATAGATTCGATAACTACTGTGTGATCGGATATCACGATGCTTGTATGAGGTCTGCTCGATTGTTTGCGATTGTTTCGCGGAAGGTTAGTTGAATCCTAGTTTCTGGATCTTGTTCACCAATCATTTCCCCATAAGTAATTTCGTGTTCGAGTCTCCTTTCACCCTATCCTTCGTGGCTTGATCTACACGCATGTATGTGGGGTAGGTGTACCTTTGCGAATAACTACTAAATACCATCAAACCAGTGAACGAAAAATTTGATTCAATTCTCACGTTGAAGTAGAACCTGAATCAGTTGTAAGATTGGCAGCGGCGCGTCTTCCCTCTACGCTACCAGAACCGGTCCTTTACGTTTTACTTATCCGAAACCCTTTTCTGAGTATGAGTCCTTTACTGAATATGATGATTCCCCTTTGCAGCCGTCATCAACGGAAAATGCTTGCCATGTGTTTGCTGAATTCGAGCCAGAACAACCAGCTACAGCCGTTGTGAATTTCATCAATAAAGTCTTATTCGCTAATAGGCGGTCATGACGAATCGGCGGTCATGGGAAACCACGCCCCCACCCCCACAAATTATCTGCAGGTAAAAATTGTCTGACGCATGAACAAGCATGTATTGTAGACCGTAGAATTCTACTTTCATCGTTAATTACAATACTCAAATCTTAGATCCACCTCATATGTTTGCCATGGCGGAAAGTCAACTGGAATTGGAGCGGTTGGAATTTTTTAATATTTAGGATCCGATTTTTTGAGGGAATTTTGTATATCCTCTCCATTCCTGTCGACTTTTCGGCTTGTTTTCGTTTGCATTACCGGATTCTTAAATCATAATACATTGTTCAGCATTTGCTACATCGTTTATACTTGCTCAGATTTTTTTCGAACTGAGGTGATTACTGTAAACCTTAGCCGTGGTAGCCGTTTATACTTTGCAAACAGACTATTTTGCCGTCGTCCAAGGGCTCGGGCACCTTTCAGCCCGTGCAGATCGGGTGACCCTGGGTTTTGTCACCTACCGCGGTTAAGGTCCAAGCTGGCTATCACCTCAGGTGACATATGCTTCAATTGATTTGTGTCGATAACCAGTTTATACTGAGGTTTTAAGCCTCAGACGAAGCAATTATTCGTTTATTTAAATGACTATTTTGCTAGAATATCCTACGGTGCTTCACAGCTTTTATATATTGAAATATTTTGTAGCTATTTATATAGTTTTGACTTAATGTCGTGTGCATGTCGATTTTTTTTCGGAGATTTTCCTTTGATAGATTGTTTTCTTAGATTATCCCTTCTATACGTATACGTATAATGCGGGGCTATGCATGTCTGCTGTAATCCATCCAGTACGTACAATACCGCACATGCTCGCCATCTACTACTACTGTTCTTGTGTATTGATTGATTTAATTGATTTTTTTTTGTTTCTCTTCAATTTCTCAATACCAAGGATTCTATAAGCCTTATCGAGTGTCTTCGCGGTGAACCAGATCGCTGTCTTAATGCTTAAGACTCTAGTCAACGTTCACTCTCTACTACAATAGCTAAGCACAGATTTTATCCCAACATACTTGTATATATATGAGGCTAATAAAGAATAACTTTACAATTTGTATATGAAGCTGTGTTCTGTGAAAATTAATTTTTAGGGCCTATGAACCAAAAGTAAAGGAAGGGCGGAGGTGATGAAGTGGGAGGTACCTCACTACCACACGCGCCTGGTCCGGGGATCGAATCTCGAATCGCTGTCCCGAGGCTAACCAAGCATTACATCCCTCCGAGGTTGGCTAACTAGTACCGGAGGATACAGGCACTGACCTGTACATCGGCTGGCCACCGCAAGTCATTGTATAGGTCACATACGCATTCGGTACACAACTACGATACTGAGTAGAGGTCGAATGCGGGGCCCGATCTCGCGAACGGAATAGTTTGTCGTCAAAGGTTCCCGCTTCACCATTCCCACCTTTCTTGCACCATGCGAATAGAACACAAATATGATTAGGGGTAATTTGGAGAAAAAAAATGGTGAAGGATAAAGTTTCGGGATGTTAATCAATCCCGTCTAAGGAATGCAGCCACGCATTCGACTTATTTTCAGAATCGTAGCGGCGTACTGAATGCGTATGTGGCCTACATAATGAATTGTGGTGGCCAGCCGATGTGCAAGCCAGTTTATCCTTCCAGACGAGTCTGGCACCAATTACCCGACCCCGGAAGCTGGAATTCTTGGTTGGCCTAGGCGGATATCGATCAGGGATTTGAACCCGAGACCATGCGTGTGGGAGTACGCAACTCACCACCACACCACCTCCTCCACCAAAAAAATAATAAATATAGAAAAAAATACAGAGAATCATGGCATGACATAACAGATTCCTGGAGTGTATTTGTAAGGATCCAACCGAGGCCTTACAGCTCAACACGATTCGAATTTCGTTTTTGTCGCCCTGTAAGGAATGTAAGCCAGTGCTAATGGGAGTCATTCCTCTCAACCCAAACAAACATGGTCATTTCCACGAGTAAGCAAAATGGCAAAACATTGTCGAATTACAGAGGACAAGTATTTCGCTGATCTCGATAAGGTAAGCATTGTCGTGGAGACAACGGAGGAACTAGGTTCTGCAATTCTGTGATAACCGTTGGGCCAGCACAGTCATTGGCTGGATCACTCGAGACATGGACAAGTAAAGATCACCAGCTCGGTTGCCAGACTTCTTCATGAGACTCGCAAGTCTGAACGAGAGGAATAAATCAGAATTCTCCTAAACGAGGACGAACCGTTGGACTACTCTGGCTTCCGAAATGGACAAATAAAGGCGTTACTACCGAATGTTCGAGGAAATTTCGGATGATTAACGGATCAAGTGGTACAGTTGAAAACAAGCGAGGTTATTTGGATGATGTGTTCTGCTTGAACAATTGAAAACAGAGTTTGGTGAACAATGGTTAAGGGAATTTTAAAGTGTCGCCAGTGAAGCCAATCGGAAGGAGCAGAGTCTTCTTGAACAATTTTTGTGAGCAGCCTTCACACTGAAGCTGTGGCCTTTCCTTGTAACTGGTGTACGGCTGGGGATCCTAGTATAGCGCATTATTATATATTTTCTCCAAATTAGCCATGCTTTACGATGATTCCCACTTGCCGGCCTTCTCTCCACTCCGCTAATCCCTTCGACCCTACTATCTCACAGTAAGTCGCGCGGTTGTACTATTAAAAATCATCATATGAAAGAGGACAGGCAGGTGTAATTGTCTTGGGGACCGAAAGGTTTATAAGAAGATCAATTAAAAACCTTCATTGCTGTGAAAATTACTGGTTTCCACCAAAGAAATCTTTAAAGTCAGGTGAATGTCAAGTGTACCAAAGTAGTACCAAAGGTTTGCCCTCGTCTGATACCAAAACACTTGCATTGTTAGCTCAAGGTTCTTACACTCTGTTATGACTAATAATAAAGTGTCCATCCTGTCTCCATCCCCACGACGATCCCATACGAGTTTATGTACTCCTAACGACAATACCCATGTGTTCGGTCGTGCTCGACTTCCAACGTTTGGGCAACCTATCGACCCGCCCAGAAGAGTAGTGCTGTGCTGTCAGCGGTCGAGAGATCATTGCACCCACATTGGTGAGTTTTACCTCATAATATACATCTTCTTAACAATATTGCAAGTTTCTTTCTCGAGTTATAAATTGGAGGACTGAGGAACTTCGAGTTGATCTATTTTACTTAATTTTTCTTTGAATCAATCATACTGTGACGATAGCATTCAAAAGACAACGGAACTCCGTTCTGTATGTTCGATACTTTGCCCTCAGTTGCTACTTCAGAAGTTCAGTAATATTTTGAAGCTTACCAATTCTCTTTGTTTGATCGATTACTCCAGATACCCAATCAAATTTTCCGTCTTTTTGATTTCGTTACTTCCTCCTTTGCGTGCTGCGTGTTTGTGTAAGGGCTTCGGATTCTCACTTAACATGAAAACAACTACAACAATACAATGGGAATTTCATCATATTGATATCGAGCAATATTAATGGGCTTAAGATCAGAAATAATTTGCGTTCACGCATAAGCCTTGTTCTGGCCCAGAATGGTATTTAAATTACTTTTCAATCCAACTTTTAATACAGAATTGACAAATATGTGATAAGTAACGTTTCGGAATCAACCTGAGAAGTGACCCGAACGAACATCTCGATACCCTTCGAGATTAACTTAATTGTTACACAATGCTAGATGAATAAAAGTACCTTGCCTCTTTAACTGCCGGGATTGACTGCCTCGAGTTCAGCGGCTACATTAAAAGGCTAGCCTTTTATGAGGAGTGAGCTCGCGCGCAATTGACAAGCATTCCTTTCTAGTTCATTTTCGGTCCCTGATCGAATCCCAATGCCTTCAACGTCTTCCTCTCGATTTATTGTGTTTTGGGAGCTAACACCTCGGTCGCGACCCCAAAATCGATTAGAGTCACAATGACTATTTACAACGTGAATTCTTTCTGTTGTAGAGCGTTCAACTTTTAACTAGTTGAAAAGATACATAGTATGACAGTTTCGTCGCTGTGTCACTGCCGGTCGACCCATGTCAATCAGTATTGATTTGATGGATATTTGACCACTGCTAACATGTTCGCGCTCTTCAGAGAAGGAGCATTCAAACATCCGCATTCCCGCCAAGGGAAATATTTGGCGGGATTATCGATGGACCAATAACGTTCGATATTAAAGTGAGAGTGAAACAGTCATACCCATGTATTTATTTTCTGTATTTCTAACTTTTGTATTTGTATTTCTATGTCTTTGTCACGAAGCAATCTGAACCTTTCTTCTATGGTAAAACGCGAATGCCCCACAATACGCAACTTTTATCGTCATGACATAATGTGTAGTGAAGGTCAATAAATATAGATCATTTGGTCGGTTCATGCAGAAAAATCTGTTAATCAGAGGCTAGGCTATAGCTTCAAATGAAGCATCGTTTGGTGCTGCGTGAAGTAACCCATAGAACGTGAACTCCAGTAATGTGAGAGTATCGGTTTCAGTGCTGCTGTGGCATATTTGGTGCACTGCAATGCTGCAAGGAATGAGCTGACGTGTAAAACACGTTGTGGCAATGTATGCAGAGGCGAAAACAACGTTGATGATCAAGATTTCCAAGTTGTTTTTTATTGGTGATACTGGTGAGTCAAATAAATTTGCGGGTAGCTATAGTTTCTGTGTGCGAAGACCATATCAAGTGGTTCAGAATGTGGGCTGTCCACTATCGAAGCGTCACAATAATGGAAGTGAACTCACATTTAGGAGCGGTGACTACTCCCTCATCGCTACGAAGTGCGAGGGAAAGCATGATTACTATGCGAAACTTCGTGAACAGTAAGTTATTATAAAACGAATGGAGCAAGGACGCCAAAGAACCGTTGAAGGCTTCCTTTATTCAATAGAATGGACGCACTGTAACGGCAGAAAATGTTAGCAGTCTCGTGTCAGGCTTGTCTGAAAGCCGGACTGCGGTGGAGTGAAGATGAACTTTCACACAACAGATGATCATTATCCAATGGTGTTGGCAGTGAGTGCTTTATTGAACTTTACCCGTTAAGGCAAGGCGAGGAGTGGCACGTATGGAGTACGAAAGATAAATGATGGCGGAAATGTTAATTCTCAAGTCACAAATCTTCATTAAGAAGGAAGCTCAAATATACAATGTCAGTGGAAAAACGACTGAGCTTGAGTACTTCACTTACTGTTTATAATCGGTTGACATTGCAGCACACCGACAAAGAACACAAGAAAAAGTGGTTATGTCAATTTGAATCTGTACGCTGGGCGGAAGACGATTAGATGGTGTACGATTAGTGTGCCAGTAGCGGAAGTGAAAACTGCTAAGAAGGTGTGTGATATGCCCATTCAGTCATTCATCGAAAGTCGATTCCTCATAAATTATAACGTACTTCAACTACAGGCTGTCTAGAACGTGGTCACTTCGAATCAGACGTATCATGGATGAACACGAAGAGAGGTACGAAGATCCTGGAGAGTGGTGGGCAGCGCTGAGCACTATCATCGATATCATTGTCAGAAATGTCCCAAATGTCGTAAATAATCCCTAATCTAGAGGCTGTCTGAGATGGTAATACAAGAGATGCGTAGATTGTGATTTGAGGACTGTATATGAAGTTAAGAAAAACGTGAGTGTCTAAGACTCTGAATACTTCCTCACTTGATTTTTTGTGCACCTTGATGATTTTTATTTCGTATAGATAAAAATATTCTAGAGCTTTGGAAAAAACACTGAATAGATTGCGATTAAGAGCAAAGAGGCACAGTTGGCGTTATATTAAGCTGGCAAGTAAGTCCTGCGACAAAAAATTCGAAGCGTTGAAAATTTGTATCAACAACGTGAACCCAGTAGCAAAAATGATAAACGTGTAGGACATTCCCCGGGCAATCAACACATGAGTAAATAAGGGCTCCCGCAGCATTACGGTGAATGAATGGGCAGCACCCTCTTCGTATCATCACATTCTACCGAGCACGCTAAGGAAAAAACGCGGGTGTAGCGGCTCGAAATATTAGCAATCTATTCGATGCTAGCACCGCTCACCGATCGACGGTCAACAATGGGTTGGATCGCTTCACAGCAGGAGACACCAGCCCTCGGAGTAACGCGAGCCCTTAACTAACTAATTAACAGTTCCTTAACTTAATGGAGGTTGAAGGAATCCATTCTCTATGAGATGCTAGAAGCAGACTAGATGGCCACAGCTATCGCTTGCCTCTATGATCCCCTTTATTTGGTCAACGGGGTTAGAAAAGGACGATCAAACCGTAAAACAGGTCCCTACAGAGGGACAACGCACGTCGAAAATTCGCTTTAGACCCACGTCAAAACCTCACCGACCCCGCTTGGTTCCAAGTTACTCATCAGTCGTACTTCCGGAATGTCTCCACCCCATAGTGCTCCGCCTTTTTGAGCATCTCATTGTGGAAAAGAAATTCGTAACTTAATGTGATTAAAAAACGGCAGTGAATTACTTATTTGAATCACAGCTCCCTCACTCTTGAACAGATGGCATCAGTGATTGGCTCAAAAAATAGACGATGGTTGTTGACTTCTTCGGCAAATACTTCTCCGAAAATTGATTGATATGAAAAAATTTAGAAATGATTTAATAAAGTTTCCATTTTGTCGCAGGACTTATTTGCCAACCTAATAACCTCATAAATTACAAAAGGTTTCAGAAAAGCTAAAACACGGTAGTCGACGATTCGGATTGTAAGCAAATCGAAAAGGTTTGCTTTTCGCTAACAAGCTTTATTACAATCCAAGTTTAAGTTGGAGTGCCATAAGGAAAAAAAAAAGATGAGAGCCGCAGGAGAAACACCAGTCGAAAAAGAATAGACTTCTCACATTCAAAGCCATTTGCGATCACGTTCTTGGAAAAATATTCGATAGCATAGGAGAAAATTGAACTCAACATCGGACTGTAGTTATAATAATTGAAACAAATCACAACTTCAAAGGAAATACTGTGCTGCGGTGCTGTCCAAAAACCCTGCTAGAATCCATGTCCGACTTTCTGATGTAATGTTCGAAAAACCGAATAAAGGAAGTTGTATTCAATAGCTCAGCTTCCACGGACATGAATTCTCCACAGACTCTTCGAGTACTCGATCACTGGGCTTGGACAACCTCCTTTCTCAGAAGGCTTCTCATTCAAATGCGCGATTTATCTAGTTGGATGATCAACCATTAAAACATGTATCACCGAAAGCTCATGTTAGTGAAGACAGAACAGAATAAGAAAAGATTCGCCACTGATCAATTCCGCTTTTGGGATGTGGCCCAGCATTCGACTCGCTTCAAGAATCGAAGTTGATCTGTATGCATATGCAGCCTAAACAGTATTTAGTGGTGGTCAGTCAGTATTTAGTCAGTGCTTATATCCTCCCAGTGGAACCTGATATCAAATACCTATGCCCAGAGAGATGGAAGGCATTGTCGATGTAAGCAGGTGCTATTCGGTATTCGATCGCCAGACCATGCGTGATATTGGACGTCACTTTCCAGTGCACCATCTTCACTCATAGACAAAATCCTAATGTGATTCACTCCTTGAAGACCATCAGGTGATTACATCAGTCAAACACAGAATGTATCCCCAGTTTGTTATAACAAGCGACCGACATTACTTGCCTTAATTAAGAACGATTTTTTTGTAGTTATTATCGCTTAAAGAGAACGCGGTGTAATTGTAATATGGGTAACTTAGTTGGTACTAGACTAGTCTGAGAAAGTAAGAACCCAGACTCTTACATCAGTTGGTCAGTGCAAATGATTAGGTTGGTGCATAGTTATTGCGGATTTCTTTGCGGCTTCTTTTCTCCCGATAAAATTAACTGTTGAATACGGGATTTTTGTGGAAATGATCTTCTTGCTTTCCTTGAGAAAGAATTATGTCTAGGAAGCCATCTTCATATACGCCACATTATGATCTATTACTTCGAGAAATGATGGGAGGCGGGGCACTCATAAAGTGATCTCAACGAACTTCTTGGCGATGTAGCAGTCAGCCAAAGCCGAATAATGAATGGAATTTGCTTCTACGGTCACCCTATTCACCAACTGCAACTCTAATGAATTATCACGTCAACCGCCCTTTGGAAAATTGGTTAACGAACACAACTTTCGACGAAGTGAATGGCTTGAAGGCCAACGTCAAGGCGTGATCGCCTCCAAGAAGAAAATTCTTCGCCTGTGGAATCCGACTGCCTAGCAAATGGGAATCAGTGCTTGCTTAACATAGATGGTGCTTATGTTCAGGAGCAATTATTTAAACAGGCCTTTGCAAGATATTTCTTATCACTTCTCTAAGCAAAATTTGTTGGAAAAAATCCGCAATAATTATGCATCAACCTAATATTATGCAGGTTAGATACATAGACCGACACGACGTTTTTGAATGGGGGGCCGATGTACAAGTCAGTGCTTTCATCCTCTCGGATGCCTCCGGTAGCAGTTCCTGACCGCGGAGGGATGGAAGGCTCGATACCATGCGTGTATGGAGTGCGCCACTTGCCACTACGCTACCCCTCCCATTAAAAGTAATAATTATAGAAAAAAAGATAGAGAGAATCATGTCACAACAGATTTCTGAAATATATTTGTTGGGACTCAATCGAGGGCCTTACAGCTCAACACGGTTAGAATGATGTTAGTGTCGCCCTTGTCATGGGCTGGAAACCAGCGCTAATTGAGTTTCATTCTTCTCAAAAGTCAACCTAGCCGGTTTACTTCCGAACATGATCATTTCCACTAAAAAACAAAATGGGGAAACAGTCAAATCACAAAAGACAAGTATTTCGTTTAGCTTGATAAGGTGAGCATTCGCGACAATGGGGAGACTAGGTTATGCAGCTCTGACAACCGCTCACCAGCACGGTCATTGGCTGGCTCCCTCGAGCCGTAAAACAGTAAAGATCACAAGCTAGTTGGTCAGGGCTCCCCACGAAACTCGGAACTCTGAACGAGAAAAAGGAGAACAAAGTCCCTCGAGTGAGGGCGGTTCGTTGGACTACCCTAGCTCGCGAAAGGGACTAATAGACACGTTACTGGCGAATGCGCGAGGAAATAGAGGATAACGGGACAATGGATTATATATAGTAAGAATAGCTGGATAGCCGTTCAATTCATGCTGCGGAACAGCGTCCGTGATCCACAGATAAAGAATTTTTGTTAACTTCACTGTATGAATCGGGTGCCTTATCGGGAACGAATCTCAGCACTTCCTTCTGCTCCGTATAAAGTCTGTATAAGTAATACCTGAGTATCTAGTAATACCTGAGATTTCGAGTTGAGATGAAAAATCTTCAAACCGTTGAATGATATCTGGTTGGGTCCAAAATTCCCGCCAAAAAAGATCACTCAGAGGTCTTCCGTACTATGATATAGCTTCCTACCAGGAAAGTCAGAAAAACCAGGGTGAGCGCCGAGAATTTATATGCCACCTCAAAGTGTACGAAGAGAGCTTACTAAAAGCAATTAAAAATATGCCTATTCTCCTGAATTTTGCGAGCTGATAACGGTTCACTACGCTGGTTGGTTTGATATCAAGATGAAAGTGACTTGAATCTAGCAGAGGACGAAACGGTTAACTAGTCTTGGGCAACGAACATGGGGATTAAATTCGGTAACTGTAAGTGTTAATTCCAACTGAGGTACCAGTTTGAGCCAGTACATACTTCAACACATCGTTTTTTGTTTTATTTTGAATTGGGGCAAGGCTCTTCCGGTATTAAGTACCATAGCTTCGACATTGCCTTTCGAAACCGTTTCCATATTGATCGATGATCCCATACAAGTTTTTATACCCTTCACGACTAATTCCAACTGTTCGAGTTCGACTTCCAACGTTCGGGCTAGGCCAAAGCCAATCGACCCGCCCGTAATAGTACTGCGGCCAACAAACGCGGTGAGATCACTGCGTTCACATTAGTGAGTTTTTTACATCACAATCTACATCTTCATTACCACTTTGGAAGTTTTTTTTTTGAATCATCGTTTTTCGAATCAGAACCGAGAAATTTCGAGATAGTCTCTTTAACGTAATTTCCTCTTCGAATTAATCGTACTGTGATGATGGTATTTAAAAGACAATAGAACTCTTTACTGTATGTATGAAAGTCTGTCCTCAGTTGCCATCTCGGAAATTAGTAAATTTTTTTTTCTAAATGATCACCATTTCTCCTTATTTGATCGATCACTCCAGAAACCAAATCGAATTGCCCTCTTTCATTTTCGTTGATTCATTCTTTGCGTGCTGAATGTTTGCATAGGGGTTTCAATTTTCACTGGACATAGTAGCAATTAATAATAACAATTAAGATAATATAATAGGAACTTCACAACAGTGATATGGACCAATACTGAATGATACACTAGGGACCTAAATTGTTTTGCCTTCACGTACGGGTCTTGTTAAGCTTTAGCACTGTTATTGAAACCAGTTAACCAATTCTCTTTCGATACAAAATCAACAGATATATAGGCAGATGCTCTAATAACTAATGTTTCGGCAACTATGGAACCAAGTTAAGAAGTTACCCGACCGAATATCTCAGCACTATTCGGGATTAACGTAATCTTCATACAATCCTAGGTAAATCAAAGTACCTTACCAACGAGGTTACGCGAACAGAGAGGGAAGAATTAGCTTTTCTAAGGAATAAATCATAGAAAAATGTGATTATCGAATCGGGCGATGGGATGATATCAAGGACGGGAGTGGAGGTCTTGCGCGGAAAAGACAGTATTGAGCGGAGAGAGAGGGAACGGCTGAAATTGGAGCAACTGCCCCTAGAAACTCACTGGACGCCGCCGTGAGAGGTGGGTTTTTGCTGCTTTAGGATTCTTCATGTACTAATCGTGACCGTCGAATCATATGTTGTTGTATTATCTGTTTGACATACATTTCACTCTTCGTTCTTTTTAAGCTTATTGCTGGTTGATGTTCAAAGGGTTTAATTACCCAGGTGAAAGGCTGCGATAAAAGTATTTAAAGTTTGTGGTGTTTTGCGCTGCGACAAACAAAACCGCGCGGCACGCGCGATAGTTGTTTTACTTACCTTTTTAATTGCCAGAATTGGCTGTCTCGAGAATAGCGACTATAATCAAAAAATAACTTTTCATAAGGAGTGAGCTCGCGCCTAATTGACCCACGTTTGCCTTCACGATGTCCAAATGTGGTATCCATCAATGTCGGTCAGCCGATGCCAACCGATATTGATTTGTTGAATATTTGACCACTATTCACATGTTAGACCTTTTCAGAGAAGGAACATTCAAAAATCCCGGGAAGGGGGAAGGTATGGTGGGAACTCCTCTTCGATATCGAAGTGAGCCTAAATCAGTCTTATCCATAATACCGAAGTGAGGCTGAGTCAGTCTTGTCCATGTATTTGTTTTTCTGTACTTCTATTTGTTCTTTTGTACATACATATATTTCTATGCATTTGTCACAAAGCAATCCGCCCAAATCTGTCGTTCAATGGTAAAATGCGATTGTCCTGCTGTATGCGGAGTTTTACCGTTTCGAAACAGTTAGAAGTGAGGAACACAGATCATTTGGTTGGCTCATGCAGAAAAATATGTAAGTCAAATTAGAATACGAAAAGAGCTGATTCAGAAACATTGTGCAAACATGGCTGTGTTGCATACTCACTATTTGGCACGGTTCCCTTAAGTGTCAGTGATTTGAAATAACATTAGTAACGCCAAGTAATGACAGTGCATACATGATAATAATAGAGCCAAAGTATCGAAGTTTGGGTGCTGCATGTGGAAATGACGAAATCTTGCATGGTGCACAAGAAACGTTTTGAGCTTTATTCTTGTTTTGAGATTAGAAGAAGTGAGCCCTTCGTCAACTAGCACCACTGTTCACTTAAAAGCAGTGGGTGAAAACGGACATTTCATGCAGAGGCCAGGCTACATCTTAAATGAGGCATCGTGCGGTGCTGTGAGAAGTAACCCATAGAACGTGAACTCAGTTAGTGTAAAGATATTTCAGTGCTGCCAAGGTATATTTGGTGCACTGAAGTGCAGCAAGGAATGAGCTCACATATAAAACGTGCTGCGGCAAAGTATGGGAAGATGAAAACAACGACGATGTTCAAACTGTTTTTCACTGATGACACTGACACTGATGAATACAATAGCAATTACTTGGATATGTTCATTGATATATTCCTAATGATAAGATAAACATTGAACTTTATAACAGAACGGAAGACTTTAACTTCAAGGTTATCAGATTTCCACATTTTGATAGTAATACATAGGAAAAAATAAAGGTTCGGTTATATATACAGAAGTTTTGAGAGTAGCTCGGTTTGTAATCGAAACCAAGCATTCATAGGAAGCTTGAATAAAATAATAAATATACTAATGAAAAACAGCTATAGAAAAAACTTCATTATCTCTAATATATTGAAAACTTCGTAGAGAAATGAGTTTTTGTATTATAAATATGCTATTAACAGCGATTTAAGGAATTACATAAGTTTGTTGAAGACTCAGTAGTTTTGATCACTAAGTTTAATTCTTGTTACTATATTTACCCTTTTTCACTAAATAATCCCTCTTAATACCTTCAATACTTAATATACGCAATAGTCACTATTATTATTCAACTGTACATTGATATACATATGGCTCTTGGTTACTGTAATTTATAACTTTTAGGTTGTGGGATTCTCATAACACATGTTTCTACTAACCACTGTGGTTCTTTTATCGTCTTTAATAGCTTCTATTTTTTTGTTGTTTTTTTCTGCCGTTAATTTTGTATATTTTCATTTGTGGTTGTAATTTTTCCTGTAATACGCTGGTCCTAACCCACTGAAGAGCCTCGTGGACCAACGTATTAACATGATAGGTCTGGGCTTAAAGGCGAAACGAACCAGGTTATAGTATTTCTCTACTATACTATTCCTCTCTCTCTATTTTTTAAAGGGTGAAGGTGCCCACTATCGAAGCGCTGTAATAGTGGGCGTGTACCCACAAGCAGAAGCGGTGGCTACTTCGTCGTAGCTAAGAAGTGCGAGGGAATGTTTAAATACTGTGCAAAACTTCGTGAACAGCACATTATTTTAAAACAAAGGACGAAAGGACGCCAAAGAACCGTTAAAGGCTTCCTGCATTCATTAGAATGGACGCACTGTGACGACAAAAATGTTCACAATCTTATGACAGGTTTGTCTGAAAGTCGGGTTGTGGTAAAGTGAAGATAAACTCTCACCCAACAGACGATCATCATCCAGTGGCTTGATGATAATGAGTGCTCCCGTTTAGGCAAGGCGAGGCATGGCACCTATGAAATACGAAAAACATATGCGAGCAGAAGTAGGATTTCTCAAACCATGTTTGTTGGATGGGATTTATCTAATCCGCAATGTCAGTAGAAAAAGAATGAGTCTGAGTCTGTTCACTTTATTCATCGCTTAACATCGTTTGAGATTGAGCAGCATACCGAAAAAGAACGCAAGAGAAAAATGGCTCCGTCAATTTGAACCTGTGCGCTAAGCGGAAGGCGATTAGGAACAGATGACTTTGGTTTTAGGGTTCTAAGATTCCCTCATTATAGCACCAATATTTCCACTAATACCAAAGCATCTGTTATCTATACAGAAACACTTAGAATAGCTAACACTTGTTCCTTATTAGAATCATTTGTTAAAAAAATAAGTGAAATGGTTGATGTGTTAAATTTAAATTGTTATAAAACTGAATTTATTATTGTCAATATAATAAAGTGTTTATATAACAATAAAAACATTTGTTACAAATACAATATGGACAGTGACATTGCACGAATAAAAAAGTTCGTAGAAGGTATAGTTAGGGACACTTAATGGGAAATTGATGGGTATTATCATTCATACTGATTGCTAATATTTACGTTACTACGAAGCGTTTCACATAATCATATATTCATATATACAAACACATATATATACATACATACATACATACATACATACATACATACATACATACATACATACATACATACATACATACATACATACATACATACATACATACATACATACATACATACATACATACATACATACATACATACATACATACATACATACATACATACATACATACATACATACATACATACATACATACATACATACATACATACATACATACATACATACATACATACATACATACATACATACATACATACATACATACATACATACATACATACATACATACATACATACATACATACATACATACATACATACATACATACATACATACATACATACATACATACATACATACATACATACATACATACATACATACATACATACATACATACATACATACATACATACATGCATACATACATACATACATACATACATACATACATACATACATACATACATACATACATACATACATACATGTATAAGTGCTTAAAAATCAACATATTCGCATTTATGCATACATGCCCAAACTCCTATCTATGCTTAAATGTTTTTTACATGCTCTAGTAACAATTTCAAATGGACGTGTTATAATAGTTGACTCCTTTAACAAAGACCTTTACTTGTTGTAGACCTTTAAAAACATAGCATCTACATTGTGTATTTGAAATGCTTCAGTTGTTCCACACTACTCTTCTTATTTCTACTCATCTACTTGTCCTTTGGCGATTATTTTTCACTCTTTCTCACACAACAGACCGTATTTACCCATTCTTGTTTTGTCATCACTTAGTCACTGACGAGCCTCGGGTGATGACAGATTTTGGTTCGTATGACTAAGAGGCGAAACGAACCAAAATATTTATGTAATTTTTAATACTACCTGTAGTAGGAATATTTCTTAATTAGTGTTTACTATTTGTAGTTCTTCATGGCTTATTGGAACTCGACTGGGTAGCACCGTTCCACGAGGGAAACCCGGGAAGGGTGTTTAACCAGTTCCGTTCGACGGGTATTTCATGAAGAACCACTGGTGAAAATAGTTTCTTTCTTTCTTTCTTCTTTCTTTCTTCTTTCTCTTTGAGCGCCCACAGGCGTCTTATTTTTGCGCCCATAGGCGTTGCTGTTGCCTTACTGCGCCCATTGGCGTTAAAGAAGGTACTTATTCTAATGTATCATGTATTACCTTCTTATAATAATCCATGGCCTTTTAATAATACATAATAATACCTCAAAAGTATATGTAAGAAAGTCTTTATTTCTCTTTCTTTCATTCCAATTGTCACTTTAAAACACTAAAAAGTTAACAAAGTAACTGGTAAAATTCAATATGTTCCACTCTTAACTGTGAACTCATGATCAACTAAGTTATCGTAGTCACATCTGCATCGATGTTTATATTAGGTGTATTACGTGCTCTCTTATTGATAACATCATTGGACGATGAGGACTCTCGCTTCCTAGTCTGTACACTCTGTACAGTACTATCCTATAATAATTACAATAGAGTGAACCTAAGTCAATATTTATGCACATTCTGTGTTACCTGTACAACTGGAATTTTTCCTATGGTTTCCTGTAAAAGAATATCAATATCTAAGGAGCCCCATTTGATAACACCGTTCTAAAATAATTTATATTAATCACTATTACTGATGTCTTATTACATGTAAATGAATTTTTCATGTTATAATATACCTCGTAGCTGTTCAGTTCCGATTGGCTTAGTAGTTGACGTATAGGAGTGCCGTTCCATTCAGAATAATCCAACCCCAATAGGACGGATAGGATTGGGGACTTGAACCTCTAAAATTGAAACAAAGTGTGTTCCTCATAATATATATTAAAACTTGATATAAAACTAGTTACATAACATTATATTGTTGGTTTTCCTATTCCTGAATGTGAGATAAGGTCCTTTTACGTTTATTTCGCTTGGTTGTTGACCACGATCTATATATAGCTTACGGATTTTTTGTCGCAAATATAACCTGTAATTACAGTTGCTCATACTCCTAGTACAATTCAAACATTACAATATGTTTAATTAGTTACCCCAAATTCTCCATGTCGTCGTGTTGAAACGATTTTCCCCTTACTATTTTTATGGATGATTTGTGTGATCGATTGTATTCGGCTAAATTCAATCTACCATGGGATAAAAAGTGGTCCCAGAATAATGAGGACATTTCGGCCTAAATTACATTAACTTACAACTTCAACTCATTATAGTACACAAAATAATGGTAATCTTTTACTCTAAAATTTGTCGTTTCTCCAACAGAACCTGCTGCACGCACCCAGCTTAAGGGGGGAGGGGTCTTGTTTAACATCATATCTAGGAAAATACAATTTATAGAAGGTTAAAAAGTAACTTATAAATAGACATACTTCACCACTTCATTCAAAAACTTGTTGACCAATTCCTTCAATGGCCTTTTCTCCTTATTGGGAATGAATAGAATCTTTATTTGTTTACATAGGACAAGACGGTTGACACGTTCTTGAACCTCTAACTGGCGTTTTCCTTGGTCAGTGTTTGTGTAATCGAATCCAGGCTTCTTAGAATTACACTAATTAGTACTAGTCTATATTTCAAAAAAACAATTGTAACTACTAATGAACACTGACTTTTGTTGTAGAACTGCTAGATGACAATGAAAGATTCGCACCTATATAAAAAATAAGTTATGAGTAGCAACCATAATAATAAACTCTAATAGACTCAAAACAATCAAAGGTCTTACGCAACAAACGAAAATACTGACGAACTACAATAATAATATAATAAATTTTAAAAGCATTTCTTTCGATAATCACATATTGAGAAACCGTACCTTGCTCGTCCATGTGTTGTTGATTGGACATAGGGATATACTATACTTGAATAAGGGTATTCCTAAAAGACCATCACATGTTAAATAAAAATGGATCGAAGCATATCACCATATAAACTTATACTTTATATAGAACAAGTATTAAAATTGTTTACACTTATGATATGTATCTAAATTCAATGTAATTATAAAGAAAAGATATGTTCACAACTACCATATAATAACTCACGTGTAAAATGTGAAATATATCCTCAGCTAACAAAAATATCCTCTCTAATAACGATTAGACAGAATCTAAATAAAAGGATATGTGTAATAGAAGTTAATTGATCAATACATTGTTAATTATAATAAGTTGTTAAAACAAAATTTAAAAAACTCACATGGTTTATCGATAACAAACTCCGAATTATACGAAGTTACGAATCAACGCTATAATAAAGGTAACTGAACAATGTAATACTGAAATAATACTTGAAGTTCACCAAAAATGAAGACTCACAATATTTCTGCGTTAGCGGTCACCACGGATAATCGAAGTTTGAAGGAGTATACAACATATAAAGTACTAGCCAATAAGAGATACCTATAATAAAAGCTATACGATATGATGATTAGAAATTAACGAGTCTTATGAAAAGAAAAGATATGTTCACAACTATCATATAATAACTCACGTGTAAAATGTGAAATATATCCTCAACTAACAAAACTATCCTCTCTAATATCGATTAGACAGAATCTAAATAAAAGGATATGTGTAATAAAAGTTAATAGATCAATACAATGTTAATTATAATAAGTGGTTGAAACAAAATTTAAAAAAACTCACATGGTTCATCGATAACAAACTCCAAGTTATACGAAGTTATGCATCAACGCTATAATAAAGGTAACTGAACAATGTAATACTGAAATAATACTTGAAGCTCACCAAAAATGAAAACTTACAATATTTCTTCGTTAACGGTCACCACGTATAATCGATGTTCGGAGGAGTATACAACATATAAAGTATTAGACTTAAGAGATACCTATAATTAAAGTTATACGATATGATGTTTAGAAATAAACGAGTCTTATGAAATGATACTAATGATGTACATGAAAAAGATTTCATGACTTACTAAAATTTGACGTGTAGTGTGGCTACTAGATATCCGTTGTGAACCAGTGGATACTAATGGACCTCCCACATCCTGAAAAGGTTCAATGTATTTGATAACGATGTTTATTACGAATTGCGTACACAAAATGACACGAAGTTTTGTATATGTATAATTGAGGGTAAAGTAAGAATGAGATGTATGAAGTTGATAGTGTGGTTTTTTTTCTCTCGCCGAGAGGTTCAGACGGCTGCACGATGTCGGTTCACTCCTATGATACACACTCTCTCCCTTTGCTGTATTAGCTCGGGTTGACGTAGAGGTTAAGGATGTTAACTTATTAGGTTTATTATGCAACCTGCGATGGAACAAAGTAAAGTGATGTAGAGGGAGTTAGTACATAATGATTGGTAATGGAAATAGTGTTCTCAAGGAGTTATAGTGATCGGCTATAAGTGCATAAAATAATAAGTGCAGTTTGTTGAATATGAAATGGACTTTTTTAGGTATAAGATTTGTTATACGGTATACAACGTACATAATAATTGTGAACATCATGCGCATCTTAAGCAACATTATTCAGTTCAAAATTTGAATTTGGTTCTCAATGTTTTTCCAAAACAATTTAATAACATCTTTTGTTTGTTCACACCATGGTCGTGTATGCGATCAATACTTTACTATGAGATTGTCGCTCCTTATGCAGGATAGTTGCGTGTTAATTTATATATATTCGGGTTATCCTTTTTGATGGAATATGTCGGTTTCATTGCATCTTGTTAAACGCTCTATGTATAAGGACAAATATGAACATGACATACACAATTTTTCAAAAAATTTTTGTGTATACGACTGAGTAATAATCCCATTTATAGGAAATGAATGTTAGTAGTAATGTGATAGTATTAACTCCCTAGTTTTTTTAAACAATTACGTAATAAATAATAAAAAATTATGACTTACGTGATCTACTTATTATTTCTTACATGTTTGAATTAGGTCCGTAATATACAGATAGCATTGTTATACACATAACTATTTGTATAATGTGTTTTTTCTTATGACAATGAATCCCATAACCTGTTAACCCTTGTTACAACATAGTTCCCCTAAACCATTTTATTTTATTTTATTTATTTTATCCTTTTTTTTTTTTTTTTCTTTTTCTTCTTATCTTGGGATTGAGACACAATCCCAATCAATATCATTGTATACACTCTAAGAGGGCCATACCTCTTGATAAAAATAGGGATTGGTACTGATGGGGTTATGCAAGTCAAAAAAGGGCATGAGGGGTCATTTTTTGATGCCTCCAGTACCAATCGTCCCTTGGGACACAAAAAAGGGAGTGCCCACCCCTGGCAGCAGTCCTGCCAAACCTCCGGGAGACCTCTCTCTGCTTTGGGTTTGACCGCTCAAACGCTTAGATACACGGTCAAAAACAGTAAAAAGCTGCTCATGTCATGATTATTATAAACTAAAAGAGTTTAATAAAGTTAAAAATGGGGATAAACAATATATTCTTAAAGACTTTGGAAATTCAAACAAGGGTAACAGGTGCAATAAAAATTGTAAAACATGTAACATTACAATAACTGATAATTTTATTACTTCATATGTTACAGGATTGAAGATAAACACTTACAAGGAGCGTAACACTAATTGTGAATCTAAAAATGTAATATACTGTTTAACATGTAATGGTTGTGGTATACAGTATGTAGGAATGACTACAAGAAAAATCAAACTAAGAGTAAGAGAGCATTTAGCTAATATATACAAAGATAAAATAAATACACCATTATACACACATTTAAAAAATTGTGATAGAGGGATAAGAGTTATGATTTTAGACTCTATCAAATCTAATGATAAAGCAATATTGATGGATAAAGAATTGTTTTGGACAAAATTACTAATGACCCCTTATCCATTTGGTCTTAATGATAACATTAAGGGTTATGGTAATATAACTGACATATCTAATCCCAACACTTATAAAGGGGTCCCACCGTTTTTTACATTAAAAATCACTAAGGATAGACGAAATAGAGGTAATGGAATGAATAAAAACAAGAATAAGGAAATTTACACGAGTGCAAAGTTGATTAATAAGGTAATTGAAGAGGAAGAAATACTCGAACCTATGGATTATTACAGACTCATGAAAAACTTAAGTAAAAAAGAAATGATTAAACTAATTAAATTATCAATGTCAGAGGATTTCCTTCAAACAGTGTATAATAAAACAAGATTTTTAGTACTTTGTTTATTGTCTCATTTCCAATACTTAGAAAAAGACAAGATTAAAACCAAAACCCAACATCATAACTTAATAATTGAATATAAAAGTAAGATATATGACGCAATACCATTCAATAAAATGTTTAATTCTAAAGAAGTAATTAATCTATTAAATCATTATAAGAGAAATAATAAGGATGTCATTCCTATCAGAACTATTTACAAATATGGCTGTATGGCTTCAAATAAAATTTATAACTATAATAGTGTACTGAAATCTTTAGATGAAAACAGGATCAAAGACATTATGAAACAGGAATGTATTTGTAGTAACTATATGTTTAAAGAATTTGTAAATAAAGAACACGGACATATTATTACAGGGGATCTGAATATTGTCAGAGAAAAAGAAGATGTATCCTGGAAAAAGGTACCAAGTATAGAACTGACGAGGGTACTAGTAGACAAGAGATAAAAATTATGTTAAGAGATAAAATCAAGGAAGTCATTAACTTCTACCAATCAAGATATAAGATCAACAAAGAATCAACAATAATGTTATATAGGCACTTTTATACTTTCTTCCGAGAAAAAATCAAACCCCTACTTACTCATAACAATATTAAACAAACCGTAGAGATTTTTCCTTATGAGACCTTGAAAAAATATCAAAAAACATTCATTTTTTGCCCGCTTGATAAGGCTAGTAATAATTATGGTATAATATGCAAAAAATATTACGTAAAAATCATTATGGAAGAAATGGGGACTAAGTATAATGATAGAGAGAAAGGCTTGCAACATCATAGTACCAATAATACATATGAAATGGTTAGTGGTAATAACAAGTGTAAGTTATTACACAAGCATCAAATGTTATGTATAAGTAATAAGCTCAAAGTAGATGAAAATTCTGACATACCAACTATATATGCTCTTCCGAAATTGCATAAACACCCAGTAAAATTCAGG
The DNA here is from genome assembly GCA_000469685.2 of Haemonchus contortus. Classification (NCBI taxonomy): domain Eukaryota; kingdom Metazoa; phylum Nematoda; class Chromadorea; order Rhabditida; family Trichostrongylidae; genus Haemonchus; species Haemonchus contortus. The sequence goes on along the minus strand of LS997562.1, from coordinate 20,576,058 downwards.
TTTATCACAGGAGCACGGAAGAGTAGCTTAAAACCATTGGCGAAAGAATTACATATCATATTTACATACATTAAGAAACACTTCATCAAGTATGCCATGGTGATACAAAATAGAAAAAAGACAATAAAAAATTATTGGTCTATAAGTAATATCAACATTAGTGAAGAAATTAAAAATATAAAAAGCTCAAACCTTAAAGTGTTCACAGCGGATTTCACAGATATGTTTACTAATTTGGAACATGACCTCATTATTAAAAACATCAAAATGTTGATAAACCTATGCTTTGGAAACGCGGGTAAAGATAAGATCGCAACTAATGGATACTATGTTTACTACACGGATGGTAAGGAAATCAAAAGAGGGCATAGGGTATACAGTAAAGTTGATCTTATTTACTACACAGACTATATGCTTATGAATAGTTACTGTCAGTTTGGAGGTCATATATACAAACAAAATAAGGGAGTCCCCCAAGGGGGTAATTTCAGCCCACTGTTGGCGGATCTTACACTGTCTGTAATGGAATTTAACTATAGCAATAACAATAAGTTAGCTTGTAATAAATTGTTCGTTCCATTCAGATATATGGATGATCTCCTGATAATACATAATCAAGAAGAATATGAAATAGAAAATTATATTAATTATATCTATGAAGGTAAACTTGAATTCAAAAAAACAAATTTTGATGAGTGGAATAGCAATTACTTAGATTTGAATATTAGAATAACTAATAATAGAATACTCACCAGTTTATATAACAAAACAGATGACTTTGGTTTTAGGGTTCTAAGATTCCCTCATTATAGCACCAATATTTCCACTAATACCAAAGCATCTGTTATCTATACAGAAACACTTAGAATAGCTAACACTTGTTCCTTATTAGAATCATTTGTTAAAAAAATAAGTGAAATGGTTGATGTGTTAAATTTAAATTGTTATAAAACTGAATTTATTATTGTCAATATAATAAAGTGTTTATATAACAATAAAAAACATTTGTTACAAATACAATATGGACAGTGACATTGCACGAATAAAAAAGTTCGTAGAAGGTATAGTTAGGGACACTTAATGGGAAATTGATGGGTATTATCATTCATACTGATTGCTAATATTTACGTTACTACGAAGCGTTTCACATAATCATATATTCATATATACAAACACATATATATACATACATACATACATACATACATACATACATACATACATACATACATACATACATACATACATACATACATACATACATACATACATACATACATACATACATACATACATACATACATACATACATACATACATACATACATACATACATACATACATACATACATACATACATACATACATACATACATACATACATACATACCTACATACATACATACATACACCATACATACATACATACCATTACATACATACATACATACATACATACCATAACATACATACATACATACATACATCACATACATACATACATACAACATACATACATGACATACATACATACATACCATTACATACATACATACATACATACATACCATACATTACCATAGCATACATACATACATACGATACATACATACATACATACATACATACATACATACATTACATACATACCATACATACATACATACATTCAACTACATACATACATACATACATACATACATACATACATACATTACATCCATACATACATACATACATACATACAATACATACATACATACATACATACATACATACATACATACATACATACATACACTACATACATACATCACATACATACATACATACATACAGTACATACATACATACATACATACATACAATACATACATACATACATACATTACATACATACATACATACATACATACATCCATACATACATACATACATACATACATACATACATACATACATACATACATACTACATACCATACATAACATACATACATACATACATACATACATACATACATACATACATACATACATACATACATACATACATACATACATACATACATACATACATACATACATACATACATACATACATCACATACATACATACATAATACATACATACATACATCATACATACATACATACATACTACATACATACATACAACATACATACATACATACATACATACAACATACATACATACATACAACATACAATACATACATACATACAGCATAACATACATACATACATACATACATACATACATACATACATACATACATACATACATACATACATACATACATCCATACATACATACATACAATACATACATACATACATACATACATACATACATACATACATACATACATACATACATACATACATACATACATACATACATAAATACATACATAACATACATACATACATACATACATACATACATACATACATACATACATACATACATACATACATACATACATACATACATACATACATACATACATACATACATACATACATACATACATACATACATACATACATACATACATACATACATACATACATACATACATACATACATACATACATACATACATACATACATACATACATACATACATACATACATACATACATACATACATACATACATACATACATACATACATACATACATACATACATACATACATACATACATACATACATACATACATACATACATACATACATACATACATACATACATACATACATACATACATACATACATACATACATACATACATACATACATACATACATACATACATACATACATACATACATACATACATACATACATACATACATACATACATACATACATACATACATACATACATACATACATACATACATACATACATACATACATACATACATACATACATACATACATACATGCATACATACATACATACATACATACATACATACATACATACATACATACATACATACATATATGTATAAGTGCTTAAAAATCAACATATTCGCATTTATGCATACATGCCCAAACTCCTATCTATGCTTAAATGTTTTTTACATGCTCTAGTAACAATTTCAAATGGACGTGTTATAATAGTTCACTCCTTTAACAAAGACCTTTACTTGTTGTAGACCTTTAAAAACATAGCATCTACATTGTGTATTTGAAATGCTTCAGTTGTTCCACACTACTCTTCTTATTTCTACTCATCTACTTGACTTGATTTTTCTTTCCTTTGGCGATTATTTTTCACTCTTTCTTACACAACAGACCGTATTTACCCATTCTTGTTTTGTCATCACTTAGTCACTGACGAGCCTCGGGTGATGACAGATTTTGGTTCGTATGACTAAGAGGCGAAACGAACCAAAATATTTATGTAATTTTTAATACTACCTGTAGTAGGAATATTTCTTAATTAGTGTTTACTATTTGTAGTTCTTCATGGCTTATAGGAGTTGTACGCTCAGTGCGCGTGTAGCGGAAGTGACGAAAATCTTAAAACTGTCCACAAAGTATGTGGAAAGCTCATTCAATCATCCATTGAAACTTATTTCGCATAGATTCTAATGTACTTCAGCTGCAGGCTGTTTAGAACTGTGTCACTCCGAATCAGACGTATCATGAACACAAAGAGAAGAAGAGGATCCCGGAGAGCAGTGGGCAAGGTTGCGCATAATAAAAGATATCATCGTCAGAGATGTCCCAGATGTGAGTGATCCTTAACTCAGAGGTTGTGTGAGATGGTAATATAAGTGATTCTTCGAGAACTGTAGTACTTTACTTCAAAAAAACGTGACACTCTAGGACTGGGTCGATATTTCCTAATGTGTCTCCCTTGTTCATTTTGATGATTTTTAGGAAGATAAGTAAAAACATTTTACAGCTCCGAAAACATGCTAACTATTATACAATGTGTTTAAGAGCAAGGAAGAACAGATGGTGTTGAAACTTGCAAGGGAATATAAGAAGGTTGGGGGGGGGGGGGAGTTTAAAGGTGAAGAAAGAAAAATGGAAGAAAAATGAACTTCAGTATTGAACCGCAGTAATAATAACGAAAACAAAATCACCATTCCAAAGGAAATAGGTTGAATGTGCAGAGGAATGGAAAACTTCCGGTATATGATTAATGGCAGAACGGCACACTTTCCAACGGTGCTGCCCAGGAATCCTGCTTAGTTACACGAAGGTTTTTCTGCCAGAGCTTGGCGGGCTAGAATATCTCGCTGGTACCTATTACTACTACTACATAATAATACTACTATTAAAAGTAATACTAATACTATACACTACTAAAAATATGAAGATGAACAAAAAAAGAAAAATTTTACCTTGGAATGCTCGAAAAACCAAATAAAAAAAATTGTATTTGATAATCAAGCTCCATATTGACATAAATTTTTTACAGACTTTTCGGGTACTCGATCATTAGGCTCAGAAGTCGCATTACGACATTTTTTCTAGATGGCCACGTGACTTTTCATATGAATAAACGACTTATCTAGTTAGATAGTCAATTATGGAGAATTAAATCACCGAAAGCTCACAATTAGTGAAGGCAGAACGGAATTAAAAAGACTTTTGGCAAAAATCATTCCCGTTTTTGGGATGTGACCCAGCATTCTACACGCTTTAAGAGTGGATGTTGATTTTAAATGTAAATGTAATTGTAAATGTTCAAATGTATGCAGCCTGAACAATGACTTTGCGGTGGTCGGGAGTGTACTAGTCAGTGCTTTCGAGACTGGTACCAAATGATCGACGCCGACGGGCTGAAAGGCGCTGCTAAGGTAAGCGGCTATTGACTCGGTATTCGAACACCGGACCATGCTTGATATTCACCGTCACTTGCCACCACACGACTTTCGCCCATGGAAAAATTGAGAGCAAAAATGATCCTTCCATCCTCCCATCAACCATCGCGAACTTCTTGAGCGACTTCACTCTAATGAGATTCACTTGTGAAAGCTCTTTGGAAAACATTGAACATTCAAATACAGTTTTTCTGGCCAAAAATATAACGAGCTAAATGGATTAAGAAAACAAAGCTGTACTCAGTACGGCTAGAACTTCGCAGCTTCCTGCCACAATGCCCACCAAACTTACCTAGAAGGCCACCAGGTAAATTTTGTTAGTCAAATATAGAATGAGTTCTTGTATACATTAGGTATAACCAGCAGACGACATTACTAGATTTATTAATAAAAGGTTTATTTGTGATTAATCTGCCTCCAAGAGAAGGTGGTAAAATGGCAACTTGGGTGTACTACTTGGTACGGGCATTGTCTGGGAAGGTAAGAATACAGAGTTGTACATCAGCTAGTCACTACAAATCATTATGCAGGTTAGATACACAAACCGCTGCAAAACGATCTCGAATGGAAGTCGATTGCGGGGGCGCGTCCTAGAAAGAGTTCACGACCGGAAATTTCCAGCAGATACTCCCAGCAGGCATAATCCATGCACTGCCATTTTAACTTCGTTCCATCCTATGCTCCACTCTGTCAGGACATTACGCGGGCAGAGAGCCTCATCGAGTCATCGCATCGCAGCCCGTAAGATAACTAACCCGCTCCGCTTACAAAAGTTCTTTGTTGGACCAATACTTCTTGAGGTAGTGCACCCAGAATCCATTCATGCAGGCAGAAAATGTGTGAAAAATCACCCCGTCCAAATTTTGTTTCCAGTCAAGGAAGCGATGGGTGAAACCTCGTCTACAATAAATCAGCAGGGTGTGGCAGAGCAGTCGCTCAGCGGGTTAATAAATAATGAAAAAAGGCAGCAATATAAGGTTCCCATAGATGGATGCAAACAAAATATTATATGGCCAGCATATTGGAATGAATCCCAACAAGTTTCGAATTCAACAAAAAGTATTCTGTCGTCAATCAGTCTTTTAGTGGGTGCGCTCCGCACTCGACTTCCATTCGGATTTGTAGTAACGGTTTGATTGTGTGTGTGGCCAACACAATCGGTTACGGTGGACGCCGATGTACGAGGCAGTGTTTGATCCTCCCGGACTGGTCTGATACCACTTAACTGTGGCCAAACATTTGGAATTTTTGGTTGGCGTGGGCGATCATCCATCCATTATCCGGTCCTCTAACCATGCTTCTGTGATAGTGCCACTATACCACATCAGCCAGCCCCAGTCTTTTATGAGATAAGGTACCGTCAATCAATCCTTGAATTACTGCAGATCGAAAACTTCTGAAACTGAGGTCACTGAACGCAGAAATGATGGTCTTGATCGTAGCCTACTCTATTGAGCAGCCCTCCCAACCCCCCCCCCCCCCCCTCCAATTTTGAACTTTGACAACCTACGCCCTTTGCACCGCTGAAATCCTTTTCACAAAAACTTCTCAAACTCTGTCTAATGGTCTAGAGCTAAAAGTTCGAATTCTAACTAACTGATTGCCTTTTTTCTCCCAAATACCTGGTCCGGTAAATCCAGAAAGAAATCCATGCCATTTTCGACTAGGTAACATTGAAAGTATCTTCTCGTCATGGCTGTTGTTCAAATTGAATAAAATTTTAAATTATCGTAGGTTTTGCTGCCAGAACTGCGTTTGTACTCTGGAAGTGACTAACTTGTTCAATAAATTTTGTTGTAATAATTGAAGAGAACTTCATGAACACATGGTAGTGATTCAGAAAAATGTTAGTCATAGAAGAGTAAGAAAAAGATCCATATTGCGAAGAAGTGCATGAAGAAACGTCTATCACTTCGTTGTGATCACTTCCCAGATGTAGTGAAAAACAGAGTTATAGGGATTTAATTGGATATTTACGGTCCCTTTTAATTTCTTTCATTTTTTACGGACGAGTACCGTATGAATGAGACGAATTTCGCCATTCATACACCAAAGTATGTGACACTGTATGTAGGTTTGAACATAGGAACCTATGAAATACTTTTTCCATATTTCGGAAGTAAAGCTCGTAGACAAAATGATGAGGTTGAAAATTAACTTTCTTCCGAAAATACCATAACAGGTGCTATTGTTAAGGTGGATCGAAAAATCTAAAAATCCACGAATTCCCTCTGTATATTGTTTAAACACCTCCTACAGAATGGGAGCGATGATCTTATTACTTGTTGTCGTTCCCTCCAACGGAAAGAGTTGGATCAGTCCTGCAGCGGACGACGTTCTCTGCCCAGTGCTGATGTTATCGCCCTTGTTATGGGAATTCAGTTCCTCTGACATTAGGCGAACACCATCTTGAAAGTGCAGCGTGGAGCATAACATTGTGTACGTTCAAAAAACTTGACTTGACTATATTGGATACATTCTTGGAGTAGGAGAAGATGCTTTTGTTGAGGTCTCCTGACAAAGAGAGCATCAGGTAGTCATAATGGCATTTCGGGTACGGTCACCTATCCAAAAATGAACCGGAGGGAGGAATGCCTCACAATTACGCGGGAACTGAGGCCCTATATAAGGCTAGCCTTCCCACAGTGATTTGATGAAGACCTAGCCCAGCTTACTCTGGTCCCACTCTTGTTTGCTGGGTGATTGCGAGAATCCACGAAGCACGGTGAGTAGCTCCTCTTTTAGATTACGTGCGCGCCCTCGGGGGTCTCGAACTTCAGTAGGGCTACAGAGGCGTTTGATCGGATATGCAAAAATTGTTTTGATCTTTTCAGACTCTGAGGAAGGCGACATCGCCTAAACGTCAGCCAATAAAGCTTTATAACAACTTCGTGAAAGTTGAACACAGAATTATACCAAGCATAATGAGTCCTACAATTGAATTACCAACGTTTATCGAATATTTTAAAACGGAGATGGTGTAGTGGCGAGTGGCGCACCATCACCTACTCATGGTAACGAGGATCGAGTACTGGAGTAATGCTTTTCCAGGCCAATAGAGCCTTCCATCGCACCACGGTTGGTTAATTGGTAGAAGGCTTGTGGGAAGCTCTCTTGCACATCAGCTTCCAGCACAAGTCTTTGTAAAGGCCATATACAAATTCAAAATGCCACCGCGGTTCTGAATTTTAGTTGAATGCTGTGGCACATTCCCAAAATAAGATCAGTTATTTCAAAGACTTTATCCCTCGTTTGTACCACATAGTCAAAGATTTTATAGGTATGTAGTGGCTCTGTACTTCGTCCCAAACTGTTTATTTGAAATGTGGATCTTTGATCAGGATCCCAAGCACATACTATGATATGCACCTAAATCTCGAATGTCCACTGCTACTAGGACCTTTTTTACTTTAGGGGCTCGAACCTTCAAGCAGGTCCCTCTTGGATTATAGGTGCCACTGTGATTTAGTTAATTTTTCCTATCTACAATTATATGTTATCACAGTCACGCTCTGTTAGTGTTCGTATGAATGTTGACGACGTCCTTGACGAGAGATAGCCCTAGCCCTTCGGTCCGATTCAACTCGACAACCTGTAGGTTGCGGTAGCCGGTCGCGCACCATCTGCAGCAGCAGCAGCTCCACTCTACACGCGCACCCTTGTGGGCGAAGGGGGCGGTGAGGGCGTGGCCCAGGTCGTTGGTCTCACAGTCACAACGCGCCCACACTTTCGCATGCGTGCTCCAATCCTTCTGTTCCTTATAGGGCAGGTAAGTTAATATTACTGTCAGCAGGCTATTCTGTTGACCTTTTTAATTTCTTTTTATTCTGTACATAACTATCGATTGAACTCTGTTTCCTGGTTCATTTTTCTCTTTCGCCATTATATTGGCTGTTTCTCATTCCTTCCCAGTCTCTATCGGAACCCTACCACCTTGCTACCATATGCTTCGGCCTATCCAGTGGAGGTTGAGCGGATTTGTAAATTAGACCTTCCAAATCGCATCGTCGTTGAAAGTATGAACTCTAAGAGGTCTGCTAAGAAAAACCGTAAACACCTAGGCCAAAGGTCATACCGGACCAAGCCGACTTCCACATTCGGCTCAATCCAACTGTTTTCCATTCTTCTGATTCTTCATTACCAGCCTTTGTTAATGATCGATTTCTGAGTTTTAGAGTTTTTTCTGAGTTTAGCGAATGTCAGTTTTTCGTTACGATTAATTGTATAGACCTTGGCAACAGTCTTTGATGAATTGATTCCGTTGGTATGCATCGAACGGAACAAAAAACTTTTCTCTTAATCGATCGCCCATCACAGTTACTTACTGTTTGTCACACTGCTGCTGCTGTCACAGTACGGTTTTCCCTTTTGTTTGTTCAATATCTGGTTTTCCATTTATCTAATGTGGATTACAGAGAGACAACAAATACCACAGAAAACTTTTCGTTTAATCCTCCTCTACTGAACGGCTTACATGAGTAAAGCTAAGGAAAAGAAAGCATAGAAAAGGCTACAGCAGTAATTCTTATAAGGCTGTCTGAAATCTGAAATTTTTTTACACGGCCTCTATCTCAATGCTAGGGAACACGCCCAGTAGCTCACCCTGTTTTCCCAAACCAGAGCTGGGATGGAGATAAGCGGTTGCCTACAATGAAGTGTTTCTTCTAAGTCGCAAACCGAGCATTTCATAGATTCATCATCACCATAGAGGAGATCGCTGCGTGAGGGTGAGCATATCATTGTTACCTTACCGAATACCATAAGAATTAGCGATGGGATGGACATTGGGGTTAGTGATTCGATAGGATTTGTCAAAAGTGACTGGTGGTCTGATCATTTTCGTATCCCTTCATAGGTGTAAGGTCCATTGAAGGAATGTGGGATTGACCTGGGAATCCCGAACACAGCATGCTTCGAAATGTGCTTTTCACGAGATTTTTTTAGTACTGTTGGTTTTTGGTTGGTTTTTGGACCATAATAAGGACCACCAGCAAAGAGCAGCATCAGAGAAGGAATTCCCGGTTGGGAGCAGATTGAATCTGCAAAGCCTTACATAGGCAGTTATTTGCTATGGACTACTTCAGTAACTTCACCATTTCTCGGTTACTTGGTCCGCCAATTAGACGCTTTCAAGAAGAAGTCTGAACTCGTTCCGGAAATGGAACTTAGATACTTCATACCCCCTGAAACCATGCGGGTCACAATGCTTCTTCTATGATTCTTTGCAAATGGCCTCCTTAATAGTTTCACCTGATTCAGACGTTATTTCTTCTTTCCGTTCTTCGATTCTTATCGTGCCGTGAATTGAGATTTCACTCTGAAAAGCGAACTGGATCGCTGGACATTGCACTGCAGATCCGAATTTTTACAAATTTCCTGGAAACACGGCTCCCCCCCCCCCCCATTTAAAACGTAGATAGGATGCTCTTATCATATTTTACCATATTTTATCTTATAATATTTCATTTATCACAATTCTTCTATCTGATTAGGTTATTTATAAAAAGTAAGGTTTCCTCTTACCAGAAAAGTCAATAATTTCCATGATTTATCGAATATGGAAAGCAATTTTTAGGGGTTTAGTTTGAATCGAATCTGTTTGCCATCAAAACGAAGAACACCGAATCAATGTTTGCCATCAATCATTCTTGATAGTATTACCTAGAGCATAGGGAGTCTGTTGGCGATATTTGCTAATCTGTCATTTGTCAAACTCCCCCTGTGTCTGCGTCCCTATTATCATCATCCGAAATCAACAAAATCTCTATGAAACATCGCAACAAGGTCGATAACCGATTAGCATCTTGATTGGAAAAGAAAATACCAAAAAACGCATAGCACTGGGAAACCTGGCCCGAACTCCATACCCTCCCTTTTTTCTGACCTCAAAACATAGATTAATAATGGGGTATCCCAGCGATACCGATGCCAGACGACCTCGAACAGCTCCGGGTTATAGAAAAAGAATTCGGTAATAATTACTTCGGGTTGTCAAATCAGGTCACAATATTTAGTTGATTGGGTTATTCAGTTAAATGGAGGGAACACGGGAAGAAGCTGAGCGCTTGTTCAAAATAGGTTGGTAGGGCAGTTGGTGGTTAGTTAGGTGCACCCAATGGTTCATCATTGTAACTTCATTTGCTTGGCGGAAACAACTGGCTACGGGTTTCATGAAAGATTCTATCACCAAGCAGAAATAACGAAGTCTCCTTGCCCGCTAAAATGACGGTCTCCTTGGCCATCCACATTACTTTTTAAGAGTTCACAAAGGTATTTTTTTTCCTTAAAGGGTGAAACTAGGGTACCTCCTCCAGGTGAGGTACTAGTCTGGTCGGACGAGAAAATTTTGTGTCATGCGCGTCGAAATCAACCGAGAGCCCTATCCTGCTGGTGTCAGATTCACTAGAGAGACCAAAACCCTGAAGTGTGCAACGTATGGGCCCTTTAACTCATAGTAAGATACCGAATTTACATTGAAACTCCCATGGGAAAGGCGGTTGCGTCGGTGCATCACGAGAATATTGATGATCACTGCCGAATATTATATTTTTCATCCAATTAATTAATTTCATGATCAATCGATTATAAAAATCATAGTAACTATCCAAAATTGTGGTGCAAGTTGCCTGAGGTACCTACAACTGAAGGAATGTGATCCGACGAATTTCAAAGGAAGTGCTCTTGTCAGTTTTCTGTGAGCATGTGACTTTTCATGGTTTTAATTTTTCTGACCACTTCAGGAAGGATGTGGTGAGGACACGTTGTGTACGTGTTGTCATTTATCAATCCTCCCTCCAAAAAACTAGAAATTGTAGGATTTTTGATGATTCGCAACATTAGCGAGCCAACAATCCTATATTGTGTTGGGTCCTGAAGTATTTCCAGCATTTTCAGGCCACATTTTATAGCAGTTCTTTCCAACCGCTCATTCCTTCTTAGCTATTGCACTATGCCTTCCACCACAGTTGATTCTAAATGAATTTGCTCCTCGCCACTACATATTCATGACCTAAAAGTCAGATACATTTCTTATGCTATTATGACCTCTTCACACTTGAATGATCGCCCCCATGCATTGAATTCAGCCGTTCAACCATCATTTTATTCGTCTCACTGCTTTTTGGCTAACGACGATCGACGACAATTTAGCACAAGTCTTTTTTTGTCACCCATCGTGGACACTTTTATCGCGCCCGCACTCTACTGTGGTACAGTTGGTACATGATTGGTACGAGATGTCACTGAATAACTCAGAAATGGGATTTACTACTCATTCAAAGGGTATTCGAGCTACTCCAGACACTGGGTAACCTAGAAAGGCGGCGACAACTTTTTGGGAGTTGTGGGGCTGACCCCTCCTTTTGTTAGGCCCGACTGATGGTCAGGGAATATCGTTTCATGTCTTCGATCTCCCATCCTTCCGTAATTTCCTTTTGCTTTATCTTTTTCCCATATCCGTTTTGGGTCGATTTCTTTCCATCTTCCATTCACCTCGGTGTTTTTCAATGACTGTATGGCGGTACCGATGAAACACAGGTAACCGGTCGATCGCGTTCGCTTCCTCTACCCTCTGCACCCCGTCCGTCACCAATTGATCCAATTGACTACCGCTTTCGTTCTCAACACTACCTTTCAGCCCTTCCAAACCCATACATGCATACCCATTCAACTACCTGTATGGGAACACGGCAAACTGGTACCGTTGTTAGCAACGCTGTTGTTCGTAATTGATAACGACCACCATCCTACACTACATATGCAGAACACCTTAACGACCGTCTGACTACATTTGAATAAGAAAGTAACATCGTTACCCAAGACAAGGTTGTCAAGCTTCAGTTTAGCTTTCATTACCAGACCCAGTTCCGCCTACCCAGGCCAGTTCCATGCCACCCAAAAACATTAACGTGCCATAGCTCTTGTTGTGAAAAGGCCATTTGGTCAGTAACCGACCGTGCCGAATAATTCCATGAAAGACGTGCCCATTTAACAACAATTCCAATATGGCGGAAACTTGTTGAAAACAGCCATAACAGCCAACGTGCCGCCGGTCTTACCCATATGGCTCCCTGCCTCAACGATGTTGGTGTAACACCGAGGGAAATTCTTCAGGTACAAGAAAACAGGCGCCTAAGCATGAAACGGAAAAAATCCCCAATAACGCGACATCCAGTGTCCAGACATTTATAGGGCCCTTTGTATGGGCGAGCTTATTTTGTCCAAAGTTTTGGCCGGTTCCAGTATCTGTGGATGCTGAACTCTGCTCCATGTACGGACATGACTATAAGTCTTCGTGCCACACTGTAGAACTCAGAGGATCAATCGATAAGGAAAGTGCTTTAAAAGGGTGAAGCTTCAAGCATTCCTGTTCCGGAACGCGCCACGCATTCGACTTCCATTCGGTATATTGGCGCTCTGAATACGTCGCCTATACAATGACATTCGACAATCGAACAATGTACAAATCATGCTTTTGTCTTTCCAGACAAGTATAGTACCAATTAGCCGACCTGGAGGTGTGAGAGGCTTAGTGGCTGGGGCCAGAGTCGATTCTGGATTCAGGGTACTACAACAGTTCCGTCCAAATGTACTATTGAGTCGAAAATTGTGAAGATAAGCTTGGAAGAGTTTCGTCTCGCTAGAACTGCTGCAAATTCCCCTCGCACTGAAATCAGGAACCTTGTAATCTTAGTCGTCATGCTAAGTCTTCCGATTTTTCAAAAGTCCCTTTGAACCCAGTTCATTGACATTTAACTTGCCGTCAACATTTGAACACCCGGACAAACGCCACCCACATAAATCATTCCGTCAGCCCCGATTGCTTTTCTGTAACGTCCAGGGTTGATCTCAGTGTCGATTACATGAGGAAACTCCGAAAAAGAGAAAATGAAGCATTTCATGAAGCTCTTAGTACTGAACAATCTTTTTCAAAGGTGTTCCGATACTTTCGAGTTTTATCCCAACTACTCAAAGCGATGAGCTGTATAGTTAGCTTATATCTGCTATATACACAAGGTACGGCACAGTTTTTGTTGGTATTTTTAATCGGCATGAGATCTCCTCCGCTTGAAAAATCCTATTTGGCCGCTCTCGATTTCCGATTTCCGCAATTCGTTCGTTTTTTGACAGACGGCTTCGATTATCAGCCGTTATTTTTCTTTTTCACAGTATATAATAGACTCTGGAGAAGTGTCCAAGACGAAAATACGAGCGATAATCATTGATCAACAGAAGATCTTGTTCAGTTTAGTAAAGTACAGTTCATAGTAGGGTTTTTGGCTCCTCATAGAAATGGAAACTGACTGAAATACTGTAAGTTTCAATGAGTTTACTTTGAAGAAATAGTTGGATCTCAGGGGGCTTGAGTTCGAATAGTTATCGGGAAAAATTCCTGCAGAATATTTTGCAGGATATTTTTGTAGGCAACTCTATTTTACTGTCTATTAGGTTTAGTTGTAAACAACTTAGCTGAACTAGGCACTGCAGAGGCCGAATGTGTTGCTTTACCTTCGTGCTGAAGGTGTTTGAGACCCGGTCGGTCCAGGTTGGGTTTCAGGTTGGGTATGACCCGATTCTCGAACAATCCGTCCGTTAGCGGCGCTACTTGGCACAAAATCGTATCTGCTCCAGCTCATTCAGAGGTTCACCAATGCAAATAGAGAGAAAATCCATAGGAGCCATCTGGATTAGGCTCAGTCTTGATCATAGGAATGTAGATTTCTGAAGAACTATACATAATACCATGTAGTAAATTTGAGCTGAAAACTGTTCTTTCTTGTCCGTTGGGCTATTGGGTTGGGGCAATTTGTGTTCAGGGAGTTTAGTGTTTATATCGAAGTTTCTAATCCAATTCCAGGGTTCAATGGATTAATCTCAATTGTTGGGAGCCCAGAAGGACCCCGGGAGTGGAACTCCTTCTTGCAATATGGCATTGAAGTCTGGGAAAGTGCTATCGGTTCACCTAGATGAGCATCATATACAAGTCTCTCATTTTCGGGTCTGATGAGGTGGTTACATTACATAGAGCCCCCTTGCAAACTTCCAGCACACTCCGAGAAAATCTTAATTTCCGGCACATGTTTCCCGAACGACCTGATATCTCGAGATTCTCCCAAGGGAGCCTACCGGTGGAAAAGATCATTTTGATCCCGTAATAAAGACTGGTATCGATAGGGATTCGACCCAGTGCTGTCACTGAGGAAAATGTCTCATTGACAAATGTGGTGAAAAGGTTCCATTGGATTGTATGTGTGTTTATGACTACGTGTCTTCACCCAGCCAATACCGCCACCATTCGTCATCGTGAACAGGTCCTCCGACACTTTCCGTCATTTCGTTCTCCCACTGATTCAACTTCGATCTTTTATGGGTTGAAACACATGAATCCTGAATGACTCAACATGTTGTCATTCAAACAGCGTCTTCCTCTAACGACCTCTGCACCCGAGAAATCAGTCGGGTTGCTCGGAACAATTGAACTGCAGGGAGCCCTTTTAGGGATCTAGTAGGGACTTAAAAAGGCTTACACTGAGTGTTATGAAGTTTAGCACCTCAAAACGAGCAGGACCGCTTAAAACCCGAATTTACCCCTTCTTCTTCTGAAAATGTTGCCCCGATTCAGCTGGATCATCAGAGAAACTCGCTCATCCTATAAATAGGGCAGAGGCGTAGTAGTGTAAAATCGCGTAACCACAAACCAAAAGGCGATCTCGACATGAAGTCTCGAATTGGCACATACCCAAGCTAACCAAGTCCTCCGAACTTTATCAGTTCAGAAGGTTGTGTGGGGGTTAGCCCCGTTTCATACACTCATGATCCGAGTATCGAATCCCAGGAGCCTTGTGTTCTTCCGGGTTTATTTAAATGATACTAGACTCTTCTGCTCAGATCAAAGTACCCACTTCTCAGGTGCGACCGATGTAGTGAAAAGAGGCGCACTAACATACGCTTGGGTAGAGGATCGAATCCCGATACCAGCTTTGACTGAGAAAGACATCCATCACTTCAGGGGTGATTAGGTGGCACAGGACTTGCCTGATGCCTCTTAGCCAGAAATGGTAAGAGCGCTTGTCTGGGAGAATAACAGCACTGACTTGTACATCGGCTGGCCATCGCAGGTATAAGTCACATACCCATCAATGTCTAATACGATTCTAAATGGAAATTGAATACAGGGGCCCATCCCAAAACGGAATTGATGCACGCCAAAAACCTAATCCTTCATTCTTTTCATTCTAGTGCCTGCCATGGCATGTTACCTTAACAGCGTCATTCAACGGCCAATTTCATCGTCCCTTTGGACCAGTATCCCCATCCAAATGGGGCAGTTTAACTTTTAACGCGTTTTTCATTTGTCCGAAACCAATTGCTGACATTCGTCGACATTGACGGCTTTTGCTATGTATGTAGCTTCATACATTTGCCAGCCAGTTTTCGTCAAACCCAACATCGGCCGGCTGTCCGAAACCCGTTCACAGACATGTGAGCGTAGTAGCGGTGAACCGCTACAGATAACATAGGGAATTGCAGAATGGAAGACCAAAAACTAATCCCCAAAGGGTTTGATTGATACAGCTTGACAGTATTCAGAAAGGGATACTTCTGCCGGACTTTACAAAAGCCCTCTCTCATGAGTTTCCCCCTTTCAAAATCAATGGGAACGTTCTAAGGGCCTAGGTGATGACACGTACGGTCAGACACTGTCGAAGTCGGTGCTTTCATATCCTCCCAGGCGAATTTGGTGCTGATCCACCCACCTCGCCGGGTCCCACTTATCAGAAGGTCGGAAGGCTTCTTTAGTCCAGGCGATCGTCTACCCGGGATTTGGTCCACGCCGGTGGAAGCAATATCCCATCCTAACTCTTAGAATGGGGCAATATTAATGGGAATGCCTAACAAGTACAGTGAAAAAGGCACACGATTCAATGGTTTTTACTGGAAAGGAAGCAGTTCCGGCCATTTCTGGTCACAAAACCACGACAAAACCGCTGTGACAGTTCAAAAGCTTTTTCACCTTCTCAAATAGGTTTTTCAATTTTATGGGTCGTAAATTTCTTTTGGAAACCCATCCATTCGTAAGTTCTTATGCTTCGGCAGTGTCAAAGGCTTGGCATAATGACAGCAGAAGTTACATAATGGCTGAAAAAGGCAAGGCTCTACAAAAGTGAACCCGCCGCAAGACCACTCAGAATTGTCCCGTGTAACTTCAAAAAAAAGCTCCACCAAGTGAAAATTGCTGTGAGAATGACTTAACTGACTTCCTTCTGGATTCTTCATGATGGCTGGGAGGGAGGTGAGCGATGGATAAATTTATCCTTTGTAGGAGCCCTTATTTACAGTGAACGAAGTCCGAAATTACTCAGCGATATCGAGGTAGCCAGCCATTGAGCCCAACGTCCCAGGAGAATTTCTAATATTTGTTTGTTTATTGATGATCGATAATGTTTATATTTATCCCAAGATAATGTCCAGGAGGGATGAGGTGGTGTAGTAGCAAGTGGCTCACCATCACACACGCATAGTCGGGTTTGAATTCTGGATTGGCATCCGCCTGGGCCAAACGAGCCTTCTATGCCTTTGAGATCGGTAAATTGGCACCAGACTTGTGTGGGAGAATAAAAGCACTGACTTTTACATAGGCAGGCCACCACAATTCATGACACCATGATTCTGAAAGAAAGTCGAATGCGGGGCCCATCCCTCAGACGCCAAAAATTTTATCATTTGATGTCTAATATTTTTTATAGCTACTGATTTTTGACCCGGTTGATCACTGGTAATCGGGGTTATACGTTTCTTAGGGGTTCGGAAGATTCATCGCGATGAACTGAGATACTCCTTGACTATTAAGTGGGTCAAGGTTCAGATTACTCCATCTTTTTACGCAAAGACCAACTTGCCTATCTTTAGGTTTTCACCACCAAAAGGGTGCACGCGAGGGAACAAATTGCAAGTGCCGTGAGAAGGGTGAAGGACACCTCAGAGTTTTGCTTTGTTAGATGCAAGGTGAGAGGGCTGGAGCTCGAAAACAAAAGTTCGGTTCCGAGCACTGACCAAGGTGAACGTTTTGTTCGTGACTCATCAGTCATTTGGCAGTACATTTCAGCGCTTGTCACGGTTCCGCTTCATTTTTGCTCCTTGAGCTAGGTTATAAAGACTTAAAACATTATAGCACAAATTATGAAGTGGATAGAAGATAGAACGTTTTAGGTAAGACGATATACTTTTTTGGGTTGCGCCCCGCACTCGCTTCCATTCAGAATCGTACTAGCCGTTTGAATGCGTATGTGGTCTATACACTGAATTGTGATGACCAGCATATGTCAAATCGGCGCTTTAACCCTCTCTAACGAGACCTATCCTTACCTCTGAAGCATCCCGCAGAATGGCAAGTTTGCTAGTCTGGGCTATTATCGATCTAGGATTCGATCATGGGACCATGCGTGTGCATGATGGTGCGTCATTCGCCAAAATACCCCCTCTATCTCCACAAACTATTATTGTATCCTATTTTTAGCTGATATGATAATCCAGTAATCATACATTTGGTAGGAGGTCACTCACAGTGAAAGCTTCTCTGTTACTACCATCCCTCCCCCATCCCCAGCCCCTGATCTATTCCCGAAATCTCAGTAGCAACCCCGAAACCTCCGTACCAAGACAAACAATCTTATCACAAGCCGTATTACAGGAAGAATTGGAGGAATCATTAATGTATGAAACTGATTGAAAAGTAGGCCAAGGAAAACAGGAAATTCAGATAGGATGAATGAAAAGAAACCAATTTCACTGAACCAGTTCAAGGAACCCGTTCTTCGAGGTTGACTCATCAGTTAGAAAACGCGAATTGATTTTAAATTTACATTTCCCTCAAATTATCACCTTTTTTATTTTGACTTTCCTCAAAATTGCCACTGTTTGACGAGCACCTGGTTCCCTTTCAATCTAACTCTGCAATTTTCAGCAATTGCATTAAAGAATTTGGGCGAATACCCATCTCCAACCTCACCCATCCATGACCCTTTTTCTTCTCGTAAAACAAGCCACTATGTCCTTTCTCAAAGACGAACCTCGTTCTTGGATGGCAACACCACTTAGATACGTAAAAGTACGACGGTGCAATGTCGCGTGAAAATCGTGTCAATGCTCTTTGGACCGTTGTTAGGGGTGTTCACAAGTCAAGCATGAGTGGAACAACCTCGAATCGGCTAAACTTTTTCATCAAGTCCCAGGAATGTCATCTGTATTCTCATATAGGTTCGATGAAGTAACCCGTATTACCTGTCGTCCCGTTAATTATCGATTTGCTCGAATGGACGCGCGTAGCGTCTGTGCTCGCCCCTGCAGCGAGGCGAACTCTCGCTTAAGGGCATGAAACATGCCATTCTTTTCGTTCTGAGCCTTCGTGAAGAAAGCTGGTCATCAGTTTGGCGGTCGCTCTGGAACCCGTCCGACGTGCTAAAGAACGTCCCAGAATCTTTTTTCTGGGGGAGTCAAGCACACTGCATCGAAAGGGAATACTGCAGGATACCGTAATATTGCTTTGGGTTGCATTTGGTGGGAACTTCTCTGTAGAAACTTGGAATTCACTGGGGAAGGTAACTATTAAGGTATCGGGGGTGGATTATCAAGCTACAATCTAGTTAGTGGCGTTCATAACTTCATGGGTGGCGCTCGCTCAGTGTTGATCTCTGATGATCATGCTCACTATCGCAAGCATGGTCTGGGGATCAACGAATCTCAGCTCGACACCTACCCAGACCAACCAAGACTTCGGGCGTCTCCCATCCATCGAGACCGGTGGTACCATATTGATACCAATTGATAGAGAACTCGCCTGGGAGGATGAAAGCCGACACTGGCTAATCCTTCTCTGTAAACGAAAGACATTTTTGAATTACATAGACAACTTTTGTTGGTCGGTACACCTAATTTCCGCTTATTGTCGCTTACTGTAGCAGCCCTCTCCAAATGCTTCAGTTTGCTTCGATATTTGTCCTCAAGAAGTTGTCGTGAACGTTGAGAAAGCAGCGCTCTGAGGTACCACGTTTTCACTTTCCCATCCCGTACAAGCTTGTCACCACGGAGTGTGATTGATGCCTCATGGCCGGCGTTTTGCTCGGGTGGAACAGCACCAGACGGGTAATTACAAAAGCAAATATATCAGAACAGGGTACATGAGTTTCGCTTCCTCTACTCCCGGCTCACCTTGATTCGATGGGACTCAACTGTGACACCTACAGCGCTTTCCTAGGGGAAGCGTTTTGATGGGAGAAGAGGCAACTCTCAAAGACTCACGAATTTGGAAAAGCAAAAGGCCAAAGAATCACCCTTTCCTAAGGTCTGCCTGAGGTAAATTGTTGGGAAAGCTGGAGCAGTTTTCTGGGAAATGTCATTTTCCTGCCGGTCATTACTGTTTTTCACCCAAGTTAAACAAAATCCAATTTTGAAACTTCGGCCTTGCACTAGCCCTTTCACCAACAGCCTCCTTTTCCTACTTTCACAACACATGTATTTCCAGTTTTTGATTTTTGTTATGACAGCCAATGCATGTTGACCGAGTTAACGATGAGAAAAAGCAAAACTCGTCAATCACTCGGCAAGTGGCCTGTATGGTCCTAGCTAGGCACTGTTGTGACAGAGTTTTTGGTCTCTTGGCACCTGTCAATCCCCAATTCGAGGGCCACATATCCTGCTTCCATTTTGGTTCCCTAGTAGTAGAATTTGCCCAGGGCAATGATCTGTTTGGGTACATCCAAGCCGAGTTAGAGTTCCTGCCCTCGTTGGGCAAGTGTGCTTTGGACCTTACCAGGGAGGGGTAGTCTACTTACCGTGGGACTTTAAATGGAGACCCAGATAAATCGATAGAGCTTTGAATGCTGTTTACGAAAATGGAAATTAAAACTGCAAAATGATTCTCCTTAAAAAGTTATGGGGGCCCGAATTTTGCTAGACAGTAGTATCAATTGTCTAAAGAAATATCAGAAAACGTTCAGAGAGCCTTTGATAAAATGAAAAAACACTTTGCAAAAGTGCGGATAATGACGGGGAGGGATCCCTCATTTCACGCCCACGAAGAGAGACCACTACCACTACTGAAGCGCACCTTTGTGTGTATTTTGAATAAATAAATAAATAAATAAATAGATCACGTGGGCGGTAGATATGAAGCGACGAGTTCGCTTTCCAGTTGATACTACTGTCGAGCGAAATTCGGGCCCCCATAACTTTTCAAGGAGAATCATTTTGCAGTTTTAATTCCCATTTTCGTAAACAGCATTCAAAACTCTATCGATTTATCTGGGTCTCCATTCAAAGTCCCACGGTAAGTAGACTACCCCTCCCTGGTTAGTACCTTCGGCTAACCAACTGCTGAAGACGTTTACCTCTACTCCACTGGAACAGGATCGCTGAAGTTACGTAGCCCTCCTATTTTAGAGGGTAAGTGTGCTACCTCAGAATACCAGTATACTGTAGTGGATAGCGTTGGGGTTAGTCATTCAGATGATGCACCAAGGAATGCTGTCAAAAAGTCCAAGTTCATGGATAAAGGCCTAGTGCAGTTTTCACAGTGAATGGACATCCCTGAAGAATCTCTGGGAACCTTATCCTGCGCTATCCTAGAAAAATATCAAGGGACAGATGATTAGTTTGGGCGACCAGGATCCAGCAAGGATCTAAACCGAAATTTGATTAGCTTGCACCTTGGCATGGCTTCGGTTGTTTATTCTATATTTGTTTATTTATTTCGACCTACAGGGTACTGCTCAGCTGAGAGATTACTTCCAAGCAGTTGCTCCAACTTGTAAATAATTAGTATAATAGCCAGTAATTCCCATTACGTACCCAACCATTCCATTCCACAGCTTAGATCTTCGAGGAACATGAGGTTGGGTTCGACCTTGTGGTGGGTTCTGCATTAACAACGACCACATTCCTTCCGTTGGCCGCATTTCTAGTTGTGGTATCCGGTCTTTTTCCAATGAAATCATTGACAGCGGCATGTCCACGTGAACAAATTAATTTCGGACATTCGACGAAGGGGAAATGAAAACGACGGATTTCGGAGGTTTTTAATTACTTTCTCGAATGTACGCTCTGTCGGATCTACGGAAAGGACAATCCCCATTGCTATCATGACGGCATCTTTCTTGTGAAATCGGCCACCTCCCATTTCAAGGCTAAGATGACCTTCTTATAGTTTGATTGTGGAAAGTAGGACATGTCCGCTTGCTAGGATGTCGGTGCATGATCTAGTAGATTGGGAGAACCGTCCTCAAGAGTGTCCCCATTTTCTCGAGCTCCAATTCCAGAAATATTCGAATTTTAGTGAATTTCCTAAAAATTTACAGAAGCCTGCGCTTTTCCATACTTATGACAGTTACTTTGACGCCAATAGATTGGCTACGAAAGGCTTCTCCCAAGAAAATATAGAAAATAGCAAGTGGATGTGATTTATGGAGGAGTCGTAAGAATAGATTACCTAGGCTAAGCCCGAGACCTGAGAAAACGGCTTCAGCTGGAATGGCGATCAACTTACATCTAGGGCCGATCAAAGTCCTACATATTGCCCCGTATTTAAGTATCAGAAGGCTATAATTAACTTCATAAGAGCCCAAAAATTAACTATTCGGCTCAATCTCGTTCCTGGATGCGCCCCGCACCTGACTTCCATTCAGAATTGTAGTAGCGATTTGATTGTCTATGTGGCCTATACAATGACTTGTGGTGGCCAGTCGATGTATAGGTCAAGGCTTTTACCCTCTCAGACGAGTCGGGTGTGGGAACCGTTGGACTGGGCGAAGAACTGGGAGCTCGAACTCACCCATGCGTGTGTGTAATAGTGCTCCATTTGACATCATGTTAGCATAAAAGAAATAACAACTCAATTGCCCTCTTCCCTAAGGAGTTTCCCACACCAATAAAAGAAATAGTAACTAGCTTTCCTTGCTGGGGAGTCCCCAAAACAGCTGAACTTGAACGGTTGAGGAAAACACCAATGAACATCGTATTAGAGGGTGTATGAAATGGGATTCTCGTTGATTTAACGGCCTCGATTAACTGGGATAATGGTGTTTTCGGGATTTGTTCGATTTCAAGCAAGGACAATCCGGAAGAGAAACCGTCGCGATTACATGATGTCCCTAATCTTGTAATCGTCGTTTTTAATTGCCCGGGTGTTTCTTCAAGCGATCACTTTCCTCGTCGTGAATGAGATCCGTGTGAAGGTGCTTTCACCCAGAAGACAAGACGGTAAGGGAAGAATGGAAGTGAAAGTTTTTGGATTGGAAACCGGCCAACAAGGATTCCATGAGGGATAAATCAACATCACACCTTTTTCATCAATGTCAGGCTATTTATTATCTCATCCCTCGGGTCACATCATTAATTATGAGGGTTCGGGTTAAATCGGAAAAGTTCCCGAAAACTTGCATGACCTTTGGGGAACGACTGAGTTGGAAGCATTTCCTTTCCGGTTCCGTACACCCAACCCTGATCCAGTTACCCGTTCGGGATTCTTGCATGTGCAAAACATTGGAAAATCGATTTCACCGACGAGATTCCTTGGTTCCTCCGTCTCATTCAATCATGACACAAGGGCAGTTTACGGATATTCTAGTTCTGTGTAATGTTGTTCACTACTGAAACCTGCACCGACGACGACAATTTGCTCGTCACCTTTCCGCAATTGACTGGTCCGGATCGTATTTTCTTGGCCACTGGATCGTATCATCATCGTTATCGTAATCATTGATTCAGAAACTGTGTCGACTCCAAGAATGGTCGGGTTTTAGTTTTTTTGATGGACCGGGTGGATTATCGCAGCTTTCACTTCTGTTTGTACTTAAGCGAGATTTGACCAGTTGCCGAACGGGCTCAAGGACTCCCAACGAGGTGAAGCTGGGCCGAGGGGAGATTTCCCGTTCTACACCCCATCTAAGTTGGGAATGTCGTCCTTCTCGAAGAAGATGTGGTGTACAACATCATATGGAAAGTGAAAGTAGGAAATAGCAATTATGTGGCTAGTCGTTAATCGATTCCTCCTACATGAGCCTGGTCTGGGAAGTCCGCTATAAACTGCAGGGGCTTGGGTTAGAGTAATCTGCAACGATACCCGGCCGAAGCTGTGCCCGGAGTACTTAAGAATTCGTACGTTTCGGAACAATAGGACCATGGTCAAGAAATGTCCTCCTTGAGCCTCTCGGCTATTCCCAGCCCTATACCCAGGTAAAAGATTAAGGGATTCTCGTAAGGGACGCTTCTATGAACTTGTTCATCAGAGGGTAAGTTCCTGAAACAAACCCATCGCATACTCCTTTTGCTCCCAGGATTTGCCCGGGATCAAAATCGGTGGAAATCTCGACTGAAAAGGAAACTCTTGCTCCAGAAACCTTTCTCGAAAGGTCTCCCAGGAGTACGCCTATCTATCTATGGGTAGGTAAACAACTCGATAGTCTCTATAATGTCTGTAACTCCTAGACCAAAAGAAACACGAACCGGCTAATTATTGATGGTTATCGATTGATATTGTTGGGGGCGTTGCACTTCTTTCAATGTCACGGTTCTAACTTTCTTTTGTTGGGCTATCGATGACCTTGGACAGTTCAAAACGAACATCATTACCGACACCTGTATTAAATTATGTTTCCCTATGAATGGGAAATTGCTGTACGATGGAAACCGGTAGCCCCCTCGATGGTCAATAGCTCGGTTGGGTAAGGATTTTTGGCATTTTCCGACGGAAGAGCGTCGGTCAGGCCCTGAGAAGCAGTAACCACAATGCATTGGAAGGGTGCATAGCTACATAGTACGTATGAGTACAGGTAATATACGTTACCTATACCATCAGGTATGATGGGTAGCATTAATGGCAGTATAATAACAACATGGATGTAGAGGTTAGGTAATTTATAATATGTAGTAATGTGCAATGGGCAATAGCCATGGTCAGTGAAGAAGAGGCCAGCGGCATTTGTGTGGCCTAAGAAGAGCCAAGAGTGGCGCAGCATGATACAGGGATGTCTAGGAGATCACCTACCAACCGAGGAACTCTTGCAAATATTCAAAAGGTTCGGTTCATGGATGGCTCAAGACTAACTGTAAGCATGTTGCGGTGTAGATTGATGTAAACTGCGAAGGAGGCGGGCAAGGTAACATATGATAGTAGATGATACCGTTTTATGATATCTGCAGGAGAGAGACTGTTTTGACACCTGACTGTATCTCTATTTTCCGTTCACGCTCAAGTTATGGCTACAAGCGGATCTTTGCTTGTCCTGATGAATTTTTGCTTTGGATTGGGACCTCTAAGTAAGAGCAAGGAGCAAACCATGCGCTGATCGCAAAGACAGAACCTTGGAATGCAAACGTTGCTTTCCGCCGAACTGCTCCAATGGCTCATAGACGAGTTCATGGAAAAGCAAGGCAGAGGCATTCCCAGAGAAGCCAGAGATTTGGTGGTTCACTTTGACGAGGACCTGAATTTGTCAGCACCTCAGCATAGTTTTTCGCTGCTCAATGGATCATCCTCCTTTCTTTCATACATAACACTCCCTTCTTTCTAAGTCATTAATACTGTCTTCTGTTGGGAGTGACAGAACGAGATGGGGCCTCTACAGCCCTTCCATACTTGTCTTCAAAAGTCCGAAATTGAGAAGGAAGACGTGGTTGGGGAAGTTTTGAGGTAGGGCTGGCTCGGCCCCTTCATGATGGAACACCTTGTTCTCCTTTCACACTACTCCTTTGGGTATGTGACTTACGCAATCCCTTTTTCATAAATCCTTTTCTCTTAAGGTTTCTAAGATATCCTCTCTAGACGTCTCTAAACATATTGCCAATCCAAAACAGAAGTCAACGATTCGCAAAGCCATTTGTCCGTGAAATTGCGTCATGAGCCATGAAATCGCACGTTAAACACATTGGCCGCTATCGTAAACGATATCTGATATGTGATATTTTATAATCTTTGCGGCAAACAGAAAGAAACCAAATTGGGAACTATTACAGTAATGGCGTTTACCGATGTGTAAGAATAAAAAGAAAAGAGAATAAGGGGAATGTAAGGCTTCGTGAACTATGGTGCAAGGTGGGGGAAGGGAGGAAGGTTTCCTACTAGGAATTTGGTGGTAAAGAGCTCTCCGATCACTTTAAGCCGTGTAGACTATAGGCAACATTGTCTAGGAGGGGACAAGGTCCTCCAACAAAGGATCGGTAGCCGAAGATGAAAGGAGATGAACATCCGTTGAACTCGTCAGAGGGGACCAACTTGGGCATTTCCACGTCCTGTACAATATTCTTGTCTAGTTGTTTGTTGAATATGTTCCAACGGTAGTGGTGTAGCGCCAAAAGGCACACTGTCGCACGGATGGTCTAAGGATCGAGCCTTGAATTGTTTCTACGCTAAACCAGCCACACCCTTCAATCCTCCACGGTCGGCCACTTGGTAGCACACCCGCACGAAAGTGTGAAAGTGCTGATTTGTACTGGTTGGTCACCGCAAGTCATTGTATAGACCACATTCAAATACTACTACTTTCCTAATTGTATCCCAGTGCAGGGCGTATCCCAAAAACTCGATTGATCGAAGCCAAAAGGCCTTGTCCATTTTTATCGATTGATTGGTAAACAACTTCTGTGTAAGATTCGAACAGCGATCATTTGGGATTAGACTACTTCCCAAAAGGGACCCACTGTCTTCCTAGTCCCGAATGAATACCCTTCAGATGCACCATGCGGGTATGATGAATGTCCTAGGGGAAGAAATCTGAATTTTTTCTCTAAAGAAATTTGATAAGATGGGATCACAGTTCAGAACGAAAAGTTCTTTGATTTGGGTGAACCACTTTTTTTTGATTATGTCATCTTTTCCGAAGGATTTTATGAAATTGCCTGACATTTGGTCTCTTTTTCATTCTGAAAGATGATTCACTTCAACGACTCACTTGAGTTAGTCGCCAACGTCTAAAAACTCGAAAACGCAATTGAAGTTAAGTGGGCTCTGAATGTGCTTTTATTAGTTGCCGTTCGTGGGGAGTTTGAGTTTTTGATGGAAACACCAATTCTTTCTTTTTATCACACACGATACCTATTGAGAATTTTATTTCTTCTGCTTTTCGAGAACACTCTTTAAGCCACCCCGTGGAGGTCGGTCACCGTAGCAGCATGCTAGGCCTGAGGTAATAACCATTAGAGACTCGATCCCCACACCATCTGCGGGATAGTGCGCCTTTTACCACTGCCCTATACCACTACAATCCGAGTTAGCCAGTAGAATTGAAAAACATTTTCAATCAGCAGCTACCCAGTAATAAGCCTATAACGGCCTATCAAAGTGGAGATATAAGAAAAGGAAACCTTGACAATTAGTTAAGTTGATTTTTCCTTCACTTGAGGCTACCGTCAGAATCATTATCATTTCTTATCATTTACGGACTATCATTTTCTATCATACCTTGCCTCAATGACAAATGACAATCAACAAATCCACAGTGGGTCTGAAATGATCTTCACTGCAACTAGGGAATGTCCCATCGGATATAAAATTTTCTGGGGATTCTTGGAAGCCTTATTCCTAGCTTAGCAGTAGCGGTAGCAGCTTAGCAAACCCTTGTAAGACATTGCTAATGACTCGCGGGAAGTGCTGAAGTGAAATTCAAGCCGGCAGTTCTTGCCCTCTCAGTCACGGCCTCATAAAAAGGGTTCTGGATTCCGTCGATCGGATGAGCCGGATTAAGAAACCCGTACATACTCTCTTGACACTCGGAAGCATCCTTTTGCGCTGATAATTTTCCCATCCACTTATCGCGCTTAACCACACTGATGCAGCTCTTCAGCTGTATGGCCTCGTTCCACAGCCCGTTTATGTAAAAAACTGGTTTACCCAACCGTTCAAGTATGTACAGTGGTCACCGTTGTCGAGTGTCATTGCCATATTCATCGCATACCACGACATCTTGTCAATTACTTCAATGTTTTGAAGTATCACAGACAATCGAGGGAAACCACTAAAAGACCACTACAAACTCTCACTTTCTCGAACCATCGAAGAGATGAGTCACAATCTCAAAAAGTGATCATTCAACCTTAATTTCGATGTATGCACAGTAAGAGCGCTCCGATGATGCATCACAAGGAGCCATCCCACTTCTGATACCCCAATTGCTCCGTCTTTATTACCTGATTTCCCCGCTGGGATCACCTCACCACATACGCGTTAAAACCATCACACTATAATTCTGAAAGGAAGTCGAATGCAGGGCGCATCCCTCAAGCACTGTTCTTTTATTTACTGTGTGATACTGTTGGAAAATCGAATTTGTTTTCTGCTTCCGTGTCAATGTATGGAATTTCCTTCGGATAGGAAGAAATGACATAGGAAACGGGTTTTTTGTCCCTGTAGTGATAGCGATCGCCTTATGGATGATTGATAATCAGCGAAGCCGGTTCCGGTCGTGTACAGGCAATGTGCCAAGGCATGGCTCATTGTCGTTCCACTGAATCACGTTGTTGTCGTTCGGAAAAATGGCATCAACCATTTTCGACTGATTCAATTCCAGAAGAGTCATTTTGTGTCCAGAACAGCCTCAAATGACCCACCGTGTTTGGCGGTGCTTCCTAGCTGGAAAATCGGCGGAATATTGTAAAACCCTGTTGAAATTAGGTGTCATACGCATGGTTTTACGATCGCTTCGACGTTTCTGTTGCGGGGCGCCGATTGAATTGCAGATTCGATTCGATGACCTTAAGGTGAAGAGGTGCTCTGGGAAGACGCTCTTAATTGGCTCGTAACCTTCGCTTTTCATCATTTCACCAGTTTACAGTATTTACGGAGGTAATGAAACCAGTTTATTGGCAGCCAGTGAGAATCATAAAGCGACAGCGTCGAGTGGATGCCGTCGTCACCCCCGCGCAGTTGTTCATTGAGCGGCATGATTAGAAACGAACGTTTTTCGATGGTGTTACTGGTAGAATGTTAGGTTTTTATAGAAATGTAATTGAGGAGGAAAGCGTAACATACCGCAGCACTCTCCATTGAAGAGGAATCGGGGGTTTAATCAGGCGTCCGGGATACGCCACGCATATGATGTCTGGATCAAAAAAGCCCTAATCTTGAATGGCATCAATGAGCATAATGAGTAACGTGTTTTTGCCCAACTAGCACTTCCTACCAAAAATGGCTCTTTTTTGAGGACGTGAGTTCAAGAATCTCGCAGACCCAACCACCTGTAAGGCCTACTGTAAGGTATGGCTATTGATTTCCTTGGACTGTGTACTGTGCCAGTGTCCCGGGTAAGGTGCTCTTGGGAGGGAACCGGTAGATGAATCATAGATCCTTGAGTCGAAGAATCAAAGATCATTGCGAAGAGCACCTCATATACCCGAGGTCACATAATAGGAGAATATTGTTTGGCTCGTCTTCGAACACAACAAGTTGATGTGTTGAAGTACTCGAGAAATGACGGTAGTGACGAAAACTGTCGCTTTATTGTTGCTTTATACTCTCTTGGACCAGAAAGGGTCCACCAGCTGCCGTTGATACTCTCTTCCACGACAAGCCATTTATTGGAAGCCAGAATATTTTGTTTAGAAATGAAAACTTACTCGAACACCGCCTGTCTTGTACTGTAGAAGCCAAATGCCCACAAATCCCGTTGTGATACCGAGTTGGAACTGATTTGAAAGAGCCATCGCAATAGGAAACTGTGGATTATTCAATTATTTACCTATCTATTCGCTTGTTTGTTTATTTGTATAAACATCAAAGGGCCCGCAAAATCATACAAAGCAAATGACGCAAGCAATATGGTCAAACGGAATGACAAGAAAAACGGTTTATTGGAAACCGACAGACTTTCTTCTTCTCTAATTTTGAAACCGTGCCATTTGACGAAATAAGGTTTGTGTAGAGGAGCGTGGCCTGAACTGGACCCGAGGAATACTGGAATGTCAACTTGTTAATATCGATAGATGACTGCCTGAAGTTTATTGAAGTCCCTTGATGGTTTTTTCGAAACTTATCTGATGCAAGTAATTTCCCATGTTTTCAACATAGCAGGGCCTATTCTCTAGTAATCATCTAGCTGCAGACTTCGGCAACTTTTACTTCCTCCGACTTTGCCCTGGAACTGGAAACTATTTTTTCCAGTTTCAGCAGTTAGCTCAGTGAGTTACGGTATGATGGAGATTATCCCAAAGCTGGTTGAGAAAGTTGCAAAGTAAACGTGATTAGGGACCGTAAATCGTTAGAACAATATTGTAGAAAAAGTTCGTTGATACAAAGAACGATCTGTCTTTTTTGGGGCTTTTGAATTTTTTTGGAAACCGGCTGTGCGCAGTCATTTTTCACATTCCGCCTCTGCTCTGTTGCGATGTATTGCTGCATTCCGATAGCAGCCGTAGTAACCAGGAATTTACACAACAATGTTGTACGTCATCGAAAATTTATCGGTTGATCTCCTTTTCATCGCACTAATAGGATTCTTCGCTACTTCCTTCGCCCTGATGTCACTGACGGTTCTTGGGCTAGCAAGGGGCAATACATGAGCCATTGAGCAAACCTTCGGGACTGTTAGAATATACTGCTGCTGCTCTGGAGACAAAGATGGAGGGAGCAATGACAGATGACACTTCTAGGTACCACACACACAGTTCAGAAATCAACCTTACCATTAGATCAAATCTTATTGATGGCAAACAGACCCTATACGATTTTGAGTGGGTGACCGGTACCACTAGACTAATACTTGAGGAGACCGATAACCTTATGGGGCTAGACATTACCCGATTATCAATGAAGGCACAGACCACGACAAGTTTGAGGTGCTCTTCTTAAAGGCACAGTTCACGATAATTTTGGGTAATCCAGATTATGATGAAAAATGGAGGACAAGATTGAAACTAGCGCGACTGAGGTGAAGAGACTGCGTGCATTGGTGTTTCCAAAGTGAAAAAGGCTTCGAAAAAACCGATAAAAAGAGGGCTGGACGAGAATGAAAACAGAAAAATGAAGAAGAGTGGGGCGCCCGGACGAGCTAAACAGTGCGTTTCACTGCGCGTGTGGGTCCTGATGCGAATAACAGACAATGGTAAGCCAAAATTCATTCCCTCATAAGCATAAATAAACAAAAAAACCCTAGTAACAGCAAAAGTAGCTCATCTTTTTCAGCCTCTAGGAGTAGGAAATTAAACAAGGGATCGCGGCAGCAAAAAGAATAACAGAGGAAAAAAGAATGGGAGAAAAACATCGCCTCATCACTCGGCGATTAGCTGATTGTGCGTGGATCCTAGAACGAATGATAGCAGTCTGTATTGTCTCGACCCTCGTCTAACGTGACACAAATCGAGGGGCGGGAAAGCGAACTACGGCAGCAACGGGGCTTCCGCTATGCCCTACGCGCCGAGATTGTGGGAGCGAGAGGGTCCCTTCTACCACCCATGGGAGGCGCTGAGTATTCCTAAAGGAAGAACTCAGTAACCTTTTTTATCGTGAACCGTGCGTTTGAGTTGAAAAGTGGAAAAGTTCAAGTGTTGGTGAGAATAATGCATCGGAGACGAAGGAAGCGAAAACTTCCGCGGTCTCAGCAAAAGGCTTCTCAAAGTAGTGAAAATAGAGGTTGCACGAGATTACCATGACGGAAACAGCATGGAAAGCGTGCTTGAACGAGATTTCTGTTGTTGGATTTGCGTGAAGAACTGGCTGCATCAGGGCAACAACCTACGAAGTTGCCTTCCACTGTCGTCATCTGTCAGATCTAATTCTTTTGAATGTCCAGCATGGGTGTCCCTTGTGAAGGGCGCCCCTTCTACAACGTCGGGTTGTTGAATTCGTCCTCCTTTGGGTGTGGCACGCAGCCAGTGCAAGCTTTGATCTACAATAACGCCCTATCTAGGCCGTTTCCCAGAGCGTTGGCGGGAGGATGAGCACAAATCTATCTCGGGAAGGAATCTCAGAGACAATTTCTATCGTGAGCTCTGCCTTTGACCAAGTGATCACCTTGGACCCGACCAACATAGTAGTGGTACAGGCATACCTCATTGCTATCCTGTTTATTCCATTTTATGACCGATATCAAGACATCAACTCTCTACCACCTTCTTCGCGTCACCTGTGCACTTCAATAGTTACGCACCTTTCGTTTAAATTATGTAAACACCCTCTCAAGATTACTGGAACGCTTTTACATGAGTTGGAAACACAGTCGGTAATTAGCCTGCCAATTTTCCCCTGAAGTCTGAAGACAAATCACTTACGTACTATGGGTGCTCGAAAAGTTCCGATCCTCTCCAACACATTTTTCCAGCTACACTTTAGTATGGCCGTAGATCAATGGAGTCTGATGGATTCTAGGATGAAATTGGGTGGATAAAAGCAATGATTCGTCATAATCCAAGCCTCCAAGATATCCTAAACCTCGGTCTCTTAGGTGTTCTTGGAAATCGTTGTGCCGGACTCCATAGGGGGGAATCGTCTGCCCATGATCCAATTGGAGCTGTTGGGTCTATCAAAATCAGTACATGGGAGATAGGTTCAAAACAACTATCGATATCCTCAGAGAAAAGAAAATTTCAGTCAGATCTGCACTCGCTGTGAGGTTCGAAAGTCGGCTTTGGTATTATCCTTCATTCTGAGCCACCATCGACTTTTGCTGCTGACTCTCTTCATCCACATACCTCCTTGTCTTCTCCCTGTCTGCTTTCTTTGACTCATAGCCACCAATTTTGCTATAACTTTTGCTTGCCTCTTTGTTAGTTAAGCCACCAAAATAAGCGAAAGTATGGCTCCTATACGGCGGAGTATGAACGCGGCTTAAGATACTTCCATTTAAAATAAATCTTCTACCTTTTCCTCATATATTTTATATAATATACTATTCATAGACATTGATCTCAGAGGCAACTTTACTTTCCTTTCAGGTTTTTGGATCAATCTATTGGGATGAGTACGAGACATGCAAAAACGATGCCGATTACGGTAATACGACACTGGTCTGCGATCCATCACATCGACTTGCTAACTCGACGACGGAAAAGTTGACAGATATGTTACGGAAGTTGCAGTCACGTATTGGGTTGGTTATTCAGGTTATTACTCACTTCTCAGCCCATAATTAAATCTCGGTTCATTTCGGCATGATCATAGCTTTCTTTGCGCCTTCTATGTATGCGTTCATTAATTGGGATTTCAATATTGATGAAGGACCGACCTTATATGCTTAAGTACTAGTAAATTCACCTTTTCGGAATCTTTTAAGTCTCGAATCACGATCCTTTACAGATGACTTTTTCAAATTGCAAAAAGAACCTGTAAGAAATAGGCACCTGAAGCGGTGACAGAAAAAGGGCTCATCTCAGAATTAGCACACGTCGGGCTTCTGGTAGGCACCCTGAGTTACGAAATTTTCGAGATGCCCCTCGCGGACCCATAACGGGGCTCACGGACGAGGTAAGCAAACCAGCCCGTCTGGCCCTTCTGCTGGATGCATTTCCTTATTCTTCGATTCTGTTTAAGGGTCTCATAATCCACTCAGGGAACGTACGTGGGGAGTCGCGTTTAAATCCCAGGTGAAAGTTCTTTATACGGTGTACATAGGGCTGCCGTGCAACTGTGACAGTATGGTGTGCTTTAACAGTTGATTCATATATTCGCCCAATGTCTTCCACATAATAACAAGGAAGTGTCTCCCCATGGGATTTAAAAGCGACTCCCCACGTACATTCCTTGAGTGGGATAATGAGACCTTTGAACAGAATCGAAGAATAAGGAAATGCATCCAGCAGAAGGGCCAAACTGGCTGGTTTGCTTATCTCCTCAGGGACGCTCTAGGTAGACATCTAGCTCACCCGGATGCTTTCACACTCGTAAGGCTTGGGTTAATCTGTATTCGTTCAGTTTGGAGCCGTCTCTAGGCATGAAGATCAGGCCTTTTCACCCTTTTCCGATTAATTCATTATCAAGTTCGCTATGAAGACTGTTATGATAAATTTTGATTAGGAATGTTATACCAATGCTCCTCAGAATGAAAAATCGTATTGAGGCGCAGAAAATTTAAATTTTATCTTTATTATTACCTTTTCGTCTGTTCGAGGTTGGTTATTTGGTACTATACATGTTTCGAAGAGAGAGCGCTGGATTCTACAGGCGGAGTGACAGTATAGTCCACGCGTTCACGATTCTGAATGGAGTTCGCATAAGGGAAACCTCCCAGAACAAGTCTGTTCCGCGCTAAAAGACATCGATTTTACACTTGTTTTAGATTAGAAGGAGTGAATTTTCAAGGATGGTGACCCGGTGATATCGTAACGCTTCTATTAAGCGATTTGGAAAACATAAACATTCTATGGTTTGGGTGGAAGCAGATTCATATCGAAATGTATTCATTTCATTACAGGAAGTGTTTACATTCTGCATTTGGATGACCACTTGATTTTATTGAAAGCCCCTCTTCGCAATCGTTTTTGGAGATCTGAACGTTTCTGACAACTGGTTTAAAAGAAGTCATAGATCATGGCATGATGACAAACTTTTAAAAATGCTTATCGGAGCATCGAATTGTTCAACATTCCCGAAGAAGTGCAACGTTAAAAATGTGGTTCGGGCGGAGGGGAAACTTATCGACCTTTGTCGGGATTCTCTACGATTTTTCCATATCAAGATAACTCTACTAGAGTAGGGCGGTGGGGCAAGTGGTGCACTATCACACACGCACGGTCTGGGGATTGAGTCCTGGATCCATATTCCCCTAAGCCAACCAAGTATCTATCCCCCGGGGTCGTTCACTTCAAACCAGACTCGTCTGGGAGGATAAACGCACCAACTTTGATCACATTCGCTCTCAAAACGCAACTACGATTCTGAATGCAAGTCAAATACGTGGCGCACGCTGATACGGAATTGACGCCAAAA
Organism: Haemonchus contortus; assembly: GCA_000469685.2. Taxonomy (NCBI): domain Eukaryota; kingdom Metazoa; phylum Nematoda; class Chromadorea; order Rhabditida; family Trichostrongylidae; genus Haemonchus; species Haemonchus contortus. The sequence goes on along the minus strand of LS997562.1, from coordinate 20,541,279 downwards.
ATTCTAGACTCAGACTGGTAAAGTATTCCTCTTCCGGTGTGTAATTATGTGACTCCAGTTCAACCTTTGAGTTTATAAAATTTCACCCAAACAGTGATAGTGACTGGTAGCGTTGGGCGGCAATGGAACAACCAGCGGAACATCCCAAAACTCTACGATCACGTAGCATCTGTCATTCCGTCTCTGAAGGACGTTATCCCCTTCTTTTTCTTCTCTATGTCCTGACGATTCACCATTTACCTTCACGATTATATCCGAAAATGTCACTATTTGTTAGCTGAGATGGGGACAGAGGTTCTTTTTTCATTCGATGAAAGGCACAGGTTTTCATGTAAACCCGAAAAGGGCAGTTTTTCATAACCCAGATAGAGCAGGTTGTTTTTATAACCGTGACGAGGGGATTTTTATTACCAAAAAACAGGTTTTTATTAGTGATCAACAAAATAAAATCGAATCATGCCCTATTTATAAAACTAACACCCAGTTGCCAATGCAGCGGTATGTGGGAACTGTCCTAAGGGGATATTTCCATCAGCACAACAAAAAATGAACCCAGTGATGAACCTCACTAATCACAATTACTGGAAGAACTAAAGTTCGTATCTTTAATAGTTCACTTTACTTACAAAATAGCACTTTCCCACTACCAACGCCGAGCAAAAAATGGGTGGTTACAGGGAGACTAAGAGTGGGGAATATCTTTTAAGCAGATCACAACCAGATGAAACTGAGCTTACTCGGTCAGGAAAAAATTTTTGAAACAGCTAACCCTTTTTTCTTTGTTTGTTTACGGTCCAAGATTGGGTCCACGGCGAGATTAGGGTTCCTGCAGTGAAAATACGGTCTCGGATAAACTGAACACTATCATCTCTCAATATACGTCATGCATCTGGATTAGAATGGATTTTGAAGGTTAGCGAATACCCTATGTCTAATACTGCATTGCCCTTCTGGCATCCACTGCTAGATAATTGGTTAACCTAAAAACCGAGCCACCATCCCTGATCTAACCGTAGAAGGACAACTCCCTGAATCGTTCAGTGATGTTCTACTGCTGTAGGTCGAAGTCAAATGGCTATTTGAAGAGATTTAATCAATCTTCAGGAACCTTTCCACAGCAAATAACTAGTTAAATTTTACCATTAGGTCGTATCCATCCAGATACCTATTCAAATTCGAACCATCCAATCCCCTCTTCACGCTCGAACTATGTAACTATACGATAGGAGCTAGCCAAATGAAGCAATGTCTCCATTAGCAAGACCCCTAGATGGAATCTGCAGAATTGAAAAAAAGACTTGAACTCGGTGAAACTGAAGGAAAACTCGAATCGAGAACAGATTTGGACTAGACGAAGGGGTCCTAAGACTCGAGTCACTACCGTATCTCCTTTTTTACTTACTTAATACCGCATCGATGCCACTGGTGGTCTAGAAAGAGATCAGTTAGTAACTTCTCAAAGGCATACTGCAGTTTTATATCCTAGTCACTACATCCTATCGGAATGCGACACATTGCAACGGAGCAGAGTTGGTATTGGGAAAAATTGGCTGCTGCGCACGGTTTTAGTGGTCAGAAACTGAATAGATTCACTTACTAGCTTCAGAAACCCCTGGGAACAGAAGGTTGATGTCATCCCCCCCCCCCGTAGAGTTCAAGTTATGCAAATGGGGCTGGTCATCACTTTCCTTCATCTGATTGTGCTTTGTTGTAGATGCGAATGTGTGGATGGCTGTCGCCGTGCCGACGGTCGTGACAACTTCATCGGCTTACTTCATGTGACGAACACGAAGAATGTCAGCGGAGAAAGTGTTAACCTTAGTAGTGCTTAGTCGTAGTTTTAGTTATAACTTTATAATCGCTATCAGGAAACTCTGATTCTGAATATGATTTTCCAGACGGACGACTTGAAAGCTGATATGGAAAGAGAGTATGCAGCGGCAAAACTCGGAAATGTCACTTGTGATCATGGATTACTGCTTGTCTACCTCAAAGACTCACAAAAGGTACTTCTTAGTAAAGTTGACCATATTACAACATCAAAAGCTCATCTCAAGGATTGCTCAGTACTTCGAATGTTTCCTTCAAGCCTTATTAGGGTAACAGTTCCGGGGACTACTCATCGCCAAGTCTCCAAATAACAATTTTGAGCTCAGGCCGTCCTTCTAACATACATAGGCCTTCCCATATGAACCAACATACTAGAACTACTACAACAGCTCTTCATCATGCCACAAGTGCTACAACGTAGTTGAACTGTAGTACTACCGCACCTTCCATTCTATTCCAGTGAGCTTGACCCATGCAATTACTGAATCCAGAGTGAGAGCTGGACCAAACTTTCATCCATTTTACATTTCGGTTCACATTACTTTTGAACGGTATCAAGTAGAGTCTGTAAGGTTGCCAGGAACTTCTGCGGGTCCAACCTGATGGATCTACGTATTTCATAGGTGGCAGTCATTGATTCTTCTGAGTGAATTTCTGAAACGATGGCATAGGCTTCAAAAAACATGAGCCAAAAGTCAAAGACTACCTGATTACCCGGGTGGTGAATAGCTTTTTGAACTCAGGAATTCCAAAAATTTCTTGGATATTTTCGCGAAACCTTCAAATCCCATTACCTACCATATTTTCCACAAAAGAAATTTTTCAGAAACAGAAATTCTTTCATTCTAGAAACATTGCCAATTTCACACTTCTAGTAGATTTTTTACCGAAATTTTCATCAATTAATGAAGGAGCAGTATCAGCCCGCACTCATGCTCATTCTACTACCACGGAACGGGACAGAACCCTATTGGCTGATGCAAGATCACCTATTTGGTCACCTGAATTATCTAACGAGGGATCTGAGTTAGGAGGTGATTTACTTGTTTTTTAAGAGCCCGCTGCTGGATATAAGTGGGTTACTTTGTTCCGATGTTGAATTTCAGCGTAGGCCGCAGTTTTCCATCTGCATATAAATGAAGAGGCTCTGCGATACCGCGTCCTACTCTGATCCATTTTGAAAGAAAACGTCGGTACCCATATCGTTCAATGCCACCCTGCAACATGACCGACTTGGTGGTTTTCTGCAGTTTTTTGTAACTGAACGGAGCCCCTACGCATTGCTGAGCAGAACGCTTGAACAAGAGGTTGACGGGGACTAATATCGTAGCTGTGCTGCCAGGGAGGGCACCGCATTTCTCACCCCTTACAAACCCACTCCAACCATCAGCTTCGGTTTCCCACTGGCGTTCCATCCATAGCTCTTCAGCAACCACGACCACAACCTAGTGACCTTGAGGGACTTTCGCATGTGAACTGCGGCGAAAAACAGCAATTGACAAATAACAACATGTCAAAACAGGTAGTATCAAAAGCTTACGGGTTTATGGTTCAATGGCGACTTTGACTAACCGGCTCAATCGCGGTCATACGTGTGAAGGTTGATAAGCTACGATTGAACTGTCATTTAAAAAAACTAGAAGAGTGGGGATTGAGGGGTTAGGTCTGGGAGCACGGTGCTGGGAAAGCACAAGCACGGGTTCGCATTCAGTCCCAGGCTATGTGTTTTACCCATTACTCAGTTTTTGTGAGGATACGTGAAGTTTCTAGCAAGGATTCGAGATTTGTTGCCGTGGCACGTCCTAGAAAACAGGCGATTCGCTTAGTAAGGAAGAGCGAGTTAAAACCCTGGGGAAACGTTCGAGCTTTTTCAAGCCAGGTTTTATTTCTTGCATTTTCGACCCGTTTACTTACTTTATTTATCAAATTCATATTATTGGCTATGATGCCACTTAATGGGTTACTCTGACGACAGCTATCAACCCGAGTCTGGAGTAATATAACTCCGTTTATGAGCCGTTCAGCGGCGTAACGTTCTCAGCCGTTCTCACAGCTGGAACTTCAAGCTCACATTTGGCAATTACTGGGTGAATTTCTCAGCGAAAGATTTATGAACCCCGATCGCGAGGTATCACACGCAATTAGGTTGTCCAAGTGTCAGGGCACTGACAAATGAACGCCGACAAGGCCATCCCTACGGCACCACCCGCTGAGGGAGGAGCCCGACGATTTTGACCTTGTCATTCGAATCCTCAGTGTGGTTAAATCTAGCGGCAACTAAAGCGAGGGAACACCAAAAAAATTCGAAGTCGTCATTGAAACCACCTTGATCGTATCGCACGGTATCAGAAGACCTGAGAGAAAAATTCTTGATCGCGGGCAGCGATGATTCTTACCTTCTTATACCAGACTTCCGTTGGATCCAGATCAGCGGGTTACTTTTCTTCCAGTACTTATGATGAACAAGAAGCATCGGTCGATATCCAATCGTCGCCCTCGAAGAAATTTTCTCAACTTTCGAAAAAGCGATATATGACTTGCTGATGGCAAGCACTCGTACCTTCCGAAAACTGCTCAGAAGTATTTAAGAAACAATAAATAAAGTGAACCGAACAAACGGAGTGAACATAACTATCGGCACACCTTGTGAGCAAGGGTCTGACAGAGACATCCTGTTGATTCCTCAACTGGATTATCCTTGCTCGACAGTTTTGAGAGTGAAGCAGTAACATATTCTGTTCAAAATCCTGGAAAACAAAATGGTGGAGGCAATCACCTACAGCTCCAGAAGTGAGCGTTGAATTCGAAGCAGCCTGAATTATCGAAAAACTCATTGACTGTCGAAATTTATTGACCAACTGAATTGTGAGAGAGAACGTTAAAGAGGACCTCCTGAAAAAAGGGGGAGACGAACAGTTGGATCGCTCTTCCTACAGTTCTTCTGCTCACTACGGCTATTTTTATTCAAACTGATCAAAATGTGCCTAATTTGTTGGTGTTCGGAGTATGGCCCTTGATATGATCACCCACAGATGGTGAGTAAAGGACAAGGGTTTCACTTGGCATATAATCCGAGTAAATAGAATAACTTCAAAGAGCTCTGAAGGGAGTCAAAGAGGAATTAATAAGTGGAAGTAAATCGAGTTGAGACGCACACGAAAATGAGTCCTCGACAATACCGTTGAAAGGTTCTTTTTTACCTTCATTACATGCCCATTTGAATAGGATCACTTTTGCAGACATCGACCTGGGTGTTCAGACAGCATATCACTCAGATGGGGCACATCTCGTGAAAGAAGTATCCTCAGAAAGTCGGTGTGATAGGTCGGAGTGGTCAGAAAGAGACAGCGAATCCGTCTGTCTAACCGGAGAACTGACCGAAGCTGCTCCAACTGCACCACACCCAGTTTAGGCACACCTCATGAACGGATGAGCCTCAGGAGGTGAATGAGAGAAGTCGGACGATGACAGCACTTCCACCAACTCGCTCGCAAAGCATTTATGTAGCACGTTCACAGCCTTCTAAGGCGGTTAAATGTAAAGAATGGGCAATAACAAGAACTTTTCAACTCTAAATAGTAACGGAACTTGTTTGACTGTAAATTCCTTGCTATTACTGCATACATATTGAAAGATCTTCTGAATCTTTCACAGTTGAGTCATTTTTCGAGCGAGGGTACTCTTGCTATACGTATCTTACGACCCATTGAGTTCTGCGAGCATGGACTACTTTCAGTGATAGTTCTGAGGAGATCTTGCACACCTTCACTACCAACTTTCTGTCGGATACTCCTTAGATACCAGAAAAAACAAGTTGAAAAATAGAAAATAGGAAAAATAAACTGGCTCTTAGTCTGAGACTCGGTAGATCCGCCATATTTCGGAGCCTTCCCCAATTTTGCCTTCACTCTAGCCAGAAGATTCATGAAACCCGTTATCATTCTGTCGGAAACTTTTTTTGAGTTGCTGCGGTAAGCAAGTCCTGAAAACCCCGAAATTTTTCAAATAAACCGAATTACAGTGGAATGGTGATTGTGCTGTGAAGCAATCTGTGTTCCTCGTATTGGTATGCTCATATAGTTCCGAGTGAAATCAAGTCGCAACCCCACACGTTCGCTTGGGGATGACATCGCTCAATTGCTTGGCTCCAGACTTTCTGCCGGACAGTTCCTGCTTGAAGTAGCTCAGTTGACAGGGGAGTTCCCTTTATAGGAAGGTGCGAAGGACCAATTTCAGAATGTCATCCCCCCCCCCCCTTTTACATCAGTCATAAATCCTGCCGGGTTGTAGAGCATTTGACGACATTGAGGGAGTTTAGAACAGAACCTTAGGATAAAACTTATTAAAACTCATAGCGGTGATGTCCCATGTAATCTTTACTGGCCCCCTTTTCTTAATAAAGTTAATTTTATGCAGATCTGCTCAGGACCACCTGAAACATGAACTCTGGTCTCATCCAATGGTCCGTGCTTGTTGGATGTATGTCAAGTAGTTCTTAATTGCCCGATCGTCTGAGCATTCAAACGATTCGGTTTGATCCGAGAAATCGAAGTCTTCGCATCGGTTTATCCCTCTTGTCTCTACAGCTTTACATAGTTGGAATGGATGTAAACACGAGATTCTGCCCCCACCACCTCTTTTACTTGTTTGTCAGTGTCTTTTACATCTCTCAACAATCTTCCTTACAAAAGGATTCACAGTTTGTAAGGAAAAGTAAATAAACAAAGGAAGGCCGCCATGTTCTCAGATCTTATATCCTAGTTCCTCTTAACCCCTCCCTTTTCACCCTCCTTCCTATCTTCCAAAGAAAAAATCAACAAATCAACAGAAGTCAATGATTCCATTTACCTTGACTCAAATCTCATATTTCCTATGAATAAAGAAATAATCAGTTAATTGACTTCAAATAATTTATTTTGTTAGCCCTGTTTCCCATGTAAACCCTCAACATTTCTGAAGGTTTAGACCTGCATGCCTTTCTATTCCTGCATTATTACATGAATAGTTGTTAAGAAAATATTTCCGTACAGTTAGGCCAACTCATGCGCTATCCGACATGACAACAGCGGCGAAGAAGTTTCTGAACAAAGGATGTCGCTCAAACTTGCGAAAACTTTCTCAGGTGACTTTTCGGCAACAACACGCTCCCGTGACCGCCCAGGCTCTCTTCACTAGTTCCTTGAAAGTTCCCTTATTGTCATCCGCTTATAGTCGTCCTGTATAATGCTAGAAAACCTATCTCCTCTATTTTTTCCGCGTTCGAGTTCGATTCAGAAAAATCAGCTCGAACTTGTGTTCTGAAGAGCATTTGGAAGGAATGCCTCCAGCAAAATTTCTTCGTCTTCTTACATATTCAGCTGATCGTGGGACGTACTGGGTTATGGGAATATCTACAGACAAACACTCATAGAAGAGTTTGAGGGAATAGAGAGACCTCTTCTTACTCCTTTACATGTTCTGAGTTCTTTAGATTGTGCGTCTGAAAGTGGGGCTTTTCCAGCACTAAGCTCTTACTTCAGAGATCCCCGAAGTGTATAGTGCAATCTGCTTTGCTCGAAGGATAAAATAAGGGGCGAATCCTTGAGGGTTTCTATCCCGTCAGAGGGATGCACCGCATTCGATTTCCATTCGGAATCGTGGTGGCGTATTGAAAGCGTATGTGGCCTATACAGTGAATTGCTGTGGCCAACCGATGTAAAAGTCAGTGGTTTACCCTCCCAGACGAGTCTGATACCAACCAACCATCAAGGCTGGGCCTCTAAGCAGATATCTATCCAGGATTCGAACCCGTCACCATGCGTGTGATATTGCGCCGCTTGCCACTATACCAGCTGCTTTTGGCAATACGTTTCATTTGACTGTTCTAATGATATTCTTCTAGAGGGAGTGACTTGCTTATAGGAGGCATACGACTAGTTAGTTTCCTTTCAGTTTTTCGTTAGAGTTCCGCATCCGAAAGCTTCACATTTACGTTTTGCCCTATATGGAGTCCTCCAAAAAAAAAAATTCATCAAAATCATATTGACTGTTCTGCATGTACTGCTTTTTATATTTTCTATAATACTTCTTCATAAATGTTAGTTTTACTTATGGATGCGCAGACAGTTCTCTTCGTTCCAATCATTCCGATCATTCAAAGGCAACATGTGACTGGCATCACACGCCCTTGATCACTTCCCTCATCATTTCACTTTTCTCCTAACAACCCTGCAACCCCACCTCCTCTAGCCCCACAGCCTTCTGCTCATTTCCATGAAATAAGCGCTCACACGCACTTTTTTGTTTCCATAGAACAAAATATATTACATAATCCTGTTCAAGTCATTTTCAATTCCAAAAACGGGAATTCAGAAAACAACTCATTTTATATTTCTTTCAGAAGGAGAATTCGTTTCATATTCCTTTCTAGGCGTATTTTTCAATTTACTATCATGGAGCACACTTGTGGTAGTGGAGGAGGGGAGAGGTATGTAGGAAGAGGACTTAACGTCGTGGATAGCAATGGTTGACTAGAATAAATCGTAGTGGATCCTGGCTTGGGCGTATTCCTCTATAGAGCAAGGCTTCGTCTCATATCATATAAAAACATGGCTAGGATAGAATTTAGTATTACACAGTAAGGGCGAAAACAGGGCAGAGGTGATGTAGTGGCAAGTGGCGCACTATCCCACTCCTATGGCCACAGGTTCAAACCCCGGTTGATATCCATCTAAGTCAATCAAGCCGTCCATCCTTCCGTAGTCGGTTACTTGGTACCAGGCTCGCCTGGAATCTGGGACTAGCTAAAAGCCCTAATCGGCTGGGCCAACGCCGTCATTGTGTAGACCTTATACGCATTCGTTAAGTCCTTTAGATTCTGAATATAAGTCGAATGTGGGGCGCAACCTTCAGACGGGATTAACTAATGCTCAAAGGCTTGTCCTTCAAGGACGGAAGGGTCATTTGTTAGATTTAAAACACGAATTGCATCTATTGATCATCATCAATACTTCGGAAACCGCTGGTCGATACAACCAAGAAGATTCTCATAGAAACCTTCTCCAAGTCAATCCATCAATTAAAACGCCCCTTGTTAGACTAGCGGAGGCAACTTCTTCTTTAGAATCATTTCAAACCGTTAGTGATCTATTGTGTGTCTCGCTTTGTGTTTAAGAGAGCAAGCCGACTGGCTAGGAACATGAACCGGCACATGATTGTTAGGAAACATCAATGAACGTTTTTTCCACACTTCCACTCGGGTAAACAGTCAAATGCTTAAGCTGTCTTCCCAGTTTTATGTTGACAAAACTTCTCTGTTCTTCTCCCCTTCTCTCTTGAATTCCTCCTAATTTTACAATCGTCTTCATTTTGGAACAATCCTACATCATACATCTATCTGATGTCCTCTGCACTGCTATTCTGTGCGTTTTTTAGAGAAGCCGATGTCGTTTACTGTCGCTCGCACCATTTCACCATCTGTAGTGCTTCCGGTCCGTCGTGGGTGTCGTATGAATTCTGCCTGTTGTCTAACTGACCTAGTGGTCTGGGGTTGACTCGGCTCAATTTTTGAGGATGAATCGAGTGTGTGAGGAATTTATTGAAGAATTCGGCGCTCTACGAAGCCACTCGATGTCCTATGCTTTGTAGCTGCTTTCTTTGATGGTCACGAACGAGTTGTCCGACGTGGAAGAGTAAAACGGTCCGAACTCTAAGAGTCATTATATGTAGGAGGTACCCGTACTACTATTGCCTTTTGTCTTTGCCTCACAACTAAGAAGATGTAGCCGTGCTCCAAGGGTAGCCTACAATTCCCCCGAATAGGTCCATATGTGTGCGTGGTTTCGGTTCGTAGCATAATAACACTCGGTTCATCGTATTATTATCAGTACTGATCTTTTTATTCCTGGCAACGGTAATGTACAACTCGTCTTTTTTGAGAGGTGCGGTAAATTTGACGGGCTTTATATAAGGTGTTCGAAAAGTATCTACCTGGAATTTCGCTACAATCCAGAATTTCTCAAATGTTTTGAAGGTTTCGACAGATTCAACACCCACCTTATGTACTTAACATATCCGAAATTTCCTGATGTCGTGGTTGATCCAACAAATCGAAGCTATGCTGAATTTTTTGACTCTCGAGTCTTGGAGCGTCGGAACGAGACCTGTACAGAGCAGCTCGAGAGGGGCTTCGATTCCAGTCACTAGACATAAGTTCCGATGGGCTTCATCAACGGAGTGGTTGAATTCGAACTCTTAAGGAGTTGTGTGTCGAATATGGAAAGAAATTCCGGCTACTATAGGTCCAAGTGAGGAAGAGAGCTGTGGATAGTGTCCTTATATAGCAGTTCCGTGGAATCTTTTGAAGAATTCCTGAAAAAAAAGCTGGGCTCTTGTGGAATTCTCGGCAAATACTTTTCAAAAGAGCTAATCCACTTACCGGCTTCAGGCCTAAACGATTGCTACCCAGAAAGCGCCGAGGGTCATACTTAGCTCACCGTGCCTGTTCTGTAGCTGCACGGCCATACATAATAGTTTCTACTGGTGATGAACGATTTCCATCAACAACCGTTAGCATGAAAGGGATTTCCAGAAAGAATAGTATCTCAGCCTACCCACGAACACACCGCCTTTACCGAGAAAGCCTATCGTTTTGTACTTCTACCGCTACTCGTAAATGATGGTTACGGTCATTTCCGTTCTTGAAAGTTTATTGGAAAACTCCTTAGAATCCTCTAACTGCTTGAAACCGGTTCACTTAACTTTTTTAGATAACTGGAGTTCTGCTCAAAGTCGCATTCTTGCAAAAATTCTTGTGGGAATGGTTGGGAAAGAATTAACAGCTTGTCAGTGAGACTTGGCAACTGTCTCCTCTGAAGGCATTGAGCGTATTCTCTCTACCAGTGTAATCTGAGGAGGAGGAGGAGGCAGACCAGTAAAGTGTCTATAAAGTCATTAGGCACCAGGAACTTGAATTCTCTGTTTGTTCCACCCCCAAATGGACGTGTTTACGTTGCAATTAAACTTTACGATTAATCATGATGAATTGGGATTAAACAGGAAGTGGGGCAGGGAAAGTATCGCTAACAGGAGAAAACATGTAATATCGCTGATTATGAGGTGATGTTAACGAGTCAAAACCTGTCAAACATCCTGTTCATCTCGTCCGTGTCGGGGACCTTCTGAAGAGTTTCGATTTCGATATGAGGAGAACACTGTGTACGTGCTCTGGCAGTCTCCTACTTTTCCTTTTCTTCCTGCTTCCGTTTTTGCCTTGCAGCCCTTGAATAGAGACATACCGCAGTAGAGAGCAGTCGGGCAGCCTGGAGGATGAGAGCGCATTTCAATCTTTTCTTTTCAGTCTCTCTTATTTTCCTTAGCAGCCTCTCCTTCTTGATGGCTAGCTTGATAGCATGAACGACAGGTTTCCACCCTTTTCGAAGATATTCTATGGGGTCTGATTTTTCAAATTGCGATTTTTATAGCCTTCATATAGCTTTACATAAAATCTTCAGGTCCAAAGTTAGTAGACACTCGAGGTTATCAGGACCATCTTCAGATTCTTGACCGCCCGCTTTCACCTGAATGGATAATGTTCTGGTAAGACTGGACCATCACTATGAGTCCCAAAGGTTAGGTACAAGATGGAATACAGTTATAATAACTGGGTAGCGAAGAAGATTTTTTAAGTTACTCCAAATCTATTACCACTTACGGTAGTGACAAGTCCGTGTAGTGCTATTTAGCGGTTATGCTGCTTCACATTTACAACCATAGCAAAAACCTACGTCTGTCGGATGAAACAAATCAGCATGTAGTGAGGTGGAACCTACTACGTAGAAGGCTCATTACAGGAGTAGAACTGGATCGAATAAAAGCAGTTGAATCAACGGAGTCTTTTGGTAGCACACCCAACTTTTCCGTCAAATACTCAAACCTCTGATTTCACCCTCAAAAAGGGATTTTGTAAGTGACTGTCCTAACTCTTTATTAGCAGTCCTCAATAGATAGCACGTAAAACCATATTAGCGCTCTTCAATGTAGATATTCTACGGAGGGGAGGGGCTCTTCCCAGGCAACTGTTAGGCTACGGAGGGGAGGGGCTCTTCCCAGGCAACTGTTCGGCACTCGAGTTTTGAAAATTCCGATCAACACGAAGACAGAATTTTCTACTTCTAAGATTCTTTGGACGAGTTAGCTCGGCTGATGACACAACTGTACTTTCATCAAGGTCCTGTTCTGTTCCGAGATATTTAAATTGAAATGTTTTGACTGATTGGGGAGCTGCTCTTAGTTTGCTATCCTTCCTATGAGAAAGATCTGGAAGCATAACTGAACAGCCCCCTGAACCCTCAGTGGGAGACGGGCAGTAGGAACCATTCTGAGTAATCGATCGGCCGCACGCGACTGCCGCGGACCATTTGGCTCATTATAACAGTTTTAGCACTCTTCATACGGCTCAATCGCTATGGATTAGTACTTCTGGCAGATTCTACTGTTAGTTCTTTTGTTCCTGTATTTCTTACCCCCTGCTGAACTCTGCTAAATTCCTTCGCGCGCGACACCTCTCTCGCCGCGACACGACTATTTCGATCCTACTGCACCACACCCCCAGCCAGTTGCTCCCCATCTAAGAAAGAATTTATCAGGAGCTCAATGAAAAATTCTTGTTTTGAATGTTCTCGGAAAGGTTTCAAACTTGCCATGAGCCGAAATAAATAGAATACCAGTATGGTTCCAACGCTCGTGGAGAGGCTTCGACTAAGGGGCCCCTCATGAATTTCAGTCAACCTCTCATGGTCAACTCCTTACTTTGACGATCGCGAAGTTGACTGAGCGACATTTCTCATGTCCAGCATCCTGTAAAGACAAAAACAGAATGAATTAAATATGTCCCATTCAAGACCTGAAGCTGCTCATATCCCACTTACGTTGCTCGGGCGTCTCGTGTTTGGAAGGGTACCAAAGGTGGAGAGGTTCCGGAAAATTCTATACTAAGGGCGGTTTAACAGAGCGAACAGAAAAACGATCAAGCCATGCAGATTTTCGAGAGATTGTTCCCCCTTGATTTCAGGAGGTCCCCGGGCATGAAAAAACGAGCCCGATTCAATGCTATGCACAGCAGAGCGAATTTTCATTGCTAGATGAAGAGTGCACGGTTGGCTTGCCAGATAATCCGAAATGTTGTCCTCAAAATGGCAATCATCACCAATTCCATGCCCTTTTTCATTGGAAAACCTGTTCGAAACTTTTTTAAATGGAGCTGTTCCCAGATGATATACGTTGCTACAACCGACCTTCCTCTCATTTCGTTTCTCAGCAATTCGTATCATTTACGCTATTCGATTCATTAGTGCCTTCTCGATTCACTTGGAATGCATCTCTGTCAAATTGGCAATTGGAGTTTTCCCAAACCTGCTCTTTTGCCATATACTGGGCATGGTATCAGCTTGGGTGAGCTCTTCGTATGGTTGACCGGTGACCTCCACCAGCTGACATTTTGAGGGGCTCTTCGGGATTTTCACAAAAAGTAAATCGCTACTAGCCAGCCAAACATCTCATTACCGTGTAGCACCGAATTTTGACGGGGACACGTTACTGGGAAGTCTGCTACTCCCCGCAAATTAGATGTTCAAGTCTATTAGGCAGCCAGCAGCGAGACTGCTATCAGTATTTTTCACGGTCTATTTAATGGGAAGGGGCCAGATGGGTATTTTGCCTTCTGAACATGCAATATGGGGGAAGTTGAATTACGTCAGGAGAACCGTAGGGCCATGCTCTCTCCTGTAAAGTTCTGAGAAGGTATTTAGGGGTGTATTTCGCAATTTAGGAAGAGCAGCAACAAAACTGCCATCGCTTGTTGTGAACCAGCTTGTCCTTCCTATGCAAACTGAGCTGTTATCAAGAAGATGTCCCGAGTGGGTGCGAAAGTTCTTACTGGAAGAAATCAGTGTCAAAATTCAAGTCTGTGAAACTTTCCAATGGAAATACTTCATTGAACGGCTGTGATGTTTCTTGACCATCTACAAAGCCTACGACTATGAATACCACCTTCGAATGGTGATCCGAAAACATCTTTTCTATGACTATTCTTCTCCTTGCAATTAGTGATGGCAGTGAATTTATGTCATATGAGTGCCAACCACCATGTAGAGCTGTCTTTCCACTCAAAAAGTCATACCCACAGCTAGAGCCGACAGCTTGAAGGCCACCCTTTAGATGGTCAATCAATTTTCCCGGCGGCTTAACAGAACACCCAGTTGGCAGCGTGTGTACGAGTGGTCGTTAGTCTGATCCGGTACTGGACCATGCTCTGAAGTCAAAGGCCTATTAGCTGAATATATTAGCTATATGTCACTTTAGACCGAACCCATCGTTTTTTTGACGGGAAGCCGAGCCTTACAAGGGATCAGTGGTGCGAGAACAGAAGAGGTTTCTGATCAGTGAGGTTATACCACGGACTGGGTTCGGAAACTGGATGGCTAGTAGAGCTTTATTTATGTTTAAAAAAAGAGAAAAGGGGAGAGAGGGGGGGGGGGTCTCTTAACTCTGTTGTACCCTTCACTTCTACATGATTCTTATGCTTCATACAATAGTGCTGTGCCACGTTCAACTTCATTTGTGATTGGAAATTCACTTGGTCTTGCCCTGCAGTCCGAGCTGCGTAAGGACTCACCGATTCCTGTCATTATGAGGAAGCCTGGTCTCTCCATGCTGTCATCTAGTAAAGGGAAAGGGATCAAAAATGGCAATGGCTCTCAGTTGAGAGCGACACTCCACTCTTCAAGCTACTCACTTCACTCTGAAACAGCTTTACCAGTTCCTTGGGCGTTAAGCAAGTAAACTTTTCTCATTTATGCTTGCTATAACCAGACTGAGACAGATATAATGGTTTTCCTTTATCTACATGAGAAGTTCTCGTTTCATCTTTGTTTATGCGCTCTTCCTCTGCCTTATTAGGGCGGTGCATCCCTTTTCCGCAAACAGAAATCAAATTTTGAGCACTTTAACAAAATAATTTCCTAAAAGTGATGTGAGACCGCTAAAATTCAATTTTTTACATCGTTTCTGAGCAATCCATGAGAAACTGGTTATGTCTCGTCTTTGGGTAGTTTCTATTTGCCTCTTTTCTACCTGATTCCTCAATTTCCTTAAATTTCTGATTTACTTAGACGTTTTCAGTTGGCGACGTTCCGAGGTGGCGATTCGTTCGTATTGTTAACCGACGAAGACATGCAGAAATTGCACGAGCTCGCAGCGAAGGTTTGAAATTTTCCAGCTTTTTTCCTATTTCTTCTCCATGCATTTGGAAAAACATTGACGGATCTCTTATTACAACCACCAGAAATTTTCCAAGCCGAATTTCAACGGGAAAGGAATTTCAATTCTTGGCTCCTTCCTTCCTAAATTCTGCTTTCTCAACGAGGCCGTGAACTGATTTTGGAGACTAAAATGCATAGTGTACAGAAGTACTGCCACTATTGGATTTTTGCGATGTTCCGCCCTTCCAGGGGGGTTCAATCAAAGCGTACAGTTCGCCAGTCCCCCTCGGGTTTGGTAAACAGTACACTACATTAGATAGTCAAAAACTGCAGCAACGAAAACAGCGTCAAGTTCGGCTTCTTTTTGCTAAAACCTATAGTAAAACAAAGTTTTCGGCAGTGATTGATTCCGTTCCGGGATGCGCCCCACATTCGACTTCCATTCAGAATCGTTGAAGCCATGCGTGAGCCAGCGAACGATTCACGAATTTCGGTGAATCGTACCGGTAATGATACTTTCCTCTGAGTTGCTTGTTGTAGCTCTTTGTAAAGCATATTGACAGGGACATAGACGATTTTTGGCTGCCCTCAGTTGTTTTCCGGATGCAGCTTCACCTAGAAAATTGAAGAAATAATTCAATTCATTCTCCAGTGGGCCATTCCTACCGTACAGGGTCAATAACTGTTGAAGAGGTAATTATGATTTGTGTGTTTCTGGAGCACTGCATCAATCATCTAATGCAGCCACTTGAAGGAAACCGTTGCGGTCACAGCGATCCATTTTTCAGTAATCCCAATCATGAAGTGCATCCCATAAAAACTCTGCCAATAACATCGAGAAAACTTTCCCCATTGCTTTCTCGAACAAGTACCGGTCCGTTTTGATCAAATCCTCTTAGGAGAACCGCTGTTTGTAGGTGCAGCGTTGAAGTGATTCTGCATTCTGCAGACAAGAAGATGCTGAGTGTCAAAGTTTGGCAGTTTGACAGCCGCTGAATTCATGACGCAAAAATTCTATGAGAACTGGCACAATAAGGCGTACATAGGTAAAACGTTGCAACGAGCACAATGTATTTAGGATCGGGTCAAGCAAGGGGGTGTGGCGATCGGCAAGGGGCGGGACGTCCCGTAGGAGGGCCACCATAGGGGAGGGGGGGGGGAAAGGCAGGAGGTTTGTGGATGCTTTCGGATTTATCATTGTTCACGTTGGGCAGAGGGAGGGAGAGGGAAATTTAAGCAAAAAAAGCTTTCTTTGCTTTGTATTCATTTTAAACCTACGCATTGAAGTTATTTTTAGTAGCAAGCTATTTTGATATTGCCTGAGATTGCAAAGGAGTTGTGACTGGACGCTCCTAAAAAGAAGCTTTCTAAAGGGGCTGTTTATTTGGGATACGGACAGTATGATTTGTGTAATTGCTTTGCTGCGCGCGGCAATCGTGGACTATTTGCCTCGTTATCACAGTTCTAGCTTTCTTCATACAGCTCAATTGATGCGATTATTATTTTGGACATGATTTTACTCTAGTTCTAGTTTTTTGTTCCTGGATTTCTTATGTGCCGTTGCGCTTTGCTACGTTCTTTTGCGCACGGCGTCCATCTTGCCGCGACGCGACAGTTTCGACCCAACTACTCTACACCCGGAAAGTGATTATTCAAAAATAGTGGGAACACAATGAATGTGGCCGGCAGCTTCATAAGTAGCGGTGTGATTTTTCAAAAGAACCCGTTATTATTGTAAAAAAAGCCTTCTCATTGTAATGTTGGGTTTGGTTAATTGTAGTGCATATGGAATAACGACTGCAATTGTTTAAAATCGTTCATCGTTGTAACAACGAGTGCTAAACCAGTTTTAAAAGGAAAAAGTTCGTCATAATGATAACTCTAGAAAGTTTCACGAAGTAACCGTTCTATACTTTACAATTTTATGACCCCACATATTAGACCGTACATTGACAAATCTTGTTTTTTTCGGCGAAAATTTTCCCTATTGTACCCAAACTTCAAAAAGAAAAACAAGGTTACAGGGCCTCTGTCAAAAATTTTTACAAAACAGCAACAGCTAAAACTTCAAGAGGGTAGCAATTACTTCTGGGAAAACTTTTTCTACTCCATACGAAATCTGAACAATCGGAATGCCGTCAAAAAAAAGTTGACCCAATGACGGCATTGCCGTCCACATGTGGGCTGCAGTGTCGTCAATGGGTTTTTGTTTTAATTATCTATATTTCCACTTTTTAACGATCTTTCTTCTCAAGGCATAAGATCAGCTCTGAATGAGACTATATACTGCGTGGTCCCAGAAAATCTTCTAATTTTGCAATTTCAGACAATAACAATAACCAATAAACATACTTATATTTTTGCTTTTGGTTTTTGGAGTATATCTACCTTTCGCCTAATTTCGACAGTTTGATACCATACCCTTGTTTTCTCGAAGAAACGTGCGGCCTTTAATGAATTCTTCCCGTGAAAGAATCAGCGGGGAAGGAACTGCTCCTCATCAGAATCTATCATAGCTGACTAAAATTCAAGTTCCACCTGCCATCATCGTTAGCCATACTATCATTTGTGAATTCAGACGAAATAAAACTATCCCCGATTGAAAATTTCAGAAAAGGTCGCCCCGGACCATGTAAAACACATGTGGACTGCAGTCCGCTTTTCCCACCAAACGTGATTGGGGGAACGAGCACTGTGTGTTCGAGGGAGCGCATCAAACTGCGCGGCGAAGTTCAAGACGATTTGTGCGACTCCGATGAAAACCTTCTTGGCACAAACTCGAAGTAGAGTTGTTTGGTAGGGTCAGATGATCCTTCTAATTTATTTTACTTCGGATTCGGACCTCTACGATAGGCGTTAAGTCGTTCAAATAGGTAAGAACTTTGCCGCGCGCATCCTCGGACGAACGTAACGTCACATACCCAACATGAATGTCGTCAATGGGTTAATTGGTTCCGAAATTAAAGAAGAACGGCAGGCGTACGAACTCTCAAGAAGGATGAGATGAGTTTTCCTCTAAGGTCAATGTTCCTCCCACAATATTCAAATCTGAAAAGTATAGAATTTTCAATCTGGGAATTTTGTTTAATTCTCTTTGAATCGGGAAAAAGGCCTGAATACGAAACTTCTTCTAGGAAGGAGGTTCTTTTTTTCGATAGGAGTTTTTCTTTTTCCATTCGTATTTAATAATAAAAAAATAAAAATAAAAAATGCTCATGGTAGGGTTTCCTATCAAAAAGCTTAGACCAGTCTCTATTTACTATGGCAAAAATGGCGTGCAATGGATATGTGTGAACTGGACTTCTCTTTTTATCGATCGGTAATTCGAAAAAGAGAAGCAGGAAGCCTGGGAATTTCTGATAAATTCATAAGGAATTTCCTCAATAAAGAATATTCCATTATTTCAGGGAACGGAAGGAGACGCTGACAACACGTTAGCACTCCAATTCCTCCTCAGCAATTACAAGGATGTTGTCTCAAATCCAGTGCAACGGGCAGAATCATGGCTGGTACGTTTCTAATCATTTATCGGTTATTTTTATCGATATACAAATAGTACATTGGGCCAGTGCCAAATGTAGGCTTTCCCATAGCCTTCTCCCATGTGATCATCTCGTATTTGGAAAAAAAAATGAGTGTGACTAACCAAGGACTTTCTGTTCCTAAACTGCCATGGGAGTTGATCATCACGATTTCCTGTTTGGTGGGCGATGGGAGCACATTTTAAAAGGAGTGTGATTTATTTCAAATCAAAGGCAAGCGCAAATGCAAAACCTATCAGCGGCAGGCAACCACCGCCATCTAACATTTCTTCATACTGGACCGGGCTGCCTTCATTTTAATAGATGATTACTATTCTATACATATTTATTACCACTAATAACCACTATTGTAGGCAGAATCGACCACCCCCACACTCATCCCTGCAAGTATTTCCCTTTCTAAAGTGTTCCCATGTGAAAAATCAGATATCGAGCAGTTTTCAATGTTCTGTCTTGGACTCCCTTCGTATTCGATCCTATCGCTTCTCTTTTATAGGTCCACTCTTTGGACGTGTTTGTCGGCGAAGGTAGGAGGGGAGGGGCTGATGAGATAGACGGGGAAGGGACTGACGATGATTAAAAAAAAATTCCGTACAAATTTGTGTAATCTGAGAGCCGGTTCACGTGGGATACCCTTGCCGAACCGGCTTGCCCTCCTTGTGCGCCCAAGTGGGACAGTCATTTTTCACGGACCGGAAAACTGAATTGGCGTTTTTGAAAAGCTGAAAAAATCATTCCATCTTGGCCTGTTTCCATGATTCATTACTTCTTTTTTATTACTTGTAATATTTATCGAACCTTCTGATGGCGAGCGATATGTGTACTGTATTTCTGGGGGGGGGGGGGGGGCTTACGGTACAATTTGGTCGGCAATCGACTGATTCGCGAGCTTCCTCAACTCCAAGGGCCAAGGGTTCATGCCATACGCCAACCTGAGCGCCGACACGTCCTTTTTGTTATAAAGATTCTTATCCAAAAAAAAGTCCTGAAACAGTCTCCCAAGGTTACCTTTTTGTAATGTACCGTAGAAGTCCTCGAAAGGAAAAACCCCATGTAAGGTATTCCCCATGTCAGAATAAAAACTGTAAATGGAGAAGGCGATTTCGATTTTTATCAGTCCGTAAACTTAGGGAGTTAGAGTAACCTCGTGAATAGAAGTTTGTTTTGGATTTGGTGGCATCTAATTCCGTCATAAGAAAAGGTAGCAGGAGCCAATGTAAGCGACGACAAATAGGAAAAGAACGAGAGCTAGGATGGTAGTCCCTTCCTTTTTGTGCTATTGCATTTCAAGTTCAAATCTCTTCTCTCGAAAATTGTTATAAGACGGAGAGCAGGCACAATCTCTGACAGTATTCTGGCAATTTACTCAGTCTTTTACTGGAATTCTGAAAAAGGGCCTGTCTCTAGAGGAGGGTCCTACTACATCCCCATCCCGGCACTCTAGGACCAGCACAATACTTCAACGATTCGTTCGAAAACTTTTTCAAAAATCACCAATTTTCGCACTGAGCTCTGCAATCTATAATATATTTTAGTGAGTATTACTTTCTTTTTGAAAAATTCCCAAATTCACAAGATCCACTCAATCAGTGTTCTAGAACATCCCTGGGGGTAAACGCTTCCTGAGTCATGTAGGAGTGTTGAGCAAATTATTAAAAATCCAGTTTACTAACCAACCGAAGCCATCGGAAGTTCATCAGGTCTACAGAGCGTATGGTGTTTTTTGATGGAATATTTTCATGAACGAAAAAAAGAACTTCAAAATTCTGTCTTTTTCTTCTTTTCGGCCTTGCTATGACTTTTGGAATTTCGATTTTTTAAACTTTCTTCTGAACTGCTATGAACCAACTTCCGTTCAACACATAGACATTATCGGATTCTAGCCCCTCCCCCATCTAAACTCTTCAATAATGAAGTATTTTTTCAATTCGTTGAACAGGGTTCCATCATTTGAATTACTCGTGGCACCATCATCCACCAGAGGGGGAGTTCGCACATGGAAGAGTTCCAGAGGTTTTCCCTTGTCAACCCTTTCTGGTTCCGAATATGGTGGACGGAAAATAATCGTTAAGCGAAAAAGTGTTGAGGCATAGCGAAATTCGCTAATTCGTCGTCAAATTTGGGGTCTCTCTTTGCTCCGCTGCAAATTTCATTACCGCTAATGTTTCGGAAACAGTAGCGGTTCCACTTAATTTTTCACAACACCCAGATGGGGCCCATCTTACTGCTTATCAGCCTCATTGTCAGATCGCATCTCAACAAGCGATCTTTCCGTTGGTCGGCAAAATTTTTCACGACTTTTTAGCATCGCCGTTTCATGGTGGGTACTGATCGTCTGGTAAGATGCGATCTTGGCCGGCTTGACCGACCTTGTCGCATGTCAAACGTCACCAGCCATTGCCAACTAAACGATGTTCCTAATTTATGACCGCTTTAGACCGCAAGGTTAGCCGAAAATCTCAGCTAGAGGGACGTTTCCAAAAAAAAAATCGCATCGATCAATACCGTATCCCACTCTAGGGGTTCCATCCAGTTGAGAAATAATTGGGAGGGGGGGGGGGCCGAATCTTCCCTTTTTTAACTGCTATGTCAACCAAAATCAATGCTGTTATCGATGATCAATTGCAGACACCTGAGCTTATACTCCATCACCTTACCTCTTGCCTCCAGAAAACCCTGATTATTCATGGCTAAATGTTGCGTATTCCGTAATGCACTCGTTTTACTCTGTCATTCGTTACTGATGACGTTCCAATGCTCAGGAAGTTGTCAGCTTCAATACAAACCATGACCGTGTATGCGCCATGCTCAAACTTCGCGCGACAAGCAGCAGTTCTAGCACCTACTCCCTTTCTCCTTTCCTCTACGCCCATCTTTAATAACTCGACTCCAGAAGACCGGAAAGCATAGCTGGACGGATAACGGAATGGTGACGCAACTTACCGGTTCTCTACCTGATCGTCACCCTGTATCATTCCTTTCCACCTTGGTACTTGAGAAACTAGTAAGCCCAAATTTAGTACAGGGAGGTGTCTGGAAGGATTTCGGGTCAAATGGGTGAAGGACTAATCTCTCAGTTTAGTGTTTCAGTTGCTATTTTGTTCCTTTCCTCCTTGGTACTCGGAAATTTATTCAGCCCATTTCTTAACTGGAAGGTGACTAAGAGATTTTGGGTCGAATGAGTAAAAGTCTGAGTTTTTACTTACGTAGTTTAGCGTTTCAGTTGCTAATCTACTGTACTTGTTTATGGATTGTATATGCCATTTTCAGCCTATTATTGGTCTGATCGCTGCGGTCCTTATTGTACTTTGCATCACCGGTGTACTGCTGTCGATGTTCTTGGCAAGATTCTGCTGCTGTTGTGCTAAACGAAACAAGGACGTCTACCATGTGAACACCTTACCGTCCTACAAGACTGTAGAACCATTATATGTGATCACACCTCCTGGACATCCAGGGTAAGTCTTGCGATTCGCTAAGATCAACCAAACACTCAACCTTTACATGGTTGACCATTTTGTGAAATTTCTGAGAGCCCCTGCCGCAAGCAATCTTGCATTTTCTGGGGATGGGGTGAAAAGGCAAGTAGCTCGCTATCACACATAGGGGATTGAGTCCCAGATCACTACTCGCCCAGGTCAATCAAGCCTTACTGCATTCAGGGGTCCTTTGATATACATATATGTATCAGACTTGTTTACGAGCTCGAAAACGCTGACTTGTGCATGAGCTGACTACCGCAACTTATTGTAAACACCACGTACGCATTCATTATGTCACTACGATTTTGAAGGGAAGTCGAGTGTGGGGGCCCATCCCTCAGACGGAACGCCAAAAGCTTTATCATTCACCTTTTATATAAAACCCATCACGTTTACCGTACCCCTCAGAAAAGGCGAGTTGTAGATTACCGTTGAGAGGAATAAAAAGATCAGTACTGATAATAAAACGACGAAGCGAGGGTTATCATGCAACCGACCGAAACCACGCACACATTTGGACCAATTCGGGAGAATTGCAGACTAGGCGGCCCTTGGAGAACGGCTACATCTTCTAAGTTGTGGGACAAACACAAGAGGCAGTGGTAGTACGGGTACATCGTCCCTACGAAGATTTTGAAGGGAAGTTTAGTACGGGGCGCATTTCTGCTGAGAGCCGAAAACTTCATTCTTATGCTTTATCGTTCCACTGGATTAGATGCTTCATCGTTCCACTGGGTCCACATCGTTAACATTCACATGGTTCACATAGGACGAAGCATTCACATAGGACGAGAATGTAAAAAGGGGCAAATGGCTGGCAAAATGTCAGATCCACTGGGAAAGGGTCGTGACACCCTTTTCCAGTGGATCTGACACTATGCGGCCGATTTCCCACGCTTGTATCTGTCACCCAATTCCCTCCGCCATCACATGAATTGCACACCGCCTTCTCTGGGTTGGGGGGTTGACCAATGAGGAACTTTGGGTCCAAATGGGAGCAAAACAAAATACTGGTAGATAGAGGTATATATCACTGCATTCGGGTGAAGAGCTGTACGCGTCTGGTTGAAGGAAATAGAAAGTGGCTAATTCACGAGGGTATGCTATTGGTATGTTAGAGGAAGAGCTCGTCTTGGGTCATGTGACTACAAAGCTCCTGCAAAGAAGTGATTGTAGTCCGGGGCAAATACGCTTTCAGCCCTTCTCCAAACTGAGTCGACGTCGAATGTATGGGCGAAGTCGCTCTGGAATTAGCCAAAGCCAGAATCTTCATAATTTCCCTATATGTTTGTTTCTCAATCCATCAGTAAGAATCGCTTTCAGACGTTCTCCTCTGGGAGATCAAATCTATTCAACACCGTATTCCGGTAGTCCATTACCGTATCCACCACCGCCTGGTGCTAGCGTCCCCGTGACTCCGTCGTCCACCTTCAGACATGCGGTAAACCATGAAACGCCAACATTCAAGAAACCACGTGTGGTTGGTTTTGTGGAAATGCTCTACTCATTGTTCTCAGGACCTTTTCCTAGTCAAAAAATTTACAGGTTCGTGACAGTGATCCCGGCTCTATTCCACGTGCACCTGGATCAGAATATTCGGCACCCGGAGGAGTCTATGCACCCAGTGAGCTTACGCCACCCATGATTCTGCCACCTACAGAGCTCTACGGGACGAGTAAGTCATCATTTGGTTTTCTAGTAGCCTGTTGCGAGCCCTCCTAGAGCTTGATCTAGTTAGAAGAATGGTTTTTGAGAATATTGATTACTATCGATTGAGTCTATACTATACCGTATTCATTTGCAGTTCCTCGTGCCACACTGATTCCTCGCAACGGACAACCGCCGTCACCTCAGGACCCGAAAGATCTGCCATTCCTCGATCCAAACAGGAAGCAAGAAACCCAAACAAGAGAGGAATTGATCTATTGATTGGCTTGGCCCCCTATATCGATCTGTGTGTCGATAGCCAGTCGGGTCGAACGATTGTGCCTCGATCTTTCCGCTACGTCACACCTCTCGTAACCTCACTCGCTACATACTCTACCACCTCATTTCTTGAAGTGTACCACCCTTCCTGTAGAACGTTGAAGGGCTGAGGGCGTTACGGCTAGAAGCATATGTTGCGATCGTGAGTTACTGTTACCATTCTGATGAGTTCTGCTCAATGTTCCCTACTGCTTAGAATCATCTGCTCATTTCACTTGTGGAGAACTCCAACCATTCTCTCTGGCTCCTTTCTATATCTGTATCTACATCTTCAGAGCGACGTCTTCCGTATCTTATGCCGGGTTTCAAGGGAATGTACTTTCCGCAAGCCATGTGTCTATACGTAGTATTATAGGTGAATTCCATAAGAAATCACCGAAAAATTTTTTCAAAGAATCCCCTGTGTGCTGAATGGTCGGTGCCCGATGATACTCATTTTCTATTGAAATAAATACTTTACTTACAAGTTGTTAGAGTAACCTAATAGGAGCAGAAGTATCAGAAGAACGAGACTGAAACCCCATTTCTGATGGAGATCTACACGAAGAGGTGAAGGAGGTAAAGATATCTCATCTATAGACTTCAGCAGTTAGCTACCCATTTTTTCTGGGTAACTTCTGTGTGGGCTCCAAAAATATTATTATTTAGTACCCTGAAGCTCTAAGGCGGGGACAAGGTGGGACCATTTCATTCATTTTTTTCCCTACACACTTATCCGCGGTGGCCGCGCCGCGACTGAACCACCCGGCGTTGCGACTGCAGTGGTCCTGAAACGGCATTGCAGAAAACCTTGTAGGCCATATGTCTTTTAGGTGCTTTCAGAGTTCAACGACGTATATTGTTTCATCCGAACTGCAACAGCGTTGTTTTCCACAAGTTGACAACGCAGGGCAGATTGCGTTCATAGACAGTCGCGCTTGGACACATTCGATTGCGTTCAGTTGGTATCGATCGGTGTACAGCGTTGTCTACGCGTGGCCGGCAACGCTGTTCGTCGAGGTCGCATGTCGGATGAAACAGCACACGTCGTTGAACTCTTGAAACTGAACCCTTACTCAGAAAGGAAATTCATCTTTTTTTCTCCAAAGAATGTGTTGCTTATTTATATATCTTTATTTATTTACATTTGCATCAAGAATGTGACAAATATAGGTACAAATGAACAAAAATCGTGAAAGGAAGCACGGAAGAAGTTCTTCCGGAGAAAAAGTTGTTCTGATGAATCTTGGCAAAATGACAGAGCCTGCAGCAGATGTGGTGATGCCTGAATCGAATGACGCGCGCGACGATAACGCTGGGGTGTGACGGCACCTCTTGACCCACACACCCCCTCCCCCCAATCTTTTTGCTAGTGGCTGTGATACGGGAATTGATAATGGTAGTGGGCATTCTGCTTGCTAGCAGAAACAGGAAGCGATCGATATTGAGCTATTCTAAGGCTATTATCAAATTAAAACTATACCTTTCACTTAAACACGTGTTCATTGTCACCTGAAGTCATTACCGTACATCTGAACTTGGGTACATGTGCAAGAAGTGTCACAGAAAGAGGGATGAGGTGGGAACCAGACTGCCGAGGAACTTGATTGGCACAGCTTGACAGGAATATTGTTCAGTGAACATCTCATTAATACGTCAAGAATAAAGTCTAAAGCTCTGGATAAAGTCGTGGGACTTCAATCAGTCCGAAGGACGCCTCCACGCATTCAACTCTCGCTCAGGAACGTAGTGGCGTATTGGATGGGTACGTTGCCTATACAATGATTGGCAGTGGTTGACCGGCGTAAAGCTAGTGCTTTTATCCTCCCTTATAAGTTTAGCACCAATCAAGCGACCCACCAGTGGTGATGGTCCGATTGGCTTAACAGATACCGATTCGGGATTCGAACCCCCGACAATGCGTGCCACACTTGCCATTACATCTTTACCGCCCCGTGAAGACAACTTCAAAAACAGTACTTTTATGAACATCTTCATTTAATATTCCAAGAAACACAACTCTAAACAGTGATTTTTCTCCACCTTGATCGTCATTCCATGTAGCCGGATTGAGCATCTGAAAAATTGAGTGAAAAATCTAAAAATATAAATAAATAGTATAAATATCGGATATTTCTGACTTGTTAACAAGTATCACGGTTGTAATAGACTAAGAGGATAATTGGTGCATTTTCTTGCAGATAAGGACGTTGAAGGTGAAAATTTAGATGGAGCGGAGCTCTGCGTCCCTAACGCAAAGTGCTAGAGCGCAAAGAAAAATGAGTGCCTACTTTTGAAGCCTGAATGGTGCTTAAGCCTTTTGCTCAAGCCTAGCCAGGAGAGAAGTACCAAGGGAGGAAGGGAGGGGAGATGTCTAGGGCCAGCGTCCTAGAGAAATGGGTTTTATATCCAGAGCCTATCGCTCGGTCTGAAGAGGAAGGTTCGAATATTACTGGATAATTATAGTACTTGCAGCAAGACCACTCCGCTTGTCGTGGGAATTTGGCGTCACCCGCAACCTAGGATTCTACCCTGCTGAGAGAGTTCAGAAAATAGCGGAAATGAAATTGAGTAGAATTTTTTGAGTACCGTTGATTACAATATTCCTCTTCCCTTCTCCCACCTACTTACTATTCTTTCTGCCTTGAAAACGGTCAAGGGCCTCAGGTCACGGGTTCGTCCAAAGTGTCACCTAGGACAGGCAAAGAAGTGGGGATAATCAGGTGGAGGAATAGCTATAATGAAGCAGAGGAACGCAGTAAATGGTTCTAGGAGGTGAAAGAAAGAGAAGGATAGGCTGCTTTCATAGTCCGCAGGCCAGCCTGCGTGCCACGAGGCAGTGCTAGGGGGAGGAGGGCGGCAGACGGTCGGTCGAAGGGGTGAAAACAAAGAAGAACAAGTTCAAAAACCAAACAACCAGGGGCTTGTACAAATGGTTTTTGATCTTGTTCCTCTCCTTGTTTACAGTTCTTCGAGGGGCTGACCGACCGTCTGCCGCCCTCCTCCCCTCTAGCACTGCATCGTGGCACGCCTGCCGGCCAGCCGGCGTACTATGAAAGCAGCCCTACAGAACTAGAATGCATAGATTGGAGAAATAATGTCAGGGGAGGCTACGTATAAAAGGAGGGAAATGAAATAACTGAAAGTATAGTTCCGTATGTAAAGGGAAACTTGAGACAGCAGTAACAGTGATAAAGGAAGTAAAGATAATGTTCAGGAAGGCTACTGATAGTTTTCTGTGAAATAAGGCCATACCTTTATCAACCCTCTGATCAGGTGGCTTTAGGTTTCCGCTTTGAGATAAGAAGAAAATGTTACTTATAATTAGGCATATAGATACCACTGCAACAGAAACGAATCCCAACAGACGTGGATCATAAAAGTCGTCTCTGAAATTCACTTGAATCTTTGGTTACTTCTAAACTACCCTAAACTCTACAAAGACCAGAAACCCTGTAAACAGCAGTTCACTTATTCCCGAGCTTTCCGTCAGTCATAGTGACACTAGCAATTCTTACAGCAGTCATGAATCGACTATGACGACATGTTCAAATAGCGCAGGTAAAAGAGTGAAGGATTTCTAATGTTGACCGGACGCGAGTTCCCTCGACTTCTACTTGGAATCGGGATGACCAAATAAAGGTAAGCAGCCTCCCCTTCCACCTCTGAGACAATATTCAGGTGACGGGGTACTTCTCCCGAATTCTAAAGACGAGCGACAGTGATCCTACCGTGCGACTACCGTGCCCTTCCTGTGGAATTCAAAACTTATCCTCCAAAGCGCGCGAAGGGTGTGGTGAACACGATGCGATTTTCTGTGAGAAGTTACCATATCCTAAATACTCTCTTACGAGGCACTTCGAATCTAAGCGGAAGTTGAACAACACCTGATGCTTAATTAAACTTTTTATCTTCCCCGAAAAGTTTGGTACCAATCAAATGATTTAGAAAAAAAGAGAAGGCTTGTTAATTCGACTGGCGTTGACCTGAGACGTGATTCCCGGTTCATGTTTATAGGCGGGGCCACTCTGTATGTCCACCCCATCTCTGTCTCAGACCATACTTTGGACGACTTTCACCGGGAGAACGTCCGTTGCGCGCGTCCGTCGAAAGTAGGTCACCCCGCCCACTTCGCGCGCGGCGCACCCCAATGAGGCTTCAAAATGACATTACAGTACCACCAAGTGTCAGTGGAGTGAACGATTTGCATTTGTCCGTGTTATCTTCTCTATGGTCCACCTAGTGAGGTAACTTATGTATTGCACAAGGGTGCCACCCATTCAATGTTCCTCCCTGTTAAATGTCAGTAAGGAAATTTCTGACATGAATGATGTCCCGGCCGTTTGAACTTGAGACAGGCGGCAAAAGAGAGGTGTCATTACACCAACATAGCGTTTCAGAACGCTTATCTGGTCAGTCAAATGAGAAGCCCTAAGCGGAGCTTTCACACGACGGTTTTCAAAGTCCCGTGAATGTACTGTACGGTAATCTGAAGACACACTGAAACGCCTCCACACACCCGTTGCAGATAGATGCAACAAAAAGGTCTTAAGGTCAGGCCCACAGGGTGGGGGTCGGGGCATTTCGAAAGTCACTGAATCAAGCGTTCACGGGACCTTAAAATCTGGCTTGTGAAAATTCAGAGTTACATCCGGCTTCGGTGGACCAGAAAATTCACAATTGAAGACAATCGAGCTGCATCACGTTGACACAATGATAAGTATATTAAATCTAGAACAAAATCGAAGGGAATTGTACCAGTTGTACTAGAACCAGGTGGTGTTACCGCTGTTTCTGATCTTGACAAGGCTGTTCGCAAAAGTGTTTGAGGAGGTTTTTGTGAAGAATGATAATACTGTAGGTATGCGCTACGACTGGTCGGATTCGTTTCCTCAAATGCAGGACTCGTTGTGGTTCAATGTCAACGAAATTTCTGAGCTTCTTTCCAAGTGGAAAAAATGGTTCCTCCGTCACTCCAGATGGAATTCCGCTTTGCTTTATCAAGAAAGTTCTCCATCGATAGTCGGACCATTGCAATTCATCTTTAATCTGAGCTTCATCCGGGGGGAAGTCCCCGACAGGTGGAAACATTCCTATATAGTCCCTATTCCAAAGAAACCTCCCTTTTCTAATGCGAGGAACTATAGACCGGTTAGTATTACTTCCATTTTTTGCAGAGTTTTTGAAAAAAGTCGTTAAGAGGGTTTTGACTGAGCATCTGGAAAGTAATAAGATCTTGCCTGAATCCCAACATGGATTCAGAAGAGGGAGATCTACGGTTACTCAAATGCTTGAAGTGTTGAATGACTGGACAAAGGCCTTGGATGATAAGAAGGATGTGGATGTTGTCTATTTCGACTTCCGCAAAGCGTTTGACAAGGTTAATCATGCTAAACTTCTGATGAAACTTAAGCATGTTGGTGTACATGATAGAATTGTTCAATGAATTAGTTCTTTCCTTGATCAAAGGACGTTTCAATTAAGGATAAATGAATCGCTTTCGTCGATAAAGGCTGTGCCCAGTGGTGTTCCGCAGGGAGCCGTCCTTTCGCCTGTATTGTTTTGCGTCTACTCCTATGACTTGCCCAAGGTTGTGGAGCAGGCTGGCGTCAACTGCAAAGTTTTCGCTGATGATATTAAAATTTATAAGTCGATCTCGGTTGATGAGGATGTAAGAGGAGTACAGGAGGCTATAGCTGCGGTAGTCAGCTGGTCTAATGTATGGGATCTTCCCTTGGCTCTTGATAAATCTTCACTTCTGCATTTAGGTAGCAATAGTCGCGGTTCAAATTATTTCATGGATGGTGATCAACTCAATGAGGTGAGGGAAATGAGAGACCTGGGCTTCATTATTGATCGTAAACTGATGTTCGATTCTCATTGTATGACGATAGCAAATAAAGCTGAGAGGAGGCTTCTTCAATTATTGAGGAGCCTATATACTAGGGACCCTGGCATACTTGTGAAAGCTTATAAAATATATGTGCGCCCGATTCTTGAATATGGATTGGAAGTATTCTTTCCTCGAACTAAAAAAGATACTAATAGATTAGAAGCTGTGCAGAATAGTTTTACAAGGAAAGTCTTGATTCGGGCTTTGGGTTTCTGTTATAAATCCATCCCTGGAGCAACTACAAGGAATAGAATGCTTGGAATCGAGTCACTTCTTAGTAGAAGGAAGAAGCAAGATGTTGTTATGCTATTTAGAATACTCACTGGGAGATCAGTTGTTGATTTAAAGGGAGCTCTCACTCTTCAACCATCAAATACCCGTGGGAATAATTTGAAACCATACTTTCCTAGGTCTAGGTCCAATGTTAGAGCAAATTTCTTTCTTAATCGGGCATCTTCTGTGTTTTCGTGAATTTGTTAAAAAATACTCCCTGCCCAAAACTTTGTCGCAGTTCAAACGAGCACTGAAAAAATACTTGGCTGAGAGCTACACTGGTTAGGCTCATTTTTAGTTTTGCCTTAGTGGAAGTTTTATAATGTATCATTTCTCTTTCAATGGCTTTTGCTTTGATCAGCTGTTCTTTTACTACCTGGTTCTCTTGGATCTTGATTATTTATATTTGTTTTCGTAGTACGCTGTATTCATGTACTGACTGTACATGTTACTAAATAAATAAATAAATAAATGGAAATGTTTTAGAGTTAGAAGTATATTAAAGTTAAAGTAGAAGTACAGTAAGAAGTATGTAGAGCCTGTAACTTACATCACACCACTGAACTTGTAAATCAAGGGGCGTGGGCATCACACTTCAACAATAATGCAAACCCTACGATACCATTATTCAACGGCAGAGGTATCAAAAGGTGATAACAACAAGAAAATTGTTATCACCCTGTGATACCCCTGCCGTTGTAAAAGCCCTGGCATGAACCGTTGCGCGAGGGATACGGGGTTCCGATATGTTTCATAAGTTTGCGATCTCGGCTTTCAAGGGACAGTTCATGATAAAAGCGGTTTCCGAGGAATATCCTCCTGATGAATTTATGGCGTCCCCGTATACCGTATGTAGTTTGAACGGCAGATACCGGAAGATTACCTCGTGCAAAAAGCTGAAAACTCGCGCATCTCGGTGCGCCTTTCCTTCTAAGGCTTAGTTAAAAACTTGGAAAAGCAAATGACAGGAAAAGAAGTGCTGGGTGTCAGAACTCGAGCGCGATATAAGCTCACATCATAGGGTCTGGGCACTAGGAGTGACTTTTGTCCCGCCTACGGTGGAAACTGTAAGAGCAATACGCTCTATGTAGCTATGCATATTATCCGATAGTAGCCTTAAAGGTCTTTTGCCAATGTTCAAGTCCTTCCTGATATGCGCACCGCATTCGCCTTTTATTCAGACTACACTGACGTTTTGAATGCCAACCTAGTCTACTTGTATAATGGTTTGCAATGGCGTAGCGATATGCGAATCAAAGTTTTTTATCCTCCCAGATAAGTGTGGTAACAAATGACCGTTCCCGAAAGTATTGCAAACTAGATTTACTCCGGACCATACGTCTAATACGTAGTGTGCGCCTGTCCCTGAATCTCTGCCTTTCCTAAAGTCTGATATCTTTAAAGGTTTCGGATGCGATCATTTGTGTTGACTTGAAATGAATAGAAATGTCATCATCAGAGCGTCATTAGACAGTCGGTTTGAAGTGTCCATAAATAAAAGCAATTTTGGCTTCTTTCGAACATATAGGCGCGCCCCGTTACTACGGCAACGTAATGGTTGTTGCGTGGGGCCACATCATGCATTGCATTTCTCTGTTGAAAACACCCCCTTCCCTCCATTCCAGTTATATGAGCTCATTAATTTTTCTTCTTAACCAGAAGGCTGTTCGGGCGTTCACAGTTTTTATTGTCAGTCCCGCTAATATCTATTTCTGAGGTCGTTCATTATGTATTACATCGTCACCGTAATCAGTCTGAGGTTACCTAAAAGACCTATCCTATCTGTGATCGTCGATTTTCTCGAGCGATGTAAAAAGCTTTTTTATTTGCTCCTGGAGGGATCCAACGTAGTCCAGTGGAATCTCCCCGCTTGAGGAAAACCATGGAGGAAGGAGATCATTCTTCTCTAATAGAGCTTCCGTCAAGAAACCTGGCCATGGCCCTTACAATCGTTCTTGTGCTTGTGCTAGTTGATTTCACGACTAGTCAATTGTTAACTTTATATTGCAAAATTTAGATTTTTTGTTGATTTTACATAGCATGACGTTTGGGTGAATTGGCGTGAACTAAAAAAAAATAAAAATAATTATGAAAAAAAATAAAAGTACAAATACTGTGTTAAATTCCAATTTTAGTAATTATTTATAGGCTTTGGTCACGTTCAATTTTTTTGTATTAACAAATATGTATATCGTTATTAATACAAACTCCCATGATTCATCTATTTTCGATTTCTTGGCGTGTGCGGATTGGTCGAGGTCCCTGATTTCCGTCATCTGTTTCATCATCATCACCCAATGATCATTCAAACAATTTTCACTTTCTTCCTCCCTTCTCAGAAATTCATTTATAAAATTTAATATTATAGTCATCATCTGCATTTTTGTCTCAATTATGTTTAAAGTATTAAGTGGTCGTCGAGGTCTAACCGTGCGTGTACATTCTTGTATGAAAAATAGTTTAATCTTCGTATAGCTGACATCTTTTTTAAAATATAGCCTTCCTCTGAAGTAGATGGATTTCCAAGAAAGAAGGAATATACAGTGGCGCTCAAAAGTCTTCGGTGAAATGGTTCATCAGCCGTACTTTTCAGTCGTAACTTCTTTCCTACTGGATCTAATAGTGCGAAATTTCTATATTTGGAACATGGATGTATTGTGAATATTTACCACTATTAACCTACAATCTGGTCATGTTCCAGATATTCCAAAGAGCATGAATTCAAAATCGACTGAAAATGCAGATGATGATCCTTCTAAAATCTCTTCCTCGCTGTCATGTTTAAAGTGTACGAGCGGTAATGCCGAACACCATAGATGTGAAAAACGCACATAAGGTGGGAATAAGTGCAGACGTCAACAACTTTAGTTTTAGCAAAATCTGCTACCGCAACAAACACCTTGCTCTATCTGTGGATGTTGCAGCTTGCAGTCAAATTGTGTTGGGTAGGGTGAAATATGCTCTAGTTAAACATATCCAAATTCTGCGCGATTTGGTCTACTAACAAAAAAGTTATGAACGAAAAAGCGTGAAAGCATTTCACCGAACACTTTTGAGCGCTACTGTAGATATATTATATATAGGAGTTGTTCAGTGATTTCTCAGTAATTTCACTTTATTGTATTAGGCTGACTCTCTATAGTACCCACGTAGTCCTTGCCCTGACCTCCGGACCATAATATTTTAACCAAATCTCGTAATCGGCTTAGGCTACAATTGAAGGTCCGATAAGGGTTAAAGGAAGCTCTTACGGGAGTGGTCTGTGTGGTGTAAAACCTGAAAAGACAATTTTCTTCATAAGTATTGGCCTCAAGTGTAGAAGGTTGACAAGTGGAGCAGAGCAACATTGGCACACAGTAGCGCTTAGAAGTATTCGGCGAAATGCTTCTTCAGTTATAATTTTCAGTCGTAACTTCTTTCCTACTGGATCTAATCAAGCGAAATTTCAATATGTGAAGCACGGGTGTTGTGTGAATATTTACCATTATTGAACCTCAATTTGATCATGTTCCAAATATCCCAAAGAGCTTGTACTTAGAACCAACTGAGAATGGGAACATAGGTGCTCCTAAGATTTCTTCCCTTTTGCCATATCCT
Organism: Haemonchus contortus; assembly: GCA_000469685.2. Lineage (NCBI taxonomy): Eukaryota > Metazoa > Nematoda > Chromadorea > Rhabditida > Trichostrongylidae > Haemonchus > Haemonchus contortus. The sequence goes on along the minus strand of LS997562.1, from coordinate 20,507,459 downwards.
AAGTGTACGAGCGCTATTGTCGAACTTAATAGAGGAGAAAAACGCAAATAAGGGGCGAATAACTGCAGACGTCACGAACTTCAGCATAATCTACAAACGCCTTCCCTTAGTTATGTGGACGTCTTTGCAGCCAAATAGTGTTGGATAGTGTGAAATATGCTTCAGTTAAACATATCAAAATTTCATGCGATTTGCTCCACTAGGAAAAAAGTTGTTACGGCAAGTTAAAGTTGGCCAAATACTTTTGAGCGCTACTGCATATGCTTCATGCTTCTCAAGTGATAAATATGTATATGAACCAGCTGTATGCATACAAATAAAATCTTATTAGGGTATTTCATCTGTGAACCGTGTTTTTTTTGTCTTTTTAGATTCCCGGAAGCTAGGTCTTTGTAGGGATTCTTGAACTTGCTTGAGTGAACATTCACGTAAACAATCGTTTGTGTGAGACATAGTAATACATTAGTTAGTTTACATGCGTCATACCCAAGAATTAAATTCGCTTACAAGGATGTAATGTGGAAACTAAACTGAAGACATATAATCTTTGAGGTATCTTCTTCTAAATAACGGAAAGGAAGGTGCAGCACAGTGCATAGTTAGCAAAGATTCCCGAGACTACGCGGAATCAAAGATAATAGAGACAATTTTTAAGTCGTCATTGCATCCTATCTTGACTGTTAGATCCTTGGGAGTTACAGACTCGTCTCTTAAGTAGTGGGAGACCTCAGAAATCATCGCTTATCGTAAACTGTGCCTTTCGGGTGCGGATTGAACCACCGAATTATTGAACGGCGAGCAGCGAAAAGGAGCGTTTTTCAGTATTTGCGGAGGTTCGAATTGAGAATTAAAATCAAGACTGCCGGTCATGACAATTCTTCCTTTGAGTTGTGGTGTTGTGGTGTTTATTGTAAGTTTTCTGCTGCTACTTATCTTGTCAAAGACTCTGTCATCAAATCACTGAGGTCTACTGTCAAGCGTCAAGTCATTGTTTTATTCGCCCATAAAAGTTTGCTTCGAAGATTATTCTTGATGTTTTTATCCATCAAATTTTTGCCCTAGTTCGACCTATTTTTATTTTCCAATTCTATCATACGAAGACCATTTTCTCGGCTTCTCAAAATTTCTTCACTTGTTTCCCGACTGTTCCCTGTCACTAATAACGCAATAGGACAATCCCACTCCGTCCACTTGTTCAACTCCATCCTTTATACTATAGGCTATACGTTTGCAAAAAGCGGCTACTGAGTTTATGAAAGCTTCAAGAAGTCATTGGAAAACTCATCCATCGTCTTGTGAACTGCACGGGTAATGGGTACTTACGTGCGTCCGAAGATGCGAGCGGCAAATTGCGCGGCGAAGTGCGTGGTGATTCGAACGACTCTGGCACCTATCATTGGGGCCCAAACTCGATGTAGAGTAGTTTAGTAGGGTCAGCTGATACTACTTATCTACTCTAATTCAAATTTGGACCCCAGTGATAGGCGCCAAATTCGTTCGTCGAATCACCACGCACTTCGCCGCGAAATTTGCCGCGCGCATCCTCGGACGCACGTAAGTTCCGTCCCCCGAACTGCACATAATACGCAAGCTATTGCCTTCGGCTTCTCGTAATCAGCTCTGGATCGAATTATGCTTATCACTAATTATCAAGAATTTTTTTCAAATTCGACATTTTTTTCCAGAGCGATACCAGCATGGCAAATGCTAAAGATACTCGTGCAGCATTCTCAGGTTTGATAGAAAAGCCGGTACTCACTGACGAACTTCTTGCTCGCCCACCTTTCAGATTTATTCTGGACATTGTGTCGTCAACAGCAGCGAAAACTGGGTATTTGAGAGTGAGTTAATAACAGAAGTAATCTCTGCGTCCACAAAAAAGAATTAATTTTTGAAGGATCGATTTGCCGTGGAAGCCTTGAATCCTGCAAAATTCAAAGAAAAGACTGACAAAACCGCATTCCTCGATTCGTTAATCGAAGCCGTTAATGATGGATCATTGCCTGGTATTAAATCGGCAAAAATTGTTGCCGGTAAGGAGCCCGAACTTACAAACATGGTAATTTTCAATGTTCATTGGCAGTTGTGAAGTGATTACAGCGTTATCCGCTCTCCAACGGTTGCCTTTTTTCTTGCTCCAGTTCTTGGCCTGGCATCATGGTCAATAAAGCACTAGGAAATGATTGGGGAACGAGGTCGTTAGGATAGACTAATTTCTGGCCACTTTCAGCATGGTCCTATGGGAATAGGGTGTACTAGAAGGATACCATATAAGTAGTTAGCTTCATATTGGTGGGGCATTGTTGAATAAATTGCTCCAGAAGGTTCCGGGAGCATTCGAAGACTTCGAAGTTAAATTCTTGGGTCCTTAAAGTCGAAATATAGGGAGGGAATGTTCTGGAAGAGGAAAATTCCTTACCGTTGTGATTTGCCCTGTTTCCAGACTTCCCCGATGTGGACCTGGATCAGGGCTACTTAGCAAGGTTAGCCTCATCTTAACCGTGCGCTCATTGTCAAATAAAGTGTATGTACATAGGCGTAAGAGTTGTATTTTTTCTGAACTAACTTCAGTACAACTTGTTCCTTTCAGCTTTTGATCAAGTTGGCGGAACAAGCACGAGAATTTCAAGAGCAAAACAGTCAACCGAAGAAGAAGCGCCGTCCTTCATCACTTGAAGAACCGAAAGAGAAAACGGGAAAATCTAAGCATCGATCGGAAAGTAAAGGGAAAGAGGAGAAGAGCAAAAAAGAGTCCAAAGAAGAGAAGAACAGAGAAGAGTCTAAGGAGAACAAGAACAAGGAAGAATCGAAGGAGGAGAAATCAAAGAAGCGAACAAAGACAAAGGTGAATTGATACTTGTCATCGCAATTGTAACGTAAGTTATTCAGGCAGCTTGGCAATGTGGCCAATGAAGCCCAATTCCCCCAGGGTATGTCATATTTCTTTGCTTTTTTTAGTAAGAAACTCTTCCTGACCTGTAATTGACCACCTTGACTTCGAAGCATTATTTAATCCACCTCAGCGAGATAAATTGGTGAGACTGCCGTGAGAATGGATAGTATAGAGCATCGATCCTCTATTGAGGACTTTCCTAGAAGTAACACCGGGAAGTGTTTGCAACATTTTGCTTTCAGTTTTTAGTTTTATCTTTACGTTATCTTCCGTACTCGGCGATGTATTACTGCCCGCTGTCACCTAGATGATTTGGGAGTGGGGAAGCTTTAGAGAGAGAGTAAAGCAAGGTAGAGCATGGGATTCCCTTGAACAATTAATACAAAACCTAATCCGAATCGCTGTCATTAATTTTTGTTTTCCTTAACTTAAGGTAACGTTGCAGGATTCCAAGGAAAAGACAAAAGAAAAGAAGAAAAAAGAAGTGACAGCGGATGGCACAGAAAGCGATCATCACCGTAGCAGAACGAAAGACAAGGACGAAGACAAGAAGTCTTCCAGCAAGAAGTCAAAGAAGCATGAAAAAGAAAAGATGAAGGAGAATATTGAAAATCGAGACATTAACAGCAACGTGGTTGAGGATGACCAACAACAACAGCAGCATGTCGATGAGCCCATTACATCTCCTACTAATGAGAGTCCTAAATGTAAGTTTTCACGGTTACGTTTCTTTAAACACGCTATCGCTTTCTTTTTACAGAGCGCATTGAACGCTTTCATACTTAGCGGACAACAGGAAAAGGGAGAGACATCGATCAATATCTAGCTGGCCGATGGCCCATATTAGGGTACAGGCCTCCAAGGCGCTACAACACGACGCTCCGCTTCTCTTTCCGTAACACTTCGATGCTGAGAAGTGAGAAAAGTGCTGAGCGCGAATTACAAAACGGACAGTGTAGAAGCTGTAATCAGTCGATATACGAAAAGACTCACCACAACAGGCAAAATGCAGCGCTCCGAATTTGCTCAGTTCCAGCATTGACCATTGATCTGCGGCATATTGATTGGCGGGGGTGCAACCGCTTGTCGTCCAGCGGCTAGCGCAAAGTATGGGAATGTGAGTCCAACGCTCGGCAGAGAACTCTGGGGAATCAGTTTTCCTCTGAAAATCCAGTTGACATTCAGAATCAGTAGAAGAAATACGAACATAAGCGCCACTAAATTATCAATAATAGTCATCTGTAGTACTTGCGTTCTAACGATAGCTTGGTCAATATTCGCGTACACTAGTGTTAGAACGACAAGGTTTGCATCAGATCGCACCGGCTGCTTTTATAGTCCGCCGGCCGGCCCGCGAGCGCGCCGGCTGGGGGCGAGCGCACCGGCTGGGGGCGAGCGCGCCGGCTGGGGGCGAGCGCGCCGGCTGGGGGCGAGCGCGCCGGCCGGCCCGCGAGCTTGCCGGCCGGCCCGCGAGCTTGCCGGCCGGCCCGCGAGCTTGCCGGCCGGCCCGCGAGCTTGCCGGCCGGCCCGCGAGCTTGCCGGCCGGCCCGCGAGCTTGCCGGCCGGCCCGCGAGCTTGCCGGCTGGGGGCGAGCGCACCGGCTGGGGGCGAGCGCGCCGGCTGGGGGCGAGCGCGCCGGCTGGGGGCGAGCGCGCCGGCTGGGGGCGAGCGCACCGGCTGGGGGCGAGCGCGCCGGCTGGGGGCGAGCGCACCGGCTGGGGGCGAGCGCGCCGGCTGGGGGCGAGCGCGCTTGCGGCCGGTCGGAGGACTATGCAAGCAGCCACCCGGAGAAGGGGAGTAGACCGGCGCCCATAAAGAGTCTCACATAAGAGGCAAGAGACAGAAAATATACCATGAGTCACCACTCTGCCACCCATACAGACGCTACTTTCGGAGGTGCCAACTTAGGCTTAGGACGCAGATATAAGCGCTCTAATGTGTTGTGCGTCGAACGCCTGAGCAGGCGTCAAAAATTGCACATCTGCGTTCTAATGCCCAACTTATCATTAAAACGCTGTGCTATTTATGCTATCAGTGGCATCTTAGAATAGGATTGCTCAGCGTTAGAATCTGCAATAATTTATCTTACACCCACTATTCAGATTCTGCTGAAGCTCAGTCGTCGGAAAGAACAGACGACAGCGGAATTAGCGACATGATCGAAAGTCCCCAACAACCGACGATAGAGAGGTAACGTTCAGAAGCCGCAGAACACATTATACTTCTTTGAGTTAAACCCCATCAGAACCTGGATTGACTATCTGTTCCTCTGTCCTTCACTAATCTCTCCATGACTAATTTAAGGCGCACCGATTAAGACTTCCCACTCGATCACATCTGAAGACTTTTCTCTGCTCGCTCCAGAAATTTGGTGTTTTTTGAGCGGTCCTACGTACAACGGAAACGGAAGGCGAACTCCCATTTAAGCGACAGTGATTTCGAGCCAATCCATGAAATCTCCCGCGAGGTGTCCAAATCGTTCCACTGGAGATGCGCAGTCGTTGCTCAGATGTCAACTGCTGAAAAGGTGTGGTTGTGATCTCGTTGTGCAGGCGGAGGGTGCGGGTTTGTTGCTTAACACTGGAAGCTTCTAGAATCTCTTCAACATTTCTGCAACAGTGAGCGCCTTACTTTCATTCAGCTTCTCGCACCAATTCAGCACACGAGGCTTCTAGAAGTCATTTGTATGACTCTGATTTATTTCGAACATTGATACATATTCACCAGAAATCGCTCCAAAAATGAGCTTGTGAGGATTACATTGGAGAAACACTAAAATATGGGCGAAGGAAACATGTTGTTCAAAACGCACACCTTATATGTGCATGCTACTTCTCTGCAACCGCAGACAAAACACTCAATCGTCGCAAAAATTAACAATTTTTCGCTAGGAATGAGACATGAGCCTCGCCTTCGATGGACGTACCGTATTTTACACCACGAGCATATCAAAAACGGGGGGCAACGAGCAATACAATATACTTGCAGTAGAATCTTTATTATGTGGTCCCTATCTGCCACGTTATATCCGCTTTTTTTATAACAGCACAGATTCTGGTAATCTTCATAACGTTCTTTATAGGACTGAAGGAGAGCGCGTCCGATGGCCGGATCAATGGTCGTAGCATCAGCAGGAATTTTCTAAACTTCGATGATAAGTATAAGTGTCAGTTGCTGAAGAGAGTTCATTTCGTCTTCTCATGGAGATATGGCCACTGTCCACAATGAGATGCTTTTTCTGGTTATCCCTGCTATCGAACAGGCAAGCCCTAATCCAATGGACCATAAGCTCCTCCGTCGTTACCTTAGTTGAGCCCACTCTCTCTATTATATATGAAGTTAGACGGTGGCCATTGCGCTGATATATGTACTTCCTTTTTTTTGGAAGACTACATACAGCTTTTCTTTTAACCCGCCGTCAGCAAGTTAAGAGTCTTCGTGAGTGGAATACGCGAGCATATTGTAGTCTCGACGATTCCTCCTACATAACGCAAGTGTTTCGGTTATACTGATTAATCAAAATTCATCGAGGGGGGGGGGGGGGGGGGGATGAAGTGCCGCACTTGCATGAGAGCGTGGAAGTGCGATGTGCTGGATCCCACCATCGGGTTAAAGCAGAGACCCTCACGACACACGACATGAAAAGTACGACATGATTATGACGAGGAGGAGAGATGAGATGTGCAGAGACAAAAGGAAATGGATTTAAAGGGTCGGTAAAACAGGGACCAGGCTGACGCGTAAGATGGAGATGACATCCGATCCGCTGTGCTTATCCGGTACTGACGACAACGTGGGTTCATACTGACGACTGAACTCCGCGTGACGACGAGGTAGCAAATGAATGAAGGACTGGTTGATTGGGGCTGGTTTGATAACTTTCCCGCACTTCCAGCGTTTTCCTCCATTTGAATCTCCGAGGGCGACGGCCGTCGATTAGAGCACTGTGCACTGCAAGGCGTCAAAAGTTCGCACGTAGTCTTTATATTCTCAATGATGCAATTGTCTTCCCACTCTATCTTTTTGATGAGCTTAGACTGGTCTCAGACTTACGTGACCACCCTTGTTAAATTAGCACTGTATCAGAGACGAAGAGGAGGATGGGCACTGAACATCCGTGCGCTCTAGTGCGGCTTCACTAAAGGGTACGTAGTTTTCTTAACCTAGCCCAAATAGGGTAGGAGCACTTGGGTAGGTGGAAAAATTACCTCGGGCGAAAACACGGAAAAAAAGAAGGAAAACTTGCCCACCGCGGTGCCCCTTCCCTACTAAAGTTTGGTACGAATCTGCAGTTTTGTCTTCACCTCATTATTTACTGCAATCACCAATTCTTGCGCTTTGAGCGCTATTTCCTCACAACTTCTATGCCTTTAGGTAACGAGTTTGAAGGGCTCCATCCAGTTCGACTGCCTTGAAACTCTCAACATTGCTGACATAGCTCAAGTGTCGGTTCTTGTCATGCAGCGTGATACCGCAAAACTACAGTTTTACTATAACGTAGACATTCCAAAACTGTCAGTAGGTCTGATATACCAGTACCAGAACTATATGCTGCTAGTTTCTTTCTTGATTCCTTATGGAGCAGCTTCCATTCCCTTATTTTAACATAGAGAGACGTCGAACGTTCGAGCGTATTGTGCTGGCTTACGCAGCTTACTCAGGAGATTGATATTTTTCATCGAGCAAACGTCTATTTCCGATAAAGAATCCTTTCGACAAACTTTTGCGGTGCTTAATAGTATCTGTAACCTGATTATTAAGCAGAATGAGCATTATGTTTATGGCAATCACCAGAAACACACAACATACCTGATCGCCAATGACCATTGTATCGACAAATCGACTTTATCCTCTGCAGAGCCATTTTCCACCACGCACGCACGCACGCATTTTTTTCTACTCGGTATGCAGTTTCGACTGTTGCGACGTTAGTGGCAACCGCGCTGCCATCATACACTCGCGAGTTTCTGGAGGCACTGCTGCCTCCAGGAATTTTGAATTCAGCAAGAAGCAAACGAAACCTTTGCAGATGAAAAAAGCCATAACGAACAAAAATAATCAATAGTACAATGACATGTCTTTACTTATTCGTCGTGGTAAATTTTCGACTTAACCTGTTGTGTCCGGTTCAGTCTTGAGACGATTGACTGTTTCGTCTACCGTTATAGAGGAAAACCATATGTTATGTAAGGTATACAGCTAGTGAACAACGTATTTATCCCACACATTCTTTTATTAAGTTTCGCAAATGTTGAAATCTTTGCAGACGTCGATTCGAGAACGATTTCTGTTGAATATGTCTCATTCTTTGAAATGAAGCCAATAACAATTTATGGGAACCAATCCGCCTCAAAAAGCGCGAGAAACTTAGAGAATGGGCCGAAAAAGGCGCTTACCTACAAGTGTCGGATAAGGCAAAAATAATTCCTATATTCGCGAACAGTATTCCAAACGTTATCGATATACCCGGGTCTTCTTCAAAGTTCCCTTGTTTGTCAACTATACTTCTCTGACAAGTAGTTTGACCAAATTGTGCAGCCCAATTCATGATACAGAACTATTTTGGGAGCAGTAAGTGTTATATTAGGGCAGAGCACGACGATCTAAGTGAAAAATAAGCATCACCGATATCTGCAACTGTTGTTACCAGCTCCGGGGAGTGTGAATTCCGAAATACTGACATCAGAATAAAAAGTCGAAGTTTTTTTTTTTTGCTTATCTAGACGTACCTGCAATTGAACCCTCGGCGCTTTTCCATTCATTTTCAATTTTTTTACCATATGCTTTTTAGCCTCATTACACTCACAAACGGAAAATTGGTTGTTCAGGCTACCAGGTGCAAGACCTCAGACGTCCATGGGAAGACCAGGTACGGCAGCTGCAAGACCTGCACCTCCGAAGTTGAAAAGGAAACAAATTGCTGTGACAGAAGAGGTAAACAGTACGAGAAATTGAGATTGTTCTGACTGCTACTGTTCTGTAGAAATCGATCGACTCATAATGAGATTAGCGATAGGTAAGTTCCTTAAAAGGTCGTAGCAAGGTGAGGGATGTAAGGTCATAAGGCTATGAAAATGCAGTTGGAGGGAAAACAGGGCAGAGCTTTTTGGACCGTCGAGGTAACTAAGCTTCGCATAACACACTGTTGCCACTTCGCCGAGGAAAGCAGCACATACCGTCTCAGCTTGCGCATTCTTCCTGCCTTTTTTTGAGAGGGAACGAGTATGCAAACTTGGGAGTTTATTCTTCGCTTCATTCAAGCGCGAATACGATGCGATTCCATGTGGCCGAGTAGGTCCACGCTGCGATCTTGTGTTCAACGTGCCACGGTCGCCGTAGTTGCCACGTGTCACGTAAACTTATGAGGCGATTGAAGCGCACAGTGTATATGTCAGAACCGGAAAATTCCAGCGGGACAATGAGCGATTTGTGTTTGCCAAGACGCCGCTGATTAAGTAACCACTTGGCTTAGTTTTCATTGTTTTATTGTGGTTTATTTCTATAGTTGTTGCTTCCTTTGCCCAAATCTTCTCCATAATCAGGAGGAATTCAGGTCGCACCACCGCAGAATGTAGTGCTGATCCCGGAAATTACTGACCAAGAAAAACCTACACCAGAAGAGAATTTTCTCGTGGAAGAGGAAGAAGAAGTCGTTCAACCACAATTTCGTCCTACGGAGATCCCTGAGGTTGGTGGTCTTTTTGAATGGAAACTTAGGATTTTCTAACCTGTAAAAGGCACATCTAGATACAGATATTTGATGAGCTATAGGGACTATCGCTCTCTAACTTAAAAGAATCTTCTTAGGCGATTGCCAGAAAACATTGTTGGTCTGAAGCGGGAGGAGGTCAACGCCAAGTATAATCACCGCTTACCATTCTGTACATAAGACGGCATTCAATACGGATTATTGTTACTATTATTATTGATATTATTATTATGTATTAGTAGTAGTAGTAGTAGTAGTAGTAGTAATTTATGTTGCTGAGGTTACTTTTTCAAGGGCCTGTCTGAGCGTAAGCGACAAGTCGAAAAGTATTGGGGTATGGGATTTGTGGGCATCCGCATTGCCCCACTGGGTTGAATGGGTCACAGTTGAATGCATGGTGTGCTTCCAGAGGATTAAACACCCTTCTGTTTCTTTTACTTTATTCCTACTGAACCAGCCGATTAGTGAATGACCAATTCATGATAACAAGGTATTCAAAAAGTTCCTTTGGGCGAAATTCGATACCGTAAGATACCGTGCATGAAATTGTGCACAGTGTGCGAACGGTAATTCCTAGCCTCTCGCCACTCGTTTAATGAAATGAGTTTGTGGCTGGAGACTTGACACATGAACCGTGCCTTAATGTATTCGCCCAAGCGCAAGTGTCTTTTTTTCAGTCCACCGACCAAAGAGGAGGTTTAGTACAGAAAATGATAGACACCACAACAACGCTCAAAGAAACGAATCTCAATGACACGGGTGATGTGGACGAAGGGATGCTTGCCAAGGAGAAATTGAAGGTAAAAGCCATCAAGTTGATTTGAACACTCCAATAGATGAACAATTTATCCTACAGACCGAAGCATTCTCAAATTCGTTGCAAACTGTTACGAGGACCGTCTATCCGCTGTCGCGCATCTTCGACTTTGCTCAGGTGATTAAGGGATAAACTTCACATGTCCCACAAGGGCAACAAACAAAATCCTATGTGGTTTCAGGAGGATTTGGAGCTAATTTTAAAGGAGTTGGACAAGTGGCTGAACGAATCGAAAAAGTGCGAGAGCTTACTCAAAGAGAGAGATGCTCAAGGCATAGGTGACAGTCATAAGTGCGTTTCTATGATTACATTTTTTTTTTCGTTTCAGTTTGTAAACGTTGGAGGGTGTAGGTCAAGAGGCGCCGTCGCAGTCACCGCAGCGACAATATGACACCGCACGCGGGGCATTCTCGGCGGATTCAAATGATGGGGTTTCAGACCATTTTGTTGCGCTTGCGGTAACCTACATTCATTGATTCGAAGCTCAAATTCCTTGATACCCATCGAATTAGAAACTCATTCTATGGGTCAGTACTCACTACTTGCTGTTTTTCCCTTCTAAAGTTATTTGACTGCCCCTTACTAATCGGATCTAAGATCAAGTTCATCCTAGGAATCAGAACATTCACCAAGAGCTCATGGAATGGAATCCTCTCATTCGGAGACGGTCCTTGAACGTGAAATGATTTCAAAAACCTATTATTCAGGACTGCTTTTAGATAGATAGCACTTTAAGGGTAGCGATATTCCTTGACTACTCATCTTCTGGGTAGCTGTCTGTTCGGCGAAGTGCCAAATGAGGTACTGGTTCAGAAGTCAAATCCCGAATTGGTCCTCGCCTATGTCAGTCAAGAATTCCATCACTCCGGTGGAGTTTAATCGGTACTAGACTTTTAATGGAGGAAAAAGCCGTGACTTGCACATGTGTTGGACACACAAGTCATTGTATAGACCCTGGATTCGAATATGGGAGGCACCCTAGAAAAGGATTGATTAACACCGAGTCTCGGTCCCTGAGGCTTTCCTAATGTTATCGCAACTTGTCACACTACCACATCAACCATCTTATCCGTGGGAAACGGATGAATTTTGTATGGTCGGCCCATTTTTTCGTGGAGGAACCGTTTTCAAATATGCGTGCGGCTTCCCACCGTATGCATCTCTCCAACAACCTTTATCGTTAATAGTACCTCCCTTAGACTTTCCTATCTCTGACTTCCACTTTTTAGCTCTAAACGTGTTCATTTTATTGATAGCCCAACCTAGACAAATGTACCTGGCGCTTTTTTTTTCGTCGGATAAGAATGAACGAGAGGAACCGGTCCGTTTTTTGGCGAACAACCAGCCGAGTTTTTTTGTCTTTGTTTGGTCTCATTAGGCCCTAAGCAACTGAGGGGTTTCCCTACTCACCCTTCTTCATATTCCAAGGAAACTTTGATAGCGGCATAGTACATAGCACCATAGGAGACAACGTGATATTACTACTCGTCAAGAAATTCACCGTTGAGCAAAGGAATTGGTCAGGTTAGTAACACCTTGACCAAAGCTTTGTGCCTCGCTTACGTTCTGCATTCTGCAGTCTTTGAAGGGGGATGGCATGTTATTGAAGGCTGACTGACGGCGTGTACACCACCTTTGCCTTTGCCAAATTTGTGATGCTTTCAACATCGGGCATCCAGCAAAAGGGCGAATACAGGTCGATTTCGACCGTGAAGAGAAAGATCGGTTTTCGGCCAAGTTTGACTAAGACATTGGATCCTGATGTCTCATTTATGGTCAACACGCCAAACATCACAGAAAGCTTCAGTTTCTTTTCTCTGGGTACGACGGTTACGAAGGAGAACCACTCAGGTATGAAAGGCGATAGAGGAAGCTAGTTCCACTGATAGCGAGACCGTTCAGGTAGGTCGAGGGGGTGCTGGGGAAAGGAATGCTTCGTCCGTCGTCGAGACCATTTTCATGAGTACGAGATGCCTAACCATATGTCTCAGGAATTTGGACTCAACACCCAGGAACGATGAGAACCCTGTGAATGCCATTTAGACCTACGAACAAGGAACGATGTTCGAATTCCCCCAATAGAAGCAAATCCGGAGTAATTAAAAATTCCTAGCTTTACCCTGGATACCGAAACCAGGACGACCATCGATCCGATGATATTACTTTCTTGTGAAAACTATGATTCGAAGGAGTAAGTTGTTTCGAACCTTACGAGGAAGGTCTTTCAGGGCGTGGGACGCTTTTCGAAAATGGTTTTTTGCATGGTATAGGGGCATGAGCACTGAGTATAAAACTATGGTCCATTTCCGCTAAATGGCCTTCTGAATGCCAAAAAACGACTGAAAACGATTTTGTCAGGAATCGCCGTTTTAACCCATTCAGCGTCGTTTGTTTCATTCATGGCGTCGACGGTTCGCATAGAAGAAGGCGGCAGTGGGCTGCGCATTGAAAATAACGTGAACAGTAGCCAAAAAAGGGAGCCACATGTTGAAAAGTGCGGGCAAGTTTCATATAGGCCCTCCACGGTTGAGCTGTCAGCAGCGTCGGATGGTGTGGTGGATAGCGATGTGGACCTCGAGGAAGAACGACGAGGATGGGTTGATGGTTCGGAAACTCCGGGTCTTGCCGTTTTTGCATTTTATGCCGCCACCTCCAGATTGGCTCCATATTGCACCAGGGCCAAAGCAAGTGCCTGACTGGTCATGGTCGTGACCAGGACCACCCAGGCACATAACCTCTATAGGCCGTTGGAATTTCTTGTGTGGAGTGCTATCAGTGAAGGAGCTTCCAGGCTTAACACTCCCAGGAGTATAAAGGTGCCTCTTAAATTCACACTAAATAAGTGTTCTAATGGGGGGGGGGTCCGAACACTATAATATGGTTCCTATTTGATGGAAGCTGTCCTCGACCTCGTTCTTCAATGCAAAGACAACAGGATTCCCGATACCGGGCTTCCTCTAGGCGTCCACCGCGGACTTCTGTAGGACAACGAATCAGACTCTCTTTCAACTCGTCTTCTTGCTGAAGCATCCATGAGCATTAGGCTCGATATAAAAAGCTGTCAGCCCTGAAGGAAATCATTCTAGCGCCGGATCACTGGATGATGACTAGATGAAGGGTTTCGGCAATACCCGTTCCCAACCTACGATCCCCTAACTTCGCGTCCGTATGAAGGGCTGGCAGGACACGTACAAGATGGACATCGCTGAAGTCGAGGTGACTGCAGAAGATGAGTGACTGATCGTGAGGAGAGAAGGAAATGGAGATGACCAACCAGAACTGTGGACAAAAACCCTTCAACGGCGCGATCGACGGTAGGGTAGAAAACGGTGAAATCATCGGAATTAGATGAGCCATTCATCAGTTTTGAAGGAATTCGGTCGAAATAAAACAACAATCAAACCATTACTGTCCATAGCATTCATTGTATGGACTGTGCAATGTTCATACAATGTCCGAAGAACAGATGATATGATATCGAGTTTTTCGACTACAAACTACGTGAGGAAGTTGAGGGGGGGGGAGGGTAGGAAAGGGGGTTCGGAGGTAGGAACGGAGGACTGGGAGTGTTGAGCCTGGAAGCTCCTTCACTGATAGCGCTCCACACAACAATTCTAACGGTTTTGTAGAGGTGTGCCTGGCTGATCCTGGTCACGACCGTGACCAACCAGGCACTTGCTTTGGCCCTGGTGCAATGTGGAGCCAATCTGGAGGTGGCAGCATAAAATGCAAAAACGGCAAGGCCCGGAGTTTCCGAACCATCAACCCATCCTAGTCGTCCTTCCTCGAGGTCCACATCGCTATCCACCACACCATCCGACGCTGCTGGCAGCTTAAAGACACTGTTAACGAAAAAGTGGTTTCGGAGATTTGCACATGGTTTGAATTCGAAGCCCCCCTCTAGTACCATTCGTGCAGGAATGAGGTCGGAAAACGGCTGGATAGGGCACAATAAGGGGCCGGAGAAGTATCCACGGTCCGCCCTCCGCCCCTCCATCGGTGTCACGTTAGACGAGTGTCGAGACAATACGGATTGCTATTATTCGTTCTAGGACCCACGCACAAAAAGCTAATCGCCGAGTGATGAGGCGATGTTTTTCTCCCATTCTTCTTTCCTCTGTTTTTCTTTTTGCTGCCGCGATCCCTTATTTGATTTCCTACTCCTAGAGGCTGAAAAAGGTGAGCTACTTTTGCTGTTACTAAGGTTTTTTTTGTTTATTTATGCTTATAAGTGAATGAATTGTGGATTACCATTGTCTGTTCTTCGCACCAGGACCCACACGCGCGCAGTGAAACGCACTGTTTAGCTCGTCCGGGTGCCCCACCTTCTTCATTTTTCTGGTTTCATTCACGTCCAACCCCCTTTTTAACGTTTTTTTCGCGGCCTTTTTTCACTATGAAAACACCGATGCACGCAGTTTCTTCACCTCAGTCGCACTAGTTTCGATCTTGTCTTTCGTTTTTCGTCATGATCTGGTTTACCCAAAATCATGTTAACGGTGCCTTTAACCGTGGAAAGCCTATATGAAACTTCTCCGCACTTTTCAACATGTGGCCTCCTTTTTTGGCTACCTTTCACGTTATTTTCAATGCGCAGTCAACTGGCGCCTTCTACTGTACGGACAGTCGACGCCATGAATGAAAAAAACGACGCTGAATGGATTAAAACGGCGATTCCTGACAAAATCGTTTGCAGTCGTTTTTTGGCATTCAGAAGGCCATTTAGCGGAAATGGACCATAGTTTTATACTCAGTGCTCATGCCCCTATACCATGCAAAAAAACCATTTTCAAAAAGCGTCCCACGCCCTGAAAGACCTTCCTTGTTAGTGGCAGCGTAAGCCTGTTGGACCAGATTGGCTCATGAGTTACTGGAGACATTACCTACGGTGACCTTTGGGCCCTTAGGGATCTAAGTGATACATAATGGACAATTTGCCTCTAATCGTCACTATAAAGTTGAAAACCTGTTAAGAAGGGGAGAGCAGTAAGTTGACGTCGCTCAATCCCTGGATAGCAACGGCAACTCTACCCCTCATGTCAAGCCTTTTTTGCATGTGGACATAGCGTGTGTCCCCCATGTAATTGCTCTGGGAATATTCCTTCCTGAACGATTGCGTGAGAAAAGTAGTTTACGTTTCATGTCAAAAACTTTCCTTTTGTGTCCCAGGTACCGTATTTCTTCTTATCCGAACCAGTTTTGGCCAGAAGTCCACATTGCCAAAAACACAGAATGCTTTACAATGTCAGCATATTCTGAAACTTCTGATAGACAAGGAAAACGGAAATGGCTATAGACCATAATCCTTGGAAGTGTCTCGAATGTTCCTAACACTGCCATATCGGAAACAAATAATTTTTTTATCAAAATTTGGGTGTTGAACTTACCTACCCTGCCGCTCAAACGTGGCTTTCTCAGAAGTTTTCAGAGGTACCTCTAGGATGAAGAAATGAAGACTCGAGGCGTTAATTGATCCCGTCCGAGGGATGTGCCCCTAACCCCCCTCCCAAATGCACTTCCATTTAGAATCGTAGTGGCGAATCGATACATTGAATTGCTGTGGCCAGCTGATAAGCAAGTCATTCTTTCATCCTCCCAGACGAGTTTGGTACCAATTGGCCGACCCCGGAGGGATGGAAGGCTTGGCTGTATCGATCAGGGATTTGTGCCGGTGACCATGCATGTGTGGAGTGCGCGTTTTGCCGCAAAACCACCTCCACTCATTAATAAAAAGGGAAAATTAAACTCACTCAAGGAAACTTACAGCACAGTTTACAAATGAAACAGGGAGCAAGGCGGCACTTATCTGCGAATTCTCCGAGGGCTTTTATTCGCCGGGCTCGGTGAACTGGTAGCAGCTTTGTCAGCGGAAACCATTGGCTTACATTCAGATGGTCTCCGCGAGTTATTGTCAAAGGCACAAAAGTGCATTCAGTTGTTACCACGATTTAGAGTGAATTGGGCTGCATGGCGCATCAAATCCTGGCATTAATCAACAGCAGCAGTCATCTTTCTCACTTCATTACACTTTCCAACTGATACAGGTTTCATTTCGTGAAGGGTCTGTGCTCCGAAGGTTCCCCAGGCGATTTTGTAAAATCCACATCTACCCTTCATCAACTCAATATTTGGCCAAATGGCTGTTTGTGCTCATCCTACCAGCCATAAAAAGAGCCCAGCTCCCTTAGCAGTGTAGCGATCTTCTCTGGAATACTTGGTTCCCAGTTGTTTAGGCTTATCCTTGTCCTCAAACAATCGACTGGTGCGAGTACTAGCTCAAAGACGGTCTTTCTTGTAGTCAGTGAAGAGGTCTAGTCTAGAACCTGTTTTTCCTGGATGATTCATTTTACGAATTGCATCACGATCCGAATTTTTCCATAGCCTTACGCACAGTTTAATAGAGATCCAAGTCAACCGCTTCATTCAATGCCCCATGGCTCGATGTTTGAGGCTGTTTATCTTTTCGTAGATTTAATCTCCGAACACGTTTCATCCCGAAACAGTTTAAATAATATTGAATTATTTAACTCCTATTGAATTGGATCATCAAATTTCTGTGCTATCAAATTATGGCAAGGTCCCTCCTCAAGGACGTTACACAAACCCTGACGGCATTTGAAATCAAGCCCCTTGTTTCCAGTTGATGAACACGCACACGACCCTTCCAAGCGAAAAAAAAATCTGGCAAAAAAAAACGAAGTCGCTCTGAACGAAAGGGTTTTCGTCAGATACCCTTGAAGCTCATATTTGGGACATTTGTCAAAACATGAATCACCCCAGCGTACCACTCGATGGATCAACCTACCCCAATGTTGAAAAGCTTAGGCCGTGTATCCCATTTCGTGATTGTATCCCATTTCCCTTGTATCTTGGATCCCATGTACTTTCTCCTCCTCTGTTCCCGCTGCGGCATTATTGATAGAAGTTTTACCCACTGGGAAGGATGTTGTCAATCATGTTGAATGGGAATTTGAGAAAGCCATTTTCTCTGCAGGGACAGACTGATAAATGAGAATTCTGGCTTTGTGGGTGAATATTTATAGACGGCTTTTCCCGTAACTATTATACCTATTTTTAGGTTGTCTACAGTTTTACAAACGCTTGACGCAGACGTAAACAATATGCGATCAATGGTAAACGCCTCTAAGGCTAGGATTACTTCGAACAATCGCCGGATACAAGAACTATTGAATGATGTATAAATATATGATAATTTATTTTACTTGTAAATATTTATGTTCTTAAAAATTTATATTTGACGTGAGTAAATAAAATTTTCAAGTATTTTTTGCATTGATTTTAGTTAGAGGAATTATCATCCGGCGATAAAAAGGTAAACAAAAAACTGCGATGAATGGGGGCTCTTCACCTTTTTATTTAACTCCCCACTCAAAAGGACAAGAGTACAGGGTGCGGCAAAAGTTTTGGCAAATGCCTGTTTCAGGTCTCCTATAAGAAATGAAGCCTCTCATCCTGACAGAATCTGTGCAGCTATTTTCTGCAAGTCTTCTTCTATACATTTCATGAATTGGCCTGCTTTAAATATGTCATTTTATACAAAGTGGTGGCAAGCAAAGTCCAACGGGCCTCCATCCTGCACTTCCATCTGGCTGGATACACTGCAAAGACATCTCCAAGCAGCTCCAGATTCCCTTAAGAACCATTTGCAACAACACCAACAAGTACAAGGCGACAGGAACCATTTCGGCAACCGGACATGGACTTATCAACGGGACTCAGCTCCAGCACACAGGTCCAATTTGGTACAGGATTGGTGCGTAACCCACTTCCCAGACTTCATCTCGTCGGACGATTGGCTCCCAAACAGTCCAGACCTAAACTCATTGGACTATTCCGTGTGGTCAGTTCTCAAGAGGAAAGCCTGCTCTACCCAGCATAGAAGTTTGGATGCTCTACGTGCAACCCTCGTAACCCTCGTCAGAGCATTTGAGGATATGGACGAAGACTACCTCCGTGCCGCCGTTGACGCGTTTCCTAGGAGACTTTCAGCCTGTATTCGCGCAAAAGGAGGCTATTTTGAGATCTACTCTGTTTTTGTAATCTATACAGCTGTTGTTAAATGCTGTTGAAGTTGTATCATGTATCGACCGATTTGAACGTTTTTACAGGTATATTTACCGTTGGCAGAACTTTTGCCGCACCCCATAGATGGTGCAGTACCGCAGAGCGGACTCTCACTCGCATAGTGAAGGGTTCGAACACTCGCCCGATACACACACACATGCTACCCGAGCTTTTTCATCAGAGGAACATTGTTCTGATTGGAAGGCTTACAAGCTGACAAACAGCGTGACAACCGGATCGAGTAAGTGCTCAATACAAAATCAAGAAATCAATTCAGAGGGCCTTTTATGGCCAAGGTTAATTCTGGTCTCAGCCCTTGAAAAGTTGATCGAGTGGAATATGCAAGAGAAATTTGTTCGTTTAGTCGCACAAGGATGGCGATTTGTGAGCCGGAACGGGACCCGAATCCGTAGTTGTGCTAGTCGGGCACCATGCTCTTTGTCCCTTACGCTACTGAGACCCTACACTACTCACCTTCTTAATGGCTATTTATTGTTATTATTTTTACTTGTTGTTTACTGTTCTCTCGTTTACACAGCAATCTGGTCTTCAAGTTTGGTATAAGCCGATTGCAGAGCAAATACCTCCCACGTGGGCATGAGAGATTTGATTAGGAATGGAAACGCAAAGAGGAGACTATCTAAGCAATTCCAAAGTGTTGAATAGTACCAGAATCGTCTATACACAAAGATGTAATGGCAAGTTACAAGTATGGAGGGGATACAGCTAGGGAAAAATACCCAAATCGGTCAATCCAACTTTGCATCCCTCCTAGATCATTAAAATGTTACCAGAGGCGTCTGAAGAGAAAAGCACGTTGACTCGTACATGGCCCGACTACCCCGCAAACTACTGAGGTGACAAAATATTAACTTGTCCCGGGTAACTGGGGGAAGGAGGGACTGACCATAAGTTCTGGCGCCTTACCTGACCGGTAGGGCAAAATTTTGGCTGTTGTGCTGAGAATGTACATACTTCACGTGTATGAAAACAAATGGAGTAGAAAGTTTATTGATGATAGATCGTGCAAAATTTTTTGTAATTCCTTCCTTCTCCATCGTTTAGGCCTTTGAGAAACGGCGTCTGTAGCCCTGAGATTGAGGTCCGGTCTCGACATCAGCGGTACGAGGTGGACATGGGCAGTATGCGGCATCACTTCCAGGTAGTCCTGGCCCTCCAGGCTGTCCAGGAGTTCCGGGTGCTCCAGCCTGTCCATCATTTCCAGCTGGACCAGCGGGTCCTTGAGGACCAGCCTGTCCTGGTGCTCCTGGTTGTCCATCGGCTCCGGGATTTCCTGCTGGTCCAGCTGGTCCAGCCGGTCCTTTTGGTCCAGGTGCTCCATGTCCGCGTTTGCCATTCTGTCCAGGGGCTCCAGGAGTACCAGGCGCTCCAGGCTGTCCTGGTGTACCAGCATCTCCCATCGGTCCTGGTGCTCCTGGCCCTCCACCATTTCCAGGTGCTCCTGGTGCTCCAGGTTGTCCATCAGGTCCAGGCTGTCCTTGAGGTCCGTCAGGTCCAGCAGGTCCAGGTTCTCCAGCTGGGCATTTGATGCAACCAGTTGGTTCTTTGGGGTTCATCATTGCAATACCTGGGGTACCGGGTCTTCCTGGTTCACCGTCTGTTCCGTCTTCACCTGCAAGTCCATCCTTTCCTGGAGGACCAGGTGGTCCAGGAGGGCAGTTGTTGGGTTGTGCGGCGCAACCGCATTGTCCAGCAGCACGCTTGTCACGACCAAAGATCGTTCCGATCTCGGAATTTCCAGATGAAGGGGCCGGGATCACCATTTCCTTCCAGGCTTGGTTGGCAATCATCTGAAATAAGGTCATAATCGTTTTTCTTATGTTTTGCAATCAAAACGAAGGAACTTACTTTGAATTCGTGCATATCCTCCATAACATCATCATAGAGATTGTTGATGTCTTGGAAAATGACACCAACACAGATCAAACTGGCGAAAATCGCAATAGCCGAGGCGCCAGTAGCGATGGTGACGAAGAACTTGGCACTCATTTCTGAAAGCTGTTTTCTGAAGTGTTCGGTTAGGTATTTATACGAAGCCTGGGCGTGATCTTAGGGGCGGTATGTAGCCAAACACATAGATACGATAACGTTTTCAAGGTCGGACGCACTTTACAAAGTTCTCCGAATTTACAGGCTTTCAAGGTTACCGTCGCCGCAAATCAAAAGAGAGTGAGAGAAAGAGAAAGGCCACAAATGGCGTATCAGATAACGGGGGCGCAGATGGCAGACGAAACGGCTTACACCAAAAACATCAAAACAGCAATAGCTCCCGAATTCTCTGACAGATACCTTGCCCCCAGCAGATAATCGTAGCCCTGGATGTGTCTCGTCATCCATCTATGGTAAATGAACTGTTACAGAATGTAATGTAGAGCTGTTATAGGAAAATAAGGATTTGGGTGAGTGAGATTAGAGTTTCAATCGCCCTTGGACTCCTCTATTTTCCGGGACAGAATAGTTTTTACGTGATAGTTTGAATCTCAGCCGGCATCTCACCGAATGCTGCGCTCTATCCATTACCGTTGGAGTTGTGGAGCACAATGAAGTGGTCCCCACTCCCCCTTCAACACCCCCCCCCAATACCGTTTTCACCAAAGAATAAAAATAGTAGTAGTGAGTAATATCCATCTATAAACAATTGGAGCAGATTGAGCCGTAGAGGGTCCTTTGCTTCCACGCCTTTTGCGTTTGCTTTCTATGTCAGGTAGTCTCCTATTGGCCAATACCTCTCTCATTCCACACATAGAGATTAGCATTTCACACACTACGACGCTCCTCTTTTCCTGAGGCATATACAAAAGCTCAGGTCCCGTGGCTCGCAATCGTTCCTTAGTATCACTACAAGCCAAAGCCGATGTCGTATTTTTTCTGGTTGTAGCAATCAGCGCTAGAGATACAGAGCACAGTGAAGTAGCCCACTTCAACAATACTTTCTCCATTTGTGCTATTTGGAAACGATTTTACTTGTCATGGAGAAAATGCAGTGATTTTAACCTAACCCATGAAAGATTCTCACGGTGAAGGGCGCAGAGCGATAAACGTAGTCTCAGCTTCTTTTGTGTTTATCACCCTAGCATTTTGGTTTGTTCTAGGCAGGTGGTCAATAAGAAATGAAAAACGATTTTGAAGTGAGATAAAAAGATGTGTAGTGGAATTTTGACCAAGGGTGCTGCTCTGCGTCCTCTAGAATCTGAAACAGCTTATTTCGTTCACTTGCTCGAGATCTATTGCTATGGCGAGACCTGAAAAGGGCTCCTTCACATAGTTCAGAGAGAATGTCCCTGAAATATCAAGGATAACCTTGAAACGTTATGATTTCTTCCTGAAATATCCATTTAAAAGCATGTTGTAGGTAACAGGCTACGCTTAGATTTTTGAAAATTTCCGAAATACAATGCCAGATGCTAAATAGTCCAACAGTACAAAGTAAAGGAAAAGAAGCGACAATGGAATCCTAAAAATCGGTATTATCTGCCCCAAGCGCTTAAGAAGGATGAGGACGAAAAATGAACATACGCTCAAATTGGTGTTGGTCTGTGAGGATGACATCAAATCCAGCTTCAGTGATGAGAATCTGATCGACCGTTTTCTGGTGATTGTCCTGAGACGTGCACTTCTTCAAAACGGGATAGTCATCAGTTGAGGAACGTGACCGCTTGTTATAGGACAAGTCTCCGAAGTGAAATCGGCTTTTATGGTCTTATTCCTCATCTATAGAGCGACAAATTGAGTTCCGCCAACAACAGCAAAGGAAAAGACGAAAGCTTGACTCTTAACGAATCTCAGCATGAGGTAACACATCACAGATACAGTTGTGAGGTCTAAAGGCTATATCTACTCGTGATAGTACAGTAGATGGTAGAGTAGTAAGTCTAAGGCAGTTTCGTGTTTTAATTGGTCTAACTGGTCTAATTGATTAACTGGACCAAATATCTACACAGCTTCTGTTCGAATTGAGCTGACATCTAGAACTGTTTGATTGGAGAGAATCACAGTCATCTTTGGCTTCTAAGCTTTGATGAAGGCGACGAACCCAAATGGTCAGCTGAAACTCGTACCATCTCGGCCAAGGCTTCATAATTATATCAGAAACAGCAAGGGAAGGTTTGAATCAACATACATACAAGAGAGTTTATCCATTCAATTATCATTAGAACTGCTTTATATCAATGAACTATATATTCTAAGGGGGATGCTACAACTTGTATTCGGGTAGGCCTACGTTTTGGCCACGTCGCCTTCGTCAGAGCCTTAGGCATAGAGGGCCCTTTAATCCAGTAGTTTGTATCGATATCTCGGATTGAAAGCAGCTGTGCCATCAAACCATTCTATATGAAATACCTCCATTAGACGATATTTACAATCATGTTGCTTCACTATTTTACTTTAAGTTAAGGGGTATAAAAGAGGTACTGTACTTTTTCCATCACTCGATTAGCTATGGCTCTGTTTTTCGAGTATATGTATAAGGGGACCAGAAGGATCCTTCTTCTAGAAGATCTGGATGATGTAACTTGAAGAAGAGGAAATTCAGACGACAGCAATAAAGGTGAAACCTTGATAGTTGTGATTCGAAACTAAAATTAGTAATTCCTTTCTATGAAAGTTCATAGAAGCCAGTGAGGGAGACTACGGGAAAAGGGAGAGCCACCAAATTTCACTAATGGGTAATTATAAGTTATATGTCGCCTTCCAAACGAAACAAGGCCCTTCCTAGACCTCGAGACTCCGCCCCCTTACTTCCTCGCTAAGCGTCACCGTTTGAACTATTTTTTATAGTTCTCCCGAGGGCATGAATGGGTTCCATAGTATCAAGGGGGACCAGTGGCATATTGGTTTCAACACCGTAAACCAACCAAACAGTCTGCTATCCGCTCTTTTATATTTTGACCTCTCGCCAACCCCGCCCACATTGGGCGGCTCAAATCATTTACGTTTATAGGAACGTCCAACTCTCTGATCTACGGGTCCGGGAACTTCTCCCCTAACACGGCGTCGCACACGCCGCACCCGCCGCCTATCGCAGATTGCGACGGAAGATTGGAGCGCGCAATTTGTGAGGTAGGGAGTCCTTTAATTATTCGATTTGGCTGGCCGCTCTTTTCAATTCCAATGCGATCTTGATCGTCGTTTATATAGGAGGAGTCATTTTAATTAATCAAGTCTAATAAACATGAAAACTAAAAAGAAACAGAAGAAAAATATGACTAGGCAAAGTGGTCTTTTGTTAATAAAAGTAGTAGATAAATAATTTACTACCGCGATTAGGAACAATTTGCCAAAAGAAAACAAAAAAAAAAACAAAAACACAAATCATTAAAAAAATGCATATGAAGAAAGTGCACTACAAACAGTTATTGGGGGTAACAAGTGAACCTGTTGGGTACGAATATAACCGACAGGTGACATCACAGAAGAACAAAGCCATATCACGTTTAATAATTGCGACATTTCTTCGCCATCGCTATCACCTATGATTAAAACCACTATTGAATGTTTTTCACGAGAAAAAAAGGGAACTTACTTGTTTGTGGCATTTAGATCACACAACAATATGCGATTACATACAAAAACATAACATAAACTACACTCTGGTAATCAAATATGAAAGAATAGATAGTGAGGCTAACAATCAAATTAACTATGGTCATTACCTTATTTGGATCAAGTGCTGATTCGAGTGACAAGGTAAAATAACAACACTGGCCAGCCTTCATTCAAGAATGACTTCAAATTTGCTGCACCGAGATGATAATGGAATGTGAAAGTCATTTTCCCTAGGCATCTGACAATGTAAGTATTGATTATCGCCTCGTAGCC
Organism: Haemonchus contortus; assembly: GCA_000469685.2. Classification (NCBI taxonomy): domain Eukaryota; kingdom Metazoa; phylum Nematoda; class Chromadorea; order Rhabditida; family Trichostrongylidae; genus Haemonchus; species Haemonchus contortus. The sequence goes on along the minus strand of LS997562.1, from coordinate 20,483,114 downwards.
TTTCCATTTTAACTAAAGTGAACTAATTCACTCATTCTAAACCCGGAAATCGGTTAACTTCTCCTTGGATTTTTTGAGACATTCCTTTCGATGTGTAGATTGCTCTCGTGCGCATTCGCAACTGAAATCGATTATTTCAAAACGGAACAAAACAAAGAGCTTTTTGAGGAAGTGGAAACACTATGAGTCATTCAGATTGATCGTGAAGCCTGAAGCTTTGATGCACTTTTATTGGTTTATATTTTCCTCTAGCGCGAAGGTTGTGAAGTGGCAAGTCGAGCATTATCTCAAACGCATGGTCACGCGTTCGAATCCCGGATAGATATCCGCCTAGGCCAACCAAGCTCTCCATACCTCCAGGGTCGTCTGGGGTTCCATCCCTCAGGGGTCCTCTGGGGTCGGTCAATAGGTACAAGACTCGTCAATTAGGATAAAAGCGCTGACTTATACATCGGCTGGCCACGGCAAGTCATTGTGCAGGCCACATACGCATTCAATACACCTCTGGAATACTGAATGAGAGTCGAAAACAGGGGCATATCCCTTAAACGGGATCGATTAACGCCAACATAAAATTACCCTATTTATTGTAAATCTAGTAACCATCACAATCCACCCTAAGCAGCACTGCGCAACCGCTCTGCAAAAAAGAATAGGATACAGTAATTACGAAATTGTGCACTTACGTCCGCTTGAATGGTAGGCAGCGTTAACTTAAGTACAATACAAATAGAATATATTGGAGGGCTATGGGGAAACAAGTTATGCATAGTAGAAAACAATGGTTCCCTGAATGTAAGCCAAAGTTTCTGGTGATGTTCGTCTGAGCATGCACTTGGCAAAATTAACAAGAGCTGTGGCATATCATGGTCGCGAAATAAAACCCTCTACTCAGCTCATCATTTGATTCATTATAAAGAGATTTTGATGGCAAATCAGTTATTCCGAGTAGGTTTCATGGATTATGTTATGCAAGAAATGTACCAAGGAATGTTGGTATAGATCTGGATCAAAAACTGATTCATTCCAGTAAGTATAGTAAAAGAAAAATTCACTCACAGACGGTCCTTGTGACGATATCCTGGTAATCTTCATATCCTGTACTATTGTAGATCCACCCATAGGTTCAAGTACTGTTGATGATGGCGGTTGAAGCTCGATCGTGAAAGACTGGAAAAATCATGACCTTACATAAATAAGCTTCTGCACTGGAGAAATTGAAAGCAATACTGACTTTGGTAACAGCGGCCTGGAAGGCGAAGTCCCGTATGACTTCGGGAGTGTTATTAGTTATTTCTACTCGTAGCTGGCATGTATTACCGGACCATCCACTACCCAACACCATGATGTGCGCCTCGATGCCAGCGCTGTTCAGCGCAACGACGCGTTCATTTGCCGGAGCTCTGGAATGACTCGAAAATTACTACCGAAAGCGGTGAAAAAAAGGACCTCATTAACAAAAACCCCGATCAAGAATAAATTAGAAAACTGAAAAAAAAAACCTCCAGTGTTTTTCAAAGAACATTTTGTTGAAGAAAACGGGTTGCGAATTTCATGCAAAATGAAATGCAAGACTTTACACGCAAAAAGGAAAATTTAGAATCTGTCGACATTCCTCCACACATTCTGTGCCTTGGACCAGAATTCTTTCATTCAGAAAGCTCCAATAAGCCCAATTTCATTTCTAGAAAAAGCATGAAAGAACGGCGAATTTCCGCCACCTTCTCCTACATCTACCGTCCAGCGCATTTTTCAGCAGGCTTGGTAGTGTTTTGCAACAAGCTCGGTGGTGTCGTCCTTGAAGAGTTCAACGATCCATCTAGGCCTTTGTTTAAGAACCAGAAGCACACCTGTTGCTTTTAAGACGTTGGCACAAAGAAAATGAAGAAAAATTAGGGCTACCTGCGCTATTTATCATCAAAAACAATCACGAAGCAGCCCGTGAAGTCAGTGAAAGGAAAGGTAATCGCAAGAAGCATTTGGGGACCTAATGTGAATGCTATGTATGAAGAGTCGTATAGGTGTGGGCATTCGTCTTTCGGTTAAGTAAACGCTTGTATATTTGGTAAAAGAATCTTTTTCAACGCTTATTTCCAAATCTTCCAAAAAACACCGTTCAGTGACATTGAAGCATGCAAAGACAGGTATCAGCATAGTTATGGGTATGGGTATGACTATCACAGTGAAGGTATAGTTAGGCTGATGGGATATTTGACTCAATCCACCTCGTCACTTGTAGTCGTGCACTATCACACAGGCATGGTTTGGATTTCGTATAGGGGATCGATTCTCGCCTAGGCCAGCATTCCATCCCTTCGGGAAAACTTAACTCACACAAGAAGAGATAAGGATAACGATAAGGGCACGGGGATAAGAGTCATCTGGGAGGATAAAAAGCACTGACTTGTGCATCGGCTGGTCACCGCAAGTCATTGTTTGAGCCACGTACGCCTTCAACACGCGTTCAATACCCCACTCAATGTAGGCCACACACATTCTGCACACTTAGCCATTTTGATTATTTCACGGAATTCAGTAATTTGAGGACTGCTAACTACATCACTTGATTGAAAGAAAAAAGCAAAGAAAAGGGAGAAAGGAAGAAGGATGAAAAGTCCGTGAGGATATTAAACGATACAACTGATTCTCAGAAGCACAAACATACATTGAATTACGTGCTGCAGTAGTTGTAGTACCGAATCCGCCCAGTAAATCGAAAGGATCAGCAGTTTCGTTCGTCGCAGTCGAAATTGGATTTGACACAGACACTGAATCAAGTTATGCTATCGATATGTTATCGATACCTTGCAAAAAAGCCCTTCTTTCATACCTCCTAACAAATCGCCATCGATCACTGAATTCGTAACAGGCACAACAGGCACTGAAGGTACCGCCGAGCCACTCATGAGATCAAATAAGTCGTTGTTGGTACTCTTAAAATCACATGGCCATGAGATATTGAGCTCCAATGTTTAATTTCAAAGGAAGCCCTGTTTCACTTACTGTTTTAGCCGGGACAACAGTCGGGACAGAAACCGTGTCATTTAGCGAACCGAGCTCAAGAAGATCTACATTCGATGCCGGAACTGAAGCTGCGGTTGGCGAACCTTCCTCAAGCAACGATGAGCCATCCTCAATAGGTGCTGCAGCTGCGTTAAGGGAGTTGTGTGTAATCACCGGCATTCGCTCAAGAAGGCCATACCTGAATTCGAGAAAATTCTGGAACGCTAAAGCAAGAAAAATACCACATTGAAGCAAAACGCCTCACTTTATATCACCGCAGTCTAAAAGTCGAGAAAACTCGACTGATCGCTGTTGCAATTCCAGATGTAGATGAGCTTGATTTGCGCGAACAAGGGCAGAGATACGATCCACAGTCGAACCGAACCTGAATTATCGTAAGTTACTGAAAGGATTTTCAAAGTCTTATCATTAGGTCGGGACGACCGAATTTGCGGCGTATCGGGCGTGACAAACTTGTGCATGGCAATGGACCACAAATTTCAATCTCTACTTCGTTTTCGAAACAACAGAACCGAAAACGGAGGCTCACCTCGTAGCCAACTTTGCCAAAGCTGTAACCGCATAGCATTTCGTGGATAAAGAGGTCAAAGTTGATGGGAGCACGTTTTCGAACACATTTATCACGTCACTTTCTTCAACCTTAAACGACTAATTATCAAACTAAGGGCTGAGAAATAAAAAGGATAGCTCGTAAAAATTTCTTTCAATCTAGTCCATATTGGCTTACCTTTGCCGAATCTGCGTCCGCTGGTTGAAGGAGCAGGTCACCAAACTCGCCAATAGTCCAAAAAGCCACCTTAAAAAGCATCCATAGTTTAAAAAAAATTGACGCACCTAAAGTAAAATGGGTTCAATCAGGGTTCAACATGGGCCAAACTACGCCAAAGGAGATACGTGTGAAAACGAACTATGCTAGAGCAACATCCACTCATGAGCGAATCAATAAATAAACAACTCAATAACTCAATGATGGCTTGTTTACGATCGATTGAACTAGCACTTCATATAATGAATACCTGATAGCGAAAAAATTCGCAGGATGGGCCTGTAAACGAAAACAATCTCCATAACCATTGGCTTCGCTTTATGGCTGTTTATGAGGTCATAACATGCGGAAGCGCTTTTGAAATAGAGTCATCTGATTTGCTATAGAATCCCTTTTCCCGTCTTTTCTTTCTAGAAGGTCGTCCAATAGCCGTTTAAGGATGAGAGTTATCATAAACAATACCTGGAGTAACGGCTGAGCATTCGTAGAATCCAACTGAGCAGCTCGGAACAGTTGCATGGCAGCATAGTGTTGAAGTTCACTATGGGACGATATCAGTTGAATCATACATGAAACCACCTCATCCGGTACGTAATTACCAGCCTATAAATAACGCGAAATCACCTCGTGATGACAGGCTATGCATCAAATTATGAACCACAAACCAAGCGTAAAACGGTGATCATGGTGTCAAGATGCCATTCGTGATTTGGTGAAAATCTCTCCGTTGCGACGTACATTTTTGATGCGCATTCAGACTGAATAAAAAAACTTGAGAAAAGATTAAACACAGAGCCTGGAAGCATCGAACCTCAATTATCACCGAGGAAAAATATCCGGAAAGTGTTCGGTAAAATATATAGACTTTGATGAGGCCGGAAAAACTTCTTGTTACCCTCACATTATAAATCACATCCACCTCTCCACACGAACAGGGCTATCTAGACCCAAACAGTAAGTGCACTATCATTTAGAATCAAAACAAGATCTAGAACAAGACGTCAAACATGTACTACCAACAGCAACATTCCCATTGTATTTACAATCCCGCCTTGGGTAGAGGGACTATCGATCTGTGATGATCCAGTTCTCGTTTGTTTATCGTCTCACCCGCCTTCCACACTGAACTTCAACTGCTCACAAAATTCTGACTTGGAACGACCTCAAAGATGGTAATCTAGAAGAGCCCTTTCTGGTTCCTTCAGACAGTGGGAATTTTTCCAACATTATGAAACTGTTGCAGTGAGAAAAGAGATATCTTCAGGTACGGTAATGTGAACTAACGTTGTGCGAGGGGCGCTACAAAAGACGTAGAGATTGGGAGGCCCTGCCTAATCCCACATAGAGCCGAGAGGAAACTCCCTCGAGTTCAAATAAATACAAATAAATCCAAGACCATTTGCCTAGAATGTGCTTGCAAAAAGAAGGCATAATGGCACTGCCATAAAAGCCATCACACGAATGGCCCCCCACTAAAACCACAAAATGAAGGTCGGGCAGGAGAGGAACTCGGAATAGTAGTGAAAGTGCATTTCGGACGCCGATTCAAACATTACAACTATGAAATTATACTTTTGAAAGAAAAAGGGGGAAAGTTCCCAGCTAGAAGAGAAGATCGTTACGCTCTTAATTCTAGTCGCCGCTCACCTAGCTACACAACCGAAAACTGGGGTGTGATATTGCAATATCGCTCCATTAAGCGGTATAATTCACAAAAAGAAAGAAAAAACCCTTGAGTCACCCGTGAGAAAAATAGAGCAATGAGTAAATAAATTGGAAACGTAGAATTGAAATAGACAGAATATTATCAGTCAATATTGGATGACAGAATTCATCACAAATGACGAAAAACTCACCTTAAACTCAGGATCTGCCGTTTCTAGGAATATGAGTATTTCTTTGGTCATGTTTGCGATGTTTGTCTTGTTCATCAATGCGAAGCACAATTCCATAGCACGCCTGAACGAGGACAACTTTGTTGACAAATTCCAATGAAATGGGTTTAATAACTAGCACGACTGGATGTTTGGGAGACTTTTTTTTAAGAATGAATAAGTCTGTAGAATACTGAGACATAATATGCATAATTACTAAGGTTCAAAACAGTTATAACAAGAAAAGGTATAACACTAATCTAACTCATAGCTCCTGCACTCACTTCCTTATCGAAACATCTGGATCCTTGAGGCAATCCACGACAGTAGTACGATGCCTCTGCACAGCTTGGTAATCTATGGCGACCGTTTTGAGCAAAGTATTCAAGGCAACATAACTGAAACCATTCAAAGGTCACTCAAGAAACACAATGTTGGGTCGAACGTTCCTCTACTTCCGACTAACCGAATATTTTTATCCGGATTAAGCAAAAAACGTCCCAGTATATTGACGGCCAGTACTCGAAGTCCACTGAACAGGAAGATAGTAGGAAAAGGAAACATTAAACAAACAAACAAAAAAAAACAGCAAAAGACAAATAGCAAGAACCTTTCGCTTTTTATCTCCATAATGGTAAGAACAGTTTCGTAAAGAATTGCGTTGCCAACGTTCTTTGCTGTTTCAGTATTAGTAGCAACCTCAAATTACAATACTACATTGATAAAATCATGGCAAAAACTTTGCGAAAAAGCACCTGAGCAAGAATGTCGTTCATTTCTTCGGTGGCTCTCGAGTCGTCCTTTCCCAATACCCTCAGTAATCGAAGTATTTTTACCTTGAAGAAATAGAAAAGGGTCATTTAGACGGGCAGGAACTGAATTTCATAGAGCTACCTGTAGAAACGGATCACTGATCCCAGTGACGTCGTGTTCCGGCGAATATCCACTCATCAGAAGGTTTTTGAGAATTCGAACTAGATTTGGCACCAACTGAAATTTCAAACAATTACTCATGATGCGAAAGCAGAAAACAAATAATGAGCCACAAGACACAAAGTTCTTTCATCCTTCCTGGAAGAGGGTGGGTGAAGCAACACGAATAAATCGGTCGCATAAGAGGCCCCCTAAGGAATATAGTTATAGTATTGATCAACTATCTCAGTCATTGACAAAAACTCATCTATAAGAAAAGAGCAACACAAATAGGAAACACTGAGGTTGAGTTCCAGGTATGATATTGAGTCCCTAAGTACCTCTAGACGCACTCCTCAGTCCACTTTCTCACAAGCAGCAACAGCTGGTGAAATGCGATCACTTGGAAGTTACACAAAACTTCGCTTATGGACCTGTACAAAATTCTTCCATAGATAACCTTGCCAGCACTTCGCCGGGAATCCGTGAACAATAATAGATAGCAAAAAATACGATTAAAATTACAATAAAATAAGTAATAACAATAATATATAAATAATACAAGTTAAAAGAAGAGTTTTATAGTTGTGGATGGGGTCATTTTTCTCTCAGGGGTAGAATCGAATCGAAGTTTGTTATTCTTAATTCTATGGCAACATAAACTACGAAAAAAAAACAGTGAAGGGAGAACTACCAGAACCGTGAAAAAAAGTACGGCATAGGGGTTTTAAGTCAATAATTTTAAGTGAACTGTGAATTTGTGATTCCAACAGAAAAAAAGAGAAAAATAACTCAAAATATTGTGATATGGAACTAGAGAACATTAGAGGGATAATATATTGCAATAATTATAGCAATATAAATATTGAGCTAGAATTAAAAATATAATTTATACTTACACCAAAAGACTAATACATCATATCTCGATACCAGAGCATTCAATTCCACGTAAATTCAAGAAACTGATTGTATTCTACTCAACAAACCAGTTTTTGAAACATACTAGCTTATACATTTCACGTCCTATGCCTTCACATTAATGCATTCAATAATTCCAGAGCTGAATGGCAATGAAAACAAAAACCAACCTTTTTGAAATGGTTCAACACATCAGGACTACGTTCACACATTTCTGTAACCAGTGTCGTTGCACCCATAAGAACACCTTCAAAAAAGGCAGAACTATTTATCACTTCAAATATTCGACGGCCGAAATACGCATATAACAAGGCTCACCGTGGTTTTTCTCTCCCAGAAGAGAACGAGTACAGGAAATGAAAACTTCCATAAGCTCAGGAACCTTACGCACAATTCGGAAGGCACAAAGGGCAGCCTATAATGGAAATTCCTAACGATAAGTAAACCGGAAATGCATGACTGGAAGGCACCCAAGACTGAAAATGAACAGAAGATTACCTTCTTCTTGATGTAAGTATTGCTACTTTTTACCAAACGTTCTACTTCATTCGCTAAATCGCGACACATTTCCGAAGAGCATATCGACCCAAGTGTACACAAAGCAAGCCCTGTTACGAACTGCGTGGACGCGTTCAAATCACTGAAAGGTAGGCAGCAATAGGCACCTCAAACTGATAACTGAGAGCATAAACAACAGATACTTCAAACTTGAAAATCGGTGCGAATGGCTTACTTTTTAAGTGAATTGGTGACGAGCAAATGTACTTCTGACCGTTCATCAAGCAGTAACATCGCTCCAAGATAACCTATCCGTTTATCAGTGAAACGTGGCTGTGCGACGAGTTTCATGCACTCCATCTGAACAACAAATATTGAAGTTCTAAAGCGCGGACATTAATTTTGTTCTGATCTTCTATCACCCAAATCCCTTCATCTGGTTAATGTTTGGGGAGACAGCGAAGCAAGCGTGAGAAAGAGAACGCGAAGACAACCGTTTTTGGAGTTGTTTTCGCTTTTCATTTCTCACGCTCGCTTTCTTACCCAGCGATTACCATTATCGCAACTTGAAAAACCACACAATGGAAGCACATGGAAAGGCTAGACACAGAAACAAAAAGACTTTACTGGAAGAAATTATGCTGAGTTGTCACTTACCTGACCAAAGTGTGCGGGGTACCCTAGCATATGAATATAGAGCAGCTTCGCTATATTACGGCACTTCCAAGGCGAATCATCTTCACGAAAATTTTCTCTGAAAATGTTAGTTGCATGTTTTATGTGTGGTAATAAGTTAGAATGGCAAAAAATGGGAGACCCAACGGTTTGAATAGAAAATACTTCAAATACACAACAACAACTACGAAGAGCGATAAAGCTTTCAAATTCTCATATTGGGGAGGAAAAACCCAAATCACACTTTGAGAAAAAATGAAATAGAACCAACCGTATATTGGCACTTTCCCTGTCCACAACCGCTCTCTCTTCAGCCATAGTTCGCGCTGCTCGAACCTGACGAATGAGATCTCGTAGGCGCATGGGTGTGCCCAACGTCCTAAAACAAGCTTTCAAGATGGGCTAACGAGGACAGCAACCAATCAGGTGTCCCATTTAGTCTACCATAAACAAAATGCTTGGAAAAAGCTGCACCTCCAAGGGTTCAAAACAGTGTTCCCCCTTCCCTCCGCAAACTGGATATTTGACCAAACCACTGGAGGCAATGCTTGGAACCCAATATGCTACTTCTTGAAATACAACGAGAACTTACAGAGAGACGAGGTCGATTGCTTAGTATAGTTCTGTTGACTTGATAAAAATAAAAAGTTTTGAAAACAGTTATTGACTTGCTTTCCATATGATGCATAAATAATCAATGCCACACCAAAGCATATATGCCGAAGCCGATGTACTGCGTTTTTCGACTAACCGAAATCTGGACTGGTACTCGCAGAACAGCGAAGAGAAGCAGGTCGTAAAACCGAGATTATAAGAGTTCTTGCCAATCACATTCAAGTACTGCTGCCGCGGACCATTTATGAATTCGCATTCAATCGTAAATCAGTACCAGAAGGCCTCGCGTGGAAAAAAAAATCGAGAGTTCAACCGATACAAGTATCAAGCACGTGAATATGTAACTAAACAGAATTGCCTGCTCTTAAATGGACTTGAATCTAGTTTTATAAAATTGATTCTGTAATAATAAAGCTGCCACTAAAGTTTGTAAGCGTGAAGTTGCTATAAAATGCACAAAAAGGCTAACAAAACACCAAGTTGAAACAAGTTCTATAAAAAGTCACCTCAATGAAAAATTCTTCGGTAGAATAGAACGCTCATATGAAGAAAAATGCCCTGTTGCTTTTGACATCTCGGTCGGCAGCAATGGCAATGGTTGTCCTAAGTGTTCGTTCTTCGCCCACTTGAGCTTCAAAGCTTGTTACAAGTGCGTATGTAGAATAGCAGGCCATTAGGTTGCCTTCAAAGAGCCTGCGCTCTTCGGGCCGTGTATTCGATCGAAAACTCATTGCACATCTACATATAAAAATACTTACATATTACACGGCTGCGCGCTCCTAGAACTTGCTTAGCCCATTTTAACTGCAGTTCCAACGGAAATTTTCGGGACCTAGCAGAGCGTAAAATTCTTACCAAGCTAATGACCTGCTTCAATGGTGAATTTCTAGAGACCACTACCAACTACCACCAGTTTCAGTTTTTTTAAGGATATTCACAAAAATCATAAGGAAGTCAAAGAAATGTATAAGTTATAACTACAAAGGCTTCAACCTTAATGGGTTTCGATCTACATTATCAGATTAAATCGCAAACCCTTAGCCTGTCGAGAGTAACAGGGTAGCAATCATCAAGCTGATATCCCAGGTTATTGGAAATTAAACACATTAGCAAAAAAGACATTTGCTAGTCTGAATGATTCACGAAGAGGCGATATACTCAACTTAATATTCTTATCACAAAATGAAATCATATGCAAGGCTTATATCAAAAGGATTGATTTGGCCAAGAAATGGAAGGCATTGCAATGAGCATATGCATATGGTAATAGGATACCTCAGAGTTCATCACTTGAAAAAGGCTTGTCTCGAATGTCTTATGTAAAATACCAAATATTGAAACATAGCTGATGAAACATAAAATATATTGGTGATTAGTGTTTTCAGTAAATGGGAGTCTGCAGTAAGGGAAACTACGCATGCTACGAAAGGTATGAGCTCGCAGAGCGTCAATAAACAAATAACTGAATATGACTAAGATGGAAAAGTTTACGAAGAAAATGCTGCAAAGCAAAATACCTGTCCAAATAAGCGCGTTTTTGAAAATGCATGGCTTAATATCTTTAGAAGATTGATGAACAGACGAGGCGTAGCATAAGATCCATACCGCTAGTTATTATCCCGATTGCAGGCACACTCTATGTGTTTAATTCGGAGCATTCGCACATCATAATATTTGCACAATCAACAGTCAGTCACCAGCCAGAAATGGACTGAGATTCTTACAGAAGAAGGAATATACTTTAAGGACAAACAGAAAAAGCGAGGAAGAAAGAGGAAGAGGAATGTATTTTTAAACAAAATTGTTTAAAAGGGTTGGAATTCAAAAAAGTGCCAAGAGTCCATGTCGAGACAGCAATGAGCAAAAACCTTCGCGTTGCTCCAATCAACTAATGAAAGCCGAGGTGAAAGCATGGTCCCAAGACATAAAATCTGTTTCAAACGTAAAAAGATCAGGAAAGCCGTTGCTTACGCCAAGGATTCGAAGATCAGATGGGCCGGGAATGTCATGCGAGTTTGTAGTGACTGCTCGACCAGTGCGGTGACTGATTAGATTCCTTTGAACGTCGAAAACAGCCTCCAGTGCGATAGGCAGACTTCTTCACGAAGGGTCTGAACGAAAGGAACGCTATGTGTTGGGTCCCTCGAGCGAGGATGATCCATTGGACTACTCTGGCCAGCGGCAGGGACGAAAGGAGACTTCAGTGGTGGTCGCTCGAGGAAATCGATGAACAGCAGGTCGACAGGTGATCAGTTTCATGAAATACGTGTATCACCGTTAAGAACAACCGATTCATCATTCTTTTCGCGTTCGACTTCACCAAATATAGTGGTTTCACTGTAAGGGTACTATTGGCGTGTAGCGTCAAACAGTGTGTCGTAATGCTCACACCGATATGACCACTTCTCATGCCTAGTATACCACAAACATTAATTACTTTTATCGATAGTTTTTTTTATAAATCAGTGATCCAGAGGGTGGAAATATGTGTTAGCCAAATCTTGAGCTGAGCATCGACCTCGCCTCTTTTTGTCATTACCTTCCACAGTAGGAAAAGAAGAATGAAAGCAGAGCTCCCAAGGAAATCGAGGTAGATTCAACTCACCGTCCAATCCTTGATTTAACCTCATCGATTTTCTCGATGGCCATTTCTACTGCTGTCGCCATGATTACGGTTTAATACGGCCCTCGTGTTGTAACGCGAAGAACTACTGAACAATATTCTGAAGAAAGGATGGGTATGTAATATGCACGGCAGTTTCGATTGCAGTGGACACAAAGGACTAAAGAAAAACGGCACAGTGAAAGTGACGTGGCACATAAACAGTAAATCGAAAAAATTCTGTGATAAATAGCTGGCAAAACGACCGGCGAAATGTAGTAAGGGCGGAACCGCTGATCGGCCATTGAAATCGAAACTAATACACTGATTCTTATAATTAAAACCTTCGCATGATACTGTGTAGGCAACTAAAAGTAATTATGTATATTTTGAGGAAAACATGTTTAGTTTCAGTAAACTACGAAACTCTACTCACGTACTCGGTCTATAAATATCAATCATTTCGAATGAAAAACAGGTATTTACCTTCTAAGATAATGATTGAAGCACTTTGAAAAATATGCAATTAAGCTATAAATAGCTGGTGAGTCTTAAGCCGATAAGGAAGTACTCGAAGATAATAAAGTCAAAACAGCCTAATAAGGGCGTTTCTACAAGAGGGTAGCCTCGCTAAAACAAAAAAATTAGAGGCTCTACATAAAGGAAAAAAAGAATGACAGCTTATCAACCCAAGACGAAACCTTACTATTCAAAACATTAGTGTTCTGGGGTACATAATTCCACATCAAATCCGCTTGAATAATCTTTTCATTTAATAATGATGGGTTTCTTCTCTCCCAGTGAAGTCAATAGGAATCACATTTATTTTTCGTCATGTTGGTTCTTGAAGCCAAGACTTCAGGAACAAACTTGACAGCTTCAAGGCCCCCTTGAAACCGAACCGAATTGCTCCATTATCCCCTTCTTTCATAAGTTTCCTTCTACTTCTGATGGTATTTAGTGGTAGGACCCAAGCAGAATCCAAAGAGTCAAGTCACTACCAAAAAGTTAAAGGAGATGAGTGAGATGATTAAGTTTCTAGAATTCTCTGTTGACTCTTAAGAAATACGTTTGTAATAGAGGATGGCTAACACTTCGGGTATACAGTTGATGGAGAAAATGATTGCTGTTGAAGAACATTTAGTCGTTCCCGTATTACGGATGGGAATCACCATAAACGCCACCTGACCAACGGATCCCACTTAGTTTGAGTTACTTAACTACTGATTACAAGAAAGTTTTACAATTAAAATGTTATATCAAAGATCAAAAAGAAAGCGGAGCAAACTAGAAATTAATCATCGCGTGTAATCGATTGGGTGCTCCATGCACAAGTCCGTAAAATTGCGTCGCTCATTTTCACCTCGTTACGAATTCGACAACGAAGTTGCCGGCAGGAAGGAGGGGCAGGTTAGATGGGGATGTCTTCCCTAGATGGGATCGATGCATGAGTGGAAAGATTCCGGAGTTCCTTATGATTCGGTTTCTAGACAATACCTCTGATAAAGCGGTTAAGCACATCTCCCATCTCACGAAGGCTATCTCCCTACAGGTTATCCCCTCTCCTTGTTCTAAATTTACAGTTAGTTACTCAAGTATTTGGGACCATTCCAAGCGATTGAAGTTAGAAACCCTCTCCAACCCCTTCACAGGAGCAGAGCAATTGCTTGCTGCTTTGATTTGCTTCGTCAATGATTTGATTTAGACTACCAAGGTTTTCTGGCACTCAATTGGTGGTGGTCTTGAAGATTACTGGAAAACTGAAGTGGCTAAAGAGTGACATCTGGTTCTGACTAAGAAATATGGCGTTTATTTCCCGCAACCATCATTCTTTGCTTGCGTCCGTCCACCCACATGCAAGGTGGTCGAGATGAAAGGGCCCGCAGCGCTGACAGCCTGGGACAAACATCGTATGAATAGTTGTCGTATGATCACCATAGTGCTCAACCTAGCAAGGTCTCCTCATATTTGCTTGTTTCACTTCTCACAAAGTTCAAAGTATAGAGACATTGGGCGTTGACCAATCCCGTCTGAGAGATGCGCCGCGCATTTGACTTTCATTCAGAATCGTAGTAGCGTATTGAATGCGTTTGGGGCCTATACAATGGCTTTGGTGGCCAGCCGATGTACAAGTCAGTGCTTTTATCCTCCCAGACGAGTTTGGTAAAAATTAACCATCGGAGGAATGGAAGACTTGGTTGACCTAGGATATCGATCCAGGACTCGAACTCACCACGCTTGTGGGCTTTCGCAGCATTACGGTCAATGGATGGACAACACTCGATTCGTACCATCACCTTCTACTAAGCGCGCCAAGGGAAAAACGTGGCTGTAGCTGCTCAAATTATTAGCAACTTATTCAGTGCTGGCACTGCTCACCACAATCGGTTGGATCGCTTGACTTTAGGAGATACAAGCCTTCGGAGTAACGCAAGCATCGTCCCTTGATTTAATGGAGGCTGAAAGAGTCCATCCACCATGAGTTGTAAACGCAGACTAGATGGACACAGCTATCGCTTGCCCCTATGATCCCCTTTATTCGGCCAACGGGGTTAGAGAAAGACTATCAAACCGTAAATCAGGTCCCTACAGAGGGACAACGCACGTTGAAAATTCGCTTTAGACCCACGTAAAAAGTTCACAGATCCTGCTTGGTTCCAGGTTACTCATCAATCATACTCCCGGCGTTTTCCCCCTTTTAACTACCAGGTGCGCCGCCTTTTTGAGCATCCCGTTGTGTAAAAGAAACTCGTAACTCAATGTGATCCAAAAGCGGCAGTCAAGAAGTTCTTTGAGTCACAGCTCCCTTACTCCTGAAGAGATGGCATCAGTGATTGATTCAAAGGATAAAAGAAGGTTGTTGACGTCTTCGGTGAATATTTGTCTCAATATTGATTGATATGAAAAAATTTAGAAATTTCAAAAAAGGTCCCCATTTTGTCGCAGGACTTATTTGCCAACCATATTTGTTGGGGTCCTTTAGGCCACGCTTACCACCTGTTTGCTCAATGAGATCGAACCCCGCTCTAGCGCTCAGCCGCAATATGGGTTCAAATATAGGATATGGCCATAAATACTAGCCAGATACACAGACAGATTTTTTAATGAGAAGAAGTTGGGTTTCTGATCCACCTTGAGATTCAATCAATACTAAATACAATACAGAAGCCTACACCTAAAGGTTGCTTTCAGACTTCGACGCTCGTCCGTCCGTACGTCGCAAGCGTGCCGTGACGGCGGTTCTAGACAGGTGTTGACAGCGTCTGATACCGATCGATTCCGCAAGACGGGATGATGATATTAATCATCCCCTTGTCCTGCGATATCGATCGCTATTCAGCGCTGTCAATACCTGTCTAGGACGGACGGACGTCGAAGTCCGAAAGCAACCAAATCAATTGTTGTATCCCACGAGGTGTAAGGGCGAGTCAAGCGCATCAGCTGACAAAGTGACTAGACGAAGGTGTATAGAGAGTAATAAAAAACTTTTAAAAATGCATGGCTGCTGACAGGTAGGCAATCACGCTGCACGAAGTGATCGTTCCACTGAGATCTTAGGGGGGGGGGGGGGGGGGGAGGGAGGATCAGCCCTCTTCCTTCGAGGAATAGACCATTTGCGGATTTTCCACCACCAGCATTTATTTAGTACGAGGTTTGCCTGAACGGGTATAAGCCCTGACTTCGCCATCACAAATTGTAAGATTCTGAATGGAAGTCGAGTGGCGCATGGGGAGTATACCAGATTGAGGTTGATCAGAGGTAAAAGATTTCAGAACAAGGAAAATGCTTGGTAAAAAAAATGTTTCTGCAAAAACTGACATAAAGCCATACTTTAGTTACATGTTTGTCGAAGAGCTTTCAAGTATTTAGAATGTGCCAACCAAAGATCATTTTACAAAAGAGCTAAACAGGGGGCTTCAGTGAGCATGTGGCTTTAACAATGATTTATGATGGTCAACCACCCACTTGACGCTCTTATCCTCCCAGACGGGCCCGATTCCAATTAACCACCTTAGGAGGCATGGAAGGCTTGGTTGGCTCGTCTTCTTTTTCTAAATCTCATTAACCATTTCTATCTTGTATTGTGCCTTTGATTGGGATTAGGTTGACTACAACAATAAAAATACAGCGCGAACCGACTAATTTAATTTGATTTCTATGCTTTTGTTGTCGTGCTGTTCTGACGATGTCAAGGGATAGTAGAGTTGAGCAAGATCTAGTCTCAGCGAGAAGATACCATGGTCGGCAAGGTACGAGAGGATGTCCTGGTTACCCTTAGCCGACTATCTAGCCTTCTTTAACTGCATTATCGTCAACGCCAGCCGTCGTCCATCATCCGACATCGCCTCCAACGCAGTCCCAGCTTGCACCGCTACACTTTCACACCTTCCAGCTACAGGGTGACCCACATGAAGTGTGACGGGCAATTAAAAAATCAACTTATGGGCTCCTGGGCTGGAGGAAGCGGTGATCGCTTGGGCAGAAAGGAACGCGATTAACGTCAGCTACACCTTCCGCAGGATTGGGCACCAGCCCACAGCGCAAAGAAGATGCTGCAATGTTGTGAAACCACGCTTCCGGGTTTTTGGGGTGAAGCAGTTTTGATCTTCAAATTCCCTTCTCAATCCTTTGGAATATAGTGTATGGTCGATTCTGGAGCAAAAAATCTGCCTCTTCTAACACAGGTCTTAGGAACCTCTGAAAGAAAGTTCTCTTGTAGAAGCGTGGGATGAAAGTGATCGCGCGCATTCTTGAAAATCTCCGAATGAGGTTGGATGTTTGCATTAAAGCGAAATATGGTCATTTTGCATGCGAGGTGTGATATGTTATTCACAATTTTGTGATGATTGTGTATGAGTAATAGTTTCTTATTTGGTTTGATTTGTATAATTTTGACGCTAGTTTTCTGCGTCACACTTCGTGGGGGTTACCCTGCATTGTTCCGTGCTGATGAGACCGCGGCCAGTTTCACAGGCGGAAAGGACAACAAAGAGGTCGACTCACAGCCATTTAGGATTGTGGAATCGCACTATCGCAGGAGGATGGATGCCTTGAACGGCCTGTAGGCAGGTTGTGCAGGAACCTGTCCTCACTATTTGAAAGGAACACTAGTTTCTGAATTCAATGTTCACTTAAGGTGACAAGTAGGTCTACGAGGGTCCGGGAACTTCTCCCCTAACACTGCGTCGCACACGCCGCACCCGCCGCCTATCGCAGGATTGCGATGGAAGATTGGAGCGCGCAATTTGTGAGGTGGGGAGTCCTTTAAACATTTTAATTGGCCGGCCGCTCTCTTCAGTTCCAATGCGATTCTGATCGTCGTTTATATAGGAGGAGTCATTTGAATTAATCAAGCCTAATAAACATGAAAACTAGAAAGAAACAGAAGAAAAAACGATAAAATCCTATGAAAAAGCAAGCCAGTCAAGGAAAAATTTCGCGTCCTATCGATTGGCGGGAGTACGGTAATTGCAGTGACGTTTGCCGCATGCCGCAAGGGAGAATGCCGCGATAGGGGAGAAGTTCCGTTACCCGGTCTACGATAACTCTGTGACTAAGCTACACAGGTTGATAAGGGAGAAAAGCTAGATGTTTAGACCTCCACAGTGCAAAGGCGATTCAGGTCGAGCTGAAGAAGTGCGAATGGACAGTGATCCTTCAGGCATCATACAACACGCGATGAATGGACGCGAGTCCCGGCCCCTATTCTCCTGGGAGGAGGGAACCGACAAGGAGCCTGGATAAGGCTGGAAATTTCTGATATTTAGTCGGCTTCGTTTTTGAAGTATTTGTGAACAAAATCGTGGCGATAAACATATAAATCAGCTTGATAAAATTGAGGTCGTGTAAAGACTGCAGCTAGCAGTAGCGACTTAGTACTCGTCGCGACCGAGCGCGGATGCATCTGCATCACGCTTGGTCTGTCCGCGATTGGAGGAGGGCGAACGGAATTGCCAAAAGCAGAAGTTTATTGATTCTCTGGAGTCAGGCAAGACCCACTCGACTCCCCACATCAGGTGGAAGATTCCCATCTACACGACAACCTACTTGGATGTTACAATTTTCGAGTCGGGGTCTTCGAAGGGGTAGCTTACTTTGTGGAGAAACTAGACGAGGTTAGCCCTTTTATAAACAAATTGTTGTCATTTTTGTGAGCACCTACATCCACTGCCTACACCAGAATGTTGTAGATGACGTTTACAAAAATACATCAATCAATGTAATTTTTTATTGGCAGCACTCTTCAAAATATTTTGATTGGGCATCACGGGTATGTTCCTTACACAAACAGTAAGTAGAAGCCGTGAACAAGGGGCAGGAGATGAAATGTCGGACAACGTTAGGATACAACTGTCATTGCATTATAGGTAATCTGATACTATAAAAATTTGTACGAGTCTCCTTATGAAGGCATGAGTATGAAAAACGATTATTGATCGTTTGAGCGTAAAATCGATGCACATTTTAAAGCAAACACATTAGTATAGCAGGCTGAAGTGTTGGAATAGCCTAACCTATGAACAAAAAAAAGACTAGAAGTCCGCATACAAAATCTAGTACGCTTAAATCAGCTTCTCAATGGTCTTCTGGTGTTCATCCGGTTTGTACAGTAGGCCGTTGTAGAGCCTGAAAAGACCGATTTATTTCAGGAAAAGCTCAACAGAATATTAAGGATGAAGGTTACCTGTAAAAGCAGTCATGGCAGTAAGGCCGTCGGTCATGCTCTCTGAATGTGCCGTGCATATTCAACGCCTGAAATACGAAAACGCTCTGGTCACATAGAGCAGTTCTGAAAAGAGCGCATGGGCCGCGTTTATACTCTGCGAACTTGCAGCTGTGCGTCTAGCTGCATGGCACGATTGCAAATGAGAAGGCTGATAGAGAATGCCGGTACGCTGGTGAATTGCTATGAGTACAAAGGTCTATTTTGAAGCTCAAACGCGCTCTTCGTGAAATTCGTGGACGACAATCGCCAAGTATAAACGCAGGTTTGTGGCCCTTTCGCCGCGCGGCTGTGGAGATACCGAAACCAACCTTCTGGCAATAGCAACACATAAAGTGATATGTATGGAATTTTTGTGCACGTTCAGAATTTGGTGCTAAAGCTGTCAAAATTGGTCCATCGATTTCTTCACTGCAATAAGCACAGACGACTGGTGCCATTGGTGGTGGAGAGCCCTGAATGCATGGGTTTCGTGCCCTACTCCGTTCGTACATTCTGAAATACTATTACAACCTAAAATTATATCTAGCTCCATTAATAAAGATTCCAAAGAGTAAAGCTCAGAGCAACTTGTGCTTCCTAGTTACTCCTAGTCCTAGCGATTCATCCTGATTACCTCGATCTGGAGCGTTCTTCTCGGAGTTTCGGACCGTGCACGTGAACGACGGAGGCTGTTGGTTTGACTTTCAGTCATGGCCACTCCATAGTCCCGTGAAACTTCGTCGACCGTGTACTTATCTTCTGGTACTACTGAATATAGTTTGATTTGGAGGAGTGAAATGTATCGTTCCCAAGTCCGTCCTTCTTAATTTATTTATAAAAAAAACTCTAGGTACGACACAAGGTGTTGTTAGTCGAGTTACAGCGATACCAAACTGCCGAAAATATCATCTCGAGAATTTGGGAACGATACACTTCTTGAGGACTCATAAAGGAAAAACTGAGAAAGGAGGAGAGTGCTTACCATGGCGTGGTTTTGGTGAAGGGAATGGATGCTCTCCTTCAGCTGGTGGTGACAACCGTAGATGGTACTCTATCTCCTGAAAACAACCAAATGTTAAGACAGTTTCTGTGAAGCCGGATTTCAGCCAAACGATCTAGCCAGGGCAGGAATCTTTTCGATGCTCAGGTCGCAAGGCCCGGGTTAGGGTGGCTGAAAAAGTATTCCTAAGGAGAAGGATTCTCAATGACCCACACTGGCATGTCCTATGCGGGAGTTCATTATCGATCTATCCCGAACCTTTAGAATATAAAAAAACGATGGATCTCTGAGATATATTGGACTCACAGTTTGGCAATAAGACAGATATCGTTCTATCGAGTTCATACACAGAGAGAACGAAGAAGAAGTGAAGCTTCTTCAGGGAGGCTTGAAAGGAAGGCTCGGGCGGAGGCAATTGAGGTATGAAGTACCTGTTGGAGGTATATGTCGCTGAGCTCCCCCTCTTCAGCTACCGTATGCCCATTTTCTCGTGAGAACCTGACTCTGACGACTGACCTCTCTTTGGGTGCTTTTCCTGCCATCTTTTCCACGACCATGTCCTCGTCTGAGTACCTCAGCTGTAGCATTCACGTCGTATACAAGCGCTGCGAGAGTGTCTGTTACTGCGTTTTGGCCTGAAACCAACGACATCGGGGAGATCGGCGATTTAGAACAGAAAAGGCCCTGTAGGAGACTTACGTTGATCTTCTTTTATCTTTCCAAGCTCACGATTCATATCCTCAGTTGAAACAGCCTAAAAACAGGTTCGAGGTGGAAGTGGAAATGAGCTGACGTTTGGGTAAAATTCTAGATTCTCACCCTGAGTCGCGTGCTGAGAAACTCATCCGTTGGTGAGACGGAAACTCGTCCAGTCACCTCCATTTCAGTTTGGAACTGGCGGCGTTCCAATCGCTAATGAAAGAATATCAGATTTTAGGCTTACTCATGCGGAATCGGCCAATAGAAGATTATCATCAGCTTTTCGCGTATTAATTTCTACCAGTACATACTAAATTTCAGTAACGGAAGGAAATCTATTACCGTAATCATCTAAAAAGCTGTAAAACCCTCAAATTTCTTAGGCCTAGCCCATGATTTCGCTATGGTTAAGTTGGGTACTATTTCACTACAGGCCTTTTGCTTTTCTCACCATTTGTTGTCCCCTTTTCCGAATGACCTCTGTTGTCTTTTCAACATCATCCTTCAGAGCAGTAAGAGTGCCGCTGACAATTTCATCTTCTGTAAATAATTCTTTGAAAACCATATTTCAAAATTCTGCAAATAATTCTTTGAAAAGATTCAAGCCCAAAGCAGATTCCGCAGTGAAAGTCGATTTCTTCTCAAAAAGATGTTGCCCCTCAAGGTACGGACCAGTAATAGTTGGAAGAATTGAAGACAATTGAAGAGGTTTCAATAATTTCATCACAGATGGATACTTCCCTTAGAAGGATGGTAGGTAGAAGAGCTGGGAGAGTTTCTGAGACCATATTGATCCCATTTCTTATCCAAGCTGTCGAAGGAGACCTATGGCCCGAAGGGAGCGAAATCGCTACAAAGACACTACCCACACGCTTTGACCCCCACTCAGCTTTGAAGGCGGCACCTGCACCTCTACCCCCTTCCTAACAGAGCGACCCTTCCTTACTGTGGACAGGTTACCAGGTGATTCCAGTCGAAAACGTAACACAAATATACCATACCATACTTCTTTACGTTTCGTTTTTCTCTTTTCTTTTTTGCTTTACTACCGGCTAGGCCAACAACTATGGTATCATAATTCCTTATATTTACAGACGCTTCAGCATTGGTTGCCCTCTTACCGTGAACACAACCGGTTCCAATTTCGAACTCACGTTGACTTGGTTCCTCATCGTTACGGAACACCTTGTTACTGCTACGGCTTTCGCTACGCCATCTGGCCACATGTCGATCCACTGGATCCGGAATTGTTGACGCACGAGAGTCACTACGGTACTCTGGAATGTGGCATTTTTCGGATTGCTAGGCATCAGAGGAAATCTTATTTATGAGCTACTCTGGGATAACGGTCGCCCATCAACTGTTCCGCCCTAGTGATAAGTGTAGTAGGCGTGAGGAGAGTTGAGACACGGATTTGATAAATGGACCCCACGCAGCAAGTTGAATCTGGTTCCGATCATGAAAACTGATTGTGAGTACAAGAGGGGGTGGAAGTGCAAAGGGCTAAAAGGACTTTGAGCGGCCTCACGACAACAATCTCAGGCCTGAAGAAGTTAAGCATTGTTCTTGCCGTGCATTGCCATCAGAATAACACGTTCGTTTTGTATGAGCTCTTCATCGGTAGGGGTAAAAAGTCAACGTTTCTCAAAGACTAAAGTTCAGCAACTCTGATGTCCCTAAGCTCAACAATTAGAACGATAACAGGCACTAACTCTAAACAGGAATTGCAACACATGTCTAAGGGATAGTACTGATTCATGAACTCCGTACTAGCGCTAAATTGAAGGTCAAAATTCCCAAAGTGGGATTGAAATTGAAACTCAGTACCAACAAGCAGGGTAGAGTTTGTTCCGTTTTCGTTCGTTTGTACAAATAGGGTAATAGTTGTTGTAAAAGTTAACGCAGGTAAAAGCGCGGCACTTCTAAAGAAGTTTTTTCCACTTCCTGTCCTCTTCATGATATTCCCAACTTGCAGATAAAAATCAGCTGGCGATGCTAAGGAGTTGATTGAAAGTAAATGAGTGAAAGGATAAAGGTTTTGTCTCGAGTCAGTTCCCCTATTGAGATGTGATCCACTATCGCCCAACGGAACTCCGCATAGAAAGTCTATAGAAGTACATGCCAGTGCTTTTATCCTCCCAGGTGGGCATGGTACGGTTAATCGACGCCGGAAGGAGGGAGACCTGTTTGACCTCGGCGGATGTCGATACGGGATTCGAACCCGTGACTAGTCGTGTGAGATGTGATTCGCGATCATTTGCCTCTACACCAAAAGGATCAAAAAGTTCTAATCACCAAAACTTACGTGGATCACCCTGTGTCTGACGTGACTCCGAACGCCAGTGGTAGCTATGTGTCGACACTGGTGACACGGCAGTCATATTACTAAAATAGAAATCATTTCGAAATCAATCGTTTCCTTTCGGAAGTTTGTAAATTGTTTGCATAAAAATGACTAAGGGCAGAGGATAAAAGCTAGGTCATCTTATAGCAGGTGAACACCACTGAAGAATATAATCTGATACGAGGTGATAATGTGTGATAATAAGCGATCACGTAGCAAACGAACATACAAAGCTCGAAGAAACTGTACAGTAAAGAGGATGTAGGCAGCAAAATGTTCTCAGATTATTTTCCATGTATTCAAATTTCACGAAGGGTCACTAAAGCATTCAGGTAATGTGTTTTCGTTGTCTTCGTCCTAAACAATGAGATTAAGAGTAGGCCGATGTTTGAGTTGGTATTTGTTCCTCTATTTAACGTCAACAGAGGTTACCGAGGCTTAAGGAGTTGGGCGCTCCCCTGAACTGTTCAGTCCTTCACTCGGGTGACTGTGAAGGTAGGTTATGGTATCTTTGCCATTACTAGTAAACGTATTGTTACCTTCTACCCAAAAACGATGCGCTTTTCTAGAAACTACTCTCCCGCAACTAAAGTTCCCATCAATGAAACTCCCTCGCCACCTTGATTGCTCTCCCCGCATTATCTTTTTACTTAAACATTCAATGTGGGTATCGCGTTCAAAAACGCCCAACATGCAAATTTCCCAAAGGGCAGACCACGATAATTTTGAGGTACCCTTTTTAGTTGAAAAGAAGGAAAAATTGTTTGGGATTAGCACATTTGTGGTGAAAGAAGCGAGGGAATTCGTCAATCTTGCGGAAGTAAGGGTTCTCAAAAGTAGTGAAAATAGAGATTATAGGAGATCAGTATGGCGAAAACCACATGGACGGCGTATCTGGACGAGTTTTCAGTTGTTGTAATTGCGCAAAGAGCTGACTAACTATTACATCAAGCCAAATCTGCACAGAACTGCCTTACACTTTCACGACTGTGTGTGTCATGGCAAGTTCTTTGAACTTCCCACATGGATTCCCTTGCGAACGGTGCAGCCTAGACAATGCCGTTGAAACTCGTCCACACATGTACACGGCCCAATCTTTGAGCCTTTACAACGCCGTATCCAGGCTGTTTCTAATATCTGTCAGCGCCACATACCATACGGTGTAGAAAGGACAACGGGTTAATCCTAGGAGGACATCTCGTGAGCCATTTTTATCGTAAACTGTGTAAACTGTAACGCTAACGGAATAGAATGTGAAAACCATGTGCAAAAACTTGGGAAAACCCTGTAGAAGAGGTGCAGGAAAAATGGAAAGAGGAGGATTCCGATGATGAATGAGTTCTGGGCTAAATGCAGCTGATTACTGCTCTGAAAGAGAAAGTAGAAGCGGCAGAGGTATTAGTGAGCTGCTCGATTAGAGGAGCGCACTATTTCTCGGAAAATGATCCGAAAAAGGAAGAACTTCAAAAATGTGAAGGACTCAGTCGATTTTTCGAATTGCCAGCTGTCAAAATCAATTAAGTAGATGAGAGTGATTTTCGTTGAAATCGAAAGATCAGCAAAGTTCACTATACGTTCATATTTGTCACTGATGTGGGCGTGAATATCGTAGAGTATGACGTTGAGTAAACATGAAAGAACATTTCACAAGGGTGTTTTCTAAAAGGGTTTATCGGGGTTCCCTGTCGATAAACACATGAAGACATAGTGCTTCGACAAGGAAGCCAGACATCATTTCTGTGTAAAAAGCAGTTCCGTCGAAAGGCCGAGTGGAACGAACCCCCCCTGTGAGTAAGATGTACCGATTGGTAATCGCAGAAGACATGTCGATTTCGCTGTCTACAAACAAGAAGCCGAAACGCTACGACCACTTTGTCGGAATGAATCCTGTCTACCCTCCAAAGAATTTCTTCTCTTTCCACCCCACCCCCTCTCCCACCCTGGCTGGCTTTGATCGTAATTATGTAGTCGGAGAAATTGTGCCAAAATACAACTGATGAAAAACCTGATTCCTTAATTCAAAATCGAGCTCGCAATACAAATCGGGTTACATCATAGAAATAGCTTTTTCCCCAGTTCGGTTGCGGTTAGTATAAACGGCCTTAGAGCTGCTGAAAAGGGTCCTCTCGTTCCTTTTTTGTTGCTTTTTCATGACTACAGGAAGCAAATTTTTCGAAACTTCATGCTCAATTTGGGTATTTGATTATGTTTTTTTTTTCAAACAGAGGTGTAGTGGCATGTGGCACATCATCACACACTGAGGGTCGCAAGTTCGAATCCTGATATTTCAGATATCCGTTCAGGCCAACCGGGCCTTTCATCTTTCCGAGATCGGTTAATTGGTACCAAACCCGTTTGGGAGGATGAATGCACTGACTAGCACATGGGTTGCCACCGCAAATCATTGTATAGGCCACGTACGCATTCGGAACACCACTACGAGTCCGAATGGAAACCGCATGCAAGGGTAAATCCCCCAGACGGGATTGATTAACGCCCCAAACTTTCCTTTTCAGCCTTCGAATAAATAGACGCCTAAAAACAGCTAAGTTTGCTAAGTTGGCCTGTTTGATATCATTTGACCTTGCACCTGATCGACAAACGTCTTGATTGGTATCTACAGAGGGACATATGTACACACAGGGATGATGGTAACGCACGGCTTCTAAGCGTACTTTAAGAAAATATCAGTATCTGATGAGTTTAAACATAAAAGCCTTAGGATCGGTCCAGGAATTCTGAAAGATGCACCCACGCACTCGACTTCCATTCAGAATCGTAGTGGCGTATTGAGTGCGAATGTGACCTAGACAATGAGCTGTGGTGGCAAGCTGATGAATAAGCCAGTACTTTAACCCTTCCAGACGAGTATTGTACCGGTTAACCGACCTCAGAGGGATGGTGACTTGCCTGACATGGCTTGGCGGACATCGAGATCTTAGAGAGGAGATCGTGCAATTAAAGATGTTATGAGCACATTGAGTTCTTTTTTCGTAGAGACTGCATTTTTATTACGAAATTTTAAAGAATTTCTGCATAGATACCGCATAGAATCTGAGGTCGGGGACTGAACAGCTAAGTAAAAGCTAGGAATTTCGAACCTAGGATAACTACCTACTTTTACCTAGACTTTATTATTACTTTTCAAGGTAGTGACAACCTTTTACCTGGCTAGGTTTTCTAAGTAGAACCATCAACTGATTTACTGGTCGCTAGTGGTTCTCGCGGATGGCTATGCCGCAGTGAAAAACTAGCTTATGAAGCCGGTTTCCCGGATTTAGCATTCCCTGTAAACCCGACACTTTGGAATAGGGTGCATGCAAAAAATTGAGTGCATTCCCGTGGATGTCAGAGAGATTTGCTTTAATATGTCCATCTTCAAAAATCCAAAATCCATACGATTTCCTTGATCAGGATGAGAACCTTCAAAGCCTCGGGATATACTCTGATAGTAGTGAAAGGTGACAGACGTCTAGGTTGAATATAGCATCGAACGAACACTGATGGTCTTGCTTAATCAATTTAATAGACCAGCGCATTTCTGAATGGATATTTAATGCGCTCTCGCTGTAAAGAGGTAGTTCGGGTGGACGATTCCATCTTAATTGTTTGGTCGTTTAATGAGAACTGGAACAATTGCGATTGCTCGTTTTCGGGCTTTCTTTTTTGACGAGAAGTAGCCGGAACTTCCAAGGACTTCAGGGAAAACGGGAAAAGTCCCGGAATGGTGGTTTATATCTGCACATTGAAAAGCATTGGTAGCTACTGCTATGGGGTATTATACTCGATCCTTCGACGATCCTGCGACACTTAGCTAGTCGTCTCGTCACCAATCATCTTAAGCCCAGTCAACTTCCTCAGTTGTTTCACCTTCCGCTCCGCCATTGCGCATGGTATGTCTTGGAATTTCATAAATCAGGACTCGTCGTTGTGGTACCAGTGCTCGGTAGTTGTTTGAAGCTTTGACCAAGTTATTTATAATGAACCGAGGTGTTCTCCGTCCTCATCATTTGGAGGTTCCATGACTGATTTAACAGCTAGGCCCAGATAGATGCTTTGATCCTCCTTTACGAAGGTCACTAAGGTGATACCGTACTACTGATCGAGGCTATGTGCTAATGTTATCGAGGGCTCCCGAAGTACGACGGAGTATCGACGTCATCATTGCTCAAACACAGGAGTCAACGACACCTGGAAAATGCAGAAGTACAGAAAGGTATTCTGCACTTACGTCAAGATTGCCCTTACCCGCGCTTTGAAGGCTGAATAGTTTGTTTCGGGGAATACGCCAGGACTACCTCTACCGAGCCACCATACTTTTTATATCTTTCCATTTGGTTATTACCTGACCTTGTAACTTCCTCTCCGAACCACTTCAGTGAAGAAACCTCCTGCTTTCTTGAAGACACTCAGGAAACTCTCCTCAAAGTCCACTATACGTCAGTCAAGAAAGATGAAATGAACGACATTTCAAGTAAGTCGTTCTCAGCTATCTGTCCAATGAATACAGCATTGCAAGTGATTCCTCTGTGAAATCACCGCTCGTCACTTTGAGTGACCTCGAAAAGCGACCTCATTTCTCGTTACGAGAACACCATTAGCATGGAGGAACTCATTTAGCAAGAGTATTGGATCGAAAACAGTTTTTCGTGGATTACATTCCATCTCCGACGGGATTATGCGGTTTCTGAAAGCAGTGAGCAGTACCCCTACGGTCTTCAGAATTGGTCTGTTGGTAAACTCTTGTGCCCTTTATTTGGAGGGATCAATTTCCCATAGTTCGGGCTGAGAGTCCGCGTTATTTAGTTTTTTCACCGTCAGGATAGCTCCCAATCTCGACTTGGGAATCTCCTACGCACTCCAAAACGGTTAATCGGCATCAGAGATGGAGGAGGATGGAACGAGGGCATTAAGTTCGATTTTGTCAAGACAGTTTGACAAAACGGCATCTGTTCATGTTCCCAGTACACAATTGAAGGCAAAGCATGTTCAAGCTCACTGCGTATCCATTTTCATAGACCGATGGCTTCTGAACCATTCCAACTTTGTTGCTCCTTAGCCTCAAAAAGCACATCAGTCCACTTAATTCAATATATACATCATCTCCAAGACATTCTTGAGGTGAACTTTCAAACCGCACCCAATCTGAGTGACTCCATCTAGGACATTTACATTCAGATGTCCTACTACTCGTCAACAACAGGATGATCTTGCGAATCCTTTATAAGATTGGCTTGAAACGGCGAATTTGCGTACCGTAGTGTTTTTGAGCTGGCTGTGTGTTCGATGCCTTCTTCAAAATCGACGAGGCGACGTGACTCAGGTTGTGTAGCACGCGTTCACACAGAGCGGTAACTTGGGCGAATCGCAAAGTATGTGCTGTTCGTACTTTAGTCAAACCCTGGAGTGATTTTGGACCAAAACACCTGCACATAGAGACAGAAGGGCGTGCTGCACTATGTGCAGCACGCGGTAAGCAATGGCTTATGGCACAGTTCACGTTAATTTTGAGGTACACTTTTTAGTCGAAAAGCGGAATCATTGGTTGAGAACAGTGTACCGGTGTTAAAAGAAGCAAGAAAACTCGTTCATTTTCCAAAAAATAAGGCTCTCCAAAAGTACCAAAAATATAGGTTGTACGAGATTACATTGGCGGAAATCACGTGGAAGAGGTGTGTGATCTGACAGCATATGTTATACGAGGTGCCACAGGTTTTGGACGAGATTTCAGTTGTTGCGATTGCGCAAAAAGCTAACGACATCAAACCAAAACTGACCCGAATTGCCTTTCACTGTCGCTATGATATGTTGTTTGGAATTCCTGCATAGGCCCCCTTGTAAATGGCGCAGACTCTGCAATGCCGGTGAAACTCGTCCGAAGATACACAGAACATCTTTTGAGCCTTTATAACGCCCATCTAGACCGTTTTTCGATCCGACAGCGCCGCATATGTTATACGAGGTGCTACATATTATCCTAGTGAGATAACTCACAAGTCATTCTCATCGCGTTCTATGCCTATAAATGAAAAGGAGATTTAAAAGTTCCCCTCTTGCCTTAACTAGAAAATTTTCCGAAGGCTAGAAGCCGGATAAAATCTGCTGGAAGGATGTCTTTCACGTAACGGCTCAGTTTTTCGAAGCTCAAATTCTCGCATTCGTCTTCAATTTGATTTTATAGCAAGGAATATTAGTTTAGAATATAGTGCCAAGAAGAAAACTGTACCAGAAAAGAGAGTGAGGAATGCGGATTCACAAGTGGGAATGAAGGAACGAGAAGGGAAGCCGTGGAATGGGACGTGAGAAGAGAGAAATGGAGCATGCGAGAAACGCAGAGCCCTTGTAAAAACTGGCAAACCATGCGGTGAAATGAGAGCGAAGAATCCGAAAAATCATCTGGTTCAGCTTTGTGTAAGCTAAACAGATGTATGGGAGAGAGGGTTTTCAAATTCCAATAGTTGCATGGCCGTTGGATGCTTTTCAGTCGATAAGCCGCTTATCCTGAACGAGTACAGCCCACGGGTTGAGACTAGAGTCTCAAGGGCCTCATATTTCGGCCGAAAAGGTAAACGAGTACCAGTGGCGAGGTTGAAAACACTCCCAACAGAGCAGCGAGTAGGAAGTAAGAGGCGGTTTTCAACCTATAGGGAAGTTACTGCTGAAGACTGCAATCTTCCCAGGGCCATAAAATGAAGTTAGGAATGACTTCCGTCCAGTCCTCATTTCGAGAAAAGCCAAAGGCGATGGATTTAGTGGGAGGGTGCCTCCATCGATTATAATTCCAGCAAAACCCGGAAAAACCCCGGATCGATAGCTGGGATTGAACCGGGGACTGTGGAATTGTTTATATAATCATAGATTCTGGGGGGTGAGTCTACTGGAACATATAGGCATCCCGGATTCCCAAGTCAATTGATGGCAAGCATAAAATCCAAGAAAAATCCCGGTCGATATCAATAGTGTAATGGATAAGCACGAAGTCAAAAAACACATGGACGGGTTCGAATCTTCAGGGAGGTGACGAGCTTCGACCCAAAATCATTTTTTCCATAAATAGAAACTTTGATTTTGACATGGCCTCATCCCATTAAAGTCGAGTTTCCATTTTATTGAGGATCAGATCTTTTATTTCATGGACTGCTGCGGTTCGAACAAAACTTGGGTGCCTACCGTAGCCCAGCAGATCAGAACAACCAACTACTCATCATTTATTTTTCAGGACCGCATAGTTAATGGGAATTTTGAAGTTCTTGAGAAACAGATGCTTGTTTAAAATGGGGAAAGTGCATATGGCGCAATGGTATATAAAAAGCCTAGCTATGACGAACATGCCCTCTAATGATGGAGGGCAAAGATGTTAGGCCCACATGATGCAGCTTGGATTCCGAAGAGTCAACCGGAGTACCTTGAACATCCTGGGCTTCACTCTGATGAAGCCCCATAGACAAACCCCCTCCTACTGGGATTACTTGAACCCTGAGATTACGGAGCTCTTACTAACGGGTTGATTCTGAAGTGGTAACCATCAAAAGGCTAGTCTCACGGCGACGGCTGATAAGCGTTGGACTCACCAAAATCACCTGCTTCCGGAAGCCTTCTGGCAGTGTTGTAGAGAAAAAATATTGAAGAGGAAGTGGGATATGGGCGACTAATGGGGTTTTTTCGGGAAAAGTAGTGGAACCAGTAGAGTCGGAGTCATTGAGTGTCTCCGTCGCATGCGTATTTTTCCAAAGGCATTGGCCCTCAATGTGGGAGCCTAGAAGAGAAATTCCTTGATATATGCCACCGCGGACCTTGGAATACGTCATGAAGCAACAGGGAATATTTGTCTTGCCTGAGCACCTAAAAATCGGGTTGGTGGAAATGTCTTGAAAAGTAAAAGTGCTGGAGCCCTTTGGCCCCAATCAGTCCTCTCTAGGATCGTCCAGCGTTCCACATCGACTTGGCCCATTCGACGTATAACTCGAACGCTTTCTCGACCAGTTCATTACTTCAACAAAAAGAAGATAGAACGGACCTACTGACCACCTCCAGCGTGATCGAGTCCATCTATCATTCAAATTTTGCTTAACTAATCGGATCAAATACAGAGAGGAACCGATGGAAAAGAATGAGAGCTTGATCCCTTCCATAGAGGAAAGGGTTTTTATCGTCCAGCTTTTCCGAGGAGAGCAAGAAGAAAGCAAAATCTACTCAGCAAAGGTTTCACCATACTATTTCTGGAACTCGAAGTCCCCTCAGCTCAGATACCTCGGAAGTAACACACACCGAGCTGGTCGAAGTGAGTTAGCTGTGCCAGGATGGTGGGAAATTTCAACACTTAACTCTAACACTTCCGAATTCCCCTACTGTCGCTCTCTTCCATGTGGCTAATGCATCGGGCATCTCCCAACACTTCCTGCCCACGACCAAGAAATTTGTTGACTGTGACGACGACCTCAAAACGGAGTCAAATTGGCCAATCGGTTCCACTTAACGGAAAAAGATTCTCCTATAACTCTCAGCAAAGATTGCCCTTCAACCGACTATCTGTTTGACATGTAATTAACCTTTTCTGATGGAACAGGACCTGGTGTCTCGAAAATCAAACAACTTGAGAAAGAGGGGCGGATTTCTGGAGCGCTAATGGTCTTTTACCCTGATCTCATTTCACGGCGATCGTTCCTAACACTTAACCCAAACTCCCTGAACTCATAACAGCCTCCCACACCTAGAAAAAGACCAGTAACAATCCCCATCAGGTTGTCTCTTTGTGCATCAGTGAGTCGAGTGTTCGGCATCAGTTCAGTGTCTCCGCGACCCGTGGGCCGCCGGCTTCCTCTGATTCTCCCAACTGTCTCACCCTCAGAAGGAAGCTCAGAGCTGCTGTTCGAAAGGAAAATACTGTGCTGGATATGTCTCTGATTTTGTGGGGGAGCATATGAGCCATTCAAACAACTTCTAAAATTCTGGTCGGATTCGAATGCATGGAGCAATCTAGGTATTGCTTATAATCGGCCGCATAAGAGCAATGGTTAGGCATGGGAAACTACGCAGAACTTTCTTTATATATCAGGATATTATTATCAACAATCGATATGGGTCTCTGAGGTCTCGATTGATGTTGTTCGCAGATGGGAGCCGAAAGGCAGTGGTGGTGGTGGTGTAAAGCTGCTGGGTGAGGAAAGGCGTCTGCGTAGGCGATTGGAGACGGCAACACACACAGAGAACAACCGCATGAACGTCAACGAAACAACGACGGCCACGATGGCAACGGTGGATGACATAAATAAGTGAATTTATGCCCTTACATAATATATATGGATGTTCATACACTAATCAAAAACGAAACGCCATTCAGGATCTAAGCATTGAAGAGTGAATCAGGCAAGTGAATCGATTCACGGGGGAGGGGGTGCCGCTAAAAGAATGCTATGGCCGCTAGCGGGTCTCATGTCATGTCCCCTCGGAAAATGAATAAAATAAACCGAAATTGTAGACACGTCCTAGCTAAACAATCCCTATCGGTATGCGCCATGCATTTCACATCCATTCGTTGTCGTCGAAGCCAACTAAAGCTCACCTTACCTATAGCGCCGGGGCTCTAGGGCATTGAAGCTCTTTTTAGGGGTTTGTACTTCCATGAAAACAAGCTATGAAGTTCATTGACTCCCTTAAAATGGGTGTCCAGTCGGATTTTCAGAATCAGCTGGGTCTTCTGAATTTCCTGCTGCCTGCAAACCGGACAGCTTGCACTATCGGCCTCCTCTGTGTTCCAGAAGCGTTAAAGCTCAGTTTCCGTCGCAAGGTAGGGAACAGATTGCAGTGAGCATCCATTGAACCTCGTTGAAGATCGCGCCACGAACTTACTAACCATTCATAATCGCAGCGGTGTCAGAAACGGTAATTAGCGCGTGTGGTGAGGTTTGGAGGGCTCGCCTATGTGGAAAAAGTTTCATTTTTCTGGCACTCCCTATTATTCTCTCTGAATTAATTGAAAGTCCCAAAGAGAGGATTGTGGGCATGGGTTCTCTGGGAATGAAAGAAAAACCATCCTATAAACTATCACTGGGCTATACGTTTGGTAGCTTCGCCCCTCATGACTGCTTTATCATCGCTATTTTCGGCATTACAAGAATGAATGACTTCAATGGGCAAGTGTTTCCGGTACGAATTCTTGTGGGGGGGGGGGAGGTGGGGGGGGGGGGGAAGAGGGGAGAAGGGGGGGGGAAGGACTAGTAGTTTTGCGGAAATGTTGTGGTGCCCAGACCGGCAATTCCGACGACTTATTTATTTTTTCCGTTTCAGACCTTGATGAAGGCGAGAACGCTACATTGTGAATCCAATTTGTTCTTTGAAACTTTTGAAAGGAAAAGGTAACGTGACAAGGTCTATGAAGCTACCCATCACGTACAGATCGAAAAAGTCCGGAAGGGGCTATTAACAGTTATTATCGCTCGATTCTATCTCTAAATAATTTTTAATACATATTATTCATCCTGATAAACATGTATACATGCCAAAGCGTCTCACTATCACAAGCATGGTTCTGGTAACAGACCTTGGATTGACACCCGCTGGGCCAAAAAGTCGCGGGGCGATTGATGGGGCTGGCTTGGTGCAGGTTAGGTTCGAACCGCCACTACGATTCTGATTAGAATTTGAATGCGGGGCGCATTCGAGAAAGGGATAAGGACACAAGACTTAGGACTATACTTCACTTATGGGGTAAAAAAGTGTAAGGAAAAGATCAGAAAGAGGCATTATGTAGTTCTCAGGATTCAAAGTAATCTACAGTACCTGAAACGGTCTATCTGGATGTCAACACAAAATATCGCGCCATGAACACGGTGACTGAGGTGTACTTATCCCTTGTCCTTGTAAAAGCGCAAAAATTTGATCGATGCCCTCGAAAAAAGACTTCTACTCTCATGGGGCAGTTCGGGAAGAGGATTTGGCCAGCTAAATGCAAGATTGGCCTGTGACATGACATCGAAGCCATAATTGTCGAGTGCAACAAGCCGCCTCGAACAAATGAGAAAACTTCGGGTTTGTCGGGGATTTCAAGAGCGACGAAGAGAGTGGGAAGAAAAGTTTGGAGTAAGGGAACCGGTAACGCTCATAAATCATTTTTGAACATAAATATTATGAAAACATCTTCACGATGAGACCGTTCATTTGTCATCGATTTTTATGAGCATTGTTCTCAGAAGGGTGGCAAAAGTAACGTTACGTTACGATCACCATGTAAGGGGTCAACAGGTTGTTCCTTCCCAATTCTAGTCTGCTTTAGCGGTGCTTCTTGCCTCTATGACTCCACCAGAAAAGAGGAGGGAACAACTGACTTGAAGTGGGACATTCTCTAGATTCATTAACTATTCAACGATGCTTCAAATTCCGTCCATACAGAGGAATGCCATCGGCAACATCGTTTTTCTTTTTGCCTACTCCCGAAGCAATTGGGATCATTAAACTTATCTAAACGAAAATGGGATGCTCCACCAAAGAAGAAGAAGGAACTTCCAATCAGCGGTCCAACTTTTGACATTTCCCGGGCTCATCTGCTTTCCTGTTCAAAAAATACTGAATAATTCGAGAGGGGCCAACGTCGCTACCCGGATGTGCTTCCTCTATCCTCAACGGGTGTGTGTCAAGTCGTGCGTCCGAGGGTGCGCGCGGCAAATTGCGCGGCGAAGTTCGTGGCGAATTTGGACGACTTCGGCGCCTATCATTGGGGCCAAAATCTGAAGTAGGGTAGATTAATAAGGTCAGCTGATCCTACTATTCTACTGTACTTCAAAATTGGGCCCAAATAATAGGCGCCGAAGTCGTCAGAATAGGTATGAATTTCGCCGCGCAGTTTGCCGCGCGCGCCCTCGGACGCACGACTTGACCGTCCCCCAACCTCAACGAATGTTTTACCCCATTCAGGTTAGGGTTTGGATCGATTGGGTCATAATCGTAGGCATTTCTTCATTCCTACAACTATGAAAATTATGTCGCAATTATCGTAACTTGTAGAACAACTGACTTTAATGAATTCGGATTGACCCTGCTGTGAACACATGCTTACTGTGTTTAGGTGGCTTTTCAGAGCCCCTCGCAAATCCTTGCTTCTTCCTATTTCTTTCCTTTTATTGTTGGTAATCTCAGGTTAGAGAAAAGGATTTGCCAGATGAGTGTAATGAAAGGAAATGTTTGTATGTAAAATTGACAAGGCACCTCTATTCAATATGTGGGGGATTCTAAAGGGGCTGGGGGTATCATTCGTTGAAGAATTTATGGTGAAGAAATCAGAGTGTTTTCAACTCAATATCGGGTAGTGGAATCTACGTAGTTGACCAAGACATCGCCTTAAACGACTTTATCAGAAGGGTCGTATCCGCAATGAAATCTTGGGGTCGGTCAACATTTGTTCGAGGGCTCTACTAATCATCGACAAGAAATTTCTAAGAAACTGGCCAAATGTTCGATTTCAATTCAGGATTTCAGAAGCAAATCTGAACTGAATGCAAATTTTTCAATCGAATTGTAATGCTCAGCTTCCAATTCGAAGCCGCGATCTGAAAGGAAAGTGGCAGTCCCACACTCCATCCCATCTAGGCGGATTGGTATCGTCGATCGAGATACTGCTTGGGTTCATTGCAAGCAGCGGGGAGCCAAGAGGTCTCATTCCAACACTTTCAGCCCTTGCCGAAGAGTTGCAGCCTTTTTATTCTGATGACCCTTCATATCTCAGTAACTTGTTAGAGGCTTCCTGTTAGAGGCATTTGGTCGAATCGGCTTTTATTCATCGTCTCGGCGACGATAAAGACCAAAGGATTGAACTCTTTCCGATGTGAATTAATTTCACTTCGAGATGCGCCGATACATTCCAAACAGAATGAATGATTTTCAGGTTCATCAATGACCAATCGCTTGATTTGCATGCATATATATTTCGCCCATAAATGTATAGTGGCTTTTGGGGGATCAGTCGATATAAGGGTCGAAGCAAAACTCGATCCTCCCGATCAAAAACGAAACCTACCTACCTACCTGGAATAACGGTTGGCCTGAATTGGTTGGACCGGGTGTTATTATTGGATCTGGACTGGGGGTGTGGCGACGACAGAAGCAACCTAGAAACGCCCATACCCTAAGACGGATCACCCGTAAGTTCATGTGACATCAGCTCGCTCTTCAATACTTGTTGGGTAAGTAAAGGTAAATTTCCCGAACATCTGAACGTGGCAGCTGGCTGAATCCCATAGACCTGAAGGAAGCACATCAATATAAATTGTGGTGGGAAGCGGTGCAGCATCACACGCGCTTTTTCAGTTGATTGAATCCTGTATTGATGTCCACCTAAGCGAACCGGGCCTTTTATTCCTCCAGGCTCGATCTGGGAGCACAAAAGCACTGATTTCTATTATTCACTGGTTGGCCACCGCAAGCCATTGTATAGGTCATACGTACATTCAAACCGCCACTGCGATTCGGAACGGAAGGCGAAAACTGGGGCGCATCCCTTAGACGGGGTTGCAACGTTGAAAGACTTCTATACTTCATGCAGAGGCTGAGGTGCTGAGGCTGATCACAAACCAAGCAAAAATAGATATAATTTCGAAACTGTAACCTTCGATGCTCAGGGATCAAACGGGTAAACAAGGTCAAGAACAAGATGGAGGGCAAAAACAACTTCTGAGAGGGTAGGTGGCTGCTGAGGAGCACTGGACTTATTTCCGATGTTTCGCTCAACATCGGCTGACAAACGTAAGTCATCCATACCCATTCAAACTGCCACTACGATCTGAATGGAAGTTGAATGCAAGCGCATTCAAAAAGTAGGGGTCTATCGACGGTAAAAGCCTTCATTCCGTGTTCAGAATGTGGGAATTTTCGTACAGGTTTCTCTGTCGGACTGTAATTAACGCATAGAAATCGAGGGTTGATGACGAGGTGTTGAGACTAATCAGGCGCTAACTATGAAAACACAAAAGTATTAAACTGGGAAATTCGGTGCGCTTCAAAGATCGAACCAGCCAGTCATCGTGGCCGTCACATGCAACGATTGCTCGATTTGCAATTTAAAGGGACAGTTCTCGATGATTTCGAGGTACCCTTTTTAGGTTGAAAAACGGGTATGTCGATGTAGAGGAGTACATTGGTGGCGAAGAATACGAATAAATCCCCCACTTTCAAGGCTCTCTAAAAGTAGTGGAGAAGGAGGTCGTACGAGATCACCGTGACGGAATTGCATGTGAGGGGTGTTTGGACGAGATTTAACTTGCTTCTGTTGCCCAGAGAGATGACTACATCAAACCGAATTTGTTCGAAACTGCCTTTCACTGTCGCCATGGGTTATGACAAGTTGTTAGAACTCCCTACATGGGAGTCCCTTGAGATATGCATCATCAACAACGTCGTTGAAACTCGTCCATTATGGGAGTGGCATTCACACGGTACAATCTCTAGCCCCTAAATGTGTCCAATCCAGGTCGTTTTACGACCTTACAACGCATGTATGGTTGATGGGAACCTCCTATTCATACGACAGGGGAA
Organism: Haemonchus contortus; assembly: GCA_000469685.2. Lineage (NCBI taxonomy): Eukaryota > Metazoa > Nematoda > Chromadorea > Rhabditida > Trichostrongylidae > Haemonchus > Haemonchus contortus. Next base: position 20,445,958 of record LS997562.1, on the reverse strand, counting down.
TCTCACAAACAATTTTTATCGTGAACTGTGCCTTTAGCAGCAAGGCAAATAAAAGTGACAATAAAGATGGAGGAGAAAAGCAACTTCTGGGAGGGTAGGTGGTGTCCTGGGAAGCACTGAACAGCAGCCATCCGATATTTTGCTTATGTTTTTGCGCTTCTCGCTGTGTCCAGTTTACAGCAACACGATAAAAATAGCTACTGAGTTGGTTCTGCTACGAGCTGTGGAAAGAAAAGTTATGACTGGAGCGCGGAACCGTTTTCTGGGCTTTTTCCTAAAAGAACAGCAGTAACGATCAGTAGGGCCTTTGTCGGTGTCCCGTCGGAAATGAGGAAGAATGAGTTTAGATAAAACTGCAGCGCGGAAGCCTTTATCCACCGTGGCAGGGTTCCTGTGTCTCGGAGAAGAAGACCTACTATGATGGTTTCGTACTGGTTTTGTTACTGGGATGTTGCTGGGATGGGATAGCAAGTGCTGAAGCTCACCTCAGCCTAACCCCGTGAAGGGTACACATCGGTCCCAAGCCGAAGTCCGGAAAGAATTTCATGAAGACGTCGGACATGTATAACGTGAACAGACACAAGAATGTCGCATTTGGCTACAACTGGAGCCCTCGACTTAAATGATTCCTTTTTGTGAATTCGCCCCGTATCCGACATCCATTCCAATTCATAGTCGTTATGAAAGCGGATCCGGCCTATACAATGAGTTGCAGCAGTCAGGCGATGTAAAAGTCACATTTCCATCCTCCCAAATAGGTCCGATACGAATTATACGACCCCGAAGGTACGAAAAGCTGGAATGAGTTGGGTAAACATTGATTTGGGGTTCGATCCCTGGACCATGCGTGAGTGACAGCGCGCTTTTGCCGCTGTACCACCTACACGCAATATAAAGTGATAGATGTAAAAGCAGTGTTTTTTGCTGTTCCTAATTGGGATGTACACGCAATCTTCGATGGCATTTAGGGGCCTTTGAACTGGTAGTGTCTTGCCGATCAAATATCCTGCTGGGGTCATTGATGTACAGGTAAGTGCTTCATCTTTTGGCCAAGACTGCAACTTCTCATCAGGGCAATGGAATGCTTGGTTAAGTTAGGCTCATATCGGTCATATTCAGACAACGATGGTATCTTGAATCCATGGGGCTGTAAGTTCAAGACTTTCCAAGAGTGTTTTTGGCATCAGAGAAGTCATTCTAGACTCAGAGAATGTCAAAGTGGATGAGGCTGTTGTTCAAGTTGATTGTGAACGAAAGGTTTAAGTCTTAATCCGTCATCTCAAAAGACAACAATTTAAGAACTGAAATTCAGATGACAGCGAATATCGAACAGATTAGTTTGGGAAAGGAGGCTAACGCAGTTCGGCGATGAAAAGCAACCTCATAAAACCTGCAGGTGTAGAATGACTGGAAACCTTTTGATACTAGTGTAGATCCACCCAAGCTGGATATACTCTACACAGCTAGAATACGGAATCGGAAACTCGCGACTGGTGGTAATACTGATGTAAAAATATGTATACATAGAATAGCTTCAGCGAGTAGAGAGCGGAAGAGAGGGTTGCCACATTCGATGACTTGAGTGAGGGTCATGCTAGAGGCAGAGTTAATGTTTCCACAAGGTCTACATACAATTCGAGTGAGTCAATTGACTTTTGCAGGGGTTAGATGTAGTCGTAAGCGCTGATCAATTCCTCTTCGGCCCTAAGTTAATGCCAGTTTTAGAGTGTTCTCAGGCGATTGTATAACAGTTACGCCACTCCAAAGGAATGGAAACCTCTGTTGACTTGACTGGGTATGGAGTCAGAAACATCCCTAGGGCAATACCACTTTTGTACTTTCGCTCTTTCGCAGAAGTAGAGGTAATATAGAAGTATGTAAGCCTGAAAACGTGAAAGTTGGACCAGAAGGTGGTTCTTCTGAAGAATACGAAAAGAATTATCGAAAGATCTCGGCAAAGGAAAGGATTGAAGGCAAATAATCGTTATCAAAATTCGAGGAAATGCAATCATAAAACGATGTTGTACGAGTTTGTTGAGTGTTCCGATTTTTCAAAGGAAATTCAATTTGAAAGCTATGAAGAGTTGCTGAATTTATGAAAGGTTGAGGTCTGAATTGGCAGAAAATACTCTTTGGAGAACCAGGGAATGAGAGCTTGGAATGTGTCGGAGTTGGTGGTGGAACTACGACGACGACAGCCAACAAGCAGGGTTGTATAGCAGCGGCTGTTTCCCATCTATTACACAACGGTGTGAGCTGCTGCCGTTGCGCTGTTACCAAGCTGGCCACAACTCTTGGCCCCGAGGCGATTTTAATTACTCACTCACCACTGAATATTTTGGAATTTCACTACTCTTGATGACATCCTGCAGGACTACCCCTCTCCGTATCATCCATTGAGGCTTTTTTATTACAAAAAATAATAGCATTCTTTATTGTCAAGGTTTCATGCGACCCGATCATTTCGTTTCGAGTGGATTTATACTTTTTATTCTATGCCGCTACGATTTCGAATAGACTTTGAATGTGAAGCATGAAAAGGAACTGACACCTGGACCTCTCATTTTTATTCACTTTTTTTCTTTTTTATTCGGTGCGAGTTCATTCTCGACTACTCGATCATTCAAAATGCCTCTTCGTCAACTCTTTTTTCATTCAAATTGGCCGACCAAATGTCATGGCTCAGATAGATTTTTCAACCAACTATCAAAGCTGGTGTTTTGATCGGTGCAGTGATTTGTTGGCAAAACAAGTTGTATGTGCCCCTACGAAAATTCTTGGGTAAGTGCAAACGTGTGTTGGGTTGATACAAGGCATCTGTTCTTTATGTGCGGAGGGCAGAGCTTTTGAAGTAGGCGGGGTTCAAGAGTAGTGCTCCCTTTTGGGTGCTTTATATCGAGAGAATATTTTAATCTTTGTCGTTTTGATGCAGAAATTCAATCTGCCTTCAGTAAGTCAGGCGAGCACAACGTAATAGTGACAATACACATATGAGATGTTTAATGTATAGAAATTTTACTTCTATAGTAATTAGTATTTATTTTATTTTTAACTGCTTTTGACAGAGGATTTTTGCCCTATTACTACTTGCTATTTCTGTCAAATCTTAGGTCCTAATGAAAGTTACCAGAAGTTCCACGAAGGAAATCGAGGGTCCGATTGTTCTTCTTCTCTTTACATCCCTCAATCGCGGCAGCTAGAGACTCCCTGCGGTTCCCACCCGAAAGAAAGAAGGTGCCCTTGTATAAATTTTTGCCGGTTCTGTCAACCATAGCTAGGAGGGTTTGAAGAAGTACTGTATTCAACAAATCTACAACTCCTTGTATCAGATGTAACTACCATTCTACCTAGATCCTTTTAAGATGTATAGAGGAGGAGTTTCTGAGATAGGCGAGGTTTGAGAGGCGGTATTCACTCGGTAAGCATCTTTATAGGGCTGTAAGAAGAATTCTAGTTAATTCTGATACATTCCCTTGATGAATTAATTGCAGTGGAGAACTCAGTGGCAAGTACAAGATAGGAACCGAAAAGAGAAATCCAGAAATGTTGATTTGCTGGATGACGGTAAGCAAAATGAAACTGGGATCTCCTGCTGCACGAGCATGGAATCAGTGGTAAGCGGATTTCAAAAAGATTTTTTTGGGATGACCTGGATTGAATCAGCAATCCGGTCTCCTGTCCCTGGAAGCGAGCGAGTACGGCGCCATTTGTAGCCACTACCTTCGAGGTTAGGCAGAGCTAAAAGCTACAAAGTTAGTCGAAACAACTAAACACATCTGGCAGAGGTCATCGAGTTCATTTTGTGAACGCTAACAAAGATTGCAGTCTGTACTTCTCTCTCTGATCTCTCTCTTTCTTCGTCATCTCCAACCCTTGTGGGCACAAAAATTTTAAGGTCTTATTCAAAAGAGCTTTTTAGGATAATATTGAGGTAGCTTAAAGGCACAGATCACGATAATTTTGGGTAATCCAGATTATGATGAAAAATGGAAGACAATGTCGAAACTAGCGCGAATGAGGTAAAGAAACTGCGTGCATCGGTGTTTCCAAAGTGAAAAAAGCTTCGAAAAACCGTTAAAAAGGGGGCTGGACGTGAATAGAACCAGAAAAATGAAGAAAAGTGGGGCGTCCGGACGAGCTAAACAGTGTGTTTCACTGCGCGCGTGTGGGTCCTGGTGCGAATAACAGACAATGTTAAGCAAAAAAACACAGACAAAACATCAAGTCAAAAGCCAAAATTCATTCACTTATAAGCATGAAGCGTAAAGCTATGAAAACGCTTTAAATAGAGCAGGAAGCGGGGTTGTACGAGGGGGCCGTCTGGGGGTCTCTCATCTAAGCGTACTATTCGTCTCATCCTGTGAATAGTGCAGTGATAAAGAGGCCAGTATAACACGGACACTTTGAGTGTCCGCGTCGGTCAAACTGATTTGGAGCCCCTATTACGCCCTGTCTAGACCGTTTTTCAAAGCGAAAGCGGTCCATTCACTATTTCAAGGTGCCACAGATTCATTCTAGCGGGAAAGCTCAGGAACCGTTTTCATCGTATAGTGTGCCTTTAAGTGCTACGATGAAAACGTGAACGGGTTTTAAAAGATATAAGGCATCAAGAAAGTAGTTACAAAAGAGGCTTGTACGAGATTTACGAGATAACGATGGAAGTGGCAAGGAAGGGGTATTTGGACGAGATGTTAGTTGCCGCAATAGCGTAAAGAGCAGGCTACAGTAGCCCAAAAACAACGAAAATTGCCTTTCATTGGGCGCATTCGTTGCACTGACGCCACAGTTCATGGCATAAAAAACTGTTTATTCAAAAGAAAGCCTTCCACATAAGCTCGTACGTCGAAGTCCTACCGCTTCATTGTGAATTGTGCAGCATTAACAAGGCCGTAGTAACCAATGGCCACTTTTTGTCATGTTTGATGACTTTGGCTTGACGGCTGCTGGTTTGATGGCTTGAATTCTCATTCTAGAAATGCCTCCATCCTTCAACTACGATTTCATTCTTACAGTGATACAGCTGTAAGTCCTAGTTCGAGTGCTGGTTGTAACCCAGCAGCCATATAAGCCACTCAAAGCTTACCAAAACTTTGAATGGAGGTCGAGTGAGCAGAGCAATACAAAAAGAAGCTTCATATCAATAAATACAGTTCGTGCCTCGTCTGGACAGAAGTTTTGCCCATAACTCGCCATCCTTTAAAGAAGTTATCGGATGTTCGACGTTCAATTCCTCCTGTTGTTCGATTGCCTGTGAGAAGCGATTTCACTCCACATAGTACTAACACCAACACCCACAAACGGTTGGTATAACACCCACAAACGTATTTCGTGCAGGTCAATGAGTCGCTTTTTCACTGTATCCTCCAGTTTTTCCAAATTTCCATGAAATGTGAAAATTATCAGGAGATTCATTTGAAAAGTAATGTACCCAAAAATCAATATGCACGAGGAACACTTCATTGGCAACTTCATGTCTTTTTTCGTCGAACATAGCGTGGGCACTCGTGAAACAGCCGTCGTGTGCCACTCCAACGGTTGATGGATGTTAGGGTAAGTACATCTACCTCGAACTGCAAAAGAACGTTTTCTTCTTTACACACTGGCCTAAGTAAAAACTGTTTTGTAAGCTTCATATGTTCAGTACTTGCCGTTTTTACGCCTCGTGATTCCAGAAAAACAGCAAAAACCCCACTTACCTCTTCTCAGAAAAGCCTGTAGGGGTAGGGGACTTGTTCCTCACCTGTGTTCCTCCCTTGGACGGAGAAAAAAAAAATTAAAACGGCCCATTATCGCTTACGAGTTTCTGGCCAATGGCAATGGACGTATGATCACAAGCAGTGATTTGAAATTGGAGGTAAATGCGTGGTGCATACAAATCAAACAAATTCCAAAGCCTTTAATGCCTCTTTGCAAAATGGTGCAAGGCTTTAAAGGATCTCAACTGTACTTGTACTTCATTCCGAGAGAGATGACGAGTCGCCTTTGCTCATTCTCTTTGAAAAACAGCTTCGGCTCTGGAGGAGCAACATTTCGAATGGGGGTAATTATTTCGAACCTCTGGGGATTTGGGACATACCGTATCGTACTTGAATTATCCCTTAGCTGACATTAGAATTCAAAAAATAAGCCTATCAAAGAAAGAGCCTTTATTCGAGAATGTTCTCTCCATTTCCTGCAAAATCACTCTCATTCCTTCCTCTTCACATTTCTTTTTTCTTCTCAATTCCATTACCCGATTCCTCGTTATCATGGCGTCTTCCGTCCCAGACACATCTATAAGGTCAAATTGGGGGGTTTTCCGGACATTAACGACGTCCTTCCTTTCCCAGCTGCTTCACGCCATATCATCGATTCATAATTGACCGCCATTGTTTTCGGCGAGGCATCGCGCATGTCCCTCCCTACGGGTCCTCAACATTCCTCAACTCACTCGTCGGAATTTTTTTCAGGTTCAACTCTCCAGTCTTTTCAATCTTCTAGTTTAATATACTCGAGTTTAACATGCGTATATCCATGATTCTTTATTAAAAAATGGTATTTAGACCACGCCTACCCCATTCGGAACTTTCTTTCCGGTTCATTCCATTACCTTGCTTTTCTTGCTTGATACAATCAGGTTCAGTCTCATATCAATTCCTTTTCTTGGGAGCCACATCTTACCAAACCATCCTTTCGAAATATCTTCAGACTTTTTTTTATTACTTTCAGTTTTTTTGCCGTCATTTATATATCTTTTTGGTTGTCTAGCTAGGTATAGCCACTCGGCCCATTACTCACTTTGAAACGGATATTTGACATTTATTTCAAAAAAGGTGGGAAAAATGACAGGGCTCTGCCATATCCACAAATTGGTACCAGAAAAGGCTGGGGGGTCATGAATATTGAGCAGTTTCAGTGTTTTTAAGTTATACTCATGTTTGTTTCCATTCGGAAAAGTAAACAATCACTATATTTACGATATGTATGTGCATGTCTACATGGATTCCCTGATATGGAAGAGCATTTTTTTCTGTCAAAACACTTGAGACATGAGGTCAGGGTATCCCCTTCAAACCCCTTCCAGTCGTCGTTATTCGTTTAACAATAAAAAAATATGATTAATAATCATTTTATCGACGTCTATGACTGTTTGTACTTCTTGGATTACTCGAGTTCACATCATATTGGCCACCGTAATGTTACTGAGAGATGTTCTCAGTCAGGAACGTTATCTGGTCACATAATCCTACACTTAACAGTTACTGCTGTTTAAGTACTGCTTTGCTCAACCACTAAAAGAGATTTAGAGAAATGGGTGAGCCTGGTAAATATGCACTACTAACTATGCCTGGGATGATGTGACTTGAGGGTGCAAAAGTCGGGGGAGTTGAGAGAAACAAACCATTTATGTTGCTATTTTAAGCTACTTTCCAGTTTTAATGCTCGTTTTGAAAAGCCTCATATGGTTCCCATCAGTACTATGCCGACAAGCCTGCTTGGATTGGGGAGCTCAGATGAAGTTAGGCGCTTCTGTGCGTCTTCTAATGGATATCTAGCGTTGATATTCCCGTCCGATCCCCCGTGGGACCCCTATGGGCCATCGTATCGACATCACCACTAGTCATCACAAAACTAGTCATCCATCGCCACGCCGTCAACTAGCAAATAATCGTATCTCCCTTCTCACTGAAAAGAATTATTTCAGAGTTTTCATTGTGAACCCAGATTACATGTTTTTAGTATTACTATATACTTATAATTTGCTATATGCTTGGTTAAATAGTATAAATACATGTTATCTCGCTATTTCCACGCTCGCACCGTCAGGGGTTCGAATCCCGAATCGGTGCCCGCCTAGGCCAACCAAGCCTTCCATCCCTCCGGGGTCGGTGAATTGGTACCAGACTCGTCTGGGAGGATAAAAGCACTGACTTGTACATCGGCTGGCCACCGCAAGTCATTGTATAGGCCACATACGCACTCATTACGCCACTACGATTCTGAATGGAAGTCGAGTGCGGGGGCGCATCCCTCAGACGGGTTGATTAACGCCAAAAACTTTATCCTTTATCCTTTTTATCCCGCTATTTCATCACCTTGTGCTATCTGTTCTTCAAAGTACAGGGTGCAGTAGACGTCGCCGCCGACAATTTCGCAAGTGTGCGCCACGCATAGGCCACGGCATCGGGACTGCACAGCATTTTCCAATATTTGAATCGATAGAAATGTCTTCTTTGTGAATTCTCCCATCTTTCTTGTTCGATTATTGGTTTTTGTCTGAATTGGATCGAACACTGCCGGAATCATCTCCTACATAGTACAATTACAGTGAATACTACTGTTTTGTTACCTCTCCTTTTCTTTTGCGTCTCGTCCTTCCCTGATCATCGCCATCAGAAGTTTGAAGGAGAATCTTCATGGGGGCTTAATACTTGTGTGTAGCGATTGTGGTTAGGATTGCAGTGAAAACTGGGAAAGAAAAGATAACATCAACATCGGCTGAAGTTCCAATTTGGCCAGTTTGGTGTAAAGGCAGTTTTAAAATCAAAGCTGTGTACTCGGGGCTCTGAGAAGATCGACTAAGTCAACTTATCTACGTCATCATTAATTTTTAACATCAGGATATAGGATCAAGCCTTTGACGGTAGTTCATACTATTTCTGAGATGGTCCCTCCAGTTGACTTCCACTCATGATCGTATTGAATCATTTAAAATCTCACAAAATTTTTTCAAAATGTGAACATTGGCATTACTTCATTTGATTGTGTATGTGGCCTATACAACGCCTACCGTGGCCAGCCAATGTTCAAACCAGTGGCTTTTATCCTCCTAGATCAACTCGTATCACGTATCTAGCCCTAAAGGGATGAAAGGTTCCGTAGGGCTGAGCTGCTCCGCGTATCGTTAACTGGGCCACAAGACGGATTACAAAGTCCCGTGGGGGTGGTCACTGTATCATGCCTTCACGGGAAGTTAAAATCTTACTTCTGTCTGGGCCATACGCGAAATTCTGAAAGTACGATTGCATCGCTTGCCACTTCTCCACCTTTGCACCGCACATTCGCTTTTACTAGGGAGACTTTAGTATTACAGAACCATTGGTTCCTCATTCTTATACTTTCAGAATTTCGCGCATTTTCCTGCTTTTTTTGGGACGTGCCGTACCCCATATATGAACTTCTGCACTACGTGTACTTGCTTGGTAAACCTTACGGTGAAGTATATCCCTCTGATTCCTGCGACTGAAAGCAAATTGCAGTAAGGAGCACTCCACTCAGGTTTCAGTTGATCCCCTATTGTCCATAAAGGATTGTCCTACCCTTTCTTTTATAACTAGAATCAAGAGCCACGGTTTTTGAAAGTCTCATATCTCAGTGTTTCCAGCTTCCTTCTACGGTTCTTCAGAAGTTTTTCTGGCTAAACCGTTCGATACCGCTTTCGATTTTCAGCTGGACTCAGCTTATTTGCCTTCTTTCATTACCTCGCTCAATCAGTCCTTTGTGCACACCGAATAGTATCTCAGCGTCCTTGTTGCAACATACTGGAGCTCCGTTTTATTATGCACCCGTTGAAAACAGTAGTGGGCCGGTAGTCGTTGTTGTAGAACGTCTCAGCACAATTCGTGGACATCTTGTAAGCTTTGCCTTTTAACGTCAAGGACCACCTTAATAGCAACAGATATCAGACAACTCCCTTAATTTCTTTCCTGCCGACCTGACCCGATCGTGGCCCGTCCTCCTTTGAATCTTTCAAAAGCCTACTTATGATTCTACCTATCGAGATCATTTGTTTTCATTCAAAGCTCCTGATGGACTGAAAGAGGCCGTAGCCCATAAATTATTGGTGCTCCGACCATGAATACCACTTTCACATAGATGCATATAGCATTCCGTTCACAGAGTAGAGATGCTATAGTGTCATCCGGTGTCTACGTAGAAGCCACTTAATACACGTAGGATCCTTTTATGGCCAGATTGGTTGGCAGGGGTGCGCTTCGTTGCGCGCGTCCGTCGAAACTAGGTCACGCCGCAGCCGTCGCATGTGGCGGGTCAGCCCGCGATCTTTGACAAACGTAGCAGTTGTCTGTGGGGCATACGAACTGCGCTCGGTCCACGGCAGTTAGCCAAAGAGAAGATAACACGGACAAATACAAATCATTCACACCACTGACACTATGTGGTACTGTAACGTCATCTCGAGACCTCAGTGGGGTGCGCCGCGCGCAAAGTGGGCGGGGTGACCTACATTCGACGGACGCGCGCAACGGACGTTCTCCTGTTGGCAGAGATGCGAGGCTTAGAGCCGGTTTAGAAACGGTGTAGGCGCTGTTTATTTTGTCACCAAAGCTCAGTTAAAAATTCCCAAATAATGTCGTCTATAGCCTTTGAACAGGCTCTCTTGTTATCGCCCCCACAAATCCAGTGGAAGAGGGCAGAGTGTAGAATTGGCGAAATGGATAGCAAGTAGGTGGCAATCGAGCCAATTGTTCTGAGGTAGCTACGCTTCCTTATCACTTTCCAGTTCTTATATAAAGGAGACTGAAACCACGAGTCAATGGCTACTACTAAGGTCTACCACATCGGTACCGCAAAGGTCGACTTTTCGTACCTTCAGTACCCTTTTGTGGCTAAATTGGGCACTATGGCCGGGAGCATACCAAAGAGCTCACTCATAACTACCTAGGACTGCAAAATCAAATTTGATGACTTCCAGCAGCTTCAACTTCAGTGTTCTTTCGTTTCAATCAATCATAAAAGGACAAATGGACAGACTTTGAACCCCATCACAATAGAGTCGCCATAGATGCTTTGATTAAATTCTAAGACGAAAAATATTCCCAAGGCCTACATGTGGCTATAAAATTGAGTCGAAATCACAGGTCCGTTCCCAGAGTACAAGCTACATAATATAATCGCCCTTTCGAGTTCGAAGAATTTGAGGGATCCCTTGTCTTTCCAGGGTAGAGGCAAATCGAGAATTTTCTTGAGCTTCATTCGGGTTGGCTCAATCTCTATCGAGTGTATTACTTTTTTTAAAAATCTAATCCCTTCACAAGCCTCTCATTTCGCTTCCGAGGAAGCTTCAATCGCCTGCGGAAATGAAAAAAGGAAGGAAAACTCCGACCGCATAAATCTGTGTCATTGTGAGGTGGTCTTCCGAGCACTTTATTAGGTCTGCATTAGAAGTATGCCTGGCATTTCCGATGCCTGCGGCTATGTTCCCGAACAGCACAATGGCTCGACGTCCCGGAAAAATCAGCTTCCACCCCATTGACCTATGCTTATGGGTTGAATCAAAGGTCAGGTGACCTTCCGGGTTGGGTGAGGGTCTGTTCATTGCCCCCACAGGCACTTATTCAGCTCCACTTGTTTTTGAGCTCTTTCTGGTTTCCTACTTGACCAATCACTCAGAATCTGTGAAAAGCTTGTCAGCCAATGTTTTGCACCTACATATCAGCTGCCTTCTTTCTATGATTCCTTCGTCGTCCGGTTTGAAGAGCTGTCCAGAGTCAATCGCCTCATCCAACATAAGCCTTTCGTGCTCACTTTTCGCCCCCCTCGCTTTGCGCCGTTCTCTAGCTGTCTCTTACCTCATTTCTGCCTCACATACATCTTTGAGATCCAAAGTATCTCTACAGGAACTATTAAAATTGAAATGCCATTATTTCCAGGCCAGTTCAGGGCCGTACTGTTTGGAGTTACTCTCTAACACTTCATTCCCCTCGCTAATAATTATTAATAGAATTTGTAATGTAAATAACTTTTTTGCTTGCTTGGTTGCCCAAATGACTTTTAATTTGCCTTAAGCATTTTAAGCAGATTCGATATCTGTAGAGCGTTCTCACACTATAATTCACATTTTCCATGAAGTCATAACAACTTTTTTTGGTTGTGGACTGCTTGTGAAATTTCCTTTTCATTGGTTTTATCGTTTTATCGGTTACAATTCGGGTCGCCCGGCTGATGCCTGGCTTCCCTACTTCTTATGATAGAGTTGTGATAATCGGCAAACAGCTACCTTCTTCTTTGGAACGAATGATACTTTTCGGAACACGAAGTTCGATAGAGGAACAATAGGGCATGCAAACGAACGGCATAGGCACACAAAATGTGCCGATGCCTACGCCTCTGACTGGAATCAGTCTGTCTCGAACTGTCGCTCTTGATGTTAAAAATAATGACCCATGAGGTTTTAATTGGTAGGCATCCAAACCCTTGAATGATACTCACAAATGTTGTTGAGTCATAATTATACCATTATCAAATGTCTCTATGAATGTAGCCCCTTTTCTCTACGGATACATTATAACTGAAAATCCAAGATTATCAGCGGTCGAATAGGTTTTGCCAAGAATGTCGTCGGAGCAGAGAGAAACAGTGATCCTTCATTGAATGGCAAAGTTTGCCGGGTAGCGGTCGCAACCTAATAGCAAGGAATGAGCCAGTTTTCATCTCCTTATGATCCGTCCCTATCACTGTACTTACTCTTCTTTTCCAATGAAACATATCAAAGGGTCAAAGCTAGATCGTAAATAATAAAGGCGCCAGGCATTAATTGGTGAGTGGGTCTTGTTCCCTACGGCCTCTTCTATCGTCAGTTCTATCATCCTGCTTCCTCTACTCTACTGATTTTACTCTCCAAGTCACGGGATCAGAAATCACGGATTTTCGCTCCTTTATTTCGCTGAAACCCCGTCGATTGGGGGTGAAGTCCGGCCCTACTGCTCATCATAAGTGTTATCATACTGCCGCCTGCCTCCTACCAAGTTTGAACGCCCTACAGTCAAACTGAACCCGCCTTCTATGGGGGGAGGGGGAGAGGGGGGGGGATAAATTGATCTCCTGATAATTGGTGCGGATAACGGCGCTACTTGGTGCCGTTCCTCATACGTCTCATGGAGGAAATTGGGGGGAGTCCGGTTCCAGATTAGCGAATTATATAAATTAGGATAGATTTTTCTAAAAACTTTACAATTTCCTCCATGAGGCGTAGAGTAACAGCGCCAAGTAGCGCCGCTACCACGCCAATTATCGGGAGATCAAATTACGGCGGGTCTCTACCTCTTCAGTGTCCAATTAAATGCCTTCGTAGTCGAGATCGTCTAACTGATACGGACTCAGTAGGAAAATTGAAAAACAGAATTGCACATCGGCTTGGCCTACCCTCCCTCTTCCACTTCTTCCCTATTCAAGTTTCGGATTAATAGAGCAATAAACATGATTCCTTTTCTGCTCCTTTCCCAGAAAGAAGGTTGTTTACAACAGTCAAGCGCTACTGGCAAGGCATCCTAGGTCAACACTGCCCAAATCCACCACTTCTGAATAATATTTGACGGACCTATTACCTTTGAATTTCAAACCGTTATCTACCCTAGTACGTGTTCATATAGGGTGCTAATACGTAACAGTTAGTCGGTGCGATGAACTTTTCTTTTTTTAAATTTTCTCTTTTGTTTATCTGTCGTTGATGAACTTCTGCGATGTCCCGGAATTCTCACTGTCCTTGATGGACATCCAGAAACACATTTTCAGTTGGCATTTCGGTACTATTCCACTATTACAACCCCAAAAACTCAAAATTTTAATTTTCGATGAAACTACGCCTATAGGGGTAATCCGATGCCCTGATAACGAATATGACCTCCACTTTTGGCGCTGGCGCCATTTGGCGCCAAGGGTGTTTTCACCAAATTTGCTGAAAACTTGCGTCTAGGGGTTATTTGCGGTCCTGATAACGAATATAACATCTATTTTACGTGCTGAGGCTATTTGGCGCGACGACAAGGCATGCAGGTTGTGGGGGAGACGATGTGGCTCAATAAAAGTTTTATTCGTTGTCTGAGGACACAGAAATGGATGTTATATTCGTTATCAGGACCTCAAATAACCCCTAAACGCAAGTTTTCAGTAAAATTGGTGAAAACATCCTTGGCGCCAAATTGGCGCCAAATGGCGCCAGCGCCAAAAATGAAGGTCGTATTCGTTATCAGGGCATCGGATTACCCCTATAGGCGAAGTTTCATCGAAAATCAAAATTTTGAGGTTTTGGGGTTGTAATAGTGGAATAGTACCGGCATTTCTATTTCCTCTTTTCTAGAACTCTTAGTTTTTCTTGTCATACATTTTCTACATGGCTGACAGTTCATTAACTTTTTGAAAGTGATTATTGTAATTCCCATGTCGTCGACATACGACCTGTTGAAGTGATTTATCTATCGCTAACTGTTGTGTTTTAGATCTACCAAATAAAAGTCATTCCAAAGGAGCATCGATGGGTACACAATATGCGACATTTTACTAGCGTCTGAACTTCGCCTACAACTATTTGTCTAGTTGGTAAGTGATTTGACATACAGTAGCGCTCAAAAGTCTTCGGTGGAATGCTTTGACGCTTTTTCGTTCATAACTTTTTTGTTAATAGACCAAATCGCTCCAAATTTGGATATTTTTAACTAGAGCATATTTCACCCTACCCAACACTATTTGACTGCGGAGCTGCAATATCCGCAGATAGAGCAAGGTGTTTGTTGCGGTAGCAGATTTTGCTAAAAGTAAAGTTGTTGACGTCTCCACTTATTCCCACCTTATGTGCGTTGTTTTTCTCTTCTGTGTTTGGCATTGCCGCTCGTACACTTTAGACATGACAACAAGGAAAGAGATTCTAGAAGGGCCATCATCTGTATTTTCAGTCGATTTTGAGTTCATGCTCTTTGGAATATCTGGGACATGATCAGAATTCAAGTTAATAGTGGTAAACATTTACATTACACCCACGCTCCAAATATAGAAATTTCGCGTGATTAGATACAGTAGAAAAGGAGTTACGACTGAAAAGTTCGGCTGAAGAACCATTCCACCGAAGACTTTTGAGCGCTACTGTATGCGTTCTATGAGTTGTCCTGAATACCTAGAAAACCGATGTGGACGGTTCAGAAGTATTCCAGGGCATGAGAACAGCGGACGCAAAGTGGGGGTCACTTCCATGCTTCATTGATTTCGATCTTTCAACTCAGAGCGGTAGTTCCTAAGTGCTTCTAACACCAGCCCTCCATTCCAGCCCTTCTACCAGTTTGAAATGTTCCATCAAGAGTTTCCGAGACTATTATCATGGTCCCTTCATTTTTCTGGATAGAATACGATGGTCTTTCATAAACTCAAACAGATTTAAGTGCTCACGATCTCCCATGATTATTTTGATTGCAATGGAGTCAGGTGAAAGGCAAGTAGGATTGAATCGATTCAACAGTGTTAGGGGGAGGGGGAAAGGGAAGAGAACTAAACTGGAAAAGCCATTTCAGACGCCCGAAAAGGATACAAAGAGGAGGATTGTGTCTATACATGTCTTAGGGAGTGAAGACCAAGTACGCGAGGGGGGGGGGGGGGGGGGGAGGGATCATCATTCCAGTGGGGACGCGGGGACGCTTCAATCCTTTGACATGAGCACTGAAACAGGCTAACTACCTTTCAAACTAAACTTTGTTATGTCGTACAGCAAACGACAGTGACTGCTTCGCGACCGCTCGCGACAGTGACTATCGCCACTAACGCGGGCGGTCTCAATGCGTACAGTTCGACTCTATGCCTGATTAGTAGCTACAAGATTAGTAATTTAGCATGAGAACATCGTCTTTACAGTGACCTTATGTTGAACTTAAAGGCACCGTTCACGATAAATTTAGAGTACCCTTTTTTGACGGGAATTCATAGAACTACTCTAGAATAAAGCGATAACAACGAAAAAAGCGCAAAAAACGATGAACAAAAAGAAATAGAAAGGGTCAAAAAAGAGCTGGAAAGGGGGGTTGGACGAGTTTCACATTGGAAGAACGGCGGTTAAGGGAGTGTTCGGGCGAGTGCACGAACACTCCCTTAACCGCCGTTCTTCCAATGTGAAACTCGCGGGATTGTTAGTCAACTTCCCGTGAAACATCACAATCAGGGGTTCTTCTTAGGACCATCATCCTGATAACTGTCGGAGCCAGGCTCCCGTAATGAATTTTTGTTTCCGCCGGACAATTTTACTGATTCAAGCAGTTACATAACACAAGTTTTTGCTAAAATTAACTTTCCTTTTTGTTCTTGTTATGTTTTATTTTTTATATTTTATTATTTTTTTCAGGGTGATGACAGGATGACAATTTTGCATGCTGTTCTATTGCTGATAGTCTATGATAAACTCGGCTACGCAGCTACGCAAACGGTTTTCCGTAGGTTTTTTCTGAATTCATTTGAAGTTCAGTGGGTGCTGCTGCTTCTGTGGGTAACCCTGAAGTAACTCGTATTTCTGCAGAAACATCCCATCGACTCTGTGTAAAGTCCAACGGACGGATAAGGGTATAGAATTAGCCGATCGGTGCTTGATTGAGTTCCACTTCATTCACCGCCAATCTACGAGCAGCCAAATTTGTAGTTAGAATACTTTGCCCTGAAATGAGTGGATTTACTTCGGGCATTCTCCCATCGCCCAGATTACACTCTTCTCCCATTGCAGAGAATTGGCTACTGTAGCAACAACCATGCTGGCGTTACTAGTAATGAACAACTCTGGATGGCATCATTCAATCTGTCTTTTTTCGTACCTGACAGCCATTAGCTATCTCTTGCTAGCATATACTTCAGAGGATAAAAGATGGGCTCTCTGGCGTCAATCAATTCCGTCTGGGAAAGTGCCCATCCCATATTCAACTTCCATTCAGAATCGTACTAGCATTATCATCGCGTATGCATCCTCGTACACAATGAATTGCCCCGGCCAACCGTCACTTGAAACAAAATTAAGCAGTCATGGCAATGACGGGCTAGGGATTTCAATGGGAAAGTATTTGATGAAAGCAAAAAAAAAGAAAAATCAGCCGACTCCGCAAGATAGAGGCTCCTGAAAATAGGGGTTGTACACGGTTACAATGATGAAAATGGCATGAAGGGATATTTGGACGAGATTTCATTGGGGTACTTGGACGAGATCTCAGTCGTTGCAATTGCCTAAAGAGCTGATTACAATAAGCCAAAACTGATTTCCACTGTCGTCATGGGTCACGACTAGTTGATTGAATTTCCATCATGGGTATCCCTTGTAAATGGTGCAATCTCTTCGAAGACGTTAAACTCGTCCGCTTTTGGGTGTGGTTTACAGCTGATACATTCTTCGTGCCCTTATGGCGACCTATCCAGTCCATTTTCCGATCTGACAGTTTCACATATGGCATACCGTTGAGCAGCAGAATTCTTCCGGGGGAGAGCTAGAGGGGAGATATCTTAGGAACTGCTTCCATCGTGAACTGTGCGTTAAGCCCGCTAGAAGATGGGGTCATTATTGATGGATGTGTATCGCTCAAAAAATCTGCTCCCAGAATTTCGAATATGTGGGAAGAAAAAAATCTTTTTTTTCAATTCCGACTTCTTTTCTCTATAAGTTGCAGCTAGTTATTTTCAGTACATACAAAACTACGAAATAATTACTATCAAAAGGGTTCAAATTGAAATCTTCCCGCGTTAACGATCCTTTTTTGGACTGCGCCCAGAACTCGACCCCTATTCGAAAACGTTGTGGCGCTTTTGTATGCGTATATGATACGATGACTATACGATGACTTGTGGTGGTCAGGTGCGGTGGATGTATACGTAAGCCAGTACTTTTATCCTGATGGGCCGGAATTCGATCTCAGAATCATAGATGTCTGAGAGCGCCACATGGCACTACGCCACAGCCGCCCGATTAGCCTTCATTGCTAAGAGGAAAGAGGAATGAGCGGTGTCCCCCATCCCGTTTGAACTGATATGCTCAGATTCAGGAACTCGTGGTAACATTCAAAAGCCGATAAAAACTATTGAAACTTCAGGAAATCCTGAGTAGTTCTATTAAAATTATACTCAATACAAGTGCATGGCTTATTCCACTAGATTTATTGATTTCAAAATGTTTAAATCCTCGTTTGGTGGACGAAATGAACGCTTTCTTCATGGAAATTGTCGTGTCAGCCACTCTCGACTTTGCCGGCGACTCTAGGGGTTTTATCGATGCCGTCCTGAAGACAGATAATCCCCACACACTACCCCCTGAAAGTCAATGCCTTTCTTCTTCCCGAAAAGCCTCCGAAAGCCTGGACGGGACGACACCACTGCGATACTATCACTACTATGTGAACTTCGTCAAAGAGCTCATCGGCGAGCTTATTCATGGCATCTAACCCCCCTGAAGGAGCTTTAGACTGCATGGACTGCTCAGCGCCTTCAAATTTCTTTCACTATCTTTTACTCGGCTTATTCCCAAGAGATTTTATCGACGAATATCGACGTTGCATAGGGCGTTTATACTTCCAATTTTTGCTTTTTTTTCAGAAACCTCTGGCCAAGGAATTCAACTTAATTACCAAACTTCCCTTCAGAGTCAGTTTGATTGAATTTGAGACCCACCCACAAAAAATCTCCTGGAATGCCTTTAGTTGGCATTTTTACGGATACGCTTCCAATCCAATATTGCCATACAAAGTTTGCCCTCTCGGCAGGTTAGCGCTAATCCCATGCCCCCGTGCAAAGCAGTTCCGCAGTTTTTCTCAGGCTTTCCTCTTTTTATGTAAGATTTTGACGTCTCCACTGGAGTCCATCGTCACGATCCCTTTCCTTTTTGGAGTTTAGAGTAGGAGCTTCCAGTTTCATTCCAAGGTTTTTACTCCGCTTACACTTAGGAGAATTTATCGACAATTATCGACGTCGCATATGGCGTTTAGACTTCCGATTTCAGCTTTTTCATTCCAAATGTTGGGCCTCTGTAATCTGCTCAAGGAACTATAAGGTCACTAATCTGGATCTCAAACTCGACTAAAGGAATAGAAATGCTGTGAATTCTCCCCTGTCCCTTACTATCATTCATTTTTACTGCTTGATATACTCTACTCCGACCGAGCTTCCTCCTTGGGCTCCTCCTCTTTGGTCGTGGGTATTTCACGTTCCCTTTGCCGAGTCCCAACTATTTTCGAGCTCAGGGAAAACCTACTCAAATGAATAAGGGCCATCACTGCTCCCTATACCGGCTCCTTTACTGGCTATTCTCACTATTTAATTTTATCATCCCTGTGGGCGAATTGAGGTGGTGGATACTATTTTTCTCATTCCTGAGGTAAAATAAAGACTTGTAAATAAAATGTAAACAAGTGAAGCCAAATTTTGTCAGTTTCCTGATGTTGAATTGCGTTTTTGTTGAGTGAACTATGTAGCATCTATGGTCCTGGGGAAAGTTTTCTGAAAAGCTTCTCGACTCTCTGGGACCGAGAAAGGCTATGACGCCGAAATAAAGGTCAAACAAATAAAAGTTGTCGTTAATCTTGGGCTAGAAACTTGGTCTTTAATCAAACCTGTAGTAAAAACTGTTCAAGATTTATGGAAAGTCGATTTTATGCATTACAGCTGGCATTCTGTCCGCAGAGTGCTTCCAATGTTTCCACTTTGTCGCCTTAGCTCCATGGCCGAAGTCTGGCTTACCGTTGCAGCCGATCACTACTGGCCTTCAGAATCCGGAATTTCCGATCTAAGTTAGGCTCTCTGACAAAATCAGAAACCATCTGCTTCCGTCTTCGCTCGTTCGTCCTTGTCGCCTGCTTGCGTGCTATTCTTCATATCGGCTTCATCTAAATTTACGACCTCCCCCTTCTCTGAGGGACCAAAAAAAGTCGTCCTTCCGGAACAACTCCCCCGCCAGCTCGGCTCTTCCAAAGTGGTTCCTGGATGGGCTGTTTACAGCTTTACACACTAAAAATAGGTCTTTTCACATCGTTTTTCGCAGTACGGCGTCAGACTATTCTGTGACTTCCCACTGTGGTCAATCGCCAACTTCCTCAGCCACCTTTTAGTCGAGTGGAAGGCATTTTAGGTCCCTTCACCTTCGACAGAGGTTATTCGGGAGCACCCTTTCATTCTTCAAGTAGAATTCTAAAGTATACATTGCTATCGGGTAACATTCTTCCCCAGAGAAAACAAAAGCGAAATTCAAAATTCCAGGACGAGCAAACAAAAAATCTGCGTAAAAGTAAACATGGAGGCTAGTGAAGGTGACATTTCTGAGAGAGGAAGCTAATTGATTGAATTAATTGTCGATCCGTTTCCCGAAGTAGCTTTAAGTGCTCCAGAAAAATTGATTTTCAGTATTATGGAAAGGTAGGTAACAAGGCCGAAGGTAGTGGAGGGCGGCGAGGACCGTTAGGTAAGAGAAGAAGGCTTTTCTTATGGATAACCAGTTCTAAAACCTAATATTGAACCCATTCTTCTCCCAGACCATGCCCCTTCGGGAACCCAGAATAAGAACCCCTCAAACTGACCTTTGGCTTCATCGCTATACGCCCATTGCTAATAGCTTGTCACTGAGAACATCCCGGCCCTGTCTGTGTGTGTGTATGCCCATCGTAACTCTCCGATGCTCCACCCATTGCCGACAGACCGACCGACCGACCGACCGCGACGACACTCGGCAACTACTCGAAATCTTCATGTTTCTTCCGATCACATCCTATTCACCCCCCACTTCTCGATCCTCTTATCTGGTATCATGTTTCCACTCTTCGGTGCGAACAGTTTTTTTCACTTTCTTTGACTTTTGAGCATTCTGCTAACTCTCCCTACCCTTCCTCTCGAGTGATACAGCCTCTTGATAACGTTGATTGTCTTCATCAATCTGATCTGATCCAGTTTGCGCCACGCAAGCTACCTAATCACAAAACTGTTCATGGAGATCTCGGTCTTCATTAAAGTTCCTCCGCTTCCAGTTGATCTATCTTACCTTTTTGTAACAATCTTAGTATCTTAGTAATAGAGCGGTTTTCCAATCAGAATATGCCCCAAATTTGTGGTAGCCCATTTCTGTTTCAATTCCTGAAAGCCAATGTCGTCCAGTTCGCCGCTGATTCACACGGGAAGTCTTATCCCACAGGGATTTGCTTTGAACTGACACTCCAGGAACAAACGTAATTAGGAGTCGATTTCGCGAATCTCTCGTACTGGCCCTTTGCGAATAGGAATCTAGCAAGGAAGTAATTACTCGAAATCTCGTTCCGAAACGAGGAATTTAGACTTGAAAAGGAGTTTTTTCCAATTCAAGTCCCTATATCTGGGGCTGGTAAGCTCAGGGTGAGTCGAACGAATTACTATTCAGAAATACATATGTATAAGTAGTCACACCCATTGATCCCGACATTCAAATGGCAGATCTTCAGAATAGTCGGGAAAAGAGATCCTGAAAGGAGAACTCTTAAGATGGACGCATAACCCGGGCTTTGGTCCTTAGGATATGGTGCAAAGGCATCGAATTGGAATAAAGCGCTCAGAATCAAATCGTGATGCCTGAAAGTCCCCGTATGTTACTCTAATAGAGGACTGTGGTCGTTCTTGAGGGTGTGCAAGTTCTAAGCCCATGGAGCGATCTTGGGCATAAGCCACGGCTCTCTGTCCTACCTTACCTACTCCGATGCCATGGTATCCCACCTCCGCTTTTTTGAATATGGTGTAGCAGGAAGATGCAAGGTAGAAAAGGGGCTCCTTCACGGAATATTGGTTTTTTTCTCATCCGGATCCCAATATTACAGCGGTTTACCCAAATGGGAGCGTCAAACTGTGATCAGTGCATCAAATGGGTTGTTTATAGTAGGATATGCACTGGCTGGTTGTTCCCATGGGGCTAGTTGTAGAATATGATGGGACAAAGTGGTGTTGTCTAGTCAATGTTGATAAGAATGAGAAAGCCCACTTACCCACACTCATATACCCATGAGTTGAACCCCTCGAGGTAGTGCCCTATGGGCAAAGATATCTTGTATAAACGAAGCAAAACGTGAATAATCTTGTCTTAGCCAGTCTGGCCAGTGTTATTAGCCTCTCCAACGTGTTAAGGTTGTCCTTAAAGAATTTTTTGCGTTTCTATCGCCATTCAAAAGGCTCCATTACCACGCCACTCTAATCCTGAACGAAAGCCATTCGCATGGGTGGTTTCCCAGATTGGATAGGATGTCGAAATACTCAGCCGGGGCTTAGTGAATTAGGGAGATCCGCGGGGAAGAGGAAAGAGTTCTGAGCCATATAAATAAACTTCTTATTCGTTTGAGCTCAAAAATGGGCAAAATGTTCGAGCATCGAAATGGGTGATATGCTGACCTAAAGAACCTGGTATGGAACAGGAATTTACCAACAGGTCTACACGATTAACATTTACTTTCTTGGTGAAAATGAGTGAAAATGATAGGAGATTTTCTGATATAGTCAATCATCGAATGGACTAAACCATACAGGCAAACCAATCAACTGATGACAAGGATATATGGGTGATTAGGAATCACCCAAACACACCTGTATTCCTGCCATTAGTGTGGAGTAATTCAGTTGATGTGGGAACAACTACTCTTTACGATTTTAAGAAAAGGTGGGCATATGTGCCAGTGCCTGACCGGGTGTGGGACTTTATGCTCGAGCGGCGTCGCGTCTGTCGCGTGTCGCACTGGTTCGATTAAAGCGCACAAAGTATGGGACAGACTTGAATAATTGCCGCACGGTCTAATGGGTGATTACGGTCATTGCAGTTCCATGCTGTGAGACAACTATCAAAGATTTGTCATATGCGTGTACTTCTCCCTGAAAATCATAAACTTCATGACTCTGCCCCAACCTAGCATACTCACACCCATTCTCCCAACTTGCATTCGTAAGCCCATTCAGTCCTAGATGAAATCAATTTCGTCGTTTGCAGAGCAATCTGTGAAAAACCTTCAACATTTTGTTCCATGCTTCTTCAATGCCCATAACACTGCGGTGAGCCTTACACATTTCCTAGGAATTGACCAATGTGGGGAACATTTACTCGCTAAACTTTTTTCTCTAGTAATAAATTGTTTCTATCTGAATTCAAAGGGTACGGCGTCAATTACAGAGCTTAGTGCCGATATTATGCTACTTCTCTGATTATGTTTGCCCATTTTGGAGTATTTTGGCTTGTTCTTTGTAAACCATCGCAGAAGAAGTTTTGTGTCTATCAGAGAAATACGCTGCTATCGAAGGAATCTTGAAAGGTAGCAAGGTCTGGGTGGTCTGGTTAAGGCCCTGACCCGATCCGAGGTGTAGCGTCTGCGCCCGGCGTGCAGTAATGGCAAAACTCTCGATAGCCCAATCTGGGTGAAACTTTTTTTTATCTGCAATATTGACATTTTTGTAAAATATTGCAGCTCGCATACCTAAGAAATGGGACGTACTAAATATTGATATTCCTTTATCCCTAGTTAAACAGTATCGCTAGCAGAAGTATGAGAGGTACGAATGGGTTTTGTGTCGGGGTGGCGACGGAATGGGGGGATACCGTTTTGTTTGCATAATGACGGCGGCTTTTTAATCCACCATTCAATACAACTTGCTGAGCTAACAGAATGACATTCTCTTGTCGACCCAACCAAAACACCTCTTCAATGGAGTACTTTCGATTTAAACAATGAGTACTTCCGTGTTGTAATGATCCGGATTGAAGATTTCTTGTTTGAGATTGTAGAGGTAGTTATGCCACTCTTTTGGAACTTTGTACCAGGCAAAGAAGATAAGTGGGATCGTTCAGGCTTGTTCTGAGTCTTACAAAATAAACAAAGAAAGAATGCAACAGTTCATGTAGAGTCATTATTTTCGTTTATTTTTACTTTTTACTCCCTGCGAACCACAGGCGTACTTTTAATAATACAAAATGCGAAAATTCTACTTTTAATCGATTTACTAGCTCGGATTCACCCGTGAATTGTAGGCTGTAATGTCCCTGAAGACTTTCCAACTCTTACCTTCATTTTCAGGTTTTCCTTTTGCTTAATTCCCGCCTCAACTGGGCACATTATGTAGTCTACCACATATTTTTACAGGGCTACAAAGCTCCTTAATTTAGCTATTGCCGATATTTTCACTTGAAGAATTAATGAGAAACCTCCTTATTGCCTACATTATCGATTGTTACGATTACGATCATCATTACGGAAACCTGTAATTATCGTAACGTTCTCTACATTTTTTTGTTCCATATCCTACCGCACATATACTACCACAGAATATCATGATTAATCACTCACATTACCCCTCAGTCCGGAATCTTCGATACTCATTGATATGTGGCCACCATTTTCCTGTTCGGAAGTGTACAATCGTATATCGATGTACTCAATGATTTTCGAGCAAATAATCCACCTCCATCGATAAGATCAGGGTGGTGATGTGGGCGATGAGTACAACTTGCAACCTGTCTAAACCACAGATATTTGCAACAGAAAAAAGCCGTAGGCAATCACACACGACGACCTAAGATGATCGTGTCAAGACCATCCTTGCTATGTAGCTCCCGCATTTTGCTAAGAGTGAATGCGACAATTCTTGGAAATAAAGTTAAAGGCAAAATATCCCATATCGCTTGTTGAAGCAGGCGATGGGAAGTCCAAACTCGACCACTTGATTTCGGACCTTCCGTCGCTTTGCCATGCGCTATATGCGGCGCGGCAACCCGATGGCGCATTATGACCGGATGGCTCGAGTCACCACTTGCCGCATGTGTACACGCTCGCTCTCTTGGCAAGAATTAGAACATCCTCAACCATAGAAGCTCTTGGAGCTCATCTCAAACTCATACCTAGAATGAAAGCATGTTGCTTACTGCTGTATTAGAATGTTTTCGCAATACTGCTCTTAGTCTTCCTCGATTTTCGCTCGTTATAATATCGATTAATACAAAATATCGTGGAATCGCTACAAACAGCTCGTCCAGGTGTTGGGTGCGCATGGAACGCATGCGTACGTTGGAGCGCGTCGTTGAGACCCGTATCGATCTCCTGGAATGGGAATCTCCAACCCCAAAAGAGGACTGTGCCTCATGCCGGGCACTCGACTGCGACATCATTTTCGCACTTTTATTCACGATGGTCATAGCCTGTTTGTTGGTACTGATTATGGTATTCTGGTTGAAGGGAGTATTGCAGTACGAGGAGTAAGTACGGTCTACCTTATTTTCACCGTTTTTCTTTATAATTTAAAATTTACTCGATCAAAAGAGTTATAGGTCGCTCCATTTTAACTTATTTTTTTAATTGAACAACCTTTCCTTTCCATCAAAAATTCGATCGGGAAAATGTAAAGCAGGATTATGCGATAGCGTTTATACTAAGCTTTGCAGCAAGCTGCGACAGCGCATCGCTGCTTTCGCGTGACCTCGCAGATTTCTTTCCTTTGCGTCTGAATAGATTTTTTGATCGATTGGTGTGCCCACGGTCCAGACAATCGATTCATTTTCTATTTTTGGTTTTTGTTTTTTTAGGCTTTCAAGCGGTGACTCTCTTATTCTCGCACTCTTCTCGTGGGAGAGTTGACGAATTACACGTCAGTTGTCCCACGCACCAGGGCCGTTCGTAATGCGCGAACAGCAGGAATGGGTTGAGAAAATCGGCAACATTTTGCATTCGCTATCTCCAGGGGATTGGGAAAGCGCTGATGTCTTCAATCGTGGGGCTGCAGGACACAGAAAAAAATGAAACCTGGTCAAAATTTTTGCTAGTTCAAAGACAATGGTAGCTAAAAGGTCTCGGTTGAAAGCTTTGTATAATAATAGTCTACATTTCCACTAGAATGTTCTCGAAATTTAGTGTCCCCAATTCCATTGGTGTATGGGGACACTACCCACGTGTCTGCGCAGTACCTAGATGCCCGTTTCCCTGCTGACCCCATCGAAGTCAACAGTTGGCCTCGAAGCCCCTTTTCAGTGGTTCCGTCCGCTCCTCGTTCCAAAGTATCGGAGCCGTAAACAAGAATGTGAGAACATGAAAGAAGAGCCTTAATTTGGTCAAGCGTCTGTAATATTCTGAAATACCTGTTTATGTCAAACTTATACTAGTGAGTAGTCATTTGTATGAAGTATTTCTGCGGCAACTTCCAGAACATTCCTAAAAAGGTCTGGACTTTACAAAATATCCGGTATAAAATCTATAACCACCCTAATAAATAGCTCGGCTCTCTGAATCCGTATCTTTCTTTATCCTTTTTATGCCAAGTCTATTGAGAACAGTTCTTCGTCGATTCCTAAAAAGGATTCAAGAAGGTTCTCCTTTGTCGGTTGAGATGGTGGAATAGATGGCAAGCCTATTCAATCTACAAAGAAAGTGTTGGTTGGAAGCGCCGGAGGAAGCTTCCCCTTAGTTGGGGCGGAGTGTCTGCGAGTGTTTTTTTAACTAGCTTCATGGCTTTAAACCCTGGAAGGCCCCTAGAGGTATACGGTGGATGGGGCAAGGGTCCGATTCCTTCACAGCAGCAGCATCATCCACTGTTCTTACTATTGCTCGATATCAGCATCCCAAAATAGGAAGTCCGAGAGTAACGCTTCAGAATGTGATCGAGTTTTTGACGAGAAAAATCCGAAAGGCGAATTTCGGTTTCCGCTTTTACCCAAGGAACCTACAGATAATTCTATACAGCGGAATATAACGTTACCTAGAAATTTGCAGGTTGGTATCGCTGTGTTCTGTAATGCTTTGTGAATTGTGATTTTTTACGATCCCCAAATTCTTTGATTTAGTGTGTATACACGTTTGTCGCGGGACCGAGGCAACGCGTGAAATTGGAATTCGAACATTTCCATCTCGCTGGCAGTTCTGAAAGGTGAATTGTCACAGTTTTCCTTCAAGCTTTGTTAATGTTCACATAGTATTTTTATTCGCTAGTAATTACCAAAATCCACCGAGATGGCTAAAAGAAAAGTGCCCAAATTGCTGGGTTACATAATACGACGATCGGTCGGACAGGCTCAGAAAGAGCAGGCTTAAAGTATCGGGAACAAGCTAATCCTACCCCCAGTGCCAGTATATACCCCCAAGTATAGTGGTCAGTACCGTCAGATACTGCTCGTCTTCGTCTAACTTTGCTAGTTGTTTCCCCAACAACCTGGATGCTCTCCTACGACCGCATTTAGTCGTAGAATTGACCAATTTCCAGTACCTACCTATTACGTCGTGCTGTAGGTGCAGCCCAGATCTGCGGACTGACTGCGATGTAACGTTCATCGAGCTGGGGACTTTTTCCATTCATATGACCTCCTAATCCACCTGGGTTTTGTGTTTACCGCTGCGCTAGGTCCCCAAGCGGAAGCGGTAGTGTGAGCTGTCTCAGGATACCGTAATAGTTGTATGTAGAATAAGTTGTGATCGTTGATTCTGAGTATTCGCGATGGGTGTCGCAGGGTTTTCCAATACAGGGCAAACCTAAGCCGAAAAAAAGAAATTTCTGACACCATCGGCGGAGACTACGTACCATGAGCTTGGCAGGAATCTAGGACTACGAGCAGCGTTTCATGGTCAGGGAATTCACCCGTACCTGGTCCTGAGAAGAAAATGCCCTGTTTTGGCAATTCAGGAGCAGTAACGTTCTCCCCAGCTAAGATAGTACATGTTCAGCTGCGAAATCGAGTATGTAGATATTTATTCGGAACTCGAACGAGTCGAATCTGACCTCTTGTCGGCATCACTCGGCGGTCGATATTGTGGTACTGTATCGCCTCATGTTAGAATAAGGTAAGTACCATGTAGGCTGTTTTACACATGAGGGGGCCCACTACAGTCGGTATTGTTTCAGCCTTCATCGTGTTCTCGTGCTCGTCTTTCATTCCCGTGCACGTGAAGTCGATCATCAATTCGGTTTCCGTGGCAAGTACTCATTCATTCCTGACAGTAAGTTCTCTTTAGCTGTTTTTTACCTGTTTCCTTCTTAGGTATTTGATGGATTTGTTTGTTTGTTTGTTGTTATGTCCTTGTCGTACTGAGTGGAAGCTTTATTCGAAGGCATGAGACGAGACAAAAGTGAATGCGACCATACTTATGAGAGTTTATATGTACTATCACTCTTACAGTAAACACAAATATAACTGTAGTTCATTTTATGAGGAAGGTATAGTGCACTCGGCCTGCCCCAACGCCTCCCCCTAAGATTGACATCCGCGGTACGCCTTCAAGCAGCATCCAAGTCCAGGTTCGAAGGCACTCGCGAAATCACGTCTCAGCTTTGTGATCGTCTGGTCTCGGAGCGCGTCGTGGTTAAGCGTCTGGACCTTCCAGACGTTGAACCTCTTCAGGACCACGTTGAGATCCGGAATTTGCTCAATCCAGGTGATTCCGAGCAGATAGTTGTCATCAGAGACATAACATACACCTTGTGCGGGATGAGCTTTTCCTCGGTTGTCAACGACCACGAAAGCGGCATCGAACTTTCCGTAGATTCGTAGTGGCAATCCGTTGACTCCCCTGAGTGTGTCGGATGTCTTCTGTAGCTGCTCACCTCCAAGTTGCATCCAGGTTGGACGAGAGATGATGGTGACGTCGGCACCCGTGTCCAACTGGAGACGGGTAGGATGTCCGTTGATGTGAACTTTCAGATACTTCTATACATCTGCCGTACGACCGATGAGACGCTGGTACCAAGTGCGTGGAGACGATTGTTTGATGGGGCGTTGCGATGTAGCCCTTGACTGCTGAGTAGCACTGGTAGCATGACGGTTCTGTGGACAGTGTTTCTTCCAATGATTCCGCTGACAAATTGGGCATGGTGATGACGGAGGTCAAGCTTTGGCTGTACGAGATTGGTGGTGCCTCTTTTTCTTTCGAACTGCACGAACTTCAGGTGCATTGAAAAATTTGACTATTTTGGAATCGTCCTTGACGGACTTCCAGGTGTGATATTCCTTAGCTAAGACGTCAATGGTGATCTTTTCATCTTCGTTTAATCTGCACAGAGAACGAACCCGGTAATCGGCCAGTCCCGGTGCTTAGAAAGACTTGTCGATTCTTCTTGCCATTCGGTCGAACTGGGATTCTTGCCGAGTAACCGCTGGCGTCAACTTCTTCTGCAGGAGATCGATCAGTAGTTTCTGCTGTGTTGCTACCATTTGTAGCAGGTTGTTGACTGGAGTTCCTCCTTCCGTCGATGTACTGGTGTAGTTCGGGAACTCCTGATCGCCATCTGTTATGTCCTTATCGTGTTGAGTGGAAGCTTTATGCGAAGGCATGAGACGAGACAACAGTGAATGCGACCATACTCATGAGTTTCTATAGGCAATGTGTTTATGTGATCATGATGTACTATCACTCTTACAGTAAACACAAATATACTGTAGTTCATTTTATGAGGAGAGTATAGTGCATTCGGCCCGCCCCAACAGTTGTCAAAAGAATCAAGCGATAATATTATAAGCAACAAACACGATCGAACCAAATCGAAGTGTTATTCAGAGGAACCAACTTTGGCTTCAGTTTAGCCTCCACAGCTTCTTCAACGCCGCATTGGGTGTGTACGTCTGCCAAGAGGATTATGGGTCAGAATTACGCCCTACCTAAGCCGTATTTCGGCTCGACGGCGTCCCCTGCGCTATCCTTGGAGGCCCAGGTTCATCTAGTGAGAAATGTCGGAAACTGTTTCTATCGAAAACTGTACCTTTAATAATTGTGATAAATGTGCGGGGAGATTTCAGAAACCTCGAACTATGAGGTAACTAGTATGGTGAGGTTGCTCGCCCAAAATCTATGAAATTACCTCTGAACTGTTGGACGGCTTGGTTTTTACCTTTATTAGTTCAACAAAACACTGACAGGTACTCCTTTTTCTTCTCCTAAGTATTGTGCAGTCGGATATTGTGTTGTCGGATATTGAGTCGTTGGTTGTATATTTCGACTACGGAATTGCTGTAATGCGGACCACCAAGGCTAAGAATGACCCGACTGAGTAGCCCGCGGCTATTCATAGTAGTTGGCCAGACCGAAGATCAAAGCTCAGACCATACGCAGTTATTGATCGCTACAGGTTGGTGGTGCGAAGAGTGACACCGCCAACATGTCGTAACAGGTATTGTGAGTAAGGTAGCAGTTGTTACACACGCAGGTGCAGTAGCGGTTGGTCATGAATCGTCAGACAGTTTTTGTCTCACGTTTTGGATGACATCTCTTACTCTATCTGTGGAGTTTGTTACAGTGCACCAAGCGGGATGATGTCCGTCGTCATCGGGGATGAGGAAATACAAAATCCTGTTTCGAACCATTAAACTGTACCAACATTCTTTTTCCATTTCTTCGCAATTCTCCTGGTCTTCACACCATCCCGAGCAGTAGAAACACCTTTTACTAAATCGTATGATTCGACGTCTTTGGTGTCCTCACGAATTTCGGGATATCTCCCGAAGATGAAGTTTCTTATGCGACTACAAAGCAGGCAAATTGTCTGACGATCTTGAGCTGCCATGCGCAGAGGGACTTCTACGTCTGGGTGCTCTTGTAGTTGACCCGCAACCAACAACAGCGTATCACGTACGAGCGGAAGCTTGATTAATTCGTCCACAATACTCTTCATGCGAACTACATCAGTATGGCTGTGTTCAATCGTCAGTGAATTAGCGGCGTTAACTTCGAGGAGAATTGGAGTGCCATCCTCACGGACGATAATTTCGAACCCGAAATCTGGAAACATGTGGTCAAACCATTTCATTGGATTTGTATTCGTAGTTTATTATCAATTGTGGCAGCATGGCGAGTATTGTTTTCACAATAATAATTTTAATGTTATGCCACAGTCTTTTCGTGCGCAAACCACACTTGGCCATTTGCCCGAAAACTGTGGATAATAGGCGCTCACTCTCACTGGCTTTATCCATCAATGAAAGACTGTGAACATAGGATTGGTTGGTTTATTCAATGAGTAGTTTGTGAGGTGAGGGTAGAGGTTTTCGAAATTAGACAGCGTCGGTTTTCGGTACTTTTCTGTGCAAAATCGGTCCATTTCTTCCTTAGAGACGTAGCTCAAAAGCGAATTTATGATCTTAATTACGCCATAGACTCAAAAATCAAATTTGAGTTGATCTTTCATATGGAAGGGGTCAGCGGCATATTCCTGAACAAATAATTAGAAGATGTCCCATGGTACAGGTTGAAATTCTTGTGATACTTCGCAGCCAGTATCTAAGTGAGAATATCTTGCCCATTCTTCTTCTTCTGTGGAATGAGTGCTTCCCGGCCGATGCACCAGATTGTGGTCATTAGTATGGTGAGGTTGCTCGCCCAAAATCTATGCGATTTACACGCGGATACCTCTGAACTGCTGAAGTGCAGGGCTTGGTTTCAAACTTTATTAGTTCAACAAAACACCGACAGGTATTCCTTCTTTTTCTCCTGCATATTGTCCAGTCGGCTGTTGTGTCGTAATGTATTCTGTCGGATATTGAGTCGTCGGCTGGATATTGCGGATACAGTACTGCTGTATTGCGGACCACCAAGGCCAAGAATAACCCGACTGAGGAGCTCTAGGGCTATTTATACCCCTCGGCCAGATCAAAAATCAAAGTTCAGACCACACGCAGTTATTGATCGTTACATGTTCATGGTGCCAAGAGTGACACTACCAACATGTCGCAACAAGTATTGTAAGTATGTGAGCAGTTGCCACAAACTACAAGTTCTTGTGTGGTACCTCCATAGGCATTTGGAACCTCCACGGTCAAATAAGGCAACCACGTGAATCCCTTCCCATGTCCCGTGTAGGAAGATAAGTATACTTGTGTTGCTAGGATGGAGTGCTTGTAGGACTTGCAATCAAGCGCATTTCAGACTTGAGACTTTTTCTACATTTATATCAACGATTTGGTAGTTAATCAATAATTAATTTCAGCCCAATACCAAGTCGGCACACCGTTGTACGGTGACGACGGTTGCAACTTCATCATCGACGCGACAAAACGTAAAAAAGGTGCCATATTCTCACCAACATATCCTGGAACTTATCCCAGTGTAAGCTTTTTTTCAAAATAACTCCTCTGAAGGTTTTCCGATACTGCTATAGTTGTGAATGAACCAAGAATCCAAATCCAATCCAAATCGTGATTCCTCGATTTTGCTCATCAGATTTCCCTTTCGCTAACAATTTACGGGTTGACTTTGACATCTAACGGCTCTGGAACTTTGACAAGAGCATTTTGCCAGGTTTTTGTAGTGACGCTTGTCTGCACTCGGGTTTTTCTTTGTTGAAAAAAATGAAGGGTCGGGACTTGAAAAATCTGCCGAGTAACACCAACAAGTTTTTCTTGCGATGATGAGTGACTTAGGGACACGCACAGGTGATAAATGTATCTCGCATTTCTACTAGAGAGGATTGCAGTTATTTTGACCCATTAGGTCAGGTTCATTCCTGGAAAATTACTTTGAAAAACCCTTTGCACAAAATAAAAGCTCAAAAAAACAGGAAACCCAAAAAATTAGATTTGTGAACCTTCTATTTTTTTTTTGCAGCAACTCAATCCCTCGGGTGCCCTTCGTTGCGTGCGTCCGTCTAAACTAGGGCACGCCGCAGCCATCGGTTGCGGCCGGTCAGCCCGCGATACTTGACAGATGTCGCAGTTGTCAGTGGGGCATACGATTTGCGCTTGGTCCGCGGCAGTCAGCCAAAGAGAAGATGACACGGACAAATGCTAATCATTCGCTCCAATGGCGCTTAGTGGTACTGTAATGTCATCCCGAGACCTCAGTGGTTCACGCCGCGCGCGAATCGGGCGGGGTGACCTACTTGCGACGGACGCGCGCAACGGACGTTCTCCCACTCTCTCCGTTATATCGGCCACTGGCTAAAAAATGTCTCATATTCCACTTCGATTATTTCTTCCTCCTCTGCATACCTGCAGCACTTACCCTACCTGTCTAAGAAAAAGGAAATCCGTCTCTCATCTTCTCCGAGTTATAATTAATACTGTAATTTTTGCTTACATATCTTGAAGATTATGGAAATAATCAGTCTACTGACTGGACTAAAGTTCAAACTCTTCTGAACAAACAGACTTGATATTTTATTATGCTTTGGTTAAGTTAGTGATTTGTTTATTAATTTTTCTTGAAAAAATTTTGAAGTTCCTTTATTTTACCGCCTAAATAACTTTCATTCATATCCGTACATCCGTCATATCCGTCCAAATCAGTTACTTCAGAATTTTCACTGCTCCTATTTGCTCAAAGGGCGGCGTGGCCAACGTGTTCGATTGTTCTTTCGTGATTTCGATATCTATTTTGGCGGTGAACAGTAGGTTTTCCTACTTTCAAGATTTTTTCATTTGAAGTTTTTTTGTCGGTTTTGCAAAAAATTATTTTCAGCTGCCCTTATGATTCGGTTACAATTTTCGATGGCTCTTCGACCAGTTCCCCTATTATCAAGAAGGTATGCTCTCGTTCAGTTACCTAAAGAAAGTCAACTCTGAAAAATGTTTATTCCTCGCTACGGTCGTCATGGTACCACCGATATTTAAATTTATTAATTTCGTTTTTGTTCCCTTTTTTATTTTTTCTTACTGATTTTTTCTATGCAAATGTTGCCCATTCTTTAGATCGCTGAGGCGGAGGCGGGCCCTTGATAGAACCAAGGTTAATCTAGATTTATTCTTTTCGACGGTCAAACCTTTCTCTAAAGAACTTTTGAGTAAATTTGCAACATGACTTTCGGTATCTGCCGCTCTGCGACCGCACGCATATATGTTACGAACTACGGTCAGCTGTAAGGAAATGAACTACAGAATTTAGAATTTTTAAGAGGATTGTCAGTTGATTCCAATGAATCAGAAATAATACAGTTAAATGAGTTGGATTTTTCAGGTGTGTGGCTTGCAGCAACGGATGGAATTGTACTCCGTCGGCACGGAACTCCTTATACATTTCAATACTACGAATCCAGCCAAAGCAGATCCGCGAGGGTACGGTATTAATCTAATCCATGGATGCCCAGGTTATACCTTTTAGGTGTGGTAGAGTAGAGGAGGAGTAGGAATGGATCACGGGCTGAGGGAGTAGAAGTGAAGTTGTAGCAGTGAAGAGTAAGCCTTTTCCCAACATCCGCCTCGGGCACCTATATACATTACTCAAATGCCTCTGAGGAGTTGTTTTGGGAGGAAAACTCTCAGTCCCTTCACCTTCTTTGCCCCTGCAAATTTTTATATTCCATACTGTTAGACACTGCCCAAGAAGGATAGCTACCAAAACTTCTGGTAATTTCAGATTTGTTATCGAGTACGAATTTTCAAGTCGTTTCGTTGATGTCACCCAATTACTGCATGGCCAGAAAGGAGTCACACATATGAGAGGCACGGAATGTGATATTCGAGTGGAAAGTAATCGAGAAACCAGTCACTACATATATTCACCAAAGGTGGGATGTAATTCGATTGGTTCAAACCCAATTTGAGAGTCAGGAAAACGGGGTGCAAATCAACAAGCGATTGATGATACATGACTGGTCCAAAATGGCGCATACTATTCCCCAAAAGATCCTCCTGATCGAATTTCGTTCTAGCCGCAACGATTTTCCCCATGTCTTTCCAGATGGTAGAAGTTCATGTCGACAGAAGCTTAAACTACAGTGCTCATTACAGTATCCGGAGATGTATCCTCCCAATACGACATGTTCCTACATACTCGATGGTTTGCAAGGTGACCAGAACCTGGAAAAAGTGATTCTTACATTCGAAGAATTTGCTGTGCTTTCAGACGATGATAGGTATGTCGGTCCTAATTGAAGGTCTTGCTCATTATCACAAGGGAATTGTAGGTGGCCTGGTGAATGTCAAATTTATGATGGAGTTTGGGAATAAAGACCATGGGATTCTCTCGAGCAAACCCTTGTGATACCTGTGAGTGCTGGATACCTGGGATACCTGCGGGACTCAAAATGCTATTTGCTCTCCGAAGTTGTAGCCAGTATTCTTGACTCTGTCGACTTGATCAGGATGTTGACCGTTCAAAGTCCCAAAAAGCCCTGAGTCATCCCGTTAGATACCTCTAGCACTGGAGCTATCGGGGACCATTCCTGCATAGATCTCGAACATTAGGTAAATCCGGCTGCCGATGGATGGCTTGCTTCAACCTTTCATGGAACCTCGAACAGTAACCTGATCAAGGAGTCAGAATGGGTCATTTGCATGGCGAATCGAGTGATTGAGAATTTCCCTAGCCACTCCTTTAACTACTTCAAATGGGAACAGTAGACAGGCTTTTTACCAAACTACTAGCTAATAACCAGAACTCGGCCCGTACCAGCAATAGTTGGGCGGAGGTGGTGTAGTGGCAGTGGCGCACTATCACACACGCATTTTCATGGATTCGAACCCCGGATCGATATCCGCCT
This sequence comes from Haemonchus contortus, assembly GCA_000469685.2. NCBI lineage: Eukaryota > Metazoa > Nematoda > Chromadorea > Rhabditida > Trichostrongylidae > Haemonchus > Haemonchus contortus. The sequence goes on along the minus strand of LS997562.1, from coordinate 20,410,810 downwards.
GAGCTAACCAAGCCTTCCATCCCTCCGGGGTCGGTTTATTGGTACCAGTCTCGACTAGGAGGATAAAAGCACTGACTTGAACATCGGCTGGCCACCGCAAGTCATTGTATGGGCCACAATTCAATATGTCACTAGGATTTTAAATGTAGTTGGAATGAGTGGCGCATCTCCAAGATCGGATTGATCAATGCCCCAAGACTCTATTCTTTGGATTTTTCAGACTAACAGTAGTTTACATCTTACAGTACTGGTATAACGGAGCCGCCATCTCTAGACGATATCACTTGTCCTGCAGCCTGGGTAGGGGTCGCCATCTCGGACGCAACCATGAAGGCTACCCTCTCCTCGACAGATGAGAGTAATTTCGAGGCCACCCTCTGTGAAAGGATTCCTACAGGTACCAGCATAAATACAAGAAATGCTTTTCCTCATCGTCTCAAGCTTTTTCCAATACGTTATCTTCAAGGATCTCCGTTGCTGGGTCCCTATGTTAGCGTTGGACCGCGAATGGTACTACAATTTGGTACTACGGACAAGTTGCTAACCGACGGCCTTCGTCCTCATGGATTCAAGGCGAAAGTCGAATTCAAAACAGGTATTTGAATTTGTGCAATTCATTTTGATCTACAATTACTTACCAGTCTAATAAACATAGTAGAATTTTTGTTTACGATTCACCCTATGAACACAACAATTTCAGACTTCGGTGTCGCTGGTGAACCCATGGGTACATCAAATGAGTGTCTGTTCCGGTTTCGGAGTCCAATGGGTTTCTTCAACAGTCCAAGATATCCAGCCAATGTAAGTGATCGTTGCCTCATCAATAATCAAGTGAAAGATTTTTTTAATGAGTTCATGTGATATATGGTAAGTAATGATAACTTCTGAGATGAAATTGGAGTCATGTCGAGTGGTGATGAATAGTAAGAAGTGGGTCATGACGGGAATCACCATCAATTCCGGATGGACGCGGCAAAGCGCGGGCGAAATTGGTGGTATTAGCGACTCTGGTGCCTATCACTGAGGCGCAACTCTGAAGTAGGGTAGATAGGCAGCATAAGCTTGCCCTACTGCTCCACTCTACTTAAAACCTGTGCCCCAATTATATCAGAGTCGTCTAAACAACCACAAATTTCGCCTCGCAGTTTGCCGCGTCCGTCCAGAGCTGGAGTATGTACCCATACCTGTGCCACGATCACTGAGTAAGTGTGATATTACAGTGTATACTGGTGATATGGCTGGGATTGGTAGAATGTAAATACAGTGTGTTTCAAAAGTATGTGCACACCCAACATTTTGTTTTTTTGGGATTACCATTGCTTTTTGTAACCTGCGACCTTCACCATTCAATTCCTTGTGTGCGATAACCTACGAACACTTATTCTGAGAGAACATCGTAGCTGCTAACATAATTTTTTATTGAAGAAAAATTTTTTCTTTGTTTCAAAAGTATGTGCACACTTAGCAAAAAACAAAAATATAACCGAGATCAGGAATCGATGGGGCCACCTAAATTTCTGCAGAGGTTATCGGCTACGAGGAATCGTTTGAGAATGGTTTCGCCTCGGTAGGTTCTTTAGTTACCTTTAAAATGAAAAATTTCGAGTGTGCACATACTTTTGGAGCGGCAACAGGGCCGCTCTTTTTCATAGATTGCTAGATTCACTCGAGACCCTGGCAGCTATCGCTCACAACCTGTTCCTAGCCGTCCACGTAATTTGACTGCTCAGGACAACAGGAGAATAGCCCATCTTGTGGCGAATACTTCTTTGTCTGTGTGTCGGATGGGTTTATCAGTTTCGCGTACGACCGTTTGGCGCTCTATCCGCTGTGATGAGTATATCACACGAGAGACCATGAAGAAGGCTACTCGACTCAGTACTCGCCACAAGCTGACAAGGCTAGAGTTTGCTCGTAGGAACATGGCAACATCATGGGTTAAGGTACGGTTGTTCGAGAATTTTCAGGATTTTCCTATTTTTAGAACATTCAATGTGTTGTACCCATTTTGCTCTTGAGTGATCTTTTCTGATGAAAAAGATCCATGGATCGATGGGCCGGATGAATTTTGTCTTTACTAAAGGTACCTTCGTCGAGAGCAATTCGTGTTTTCGAGAAGGAATTTCGGAGGAGGCTCTTTGATGGTCTGCGCGAGCAATCTCCAGCCTTGTCAGCTTGTGGCGAGTACTGAGTCGAGTATCCTTGTTCATGATCTCTCGTGTGATATACTCATCAGAGCGGATAGGGCGCCAAACGGTCGTACGCGAGACTGATAAACCCATCTGAGCTCGGATCTGACACACAGACAAAGAAGTATTCGCCACAAGATGGGCTATTCTCCTGTTGTCCTGAGCAGTCAAAATACGTGGACGGCCAGGAAAAGGTTGTGAGCGATAGCTGCCAGGGTCTCGAGTGAGTCTAGCAATGTACGAAAAAGAGCGGCCCAGTCGCCGTTCGAAAAGTATGTGCACACTCAAAATTTTTCATTTCAAAGGTAACTAAAGAACCTACCGTGGCGAAACCATTCTCAAACGATTTCTCGTAGTCGATAACCTATACAGAAATTTAGGTGGCCCTACTGATTCCTGATCTCGGTTATATTTTTGTTTTTTGCTAAGTGTGCACATACTTTTAAAACAAAGAAAAAATTTTGCTTTAATAAAAAATTATGTCAGCAGCTACGATGTTCTCTCAGAATAAGTGTTCGTAGGTTATCGCACACAAGGAATTGAATGGTCAAGGTCACAGGTTACAGAAAGCGATGGCATTCCCAAAAAAACAAAATGTCGGGTGTGCACATACTTTTGAAACACACTGTAGGAATGGTTTATCGGGGTAATTCCATGTCATTCCCTATAAATTCTATTTGACCTTAGGCTTAGAAAACCGCTTAGGATTAGAAGCCGACCTAACGAGTTTGATTTACTTTTTTCACTCGTGAATTATTAGGTAAAAGACAAAGGATAAAGTCTCTCCCGCTAGCTATCCCATTTCCTTGATGCTCCCACGCTCCTCTCGTAGTTATCTCTTAAATGTGGCCATGTGATCTAGTCTTTCAAAGACTTGCGGTGCCAGTCGAAGTCGGTGCTTTCATCTTCCCAGACAGGTCTGGTTCCGATTAATCGATCCCGAGTAGTCGGGAAGCTTGGAAGGCTCGGGAGGGTAGCAGCGTGGGATTCAATCTTCAGACCATGGGTGTGGCTTGGTGTGGTGAGTCAGTGGCACTACTCCACCACAGTCCTTTCAGTGATAGAACTATAATAACAATGCTATTCATCGGATACAGTTTAGTGAATTATGAGTGTTTCAGTACCCACTTGACACCAATTGCACCTATTTCATCGAAGGGAATGTTGGTCAGCAGATTCTAATACATTTCGAGCAGTTTGCGCTTTATGTCGAACAAGGAGAGGGTCGGTAAGTGTCCATTTCCAAGTTCGCTATTCAGCCCTAGAGAGCGAGTTTGAAAAGGATTCGGATCATACTTTCCTGACTTCTTGTTGGCGCTGGTTTTCCTTGTATTCCGGATTCCTTTGAAGTTTGTTCACAGCGTTCACCTTGCTTTCTTAAAAAACGCAATAAAATCAAGTCGGTCAGTTTTGGGTCGTTGGGACCGGATTTATCAAGAAGAATCGATGTTCTCGAAGGATTGTGAGAAGGTCGCACATGAAGTCAGGAATTACTTCATACAGATTACTCCCTTTTTAGAAGGGGCCTAGAAAAAGGATAATTTTTGGGGCGAGAACCAATCCTGTCTGAGGGATGCGCCCATGCATTCAACTTCCGTTCAAAATCGTAGTGGCGTATTGAACGCTTATGTGGCCCATACAGTGACTTGCGGTGACCAGCTGATGTGCGAGTCTGGTTTTTTCCTCCCAGACGAGTCTGGTACCCATTAACAGACCCCGGTGAGATGGGAGGCTAGGTTGGTCTTAACGGATATCGATCAAGGAATCGAACGCATCACTGTGCGTAAGAGATTGAGCGTTACTTGCCGCTACACCACAGAATGAGGAATCCTCACCTTCCTCCCATATTCGGTTATTTTTGCAAAGAAATCTTTTTTAACAATAGAGTAGATTCTCATACACCTGTACTCAATGTATTCTAAGTTGCGAATACTATATCCAGTTAGGGAAAGGGGCCAACCACCTACCTGGTCTGCAGTAGTAAAGTAATATCCTCGCTCCATTGCGAAGATTGATTATAAATTCATTGAACATCTCTGGCATTCTGCTCACTTGCTCATTTTTGCTACTGCAACCTGATGCTCTTGAAACTACTGTCATTTCGCAGCACTTCCCGCAGTACGCAATGCGAAAGTCTCACAAAGTTGGCGATTGGTCAGCAAAATTTCGGCCTCGGACTAGAGCCCGTACTTCTGCTCACCACGCAAATGCTTTTTATCCCTTGCGCTATAGAGACCCTTCAGCCCTCGCCCTCTTAGGGGCACCGTTTACGATAATTCTGGGGTGTCTAATTTTAGACGAATAATGGATAGAATGGATGGTCCGTTACAGTATGAGGAAAACGAAAAATTTTGCGTTTTCTGAAAAATATGTGGCCTCAAGGAAGTGGGTAAATTAGGGGCTGGACGAGAATGGGACGACAAATGTTACATTGGAGGAGCATTTGGACGAGTTGGACGGTACTTTAACACATCTCTTCGGTTTCAACGAGGACTTAACAGGGTAACTATCCTACTGGATTATTGGAAAGTTCTAGTACAGTAGGCCTAATCTGCCTATGTCGAGGTGCTACGAATTAGAAGAGACAACAACCATCTTCATTCCTCACAAGGATGGTGATTTGTGGGCAAATTTTCGCCTTCGGACAGGACTCGAACCCGTACTTATGCTTTCCAGCCACCCTGGTCTTTATCCCTTACACCATCGAGACACCGCTTACCCTCGCCTTCATTTCTATTCTCGAAATTGAATGGATCATTTAGAACTTGCATTATTTTATGGCTAATTTAGGTGTAAAGATTGGCTTGAGATCTACGACGTTTTCAATGAAGGTACTGAAGAACGACTATCATTACAAGGTATTTCTAGTTATATTTATATGATTCGTTGTCCCTTCGAAAATAAAAGAGTGCACTTAGAGTAATTTTCAAAATAATTTTCAGAACGCTACTGTTCGGACACATTTCCGGGTCCAACGGTGTCCGCATTTGGAGCCCATTCGATGCGTGTCATCTTCAGTTCGGATTCTACCGGCACTGGAAACGGTTTCAAGGCTCTCTATGAGATTCGACCGGCTGCCAAGGAAGACATTCCTACACACGGTACTCAGTTTTTTTCATTGTTATGGCTCTACCTCGGGTGTGGTGCAGTTGAATCGAAATGGACGCTACGCGGCGAAAGCGACGTCGCGTACGAAAAAATGCAGCAGAATACAATACAGGAGCAGCGCAGCGAGTAAGGAATACAGGAACAAGGTAGACTCATGCCAGAAAACAATAATCGCATATTGATCGAGCAGCGTGAAGAACGTTAGAACTGCAATAACGAGGCAACTAATCCGCGACTGCCGCGTGCGGCGAATCGATTACGCGAAACCGATTCAACTGCCCATCTCCCCTTTACCTCATATTTATCAGACTGCTTGCTACCACAGGCTATCGATCCTTGGATTGTTGACGCCACCGAATGTGAGGCTACTAAATTTTGATATTGTCTGGGAAAAAAAGATTTGTCAAGTGGAGGTGGCACTTTTGTCCTACCTGTCATGATTTCCGCAAAACCGATATGAATGTGTGAATTTAATCTCCCCAAGTGTGGTCAAGGTCCACTCACTAGGCAATTAGGTCCGCATAAACGAACAACAATGTCAGTTTAGAAACGAAAGAGCCTCGTGGTGAAGGAGCGTACCGATGCGGTCGACGGATCAGAGCCAGTGCAACCACTCCAACTGGTTATGTGATGTCACCTAACTATCCTATCAAATACAACAAGGATGTACACTGTGATTGGGAGATCGTCGCTAGGGACGGATATAAGGTTCGTTCTCTATTCTAGACTTTTCTCAATTGTCCTTCTGTGAATAATCACAAGGAATCCACTGGTATTGTATAAAGCAGCCCGCATGGAAGGTCTCCCATTTTTTTACTCACATCGGGCCGAAATCTCGTTAAATAAGAAAAAGTTTTGGCTATAAAAAACTGAAATGGTTAATCGGTTGTGTGGGTCAATCCAAGTAACCATTCAAGTAGCACAATTTTTGATGACCATCTACTGTTCATGGCATACCTCAGACGTTTACGAGCGCGTCGCAACCGCACGCGGCTACACACTACATTTTTTGCATTTCTAGTCGTAAAGCAACGATGGCATGCGGAAAATATGCGTATATCTTTGGTTTTTGGCAATCCCCTGGTGACTAGGAAAAAATATTTATCGCTACGAAAGCTGCCAGGTCGAATATTTTTCACTCACTTTATGGTTGTGCAGAATAACTTCTTCCGAAGACCTTAATGTATATGAGGGTAGGAACCCCGCCCCCCCCCCCCTCCCCCTGCTCTTCTGGGAACCCCATCTCTAGGTGTTCGATGCCTTGTCAAGGGATTTCATTTCCTGTGATGTGGTTCTATAAGGAGTGAAGTTGTAGATAACTCATTGTCAGTGAAAACGAGCGTTTGTTCTCTGTTCAGATTCTCCTTACAATGGTGAAAATGGAAATCGAAGGAGAAATGTCCGCTACTACAGCTAGTTGCCAGAAGGTTAGATTTCTTACATGGTCACGCCCCTGCTTGTTCGCTGTTAATCTTAATTTATCTTTGAAGCTTATCGATTTTCATCATACCAAGCTTACTCTCTTCAACAAACGATTCATGTCCTATTTAGGCGGTTATTCGTGTATCCGGAGCGCCTCGACCAGAATACTGTGGTACGGATCAAGGAGTGTTCACCCCATTTGTCACCAAAAATAGCTCTGTTCGAATAAGGTACCATAAACCCTTTATTTCCTTTTACTTCGTAGAAGAATCGTTTACTTCTAAAAAATGCAAAAATATTAAAATAAAAATGGTTATGAAGGACCCTTTCCTAGCTCATAACATCTCGACGTAGGCAGAATATGTCTATGTATGTCTGTACTGAAGCTTACTGTGAATCCAGAGTGGTAGTTGTCCTGCTATATCATGTCCTCCTTGAAACAGAAAAATATTACAATGTACGGCCTTCACATCTCCTTTCACAACACGATCTACTCTACGTGGCCTACGGTGAAGGTGAAGTACATATCATCTGCCATCTGTGCACATGCCGTCCCGCTGATCATCGATTTTCTCGAGAAGGCGCCAGTAACGTCTCCATTCGTCCCTGTCGCGAGCAGAGTGGTCCATTGGATCGTCCCCGCCTGAGGGACAAGGGGCAAAGCATTCCTTCCGTTCAGAACTTCCGTGAACAAGTCCGACAGTGGCGCTAGCGGCTATCCTAGTGTTTGTTTGAAGTCCCGAGGAATTCAGTAATCACCCCTGGTACCTAGAATACCGATGGTACATAACTGGGTAGGAAACAGGTCAAATATAGACTTTTAATGAAATTTATTAAATCTCTGTTCTAAACGTTTCTATAACCTTTCCATGAACTCGGTACTGTGCAGGAGCCCAGCATGAGAGGCCATAGTTACAGAATTCCCATACTATTTTGCTTCGATGAGTGAGTGCGATGGTGGAAGAGGATGGAGACAAAGTGGAATCTCAAATAAGATGCAACCGTAGAACTTATTTACTTGGATACTTGGACGCTCGTTGTCGGCTGATTATCCTCAGCGGCGAGCACACGCTTCCATCCATTTTTGACGATCTTGAGCGGTTTGGGACCAGTGTTGACCATCGTTTCCCTGAAGTTTCTTCAGTGAATCACTCCATCTCGTTGCAGGACGGCCAAGTGTGCGTTTAATCTCACGTGGATACCAGAACGCGAGTGGTCCACCTGTCGTCCGTGCGTCTAACCACGTGCCCTGCCCATCGTTTCTTTGCGTTCCACGCGTACACTTCGGCTGCACGGATGCCGGGGGAGATGGGCGTTAGGAAGATTTTGGGTGATCGATTCGCCGCACGCGGCTGTCGCGGACCGCTCATCGCCATTATTACAGCTCTAGCGTTCTTCATAAAGCTCAATCGATATGCGATCATTACTTTATGCATAATTCTACTATTAGAACTTTTGTTCTTGTCTTTCTTAGCCACTGCTGCCTCCTGCTACATTCCTTCGCGCGCGACGCCCCTCTCACCGCGACCATTTCGTTCCTAACGCACTACACCCCGCGGATGCCGGCCATTGAGCGCATGTCTGCGCTGCGGAGGTTGAGACTTCTCTGCTTTGCGAGGTTGATGTAGCATGGATCGACTCTTGCATGGTGCAATGCGTTCCAGACAGAGTTGTGCTCCACACTGTCGAATGCCTTCGCATAGTCGATAAAGCAGAGAAGGAGTGGTTGTTTGTATTCCCTGGTCCGCTCTATCAGCTGCGTGATAGTGATTTAGTAGCGCAGGATTTGGAGTGCACAGGACGAAAAGTCTTCGAGGCATGGAGACTGCTTACGAATTTGTACCTACAACTGCCGTACCATTGCCTCGAAGGCGGACCAAACTATGTTGAATGGGACCAGCAAGAGGCTTCCCTTCGACGTCATTGCTCTTCAGGAGACGAAAACCAAGGAAACGGCCATCAAGAAGACCAATGACGGGCACCTCCGTTCTAGGAGCGAAAGTCGACGGAAAAAACGTCGGAGGCGTCGGATTCTTGATCCATCGTCGGATCAAACATCTGATCGACTCAACCGAGGTACTCAGTCCGCGACTGGCCATTCTCCGGCTACGCATCGACAGGCGCACCATAGTCAGCATTATCAACCGTAGAACTAGCTCATGAAAAGAAGCCGGGTTATCTGGTATATACTCTGAAGAGTCATAATGAAAAAAAGTTCCCATTACGATAGAGTTGCTGAACGAAGTCCTAGACCTTCAAAACTGTTGAAATAAAGTGGTAATAAATAGAAAGAATGGCGAAAATGCGGAAAACTGGTGCACGTTAGCCTCTCAAAGGCGAGAGCAGTTCGAGGGCCATCTCCATCTACCGTCCCATTCAGAGTAATTACAACTACCATCTTTTAGTACAAATGCTGACATTTATTTGCAAGTGAACTAAAGTTCCATTACTAAATTATTTTAGTTTCCTTACCAGCCCCGACAAGGTGAACGGACTCAAGGGCTTCAATATGAGCTGGACCGAAGTTCGGGAAGTGAACGGTAAGATTGAGAAGCTCACTAGAATGATCGATTTGATGAGTTCTTGTTCAGAGATGAGCGAATGTTCGTCTTCTTCTGAATATATGTGTACTTACTCTAAACTGTGTATCAGTTCGATGTTACGATGCAATGGTGACGCGAATTGTGGGCATCAGGACGATACAGATGAAACACATTGTAGGTGGAAGGGAAAAACATCAGCAGCACTTGTTTACCGGTCGGGCGATTTATTTGAAATCTAGGCCCGCGGTCGCGGAGCGGTCGAATTCTTTGCTTTTGTGTGTACTCGTTTGCGGTGGCATTGCTAGAAATGATAAATGATGATATGTACGTAATCGAGCTAACCCGTTCCGTTCAGCGGATTTTTCAAAAAAGGGCCCACTAAGACCGATTTTTTGAATTTTTATCTGCTTTTTTATATGTCTTGCAGCTTGCCTTATACCTGCAAACGTAAATAATAAGGTTATGTAGAGTCTTTCACTACTCATCGGTGTTATATGACTGGATTACTCTGTTTTCCCCGACATTAATACCGATTGCGGTGCTGTAACCAACTGCTGTTGGCAAGTAAGATTCAGATCACTGCAGATTGCGGATTGCGGAAACGATTTTTGAATGCTGAAATAGGAGAATTAGGAGAATAGATGAGTCCTAAGTGGGATTTCACCCAGGTATCAACTTGACAAGCACCTTGGCTGCTTTCATAGTCCGGCGAGCCGGCGTGCCGGCGGAGGCAGTGCTAGGGGGGAGGAGGGAGGCAGACAGTGTAAGGCAAACAGTCCACGCCCCTTCGAAGGTTGTTTGTTTTCAGCCCCTCGAAAGGGCGTGGACCGTTTGCCTATCTGTCTGCCTCCCTCCTCCCCCCTAGCACCGCCTTCGCCCGCACGGGGCGCGCCGGCCAGCCGGCGGACTATGAAAGCAGCCCTTCGCAACTTCAAAGTCAAGTCGGAGACCTTGGCCATCAACAAATGAATGGTTCATCACTCTACTTGCAACTACTTCCCTCTAGGCACATACCCACCGAAGAGTGTCCCATGATCCAGAGTCCTGTCAGCACTACAGTACTATAGTACACCAGTAAGTAATAATGATAACACATTCTCATCGGATTTTCGAAGTTTTGAGTTTGCCTGCACAGAAAGCTAAACCTTCATGATGGTGGAAATCTTCGTACCTATCTTCTTTTCGTTTTTGTTTTACTTCTGGTAAGCGGGGTGAGGGGAGTTCCGGGTTCTAGCCCTCGTTATTAGGGAACAAGAAACCAAAAAAAAAATATTTTTGAACCCAAATATTCAAATTTCACTGCTTTGAAAATCTGAAATTCCGTTTGAAAGCATCGCACAGTTTACCATTGTATGTATCGTTTCGGTAATTGGTACTTTATTGTATTACAGTGCAACTGGATGTGCATGCTAGACCCCCGCCTTTTGTGTGCGAACTCGTCCATTTATTGCATTTTGCAAGACAACGATAAGGTTCATAAAATGCCAGTTGCCGGATGCTCTTTACCTATATATGATTAACACTGATAACTAATGATAATTCAAGATCTAGTGTTTGGCTCATTAGATCAACATGCTGAATATGCATGAAGCCTTGCATAGCATTGAATGATTATAGAGGCATTGAGTGTGTTTTTGCCCCACAATTTGATGTTTTATCATCCCTAATCCCCTACTGGTAACCACGCTGATTCCTGCATGTGTTTTGAGGTGCACGAGTGCAATCGTCAACCAGATTTGGCTCATTGTCGATGTTGTTTATCAGCTCGACAACAACCGTCCTGATGTCTCATCTGCTGAACATCCCACCGCTTCTTCTAGTAGCTGTGTGGAATCCGATTTGATCCCGATGTTTGTGTGCAGTGCATTACATGGCTATGATTAATAGTAGTAAGTGTTCTCACGATGCTGATTTAATTGTTGATTAACACTGTGGTTTTTTGAAGTGTGAAGCTTAGCAACTCTTGTCATTTGAGAGGTTTCTGAATTTTTTCACAGTAGGGGGTTATAAGCACCGTCTCCATTTGACGCTCCCAGATGGACTGTAGCGACTCGTTCAGGTGCACGAAAGGAGAGCAGCACCGACAAGACGATTGTCATAGCGGGTGTGTTCTGTGGTGGAACATTTCTATTCATCTGTGTATTTTTCTGTTACCTCTTCAAATCAAAGCTTGAACGTAAAAAGAAGCGGCAGCGCATTCATGGCTCACGACACCGCCAACGGCAACCGTTCCGATCGCAAAAGCCTGTTGGAAAGTCGATCAATGACTCGTGAGTTTGCATTTTCGTTAGTTAAAGTACTATAAACGACAGTAATATTAGGGTGTCCCAAAAGTCCTGAGAAAATTTTGATCATGAATTTCGCAACCACGTTGTGCAAGAAAGCGCTGAAGCAGTGCTACGGAGAAAAGGGCAGGAAAAGGGCACTCCTGGTAGATCGCCAAAACAATAGAACGATATTGCATTTCATCTTTGGAAGTGGGTTACATCATTTTTAAATAATGTCCGACCGACACGACTACTGGCGCCTTTTGCTTCATTACTACCGATTTGGTCACTCCGCCACTCAAGCCCCGTATGAATTGCGGTCATCGATGGGCAGTACTGCGCCTTCTCTCGCCACCTGCTATAGGTGGTACGGTCGCCTCCCTAGAGGAGAGATTCACTGGACGTCCACGTTTAACCAAGACCGACATTGTCTTGGCCTCCGTCCAAAGCAATCCTTCTCAGAGCGTGAGAGAAACGGAGAGGACGACTTCTGCTCTTCGTTCCACCATCCATGACATCCTACGCAGACGTAGCTTTCGTGCAGCACTTCCTGCAGTTTTCCCCCACTCTTTGACTGAGAGCGAGCGTCAGGTGCGGGTCGCTGTGTGTCGGAAGCTACTCGAGCGCAAGCGAACGGTGCTTGGACGAGTTTCAACATCGCTCAGGATGAGAAGTGGATTCCCTATGAAAATCCGTACACGAAGGTGCAGTGGCTACCAATCGACATAAGGCCAGAAGCCGTTGCGAAGCGTGGGGCACAGGAGATAATCAAGAAGGGGATGATCTCGTTCTTCTTCTGCTCCGCCGGCTGTTTTTACTTTGGGATCCTACCTGAGGGTACTGCTGTGACTGCAAGAATATTCTGCGAACAGCTGCGGGAGATGGTGTCTCGAGAACCAGTTTCACAGCGAATGCAGGAAAGTTTTTGTTTTGATTTTTTTCTGACCGTAGCCCTTGCGACTACCACGCCTTAGGAGTCTACAAGCTTACCTCAAAGGGAAAAAATTTCATAACCGGCAGGTGGTCAAAAGTGTAGTAGATGAACGGATTGCGTCACGCTCCTCTTCTTTCTGGAAGAATGGCATCAGTGCTCTTTCCAGTCGATGTAGGGACTTCGTGGCTAAAGAGGGTCACTATCTCGATTACTGATCTCACCTTTTTGTTGTAGTATTTTGTGTTGAGTAAAACGAATAAATTTTCCCAAAACATTTGGGACACCCTAATATAAGCCCCTGGCTAAAGAGGAATAAGGACGTAAAGGATGGGCAGATTTGGTGCAGTGGCAAGTCGCGCACAACCACCCACACATGGTAACGTGTTCGAGTCCTGAATCGTTATCCGCTTGGGCCAACCAAGCCTCCCATCCCTACCGGGTTCCTTAATTGGTACCAGACTCGTTTGGGAGGATAAAAGCACTGACTTAAACATCGCTAAATCAGAATAAAGATAGATGATCAAAGTATGAAGTTTTCAGCGTCGATAAACCCCATTTTCGAGGTACGCCCATGTACCCGGCCTTTTTCTAGAATCGTAGCTGTGTTTGAATGCGCACATGACCCAACCCTTATTTGCAGAGCCTCACATTTACCGTCTAGACGAGTACGGCACCAATTCATTGACGCTGAGAGGTTTTAAGGTTTGGTTGAAGTGGGATGACATTGCTGCTAGATTTGGTCCTCAAACCACACGAATGATAACGGCAGCATATAGAACCACCTCCACCCCCGTTTCTTGAATTCTGAGAATTTTGCCTTGAACCTCTACAGGATCAAGGATAAAGTTTTTGTCGTCAATCATTCCCATCTGAGGGATGCACCTCAGCATTCGACTTCCATTCAGATTTGCGGTGGCGTAAACAATGTGTATGTCCCATACAACGACTTGCAGTGGCAGCCAACGAACAAGTCAGTGCTCTCATCTTCCCAGACGAGTCTGGTACCAATTAACCGTTCCGGAAGATTAGAAGCCCAGGCGTATATCGATCTGCGATTGGAACCCGTGACGCTAGTAGTGTGGCGTAAGTGGTAGTGCGCCCACATGCCACTACACCACCAGCGCATTACTATTCAATCAGAGTCATCAATTTCATATTAAGCATAACACAAGGGATTACAGCTTATAAAGGGCACTTTCAGCGAATTACCTTCACCAGCGACATCACGATTTGTACATCACGACGCCACTGGTATCATGCCGCCTATCACCCTTCACACACTGGTCGATCAAGAACAGACATTCTATGGATAACTCACTTTTTCCTCTTAACCAATACGCCTATACATAGTTCATTTGACGAACTCTAAACGGGTCATTAGACACTTTATCGCTCCCCCTTTATCATATTTGCTGCTCAGTGTACTTTTTTGATAAATGCTTCAGAGAATAGAATGTAGATTTAGGTTTATTAGGTTATTTTTGGCTCGAACGACTAACGAGTTAACGGCGCTACTATTGTAATTATAAGGCTGAGGTAGCACGCTAAATTTGTAACGATCATAGTATCTCAATTGACTGTAATCATGATCGTCAATGCTTAATGGCATTTTCCATAATAAAATGATTTTGCAAGGTCTTGGAAGAGAACAAAATTGCATTTTCTGAAGGTCAACAAGCGAGAGGATAACTGGAAGGACTACCCAGCGGAAAGATTATGTAGGAGTCCTTTTTTCACGGAGATTGAGAAAAAGCTCGAACATGAAGTCTCCGTAATCCCGCTTACACGAGGTCAGGACAATGGTCTTATCGACTTTCCGTTTTGCTTGTGCCTAATCATATTCGGTGATAATAAAAGGTATTGGGAAGATTTGAGTTAGGAGACCTGCATGGCTACTAAGACACAGTAGAAAGCTTGTATCAGAACATTTTCATGCGAATAATTGTGGGAGGAGGTCTGACAGGATACCCAAAGATTCTCCCTTAGTGAGTCGAAATACAATACTCGCTTTAAAGGCACAGTTCACGATAATTTTGGGTAATCCAGATCATAACGAAAAATGGGAGACAAAATGGAAAATATAGCGATGAAGGCGAAGAACCTGTGTGAAAAGGTGTTTCCAGAGTGGTAAAACCCTTCGAAAAATCGTTAAAAAGGGGCTGGACGAAAGTGAGATCAGAAGAATGAAGAAGAGTGGGGCGTTTGGACGGGCTATACAATGTGTGTCATTGCGTACGTGTGGGTCCTGGTGCGAACAGCTGACCACGGTAAGCAAAAATTCACTCACTCATAAGCATAAGTTAACAAAAACGCTAGTAACAGCAAAACAGCCAATTTTCTCACCTCTCGAAGTAGAAAATCAGAGTAAGGATAGCAGCAGCAAAAAGAATAACAGAGAATAAAAGAAAGGGAGAAAAACATCGCCTCATCACTCGGCGATCAGTTGATTGTATGTGAATCCTAGAACGAATATTGCAAACTGTATCGCATCGACACTCATCTGACGTGACATCGATCGAGGTGCTTCAAGTCGAAGCGACCCGGTAGCGGGGTCGCAGACTATTTTCGGAACTTGGACGAGATATCTCTTCCAACTTGAAAACATTCGGATGTATGCCTTGAAATTGAAGCTCGATAAAGCTTGCCAGCTTCTATCAAAACAATCTTGTAGAGCACCCTGAACTGAGTTCAATGGCATACCTCTCTTCGGTATAACTCAATTGGATCGACTTACAAAGAACGAAAAAGAGAGACCCGCTTCCCGTGAGAATTTGAGATTTCCATCGTGGAGGTACTTCCAACGTTGAAATCTTTGTCAACCAATTCTCAAATCTTTTCTCCCCATTAAAATCATTCAGTCAAAGGCCAGTTCACGATAAAAATGGTTTCTGAGATGTCCTTTCAGTATGAATTGGAGGTTCTCCCTCATACCGCACTTGCACTTATAAGGTCGAAAAACTTCATGGATAAGGCACAATAAGAGACCAGAGATTGTATCGTGTGAATGCCACACCCATTGTGGACGAGTTTCAACGGTTTTGTAGGGGCTGCACTATCTCAAGAGACATTTAAGAAGATCAAAGATCCTGTCATAACCCATGGCGACAGTTTCTAACAATTTCGTCTTGATGTAGTCATTTCTTTGAACAACGGGAGCAAATCAAACCACTTCCCAAACACCTTTCACATGTCATTCCGAGGTCCGGGAACTTCTCCCCTAACACGGCGTCGCACAAGCCGCACCCGCCGCCTTTCGCAGGATTGCGATGGAAGATTGGAGCGCGCAATTTGTGAGGTAGGGAGTCCTTTAATTATTTGAATTGGCTGACCGCTTTCTTCAATTTCAATGCAGTATTGATCGCCGCTTACATAGGAGGAGTCATTTTAATTAATCAAGTGTAATAAACATGGAAACTAAAAAAACAGAAGAAAAAACGATAAAATCCAATGAAAAAGCAAGCCAGCCAAGGAAAAAAATCGCGTCCTATCGATTGGCGGGAGGCGGGGGTGAGTACGGTAATTGCAGTGGCATTCGCCGCATGCCGCAAGGGAGAATGCCGCGATAGGGGAGAAGTTCCGTTACCCTGTCATTCCGTTACGGTGATCTCGTACGACCTCCACTTCCACTAATTCTAAAAAGCCTCGAAGTAGGCAGATTTTTTCGCGTTCTTCGCCACCGAACTACTCCTCTACATTGACACTTCCGTTTTTCAACCTAAAAAGGGTACCTCAAAATCATCGTGAACTCTACCTTCAAACAAGTTACCGTATGATTCTTGTTACATCGTATTCGTTCGGTGAGAACAACAAGGAACGGTCGCTTATCAACAACAACTCAGTATAGCAGTCCTCTTAAAAAGCAGTATTTATAGTTATGCCGCTCCGAGGGTAGGGTTCATTCACTACTAACGTGTCATGCCAGAAGGTGAGTTGTTGAGTCCGTCAACTTCGTAGCTACAATGTAACGTTTGTTGTATCTTCAGATTATGCTGAAGGGGAAGTACCGCAACCAAGAAAGAAATCGAACGGTACGTCAACCTCAAACCTGTACGACTAGGCTATTTTCGGAGGATATCAACTGAACTAGAGACAGTTGAAGGCTCATAAAGGAAGGAAATACTTGTACTGAATCAAGGTCGTTCATGGAATGCACCCCCCCCCCCCCCCTCCATTCGATTTCAATTCAGAGTCTTAGTGGCGCTCTAGTCAGCTATCTTACTCCTCTGACTGTCTTATACGAACTAATCACCCCAAATAAGGATGGAAGGTTTGGGTAGCAGGAGCGCGTACCAGTCTGGCCTCTCGTCCTGGATCATGGAGAAATAATGAGCTACATGGCACCACATCAATTCGCTTCGCTGGCAGGATAGCATTCATAGGTGACATTCAAGTGGAATTTCCCCTGAGATTTTTGGCATGCCATATTTGGCCAGCCTAGTTCGTGTCCTTCGTCTTGCCATGACTGTTTGCAGTAGCCTTGCCTAAGTCGACGTGGTAGGAACGACTCTGTGAGCAACCACCTAGCCTCGTCAAAGTGTTCAAAGTAACAATGAAATGGGAGGGTATCGTGATAGAAATTGATAATTGCTGATAAAGACTGATAGTGGTGACTAGAAAGCAAATTCTGTTGAATTCACCCTGCCCGCCTGTGTAGCGGTCGATCCATGCGTTTATATCTGTGGTGATGGTGGGTTGAGGCAAAAGGGAACGGTGGCAGAAAGTGATAACTACTTATAAGGCCTGATCACACAGGTAAGAGGATAAGAGCAGAAGGATTCCCTTTCCTCTTTGCATGGATAGAGAACGTTAAAGTTGGTAAGTGATTATAGTGATAGCATATGAACACAGGAGCGATTGAGAGAAAGAGATATTGAATGATAAGAGGTGATAGAGCCAGCTACAAATGATTATCACACTTTATCATCAAATTAAGAACGACTATCCCATTACAAATGATCAGCATTTTTCTCCAGAAGAAGTAGCCGTGGAACTTGAACAGCGTTATCCAGAAACGGCTCCAGCCTATCCAAAAGAAGTACCTGTCGGCTATCCGTCCCTACCACCTGGATCAGCTGCCGATGTATCTTTATATATCTGATTACAAACACTGTATACGATTAGCCAAACACACCTCGACAAAGTACTTTTCAGAAAGAAGAGAAGAAACCTAAAGAAGTTCGCAAAATCAAAAGCAGTGCTCCTTCTTCAAGAAGGCTTGTCCAGGTACTCGGCATTGAGTGCTTCCCTATAGGTTTGTTCTGAAATGCCCATGAGGACAGATCAACTGTGATGAAGCTGGAAGGACAGTGAAGTCGATAGAAGATGAACCATACTACCATGGCTTCATGACAAGACAGGACACTGAGAAGATTCTGAAGAAAGATGGAGAATTTCTGGGCAAGTCAATCTATTTCTGCGTTGTTAAAGTTGGTAGAATCCTATAGACACCATTCTAGGAATCCCTCAGTAAAGCCTTCCGGGCGTCTCGGGATGCCTCCCCCCGTAAACGTCAGATTCGTAAGTATCTGGCTCCACGTGACTTGAAGTGGTTGGCTGATGTACAAGTCGCCACTTTTATTTAAAAAGAAGAGCCCGGTCTCCTCCAGTCCATATGGAAAACAGTTGGACTAGGCGGATTCCATCCCCGAGTCATGAGTAGGATAGTGCGCTACTTTCACCACACATTTTCACCCGAGAAATGGTGTTACCCCTCGCCTAAGACGGAAGAATTGAGGAGCAGGATGGTCACCAGAATTCATGGGGAAGAATTTTACAGATCATAGAATCCGAGAATTTTAATGGCATCGTTTACGATAAATTTAGGGTACCCTTTTTTGACGGGAATTGATAGAACTACCCTAGAATAAAGCGATAACAAAGAAAAAAGCGCAAAAAACGATGAACAAAAAGAAATAGAAAGGGTCAAAAAAGAGCTGGAAAGGGGGTTGGACGAGATTCACATTGGAAGAACGGCGGTTAAGGGAATGTTCGGGCGAGTGCACGAAGGCGACGCAATGTCTGCAATAGCAGACAACACACCCAAACAGCTGATTTAGACTACAGTCTTGAACCTGGCAATTTGCCAACCAGCTTATCGATTTTTCACCAACTTCGCTCCTATGCGAAAGTGGTGAACGGCATTTAGATTTCGTAGTCAGCCTAGTGAGGGGCGGAGGGCGAACGTGGCTCACTCTCCGGCCCCTTATTGTGCCCTATCCAGACCGTTTTCCGACCTCATTCCTGCACAAATGGTATCGGAGAGAGCGTTGAATTCAAACCATGTGCAAATCTCCGAAACCATTTTTTTGTGAATCGTGCCTTTAAGAATTCCGTTTCCGAAATTTTCTTCCCTTCCAGTTAGGAAGACGGATGTCGGTGGTCGTCATCACATTGTAATAAGTCTGATGGAATCAGGGGAATTGAAACATTTTCTCGTTAAGCGTACTTCAAAGGTGGGCCTATTTCCTCACCATGAGACAGTTTTAAAAATACCGTACCTTCTACAGAAGCGTCTATACTGGGTGTACGATTACGCTTTCAAAACAGTAAGCGACCTTGTGCAGTATCACCTGAGAAACAGAGCACCACTGACTGCCACCGGGACCTTTTTGGAAAAACCATGCCAGAAGAAAGAATGGCAACTAAATCCTGAACAGGTACCAAGCAGAGAATGCCATGGGAATGATTTCATTTATGATGTGAAATTGCCGGGGCTTTTTCAGATAGAGCCACAAGTAAAAATAGGCGAAGGAGCTTTTGGCGAAGTGTACAAAGGATTGTTGCAAGTGAGTACTACTGATGCTTTACCGAGTCCACAAAGAGTACAAAAAAAAAATAAAACTAAAAAAGCAAATCGGATAAGGAGAGCGTCATGCTTGGATCAAAAAGTTCAAGTTGCTTATTTTCAATAAGGCCACTCGCTCGCATATTGGGGTTATTCTTGCCCAGTATGTCCCAATTAAATGCCGAAGCCAGCTCGGCACCAAGCAGTTACTGCGTCCTGCAATGGGTGACGATATTTTTCCCGAATTACTATGGCAAATGGCAGCAGTTCCACGGTAATTACCTTATCTTCCCACTAAAAATTCAAACTCCCCCTCATAACACGCGACTGCGCGCGATCGTGTGCGGCGAGCGCGACGCGATTTTCGAGAAGAAGTTACCATACCCTCTGGGATGCTACACCCATGCCCTAAAGATGGAGGATTCTGATTGCTGATAACTGTAAGTGGGTTGTCAAACGGGGACAACTCTCGCCCTATTGGAATATTTCGATTCCTTTTGTATCAGCATTCCTTTACAATGCAATACCAGTACGAAAAAAAACTGACAATGAGTCACGATGTCGGTTGCTTACAAGTCAAAAAAGACGAATTTTTCAGGATGGGATATGGGGAGCTCGAATTCCTGTGGCAATAAAAACTCTTCACTCAACAAACATGACAGCTGATGATCGTATACAATTTTTACAGGAAGCAAGCATTATGAGAGAGTTCAAGCACGTCGGTTTTTCGTCTATCTGTAATTTATGGCTCATCCAAGTGAAAATATTTTCGCTTAACCAACACCAATAACAACGAACATTGTGTAAATGTTCCACGGTATGCACGCGACGGATGGGACCAGCAAGGCGGGTATGTGTACGAACGTGCGTCCGAGGGTGCGCGCAGCAAATCGCGCGGCGAAGTTCGTAATGATTTGAACGACTTTGGCGCCTATCATTGGGGCCCAAATTTGAAATAGAGTAGATTAGGAGGATCATCTGACCCTACTAAACTAAACTACTTCGAGTTTGTGCCCCGAAAATTGGCGCCGCAGTCGTACAAATCGTCACGAACTTCGCCGCGCAACTTGCCGCGCGCACCCTCGGACGCACGTTCGTACCGTCCCCCCAGCAAGGCATATCGCCCGAATGTTACGCCCCACCACTCCCCCCTACCCTCCCCATCCTCTCCGATTATTTGCAAGGAAGATTCCGGGTTTCCAACTTGCATTAGTGAATATATCGTTGGGTGAGGGCACTCCTCTTCTCTAACACTAGGCACTAGGGCGCAGAGAAGGAGGGCCAGCAGTCTTCACGGGCGTGGTGCAGTTGTATTGAAATGGTCGCTTTGCGGCGAGAACGACGTCGCGCACGAAGGAATGTAGCGGAATGAAGCGGAAGCGGCGCAGCAAGTGAGGAACAGAGGAACAGAGGAAGCAACAGTAGAGTCATGCCGAAAATAATAATCGCATATCGATCTAGCTGTATAAACGAGGCAACTAGTCAGCGACTGCAGCGTGCGGCGAATCGATTACAAATATCCGATTCAAGCGACCCGTAATGATGCTCTCTACGCACAAGTAGTATGCTAGTCTTACCCATCCCTGATTTTCTCTTTTGGTAATCATCATACCCACCCCAATGCACCTCTTCCCCTGAAGCTCAGTGGAAAAACTATATTGCCAACACTGAGAAATGTTTTCAAGCACTATTACAGGTTCGCAAAGGCGGTCACTTCTGCTTCTCTGCGCTCTAGCGCCAAGTCTTGGAAAAGTGTCCCTCCCTCAACCTCCTTCGGCCCCAACTACATTTTCACCCTTACGTGTAAGGTGCTTCTGAGCCTACCAAAAGTAGAGATCAAGCTATGTACATCTAGCCCCTGAACCCGTTGACTTGGAGAAACGTTTTGATTCTCACTGAAGAATCTGAAAAATCCCAAAGCGGCAAAACGAGAATCTCCTGGTGTTTTCCCAATAGTAAGTCATTACTATTTCGCAACGGTTTCCAGGAAAACGTAGTTCGTCTACATGGTGTTTGCACATCAAAGGAACCGATCATGATAGTGATGGAACTGGCTGCTGGAGGATCGCTACTGTCAAGGTTGAAAAATCTTCAGAGACCAGTAAGCTAATCATTCGTAATTAATTAATGCGGTAGGGTCGCTCATCAGCAATGGTTCATAACATTGACAATGAAGAGGTGACTTAAGAATTTGAGCTCTATGCAACCTCTGGAAAAGACGGAGTATGCCTCCCCCCCCCCCTCCTCCCCAGTTGTCACGGTATCGCGCACTCACGCAGCAAATCTTTTGTAGTGTTCTCGCCGCTTCGAACTGCAATAACCATCGATCATCATTGAGAACACGTCGTAATCATTCAAATATGACATATACATGTTGCGCTCCAATCATCCATCGATTCCCCGCAACATGTGGCAGGTGAGGCGAGCGTGGCAAGCCGATTTGGCACAGCTTCCCCATCCAAGAATCTCGACTTCATTACCGTCGTACCTCCAATGACCTCGAGGATCAGCTTCGATGAATATTTTAGAAATTCTCATCAAAAGAGTGCTGAATATAGGGTGAGGTGTTAGGTTTGGAGCACGTTTCACATCGAATCCATGTCAGAGATCGCGTAATAATTTTGAATACGTTCGCACCTTCCATCTATAAATAATCCGGTGCCTTCAGGACCAATTCGTCCTCAGCCTCATCAGGAGACGAATTTTGTTTTATTCGTCCCTTTGCTCATCACGCTCTGATAAGATCGACTTTTCAGCTAGGTTGCGCTTGCCGTCAAGGTGACCGATACGATGCGCTAGGATGATTCCGGAATTCCGAACCTCTATCATTGGCATTCACTCGCCTGAGCTTCAACCATTCCTAAGTCCTAAGGGCTAATCCTAAGGACTTTCTGAGCTCCATTTCCGCAAGCGTCTTGCGCTTCACCGCAGGGATCTACCCAAGTTTCACACTTCTCTTTCTGTAGCCTGGAATATGAGGCATGACCTCACCGTAAACCTGGCATGACTGTGAGCGAGGAGCGGAGGAGAACGTCCGTTGCGCGCGCCCGTCGAAAGTAGTTCACCCCGCCCACTCCGCGCGCGGCGCACCCTACCTGAGGTCATGACATGACATTACAGTACCACCAAGTGACAGTGGAGCGAATGATTTGCATTTGCCCGTGTTATCGTCCCCTTGACTGATTGCTGTGGACCAAGCGCAAATCGTATGCCCCACAGACAACTGCGATGTTTGTCAAAGATCGCGGACTGAAACGTCGCACGCGACGGCTGCGGCATGACCTAGTTTTGACGGACGCGCGCAACGAAGCGCACCCTAGTCGTAAAATCACCGAAGAACTCGAGGTCTGCGATAAACTTGAAGCCAATCATTTTTAACTCAAAAGTTAGAATCTCTACTTATCTCTTGTGACTTCAGCTTAAAATTAGTTACATCGAATGGTCCTCCAGTTAAAACTCACGATTCAAATTCTGTCAATCGGTCAACCAACCAATCTTGACATATGCTTTTCAGCCTAGTACAGAAGCTAAAGTGAACTTCGTATACGGTGGTGCAAGAGGAATGGCATATTTGCAAAGCAAAGAAATCATACATCGGTAGGAGTAGAAGTTGTGATACATCGAAATTTAACTTCTAACTATGGTGAATTCTTTTTACAGTGACATAGCTGCACGAAACTGCCTCCTAGGCGAAAAAGACGAAGTCAAAATATCTGATTTTGGCCTATCTTTTATTGGAAAAACATTAAGAGAAAAGAAATTGAAAAAGGTTCCACTCAGGTAGAGAAGTCTTTTGATTCCAGGGTCTGTGGTATAAGGGATATCTAGTAAATAACTGATAGGCTTGACATCTCTGCATAAGCATCTCTACGAACGAAGGTATTTTCACACGCACGGTCCTGGGATCGGATCTCGACTTGAAATCGGTCCAGGTCAACCATACCTTCCATGCCGTTTATTGGTACCAGACCCATCTGAGAGGATCGGAGCACAGACTTTTACAGCGGCCAGCCACCACAAGTCATTGAATAGGACACATTCGCATTCAAAAGCACAGTTCACGATAACTCTGAGGTACCTTTCTCAGGTTGAAAGACGGAAGTATTGATGTAGAGGAGTACATCGGCGGCAGAGATAGCGAGAAAAACTGCTTACTTCAAGGCTTTTTGAAAGTATTTGAAGTGGAGGTTGTACGAGGTCATCGTGACGGGAATTGCATGTAGGGGGTGTTCGGACGAGATTCAACTCGCTTCCATGTGCAAAGAGATGACTAGATCAAGCCGAAGTTGTCTGAAACTGTCTTTCACCTTCGCCATGGGTTATGATAGGTTGTTTGAACTTCCTACATGAGAGTCTCTTGAAATAGTGCAGCCCCTACGAAGCCGTTAAAATTCGTCCACGATGGGTGTGGCATTCACATGATACAATCTCTGGCCCTTATTGCGCCCTTTCAAGGACATTTTTCGACCTCACAACGGCAGGTATGGTTTAAGAGGGAGGCTCGAATTCATGTTATGGGGAAATCCCAGAATCCATTTTTATCGTGAACTGTGCCTCTGAAGCCCACAACGATTTTGAATGGAAGTCGAGTGTATGGCGTATACCAAGCGAGACTGGTCAACGCCAAACACTCTAGCTTCCAGCATCCCCTATACTAAACCATGAGCAGAATGAATCACAAAATTAGGCAGTTCAGCCGAGCGCGCCAGTGGGAATATATTCCATAGATGTTCCTTCCCTTCTTACCCAGAGCATTCTGCATGTGACCCTAGGAATTCTTCATCAGTATTTTAAGCTAGATGGAACAGCACATTTTCATTTTTTCGGACGGTTTCCTAAACAAACCCAATTCACAGATGGCTGTCACCAGAGACGTTAAAAAGAGGAGTGTACAACACGAAAACTGATGTCTATAGTTTTTCGATTATGATCTGGGAAATATTCTCATTTGGGCAGATACCCTTTTACAAATATGAAAACCATGAATTAAGAGTTTTAATAAAGGAGAAAAAGGTATGTCACTCCATCATTACTGTGGTTATTTGAACGTGGATTAATGAGTGGTCCCTATGCTGTTCAGGCAACTTTGCCAACATGTCTCTCTGAGATACCGGACGATATGAATGAATTACGGTTAAGATGTATGCATCCAGACCCAGATGTAAGGCCAGATTTTCATGAACTGGAATCTATAATAGCTGAGGTAAGTCTCTCTGAAAGGAAGTGACCCTTCTCTTCCATTCTAAGCAAAGAGAACGGGGTTCAATTCGTGGAGATGTCAGTCTTACATGCTTCAGCCGGATGATCGAATCTCCCTCGTGTCATGAATCGCTACGGGTTGTCGAACTAAGCCTTCAATAGAGGACTAACTTGAAGCTAGTACCATGCATGGAAGGGCCCTATACGATTGGGGCATAGCCAAGGAAATAAAAACGGCCAAATATTCGGCATTGATCCAACATGCGACGGCTCTTAGATCACCTGTATCACCTGTCGTCCCGTTGATCGTCGATTTCCTCGAGCGGGCGCCAGTAACGTCTCCATTCGTCCCTGTTACGAGCCAGAGTGGTCCAATGGATCGCTCCAGGGACACGAGGATCAACATTCCTTTCGTTCAGAGCTTTAGTGAAGAAGTCTGACCATCTCGTTGGCGGCCTTCCTGGAGTTCGTTTGATGTCCCGAGGGATCCAGTCAGTAACCGCCCTGGTCCAACGGTCATCACTATATCGCATAACGTGTCCGGCCCACCTGATCTTCGATTTCTTGGCGTGGTCAACGGCATCCCTGATCTTCGTTCGTTGACGGAGCTCGGAACTCCGGATTCCCTTCTGCACTTGCGTGTACAGGGAAATTCCGAGCATCGTCCTTTCCAAAGCGCGTTGAGCAACGCTGACAGCATGCTCGTCCTGCTTTCGTAGAGTCCAAGTCTCTGAGGCGTACGTCAAAGCAGGAAGAACAGCAGTGTCGAAAAGGTGAGCGCGCTATAGAGGCTCTTAGCTAGTTGTCCCACAACGGACCATTTCGTAATGGCTGGCGGAATACCTTTCACAAGTTCAACACCTCCCACCGATACTATCACAGCTGCTGTGAAATTGCTCTGAAGGAAGGCTACTGGAACAACGTCGTCTAATGAGAAGGGGCCCGGTATGGGGTGGAGCACCCGAATGGATGTCTTTTTTAAAAAAGTCCTTGTAGAAAAGGAACTTCCCTGAGGGCTTAACAGACCTGGAAATCTCTACAGGACCTCTAAAGAACGAGTCTGTATTTACCAGACCCTGCAAGTTCAATTATCACTCAGTGCGCCATCGATTCTCTTCATGAGAACCCAGAACAGTTCCCGAAGTTCTCAGAAAACTTAGTTTAGATGCCTGGAGTAAGAAAACCACAGCCGCCCTCATTTCTCAGTCGAATATCTACGGCTATCAGTGATTACATCTATGGCAGAGTTTATACGTGATATTCCTAATGGTCGAATAGAAGACGTCAAAAAAGAACATCATTTCATCTTAGTCATTTACTACTTATCGACGATTACAACATAAAACCCTTTAAACTTGCTAATCCTCTACTCATCGCGTTAATTGTCCACATGAACGAAATATTATAAATGATTAATATCTCATATCCATGAACACATGACCAACAGACAGGATAAAAACCCATGAAGCATTCTATGCCTTGATTTCCTCAACTGAATGAAGAACACGTAACCTCTTCCTTTTGGGAACGTTCCCATCTTTCATGCTTTCCGAACAGGAGACGATTGGATGGTGCAATTTTGGAATTGAGCCGGCACTTTTGCACTGGTACTTGATCACAGCACTCCACGAAACTGCTGATCATCTTACTGTGAATTGTTTACCGATAATGGGTAGGATAAACAGTAAAAACTGATGTGGAGCAACCCCTTTTTTTTTGGTGGATGAGCTCCGCATTCGACCATCATTCAGAATTGCAATAGCGTTTTCAGTGTGTATGTTGCCTATACAATGAATTGGGGCCATCTGATGTACAAGGCAGCGCTTTTATCTCACCAGACCTATCTGATATCGTCGAACTGACGTTGGTGGGATGAAATTTGGTTGGTCCAAGCATGTCACGGGGTTCCATGGGGTATTCCTTCCCTCACCGGGGTTCGGTTCACGGATCATGTGTACGATAAAGCGCCAATTGCCATTTAACTTCCTCCGCCCGTTTACTAACACTAAAGAACAATGAATACCATGGTACAGCTTTGTTTACACTTTCCCATGGTTACTTTTGTTTGTTGCTTTGCTTTATTTTTTGTTTGTTGTGTGAGAAATTAGATCTGCTTATGGGAAACGCGAGGGACAGACGGGACAGTAGCATGTGTCGCTGCTACCACTCATGCATATATCCAAGAGGACAAATCTCTTGAAAGCGAAGACTTGAAAAATTATCTCGAAGGCAATAATTCAAGCGCTTTCAAATGCTACCAGCTCACCAAAAAAAGCAAATGCATGGCAGATTCTCGAAGTAATCATCGTCCACCGCTACATTCCTTTTGTAGGGTTGATCTCATAGAATACTAATTCACTCACATTGTACAAAAAAGAATTATTAAAGATATATTACACTATAGCTTTTTAAAAGCATAACAATCTATACGACAAAATACATACAAATGATGAGAAAACTCATCCAAATCACACCGACTATGAATTAGACTGAAAAACAGCAAAGCAGGGCGGCTAAAAAGCGGGGGGCCAAGACAATACAACATGGGAGGACGGAAAGGAGGTCTAGGCTGAAACACATTTTACACCCTGCTCGGATAATTTTGGTAGTTCGGCACAAATAATTATCGATGAACCTATAGACATGAGCAGAACAAAAGAACACACAAATAATGCATGAAGGGTATAGATCAGATCAATCGAAGGATTAGTGCAGAAAAACTCGTAATGTCTCAACAGTATTTCAGGCGAAGCAATGATTGGTCTCAAACGAATCCATATATCACATGATGAACAAAAAATACCCGTTATTAAGCACCCCAGCCATGGAATATAAAGAAAATCGTGGAAAGCGACTGATGTGTGGAGGCAAGGATTGGGAAAATCCAATCAAATTACTGCTGACGGTACTATACCATACATATCCGAGTATATCTGGGAACCATCATCTCCACTACCTGGCAGACTTGCCAGTCGTGCAGGCAGGGCGCTGTGCAGTAATTGCCAGAACAGATGATCCTTCTGACGGATACAGGTGTTTTTCCTCAGAATTTGACCGAGTTCCTCATCTAGTAAGTTCTGGTCGACTCCCTCTCCCAATATCGCAATGACACGTTTGCCTCGATTCTTGGCGAACAGCTGATGCGATGTCTGAAGAGGTACTTCTACTAATTTCAAGTCCACACTTAAGTGAAAAAAGCGGTAGAAAAGCTAAGTGGATCCCTACCTTCACTTGCAGCGTTTTCCATTCGCTTTCCAGGAAATTCTTCGTCAGTACAATGACTAGACACTGAGCGGCATCCATCTGCGAGATAAGTTCATCTGATATGGCATGGAGCCGAGAATTGTAGGCTGGGCCATCACGATGCAACAGACACAACGCATATTCTTCGTCTTCCAAGGGCCTTAAGCAAACAGAAATGATGAGTAACGTCGAATAGAACTCAGCTGTTGAGATTTATCCGATCAAAGGCACAGATCACGATAGTTTTGAGGTACCCTCTTCGAGTCAAAAAGGGAAGTATTGGTTGGGAATAGTGCATCGAAGGTGGAAGAAACGACGGAACTCGCCGATTCGGGTAAAATAAGGCTCTTCAAAGTTGTAAAAACTTCAAAGTACGAGATTACCATGACGGAAATGACATGGAAGGCGTATTTGGACGAGATTTCAGTTTTTACAAATGCGCAAAAAGCTGGCTACATCAAGCCGTCTGTACAAAACTGTCTTTCACTGTCGCTATGGGTCATGACAAGTTGTTTGAATTTCCTACATTGGTTCCCTAGGGATCGGTGCAGCCCCTAAAGTGCCAGTGAAATCCGTCCGAGGATACACACGGTACAATCTTTGAGCCTGAGAAAACACCCTGTTAGGCCGTTTTCTTAGTTGACATCGCCACGTACGGTATACGAAATCCACAGTTTTACCCTAGCGAGATATCTCATAAGCCATTTTTATTGTGAACTGTGTCTTTGAACTGTACACCCCTTAGTTTGATCCCCCCCCCCTTCTATCTTTCTGACAAAAAAAAACTATGACAAATGCAGTTGGGAAAAAGGTTTATTGTATTTTTTCTACTATTTTTACAACCACCGTTGCCATTCTTCTACTACTTTCTATTACCAAAACCAATTTATCTACCAACCAGGAAGGGAAGTGTATGTCTAACTAATTCTCAAGGAACGTTGAAATCGGATTATACTTACCGGCAGAGCTGTTCCAACACCATTTTCTCGTCTTTCTTCGAATAGCTCACAAAAGCATCAAAATTCAATAACGGAACAGGCAATGGAGAAGACCCCGGTGTTGACGAGCAATTTAGAGACGAAGACGCCTTGTATCTGTAAGACCAAAACGGATGTATTCTCTGAAGAGGTTTTTCGGCCACTTCAATTGCAGACAAAATCTAACCAACCTCCTTTGACTCATATCGTTATGAGCTTTCCTGACCAATGAAACACCAAGAAATGTCATCGCACAAAGCAGGAAAACACAGGAAGTCAGGAAAATCACTGTCAATATTGAATTTTGTGGTTCTTGCCCGAAAAATCCTGATGACACTGGTACACAGATAGTGCGGTTGTAATCACGGAGGAACTCTAAAATTCAGACCTTAGCACACGTCCTTTTGGGATATTTAACAAAAGAACCTACCATCCATAGTCATTGTAAAAATGTCGTTTCCTAGATTTGGTGGGTAAGCGGAAAGCACGGTGGTGTCGTTGTTCCGGAATGCTTCAGTGATGTTCTCTACACAGCGTACACGATCCATGTCTACAACTTTGGCACGATTCTGGTGAATCCATGAAGGAGCCGAGAATCGTGGGCTGCAATCACAACGGAACGCATTCCCTGACAACGATAATGACCGTACTCCAGATGTCATTAGCGGCTGTGACAGGTCACTGAGATCATTGTTGTGCAGAGTCATCTGAAAACAGAGAATTCAATGCTCAGCACTACAGCCTAGTGGCAAAAATAAGATAAGAATTTAAAAAATCAACCACTCAGTAGGTTGGAAAATTGCAATATTTCACGAAATCACACATCAAAGCATTTTCAATGAAAATGAAGGAAAACCAGCCTTATCTGGGAGATACTTGCTACGCTGTAGAAGCTCAATCGATTACAAATACGCAGCGTACTGCCTTTTGTGAAAAAATAGAGATCACCAGAAGTACAGGAACCTTTAACATCCAAAAGAATCTAACCCAGATGTAATGGATGCACAATTGATGTAGAAGTCAGACTCTGGACAAAAGTAGAACGTGGAGTTGGAAAACTGGAGAAACACGGAGGTAAATGACTTTCGCTGTTCACCAGTTAACTCGACAGTTGGGTGAGGTTTTTATAAATTCAATAAATGAACCACTGACCAACAAGGAAGAATAAAAAGAATGAGGCTACTTTTATATGCTCAGTATAAAATCATACTTGGGAATTTGAAAACTGAACTCACTGTAGTAAGAGCTGGGAGCTTCTCCATCAATCCTCGCTCGATCGTTTTCAAGCGATTTCCATTGAGGAAAAGGTGGGAAATAGCGGCACTCTTATGGAATTCATCTCCAGATAGCTGGACTATAGCGTTGTCTGATAGGTCAAGCAACTGAAAGTTTTCCGATGAGATTGAAAAAATGTAAAAGGATTAGGAGAGCACTCAAAGAAAAGGGGAGTGTAAGTAAAATAAAAGTTTGGCGGCAACCAACCTTGAGTTTTGGAAGGGTATTGAACGCTTTCGGTTGGATACCACGAATACCGGATGCGTTGATGTACAAAAGCTCAAGGCGGGGTCTACCAAGAAAGGAATGACTTCTTAGAACGGGTAACGAAAGTCCAGATAAGTACACATGGGTGGCTGAGATTGGCACCGCCGCTGGAGTGAAGACCTGTAAAGCCGGCTATAGGTGCTTATTTCAAAAACGCGAAAACACAGAGTGTCAATGAATAGCGTTTCAAGAACGACCCCGATGGATCCCTGGTTCTGATGTTTTCGTGAAATTGTTTCCGGGGAAACGCAAACCAAAACAAAATCTTCACGGACTGAAAAACACTTCATTGACCTACCTTCATCTCGGATTCAGTAAGATTCTCGCAGCGCACTACATTTGTCTCAAATAAAGCATCTCGGAAACATGCACATCCAGCTGGACAAACTGCTTTGCAGTCACAATTTCCGAATTGGCAGCAAACGCATTCGGGTTCGCAAACCTTCAAAAAATGCTTATTACCAGTAATAATGGGGCGGAACGGAGTGATGACGTTGAACTTTCAATGGGATCGAAGCGAAAGTGGAAGATGGAGACCTACTTGAGTGTAATTACAGAGAAGATCCTTTGTGTCCACGGCGTCTAACGCAATCACTTTGCTTGTTACAGGATGCATGCAAAGGGTTTCCGACATACCGAGGAGATTTACTTTCCTCTTAACCTAAATTAATTCAATGTTTGAGTTTTTTAGACGAAATAGTGAGCAATATAAGAGTTCATGAGAAATATTGTACAAACTCACCACCTCAGACTTTTTTATCCAGTGAAATTCACAGCTGCAACGCAGTGGATTGCCCTGTAGGCTCACATCAATGCTGTGCACTCCCTCTGCAACAACCGATTCTTCCGAAAGCTCTGCCAGATGATTATCTCTGAGATCCAAAGATCGCAATGCAGTTTTTGCTGCAAACGTTGCTGGAGCTACGTGTTGGATACGATTTGCGGATAAGTCCAACGTCTCGACAGTATCCGGAACCTGATCAGCTGATAGTTGCTCAATTCGATTTCCGCGCAACGACACTGTCCGGACCCTGAAGTTCAAAATGCTGACTTAGTTATCCGTCAACTATGCATCTTATTTATATAAATAATCAGTTTATTATCGTATGGGCGTAAAAGTGAACCGGGCAACTACAGAAACGACTTGGATGACCAAAAAGAACCCTCGAAAAATAGGAAAAAATAGGAAAACAGGAAAACAGTCAATGCACCAGGTTAAGAAGTTTCAAGAACTTGATAACTGAGTTGGGATGGGAACCAAATAATTTTTAAACTCATAAACCTTCCCCTACAGGAAATCAAATTCTAATAAAAGGGAGGCAAAGAGGAATTCGACACATCGTTGATAGAAGTCCTACTAATCATAAGTAAATTTTCAGATACAGGTGAGATACTTACTTGGATTTCATAGCCGCTCCCAGGAGAGTGATTACGTTGGAGTCCGCAATGAGATGATCCAGTCGGGGAGGAAGTTCGCTCCATTGTAGAAGCTCAAGGCGATTCCTGGACACATCCAGTCGCTTAACAGCTGATGCCTGTGGCAAAGCATCCGCCAAACTTGCTAAACAAAGTCATTATAAATACCTACGCCAAATAATTAGACCCCTTTCTCAGGACCTAACACTTACTTAGGCGATTTTCCGATAGGTCGACCCGTTTCAATAGCGGGCACTTTACCAGTGAATCATGATACAGGTGTGAGATGTGGTTATGTGACAGATTGAGAGAGATCAGATGTGCACAGTCCGAAAACACGTATGGGCTGATCTGAAACAACAAATCCCTTTTTCCCAGTTGCATTTCTGGCCAAGACGAACCTTGGTCTAATCGCGCTTCTGACCAGTTGCAACCTAATCAAATTTGCGTTTTTTCGCGCAAAAACTCACCGAAGACAACTCGTTATGGTTGAGGTCGATATTGTGGAGATGTGAAATTTTGTTGAAAACGAACTGAGGTAATTTCCTGTAAGAAAAACAATATCAGTCCCATGTCTGGAAGAATCTAAACTGTATATTTTCATTCTCTCCGTTTAATCCACCCGTTTTCCCCAGGGAACAAACGAAATTTCAAAAGTTATTGACAGATGCCATAAGCCTGCTAACGCCAGCGACATGTTGCATGACTGATTTATCTGAGACGAAAGAACGTTTTTACTATCAAAAAATAAACTCACTTAATCTTATTGTAACTGAGATCAATCCTCTTCAGCTTGAATAGACGGGCGATGGCAATTGGAACTTCCGTTAGACGGTTATGCGATAGATCAAGTTCACCTTCAAGAGGAGAATCTCACCGTAGATACTCAATTCTGTCGAAACTTTCACAGTTTTGATGTAATTCTTGAAAAAAAAAACTTAAATTTTTTAATCTTTCCCGAAGATGGGCTTGTGAATTCCGTCAAATTTGGGCGAACTCAGAGAGAAAATTAATAACGAGAAAACAGTGCGATACAGATTTTCTCATGAGTGAAACCCTTGAATTTGAAAGCTTTCCAAAAATTAAAAACCACCTCCTCTAAAGTTTGGCTCCTGTTTGGGTAGTACTTCCTTAACGGTCGCGCTCATTAGATAATAAGGATTAATCACCTTACTTATTCTAGAGGAAGGAAAGTAGAATTCACGAAGAACTTATACAATAGGAAAGCAGCTCCTCATGTTCTTCATAATTTGAAAGCATCATTAAAAATATGAATTGAACGCATCATTACCAATAGCTAAATCCGCAAACACAGCTGGTTCCAACAGCTCAATCGAATTATTCGCGAGTCCAAGAGATGATAATTCATGGAGCCCAGCAAATACGTCATCTCGAAGTCGTTCAAGTCGATTTGAGATCAAATTCAACTGAAATTACCTCCATTAGTTCTTTCATCACCTCACTGCACATTCAATGATCCGCCATGCAAACTCTGTCAGATGAGGGTGAAACCGTCAATCGAACGGCCATGTGTTTGTTCGTTGTCACTCAACACGGTGTGGTCAAGCGATTATGCAATGCTCTGTTATGAGGTTCGACGGACGGCCGCGAGGACAAAATGCAAACATTCCCATGAGAGCTGCGACGTACTTCAACTCCGTGTGCTTGAGAATTACTTGTAGTACAGCCTATGACCTTGTGGTTATTCATTACCCAACACTCCATCCCTTATGAGCACTCTAATAGAGGTGTCAGAATAATTTTCTCTTCTCCAACCTTCTCAATGACATATTTCGCGCTAATTACAGGTTTTCGCTGCAGGAGACTGGCAACTTGACCTGCACAGACTCAGTGTCCATTTCTATTGTACACACGCGATGAGCCGGGAACGAAACAATACCAGAACCTACTAAGAGTCAAGAAGGTCACATCTTCCCACAACTACGCAAAGAACAATGGCAAACAAATAAATTCGCGTGCCTGTAAATACACAAGTAAATATGTGGGTTCGCCATCATTTAGAGAATGGGTAGAGCTTTAATGGGGGTAAAGGAAGGACGCAAATTAGGCAGGTTCAGAGCGTACCCATCTCAAATCGGGGTCGACCTTGAAAGGAGTCTTCATTTGAGTCAATATACTCCCCTACGGGTCAGTTTCATACTATCCGAAGTTAGATGTAAATATCCAAAAACAGCTTGATCGGAACACTTGAAAGTATTTTCGTTTTCGAAAATCGGAAACCGAAAACAAATAAAGAACTTTTTGATCTTTCTAATGGGAAGTATGGGGGATGGGGTAGGAATGCTCGAGTTACCCGCTTATAAGGGTAATTAAGAACGTATGGGCTTAACATACCCGGAAACGACCTAATATGTTTAATGCACTGTTCAGGAGCCCCTCTACCTCACTTAAAAACCTTCCAATTTCGGTTTCTATCCCGAAATAAATGATATTGAAGGTCAGCATACTACAAGGACATTTGTAGCCTCTTCACGGTTCATAAGAAAACGAACGCATACCCAATCGACGCATTCATCTTGCCCTTAAACGGCAACTGTTCACTATTCACGCGAAGTACATTGTTGACACCGTCGCTCAAGGACAAACCGCACTCGAACCCCACGTAATATATGCAACTGACACCGAACCGCCCAGGTACACACTCACACCCACACTCGGATAAAAGGCCGTAAAGAATCCGCGAACAGTCCCTCATAAATGTGCGTGTGCGTAAACACTGAGAACACTCGGAAAAACAATCTGAACAACAAACCGTTTGAAGTCGAGTAAAATTCATCAGCTCGAACGGCTTCAAATCGGTGATCATGTTCTTTTCAAGGTGAATATGTACCATTGTTGCGGTTGAGTTTTGGAACAACCGTGAAGGGAACACCTTGATACGGTTGCCCGAGAAATCAACAAACTCCAGCATTTTTGAAACTGAAAAAGTAAAGGCATCAGCAGGTTTTATCTATAACCGCTGTAACTGAACCCCTTAATAAGTAGACTTACCAAGTACAGGTGAAGAGCTTTCATCAATGGAATTATGGGACATATTAAAAGATACAAGATGTTTTAGAGATGCCACTGACAGAGGAATAGCCGTCAACTGATTTGAAGCCAGATTAATATGAATTAGGGTTTCTGAAAAAGAAACGTTCAGGGACAAACAAAGAGAGTCAGTCATTCCACATGTAGTAATGGTTCCCTTGATAGCCGGTGAGTTCCTAAACTTTTTACAACAAAATTGTAGTCTTCAAAGCTACCTGGGAGGTTTTCAACATCCTCTAGGAAATTGTTGTTCAACTCCAGCTGCTGCAGTAGCGGACACTTCAGCAATGACTCTTTTTCTATTGAAGAGAGGTGATTATTCGACAGAGAAAGTTGCCGAACCGATGGCAGCACGGCTAGTTCAGATCCAAGTCTTTCCAGTCGATTGTGTGAGAAATCAACAATAATAAGCTGATTCGCAACACAAGAAGCATCGGTAAAGGGGAGATTTGAGATCCAATTCGATGATATGTTCAAGACCTGAAATATCACAGCTGATTGATTAATTTGGGGTCATTGTTAACAACCATAAGGGACATCATTTTAGTGTTGTGGTACACGATACTGAGAGCAGTTAGCTAATTAGTGACAGCGGTAGCGGTCCGATGAAAGCAAAGTAATGCGGTAATTAGCGATGCTATAGATCATCATGCTCGCATCAGCGGTCAGCATCCCGTGTTTACCGTCAGGAGTTCAGGCCAGAAGCCTCAAAACGCCAATCCGGGTGTGTCAAACGATGCGAGCTAATGCTAATCTCCACCTGCTCCATTATCGACATGATCTGGATGCAACGTCAAGGTAGGGATTGTCAATCTTAAGATGCTTTTCTGTCATGGATCGGTTGCCATAGCGAGCTGAAACTTCTCCTTCTAGGACCAGCCGTTGTCAGTAGGACAAATCGTTTTCCTGCTGCAGCTGCTCCAGCTCATAAGAGGATATACGCTATTCCACAGCAAAACCTCATACCAATAAAATCGCCAATCTACGGGAAATCTGACCCACCGACAAAAAACGGTCTCGTTGTGTCACTGATCCATCATTCTAGATCTGTCTACTCTGCATATCATTAGAATCTCCCCTGTGGCTATAAGCTGACGCAGATTGTCGAGCCACCTGCTGATCTAACGTGTACGCCCGAAATCTCGGACATTTCATGATTCATCATGGCTACGGGGAACCAGATGGCGGCCCCCCCGGCATATTGTATAAGCACAAAATGAAGTGATCCACGCGGCTAATAAACAGCATAATTACGTATCGATTGTGCACCACTCAAACAAAGATGAATACGAAATGTCAGCTGTCAGCGACAACAACTTACAAGTAACTAGAAATCGAGAGAAAACCTTTTATAAAGGAAGTAAACTTGTGACAGACATACCTGCAGATTTTTCAGGTTGCAAAGCAGCTTTTCTGGCAGATGGATTAAGTGTGAACTAGTAATACTGAGTTTTTCCAACCGTTTCAGTGGCTCCAGCGTCACATCTCGTATCACGAACGCCTTGTCTATGAAGCCCATCTGGAAGAATTGGTATTTTTCAACAGAAATGCCCAGAGATCCCGAAGCAGAACCTTACCTCATGGAGATGCAACGACCTCAAATTGGTCAATGGGGATAGCAGAGCAGCCGAAAGTTCGCTTGATCGGCATGCCTGAAAAAAATAGACATTGATACAGCTCATCAAGGGCTTTACCATGTGTCATGCCTTCCCCAGACGTTGCCACATAATTGTTCTCGAGACAGGATTGAGACGCTAATAACGCGGTAAAAACGCTGCTCTTAAGCTGTCACGTCCTAGGCAATATTCACCAAGGGACCGGATCTCAATCTTACTGATCTTATAATGACAGCACGTCACGGAAAACAGCTAGACTCAAGCCAGGGCAAGTAGAGAGCGCTTTTTGCTCTACCAGTTTCAATACTTTTCTCAATTTCACTTTTTGCTCTTCGGAAAGTTGACGAACAAGAAATTTCGGCCCTTCAGCTGTTCTTATGGTTCACCCCATACAACTTCTTTAAAAAGGGTAATCTCTCTAAAATGACTGGTAGTGAATGCAACGTCACCGGATCGTCCAGAATCTCCGAAAGGCAACATGAACCTCCAATAAACAAGTTGTTTATGGTGTTCATTTAGCTTCATGGACATATTTTTTGCTGAGGATACTCGCACATCTCACATTTCAATTTCGATTTGAGCCATCCTTACTTTCTCTTACTGATCTCTTTTACAAGGAAATGATCAATTTCATAAAAATTAGAGTTGAGCATGCATTGTAGTATACTTCAAGAGATATATTACCATCAATAGGGCCCTGCTGGCCAGACCATTTCGCGCAATTTACAAACTAAAGGACATGAATGGGTTGTAAAATGCGCATAGTCTGCCAGAACCACGACAACAGGGGAGTGTGGATGTGATTTACGGCGCTGGAAGACGGTCAGCACATGCGAGCAAAATAGGTATCCGTACTATTCCCAGCCATTCGTCAAATAATTGGCACCTTAAATATTGGGATATCCAAATTTTGCGAAAAAACCTCGTATCCACGAAAACCAAGCACCGGAGCCTGCACATGATCCTTATGAGGGGGATTTTCATCAAAACGGTCAAACCGGGTCCTATACGCAAATACAGGATGTCATGTGTTCCGAGTTCGAGTGGTGGCACACGGCCTCCATACAAAACGGTAATCCTGTATTGTGTAGACCAAATGGTCTGTTCCCACCTCGACCGATACGATTGCGCAACAAGATGCCTATCTCATCCCCTACATATGCTCGGACATCGTAAAACGAATTGTGGCCAAATAATATAATTGTTCGCCTTCAAATTATAGCCATAATCGGGCATCAATCCGTATATAATCCCTATGAAAAGAACGAATTGAAACGATTGAAAAATGAATATAATTGGATACCTCAATGGACAGATGTTGCAAGCCTCCGACAGCGTGGAATAAACCATCGGGTAACGAAAAACTGTCTTCACAAACGATTTGAATAGATCGCATAGAAGATGAATTTGAAAAATAAAAGTCGGATGGTATTGAAGACCATCGGCACAAATAGGAGAATGAGGATTCTATTAATGGATCCGGGAGACAATCACAACTGAAAAAAAATGCCGTGAAATTCTAGTACAGGAAAAAAGATTAAGAAAGAATTAGGCTCACAAAGACCACAGGTTTTCAAATGTACTAATTATTTCAGGGAAAAATCTTCCCAGAATGGGTGTGTGTCAAGTCGTGCGTCCGAGGGTGCGCGCGGCAAATTGCGCGGCGAAGTTCGTGGCGAATTTGGACGACTCCGGCGCCTATCATTGGGGCCCAAATCTGAAGTAAGGTAGATTAGTAAGGTCAGCTGATCCTACTATTATACTGCACTTCGAAATTGGGCCCAAATAATAGGCGCTAAAGTGGTCAGAATAGGTATGGGCTTCGCCGCGCAATTTGCCGTGCGCACCCTCGGACGCACGACTTGACCGTCCCCCTCCCAGAATTGTGCAAAAAAAACTTTTCTAATAACCCAATCCGAGCTTTGAATGGCTCTAAGCCCTGAAAAGAAATTGACTACCCATTCTGAATGGTATTGCTTTTAGTCTCATTTCAGGACGGCCAATCAAGAAGACTTGGTCCTGTGAAGATTTTGTCAAAAACTGTAGCTGAAAAGAAGGATTGTGAAAAAAACGAACCTGTTGGGACAGTTTTGAAAGGATTCTGTTAGTAGAGCTATACCAAGTATTCCAGCTATGCTTAACCACATAATGTTATACTATTAGTCGCATTTATTGGTTCTGAAAATCGGATATTTGACAAATATTCTATCCTACTAACCGAGAAAATATAGCGAGTAAGTAACGACGACAAAATCACGATGAGACGAATGTGACGAATGTGTGACGATAATAGCACAAAGGAGTGCGAGATTCTGCCGTTGGCAACCCATCAGGGTCTATTGAGAGGGTGTGGGAGAAATCACTTAATAAGAACGATAGACACTTAGGCGTTACAAAAGGTAATGGGTCAAGTGAAGCTTTTGATGAACCGACGATGAGCCATCGACAGAACATCAGTAGATGAGAGAACGCACATACTTCCAGTAATCTTATGGAATTTCTATCACAAGCCGCTCTTCCTCACGTGATTACTATTTACTGGCTACGGCAGTTTCTTTATATCGAAACTAAGGCCCAAGGAAAGCATACACCTTATAATGGCAACAAAATCAGCAAGGATATATTAGTCAAAAGAGCTCTGAAAGCCGCCTTGGACCCAGAAAAAGCCAAATAATAGATGAATTATAGTTCCAAAAATAGAGTTATCCAAGTAGAAATACGGAATGTTGTAAAAAACGTTTTTATATCGATTTCAGAGGTAATTACAACAAAACTGTGCTGTAAACGTTACCATAACAACTAACGCTAGAGGATGAACTAATGAGAGAGTAAAACGATTATCTATTCAGTCTATTATTACCGAAATACTATCTCAACATATACAGCTTCTCGAAAACTCTCTTTCAAAGCAAATACCCCAACTTCAGATAGTCTTAATATCAGCACCCACATAACTCACCCGAAACCCCAAAAAACTCATCTTAAAGATACCCACAGTATCCCCTGGGGTGAGAGTCTCGAAGGAGACATTAAAACAAGCTGAAATATGCTATTGGAAAGCAATAAAGGATTCCAGTAATTCGAAAATGATGACTTGAACAAGAAAAAGGTCATTGTACTTGTCATTTTTCAAAGACACATGTTGCATACTGACTACGGACAGAGCCAATAGACCTTTGGGTAATTAATTAGCTCCAAAAGTACAAGCTCGTGTCTATAGGCAATATTCTGAGCCGATAAAAATTAAGGACATCCGTAGATGATGGAACGAAATATGCGCATTATAATGTCCAATATACCCAAAAGTTCCATCAATGAGGAGAATTTCAGTTTTTCAATTTTTACATCGACTTGGGACCCTGGGGCCCGCACTTCGGACCTTATGACGTGGTTACGAGGTTATAGAACAAGGCAAGGGTCATAACGTTTCAAGTAGGGAATTAGGGTAGATGTAAATTTTACAAAATGTTACTGTATGGATATAAACAACAATCGATGATGACGATGTAGGAATCGAAAATCTATTTTTAAACCGCTATTCATGGATGTTTAGGGCAATTCTTATCGGAGAGAACCTCACAACTTAAGAAAAAGAACTAAGTTGAGTACAAAAGCGAAAAAGTTCAAATAATCTATTTTCACAGACAAATCAGAAAGGCCTTGCAGCGACCCAGGCATTTTTTACAAAAAGCTATAAAACAACTTACTATAAAAGGACTTTTTTGCTGAAAATTATCAAAAAACCCGGCCAGGGAACGGAAGCTGACAAAGCATGCCTCGTACGGGGACGGTTAGACAGAGATTAGTGTTCGATAAGCAACGAATGATGTGATATTTGATACACGATGAGCAAATACAACTGCCTAGTACTGTCAAGAACACACTTGTATCGAACTGATTGACGTACTATACAAATAATGATAAGTATTTCTGTAAATAAAACAAAGAAGACGCTGCACCTTATAGAAGGAAAACATCAATAAATGAAATCAAAAGTCACAGTCAAAAGGCAAAAAAAAAATTGAAGAAATATCACTTTGTACTTTGGCACCTAAGAAATCGCCCATTTGAGGAATTACAATCACCTTTTTCACATAAAAAATATTTATTTAGCTACGAACCAACCATAAAATATTCGCTTACCAAAATAAACAGGTCTATGAACAACTTTGAAAAGCAGATAACTTCCCTTTGAGGTAAATATTTGAAATTCCTGGAAAAAACCGCTACTTACTTCGTAACAACTACTTAGTTGTCAGTCTAACTAGAAGAGGAACATCCCCCATTTAACAAGTAACACAACAAAAGGACAAAACTTTTACGAGTATTGCTGATTCTAGCGTTGAAGCTCACATTTTAATAAAAAATGACCTGCCCTTTTGGCCACAACTACCCCTTTCCCTCATGAATTTGGAAAAATGAGCCTCACGCGAGAGGGGATGGGTGTAGACTACTCGGAAGTACATAGTATTTGTACTAGTACTTGAGCGTGAATAAGCGTATTTGCATACAAAACAGCTCCTATATATTCTGACCACCAACTACGGGGGGATTTCCACGCATAAACCCTCGAGATTGACCCCACATGGGAGTTAATCCCAAAGCAACCTTGAGGGGTAATGCAAATCAGAACGAAGACTATCTCAAATGGCCACATGAATATTGTTATAATTGCAGAGTATAAATGAAAATGGGAGGGGGGCTATCGATGATGCACCCACCCACAACATGTGGGCGACAGCCGGTAAAGAATTCGGTAACCATACAATTATCGTAGAGCTATGGCGAACGGCGAGTTCGCACTTCCATGAGGGGCGTGGCCCAGAGAGAGGGAGGCGGTCTACCCACCCATCCTATCGGGTGCATGGCCTCCTAGGTGTGTCACCCATCAGCAGCAGCAGCATGGCCTAGGTGACCGAGGAATACATGCGTAATGACCTTTGTAGGAATGACCTGTTCATCAGTAATGGGCAATAGCACTCATTAGTGTAAAATAAATGGGTAAAATACAAAGTAATGGGTGTTTATTGAATGCCGAGTGGCTGCCGTAAACATCAACAAGCGCCCACAATTTTTACTTCAAAAACTTATTTTGTACAATGTGCACAGCTGTAATCTGGAAGCATTGGAACATTTGGGTGTAAGTGGATGAAATCAAAGAAAGAAAATTCAGAACAGGAACTTTGTTCCTACAGTGACTCGAGCGGTAAACTAAAATGCAAAGACCGCACAACCTTACACACAACATATTTCTTTTCATGGCATAACCTTAGTTGAATATGGATTTCCTCAGCCCCTTACAGATACGACGCATTGGAAGAGGGCCTGGAGCAAGGAAACTTCTTTAATTGAAGTCCGTAACCCACGGGACCACATGTTAGGTCCTGCAGCAGGATTACTGTAGGAGGTAGGTTCCCGTGTTAATTTCCATTTCTGTGAAGGCATTGGTAGGCGTGTGTCATTTTTATTTCAATTCTCTCTCTGCGTAGTGCGTAAGGCTTGAACTTGGGTCCTTGGGAGCGTTCAAATGTGACCAGCCAAACCGGCTGCCAACAAAAATATTAAACCTGGCCGAATGTAGCTTTCGTGTGTCCCTTGGAGATGCCTTTATTTGAAGTCAGTTCGCTTAACTCATGAGAGTGGCTGATGTCAATCTGTCTAGGAATTCCGAAAACAAAGGTGTGATATAGTCAAGAATAAGTTCAATCCATGGAACCTCTATCTAAGGCTCTGGCATGAAGAATATCTGTAGAAAGCGTCGCTTTCTGAAGGAATAATCGAACTCTGAATTGCTCAAGATCATACAGAACTTATAGCTGATTTTGCTTTAAAAAATTAGTATAGCTGAGCGGTTTAAAAGCAGGGAATGACGTGTCTCCCAATTGTGAGAAATATCTAGGTGACCCATGTCATGCATGGTGATTCTGGGCTAACTTGCTATTCAAACCTACATTTCTCCTTAACAAGGCTCGTTTCGGTCCAGCTGTAACAGCCCCCTTATAACTATAACTGTCATTATTATAATCAATCACAACTGACAAGCCAAGAGGTAGAGGTACTACAATTACTGCCCACCGTGAATTGATAAACAAGGAAATGTTTACTGATAAACTTACTATACTGGGTATAAAGCGGGATTTTACTGAGTATACGCGGGCAGGTGGGTCTTAACACGAATGCCTTCGGGGAAGTAGCGGCTCCTACAGCGAACCGCCAAAAACTTGTATGGCTCATCTAGAGGCGGCCCCAATTCCTCTCAAATGAAGCGCGATAGAAGTCGTTTGTATACGACTGAATTGGTTTATTACTCGGCAATTTAATGGGTATCTATGAAAACGGTTATAATCCAAATTAATGAGGCATCGTTCGTTTGATAAGCACTAAAGCGGCTGGTTGAGTAGCCGTAACCTCGATTCATTGTGACTGCGCCATAAATATTGTGAGGCAAACAGTTGTAAAGAAGAATGATATGATGATAAGGGGGCAAACACACTGACCCTCCTGAATCGCCTGCATCACTAGAAAGGTCTACTGAGTTTTTGGGGTAGTTATCAAAAATACCAAGAAGGGAAGAAGGCTCTGTAGTAAAAACCGGAAAATGTTGAGATCTGAAGGAGAAAAAAGAACAAAAATCCATCACGGTAACTGTGATAGCTAGAACCACAGAGAAAAGGTGGTCCTATTCGAAAAAAGGGAAGGCGAAGAATGGTTCTCAGATTTTACCGTAACCTGCAGTTAGTTCCTACTGCGATGCAATTTTTTTTTCAAAGTTATCTTACGAGTGGCAGTACTTTAAAAAAAATGGTAACACCTAAATAAAATAACAATAGCACAACAATAACAATAGATTACGGTGGGAATTTCAAGTTGTGTTTGATCCTCGAAATCTAAAGGTGTGACGAAAGAAGCGGATCAGGGGAACTGAGCGTTGCAGTCGCGGCGCGTTCACTGCGGAAACGGAAGGCGTCGTGATAGTATGTCCGCAACAGCACGACAACGGTTAATGCGACGAATAATTTTTTTCATTTTTTCAAAATTTTTGCCAATTTTTGATTTAGAATAATTTCTCTTCAATGAAGGAGTTGATAATCTTCTCTTGCTAATGCTTCTTTTGCGGACTGTTTCTTTAAAATTAGGTCAAAAAGACGGCCTTTTACGAAATTACAACCTACATTTCTTTTTTTTTTGTCTACCTTGCGATCGCTATAATCTGAACCCAGTTATTTACGGTCCAGGCAAAAATGCCATTATAATTACTTAGTATTCTACTAGAATATAGTGAGATCCCCAGGAATCCCTTAAGTACGAAAAGATATTAGGTCGTGAAGAAAGTTCTTGCGTTTTTGCGCCTCAAAATTTAAATGTACATATCTCGGCTTAAACAAAACTTCATCAATCGAAATAACAACCACTACTATCGACACACTTTTGCTAACGAGGAATAAATTAGCTTATCCCATTCGCATAAAAGTCCGGAGATCTAGAGGCGATGAAATCGTCGAATGATGCGGCAGCATCATGTTGGGTTTTGAAGCATTTCTCCTTGAGAAAGCCGTCGAGATGTTTAAGGAAATGGTATTCCGTGAGGGCAAGGTCTGGGGAATTTGGTGGATGCGGGAGAGTTTCATAGCTTATCTCCATCAATTTTTTCAGGTTAAGTTGTGCGACGTGGGGCTGAGCGTTGTCGCAGAGTAGAATTGGCCCCTTAATATTCACTGGTGCCGGGCTCATGAGCTTGAGTTTTCGATGCCTTTCGTCAATTTCTTGACAATACTTCTCGGCTGATCCGGATCCATGGAGTTGTGGTGGATCAGCTCGGCTGCAGACCACCAAACCAGCACCATGACCTTCTTTCCATGCTGCTTCGGCTTGGGAAAATGTTGTGGGGCTTGATCCTCGTCCAGCCACTGGCCTGTTCGTCACAGTTGTTGCACAGAATACACTTCTCATCATCACAATACGGTCTAAAAATGGATCGTTCCTGTTGCGCAGAAGCAAGGCGGAGGCGAGCTCGAAGCGAAGGTCCCTCTGGTGCTGGGTCAACTCATGCGGCACCCACATATCAAGCTTCTTCGACTTCCGGATCTCCTGAATGTGGGTGCCAACCGTCCTGCTAGAAACATTCAATCTCGAGCCGATATCCCTCAGCGTTGTACGTGGATTCTCTTCCACTAACGCTCTCAATTGTT
Organism: Haemonchus contortus; assembly: GCA_000469685.2. Classification (NCBI taxonomy): domain Eukaryota; kingdom Metazoa; phylum Nematoda; class Chromadorea; order Rhabditida; family Trichostrongylidae; genus Haemonchus; species Haemonchus contortus. The sequence goes on along the minus strand of LS997562.1, from coordinate 20,366,330 downwards.
CGTTGTTAACGGCCGATGGCCGCCCACTACGCTCATCATCTCCCAAGCTCTCATCGCCGGTACGGAATTTTTCAAACCACCACTGTGCTGTATGTTTTTTCGTCGTACCTAGACTAAGGGCATCGTTGATATCCCGAGCCGTTTCCGTCGCTCTCCTGCCCAATTTGAATTTTGAAAGAAAAATCGTGCGGATCTGTCGTTTGTCCATGCTGATTTCGACCCTCTAAAAAACCCCAGGAATCACTTCAGGGCAAAACCGGTTGGATATTTGGATAGAGCAAGAAATGCGCTTCAGAATGGTATAAAAATTGCAAAAAATTTAATAGCAAATAGCACCGCGGCGAGCATTTGAAAATCGGGCGTCAAAAAACGCAAGAACTTTCTTCACGACCTAATAGTTACTGTAGGCTCGATTCATCGAAAATTACTATTCAGAGTATAAACGGCCCGTCAAACAGAGTAGCAATAGTTTCTGAGTAAAAAAGGCTATCCCGGAAAAGTGTAGATGTCCTATTCAGAAGTCGTCAGAGTTAGCCTGAAAGAATACCCACATGAAGGCAAAAAGTAATCTCCTCTTCAAAACCAACTTAAATTGTTGATACTTCCCATGGGAATGAGTTCTCACAAAAGCTTAGATGGTCCCAGACGGAAAAGAAAAACGCCGACCATGTACCCATCAAATTCGTACTTGTTGTTAGCAATGAAGCATTGCGAAACGAGGTAAAACGGACAAAATCGAAGCCATTAAAAAGGATCTCATGTGTGTGATTTATCGTTTTCAATGTGGGCCAAGATGGGATGGGGTGAAGCCGAGGCGGCAATCGCTATGACATCGCCCCAAGTGCGGCCCACGTACCATCCATCTATCATCATCGTGTATGACATCGTGTAAAATGGGCGGAGCCCGTTATACACGTTGTCCCTATGGGGAAATAGGTTTCCCGAACACGATTTACGCAACACTGATATGTTGGCAATTATGTGAGATTAGATGGAGTGATTAGGTTCAATGTGCAAAGCGACGTACCTTTCTGTTTAAATCGGATAATCATCGGTTGCACTTAGTCAGCGGCGGTTATCCCGAAGGAATTGGTTGTGGGAGTAATGGATTCCATGTCGAAATGAATTCGATTCTCTGTACTTCTTTCTACATACCCACGTAAAAAAGGACGAGTTTTTCAGAGCCAATCGCTCTCCCAGGGATAAGCCGTGCATCCTTCATAAGAGCCATTGGTCTCAAGGATACCGAATTACGGGAGGGACTAGGTTCCGTCGAGGCTACGGGCAGATTTGCTGGAGGAAACAGAACAGAAAGACCTGGACATTTCAGGGCCTTGAGACAGACTCTGTAAGGAGCCTTCTGGGATGCGCCGTGCATCCCACACGGTGGTGGTTGATATCGCAAGCACCAACAGGAAGAGCTGTCTAAGATTCCGTCGATGTATGTCAGGGTCTTGAGATAGCCTTTGTAAGGAGATAGTAAGGATACGGTAGCTGATGACCGGCGTAATTTCTAGCTATGTTGTCAGTTCTATCAGTAAGTTGTGAGTGATAAGGCCGGTCGGTAGGGGGTGAATCGCAATCGCATGTTAACTGACAAGCGTACCTTGGTGGCGACAGACAGTAAGGACGAGTAGTCACATAGTTTTTTACGTACACGGAGGATAATTCGTGTACTATTCGTTTCAGGACCAGACAGAAAAAAAGGAGCCATGTGCCACCATGTAGCCGAAAAGTGTTGGCAGGTTTGATGAGCGGATTAAACGCTGTCGTGCGAACAAAAGCGTCAAGGAGCGGCAACCAGACAGGACACATGGGCGCTCACATGGGAAAAGGACCCCGCATGATGTATGTATAGGGACTGAAAAGCCGTTTGATGGGATAAAGTAATAGGCTGATGATGAAGTCGTATTAGTTACGTCCGTGAAAATAGACGGAAGATAATAATCACTTAGAGTAGGTAATTGCTAGTCTCATCATTGCTGTCAGACGAGGGACGAGACAGAGCGTAGTACAGTGAGACCATAATTATCGTTTAAAAATAGAAGAAATAGATTACGGTATATAAATTCAACCTTATCGTAGGAGCATGCAATCGAAACGTACTATTTAGAAGAGAGCAGAATGCACGGCGTATCTGGAGGCTTCTCCCAAAGTTCTGTGCTACTTGAACCATTATGTGGTCCGCAAAGCATTGAAAAGGGCGACGAACACAATAAGCATTCGGTGGGTCCCGTAAAGAAACTGTAGAACATCTATAGAGATACAGTATCCAAAAACATACCGTATACTGATGGATCGATAGGGTTAACCATGTTCCTAGGCCCTGTTGTGGCCACTATCCTTTCTCACTATTTCACACCATCCAAAACTACATCCGTCATCAAAAAATGTGATAATGTGTGATCCCACAGTATTACTGATTCACACCAAGGTGATAATTGGTAATAGGGTGCTTACTGTAAAACATCGTGAAAACCATCAGAAGCAAGAGCTAATTGGTTTTGTTGTGCACGGGCCAAGTGAGAATATCCAAGGGGTTTTAAAATGGTGACAACAAGCAATAACTAATGGGAACGAGACCCCTGGATGTTTGGATATAGTTGTATGGGAGAATATGGAATCGTCTCCCGCAGAACCTTGGAAACGTAAGGTCTGGGAAAATGACCGAGCTACCTCTACTGGATTCAAATGAAGCGGCTACTGAGCCAATTGCCGAAGCAAGGAACTTTCAAAGAAACCTTACGAAGCTTGATTCCCTGCCATATTTTTTATTTAGTCATTTATTTACTTATTTTTATGTGCCTATTTATCTATTTATTCATTCGTATGTTTATTTTTTTACACCATGTTGTCAGCCCCGGTTCAAGCGAGAATGAGATGTATCAAACGACACCGCCAGAGGTGTGAATAGAAACCCGTTCAGGTCACCCAAGTCTCCCATCTTTGCAAATAGGAAGTATCCCGATGGAATTCGTAACATTTCGGCATCTGGGCATCTCGATCCTTTCTACCCTTCCGACTAAGCCGGCATCTAGGAAAAAGTTGTCCATAAATTCCTATTGCCTGACTAGGATGACTCTGAATCGGCTTGGAAGCCTCGTTCTTCCTTTTTTCCCAGAGTCATTCTCTATGGTCATTATTTCTTTCTCTAAAGCAGAATCTTCCGAAAGATTAGGTAGAAATAATGACTATGGAGAATGACTCGAGTAATTAGTCATCAGCACAAGGGCTAAATGGCCATGGTAGAAGAATGCCCATATCCAATGGAGTACGACACTTCCCAGATGCCACGACATCGTTGCGCAATCCGTCACACTACAAAACATCCGGGCCCCCATGGTTACGATCTCATCTCAGTTAAGGACTACAAGAGGACCCTTATGAGATACCCTGGCCACAAATAAGGGATAACTATCCCAAGTATGAATGAGTACTTTTGGGAGAATTTAAAACGCGCCAAGCACGTTTGCGAATGAAAAACGAAGGATGACGAATAGTCTGAAACCCTGAGCGGTGACAGATGGGAATTCCCCCGATTTCAATACGATTTTATGAAGTGCTCGTTGACATTATCTGGAGCACCCATCTGGGGTCTGTGCAGTCATGGTAATTTCTAGCAAGGCCCAGGAATCAAACGCTACTGGTAAGGCTCTCCCTGATTAATGATGTTACAGCCTCTTCAAAGAAAGAAGCATTCATTGAAGGAAGAGGACTATCACAAGAATGATTGAATGCTTTCATCCTGAGCCCTGAACGGTACCGAAAAGTGGATCATAGTTAGTTTCGTTGACTTAACTTCCGATTTAATAAAGTTGTAATGGGACCTAATGACCTATTGACGACGGAGCTCAAACGAAAGACCGATTCGCTGATATGAAGTAGCTGGAAGGGTACAAGTAGCCACAGAGATAGAAATTCAACATTAATAATCAAAAATCAAGAAATGAAAGCTATGTAGGGTACATATTATATGCTTATCACTAATTTTTTTGAAAATTGAGGGGCTGGAGGTACTTTAAATCATCCCTGACCCCTAATTTGTCGTTGACGTTACGAAAGTTGTGGTTTGGAATTGAAAAAATCGAAAGCGGAGCCTTCTCTTCCCACTAGGACTCCTGGAAAGACGGAATGTCCGTCTCAGTTTTTGGGCTACAACCTAGAAAAGCAGTGATTAGAACGAAGCGTTCGAGAAGGACGACAGGATACAGTATTCTGTTCTTTTCCCTTTAGGATCGCAGTTCAATCAGGATTTTGTAAGTTTGCCAGTACAGCCCACAACGTAAAGAACCTGTGATTCTGGGCTGTCCTGATTTAGAAAAGGTCATTCCATGAGAAGAAGCTGGGGGACCAAACTATCAACCTTTATCGAAAATTACAAGACGCTACAGTAGTCTCTTAAGTTACCAGGACATGATTTTTCTTCTCATATTAAAAGAGTAAAAGAACAGAAGTCAAGATGGAAAGGGCAATTAGTTCATAGTGGATAGCTGGCGGAAGATGAAGTAGGATCAACTGTCTGGGTGGCACACTGCAACAGCTGTTCCGCCTCTCCCATAAAAGTTTTTAAGAGCTACCATTTCTCTTTGGGAGATACACTTGGGTGACAGATGTGTCTGAAGAGCATTTTTACAGCTTAAATGCTCGTTAGGTAAATAGGCTACAGCTTTAAAAATCTTTGTTGAGCGATCAGAGTCACCGTCAACGTATCTCTTCAAAATGATACTGGCCCAGGCTGTAGGGCAGCTTTTCCGCTACTTCTTCGACAGGGTATCTTCCCAGAAGGGCCCCATAAAGGTAGGCCCATATGAGCTAGCGAGAAGGATTATCTTAAAAGAGTAATCAACCAAAGTCATTGCTGCGAATTTGGCGAGAAAAAGGAGTTTTTGGCGAATTCGGATGATTACCTACTAGTAGTCCTAGCAAAATTAGTAATTTCCCTGCAGAAAGGGAGCCTTCATCAACATCATCATAACAGCGGTCAATAAGCAATAACATGTGGAGAGGGACTGACGATTAATTAACGTCCCCTCTACGCCATTCTCTCGTCCTTACCCCCCACCATCTTGTCCGTATAGTCCCTATAAGCAGCCATTGGTGGGTGGAATGACTAACGTCGGGTCAACGTTCGGTAGTTTATACGACAGACAATGGAATAAACATTTCGTGAACGGATCCTGTCGAGGACAAAGTAAACAAAGAGATCTCACTAATAGGAAAAAAACGGCCAAGTCATTACTGGCGTGAGAAAAACCCGTGATGAACGTCGCATAGGCGGAGGCAGTACCTCACCGGGCAGCCGGCAGCCAATCATTCAAGCGAATAGTCGAATAATTCGAATTATTCAGTAATTAGACGGATATGTTGCAAAGTGTGTAGTGGGAAGGAAGTCATTGATTCGGATGACTTATCATTTCCTGTATGGAGGAGGTGGGAAAGATAGAAAAAGCTCTGGACGGGAAGGAATAAGAAAAAGTGGATCAGGGGGCGTGAAAAGATGGAAAAAGAACTATAATATAAACTCCGGGCGCTATAAACAATCGTTCAGGAGAAACTGAGCTACCACACCAGCCGTTGAAGGTGCCATGCCCACCATATTCGATGGATTCAATCTGTAGAGAAATCCGTGAAGTAAAGGACAAAGTCATCGGCTTCGATCAACCCCGTTTTGCGATGTGCCCCGAACTCGAACTCCATTCGGAATCGTAGTGGCTTATACAAAGACCTTCCACAATGATTTGCGGTAGCGAGCCTATCTACAAATCAGCAACTTTCTCCTCTCAAACATGTCTGGTAACAATCAAACTACTCGGACAGGTAGAGAGCTTGTTGGGCGATTGTCGATCCGAGGATGTTTCTTTCCCTGGGCCAAGCGGTGTGATAGTGCACCATTTCCACAGCACCACCTTCACCCTACAAGAATTCCTAGAAGGAAAACGTGTGGCCCGGGCAGAATGCGTTAAGTTGGTCGTCTTCGCGAGCGGTTGCGTAGCAGCTTGTCCGAATGCAACGGTGCCAATCGATATGCATTCGATATTCGGTGAAATTTCGATATCACAGAACTCTCACTACAGGCCGGAGCGGACCGCTTTGAGAAATCCATGTAGTAATGAAGCGAACTACGTATTGATGAAATATAAACTAATTGACGTCTTCTTCGATCATAGCCAATGAAGGAAAACCCAAACTGTCCGCTCACGACAGCCCCCCCCCTCCTGCTTGAGGAGATACGCCATGAATCCGACCTCTTCCCACTTTTGCGGAACTCTTCAGTCTAAGGTGGATACGAGGTTTTGTTGAATGATTCAACAGATCAGATAACCTCGAATTTGTGCCCCTACTTCGCAAAAGACCCGAAGTCACTGAGCTATTACGTAACAGGAGGGATAACTGGCCGTGCGGGTTCTCCATTTGGTGAATCGAGGTAGGCGACGCCGTTGGGCTTAGTGACATCGTAGCCGGGCCTTGTATATGTAGTATGAGGGCAACCATAAAAAATAGTTAACCATGTAAATAGGGCCCCACAAAAAAACCCCAAAAAAAGTGCATTCTCGAAGGACTACGATCGCTCGTGAACTTTTATTGACAATATCAATGAATGGTTCACGAAAACGCAGAAAAACGTAATTCGATGAGTAATCTGACTACTGCGTAGATGTAATTGAGCGGAAAATATCTGAGTAATATGTGGGCAGTACTTATGAAAGAACACGAAGGAGCGAAATAGATGGCTGTGCAGGTGAGTGGTAAGAAGGAAGCGGGCACACGAACCGGTTCTGCCCACGCCAACACAGTCGCCAGTCATCGTCAACGCTCTACGCAAAATTGAAATATGGCCGGAAAATCCAGAAAAGGGCGTCTTAGATATGAGACACGGAAGTGGGGATAGACCAGTTAGGCTATGGACTATGGAGTGGTGATAGAGATGCGGGGGGTGTGATATAGAGCTGGTGGAAGGCCAGGAATCTGGAATCAGGTAGTGGAAGAAGTCTGTGGCACGCAATCTTGCAGACTTTTTTAAGACCTTAAACTTACCTGACTCTCACGGTATATCGACAGCATTCGGATGAAAAGCTGATGATATCCGTACCCATATCAGACGCTTCTTTCACGACTAGGGAGATTTCAGAAGGCTCCTCAGGCCAGGATACATGGGCATAGAAATCCCCCATGACCCCGCTATCACATTCGCATGCCTTCGGGTACCTAGCAGGGAACGCACAGATTCGCCCTCTCCCTAGACGTAATGGATTACTGGATTTCATCAACAAAGGAGTCTAGCCAGGTTAATCAAGTGGGAGCACCCGCCCGAACAAGCCTGAAGGGCAGATCCCCATGTGATGCCAATGTTGTCCTATACTGCGATGACATACTTTTTGAATTACCTCTATAGAAGCTGTAGGGCTAAAGGACAGACTGCCACATGTCCCCATTGATGCCCTTTACCCCTTTACTGACACAGACTTCGAATAACTTTGAGAGTCGCTGATAAGTGTGGTCTGGCGTGGCTCGATGGACCCAGGGGTTACTCCGGCACCCTGAACGATCGGAATATCCCCAGAAAGAGATTCATTCAGTTCCCGGTAGAACTTCTGCTGCGGTGGAGGGGCCAGGGTCGAAATGGCTGAGCACTGGACTGGTGGTGGTGATGAAAAGCGATGAATACTGGGGGCAGCGTAGAAAGCGTAATGCAACTCGTGGTCGTTTCATTTCATTTGCACGTCCACCAGTGGCAGTTTTTGCCGAATATTGAGAACCATCGAGGCGAACGTGTGTGTGTTCGTTTTCCTCTTGCACATAAAGTGCATACTATCCGGCTAGTAGCAGCAACTGACGCCTCCTTCCTTACCCACGCCCTTCGTGGGGGCGATGTTTGCGCCGCCGACATAGCCCCCGACCTTTCTGAGATGTAATCTATTCTCGTTAGGTAGTTCGTAAAAGGTTGTCGACAGAATACGATTGAATCACTGAGCGATTGATCACTTAGGGAAAGGACAGGTCCTAAGTGAAACTCGGTAATGGGATCCCATTCCGGACTCATTCCAATGAAAGTCCACCCAATCAGGTAATGAAAGTTCAGTTTAGAGAAGTTAATGGGTCTAGAGATCTCCAGAAGAACTAAGACGACTGGGCTGACTGGAAAGCTGAACGAGTTCCAGGCGTCAGAAGTGCTGTTTGTCAGGGCATCAGGCACCAGAAAGGTTTCCAGGAAGGTTTTCAGGTGGTGCATCCCCACGTAGGCTAGAGGGCCTTCTCATAGGCACTACCCAGATGCTGGAACCCTTAATTCCTGTCTGGGAAGCATAATAAAGAACCGAGACATGCATTGCATGGATGTGCTGCCGGAACAACAAAGAAATGAGATTAAATTGTGAACAACAATACAAAAAAGAATGCTATAGTGGGAAGATGAAGATGAGCATGGGATGGGCATATGGGAGCTTTCACCCTTGAATCACTAGTCCCTTAACAGCTGTGGAAAGGAAATATCAACAAAGAACTGCTCAGACTAGATTCAGTACAGAAGAAGAATGCGATAGCGATGAGGGCAGTCCTTTCCGGTATGGGTGCCACTGGAGGGCGCCTTGGCGGCGGGCAGGAAGCAGATAGGTTTCGTTTGAACGGTTCTTCCCATTAGACAGGCACCCGAACGACCCTCCTACTCTCCCAGGCAAGCTTTATTTTTACATGTTCAGAAAAAAAAGACGGTTGTGAAGTTGAGGAGATGTAACAGTCTTAGGAAAAAAGGACGTAGTTAGCAGGAGTAAGGACTATAGCCCTGCTCGAAGACCTTGACCCACAACAACGTGGGGGAAATTGTTTGTTATGTGATATCGGAGCCCCGAGACGTCAAAAACGAACGTGAAGTATCGTTTTTCAGTGATGGTAGACGTTTGTTTTCAGCTACTCTGAAAATCAATTTACTTTTGAAGTCCGACGTCGTGTGGTCAGTCACGGCCATCAAGCAGTAACCGATAGCCTAGACGTCTATTTTGGGACAGTAGTAGACAGTAACGTCCTCTGGATTCCAGTTCTGGGTTATTTCGGAAAATGATTGGAAATGGGATGTACTGGGAACAGACTTTCGATACTATTGACTGGGTTACAGTGGCTGTTGAAGTTGGATGTGTTCGGTGAGCCGGAGCATTGTAGAGTCTTGTGCCCCCAATAGTAGCGGAATGTTGTCTTCAGGCTACAGTACTACCTAATCCCAATAGGAATTGGACCCACCTTGAGTCATTTGAGAAGCCTCAAACCCTTATTTAGAAGTTATGAAGTAGGAAGTGCCGAGTTCCAAGGAGTTGATGAGGGCCCGATAGGAACGACACCTAATACAGTAGGGGAAAAGAAAAAGCAATACAATCATTCAAAGGAAAAAAGTAAATAGTAATGAAAAACAACAATTTTTATAGTAATTCCATGTAGCTTTCCCAATTATTTGCTTTTCATTTCACTTTTTTCTCACTTGCGAGTCATCAATCTATTTGATTTTGGTTGTATTTTTCGAGTGAATAAACAAACAAATAACTAGCTACGAAAAAGCTGAACAACAAAAAAAAAAATCGGAAATGTGATTGCGATCGGAAGGGCAAACAACAATCGGAGGGGGTTTCCGTAGTGAAAGAAGGCATAGGGTTAGCCTTAGCAGGTTCATGACCAATATCGCAGCTGATTTTTGCTCTTGGACGAGTTTCCCTACCTTCAACAAAGAAGATGTTGTTGTTCAGACAGTCGATCTACATCATTTAGCGGCATAAAAGGTGGCCCGGTAATGGCCCGATAATGTTCCAATCCTACCTAGGTAGAGCGTGACGTAAGGGGGGTCCTTAAACTCCTAGATGGGGTGAAAACAGCGCAGCGGAGTTCCTGCTGCTCATGATAGCGCCCGATTGACAAACACAACCATCAAAGGACAAATCCCAGTGCTTCCCGCACTGGCACCGACTCGACTAGCACGGGCATGAAGGATACCTGTCCGAAAAGTGCCATGAATCTCCCCAAACCACTGAAATGAATGATATCCACAGAATTGCTATGGACGGATAATAGCCTCGGCACCAACAGTACAGCTATTAATCAAAAATCGAAAAAAAGGGTGGCCGGAGGGTTCGAACGGAAGGATAGGAGGTCCGTTCAGCTGCAAGTGTGCAACGAACGAGTTGTGTAACAACACACGACCGATGAGTCACTTCCCCCGGCACAACAGCTGTTGTCGGTTAAGGGACCCATTGGGAGGCCATTGGAGCCATCGAAGTCGGGACGATGGCGCCGGCGACGAGCAGTCGAAACGTCTAAACTCAGATAAAACACGGCTTTATGGCTAGCGAGGAAGGCATTAAAATGAGTTTGGGATGGCCAGAGGATGAGAATGAGCCTCGGGAGAATGCTACTGACATGAAGATTGTGAAGAGATTACCATCATTCTCTTCTGAAGGGATCATTATGCTCAGCATAGAGAGGGTAGGTACGATATAACATCCCTACGCGCCATATTCAGGATCGAGTGGGAGGTTAAATGCAAATTAAGGTGGCTCTAGGGATAGAATGAGGGGCCCATTAGTAGAGAAGTGGGACGAATGGGTAAGTGGAGACAGGGAGACAGGGCCGCGTTCCACATGAAAATTTCAGAGCGCTGACGTCGTTGGCATGACGGAAACCGACGAAAAGGTTGAGAAATTGTTTTATGGAAAGGCTCGGGTTTCGAAGCTGAGGAGGAGCCATAAGAATGACTCAAAGGGTCTGAAAGAAGGCTAATTTAAACAGTTGATTCAACACTGGGGCAGAGGATGTAAACTGATGTTTACTTAGCATACCCTGTTGTAAAAAGTTTATAATCAACTCAGCAAACTGTCCTCCCACACCAGCTCAAGACTAGTAAGTCCACCTGGGAGATTAGTGATGGAGAATATCACATCACTTGGCCTGACACAGTTCGCATTCCCCGACGCTCCGTGGGAAGCGCTCCTACATGTGATATTAATCCAGTTTAAGTTGTCAAAATCAATCGATATCTATTTAATGCTCATAAAAATGAAGCAATAGCATTAGTGGGTAATGAGGCTGATGTAGGAAATAGAAATAAGCAAATGTTTGCAGGAAATTTGAGAAGAACGTTCTTGTCGAGCCGGACGCTTAGAGAAAAACCAAAGGGCAGCTCGACAACAGCTGGGCAGACGTAGAGCGAATAAATGACTGTGCAGAAGTTCCCGTCAAAGTAAAAACCGACGGAAAAAAGGAGAATTCCCAGAACTTTACACTGTTACGACTTTTGGAGAGAGAGAGAGTTATGGATATGGGTATCGTACGACGAGAGAATGTCGAAAACGTTCCGATTGATGAGTACTCGAAAAATGAGCAGAGGTATTGAAACAATGAATGACCTTTTGTCGCATTCAGAACTTACTTTGACTGGCATTTACTGCTTATGAAGGCTTTCATGGAAAAACTCTAAGTACCCTGAAATTATGCGATTGAAAGGTTTCCATGGAGAGAGCATATTATCAGTGAAAGTCTCATCGCCACTAAAGGAAGGTAATTACAATCATGCACTCGTCCACTTTGTAAAAAAAAAGGTAAAAATAAAAATGTAAAGTGGTCGGTAATGATCGATTCCTTCCCAGGGTGCATTCCATAGTCCATTCAGAGACGTGAGTGACGTTTTGACTCACAAGCTTATCAGGAAAACCTGTGCTCGAGTCAGTTCTGACCCTCTCGAGGCAGTCTGGTCTGCCCCATGCAGGGAGGTACTAATCCTCTGAACGTCTGAACGTCTGGGTGATAGCCCCGTCTCTTGGCACTGCTCCATGCCCGAACATCTATTCATGTGGTGGAATATAAATGCTCGAAGGCTGGGGCAAGTAAATGTTTAGAAGGTTGTTTCGGTGCCTAGAGGAATTCTGAATACGGCTATCAAACGAGGTGGTGGATCCAATTTCAATTAGGGGTCCGATACTGCTTAATTCTCATTTAGCCTCTTTTGACATTAGCTATTCATTTATCTCCAACTTCTCATTTTAGGATTGTAAAAAAGGCAGCTACGAAGGGGGGGGGGGGGGAGTGGGGAAGGAATTGATGCACCAAAGTGCTCTTCAAACACTACATCAATTCCCCACCTCTATCACCCCTCCCCTCGCTCTACTCCCTCTACTCTTACCCTTCTATAGGAGGGTAATGCAGAACAAAAACATCGCATGGAGGTTCGATCTGATCTGGTAACCACTATCGTTTCAATCAACTCATATATTCAAAAGTTTGGCATTATCCTATGCCCAATAAGATTCTTTTGAGCGACGGTCTGAAGCTGACTTCTTGAACATTTGGTTGGGACCTTTTTTGTCGGAAAGCAAAACTTCACACAAATGTTTTGTCAGTGAGAATCTCTCCATAAAATTTATGAGCTGTCGATTGCATCACGAATTTGATATTGGAAAAGAGGGGCAAAGTAGAGCCAACCCAACCAACCCACTCTTCCATCCCTCAAGGACCGGCTGACTGGAACAGACTCGTCCGGGAGGACAAAAACATTGACTTGTACATCAGCTGATCACCGTAAGTCATTGTGTTGGCCAAGGATGCATTCAATACGTCACTACAATTCTGGATGGAAGTCAAATGCGTGGCGCATCCCGAAAACCGGATTGAGTAACGCCAAAACTTCGCACCCCATTGCTACTAACATTATCATTACTATTTGTTTACCCAACAAGATTACGAGGTAATGAACAAGGCATATCGTAGTCAGAGAATCTCCTGAGCTCTTTGTTAGCGAAGAATCCAGCGCGTACGAAGACAGATCATCGAACAGAGTAACTCTAGTGAAGAGGAAGGAATGGAATGAATAGCCAGTCATCCCCTAGCAGCTGGAATATAATACTGGCAGCAGTAGCGTGTGTTCACATTGCGATCCAAACAATAGTTGTCGGTCTGCCAAATGAGGTTTCTGAATGCAGTAATCCATTAAATATAGATGAAGTCGATAACGACAGCCCCATACCCCATGAAGCGACGACACACGCTATCCATCCTGAGCAGGGACGAAAAAAAGGGGGTCTGGGCGGCTATCACCAGCATCCGATCCGACGATCAACGGGGTGGATAATGAAAACCCCCCAAAGGTGTACAGGAATCGATAAACATTGGGGCTGTACGGCTGTGTACGACGTCCGTCCGTTTTCGTCCGTCGGTCCGCCGCCGCCGATCCACCACCACACCGCCATCATAACATCACCGCAGCCGCAGTGATGACGACCGACGCCGACTGGTTGATGTCTCTCTTTCGCTCTCTCTCTCCCTTTATGTGGTCGTTGTCATCATCGTGGCAGGTGTGATAATCCATGCAATTAGTCAAAGTGACGATCGATCGATAAACGGGTTATTTTATCGATTCGACTGTCACAGGGATCCTTCATGAACTGGGAATGTTCCTATCCCAGAAAGTATGAAAATAAGTTGGGTAAATGTGCCCTATGGGATAAGAAGGGCAAAGAACCCGACTTACTCCCCAACGGTGTACCCCGCACTCGAGGTCTGAATAGGATCGATGAATCATAGGTACGACTGGGAGAATTCGCACATCCCAGGAGTGGAGTGGGAGGAATTGTTGAAGTCGCTATACAAAAAATAACGAGTAAAATAATTGAAAAACTGTTTATTCAGACGGTGTTGTTATGGGAATCCCTCAGTACGCTACCCTTCAGTCTCCATTATGTTCAACAGCAAAAAAAAGCTGAGGGCGGGACAAGCCTCATTCGGGAGGCGCCACGCTTTCGACTTGGGTACGAGATTTAGGAATCAATTGAATGGGTACTTCGCTCAGACAATTCTTGCAGAGTCATTTTGTGAGCAACTAAAGTACTTTGGTACGGCTTCAACAATCCGACCTTGTTGGGTACGAAAGCTGTTTTGCCTAGGTGGGATTAAATCTTGACATGTTCTTCGAACTATGATTATGGTGTGAGTTTTTACTGAAGTACTTCATGAAGCAGTGTTTGAAGCAGCAGGTTTTCCTTCGCGCTCGCATGAAAGCCCCATTTGAGGGCTTTCCCCTTTGGAAGATCTTCGCGAGCAAATAAGAAGCCGTTAAGCCGCCTTCATCCCGTAACCAATTATATTAATGGACAGCACTACTAGATTCAGTATTGGTGAGACCAGAAAACAGTAGTAAAGACACATATAAAGTAATTTTTCCAAGGAATCAATACCAAATTGAATGCGATTCGAATCCCAGAAACCATGGACAACTTCCTATGCATACCTTAACTGAACCGTGACTTGCGAAAACTCAGAGACTTTAGATTCTCACAATCTTCTCATCGGACTGACAACGGCACCAGATGAAATCGGCTTGTCTCAAAGGTGAAGTCCAGTGTCTGTGGCCGATACAGTGATGCTTCCTACAGCCTTCGAGTAACCAGAAACGAGTTATGTAGAGTTCCCAGCTGACAAAAACTTTAATTAGAAGTCAGCATTGAATGAAAGCTCAACTTCAGTTCGTCATTCGGTCTTTTTACTTCTTGAGTTAGAAAATATACCAGTTACATCTACGGATCTTCTTTACTTGTTACAGTTACTTGTAACTTCCCGGACCAGTTACATGGGAAGGAAGTGCAAGAAACCAGCATTTTTTTGAATATAAAAGTCTGGAAAATACATTGGAAAGCCTAGAAAAAGCCTCAAAGAACCAACTTTCCTCTTAAAAACCGACGTAATTCAAGTCGTTTTTGGGAAAGAATAGTTGTGGAGATAGAAGGAAAACAGGATAGATGAAATCTGATGCAGATGTTCGTAGGCTAAGGAAAACCACTTTCAGAAAAGTTTTTCTAATAGTTGCCCAATCGATTAGGCAAGCAAACGGAAGTATTTGAATGTTGCAGCTTTTGAGAGTTGATGATGGCATAAATGGAATTGGCCCCCCTTTCACGTGCAGGAAATTCAGGTGGTTTTTTTTGTTGAAAATCAGGGTCCATTCGACTTTTCACGTCCATTCTTTGACGGCCAGCAGTTCTTCGGTGCACATTCACTTAGCGAAAGCGAGGAAACAAGGACCCAATACAAAAGGGATGAAAGGGACCGCAAAGGGGTCGGTATCTTTGCCGTTTGGGCAGTCATTGTGACGACAACGACGATGAGATGGTCGGTTCCGTTACTCTAATGTGTTAGAAAATATGCACAGACCTCAGTACAATCAAAGGCCGACCTTTGGCTTTGGACCTGTGTATGTATCACCGAAGAATAGGACCTAATAAGGGTATTACGTAACGAAAAACAAGGTGGTACCGAGGATATTGACTGGAAGGCAATGGAAGCGTGGGGGTGAGATGAAAAGGATGATTATTTCCATATATTATATTTCATGGACATTATAGAGTTCAGATCTGAAGGGAAGGCCGGAAACGTGGATTATTTCCATTTCTGTCATGGGTAGTAGTGAGTTCAGGTCCGAAGGGAAGGCTGTGAAACGGCTTGATCGAATCCGTTTTGGGGATGGGCCACGCACTGGACTTCCATTTGAGACCGAAGTGGCGTTTGATGCGTAAAGGGCCTATACAATGACTTGCAGGGGCCAACGGATGTAGAAGCCAGTATTTTTACCCTGATATCGATCCGAGATTCGATCCTCATACAAAGACAAAAGATGATAGTGCGACATTTTTCGGTACACAAGCTCCGTGGAATTAAAATTTTCCAACCGGACAAACTAATAATCCAAGTAAGATCAAGAATAATAACAAAACAACCGAAAAACTAAGAAAGGTTGCAGGAACATGGCAAAAACTGAAAAATGAAAAGCCAATCCTTCTGAAAGCGAGGCAAACAAAACAATTAGGGGTTTAAGCGTATTGCCTCGGAACTTGGAAATTGGAACACAGCCAACAACAACAGTTATAGAACTCAAAAAATGAGTTTCATGAAAGTAAGGAAGAAAAACATTGGTGTACGGAGATTCAGGACCGAAAAGGGTACGGGATAAGATCTGGTTATTAGGAAGGTGTTGTAAACTATAACGTAAAAAGGGCATAAATCCGGGAAAATTAGGCTTAATTGGGTGCCCAGGGGATATAAGACGGATTTTTCGACATAGGAAGAAAGTTATCTCGAAGAAAGGTGAGGAGAATGGTCTGTAGGAATGATAAGAGACCTCAGTACAGGTGGGTATCGGGATGTTATGGGCCAGATTTTAGCACTTTGGGACACTTTTCCGCGAGAATCCCCACTGATGCGTAACAGTCGTTGGAGAGTGAACCGAATGACCTTGATAGTGTGGTGGGGGCGGACGGCAGCGAATGGGGCGGCTGACGGTTGACTGGTTGGCTTACTGGGGGTAAAGAGGCAAAAGACCGTCGTCGTCGTCCCGTTTCACTCCCCATCCCGTTCGCCCTCTAAACAATCGTAAATCCCAAAGGGCATTCGAATGCTAATACCCAAGGACTTACTGCGGCATTATGCCCATGCCACCCGATGAGGAACGGAGCGCCTTCAAACTCGTTCGCCCGGAATACTTTCTGCAACGGCAGCCGGCACTAGCAGACCCCATTAAGATACTGTAATAATGATGGCGCAGAAGAGTGTCAGATGACTCCACCTGCTGGCCGTTAGATAATGTGCCGTGGTTGATTAGTCCGTAAGTCCGTGCCAGCTTACGTAGGGTGATGAATATATGGCCGTAGATGATCCCAGATAGGCTGAACGGTAGTACAGGCCAGAGGGAAAGAAATCGCGGAAGTCAGGAAAATTTTGGTGGAAAGACGGAAAAAGGACAAAATTAAAAGGTCTAAAAAGAGAAATTATTGGCAGCATGACTAGGTTTAATCGAGTATTAATTCAACTGATAATTACTTATCAGCAGAAATGTTTTAGGTTTCCTTGACATCGATACTTTCTGATTTTTGTACATTTCTAGGCAAAATTCGATATTCCCTTCCTGTGATATACCAAAGATAGGCGGAGAACAAATTTCCCCCTCTGGGAAAGAAGCCGCATAATCCCAGGGCTCAGCCCAGGCAGACATATATCGAGAAAAAGTTGTTTCGGAGCTTTTCTTTTGGTGAGGAGCTGTAGCCCTAGAGAAAGCCACATTGAACAGAATTCAGTCGAAAAATGAACCACATAAAGCGCAATAAGGGCTTAAGAACCAATCCCGTTGCAAGTCGATGCTCCGGAAAAAGGACGTGATTGACGGCATGGTACAGGTTGATATCATTCACAGTGGAGCGCGCTTGTTGTAAATGCAGTCACTTGATTGTACATGCCTATAGTCAATAGACTTTGCTCGGTAGCTATTGAAATCTCGTCCAAAAACCTCTTCTTCGCCATAAGTTTGTCCAGCCTAAGAAATAGAATGGTTCAAAAAAAGTCTTGTAATTCGGAATTTTTCTACGATGATTTCCTCATTTTCTCGTCACCGATGGACTACACTGCGTCAACATTTTATCTTGAAACCCAATAGCGGTACATGTAAGATTTAAACCCGGAGCAAAACAAAGCCTCGTTTTGGGTCAAAGGCTGAGCACGAAACGGGAAAGTAGGGCTTGAATGGTTGGGACAATAACTGAAGAGTAAAAAATCTAGTACAGACATCACATCCAAGGTTTGAGAAAGTGAGGTCAGCGATCTCACAACATCTTTTTCTTCTGCCAAAGTAAGACGGCTAAAGAATACTGGTCATATCGAGTGTTCACTTTCCGTTGACTTCGGTCACCTTCCTAAGAAGAAGTGGACAGCAGGTTGAAGTGGCAATGCACCAATGAGAATTAGTAGAGTAACTTCACGAGCTGTCGAGTTATACTCGAGTTATACTCGGGTAATACTTAAACTTCTACTTAATCTATAGACTTCCGGTTATGTTGGAAAAGAATGGGAGCAACAAAGATGATATACAGGGTATGGACTAAGGTGGAAATGTGGCTTATCGGTAGTAGAGGAAAGAGTCAGAAAACATACTAATTGAGCAGCTGCAGAGGCTAACCAAGTGTCTCTTCGTCCATAGCTTATTCTGCAAGCTAAGTCCAGAAAAACTATGGTACATAGATTTAGCATATTCGGCGCGTTTGACTCGAAAAAAAGATCATAAATCTTCAGTGACTCCTTTTCCCAAAGTGTTCCTCCCTTCGCAAGAATAATGTACTAATCGCTTCCCATAAACTCTTTTTCTGTTCTAAGTCTCAAGCTCCCCGGCCATTTCCCTCTCATTTCTATCCTGTAGCACTTATTTAGATCGCTATTAACTATTTTCGGGGCTACTTGCCCAACCAGGGCGAGGGTAGTGTGAAGGCAAGTGGCGCATTGTCACGAGCCTGGCCCGGTGATCGACGCCAGGATCAATATTCTTCCAGACCAACTTACCTTCTGTCCCTACGTGGCCAGTTCACCGGTACCAGACCAATTTGGGAGAGTAGAAGCACTGACTTGTACATCGGCTTACCATAGTAATTCATTGTATGAGCCACATACGTATTCAAAGGCCACTCTGACTTTGATTGCAAGTCGAATGCAGTGCGTATCACAGGAAAACTTATTGAATAAGTCAAAAGCCTCTTCCTTCTGCTCTGCATAGCTTGGGAAGAATCGTTGGATGCTTCAAAAAATATAAGTAAATAACAACATCACTAGCCTCCTGATGCCATTTCCTCGCTAGCTGAATGATCTGGTTTGTTGGTGCTTGCCAGGCCGCGAAAACTGATCCGATCAATTCGAATCTTCTACTTTATAACGCGCTTAGTAAATGATAATATCGAATGATAGAGAGATGTACGTACTTATTCGATAGGTGGCCCTACCATACCTGTGGTTAAACCACTGACGAGTACGATAATGTCAGAAAAGTAGGTGAGCAACAGAAAGAAAGCCGCCGCTCAGATTGAAGAGGAAAGGAACGAAATGGGCTTAAAAAATGTCGCAGACCAGGGTAAACCTCTTCAGGGTAACAAAGCTCCTAACGAGATTTAAAGTGCAGAAAGGGGCGAAACTCGAAGAATGGACGGCTTTACAGCATTGAGTCGATGTGATTTCGCGGAGAGTAATGATCGTATTCAACTACATCGTATCGTGACGAATACCTGTGGAATCTGGAACAAGCATGTCATGAAACTGGGTCCTATTTGCCGTCGTCGTCGTCGTCGTTGGGGGTAGACTGGCCGAGGTTGTTCGTCTCATTGTTCCGTCGCTCCCTTCATTACAGATACAACAGGCTGCATGCCGACGGAGCAGTTCATCAGAGATGAAAGGGCTCAGTGTTGTCCTAAGAAAGCCAACTGAAGCGAATTTTGCATTTCGGATGAGATTCGACGACATTGCACGCGGAATGTCAAAGACGGTAAGACCGATTGCCCGCTCACAGCTGTCCACTGGGCTCGTCAACAATAAATATCGCTGAAGAGCCCGCAACCATTTAAACCGACTCTAAGGAGCTACGGCTTTCAGTAATTAACTGGCGTGGAGGAGGAATTCCAATGAATGAAAGGACAAGAGGGTAAAAGGGCATGAGGCGGAACGGGTTAGAGAGAAAGCCATGAATGGTGTCTTTGGGTTTGGAATTGAGTTCAGTGATGAGGAACAGGTTCGAGTTAATAGTGGTTAGCAGAAATTGAAGGAAAGGATCAACCAACAGGTTTGTACTGAAAGAAGAGAAGTTTTCTGGTTCTTTGACCATTGGAGGGTGTCAGAGGCTATGGGAGGTTTACCCTTTGTAAACAAAACCAGCCACCATGCTTGGCGCCACCAATTTGGGGCAATTTATTTGACGCTACTTACCCTTACAAGGGAAGGATACTTGTGGCCATTCAAGATACCCTCGTAGGTGGTTTCGAACGGTGATCTCAAATCTGTGTTCCAAATCTGCGAAACGATTCTGGGAACAAAGTTACGGGACTGGTGTCTCCCTGTGTTATACCACTGCACTGAACGGATCACCGAGCAAAGGCCTTACCTTTGCAACGGTGGCCTGGCGGACAATGTGATGTACTTATAGGCGTGATATCAAGGTTTGGTTCCTTGATGCATGCCCTCGTTTTGCTTTTCCATAAAATGCACCCTAAACGCTTGCAAAACGTTTTTGGGGCTCAATGTAGGGCATCTACGGGGCTCCGTCGCAATTTAGGAACACTGGGAAGGTATTACAGAGAATCTTTTTTTGCCCCTCACCGGCCCAATAATGTTGGAGCTCATTCGAACAAAAGAGGAATTCTAAACATCGCTCAAAATGGACTTCAGAGGCTTCACCCGTAACTTTGTTCCCAGAATCGTTTCGCAGATTTGGAACACAGATTTGAGATCAGCGTTCGAAACTACCTACGGAGGTATACATTTCATCTTGAATGACCGCTGCGACCAAGTATCCTTCCCTTGTTAGACTTTCTGAAGGTCCACCTCGGTCGAAGCCTATCGGTCATGCATACCATTCCCTGAATCAGGGTCAGGCTTGTCGAGTTGTTGTCCAAAAAGGTGAGCACGAATCGATTCCATATGTCAGCTCAGTGATTGGACCTTCGCCCCTAGGGCTTACCGATATGGTAACTTATACCAGAGACCACTGTCAGTACAAAAATTAAGAAAAAACAAAATTTATGGACAATGAGATTTCATGACAAAAGTGAAGTAGGGCTATCTATCGCTGCCCTTGGCCCGGGGATGCTGCTTTTTGTATACTGCATACTCATAGCTAAGAACGAGTTTCGAGGAAGACTAGCACGATGAATCCAATTTTTAGCCCTCACTCCAGCAATGAGTCCTAGGATAAATAGAATCGAGTCATTGAACGAATCCCCATTCGCCTGTTTAGCTTTCCCAGGTATCGCTTTGTCTCATTCATTCAGGGAGGACGATCAGCTAAAGTGCGAATGTTCTTTTCCTCAAATTTGATTTTGCGGATAATGGTACTCATTCCAGTGGGAATGGGAGCAGAGGTTCAAATGGTGCCCTCAAGATGTCTGGATAGTGGAAGTGACACAGAGATTAACTCGCATCTATTCTCTCCCGATCAACTCAAGATTTCTTCCAGCTTGGCGATTGCAGTCCGATAGCTAAACTGAAAAAATCCTCTGACTCCTTCTTTGGACGAGTTTATTAGCCTCACTGAAAGCATTCGGGTGGTTCCGCACAGAAGTGACAAGTGTAGAGCAGCCGCCATACGGTCAATCCATCATTCTGTGATCGGGGATAACTAGACAGTAGTCTGAAGATAACCATCAATGGGATTAAATTTGTTTACTGACCCTCAGTGGACATGTCCCGAAACACTGCTAAACAGCATGCTCCCGCTAGCCGCTCTTACGCGTTAACGAGTAGCTGAGAGAGTGATGGGGAGGGGGGACGGCTGCAAGGAAATTAGCAAAGTGGATCACAATGCAGAATGGAGCGAGTTTAATGTCCGCTAATAGATGGACGGGTCTCTTGAGGGGGAAAGCATCAGTAGTGAGTGGGATGAAGCCCCCTGAAAGAGAAGCCACTTCAATCACCACAAGTACATGCTGCTCGCCGCTTTACTGGAAGGAACGTTTAGACATGGCATTACTTGGGTTGACTGCAGATAAATTATCTTATTCCAATGTCTTGAGAGGGTAGAGCTGTCCTTCCCAGACAGGAACAAAGCTTGCACGGTGATGAAATCTACAGTAGTCCTTTCGTTTCAGGATCACAACCCCTCTAGACCAACGGGTTTCAACTAGAGCAGTGAAGGAAGAAGAGAGCACAGTTCCCTGTCAATCAGAACATAAAGCTTTGAAGGTTTTTGAAAAGAGTAAAATGAAAGCGTGAGGACTAAAGAAAATTAAAGGGTGAAAACTTTCTGGCACTATCGATCCAGTTTCGGGGACGCGCCCAGTACCCATCTCCCATTCATTATCGTAGTGACGTTTTGTACTCGTATGAAGCCCATACAATGTTTTGTGGCGGCCAGCCAGTGTACAGATCAGCGCTTTTATACTCCCAGAGGAGTCTGGCACCACACACTCTGTCCCGAAGGATTGGAAGGCTTGGTTGAATGTGGTGGCTATAGATCGGCGATTCAATCCCAGGACCCTATGGTAATGTACCACTCGCCAGTACGTCTCCGCCCTGACCACATGAAATAATCGAAAAAAATAGGAGGCAACACGATTCTCCTGAGAGGCTCAGCTTTGCCAGAGTTGGAAAATGGAGTAAATTCCATGCGTTCTTGAGATTTCTCGGTAAGGTTTTGGGTTAGTTATGGGTAAGTTCCTTTTCCAAGGTTATCTAAGTGATTAAGTTACTTCTCCAAGGTAATCTCAAGTGATTGACGCATCCCAAGAGACCAGTAGACGGCAGTTTTTATGTAGCTTCTTCCTGCGGGATGAGTCTCTGTAAGAACTCAATTTCATGGGAAACAAGTGCAACTGGTGCTCTTTCGATGGCACCTCGCTAGAAAATGCATGGATTACGTATAAGATGAGAGATAAGAGAAAGGGAAGGAAGAAAGAGAGAAACAGAAACGAAGCAGGGCTAGTCTTCCGAGAAACGCTTCACTCTTAACATAGATTTTCGCAAATTCTAAATTTTTTCTTAAAATCCCATTTCTTAATGTCCCCTTGCGAAGCGGTCAATGGACCATCGCCAACGGACGACGGGCTGTTGGAGCGGTTAAAGCCAGCGATATCAGGCCACTTCAGACTCCTTCATTAACTCACTACAACTATTTTTAGCCAATGCGATGAAAAATATCGCTGAGTGGGTTGGCTTAATCCTTGCAATGGTCAATCGATCCCGTCTGGGGGATGCGCCCCGCATTCGAATTCCATTCGGGATCGTAGTGGCGTACTGAATGCGTATGGGCCTATACAATGACTTGCTGTGCCCAGCCGATGTATAAGTCAGTGCTCTTCTCCTCCCAGACGAATTCGGTACCAATTAACCGCCGCCGCCTTTGCCCTTCAACATTTTCAGTGTGAGAAAAAATCAAATTGGGATAGATAGAGGGGATTGAATCTTCCGGTCAGGGAAAGATAGCTCCCATCATGATTGCCGAAAGGGGTTAACTAGTTAACAAGCACTCAACTAGTTATAGGTTCATTCATTTGGCATTCCCTATACAAATCAACCTTTCAACAGAGTTATAGTAATAAGGTTGGAGTATTTGACTTGACCTATAACAACTCGTTACAAGTAAACAATAAATAAGCATTGTCAATAGATCTTCGTTTTAGCAGTGTCAAATTCTATTCCTATGAATAACAAGATGGCACTTCTGGATAGAATGTTCTGGATAGAATGGAAAGGAATGAAGAGCTCCGGTATGGCTGTCCGTTGTGGTTGATCCAAGGTAAAATGAAATAAAAATAAGTGAGCAACCAGTTAATCCAAAAAAATTAAATATTATTTATGAGGTGTTCTTCAAATTGGAGTAGTGGAGTAGTAATGGTGTGTACTAAGTAGTAATAATGATGAAGTATGGATAATATGCGAAAGAATCGGAAGCAGGTGGACCGGACACGTTGTTTGATAAATGTTAGACCACGGCAGTTACTAACCGGATACCTCGCGACGCCAAAAGAATACCAAGACGGGCGCCAGCCCAATGGACAGACTTTTTGACGGAAGCTCTGAACAAAAGGAACGAAAGGAATGCTATACCACGTGTTCCTCGAGCAATGAGGCTCTTGTAGACAACGCTAGATCACAACAGGGACGAATGGAGACGTTACTTGTACCTTCTGGAGCAAACCGATGATGAACGAGACGACATACGAGGCAGGTGATGGCTTGGGTAAACAATGATACAATAAACAATATATTTTTGGCAGCCGATGGGGGTCTCCAGACCATAGAGGAATGATAACTTGTGTACAGAAACTTGATGAAGTATCAATAATATGGTAAAATCAAATAGCCAGAGATGATTATCGATCCAACGATTCAGCAGCGTAGCTAACTTTCATTCAGAATTTTCAAAGCTTTTGAAAGGCCTCGAAAGTCGCCTGTACCCTCAGAAGCAAGTTCGTCACAGAACCTTTCAGCCTTCCCACTCATCCGGGTCTCACCTGGAAGGGCATAAAAGTGGGCTGAGAGAAAAAGTAGCTACTAGCAGCAGGGGCTCAGTTTCAAGAGCAGGCACATAAGATCCCCACAACTCTAAAAATCAAATAGTGAATTGATAGAAGGCAATGATCATGTCGACTAGAATACCAAACAGTAAAAGTAAGCCCTTTTTTGTTACGAATTTTCAATTCTTCAAGTTGTCAAGCGGTAAGTAAGCAAAGTAAGCTAGCACAGCAAGCGAGTAAGCTGTCGAATGAAGCATCCAATTGCAAAGGTTCCCAAATAGGATAGGATGAAAGTTGGCATTTCCTTAAAAAAGAACTAGGAAAACAACGAGACAAAAGGACAGGGAGAAGAACCATATCACAGGAAATCGGACAAGAGCTGTGGGTCAGTTACGAGCATTCGGATCGGTATGAGACAAGTAGCGATTAAGTTCCAGTGAGGTTGAAATTATTCAAAGCACTGAACAAAGTGGCCCAATCCGGCTTGCGCGGCGCGAGCCATCACTATGACCGCTGGACCTGAAGGGGGGGATTTCGTTGTGACGGCATGAAATTCGGGTCGAACAAAGGCAGTGGTAATTGCGGTCGGTCGGAGGCACTCCGTAATGAGGTGGAGTGAATACGTTGGTTCACATAACGCGATTATGTTCAACATTAACGATTAACAGAGTGACCATGACGGGGGCCTGGATTGACGGCGTTTTGACCTCAGCTCCAGTGGACCAGTAGTGCACTGCGAGTGGACCGGACAGGGACAGGTTTGGTTACATGCCCAAGGACTATGATCAACGTCGGTTCAAAAATCATCAGTAAGACATGTGGTTCATCATCCGATTGCATCGGAAGTTTTATTAGTTGACACATCATCAGCTGCTGGTCGGCTCGGTTAAGAGGGTACTTTGGAGGGAATGAGAGGGAGGGAGTGGAAGTAAGTAGTAACAGAGGTACGACAGCGTGATGCGGCATGCTTGAAGCCGGAAAACAGCGGCAGCTAACTTCATTTCGGGGCTATAAGAGTAGGCAAAATATTTCGAGGGTCGGCAGCAATAAGCGGTCCGAAATCGAATTCGGACGGCGTTTCAAGATTTTCGGCCCCAGTCTCTTCCGTCCAGAGAAACGGCGATCTGGCAATCGCGACCTCATGGTCATGCTGGCTAAGGACGGTAAATTTTATTCGCCCTTCGTGAAAATGAAGTAGGAGGGCTTTTTGTGGGGAGCGAACCTTTCCACTCGGGAGAAGGGGTTTTCACAATGAATTATAGGGCCGGATTAAGCGTACTGGAGCAAGGAAACCTCCCGAGAGTCATACTGGACCATCTCAGAAAGACGGCCGGCAGTTAGATGTGAAGGATGTTCCATGTTTAAGCTGCTGGATAGTCTGGTACCTCCTCCTTCTCGAACGATCGATTCAGTGTGGAGGTTTCTGAGGTTTCAGTATCACCATGTGAACTGAAAAAGTGCTATTGAATTTCCGAAGCAGGTTCCCTTCAAGTAATCAGGGGACTTTATTCTGGGACCATTCTAATCAGTCAAGAGATTTGAGCTTGGATCGAACCAGTAAAGGCGTTCAAAGGTTCGAGGTCCCAAGTTCATCTACAGGTATTCAGGAGAACGCCTTCTGAAGCGAGTCCCGTCTGTGACTTGTTCGAGGTTCAGATAGCACCACTGAAGGCGGACGTCACCTTCAGCACTTCCGCCTTTACTCCGAAAATCCTAGGATGGGTAGGTAGCTCTGGACTTTGCTGCCAGTCCACTAAATCAGTCAAGGGATGCAAGAAGTTTGTCAAATTCGTCTGGATGAGTGCACTAGAAAGAGATTTGGGAAGAATCTGGCTCTAGAGGTAAATGAGAATCTTATCCAGTTAGAGAATCCGTGATTGTTCTCAGAATAGCTTCAAAATCCTTCCGGGCCTTCGCCTGGCTAACCAAGATGAATGCATACTTCATTGCATAACTTTATTCGGCTTAAATTTTATAGGCACGATAGGATCTCCGCTGAATCCAGTGCCCATATGGGATTGAGGTGAAACTACGAAGTAAAAGTGAAGGGGACGGGACGGAGGTCTGGTAATCGACGTAATCTTACGATGCATCTCCATCTATTAGAAGGATTACACGCGCCACTGGTGGCAGAACGCCCGGCGCCACACTCTTTCCCTCGAAGAAATGGAGCAGACTTCCGTGAGGGAAGTCGTTCCTCTGAACCGGCTAGTGACCTTTACGAGTTTATGAGAGACTGAATCGAGGAACTTTGATTTAATTGGAATTCCTCAGTCGGATGGAATGGCACGGGGCGCTCCTGATCGCTATCGCTATGACTGCAGCTGCATTTCGATAAGCTTTATGAGGCTAATGGCAAATGCAACCAACGTGGGAGTCAAGCTTGACTTTGCGATGGTGGAAGTACCTCAAAGTAAGCCCTTCACAGCCGATGCAAAACCACTGGTGGAAAGTTACGTGTGCTGTATTACAACTGCATAAAATATGATATTAATAAGTCAATTAAATAGCTAATAAGCTGCAATTTTGAAGAGTCGAGCTGAGCGGGTGTGAAGTAAAGGACTCGACCCGCTCACACCATACCGCTGTTCTTGGCTAGTGGTCTCACCGCTTGGCACACCTTACAATTAGTTCCTTTTCCTTGCTTGACTGACTTGTCGTGGAGCACGCCACTTGGATTGACTGTCCGTTACTCCTCCTAAGCTGCCACTACCCACCAGAATTACTTTCACACAAAAGATGAGTCGAATAAGGAAGATGGTATTTCTTGGATCTGAATTCAAAAGAACTCCCTTTCCGAGCTACTTAATTCTCCCTCTTGCCCCATTTATTATTTACAATCAAGATGGAGGAGGTGGATTGGAAAATTTCTGAATACAGGCCGTGCACCCTTCGTGATAGAGTCGTGTTTACAGATCGTGTTGACTCTGGAAGTCGGTGTTTAGACTGAAAACAATGACAAACAGGGAACAATGGTAATACACATCTATTTCGTGACATCTGGTGATAGTTTACAGTCCTTACTCTTGATAAATAATAACAAATAAATAACAACTTGAAACCTAGTATAATTGGAACAATTGAATCTTAAGCAAAATAAGAGAAGAAAAAAAAAGAAGTCAGCAATGAGTCGAGTCTCACCCCACATATTGGAACAGACCTTGATATTGAGCAAGCTGGAAGCGAAATCAAGCCAGGGAAAGAAAAGTAGTGTGAAAGTTAAAGTCAGAGCCAGTCAGAGAAGCAAAAATTTCCGAGGGAGAGGAGGTGGCCCACCGAAAGAAGTATAAATGGACGCAAATATAGAAGTTGTGAACGAGAAAAGGAGATAAAGAGGATTAGGTAAAGAAGCCTGAGGAAAACTACGAGGAAGGATTGAAACTGTTTCTGAATGAACGGTACAAAGAGATGGTTGTTAGAGGAATGAAGAGTGATGAAGAGGAAGCTCAGTCTTGGATGAAACTCGTACTCACTCCTGCACTGCAGGACACTGAGCCCCTATTTTGGCCTCTCGGAGCACTCACTACGTGGGTTAAGGCCTGAATTAACGGCTTTTTTGGCTTGTCCATATCCGTCTAACTGAATGGGCCGGATTGTAAATGTTTCGTATGCCACCAGTGAAGCTGAAAGTTATGGCCAACACTCATTACTAAGGGTTAAAAAGCTGGTAAGCGTTAATTCGATGGCATAGTGGGTGTACGCGTCAAATGGAAAGAGCAATTGAGGGTTCGAGAACCATCTGAGAGTGAAGACCTTGACTATAACTCGGATCTGTTCTGATCACATTCTGTATACGAATCGTGATGAAAAGTGAGAGGAAGAAGGGTTACGGATAGCAAGGAGGGAAGGTTTTGGGCACGGAAACAATTTATCGAAGTACCACTGAAATCGGTGTATCGAAAATTTGAAAACCTAAAAAGTCTCCAAAGGGTCGTAACGTGCTTGAGGTTCGGGCGTTCCCGAATGGCAAATGAGCATCAGATGATATCAGAGAGCACGTCTGTTGCCTCTTATGCAAATTTCTATGTGCATCCCTCCAAATCATCATCCAAAGCATCCGGGAACAGCGATAATTGGATTAACAATACCAATTCCACCTTCCTACTAATTTGTAATTCCGTTGGATGGTCGTTCCTGGTAGACAAATACTACTGTCCTACTTGACAAGTAAGCTCAACCCATTGCAAAGCTTCGGAAATGATTCAGGCTGAAGAAAAAGCCAGAGAGCCAGAGAACGCCCACGAGAAGTTAAATGCCTCTCGACTAATTTCGAAATAAATGACTCTGGGCTGGCTCCGACTCGTCTTTAACTAATCCAGAAAAAAAAGGCCGGAAACAGCCAGTTGTTTTGCAACTAATGGCCTGGGCTTGGAATATATCATCAGAGGCTGCAGACGAGCGAGCGATTCCCTCCAGCCCCATAATCCTCAATAGTTTCGATGATTACTGCTAAGTAATGAGAAACTGAAAAGAACGAGTAATGAGAAAAGTGAACTTTCAAGTGAAGAGGAAAACAAGTTAGAGAATATTAAACCAGAAGAGCTTGAAATGGATCTTCAGCTGTACGAGGACAATCGAGAAGCTTCTACAATGTAAGTCAGAGTAAATAGAGTTAGCAGTTTTTTCGGGATGTTCGGGCAGATCTCTCAAGCTGTTCTTGCTAATCTAGGGTTGCTCAGCCATGGCTATCGGAGCGAGAACGAAAAGATCTATGGAATGCTCTGTCTGGGCAAGAATACCAGAGAGGCGCGGGGGTCGTCACAGGAACAAAGTTGAAGGGTAGATTACCCAGTGGAAGACAAAAAGACCGAAAGAGTTCCTCATCCCTGAGTAGCAGCTGGGTTTTCAGCTACTGCCAGACGAAAACGGATAATTGTCATACTTGCTTCTAATTATTCCATACCATTCAGGGTTTTTGTGTGGACCACAAACGGAAACAAACAGAGCAAGAATAAACTCAATGGGAGACTGCCAACACCAATAGCGTTTCCATTTGCCCACTAAGCCTCTAAAGAACGCTTTCCATCTAGTGAAGCCAACCCACTATTTGAGACATAGATGGGAGCACTTGGGAGCATCAATGGGATACACTTCTTAATGAGATAACGACACGCCCCTTAATGGAATGCGAAATTTGGTTGTCTCCCTTAAACGTATTGCTTTTGGGAATGGCATGATGTCCTTGAAGGGAAGTTCTTTTTAGATTGGCTCTCCAGCAATTACTTTCAGAGCATTTCATTGAAAAATCAACAAATTTGATGGCGAACCAAAGGGTAGCTCCTGATGGGGCATGGGAATGTGCAACAGGTAATGTTGACCTGTGGGCGACGACTTAGACCAAAAGCTGGTCAATGAACAAAATTGCAAAGACTTTTTTATAAAACCACCTGCTGGACTGTTGCGATCGCGATGTTTTCTCGCCAGGACCATACTATTACTAATAAGTACGTGTTTACTGAACGGTAGTTGTTCATAGGGTTGAGGGAGCCGAGATTAACGCAGTTTTTCTTCTTCAAACTCTTCGATCCTGCTGGTCAATAGCCTTACGATGATTATGGTAACTCCTAAGTCACTAAATAGTCAGCACTGAAATTTGAAGCTAAATATCGCGTAATAACAGGCAGTTACCCATAGAACTGCGCGGAAATTAATTGTACTTCAATAAGCCAGTGGTCGCCGATTGTTCTGAGAAACAATAGGAAACTAACGGAGACGGAGCGGACGGCAATGATGTGGCGGCGATCGCAGAGACATAGGTCGTAAGCCAAGTTTAAAAAAACGTAATGAGCTTAAAAACGATGAGGGCGCTGTCGTAGTGAGCGACCGACCAGTCGCCGTTGCCATCCGCGTCGGCAGCCGTCAAAGTCAGCCGCGCGGCTAATCAAAAATAAACCACTTTTCAGTGCCAGATCATGCGGAAAACTCGGACGGACGAGAGTCAACCAGAGTAGGCCAACCAGCTTTCACTGATGTTTATTTTGGACTGGTCTCCGTACGAGAACAACAGCATTTGGGCATTGTTGCATGCATCGAAGATTTAAAGTGAAATCTATGGTTACGGAGTCGGAAGGGTTTTCAAAAGTGGAATCGGAAATCGGAACACGAAAGATGGAAACATAGGGGGCTCCTTTGTTAAAAACTTGAATAATGTGTGTAAACCAGTATACCTACGACCTTCAACTACTACCTAGCTACTTATAACTGAGGTGGAGTGGGCAACAAAGCGGATGGAGCTAAAATCGAAAATCTACAGTACTATTTGGAAACCTTCCAGAACCAGGGAAGAAGCGAATAGAGAAGAGAGTCGAAGGGATGAAAGGGAGTGAAATTCTCGTTGTGGACATGATGGGCAGGACTGGGACCAGGAACATCTACAATCCTGCTTGGGAACGTCTAGAGACAGGAAAAAGGTCACGAATTTAAAAAAAGAGTTCTGCTCTTCTAACCTCTGCAAAGATTCGATTGTATTTTCGATAGTGTAAGATGGAGAAAGAAACTCATAAGAAATTGTTACACAAGAAAGAGTCGTATAGAGGTTCTGCTAGATGTGTGAACATCTGAAGTTTGGGTGGAAAGGTAGCGTGGGATGATTCCAGCGCAATGGATGGCGCAAGATCGAGTACCGTCCGAGACGGAATGTTTCGCTTACCATCCAGACAGCAACTATGGGAAAGGTCAATTGCTCTACACTAGATCTTTTCAAGGTCGGGCACCTCTCTAAAATGCCTGAGGACAAGTTGGGGTTTGGGTAATTGCACAGTGCACATCAGAAGAAATTGTTAACATTAAGATCCAAAAACTTAGCTCGAAGCTCAAGCTGATAGAAGGCTTATGGGAACGACGTTGGGAATTGCTGAGACCAAAAATTCATCAATTCAAAAGGGAATGTGTCAAACTGAAAGGTTAACGGGGGTGAGAATGGAATGAGCTTGTTTTTCAGAGATTTTGCTCATCAATCTTATGAACACTAGACCGAGCGATGTCGGCTCATGGATCTTTACCAGTAATTAAATGAAAACTAGTTGAAATTTAGTGTTGGGGTGAATTTAGAGGTCTCTGCACCTCAGAAAAAAGAGTTAGTAAAGCCATTTAAGTGGTAGAAGCTGCTTAACGTGGTAGATTCCTTGATCCCAAAGAGCTCATCCAGTCTGGATCATTTTGAATACCCGAACTGGGTTAGTCATCGAGCTACAGGGTGCTACTTTTATGACCGACTACTACTTGATAATTGTAAGTATTTATAGGCACAAGTGCCCAGAACGCTCCCAAAATTCGGAACCGATAGATTTTAATTCTCTAGAGTAAATAATGGGTGAGAAAACGGCAGCTCAAGAAGAACTGTATTTACAGGCTGCACTCCGCTACGCTGCACACATCTGTTCATTGCTCAGTGCCGATCATTCAAGGCCGTTCCGTCACTTGACTGATTTTCTTTGTGGCATCAGACACCCACATACCCACAGATACGGACCACGGACCGAAGATATATGTGTTCACTTGTGTGAACGAAAAGAAGTGTAATGGATAGGCAAAAAACGAATGTGAACCATCTGGCAGCGTGCCAGATGTGCAAGGACTTGGGAAAACCATAAAATTTCCTTGAATTACAATAGGAAAAAGAAGAAAATGTGGTATTGTCACATCACATCAGAGCTAAAGCAACCAGATTGGCAAATGTTGGTAAGTAGGAAACGACTGAAGGGCCACGGATCGTATGTAGGAGGTCAAGAGGCAGACAGGAAACACCTGGCCGAGCAAAATGGCGTCAAATGAGTACGGTTACGAGGAAGCGAAACACTGGGCAGAGCTTTGGACTAAACTGGTACCATTCAGTTCTACGCCAAGGAATCAGTTCAAAATGAGGAGCGGCCGCAAACTCGTCCTTTTCACGGACCGAGGTGCAGGCGATGGTGAACAATGGTGACTGCGATTTAGGTTAAGTACTCGTTTAAGCCACCGGCAATCAATCATCCTTTGACAGAGTGAATCCAAGGGCACTTCACCTTCATGTCATATGATACTGTAGCTACCGATGACTACGGTAATCCCCTATGATGGATTTATAGCGGAAACGCTCAATATCGAAGGGTCGTACTGGAACATAGTATTGATGTGGATACACTAAGACATTCAGGGCCTTTTTAGAAATGGTGGTGAGCTCTCTGTGGCAGAACCCAACTGGGAGAGTTCCCCATAAGAAACGGATGGGAAAAGTGGACAATTGGGAACCCGAATATATTATGAAGCTGACAGGTAGGGTTTTCTGCTGATAAACCATGAAGCTGCCGGATTGTGAATGATCGCAAATCGAAATCGGAACGACAGAAAATGAAAAAGGAAAAAAATCGAAATTCAATCGTCCCACGATCAATTGGGGAAAGGTGTAATGCGTGGGAAAGTAGGACTGGTGCATGCAGCAGCAGCAGAGCAGCAGTTATTTCTGGCATTTTGAGCATGCTACGAACCAAACAACAAACGAAATGGGATAGACCAGCAGCCCTAGCACTCATTTGAGCGAAGGGGGCCTCGGTATGCTCTCCAATTGAAGCTAAATCCTGCGAAACACGGGCTAATTACAGTCCCTTGGCCTTTTGAAGAGATTGGAGCCCACTTCAAAATCTGTTGTAGTTCAGTGTAACCCCAAAGATGGGGGTTCTTTCTAATGACTTCTCAAACGGCAATTCGCTCTAGCTCGAAGTCTAGCTGAGAAAAACGGTAACAGTGATACTTACTGTGGAAGAGATTGGTCTCAAGAGGATGAATGTCGGAACTTCTTTATGGAGCCTTCGCTGCCAGAATGGCGACTCAGTGGAATATCTATGGGACCCCCATATGTAGAAATCCTCGGAATGAAGTTGAAAAACATTTGAAATTCGAGTGAAGACGTCGAAACCAGTAACATCTGTGAGTAACTGGCACGTATCTCTGGCTTGCAGGATTCCAATACCTCAGTAATCAGCTAACGCAATCAAATCTCATCAAATATGAGCAGCTGGAGCCAGCCTAACGTAATATATCCGATGCTGCTTCATCTCCACATATTGCTGGCATGGCTCGGCAGCCATCATCCGGTTGAGCCAACGAACGGTTGTATGGCGGAGCCCAACGAGAGATGTTCGGGGGATGAGTGGCCGGCCGGCCGGCCGGCTGGATGCCCAACGAACTGGAAATCGGCATCGCTTTGAATGTGAACAGTATTGTTTTCGATCATCATAGTGCCTAACGCAATGGGCTAATTATATGTTAACGATGACTGGAAAAAGGACTCGCTCTAAGCGGCTGGCTACTCCAATAAACTGTTCTCCCCCGAGTCAGTCGAGCATGAATACGGCAGGTGGACCTCGGCACAGATAACTACTCATAAACACCTGTGTGTATGGTAAATCAAAACTGATCTTGACGAGTAGAAGGTGTGAATGGAAAGACGACACCTTTGGATGAGGTCGACAAGGTCGACAAGGTGACCATTCTCATGTGACAAAGGGACATTACAGTAGGATGGTATGCCATCTCAGAAACGACTTCTCGTTAGCTCTATTAGAGCAAAGGTAAGAAAAACGTGAAGGGGTTGCAGTTTATCCGAGAACTGACGAATTGCGAATGAGGGGGCAGAAGGGCATATATAAATGATTGATTAATTACTCAAAATCCGAAGAATGAAGTGAAAAAAATACGCTGAATCAGAGAATATGAATTTCCAACATTCAAATAGGTGGATGTGGATAGAAAGAACAATCCAAAAAGCTTTCTACTGAAGCTTTCTCCTCTGAAATTTTGGCCGTTATGCTCGACGGATAGGGTGTGAAATCGTTCAGGAACTAATGACTGATTCTTTCATTCTGCTCCATTTCCCTGACTATTCATCTCTTCTTCTGGTCGAATTTTTCCCTTGAAGTATGACTGACTGAAGGTCACATACAAATTTTGATATATGCTTTCGTGTGAACAATAAAATTATTGATATGACCTATACCAGGCTGTCTTTTGAAAGTTTCCCCAGCTTCGGAAATTTGTTCGTGCAAGTCCTCGTCTACCAAGGGAGACATGCATTTTATTTATTTATTTATTTAACGGACATGTTGTAAACATGTGAAATGAGGAAAATAACACAACCGAGGAAAAAGGAAATAAAACAAACAATAGGATCTTATAATAAACTCAACTAAGTGAAATGAACTTGTCAATGGATTTCTTGAAAGTACAATAATTTGGAAGGACGAGATTACGACGTAAAAGCGAATTGAAGCTAGATCTAACTCTGTTACTGAAAAACTGTGCTTTAATTTGAGTTCTTGCTGGCATGGTTGAAATCTTAGCGGAGGAGCCTCGCGTGTTTGAAGACACGATTGTGAAGAACTTAGATATATCCACGGGGGTTATGCCATTTAAAATTTTATATGCCATAAGTATGTCACATTTCTTTCTTCTCCATTCAAGAGACTTTAGACCAAGTATCTTATTACGCTCACTTCCACTAGGCATTTCGTAATAATTCAAACGATGTCTTCGCATTTAATGAATCACCATCGATGCTCCGAAGGCTACGTAGTAAGAAGCAGAGTTGAAAAGAATGTAGATCGGGATGTGTGTAGATGGGCCTAAGACAGTGATGAACAGTTTTTTTTTTTTGCTCCCAAAAAATCAGAGGAAAGTATTTAGTCACAATACGATCCTACCGTAATAGCTAAGAAATGTTTACATTTATTTCTTGACACACTACACATGCCATTTTATTAACTTATGAGTTCCCCTTTCGGAAATCGAAGATTGTACTTAAGAACATGGGTATCCATTCCATTTGTACTTTGGCTGAACTTTTTTATGTTCTCGTGCTGGTCAAAGACTCACTCATTATGCGATCTTCTCATACATCCAAGAGCTCTCTTTTTTAGTGGTGCTTGTATGGGATTTGCTGACGTAGCTTCGAATTCTTAAGAGATTTTGTCACTTTGCTACTGATGTTGAAAACAGTATTAGTGCCGGACTGGAGGAACTGTAGATTCTGCCGATTAGGCAAGACTGAAGAAAAAATAGGAAATTTCCTCTGACGTAGTCATTAGCCAATAGAAACAGAGCACCTATAATGGGTCAGTTTTCTGATTAATTCTGCAATTTGAATGAGTGGTACTTCAATTCTTCTCCTATCTTGAACATTGTCCGTTTCAGAAATGCAGGTATCCTGGTGGCCACCTACATACGTAGGCCTATTCCTCCATGCAACACGGAAGTGTTCCTCTTCAGGTTTGAGATGGTCTCCTTTCAAGTGTTTAGTAAGCCATCAGACTTCCCACGAAGATGAAGAGCGGTATTGTAAGGGATGACGAATTCGGTGCCCGGTGTTGTAAGGGGTGTTCAAGCACTTGTTCGATTCCTATCTGGGGCCGGTGCTTTGGTCATAACAAGCCCTTCTACTTCTCATCAGTTCTCAAATCCTTTTGGCGCTCTCATTGAAGGACCACCTGCTCGAACCAGAAAAATAATCCATTACCGCAAAGCGCTACTTGAGACGAATATCTCTCTCCTTGTGGCCAAAGCGACGATAATCCGATACCGAGCGGTGCGCTCATTTGTAGAACACATTCATCCATGCATTGCGTCATCGATGATCCTTGCGCTTTATCCCTTCACTGAGAAACAGATATGGGCCAATGATGAACAGTTTGGCCAGTCCAGTCCCATGACGCATTTTCGGGGAATTTCAGTCGTTTACTTGATTTATGAGGTTTTTCGACGAAAAAAATTTATGGGCAGATTCCTCGAAGAGATAGAAAGGGAAACGAAGCGATTAGAATCCAGGGGAAGGTCGATGCTGATTACTCAAGTGCTAGATTTGAGAATTCAGTCAGCTAGGGGAACTTTTTTTCCTTCTAATTAATAGTGCTGATCCTCACCCCATCTCCCCTGTGCAGAGCACGATTACTGTGAAGGATGGGCTTTTGTTCGGTCGAAGGGGAAATTCGAGCTGGTCACAGGTTGAACCGAGACATTATTCATCCTCTAGCAATTACCATCCCCAACGCCGCAAGATGGTATCTCAACTGAACCTTTTCTGAGCAGGTTTGCTGACTTGGAACCTACCGGGGGTGCAGATCCAATCTCTGCTACTGATACGCTCCCGAACTTTTTCAGCGGTAAAAGCTTGCCCATTCGATGCCCTCGGGTTAAGCGGGATTAAATAAGAACAAGTTTAACTTGGCCACCCTGCTCTGACTGAAATTCCAGGAATCAAAATAGGATTGTAAGTTGATTATGGAAATAGAAGGATTCTTTGGCCGAATTATCAGGTAGGATCTGCTTGGCTAAGTGTACTAGCTGCTAATCCCAAGTCTCTAGTCTGAGATAACCATCTTACCGGCATTTCGGTATTAAATCAAGCGTGATATCGCATGTTGCATAGATTGATAATCCTTGTACAAGGTAAGGTACGTCATGTTCGAAAAGGGACCTGTCAGCGGCTAATATGTGCCGAATATCTATCGATTATGGCTTGTCCCTAATTGGGCATTCAAAGAACCCCTCAGTGACAAACACTCAACAACCTCTTTGACTATCTGCTGGTCTTTTGTAACTGGACGCGTTATTACCATGTTCGAAGCTCTTCAGAACACATGGCTTCGACAATGACCTAAACGCGCCCAGCACCAGCAGTTGATGGGGACGTGATTAGGGGACTCAAGACAAATTTTCGCCTTGCATAACATCTGTACTGACTTATTAAATTATATCAACTTAAGGAAAGGAAAGAGCATCCAGAAACCTAGGCAAAGCAGAAATTGGTAGGAAACGGCTGAATATACAGTAGCGCTCACAAGTCTAAACAAACGCTTTTACGCTTTTTCGGGCGTAATTTTTTCTCAGTGGAGCTATTCGCTGCGCTATTTGACATATTTAATTGAAACATATTTCACACCATCCAACACTAGACTGTAAAGAAGCAGTATCCACATAAATAGCAGCAAAGACTTTTGACGGTAGTAGACTTCGCTAAAAGCAAAGTTTGTAACGTCTGCAGTTATTCGCACCTCATGTGCGTTTTTCTCCCCTACTGTGTTCGAGGGCGTGCGTACATTCGTGCGATTCGCGCCGCACGCGGCAAAGTGCGCGGCGAAAGTCGTGGTGATTCCAACTAATCTGGCGCCTACTGTTGGGGCCCAAACTTGAAATAGAATAGTTGAGTTGAGTTAGCTGATACTACTAATCTACTCTACTGGAAATTTGGGCCCCAATAATATCCACCAATGCCGTCAAAATCGATATGAATTTCGCCGCGCAATTTGCCGCGCGCAGTCCAAATTGCACGAATGTACAGTCCCCCTGTGTTCGGCGCTAGCGAACACTTTAGACATGGCAAAAAGGAAAGGATTTCTAGAAGGATCATCATCCGTATTTTCATTTGATTTTGTGTCCAAGTTCTTTGGGACAACTGGAACATGATCAGATTGCAAGTTAATAAATATAACTATTACCAGTACACCCGTGCCCCCCATATCGAAATTTCGCATGATTAGATCCAGCGGGAAAGGAGTTACGACTGAAAATTACGACTGAAGAAGCATTTGGTCAAAGACTTTAGCGCTACTGTACTTAATGAACGGGTAAGGCGTTCCTAGTTCCCGCCAGAGAAACGTTGTATCTATTTCTTTCCTCTAATTCAGTAAATCTACTCTTCTCCTGACGTTCTCCCTCTTTGACTGCTTCACGCTACAACAGAATAGCCCAACGTTACAGTGGGAACCCTAACGGTTGCTCTTCTTGTTGCGAGATATTTCAAATAGACAATTGCGTGTCTACAGAGACCAAAAAATCTTTATTTCCGGATTCGTTTCTCCTGGCTAATTCCTTTTTGAAACTTCCCTCCATGACTGCTTGATTTCGACAACACCACTAACGAATTGGGAGTTAGTACCTATTAAAGGGTAACAACTCATTTCCTTAGCTAATTTAAAATTTTATACTATACTTATACATAGGTCCTTATGGATTTGCCCCTAAGGGGCGGATTACACTACAGTTTACTGTCTTGTAATCAGCTATTCTTCGTACCGACCCATGGTCGTCGGACGTCGATAGACGTCAACCTTAAACTTTTAAATTTTAGTATTTTTATCGTCTCTTTTTCATAAGTGTACACCTTAAGGTAACTTATTCAAAACAATTTTTATTATAACTAACTGGTTATAATAATATACTCAATAAATTCAGCAATTCCAACAAGTTATATAGTAACAATTCAACTTGCATAAGTGTAACAACAAAGTTTTAATCCATTATTATTACACGCTAGGCCTTTTTGTGTGAAAGCAATGGTGCCCTCACTCATATAGCGTTTGCGAGAAGAACCTGTAGCCTCAGTATTCTTCTGAGTGGCGTCTGTCTGCAAATGAACTATACATTATTCTTCTTTCTACAGCACATATAGATTCTCTTTAATTATAATATAACAGTTATATTTTATTTATTATTAAAAATTATACTTACATTTACTTCTTCCGGGCCGGACAATCCTGGTGAGGTAATAATTCCCTGCTTCAATCTTCCAGATATTTATTCCTCTCTTTCTTTTACACTTAGAGAACTTTCGATCGGTCTCCCTTTCCATTCCGGAGTTTTATGCTTAGCTTGATAACCAATAAAGCAGGCTTCATAACCCTAACGCGTTTTTCATTTACTATGATGTTACTATTAATTAGACAACTTTCCAGTTGCCTGCCTATGTGTAGCATTCCTTGCTTCACGAACATCTCAGGAGGAATCTTTTTCTTTTCCATATAGATTAATCGTATTCGCCTTCGCATCAGTAATCTAAACACATAATTAACATTAATATATTAACATAACATGCTTAATAGGTAAAGTTTGCAAATTTACCCAAGGTTTTGATTCTCCTGATCTTTAATTGTCCTTTCTCGTATGATTGCGATTTGCGTGTTATTTTGTCTGTTATATTCTGATAACTTCTTTCGGCCCTCTGTCATAAAATATTTCCAAAACTCGCATGATGTCTTTGCCTAAACAAGCAAAACCTAGCAATTTTCTTTGATACATCTGTCTTCTTACTCTGATTGCTGTTACTCCTTTATAAATCCCGACACCCGTTGGCCAAGATAGTACCATTGTCTACCCATCACCGGGGTAACTTAAGTACGGATTAGTAAGACTTTAAATACTTTATCTACATATTATAAATCTAAACGCATACCCCAATATCACGTTCGTGGAATGGGGAAGAAGGCGGTCATACTTCCATTTTTGTATGTTCTCAAGTCCACCTATGAGCACCCATTCGAGCAGAACACCTTTATTTACATTCTCTTGGAAGCGTGCTTCATGTGTATCACCTTCGCTCAACTGAAACGTATACTATAGCACATAGTTGTTCATCTCTTCCGTCCACCTATAATAAATTTCTCTTTTTTTACTTTACAAATCATCATTTTAGTGATTATAAACAACTAAAGGAACACAAAAAAAATAAAAAATAAAGTAACCAAAAGAGAACATCAAACATTAGTGAACATTATGAACAACAAGTTGATATATATTCATATATGGATACATATATGCATATGTATAAAGGATACCAGTAACAACGTTGTTCAAGACAACACAATAATAAACACTAAGGTAACAAGTAGCTGTGATTCCTGAGGAACTGAGAACTTTCTCGTCTCACCTTGGAAAGATTAAGCGAGAAACTAGTTTCTTTGCTAAACTTGGCAACGACTGCTCCGGGGCAGCAACAGCAATTTCAACGGAAAAATATTGTGCAACGTATTTTCAAATAAGTGCCCGTTTGACCGAGCAAAAATTGAGATTGTAGAGTAGAGTAGAGTACCACTCCAAAAGTCATTCAAGTTCATTCTTGGGGGTCCGATCGCTTATAGACTGGTCTTATAATAGAATAGGAAAAATTACTTGATTTAGTATCCTGAAGAAACTTCATTGGTGTTGCCAACCTTCCCCTGGGCCAACACTGAATTTTTTCGTCTTCCGCTTCTGCTTCCTTTGCTATGTGATAAGGTAGCGGGAACGTGAAGCCCACTTTAAAGCTAACTGTCGAAATACAAAACCTGGGAATACTGCTTCCAACAGTCTACCTTAACCTATTAGTGATCTACCTGATCGGTACTCTGCGACGAAATTTCACTTGATCTTCAAAAAATCCAAATCAATACATAAACTGGAGCAAGCAGGATTTAGGCGCTTCCACAGAGCTTTGTGATTCGTCATGGATGCCGACAACAATTATAAATCGCAACCTCTCGAATTCATAATGTGAGTCTCCTATTCATAGGGCGTTTATCATCACAAATACCCTTAGTTCTTGTAACTACCAAAACAAACCGCCAAAACATACCACCAAAACCAAATACCAAAACCAACCACCAAAACAAACCACCAAACCAACCACCAAAACCAACCACCAAAACCAACCATTAAAACCAACCACCAAACCAACCACCAAAACCAACCACCAAAACCGACCACCAAAACAATCCACCAAGCCAACCACCAAAATCGACCACCAAAAAAAACCATCAAAACTACCGTATGAATAAAGCATGATAAACTACACTTCGGAATTGATTAAGAGGAATGTCAGAGAAACAATTTGTTATCTTGGTTCGTTTCGCTTCCTAATCATATGAAACAATGTCTGTCATCACCTGAGGCTCGTCAGTGACTAACTGATGACAATACGATACGAATATCAGTCTCAGACGATGATTTGCTTCAATCCTTGTTCGCGTTCCCCATTTTTGGAATTTCGTGAAGTGGACGTGTCGCACATCAGACATCTGCTCCAAGTATAAAAGATAGTCAGCAAACATACGGGAGTCGCCCTAGCCTTAAAAACAGGCCCAATTCACCACTTGAAATCCCATTCCAGCAGTGAAAGGACGTGTCGCACACCGAACATCTTCTCAAAATATAAGAGATATTCAGCGAATATACGGAGTCGTTCTAGCCTTGAAAACAGCCCCATTACACTTTGAAATCTCAGCCCAGAAACGCAGTGAAGGCCAGAAGGCATGAAGTACTTGAAGTCCTTGACAAATTGCAGTTTACTTTCTTGATTCCTCATATGGACAGTCTTCGATAAAGCCAAGATCTGTTCTCTATTCTTCAAACGGTAAGAAATCCTTGCATTTCATTCGCTTGTGGTGCTGCACTTTCGAAACTATGTTGAAACAAAAACCAGTAAGAGAAAGAACAATAGTCAAACATTTAGACGACACCACAATACTAAGATTAGAACTCGTATGCTTTAGTTTACGCATTAAAATTGAAGGAAACAGACTCAATTCCACAATGGCTCAAGACAGATAGCGACTCCTTGATGACAACGTGTAGAAGTTGATCCGAGTATTTAGGAAAGTTAGGAGTACAGAGCAGTATCACGACCACCCACGGACTGTCTGGTATACCTATAGTGATCTGAAACTAAGGTGATCAAATCGAACGTACAGCAAAGATAAGCACATACAGAAAAGTTCAAGAGCACGCCAATCACAAGACAATTCGTAGCGTAACTGTCTACCGGGCATTTCAAAAATTAACGTCTTTATATAACTGTCACATTTATGTTGCACAATTCTAGCAAAAATCTTATGTTAGACCTAATGGATGGGAGTGTTCAAATCTCAAACAAAGAGCTATAGTTCAATCTTACCTTGGCGAGATTCGAAACTGTGATCACCTGATCAATAATACGATAGTATGTACTTGCAAGTGAACGACCCCTTTAACCCATTGACGACCATCACGTTTGGCGGGAAACGCGGACTGCGATCCACATATTGACTGCATGGTCCCGGGCGACCAATTTTTCGAATTTTGGATTGGGAGTTGTTTCTTTCTTTTTCTCAATTCGCAAATTTAGGATGTGACTAACGATGATGGTAGGTGGGACTTGAATTTTAGTTAGTTGATGGATTCCGATGAGGAGCAGTTCCTCAATCACTAATTCTTTTCAGAAAAAGGAATCATTGAAAGGAATCATTGAAGGGTCACATTTTCCTTGAAAAAAAAAACACCGGTATGATGTAAAACTGCCTAAATTTGTACGGAAGGTAGATATACCCTGAAAACCAAAAGTCAAAATATAAGTATCATGTCTATGGTTATTGTTATTATGTGTAAAATTGCAAAATTAGGAGATTTCTTGGGACCACACAGTATATAGTTTAACTTAGACCTGTTCACATGTTTTGACTAAAAAGATCGTCGAAAATGGGTGATATAGATAAATAAAATTACGTATACAACTGCAGTTCGCATGTAGACTGCATGGTCGTCAATGGATTAAAAAAATGAAGAATGTCTCGATCATCAACATGACGCGAAAAACATTCACTACCATGGCTTTGAATGTTTGAAGTAAAGTGGAAGTGGAAGTGCAATTGGTGGCGGTCTCTGCGCTCGCAGTGTCCTTATGGGCTTCCACGCGTTTTAACGTGTTTTCGCGCCCTTGTCTGCGCACTCTTCTAATTGGTTAATATCATAATGGTCGATGAGTTGATCATTCCTTATGCACAGGCTCAACATCTCAAACTTTTCTCGATAGGGTTAGTCAAAAAGTCAGTTTCCTGGTCAACAGTCGCTCCCAAACACCGCAATAGGCCTGCAAAGCCGGAGCTCCAATGTCCTCTGCTTTCTGGTGCTCAGCGATAGACACGCGGACAGCGGTATTGCTTGGTGTAGAGCGGTCCATAGAAAGCACAGTACTCTCCTCCCGCAATCACATTTTTCCAAAAAAAAAAGAATTTGAGATTTTGAAAATTCGTTTTTTAAGCTCCCAAAGTTTATAAAACTCTCCAAATGGGAGGGCTGGGGGGGGGGGGGGGCTAACCTCGTCTAGCTAGACGCTAAGAGATTTTCAAATGCATCAGGTCTCAATGGCGTGACTAAGTGGAACTGTTATGGCACATGGTTTGTGGACCAGCTTCCTTATTGGGCCTTTCCGCCATCCAAGAATATACAGGGTGCGCCATAAATAAGGAACAACTTTTCGGATGTCCGTAATCTCCTTGTTTGCAGGGTTTCTCTAAATCTGCATCTTTCCTTATGTTTAAGATATACCTTAGCCCACATATCTACTTCGGTGCTCCCAGATTTCGAAAAACGGTGAAGCCTCGCAGACAGTCACCAACCGTTCCGTCTTTGCGTCCACTTGGTGAATCCTTTTTCGGGATCGCTCCTCCTTTCAATATTTCCCACATGACAGCGCCTTGAGTAGCGATGCGTAGAAAAGTCAACGATAAATTCCAAAACGGTCGTCTTGTCTCACATACGACCCCTTTTCCGAACACAACTGCTTTGGAAAGGAGCACGCTGTGGAGCCTGCAGAAGCGCGAGAAAAATGACTGCTGTTTGTTTGTATGTTCTATCCGATGAGAAGAGTCTACCCCGAGCATATATAATTGTATCTAGATAGTTTTCGAAAGCCTCATAAGCTTCTTGATGAGAAGAAGTTGGAGAGAAAAAACGAATGCTGTGGGCTACTTGCGGGCGGCACGTGCTTCGACACACTTTTTCTGACTGAAGGAAAGCG
Source organism: Haemonchus contortus (assembly GCA_000469685.2). NCBI lineage: Eukaryota > Metazoa > Nematoda > Chromadorea > Rhabditida > Trichostrongylidae > Haemonchus > Haemonchus contortus. The sequence continues at coordinate 20,322,782 of LS997562.1, read as the reverse complement.
TGGGAGAAATGTTGAGATCTCAGATTATACGTATATTTCACATTATGAGTGCTGTGCTGAAGCCGCTGAGAGAGTCGGCGGCTTCAGTACAGCACTCATAGCGTGAAATATCTAAGATCTCAACATTTCTCTCACGCTCTGCGTGCCACCGTCGATGAGTAGCCGAAGCGCCTTCGAACTATGTATAATTAGTACAGGAAACGGTTATATAAGATCACTTTGTGTTCGTTTTGTATAATAGATACGATGCATAGTAAATAATTCACATGAATTCACCATGTATCAATATGAACTGCAGTTTCTCTAGCCCATTTCGTTTGTTACCATATTCATGGCGCACCCTGTATTGATGAAAACTGTGGCAATAATATGCGAGGTGCTTGGTGCATATTAATTACTCCTTGTATTTCTGGATACAGCTGGCAATGGTTTAGTGGCAAGTCGTACACTACCAAGCACCGATGGTCCAGGGATCGAATCCCGTATTGATATTCGCCTGAGCCAACTGAGAATTCTATCCTTCCACAGTCGGCCAATTGGTAGCAGATTTGTCTGGAAAGATTGAAACACTAACTATCGCATATGCCGGTCACCGCAATTCATTTTCTGGCCCTAGATGTGTTCAAACGCCACTATGATTCTGAATGAAGATCCTAGACGGGGGCTCACTCAACTGTGCAATAACGTTTATTCAACATCAAACGCCAACTGTAGTACTGACACCAGAAAACAAGCTCTGTCTCCTTCAAGTTCCCCGAATCCCATACATCCCTTTCCCCGCTTCGTCACTACGGAAAACAGTGACGGCTTAGGTGACTCTCCCTGTATTCCTTGCCACTTTTATGACAGGAATAGAACGCTTGCTGCAGCCACATGCGCCGTATGAGCAATATCGACCCTCATTCATGAGCGATGAGCTTGAAAGCGAAAACATGAATAGATGCCATGATGGATAGCGATTGTTACAATAACGAGAACACTGGACAACCATTTTCATTTCGCAAGACCTGTTCTTATGGCCGTAGACTGGGTAGGTGCCATTAATAGAGTTGCATATTAGTGCCAGAAGAATGTTCTGTAGAGAGAAAATAACCACAAGCCAGGGGCCGGCATTTCAGTGAATGAGAACGAAAAGACATGCAGGGAAAGGTCCGTTATCTTTCATGTGATGCGCTTCGGGATAGCGAATGTTCGCTCGAACTGTGTCCTTTCATTCAAAACTAGCTAATCTGTGAAATAGGGTAGCACTAATAAAGGTCCGATTCATTCTACGAGAACAATTACAAAGTAAAGTCTTGGTGGGCAGATGAAAGGCAGAACAAAGCCTAACGCGTCGTGTTTGATCGAAGAGATCCTCTTCTCCCTGAACACTGTTGAATGGAACAACCTCACTGGTTAGAGGCGGAGCTGGTGTAGTGGCATGTTCCCGTATTGACTCCTGTACCCTACCGAACTTGAACGACTTGATGATAGAATTTTCAAGTTTCACGCACGCCGCGCCCCCTCGTGGGCGGAGTCCAGCCCTACCACCTGCCGTCGGGGGGACGGAACAAACAGTTAAAGGCACAGTTCACGATAAAAACGGCTTCTAAAACTTCCCCATAGGGTGGATTCGAACCCTCCTCGTATACCATATCTGGCCTATTAGATCGGAAAACGGCCTAATTAGAGCTTACCGATGGCTCAAAGATTGCACCGTGTATATCCTCGAACGAGTTTCACCGGCACTGTAGTGGCTGCCCGATTACAAGGGCACCCATTTAGAAAGTTCAAATAACTTGTCATAACCCGTAGCGACAGTGAAAGACAGTTATGCACGGTTCTGGCCTGATGTGGTCAGCACTTTGCGCCATTACAACAACTGTAATCTTGTCCGATTAGTCTTCCATGTTATTTCCGGCATGGTAATCTCGTCCAAACCCTAATTATCGTGAACTATGCCCTCGAACCCACTTGATTTGGAACGGTGTTTCGAAGGGTGCGCGCCCCAAATTATGCGGCAAAGTTCGTGGCTATTTGAACGACTTAAGCGCCTATCACTGAGGCTTAAATTTGGACTAGAGTAGATTAGTAGGATCAGCTGATCAGTTGGATGAGGTTCTCGTCGAGCCTATCGTCAAAATCTGCTTCAAAACGACCGTGAACAAGAAACTCCGTAACTAATGAGGTGACCACGTCGTAGTCTGGAAATTGTCTGAAAATGTTGCGCGTCGTGTTGGAAAAAAAGTGTTTTCTGTGAGTCGGCTCCGGCTTGATAGGCGTATACGATAAAATTATGAAGGTGGTTCAGTGCTTGATGTTAATTCCAGTGACAACGGAGTAAACGAGTTGTGAGTGGTACATGTAAGCAAGGACGTTAAGGCTAGAACAAAACACAATACTCAAATGTAATTGTTTGGACGGAAATGTTGTGACGGTAAGTAGTGCACTATCACACACGCATGGTCTATGATTTGAATCCCGAATCGGTGCCTTCACCAACTGAGAATTCTTTCGCTCCGAGGTCGATTAATTAGCGCAAGAATCGCTTTGTAGGAATTAAGCCCTGGCTTGTACATGGGCTGGCCAGCGCAAGTCACTGTTTGAGCCACATACCTATTCAAAACAAAACCACGATTCTGAAGGGAAGTTGAATGCCGAGAGTACACGAAAAACGTGGTTGATCAACGCCAGAATCCATTCTTTCCCCTGTCGTAGTCCCTTTCTTAGAGTTCCACTCAGCTTACCTACAGTATCTCTAACGATTTTCGACGCTCCCAGTTCTCATTCCAGAAGAACGGGAGCCACGATATCCGGCCAACCATACATGCTTCTGAGATACTCTGTGAGCGCCAGTTCGTCATACGTAGTGTCCTGATCAAGTTGCATGTTCAAGTATCTTGGCTAATAACCCACTTACTCCAACTTGGCTGCGTAGTTTTACTCAGAGTATGCTCACCATGCGGACGTTCTGCCCTTAATCCTGCCGCCTACCACCAGTGTTTACATCCTGTCCCCTGTATCCTTTCTAAATATGAACAGTAGTGCTAGAGAAGGATCTTCGCGAATGTCCCGCCGTCCGAGGATGAAGTCCATCCGTGCCACCTTGTCCCTTTCCTGCTGCTTATAGCCCTCCCAAATTTGAGCGTTTTAACTTCAGAACGGCAATATTTCATGCACGCCTAGCCCACTGTGGGCGGAGTCCAGTCCTGCATCTACCACAGCCTTACCAACATAGACAACCAATCGTTGCACATACGGGGTATAATTCATTACTCTTAATGGCTCAAGTAGTATGAGGAAACTTTCGTTTCTATGGTCGAAAGAAGTGTGCGGACGCAGTTATTGTAGGTCCACTTGGCTCCATAATTTAGGGCTGACGCTTAAGTTTGGGAGGCGACTCCTGGGATGAGTTGACGAGAATTAAGGAAAGGACCGTCCTCGTAGGTGGCAATAGTAGTCAATCTATATCTTGGCGATCTCCTAATGCTTATATGTACAGTGGCTGCATGAGTATCGTTGATCGTCAGGATAACTCACCGGATATCGCTTTACACATTTAAACAAATGAAATCTCGTCCGAATACCTCTTCCATGTTACTTCCGTCATGGTAATCTCGTCCAAGCTCTACTTTCACTTTTTTGGGAGTCATATTTTTCCCGAAATAGGGGAATTTTGTCATTTTTCCACTACCGATGAACTATTCTTACCTTCAACTTCCGCTTTTCGACTAAGAAGGGGTACCTCAAAATTATCGTGAAGTATGCCTTTAAACAAGATGGCTCACACGAATAGAGAGAACAATTCCTCTGTGCCCCATTTCACTGCTTCAACCGAATATTCTTCCCAGAGCTCCCTTGCTAATAGCTAGCCGCTGTCCTTCCCTTTCTACACCAGCTCTTTCCATTTGAAGTGACACCAACGTTTACTCCGCCACCTGCTCGTTTCTTCTGCATGAGCTGTCTCCTTTCCGATTCCTTCTAAAAGCTACAACCCCGTGACCACCTGGCCAGTAATTTTATCTGAGCCTCTCACATTGAGGTACCTTCAGTTATACAATTTCCATTCATCAATGCTCTCAAATCCCCTGATCGTTTTCTTCATTTTACAATCCGTTCCATCCTTCTGCCGTCGATCTTTCGAATTTTGCCAATTTTTTCTCGTGTGTTCTTTCAAATTCCTTTTCGAATGATACCACCTTCGCTTCTCTCTAAGATTTTTTCCGAATAGTGCAGTGTTTCGTTCCATATCACTGGCCAGCTACGCTTTGTTTCAAAGGCGTCTCTTCGAGTACGCTCAACACGACCGCGGCATTTCCGCTTCGTTGGAAGAGAAATTTTGAGACAGTTACGTTGAAAAGCAACTGAATGATAACTCCACCATTGAATAATCCTCAATACTGGTATACGCCCCACATTCGACTTGTAATTGGAATCGTGGCTTCGTCTAAACAAGTGTTTTGGCTTGCACAGAGAGTTGTGGTAACCAGTTGACATACTAGCCATTATTTCATTCGTTCAGTCAATCCTTCCAAGGAGCTTCTTTGAATAGTAATTAGCCCAATAAAGTGTTCGAAAGATTTGGAAATATTCCGTTGACTTCTACTCGAAACCTGCCCCGATAATCATGCGTATGCCAAGGGCGCTCCTTGAAGGCACGGTTCGCGATAATTCAATAGGCGGGTATGTCAATGACGTGTCCGCCTCTCATTCGATGTCACGTCAGACAGTCAGACGTGACATCGAATGAGAGACGGACACGTCATTGACATTCCCGCCCTTTGAATTATCGCGAACCGTGCCTTTAACACTACACTAACCACCTCCACTTTCCAATGAGACACCAGTTGGACTACCGCTCTTCCGTAGGCTTAAAACTTCTGCAGGTACTTTATCAGATGATATCGAATTTCCGTGCAAACAGACAGACATACGACAGACACGAGCGCGTTATATGTAGTAAGGGTAGTAACTAGTCTGGGAAGATAAAAGCACTGACTTTCACCGGGGCGGCCACCGCAAGTCATTTTATGGGTCCAGTAAGCATTCAATACGCCACTACGATTCTGAATGGAAGTCGGATGCGGGGGCGTATCCCTTAGACAGGACTGACTGACGCCCAGAGGCTTAATCCTTTTCTTTTATGCTTTCTATCAGAGAGTGTACATCCCAAAAGAAGAATAAATATCCCCGCTAATTCTTTCCTCACATGCTTATTGAAAATTGGGTTTGGCTCATATAAATGACTCCCTTCCACGACACTAGCAACGTCCCACAGGAAAACAGAGCAAATGTAACATCGAACATCGAAGTAGTAGTCTGCAACTTTTCTGCGAATTTTTATTCTGACCTTATAACAAAAGGCGTCAGTACACGGTCCAAAGAACAATAGTGATGCCGAGTTAGTGAAATTCCAATAGGTCGATGTTCTCCGTATCACTTATCAATTCATCGTTCGCTGGCAGCCGTCGGACGTGGAAACATTCCACGACCGTTACATCTCCATCTTCACGATTAATCGGCGCATGGTACATAATCAATTCCCTGCCATTTTCTTGATTCTCTCATGTTTTTCACTGCCTCATTCAGTTCATTTCTCCGCTTTTAACTTTATCTTGTGAAACCTCGAAAATGGTAATGGAGGCCCACGATGTTGCTCCGTTCAGGATATTCAACGATTTGGACTTGCGCTTGGTGGCATTTGAATCTATTGGTCTGCGTGGTTACTTGCCAGAAAGGGAAGTGTAGATGGCACTCAAGTCAGTGTTTCATGGCGTGTTTTGGCTCTTAGACGAGCCTGATTCTTGGGGAGAGGGTTGGACTAGTTTATTAAAGCTTAACCTTGTTCCATTCCGAGAGAGATCTCGGAATATGAAAGTTGTAACGACCTATCCCTTGGCAATGTAAGGACTCCTTCTTTCCGCAGCTGTAGGTTTTGTGGCAAAAAATAGCATGTACCAATTCAGAGCAACAGATAATAATGATAAGTTCTTCTTTTTCTCCCCATTGTTAATCCTGTGCTGTTGCAAGGTCTCTTATTGTTGTCTTAGGTCTCCAATATAAAAAAAAATTATGCAGTTGTCTTTATAATGTTATGTTATAGAAGCTCCTCGTTAGCTGGGTCTTTGGAACTCTCTTTTCCCGAAATTGAACCTTTTTTTGACGCTTCAGTGTCTATAGATTTGAAAACGCTCTGAAGGCCTTACCATCGATTACAAATCCATGGGTGGAGGTGGCTTAATGGCAAGTGGCGTGCTATCTCACACGCATGGTAATCTGCTCGAGTCCCCGATCCAGACCCGCCCACGCCAACCAAGCCTTCCATCCTTCCGCTGTCAACTGACCGTATCAGACTCGTTTGCAACAATCAAAATCTGAGTTGTACATCGGCTGGCCATAGCAAGTCATTGTATAGATCACATACGCCACTACGATTCTCAATGGAAGTCGAATGCAGGTCGCATCCCTCGGAAGATTTGATCGAGATGTGAGTTTCCTAATTTGCCTCGCTTTATGCACGCAGTGTTCGAAGGTTATATAATGTGGGTATTAATGGCTTACCAAAAAAAGCAACAATTGATAAAAGATGATAAGGGCCATTAAATTCACTGCATCTTTCACACGGGCATACACTGATCTCTCACACGAGGTATGGATGGTAAGATGGAGAGGGACGAACATGGATGATGGGTGGCAATAAGGGATAGTGACTGATAAAGGTTCATGCCTTATACCTTTAGACTTCAAGCGGATGGCATTACTAAGTCCATTACTGCGATTCTGCATGCCTTATAAAGATAAAAGAGTAAAAAAGAAAATAATGTTGGTTTCGGTCCCTATTTAGGATAACCCACGCATTAGACTTTTCTCAGAATGGGATACCAGAAAATATCATTGGTAAAATCAAGTGATAAGGTCTGATAAAAGTAAATAACATTTGCATATGCCACTATTTATTGATGATAGACTATAGATACTGGACACGTACATAGTAATTCTACTCATCTCACTGTTTTCATCCAAGACTTTGTTGACGAAGGCTTTTCACATAAGCTCTTTATCGATGAATTCCCACGGCCATAACAACTCCATTTAGACGTAATAGAACCTAGGCGTTTCAGAAGAATCTGGAAAACATGCTTGTGGTTATGGGTCTGTGAGCTGATTGTGAGTGCAGAAGTTGAACATAACTACCTCGGCCTCTGACAGAGATCATTCGAGAAATTTACATAGAGAGAGGAAAGAGAAGAAAAGAGAAAGAAAGAGAAAGGGATGACGAGTGATACAATTAAAACATAATAGAAGGCAGAGACTGAAAGGTGGTAAAGTGCACTGGGAAGAGCCAAAAGAGCAGGTTTCCCTGATCTAATTATGACTTTTTGATATTAAGCTCTAAGTGCCCACGCGTCTTCTTCGATTATTTGGAAAGGTATAGGAATGTTGCCGATTGGGGAAAGAAGGAGACGGACTGATAAAGGCTAGAAAGGAACATTAGAAAGAAATTGTCTTCAAATTTATCGAGCCCCTCATTTAAGAAGAGCCTCCTGTGCATAAGTGCTGTTGATGGTGATTGGAAAAATGGAAGGTGGCCTACAGAAGGTAACAATTGATGCGGAGTACAGGAGGTGTTGGAGGGCAAACATCATTAAGCCCGCTCTAAGCCACCATTTCTGATGTTCCTATAAACGAATGATCGGCAGCAGAGCGTAAAAGTGTGAGAGAACAAGTATTGGTACTTGGTGATAAAAGGTGATACCAAGAAATACAAGTCGATAAAACACGTGATCAGCTGAACTTCTCTACATAAGTTCTGAGTGAAATGACAGCACCTAGAAGTCAGAACATCAGATGGAAGAATGTTAGGAAATGAAGGATAATTTTAGCAGTGACCAGTCCTTCTTCTTTGGAAATGGGCCATATATCCAATGTCTGTTCAGAGTCGTACGGCACTTTGAATTGGGCTACGACCACAGACTTGTGGATAGCAGCAAAAATGAATATGATGGTTCAGATCCATCCGAATGAAACTGATACAAATTGATCGACAGCTAAAGAATATCGATCCAGAATTTGATCCCCACTACATATGTGGTATCGGCACCACTTGGCACTACCACCCTCAGCCTTGAACGAAAGTTATTATAAAGTAATGTGAAGTGCAGTGGGAAATGACTACCAGTATTATGGCTACCATTCGTCAACAACATTACACCACCCCAGTCAAGGCCCCCGTTATGCTGGCTGCGGGGCGTTGGCTAATTTGGCAGGTCGCTTACGCCTAGCGTTTTTTGTTGCTTATTGCTTATTCTATTTCCTTTTCGAAATTGGTCATACTTTTTCCAATTTGTTGTTGTTGTATAGGCTGGGGAAGCATTCGTGCAAAAGAAAATAAGAAAAGGGGACAAATACAAATCAGAGAAATTGGAACCTTATGTTCTGTACTTTTCGACACCATGTGTGCTACATTGTTAATTTGTGGCACTTACAACTCGTCCGTGAAGGCGGAGTTGGCGGCTGCGCGGCACGCAGCTGTAGGCACAGCGTAAAGCTAAGCGCAAATGTTTCAGCTATTCATTGATGAAAAATCAAAGGCTATTCTTTTTTTGCGTTCTATCTGAAACTTTCGTGTTCCACAAACGCAATCTGATTGTTTTCGACTTCATCCTCCATTCCCCTTTCACTCATTCGTTCCTGCGAATTGCCACCATTCACTAGTGAATTGCACCATTCACAAATAAATTGCCTAATACAATTATCTCCACCCAATAGCGCCCTCAAGCTAAACGATGGTGGTCCTATGCAGATGGCCAGCATCATTGTTAAATGGACGAGATCGAAAAAAACGGCAGAATCGTATGCCGTGTGGTTTTTGTTTTGGGGTATTTGCAGTTACCTTAGGTAGCAGTTAGTTTGGTAGGGTACTTTGGGTAGGGTAGTTTCAAACGAGTGGTGATAGGACAGCTCAGAAGGAAAAACCAGGGGTTGGACGAGAATGTGACGGCAGAGGTTGCATGGTAGGGGTGTTTGGACGAGATGCCAATGTATACAGCTGACTACAGCAAATAGCTTTCGTACAAGGTGTGGGTCCCGGTGCGAACAGCGCAACCTCTACAGCTTTTGCAATGCTTAAGAACTCGTCCGCTTTGGGCGTATATGTCGTCTTGGGTCCGGGAACTTCTTCCCTAACACGGCGTCGCACACATTGCACCCGCCGCCTATCGCAGGATTGCGATGGAAGATTGGAGCGCGCAATTTGTGAGGTAGGGAGTCCTTTAATTATTTGAATTGGCTGGCCGCTCTTTTCAATTCCAATGCGGTCTTGATCTCGTTTATATAGGAGGAGTCATTTTAATTAATCAAGTCTAATAAACATGAAAACAAAAAGGAAACAGAAGAAAAAACGGTAAAATCCAATGAAAAAGCAAGCCAGTCAAGGAAAAATATCGCGTCCTATCGATTGGCGGGAGGCGGGGTGGGTACGGTAACTGCAGTGGCATTTGCCGCATGCAGCAAGGGAGAATGCCGCGATAGGGGAGAAGTTCCGTTACTCTGTCGGCTTAGCCGGTTTGAGGGTCCTTCTTACATTCTAACTTGGCCGTTTTTCGACCCGGAAGCATCCGTCATGCTATCCTTGGAGGTCACAGATTTATCCAAGGGAGAGTTCTCTGAAACCATTTCTATCACGAACTGTGCCCCTTATTAGCGTAGGGATACCACCCTACCTCTTTCGCATTCCAGCTTGTTTGGGCATTCTCCCAAAAGGGAATTCTCATCGGTCTATTCTTCTCTTTTCCCTTCTATTGCATTGCATTCTCATGCGGCCACTTTATACCGATTGATCCACGGCAGCCTACTTATATTGTGCATATTTTACGTGTGGGAAGAATCCCCATACTAGTAATCACGCCACCACGATGGCAGGCAGTACTTTTCGGGTGCGCGCGTCATCAATGACCCTGCTTCTCTGCGTCTAACTGCAGGCATGTTTAGAGACGCAGACGACCATAGATCGATTCTGCCCATCGCTGTTGACTAGTTGTGTGCGGGCGTTCGTTTCGTTTTGTTTCTTGATATCGACCTGGTGGACTTTGTTTCGAATCATTGGACTCACCCTGCCTGTACTGGTAATGGGGAGAGGCATGTGGGAAGCATCCTTAAGAGGGGTGTCCAGTCCTTTTGGTGTATTTGTTCCCAGTTTCGTTTTTTTTTTTGTTTTCTTCTTTTCTGTGCTCGACAACTTTGACTTCGGACTTTATCGTTTGTTCGAAAGTGACGTCGAGAGGGATTGCAGATTGTCAAGCGTTGTAAAAGAGATTATTCCGATAAGAAAGAAAGCGATAGTTTTTTTTTTGCCCGATGAAGAGTCGTTGAACATGCTTTTAAGGGCTTCATATACTCTTTTATCGAATGATCACGATTTTCTGTGATGTCAGAGCATTTCTTTAGCATTTTTCTACTCAGCATTTACTTTTTTGCCGAAAATTGGCAAACTACTCTTTTGCAACCTTTTCATAGGCTTTTATTTCTACTCGTTAAGTTTAGCTCTTTCATCGAACTGATTCCGCGGTCTAGAAGACTGTCCAGTTGTTATCAGTAAAAACAGTATGTAACTAACATGACTCTGAATTAGCTCATTATCAGAGGAGCTTTTGAAAAGGGGTAATGATCGGTGCGGCGAGAACATTGTGATGATGGGGATTTCTAAACTTCGTTTGCTTTTGTTACCAAATCTGCTGATTTCTTCATGATTTGAAATTTTCCTTTTTCAAAGCCCCAATCGTTCCGAAAAAGTTCCACGAAGTTTTGTGCCAATCTCCAGGAAGTTGTATTTCAAGAAATTTCCAAGAAGCTCTCGTGTTTGCAGTAATAGTAATAAAGTCCTTTATCTTCTACTTACTTAGAAATGCTCGACTACTTTTATTACTTCCTTGAAATGCTTAACATTGGTGATGTTGAGTATTTCTAGCCATTAAAGAACTCTTTCGCTTGTTTCTGATCTTTACTGCTAGTTCCACGGCTCGAGTTAAACATTGTGTGGGCTGAGACCTGTGGTCACGATGCTCCTTGTCACACATGTAGGGAAAAAGTTCTTTGAAACGGAATAAGAAAAGTAGAACGAACTGTGCCGTAATCATTTATGGCTTCAGTAAAGTCAGCTTTCCTTAAAAGTACAAAATATTTACCATTGGTATTGATCAGGTCGTGTTAATTTTTTTTCCTTTTGTTCTTCGTGGCCCAGCTCATCAAATTGGACCGATATACCGAGTGACGTTGGGTGAGGATCGTGATAAGGTTTCACGAATTTATTGTCAACATCAGTGTTTGGTAACTTTATTAACCTCAGAAATTCGAAATTGTTCTCCCATACCATCCTTCACGAGCTATCAGCTTTGATCTTCTCGATGTAACCTTCATCTCATGCACATGTTCCATAGCCACACCTTTTTGTAACACATCTTTCATTGAGATCGGACTAACTGCTGCTTCAGTCACATGGTGAACAAAAGCACGAGATAACCTCTTTGCTTCCTGCCTCTAGAGAAGTGTGACGTAATGATTCTTTCGTTGTCGTGTTACACTTCATCGGGTGATCGGGTTCATTCGTGACTCACCCTTTTCCACTTTCCATTTTTGTTGGTTTCTTGGATTTACAAACTGTAAGGATAGACGGCGAGGAGTTTACTGTTCATAAGCGTTTTTCTGAAGCGAAATCAATATCGTCGTGGATGCAAAATGTCCAAATGATCTTTCATGTTTAAGTTATCTCAATTATTTATCAAATATTTGCATAGATTTCAGTTTTTTCGACTATTCTAAGTGACATTTATTTAAATGTTCGTTGCGATACCCCAATCTACGTAGCTGTGACCGCTCTAGTAATAAATCTAACCGGGTTCCTGTAAATTGGTTCATGGTAACCGAAACATTTTCCTTCTAGAATGTTGCTTTGAGCGAACGGTGAATACCGTATTCCGTATGTTCCTGGATTTCTCTACGCTATTGTGTTGGCTGGATATAATTTTGAAAGTTTTAATTTGTAAATTTATTTCCTTCGGATTCCGAGTGGATTTAAGTGCGTGGCGCATCCTCATCGATCGAGTAGCGTCTAATTACTGATTTTTGAATGTTGCCCTCCGTGTGTTCCACTCTGAGCCCAGTCATATAATGGCAAAATAGATGGCGTTTTTTCACAATTCAAATGATTTATACCTCATAAAAAGCGGAGTTAAAGATCTGGGGATATGGGAGATTCGGGTTGGGAGAAGATGTTGGTGGTCGGGAAAACATGGTGTTTCTAGAATCGAACACTTTTTTTCGGTGGTGAGCACTTTTCCGTGCGCATTACGAAATTCGCCAGTATCGATGCCGTCAGCGCAGAGGCAGTGGCTTTGTGCCTGAGCCAAGTACCTCTTAACCCATTCGTCGGACTGTTCGTGAGTAATTATTAGCATTGATTTTTGGTGGAACTGTTGTTGAACTTGTCTGTCGCCCCCATCTTTACCTTTATACAGGAGCTCCGGGCATTAACCAATCAAAATTGACTGAACTGGTTTCCATTTTTTCAAACTTAATTATGTTTCGTTTCGGAACTGCCGCTTTAGGTAATTTGCAAATCTGGAGGTAACATCTCCCAACCAAAATGGCCTGCTGCTATCAAGGCTTTTTTAATTTGCCTTATAGTTTATCGATTTTTGAATAGGTGGAAGTTTCTGGCTTATCTTGCTAATTTTCTGATTCCTACACTTGGATAATTTCATTTTATCCTTGTATTAGTGTTTACGGAGGAGTTTCTGCTAGTTAGGGCAACTTGCTTTCTCCAAGCTGACATCTGACATCATTATCCCACGGATCGTCACTGTTACCCAGTTTCCATCGTAAATTTCCGATCATATTGTCAGCGTCGTCATTTTAGCACCACACCGTTCCAATTTTCGTATTTGTCTTTATCTGGTTATTCTAGTTATAATCTGCATCGTTTTTCATCCCCACGCCGGTCTCAGCGCATTATCAGTGTCCATCAACCGATCAATGTTTACGTACAGTGCTATACTTTTTTTCGCCATTACAGGATTTTTTTTTTCGTTGAGATGTGCCACATAAGCTGGAGAAAATGAAGAGTATGAAGGAGAATCCACATAGGGATAGGGTGTCAAGATATAAAATTGCATGCAGCATTCGATGAGCTCGAATGTCCCAAGCAACATAATGACTCCGACTGTAACAGGTCTCTAGCCCCTCGCCGGTTTCTTCATCGCATTATCATTGTCCACCAAATGATCAATGGTTACGTGTTCAACGGTTTGGTGGTAGTACATTTTTTGTCATCCAGGCCTATTTTTGTGTTGTGTTAGTGGTACATATGCTGGAAAGATAATGAATATGAAGGGGAGCTCAAATAGGGATAGGATGTCAATAGATAAATTTATATGCAGTATTCGATGAGATCGGATATCTCAAGCAGCATGATGAAATCATACTGTGACTAGCCCTTAGACACGTGTTGTGTGTTTAAGCGTCAGTGCTTATTTCTCTGTCCTGCATCAGAATTAGGAAATGAATAAGTAGCGAATTTCTCAATCTGCAATGGGAATACATAGATATGCCGGTGAATCACCAAGGTGTATTCTCAGCGGTTTTAGTGTTTCTATTTTTGCACCGAACGGATACTGCTCTGTCGTTGTAAGTTCACAAATTACAATGTCAGAGCAGTTAATTTCGTTTAGTTCTGAGAATCTGTACCGAGGTGTTGCTTAGATTCTGCTAATTTTTCCTTCTATTTTTCCAGTCCCCACCTCCTTGGAGCTGTTACTCCGGAAATTACTGCATAACTGAATGTGCATTCAAGCGTCTCTACGGTTTTAAATAGAAGTCGGATGTGTGGGCGCTCTAAAAACCTCATCATTTAGTACCCATTACCTTTTAAAGACTTGCAAGCGGCGTAACCACCACCGCTTGTGAGTGCTTAGGCCGTCCGAAGCCCCTTTCCCGCTCTTCAGCGGCCCGCCCCTTTCGTTCCTGTTGTCACTCATCCAGCTGGCCCACTTTTTGTTATTATTCTCAGTTCTTATCATTAAGCGAACCGAACGGAGGAGGTAAATGTTCTGTATAGTACATGTTTGCTTATTTCTCTTCGGTCCGTGGGAAAAGGCGGAATCAAGTGTGCAATTATATGACTCCTACGAGAAGAGCGTATTTTTGTTCGATAATATATCACATTGTGCTCCTATGATTACCTGTTGTAAGTAGGTTTAGTGAGAACTGCTACTATACTGGTTTCCTTTCGCTTACTCACACAATGCCTGTGGCATATCCTTCCTCAATTGGCTGCGGTGCCTGTTGACCTTTTCTCATCAAGTATACCCCGTACAGAATGTCGAGTACTGCAGGAAATTAGGTAGGCTAGGTAGTGCTAAGGGAGGCGAAAATGAAGAGCTATTTTTATGAGTACTAGTAAATGAGTGTAAAATTTACATTGTGCAATTGTGTTTAACGCCCTATAACACATTTTCAATGGCGGAGGTACCGTAATGCCGTATGGCGCCGTTACCACACGGTGATCGAGTTTCTGTAGGACCGCTACCCGTCTGGGTCCGCCTGAATCGAGCCTTTCTTCTCTCCGGGGCTTCTCAAATTGGTACCAATCATATCTAGATGGTTGAAGGCGTTTACTTATTCGTGGACTGGGTGTGGACTGGTGGCCTCAAATCATTGTATCCATTTGATGCAGTATACGGACAATTATACATTCAAAGGTCATTACGAATCTGAATGGGAGTTGAATGCGTAGGCGCTACTAAATATGGGTTATTCGCGGAAATTTGATCTTTTATTCCTTTAAAATGTGCTTTTGGACAAGTTTTATTAGTGCAAACGGTGTCCTTTTTCTTACCGTTCGTTCAAAACAGGCAGTTGGTTTCTCGCCTACGGATTTCATTTTTAGGTCGATATTTTTTCAAATATGTAGCTATTACCTTGGCTTCTCTGAATCGATTCTGATATGTTGGGTATGAGAGATACTGTAGGTAAGATCTGCGGTCATCTGAGCTCTGCATTTCCTGCTGCAGAGCAAAATTCCCCATAACGTCATTATTGTTAGATCTCGTCCCGTGAACCTTGCATCGAATCGCAACTATTGTTCAAAAGCTCTTTTGAAAGCGGAACTTTACTAATTCGTGCGGATGGCTATGAATGTGCACTAAATGCTTCTTAAAGTACGGATGCTAAGCTCTCTGCGTTTGAGAAGGAAAAGGCCATTTTAACGTCCCCAGTATAAATGCTGATTCATTCACTCGGAGTGGTAAAAGATTTGTGGGCCAGTATCCCTTTGTTAGATGGTTTGAATCTACAATTTAGTGCCGTAGATGTGAGCACCCTCTTTGCGTATTGATCGGCTCGCTTCCACTTTCCAGTCTGTTTACTTTCGATAAACGCGATAATTACCTAGAGTGGTTCGCGGTGCTAAAGACGTCAGTAGTGGAACACCCACGGTTGTGACGTAATCGGCAATAAATTGCTATCGAGATATTGAAGCAGTCGCCCAAAGTGGCCGAAAAGAGTAACTGGAAGAGGGCGCACCGACTGAAATATGCCCAGACCAATCATGCCATCCATTTCTACGGACAAGGTAATTGACTCTAACTAGAGGTCGAGAGGTTGGAATAGCGACTTGATGAATGGCTGTGGCGGAGATGGGGTAATGGCATTATTGCGGGAATCTAATCTCACGTCAGATCGATACCCGCCCAGGCCGCCCACGCTTTCCATTTCTTTGGAGTCGGTTGTTTGGTATCAGAATCATCTGAGCAAATGAAGCTGGCGACTTGAACATCGGCTGGATCACAAGCATTTCAAGAGCTACATAAGCATTCGCAATATCACTCTGACGGGGGGGGGGGGGCTCAAACTATCAAACTTTACTAACCGGCCACTATGCTCAAGGTACACTTTCATATGCTTTCACCGATTTCGAGTGAAACTTGGATACACGGTTATTTTGAAGGGCTTTTTTCAACGTCGTGATTGCTTCCCCTCCTTCCTTTGTAGGTATAAGGTCTACTACCAATTTACTGTTGTAAGCGCAGCGTTTGAGAGAATTTCCCCTCGTCCTACGTTCCCACTGTTCATGCTTGTAGAACGGGCTCACAAATTCACTGGTGGTAACTCGATTGCAATGTAATATATCGATGTTTTTGTAGTGAACGTGTTTTGGCCTCGTGAAATGCTATTGGAAATACTGCAGTGAACTATAGAATGCATTTGTCCATCGCATCTGGCACAATTTTGTCAGCAATTTTCATAATATGGAACAGGATAAACATCGCTTCTTGGCGTTCTGTTTGGGAATTTTGTTCTATTTTTGGTGTTCCATGTTTTTCTTGAAATTCCTATTCCATCTTCCACCGCTTACTCCAAGATCCCAATGTGATGGAATCGGATTCTGTGCTGGTCTCTTTTCTCGCCGACCGCCTTGGTCTAAATTGTTTTGAGTGGGCCTCGAATTGAGGCTTTGAAATTACGGGCCACCTGTCACTATGCGGCGTTACGTTAATTATCTTATTTGAGTAGCTGTCTGTGTGGTGACTGACCGCTCAGCAGTATTTCATCCCGAGCATATAGAAATCGCTGCGTAATCGGGGACAAGTCCCAATTAGGGCCCAGTAAATTGCCTTTGAAGGCTCAGTACCATTAAGTTAACGGATTCGCAACTGAATATGTTCCTTTCACGAATAGTGGGTAGGTTTTTCTTAAAATATGGGAGTAAAGGGAGTTGTGAGTTTTCCGTTCATTTAGGGCATCCTTTTTTTTTTGAGATATTAGTTTTCGTTTCCACGAAATGTTGTTCTATCTTTCAGAATTTTCGGGAAGGACTGATTACCTTTCTTTATGAGAGTGCAATCTGGGAGACTGATTCTTCGATGTAGCTTTTTGTGCTAATGTTTAGATCGCTCGGCTATTTCTGGCCATTTGAGTGTTTTGAATGGACTGCAACCATTTACATGAAGGTGTTCGACGTGTGCAGAACAAAGTCTAGTTTCGATTTCTGAACTCTGCCCTTTCTGAAAGGCTCTATTGTTGAGTTTCGACAAGGGTTATGTTGCTATTGCATGAAAATGATGAGGTCAACTCTCGTCAATGAAAAGTTGGAAAGAGCTAGTCCAACGGATTCAGAACGTTTCTCACTTTTCCATGTGTTGTAGTGCTGAGAGTTCGGGAGCTGATGTTGCAGTCGCGGGTTTGAGAATCCATTTTTAGCATGGCTTATCGCTGAGAACTTTTTAGTACCCATTATTCCAGAGTGGGGTTAGTTTGGGAGTAAGATAGTTGAGAGCAAGGTAGTTGGCTTCGCTTTTCTTATCAAACCGTCAACTTCCTCTGTTTACATGATCTCTCTGTTCTTATTTTCTCGGATATTCTTCGTACAATTTTTCTTCAGTATGAAGAGTGCGCCGCGCACGATTGTTCAACATCCTCCCTCGTTTTGTGGGAGCCCAGCTGCTTGCGTTCCTTGACATTTCTTCGCATTTCTCTTATTTGAATTTGCGATTTTGTTCTTTGATCCTAAGGGAACCGGGCTTCATTACTATTGTTACCTTGCATTGTCCTCAGGGACATGCGTGGACTATGATTCATGTAACAGGTTGTTTGAATATGACGGTATTCTTGTGGTTTTGACTTGGGTTGTAAAATCCCCCGCAGAGGAGTCACCAAAGATGTGACAAGTCGGCAGTGACGAGCAGCTGTTGCTCACTTCAGTTACTTCAGTTACGTTTTTCCACGCGTAGTGGTTTGAATTTTGTTTGCCAACGTTTCTCTCTTTTTATTTTCAAAAAATTCAGTCTTGATGGTCGGATTGTTTTTGTTGGGCAAATGATCGCAGTAAGTACATTAGTATGGATGAGCAGCTGGATCCTTACATTGTAAGCGCTCCTTTCCGCATGTTGACCAATTCGCTGCGGTGAAAAAAAACGGAAAACAAATGACCAGAAGCAAACATTAACGTGCAAAACAGCGGGGCGGTGATCGAAATCGTTTTCCTGTATGCAGACGCTGCGTTTTTTCTTGCGCTCCACCATAAATCGTTCAATTATACGATTACCCTCAAAAACGCCGTTGGTTAATTTCCCCGGTTCCTTAATGGTTTCCTTTTGGGACATTTCTTACTCCCATGTGTAGTCGCCTTTGTGGTGAAGTTGGGTTCCCGTATTGTTGAGAGTTTTTGATATTTATAGTTTCCCACGTTTGTTATTCGTCAATCAAAAGCACTCACACTAATGGCGCATAGCCAGCTAGAAAAGGAAAGCCGAAATATGTGGACGGATAGTTGCCTCTTTTCCGAAATCGATTTTGCCTGCTCGTGGTGGGCCTTGCACTTTTCGTGGTCGATATTCTGAGGTACCAAGAGAATAGTAATCTCCACCTCGAATCGATGTCTCTTCTCTAGCAGTGGTTCTTTTAGCATTTTGCATTTGCTATTTTAATTATTCGACTTTCATTTGTGAAACCCGCCCTTCTAGCTTTTTTCCTTTGCTTTTCATCCTTTCGTGATATCATTTCGCATATTTTCCTCAATATACTGTAATTCCAGTACTGTGTGACATTCCTGTGATGTAAAATGCTCAATTTTACTATTTTACAGAAAACTGAGCTCCTAAATGGCTCGTCGGCCGTATGATTTGTTGTTCAAACTATTGCTCATCGGCGATTCGGGTGTGGGAAAGACGTGTATACTTTATCGGTTTAGCGACGACGCCTTCAATACGACATTCATCTCAACGATCGGTAAGTTATTTTTATCGAGCGATCTTGTCAAATGATATATAAAACGTCCCGAAAATGTCATTTGTTGGATTCACACGGCATTGTTGGCGTTTTTAGTTTTCCCTCTTTCTCCTATACACACGACCTTGATTCTGGAGGTTACTGTGTTTCCGTTGGATGGTTTCCGTTGAGGTCAACTAATAAATTTCATCGGACTTTTCACCAAACAATTTCAAGGGCGGAACTTGCTTCTTTAATGATGGGATGGGTTTTTGATGTTTTCCCATATGGTTTTACACGCCTGTCAGATATCTGGTGACTGAGTGTACGGCGAGGTTTACGTGTCGACATGTGCTCATACGTAATTTGACTAGAAATAAACAGCAGCCATTAGAAATGGGGGCTGTGAATTTGCTGCGAAATTTGTGCCAATCTTTAAACTGACCAGGACCTACCAATCGGATCGGCGGAAGCTGCATGCAAATCACCATTTCCCTTACTTCGAGCTCCAGGAAACCGTGAATTTAATGTGTGTAGAAAAGTTGTGTCGAAAGTTCAAATACACTCGATGAGCACCATGGGAAGAGGCGAGCGAAGCAGCTAAAGGCGTCACTATGATATATGAGTCGGAGCAACAGTTATGGCAAGGACATCTCGCATCTCCTAACGCCGTTGCAACCCCTTCCGTCCCCCTCTTATACAGCACCCTCAATTTACTCTTTTCTCAGACAACAGTTGAGTAGATGCACTAATTATTCGACTTTGATTTGTTCTATTGATTGCACCATAAACGTTCATGGCACTGGGAGAAACTGCGTCTATGGAGGGGTGCATAGACCTGTGTCTTGAGGGGTACAGTTATTTTCTGTCAGCAAGAATTGCTGCCATCTTCTTTTTAAATCTCTGTGGTCGTCAGAATTTTGCTTATTCTTTGATTTCCAGGGATTGATTTCAAAATCAAAACGATCGAGTTGAGAGGAAAGAAAATCAAGCTGCAAATATGGTGAGCCAGTATCGGAGATATCTTTGACTTCAGTTCATTTCATTTAATTATGAAGTTTTCAACTCGGAGGTTCCTATTGTTTCTATGGTTGTAGTTCAATAAATGTCTTTCAGGGATACAGCAGGTCAAGAACGATTTCATACGATTACCACATCATACTATCGAGGAGCAATGGGTATAATGTTGGTTTACGATATCACAAATGCAAAAAGTTTCGACAATATTGCTAAATGGTTGCGGAATATAGATGAGGTATGTGTGAGGTTTTCCTATTTTCAATGAAAGTTTTTGTTGATTGAACCTGAGCATTTTACGGCCTTCATTACGAGTCCCATTACTCGAAAGTCTTCAAAGGACATCGGGTCGCATTCTATGCTCGTACAAAAAACTTTCATTGACAGTAGGCCAGCTTATATAGGGATTCCGCCGTCAGCCACCATACCCGTTTGGAGAATAAGCACACTGAATTAAAGATTAGTCGCTTGCGAATGCCATTGTTTTTTGCTTTGGAACGAGAGGAAGGCGGGGAATCGAAGTGGCTGGGCTTAGTGAAATGTATACTATTTGATGCGTCTTATAAGGCGGATTATAAGTTCAGAATCTTAGCACGGAGAGGGGGAAGAGAATGAGGGTGTCGCACACGGCCATACTTTCCTCCGTAATAGGGTTTGAACTCTTTTTGTTTTTCCTTTTGTAGCGCTATGTTCTCCAGTTTAGGGGATTGGATCTTAGATCGACATCTGCCCAAGCCAAGCAGGCCTTCCATTATTTGGGGGTAGGCGAATCGGACCTGCCTGGGCGGATAAAAGCATGCTGTGCATCGGCTGTTCAATGCAAGTCATTGTATAGGCCAAATACGCATTCAGTACGCTATTATGATTCTGAGTAGAACTCGTATGCGGGAGCGCATCCCAAAGACGGATTATTAGCGCGAAGGCTTATTTTTTATCCTCCAAGTCCTTGTCAGGTTTTTCTCCTAAAAAGATTGCTCTCTTCCAAGTCTCTTGTCACCTAATTACGAAGAAGGACCTTCTGATGCGACTAACGGAATTAAGCTTTTCATAAGGAATTCATAACCTTGAGCTCTATCGTTTAGCATTACTGGTTTATATTTCAAGCTTATCTTGTGAACAACCTTGAAGGCACAGTTCACAATAAAGTTAGTTTCTGAGTTAAGGGCCCCAAACTGGTTCAGCCAACGTGTCTACACCATGTGGACGAGTTCTCTTGGCGTTGTAGAGGCTGTAGAGATTGCGCTATTCGCAACGGGACCCACGCGTTCCAAGCAGGCTGCTTACTGTAGTCAGCTATGAGCAGTGGCCCACACACTGCACAATTCGCCCAAATATCCCCTGCTATGTTTGTCGTCACAATCTCGTCCAACCCCTGATTTCACTATTTATTTGGAGCATTATATTCCTCGATATGCGCGATGTTCTCGTTTTCTCCGCCTCTTTTGCACTGTTCTGGACCATGCCTTCCATTATTCGTCTGAAACTAAACACAACCTATGTACATATAGTTATCGTGAATTGTGCCATCAAAGGGAATTCTTGCAAAGTGTGTTTCTCGGCAATCCCGGTAAGGGAAGGTAAGAGACGGGAGATACGTAAAATCTAAGTCGTGAGTCCACTCAAAGAGCTTACAGAATGGAGATAACAGGGAATAGGATATTAGGCGCAAGTCTACAACGTTGCGCATGTTCAGGAAAGGGTTCTTTTGCTTTTTTCGAATCTTCTTTCTGATCATTTTGAAAACCTACCGGGATAGTTGACGCACCTGATACATAGTGCACATCTTAGTTGTCCTTGCGACTAGACGGAATCATTCCGAAAAATTCATGAGCTGGTTTTCACCGTCACTGTTCATTTTACAAATAGTGTCACGGTTCACTGTGAGCGCATAGGAACAGCGTGATTTTCCGAAGTTTCATCGGAGTGGTAAATCTGGCGAGGGCTTTGATAAAAAGGGTTAATCGTTACTCTCGAAGCGACGATTGCTTCACTCGAAGATTGTGTTATCGCTTTTGTTGAAGGCAATCGGTCTATGTGAAACTACGCGAGCGCTAAAGGGCAAAGGGCAGAAATTTATCACGGGTTTTGTCTGCATGCTTCGTGAGGCAGTGTACGCCGTGTTTCTTTTCCTAAAAGGGATCAGTTTTGAAAATAGTGTCATGCATTTCACGTAGCTGAACTCAATATTGGGAGGGACATTCGATTCTTGCGATTCTGGGTGAGCGCGGCGAAATTTGCGATATTCAAACAACTCTGGCGGCTATCTTGGAGCAAAACTTGAAGTAGATCACTTTAGTAGAGTCAGACAATCCCACTAACCTGCTTTGCTTCAAATTTTGGCCCCAATGGTAAACGCTGCAGTCTTCCGAATCGCACCGAATTTCGCCACGCAATTTGTCGCGCGCACCCAGAATCGCACGAATCGCAACACACCCAAATGTCGCTCCTCGGAGCGAATTTAAGCTGTGATAAAATGTGTGGGCTGAAATTGCGCTGGGAATCATTTTGAACAGGGCTTTAGTGGAAAAAATTGAGAAGCCGAAACAATCACCATGAACCTCTCCTTCGAACTTTCTTCCATTCGAACACGCTCGTAGGAATCGGTGAAAGCCTATGAATTCATCATTTTATCATTTTTCATTTTGGGCGGAGGTGGTGTAACAGCAGGTGGTGCACTATCTCACACGCGTGGTGGCGGGTTCGATATCCGCCAACCAGGCCTTCCATCCCTTCGAGGTCGGTTTATTGGTACCAGACTCGTCTTGGAAGAAAAGAAAGCACTGATTTGCATATCGGGTGGCCACCCCAAGTCATTGTATAGGCCACATACGCATTCAATACGCCACTACGACTCTGAAGGGAAGTCGAGTGCGTATACGCATCCCCCAAGCGAAATTGATCATTGCCCCAAGACTTTGAAACTTTATCATTTTTCATTTTTTTATCACTTCAGCAACAGCTGTATTTGGTATTGTAAGTTTGTCAACTCCGCCAAAATGTCTTGTGGGACACGCACCACTTATTCATCGTACTCCTACGCCTTACATATCTGCTATCGGAATACGCTGCGCGGAAAAGTATCAATTCTCAGTTACAAAGTTCGAGCGGAAATTCTGGATCTGTGCTGGATAACCATCGCTATAGCAGCTTTAGATGGTCCATACCTTGCTTTCAATGACTTCTTCGACCTATCGTCTTCATCTTTTATGCATTCAAAGACGTTGCGTGCCAAGGGTTTAGTGCGTGGGATGTTCTATGAACTTCAGGAAAATAGAGCTTATCAGTTTACTTCAGCATGCTTCCGAAGACGTTGTGAAAATGCTGCTTGGCAACAAATGTGACATGACAGAGCGGAGAGTTGTAAGCCGGGAAAGAGGAGAGAAGATTGCCAAGGACCATATGATAAGGTGAGTTTTCAAGAACCTATTTGCTTAATGATGATTCGGAATAAGTATGATGGCTTGTCAATTCTACAAGGATTTCAACAAGAATGCGATGAGAACATGCTAATTCTGTTGTAATGATTCCGGCCTTACTGTTGGTAATGTGAAAGGGAAGCAGGTTTTGAAACTGCGAGAGGTGGCTAGGACTCTATAATTTATGACGAAATCGATGTAATTTATGTTTTGTGATTCACAAACAATATTTCAACCAAATTCAGGTTCCTCGAAACGTCAGCGAAGGCTAATATTCATATAGACACAGCATTCTATGAGCTAGCTGAAGCGATTTTGGATAAGGTCAGTCATTGTTCATCGAATTCGTTTAGTTCTAGTAGATAGTAGATTTTGTTCGTAACTAAATTTCAATGTTGATCCCTAATTTCGCGTTTTCGTTGAATGTTTTCATTGGAGGCGGCGCTAATGTCGTTCCGGTGCTCAGCGGCTTTCCATATTATTCTACGGCCATTTGAATAGTAAATTATTAGAATTATTGGAAAATCCTTTCTTCCGGATTTTGATTTAGCCTGTAGATATCACAGTCACCGTAAACTAAGTTTCTTTTCCTGGTTGTGCCCCCTGCTATTGTGAATCAAGCTTGAAGCTGACCTACAACTGAGCTGACTTACTTCTAAGACTAGAGCGTCTACTTTCACTTGTAGAACTGGAGCGGTTTTCATAACCTAAATATTTTTGTGATTACAGATGCCAGCACAAACCGAAGAGCCCAGAGTAACAATCAATCCACTAGATAGTGGTAAAGCGGGCAGTGGAGGTTGCTGCTAGGAGTATACATTTGCTTATTGATCGAAATCGATGTTTCTGCTATCGTTTCTACTTTTTTTATCCGGCTTATTGATTCTCGGGTACCGATAAGTCGGTGCGTCGCTTTGTCGGCGTTCTTTATGTTAGTGATCCGTTTGATATTGTTTTTGTCTTTGTTGCTCTGTTTTTTTCTTTTAATTGTCGTCCCCCAGAGTTGTCCATTTCTCATTCTCCAATTTGTGTCTCTTTTAAAAGAAATTGTTGTACGCTTCTTGTTAAAATGACTCGACACTTTCGTAAGAGCTTTTGCCATTTTGAAAAGGAACTCACCTGTGGTAGTGCTTTGTATAATTTTCATCATTTAATTCGTGACTTACTATCGCACCACACAGTGATTAACGTGGAAATCGCTAATAATCGATTAACTACGGGTTACCGAACAACTTTTGGACGAGGACGTGCCAATCTAACAGTTCTTTTCTCTTCGGTGGTGCAGTAGTTGTTACATTTAAGTTGTGATTTCCATTTTGTGGCTACTTTATTTTTTAAAATCTTTCGCTTAGCGCATACATTCACAGATGTATCGCATGTCTTCGAACTAGGACAGATATCTATTTCTCAAACACCGATTTTGTATGAATAGATATTTAAGTGCTAACCGATCCGCTGGCAGCATGAAAGATGGGATAAGATTCAATGTGAATAATTATTGGTGAACATGTGTTACTGTAACATGCTGTGTTCAGAATACCTTTCAAGAAGTCATGAGGTTCTATGACTGTGGTGCAAGGACGAGTTTCCACTGCTTTTTACTTCTTCTGAGGAGTGGTACTTGCCAATGTCATTGTATAGGGTCCCTTTTTTTTGGTAATGACTTATAATAATGACTTGTGGTATTGGGGGTGGTGTAGGTACTGGCAAATGGCGCACTACCGTAAGCGTGGTCTGGGTATCGAATCCCGAATCGATACTCGCCCAAGCTAGCCAAACTTTCCATACCTACAGTGTCGGTTGAGGTTACCACACTTAGAGAATAGAAGCAGTGACTTGTACAACGGCTAGCCACCTCAAGTCATAGCATTGACCACATGCGCATTCCAAGCGTCACCATGGTTTGAACGAAAAGCGAATGCGAGGGCTCATCTCCAAACGAGGTGGACCAACGCCAGTATTTTAGCTTTTACTGGATGGGTGAGAATTTAAAAATTAAGAAGTGAAAACTTCACTAATATGGCAGTGCTACAATGCGCCGCTTTGGGTAGCGTTCTCCGTCCGTTTTCCAGGTCTCACCCTTCCGCCATTTTCCTTCGCCCTTTTTCCTATCTACAGAAACAAAAGTGGGAGTGGAAGCGAAGTAGCAGGTGCAGACAGGGGTTGACGGGCTTTGTACCCGAATTTCCGCGCTTGCAGTCACACACGGTGCAATGGCTTCATGATCGGGCAACTGCCACAATCATTTTGAATGTTCAAATCTTGCCTTGCCATCGCGGGTTACGGCACTGGGCTGGTGTGAGTGAATTACTTAAGTAGGGTCACATCAGTTTTTTAGTATTCGACATAGGATGGCGAAGTTTCGACTCGAATTCCCACGGACACGCGCGAACGGGCGGCAATATTTTGGTAGTAGTCTGCGGCACCGGGCTGCAGTGATCGCATTCATTAGCACTAGGCCATGCCTCTTCGTCAATCAATAATGTGTCAATTTTCGAGCTGCTTTCACAGTCCACGATTTGACATGCGAAAGGTCGCGCGACCGGTCGCGGGCCAAATCGTGGACTATGAAAGCAGCGTGAGTCAATCTCTGCGTCACGCCACTCAAGTTTAAACTCACATGCGTGGACTACGCTCGACTTCTCAACAAAACTTTCTGGTTTACTTCCAAGACAAAGGATACACGTCCTTTTCGACCAAAAGCAAAATGGCAACAATCGATCAAACTAGGATGGGAATCATAGATAAAAACATACATATTACACACCATAATTTGGTGAAAACAACACCGTTGACAAAAAAAAGGAACGAGACAGATCATCCAAGTCATCTCATAACACAATGAATAGGGAGTGATAGATTCAATCACTGACAGAATCGATTTAATTGGAAAGGGTACAATTACAACTGTAATATTTGATGTCGAAGACAGACAGGAAGATTAAAGCAGTGAAACTTTCTGAGTATCACAGGCGTGATGAAGTGTGATGTGCATCGGAAAGATGCATTTGGACTGGATGAAATGAAGAAAACTGTCAAAACTTTGAAAGAAAAATAATAGCTTTAAAATCGAAATGGCCATATTTACACAACAAATATCGTCTTCTCTCACAAAGCATAAAGAAAAGGAACACAAGTCAGTTAAAGCTATCACCCTAACCCTTCCTCAGGTTAGAATAGGAGATTGTCTCCTCAAAACGGAAGAGAGGATTTCTGCCATTGCCGGTAGACTAATGCCTTCTGGGCTCTATCGCAAGGAGCAGTCACGATAATACTCAAGATTGTTCTCTCAACAACGTGCCTACCGACCGATCGACGTCGTTGCTGTCCACGTGTTGACAGCGCACAACAGACTGCGTTCAGGGCCGCGTGAGCGGTAGCGGAACCGAACGCAATCTGTACTGCTTTGTCTACACATGGCCAACAACATTTCTTTTGGTCGCCACGACCTTAAACACTGAAAACATCTAATGACGTATTCAGGACATTCAAGATGCGGACCGTCCCATTTCCAGGAAAGCTCTCGGGAGGCCAGGTGGGATTTTGTACCCGAATCCGTAATTATTCACATGAAATTCAAAACGTATCCTCACTCTCGCATGCATTTGTAGTAGCTAGAACGGCACGCCTCGTAATCCACCAGAAATTCACCCAATTTAGTCGCCTCTAGTGAACCAGATCTGGGAGACCACCTGGTGCGAATTCCATTTTCACTTCTACTATACAAGTACCCGCCAGGATTGGGCACTCATTGGTCAGCAAAAAACTCGACGCCAAATTTTATCGTGACAACTGGTCCTTGCGAGAAGAGCCCAAGGCAAAGCCCCAGATAATTTCGGATCGGCACCGTGAAACTTTCAAATTTTCATAATCAGTGACGATGAGCAGCTACGAGAAACCCATTTGATACTTCTCTTAAAGGCAACACATTAAATGTTCTCTAACACTCAAACAGAGGGTTTATCGATGAGATTGAGCTTGACTCAATTCGTACGCTTTTACGTGACTACGATTGCCGAAATCCACCCAAACTGGGTTGTCTTGAAAGTGTTGGCGATGGTGACGTTGTCGAGAGGGAATGAGGTGAAAGCAGACATGCCGACGTTGGTAAGAAGGCAGACTTTTCACCTGACGACAACGACGATACTGAAAAGGAATAGGGATTGAAATTGAATTTTTGAATCCTTTAACACCAATGACAAAGCTAAGGAGGATTGTAAGACAATTGATTCGGTACCAGTACGAGTAAAGATTGAGTAAAGATAATGACATAGTTGTTACTACTCGTCCAGTTCACGGAAGGGCTTCCCCTTACCGTCAATTCAATCGATTTTGAAACTTCTTTTTAATTGTCTACCCTTTCCCTCTTGTTTACATTACTGCACTGCACTTTACTTTGTACCCCTCCGCTCCATATTTGTCTACTATGCCCTTCCCACATAGGAATTAGCCCTGGAAGTTCGCCCTTGATTATGGGTTTCTGTATGGGACTAGTAGCTAGCCGAGTACGAGAGTTAGACCCCTTAGTTGACACATAGGTTACTCCAGAGCTAGAATCTCCGATCCAAAACCTCCAATCAATCCAAAGAGCCGAATTCGAGTACTCAGATTCCTTCACTAGCACTAAGGGGTCGTGAAAGTTTTTTGTCAAGCCCCTTACCGTAAACTTTTTGGTGGTTCGAAAAATTTTTTGAAGTCTCCTTATCGGATTGGTCCCGAAACCAGCCAGTCTGAACACTTGGTACAGATCGCTTTTGAGAAGCATTTTCACAGCGTTGGAGACACCAATCCTTGACACTCAAGCTAGGTAGAGGGTCCACACAGGATTGCAAAGTCATCCTAATTAGGAATGTGCAAAGTATAGTGCAAAGTCCTAATTATATACCACTATACCGACGGTTTATATACCTATGGCTACACCCACTAATTCCTATGGGTATATACCCATAGGAATTAGCTGTTTCCTCTAGGTGGGTAAGGTGCTAAGTTATGGTCACCTTCTATGTCTGTGCTTGGCTGGCTATGTTCTGTAATAGGCCAGAGCCCGCGGTCACTCTGTATATAAGCACAGCGCACCGGCAAATGTCAGCACGCGGATCTATCAGACGTCAGGGCTATGCTCGACCAGGCCGAATCGACTTCGTCTCCAACTAACGCTGATATTATGGCGGCCCTAGAGCACGTGGTTGAGCGGCTGCACAACGTCGAGGCAGCCGTCAACGAACTGCTGAAGCGGTCAGAGCCGCGTTTATCCTGTATTTTCTACCCTGTGGCAGAAAACCGCGACGGTCACAATACGTCGCGGTGCAACCGCTTCCCCGATGCGATTGCAAAAAGCATGCAGGTGGCAAGGCTCGGCCTTTGTGGCCGTTGCCTCAAGCCTGCACATGACGACGACGGCTGTGGTGTGCAGTGCGCTGCGTGTGGGAGACCACACAGTGTGCTGCTGTGCGCCAACCGAGGACAAGGCGGCGGCTTCAAACGACGACGGCCACGAGGACGATGGGCAACGCGCTGACACTTCGAAGAAGGAAAAAACAACTTGGTTTTGATGTGTGAACAAATTTCAATTTGTCCTTAGGGGCGGGCCTTAGTCCTCATTGTTGGTTCTGCTTTACATGTAATCGGAGTGTTCTGCTTTTTATTAGAATAAACATTCTACCATTAAACCGTTTATCTCACTCGATCAACAGAATAATCAGAAATCTCCCTGGATTAGCAAAAAGGCGCCACCCTGCAAGTCACCAACGGCTATACTTTGATTTTTGTTCCAAAACTCAACATGAAAAATGTGTTGGAGTAACTAACCATCTGGATTTCCGCCCATTGCACCAAGTAAGTGTTGGATGTCACCATTCGGTTGTGGTGAGGTTGATCCGAAACTCGACGGCACCGGCGATATCGAGGGCGTCAATGAGAGTTGAGCTATCGGAACGGAGATGTCCAAGGAGGTGCCATCTGGACGGACATGTGTACGCAAGTGACGTGTAATCATGTCCCGACGACTCTGCAATAAATACCGTCATTGAATTTTTCTACAAAAGGAGCAAAGAGGAAAAATCGAAAGCCCCAAATTGAACCCGAAAAAGGTCACTCGGGTGAAGTGGCCTCAATTTACTTACAGCTGCGTACTGGCACAGAGGGCACTGGTAGGGTTTCTCTCCGGTGTGCGTCCGTTGATGAGTGCTGAGGTGATCGGAGCGGGAGAAGACCTGACCACATAGTTGACAGCTGTATGGCTTCAAACCAGTGTGAAGCCGCATATGCCTGGAAATAAAAGATAAATATGCTAATAAACAACAAACAAAATTCACAGAGTTCACTTATGAATGAAATGTCTTTCAAACCGCACCTTGTGAGCATATCGCTCCTTCCGAAACTCTTGTTGCATACAGTACACTTGTGGGATTTCGTACTATCTGCATCAGCGAGTGCCGATGCTGAGCTGAAGATGAAGAGAACAATTAGACGGATTTTTTTCGGAACGGTAATTGAATTAATTTCTGATGGCATAGCAACCGTTGCCTCAACGTTCCCAAAATAGGAAAACTGAAAAGAATGCGCTATGTACGCAGAAATGATTGGAAGGTCCCAGTGTGCTTACATAGGTGTTTTGTGAGTTGTTTAGTTCAGAAATTTGTTGCCTGTTGCCCTTATGTGACGGCTGGGCACAAATAGCTGCTGCACCTGAGGTTCGGGAATTCTTTCAAAACTCGCGCATAAATCAGCCTGACTTGCTTAGCATCATCTCAGTTGTTCTTTTAAAATAAACGAGGTAAATATGCAAGAAACATACCGATCTCGATGTCGTGATGCAATGTGTTTCGCTAAGCGGTCGTGGAGAGCAAATGCCTATAAAAACAGAATTTGCCCAAATGTCCCATTCAAAGCGAGGTTTTACAACGAAACGGCCTCCCGATGACATAGAGATATGAATTGTTCTTTAAGCATTAACCCAAGATTTCGAATAACAGCGGCATTCCCGAAAGAAGCCTATCGAAAACAAACGAATGAGCATCTCTTGGATGTCGCTTTTCGGTATAGAAACCCTGATTATGAGCTACTTGTCGCTCGAGGTACTTTGTCACAGTGGGAAATGCTACCATTATTGACGCTTAGGGTCTGCTTCATTCATTCCCCTCTCACAACCTATTCCTCCATGCTTGTTTTCCTGGGTAACCAATGCCAAAGGTAATTATATCAGAATGCCATCAGAATGCTATACCTTACCTGTCCACAAGTTGCGCAGACAAATGGTCCGGTGGTGAGGTTACGGCTGACGTCCGACTCTGAACGACTTCGCCGCCATAATGTAGCACCTTTCACTGGGCCTGCTCCGAGTCCACCGGCGACATCCACTGTGCTCTGCCTCAACAACGGAGCTCTAGGTAAATGATCAGTAGGTGGGGCGAGGAGTTGTGGATTGGGAACCTGAATGTTGAAGTAAGAACAGTTGCTCCGCCAGATTACTAGACAGTAATTAGGCAATATGCTTTTTCGCACCTGAAGCAGGCCATTATTCACAACATTGTTGTACATATTCACAGCTTGTAGGGCTACTATCTGGCGTTCCATCCACATTTGGATCTGATTCTGCCCACCAAGTGCTTGTCGCATTGCATTTTCCAACTGTAACTAGAGAGCAAATTACTACTTTCCGATGTCCACGTGATTATCCTATTTTAAAGGAAAGCATCATTTCGAATAAGTCGGTCATGCAAATTTTTATTTTCGGTGCAAGCGGTCGCGAAGCGGCCACTAAGACTGTTACATCGAGACTGACAGAATTCGTTTTCTGAACTTTAGGACCAACAAAAATAGAGGGGTCGCCACAATTACTCTCATCTCATGACAGGTCTGAATTCTATTCGACCTCTGGCTCCAACGTCCTTCGCTTCTGCTCTGAACGTGGTAATGAGGTGACAAAAGTAAAGTCACTTCCCGTCTTGGTCCTCAATTCGTGTTTTCAGGCGGAGGTAATCCCCTCCACTATAACGCCATAATAATTTAACTCTTACATTTCCTTTAGCGCTAGCTTTCTTTCCTTTTTTCTATCTACTTATTGCTTAGCTAGTTTCCCAATTGTTGGTAGACGTTTCGTGGACATGAATGCACCACTGACGGCACACTTTAAAGGCACCGTTTACGATAAATTAAGGGTACCCTTTTTTGACGGGAATTCATAGAACTACTCTAGAATAAAGCGATAACAACGAAAAAAGCGCTAAAAACGATGAACAAAAAGAAATAGAAAGGGTCAAAAAAGAGCTGGAAAGGGGGGTTGGACGAGTTTCACATTAGAAGAACGGCGGTTAAGGGAGTGTTCGCGCGAGTGCAGTTAGGCGACGCAATATCTGCAATAGCAGACAACACACCCGAGCAGACAACTTCGCCCAATGCGAAAGTGATGAACGGCAATTAGATTTCGTAGTCAACCTAGCGAGGGGCGGAGGCATCCCGTCCCCCAATGTTCCTGCCCTTATTGTGCCCTATCCAGACCGTTTTCCGACCTCATTCCTGCAAAAATGTTATCAGAGGGGCCGTCGAATTCAAACCATGTGCAGATCTCCGAAACCATTTTTTTCGTGAACAGTGCCTTTAAAAAGATTTTGTTAAATCCAAATTTTTTCCAAGTTAGGTAACACAGCATTACATTTTCTCTGGTAACTTCGTGAGGTGGCGATGGAGGAGGTTCTTCAATCGTAGGCTGCCGCGAAGCCAGACGACTGACACTACGCAGATCGGAGTCATCGATTTCAGATTCCTGAAAAAATCAAAGTAAGTACATAAAACTCTACATGAGCTCAAAGAGAAGCCGTTGTAAAGCTAACAACCATGGAAGTCACTTAAATAGAAGAGGTTATGGTGGAATGATAACTCATAGGTACCCTCCAGTGGATTAGGGAAATATGGGGCTGTATCGACATTGAGTAAAGCTGTAACATACCGATATCCACGTAAATCGTGTTTACCGACGGTGGGCAAGGTTTGATTGGCTGGGTGATTGAGGGTGGCATGGGATCTCAACCCAATAGTCGTGCGGAGCTTGTGCACCCGCTGCGTGTGGGAGGGATTTGTAATTTCAGTGATGAGCTACGAAAGTTTTCGGAAAACCTCTGCTGCGTGCTCGTCTGCGATAGAGAATTCGAAAAAAGAACCTAGAACTGGGGTGCAAAGTGTGGCACACATTGGAGGGTGAGCAGCGTTGTGCCCAAACGGTATGACGCTCTGCGAGACAACTAGCTAAAATTTGCTGGACGTTCGAGTCAAATGGGGTAACGCAACACGCTGCTTGGTTCGATGTCTGTAGCGTTCATCTCCTGTCCATGCAAAGTCTGTAGCGTTCATCTCCTGTCCATGCAAATTAAGGGCAGGAGGGCCTTCTGTTCGGAACCTTATCCTTCGTACATTCAAAAGTCGCCCACATTTATCTAGGAAGGGTATCGATTGACCATGACTCTGGGACAGTGAAATAATCCTTCTGGGTATTTCCTTCACAACGGTTTCTAGATTAGAGCATTGAAGTAATAAATGACTTGGAGGAGTAAGTATTGAGCAAAAAGGAACCATCGAGTAACGCTGTTCGGACCAACGTACGGTGGTACTCGGAGGTGGACTGCTGCTGCTTCGCTGCTTGGATGAGCGCTCCTCTTGCTCTTCTTGATACTTTTGCAACAATCTCTTCTTGTACTGTCCACTGGAGGACAGCCGTCGTGAGGTGGCAGCTGGTACCTAAACAGCATAATTCAAGAGAATATTGCTGGGTTCTGCTAGTATGAGCAGCTCTGTTTCACGTACCGAGATCGTTGACTGCATTGCCGTGTCCATACGTTCCTCTTTTGGTGCCATATCGCTGTCCGATCGGCTTCGTTCACTGGAAATATGCTGATTATTACAAAAATCCATATCTTAGCAATAATTATACGAGAATTGTAGGAATTATTAATTTCCTTGGTAATGAGAACCACTCAAGACATATTTGAAAGGTTGTTTCTAAAGCTGTTGGGTTACTGACACATGGAGCTACTCCGTGGTCATTCAAATGCGATCTGATTGAGGTGACTACCTTTGATCGCCAAAATCGTTAGGTTGAATCGATCTGGTTAATAAGCTCTTCAAATCGGTCCTCGTCAAATTCGTCCTAATTTTTTGTCAAAATTTTGGAATTTTCTCTAGCCCACCCAGGACTTGCTCAGAACAGGCTTCCGTACCACTTGGACTGGGCATCGCTGGCCCTTCCACCATAGAATTAATCAATCGTCATGAAACGAGTGTCCATCTTTCAATTCAAAGGTTCAGTATTCCAATTTATTCAAGCAGATGGCATATACAACGAGTGACGGTGAGTCAGAAGCTGACGGCAAGCGGGGTCTCGCTAGTGTAAGGGATAAGAGCGCGTTGCCCGGATAGCACAAGTACGAGTTCCGGTCCCGTTCGAAGCCGAAACTTTTTCGCCGATATGCCGACCTTGTGAGGCTCTTGACAGTTCTTTTAATGCTGTTTTTTCGACCACCGTCTAAAATCGAAAGTGGAAACACGAACTTGCACAGAGACTTGAAAAATAATCCTACCGTGATTCAGGATCTAATGCATGTGACTCTGGTACCATGAGGTTATGATGTCCAGACATTGAGCTGCTGCTCCGGATCTGGTCGAAGCTGAAATATGAGAAACTCCATAAATTCATAGGTATATGTAGGTCTCAAAGCGAACAGGGGAAATAAGTGTGATTGTGCATCTTTGTATAGTTGCAGAACAGGTCGACATGGGCAAGGTGCTATTTAAAATCTTTGTAAACTAAAAATTAAATTGTAATTCACCTGAAGTGATTGAAGCTTCTTGTCAATGGATTTGGTGACAAGTTGGGTGAACGAGCATACGCTGAGTACGGTGTCTCGGTGTCTTCGCAGTCTGAAAACGGCGAGTATGGTGCCGGTGAGAGCATCATACCCGGCGACAGTAGATCCTTACTGCATACATCCGATACACCATCGTCGAGATCGAAACTGAAGCGTCCATATAAAAGTGAGTTTTTGTAAATAATGTCCCAAAACCAGAAAAAGACAACTCAAAATAAGCGCAAGTTCGAAAGCACCAACCTGCTTTTGTGATTCTCACGGAAGATCATCCATGGAGCCAGATTTGCCGATGTGACACTGATCGAAGATCGAGGACTTGAGCCCAGATCAGATGTAGCATACGTCGACATCGGCGACAGTTTGCCATACTCGTAGCCGGAACTCAGCTGAACAACACTCAATCGATATTGGATCAATAAATTGACTGACGCTCAAGACCACATTCACGCATTGTGAACTGCGAGTAATGCTTCAGAGATAGCATTAGAGCGATGGACAGGGGACAACTTATTTACCCCATTCGATTGGGTGGGACTTCTGCAGGTGCTGTCGCGAAGCGTTTTCTGTGACAGACCAATATCTTCCAGTTCTTAATAACTATTCATTTTTAGAGGAAAGCTGTCGTGCGGGGAGAAGGCTCTTCCCACACAGAAAACGATACTTGCAAACACATAATTAGGGGAAGACATAGGTGACTTCTAGAAGCAATGCCTATAACCCGATAGGTTTGAAGGCAGCACACAAGCACGGGGCAATGTGACTCATAAGCGGTCAGCTTGGTGAATAGAAAAAAAACGGAAAAATGAAGGTGCATTGGAAGGATTGCACTCTGTGAGAAGGTACACGGGTCAAGGGATGATTTAACATGGTCACAATGAATGGCCTTTGTAGGCGATAGGAAGATGGCATTTTGAATTGTGCGGGCCGTCACCTGACAAATTGTAAGCCAAACTTTGGAGCTTTTGGCGTCGATCGTAGGGGAGGGGAGGACGGACTTGTAGTAAGACACATTGGGCATGGAGGGACCTTAACACCATCACCCGACCTTAGTCTGCCCCATTGCGAATCCGCGCCCCAAAGGATTATCCGCGAACATGGCGCGGCGCAGATTACCGCGTGAGAGTCGCAGCTCGCCAAGAGGCGACTGGAAATGTTGATCCTAAGGAGGGAGTACAATGGAGGTAATTCATTGGGAAAGTGATTACGAAAGCACACGGATTTCGTTCCCTGATCTATGCGTTATATATGAGCTTTTCCCTCACGAATGGTCCAACGAGCAGTCCTCTACCAGGTTTTAATTACATCGTCACATCGTGCCCACTGCCATTAGGCAGCTTTACAGTAGGAAGTATAAACGGCACGTTTCAGCGATTGGTGAGATTCTGCTTCAGAAGTCAGTCAGCCGGATGGAAATCATTTAAAGTTCCATAAATGAATGGCAAATTATCAGCAAAATTACCAGATTAATCCGATGCATGGCGTCCTCAGTGAGGGGGAATGGCCGTCGTAGACGTGGCGAAGTCGGCGATGATGGCGCAGACGGGCCTTGTTCGCAAATCAGTGGAGGCGACTGAAATTAAAATATTGAAAATAAAATAGGCCACAAAGCGTTTTTCTTCAGTTCGAGTGAAACGGATATGTCGAAGTTGTTGAAATTGAAATTACGAGAAGACAAGTGCACTATACGGCAACCGCAAAAATCAATCAATAACAATCAATTCTCTGGGGTGTTTCGAAAGATCGAAGGGTTTGTACACTGAAAAGTAATACACTTGCCAGATGTTGTATGATTTTTGTTGTGGATAGAATTTCAGCCGTTTCAGAAGGTAAAAGTCTCAGTGCTTGCCGTAGACCCAGCTTGAGCACTGAGGTTGAATACCACTAGATCTTCTTAGTTAACCATTTCCCCCGAAGTAGCGGTGTAAGACCTTGGGAAACAAATTTTTAAACGCAGTAACTGTTAGAGCAATTGAAAAGGTTTACACAATTTGATAAATCATGATCCTCCGTGAGTATTAACTTGCACAAGGTTTATACAAGATGTCGGTGGCCACGTTTAAATCATTCAGAAAAAATTTCAGAGTTTGTACCTGATCTGTCAAAAGCCTGTAGAAAAGCCGAGTCACTCGTTATTCAAAGGCACAGTTCACGATTATTTTGGGTTATCTGTTTTTAGACGAGTGACGGAAGTCATAGTACACAATAGTGCAGAAAAGGTGAGGAAACTGTGAGAATCGGCATATATAGAGTAATATAAGGGTGGAAAAAAAAAGAAGTAAAATTAGGGTTGAGTGGGAATTTTACGAGAAAAGCTGCACGGAAGGGGTATTTGGACGCTCTAGCGCCTATGCCATTGCATACATCTGGCTGCAATGCGCTTGCGGCTGCGTGCAAGGTGTGGGTCCTGGCGCGAATGGTGCAACCTCCACCAACAGCTTTTACAACGCTTAATAACTCGTCTGCCTCGAATGTGCTAGTCGGCTTAGTCGGTTTTGGGGGCCATTCTTACAATTTATTTTGACAGTTTTTCGACCGACAGCGTCCCCTTACGCTATGGTTGGGGGCCACAGGTTCATCCTAGGAGGGATTAAAGGAGGGGTATTATAGCGGTCAGAAAACATTTTTACGTGAGCTGTGCCTTCGAACTAAAAAAGGCGTTCTCGCAATCCTTAGCTTAGAAGGGGGTTGGCCATGGCACCTGAAGTCTTACGGATTCCAAATTCCCCCCGTCGAGCCAGTACTCCCACGGTCGCGCGCATGCACGCAGCCAGGCTTCGATGGTGGTTTTGTGGCTACAGAACGCGATAACCGTAATCACCCATTTTGGCCACACCGCAATCATTTGGAACTGACAATTCTATTGCACGCTCCAATCACCCATTGAACTTCTGCGACAGGCGGCAGACCCTCGATGAACGGAGAACGTCCGTTGCGCGCGTCCGTCGGAAGTAGGTCACACCGCCCACTTCGCGCGCGGCGCACCCCACTGAGGTCTCGAGACGACATTACAGTACTACCAAATGACGCTGGAGCGAATGATTTGCATTTGTCCGTGTTATCCTCTCTTTGAGCTGACTGCTGTGGACCATGCGCTATTCGTATGTCCCGCTGACAACTGCGACGTTTGTCAAAGATCGCTGGCTGACTCGCCGCACGCGACGGCTGCGGCGTGACCCAGTTTCTACGGACGCGCGCAACGAAGCGCACCCTTGATGAACATGTAAGTTGAGAAAGAACACAGGCGATTGAACATGTTTGAACATGTAATGAAGGTGGAAGGGCGGCAGTGAAACAACGCCAACACGAGGGAACATGTTAGTGATGCTGCTGGACGTGATTTCATTTCACGCGAACTCGTCCAGATACCCACGTCTTTTCGATATTGCCTTACAACCCCAAACCTTGCTGCAGAAAAGCTTCATCCCGTAGGTTCTCTGCAGGTGTTTTCAACACTTCTGGCTTTTATTTCTCACCCACAACAACTCCTTTGCCTCTTTGCAGAGGTAAGCCTCACTGCAAGACGTGAATTCATACAGCAGGGATAAGAAATCTAGTCACACAGCCATTTTGTCGCCTGACTGATCCGTGGGAATTTCGAAATCTCTTCAAAATTTTCTACTAAACCCATTATCAGACCATACTGTCCCTAGACACTTCAATGTTATGAAGAAAAAACAGGATTAGGACAAGAGAATGGGAAAAACTGAGCGAGGCCGCTGTGGGCGAAGGCGCGGGTGGCGGCAGACGGATGGAAGAGGTAACGTGTGTTGTACCAGCTGACGCCATTGACGTTGCACTTGACACAAGCGCTAGCTATCAGTTTTTGGATTGAAAAGCACAGGGGTTAAAGAATTATCAGGATTATCGAGTATTGACTGAATTACACGAGAGGAAAGAGATTCTCAAAAGGAGTTAAGGAGGATGTGCAGCTGGACAGAAGTTTTCCAAGAAACAAAATTCCGTAGAATTTGCGTTTGCCAGGAATTTTTTGAAAACGAGTTCCACATCAGCCGAAAAAAATTAGAGCAACTGAGAAAGTAGACGGCAGATGGAAGGCCGACAGAATGCGACGTTGCACTTGTATAAAGGCTTGGAAACGATATAGCTATAGCTTGAGGTCTGTCAAGTCGCCTGGAATTCCCGCCTAAAAATGGACGAGCACTTTCAGAGTAGCTGATTAATGTCGACTGCTCACTCCTCCCTTGCTCAAGGCATGCCAAAAGCGCGTTTCTGCTTCAAGATGTTCGAATGTGACGATCTCTTGCAATAGCCCTGGAACACAGCTGCAAAAAGGGACCCCCTCCCATCCCCCTTTCGACAAATTATATTTTTTAGCCATTGGTAACATTGCACCGCACAAACTACAACAAAAACACAACAACAAAAACAAACAACACAACTAACAAGTTCCATCGCGAATTGAGCTTTGAATGCGAAATGAAGACAAATCGGAGTAAAACAAAGGTGGTGGTCAGGGCGACGACCTTTTGTTATTGTTGAAGGAGACAGAGAAATCGGAAGTGATTCAGACCATAGCTGCCCTACTAACCAGTCGTATCAGAATGAGAAATTCGGTTAATCGGACAAGAATTAGGTATGCGGTAGCGACAAATGAGCACGACGATGCGATGACACTGTGTTGCTGCAGTTTTGGAGTGCGCTTCGTTGCGCGCGTCCTTTGAAACTAGGTCACGCCGCAGCCGCCGTATGCGGCGGACCAGCCCGCGATACTTGACAGACGTCGCAGCTGTCAGTGGGGCATACAATTTGCGCTTGGTCCATGGCAGTCAGCCAAGAAGAAGATTACACGGACAAATGCAAATCGTTTGCTCCACTGACACTTGGTGGTACTGTAATGTCATCTTGAGGCCTCAATGGGATGCGCCGCGCGCGAAGTGGGTGGGGTGACCTACTTTCGACTGACGCGCGCAACGGACTGTCTCCGCAGTTTTGCGTACGGCTACGTCTTGATTCCCTGAGGATTGCTGCTGGCTTATTTTTGTATCAGCTCCTGCCTCCCGGCTAGTCGAAAATTCTGCCTGAGTGCCAGCTGACCTACAGTGGCCTAAACTTCGACCTTCATCCCTGTCTTCTAGTTTTCCCCTAGGGAATCTCCAGTTCTTCGGGTAAATCGATAAATCAGAAGCTGTGGCAGGTCCCTAATTCGGTATAAGAATAGAGACCTGACCTTTCTGTCAGTTACGCTCTGAAGGACGGCAAGATTAAAACCAATGTAAGCCTCTATCCCTACGTCCTAGGGCACCATATGCACACTTTGAAATCATTTTCTGCTCGAGACCATCTCTATTTTTCCCATGCACTTCGTTTTCTCAAGCTTAAAGTCGTCAGCCATAACCCTCTCTGCTCGTTTATAATTCATCATCCTTTCCTAGACCCGTTCGAAAAGCAGGCCATTTCCGTCGACCCGCTTCCTGGAACGAGCCCGAATCACTCACTTAACAGAGGCTCGAAAAACTGCCTAGCCAAAGACTTAAGCCAATAGTTCTTGACAGCTAACAGCTATGAAAATGGGAATATTATGGCGTTCGTTTGGTGCAAAATAATGGAAACCATGATCACCTTTAGCATTCTTCTCCTATCATCGTAGCCTTGAGATTCATCGTTCCCTGGAATGACGAGAACTGGAGGACGGTTCACCATTGATGGACCGGGATTAGCAGCTGTTTCTAAAAAATACCGTCATCAAGAAACCAAATCTGGGGAGGGAGAAAATCTCATGAGGATCTGCTGGGCACGATTTACACGTCCGTTTTTCCTCAGAATCATTATTCAAAATCATCTTATTCACAATGTAAATACCTTCCCTGCTTGGAGGTATTTTCCTTTTACACTCCTCTATCGGGATAGAGGGGTATGGCTGCTTTGGTTGGGATTCGAACTCGAAATAGTGTCTGGGCCCTACTCTGCTTTTTCTGATTAGAGCCACACAATTCCACATTTTTTTGGTAAATTCACAGAGGAGAATACGTCTTCAAGCGAAC
This sequence comes from Haemonchus contortus, assembly GCA_000469685.2. Lineage (NCBI taxonomy): Eukaryota > Metazoa > Nematoda > Chromadorea > Rhabditida > Trichostrongylidae > Haemonchus > Haemonchus contortus. The sequence continues at coordinate 20,282,750 of LS997562.1, read as the reverse complement.
GGCAGGTTTTTACTACTCCATGGCTACTATGTGCTCATTTGCTTATCACACTACATAAAGTGCTGACGAAGTGCTATACGAACAGCTCGATGTTCATGAATGGTGAATGAATTCAGCGCAGCGCGGAGATGGCGCGGTTTTTGCCCGAGTTCCCACGTTCGCGCACGAGCGCGCGGCAAATCTTTGGTAAAGGTCTCGTCAGTCTTTAAAGTGCAAGTACCGTAATCATTCACAGGACCAGGATACAGCCGCCCACATCTGACAAGTGCTTTGCGCAGTGGATGCGACACGCCCATCGGCCGCAAATGCATACATCCTAAGCTCAGTGGAGGCGGTAAATCACTGGGAGAACTAGGGAAACGGGCGTTAGGAACGACTTTGGGTAATCGATTCGCCGCACGCGGCTGTCGCGGACCACTCATTCGCCGTTATTACAGTTCTAGCGTTCATCATACAGCTCAATCGATATACGATCATTATTTTATGCATAATTCTACTATTAATACTTTTGTTCTTGTATTTCTTACCTACTGCTGCATCCTGCTACATTTCTTCGCGCGCGACGCCCCACTCACCGCGACGCGGCCATTTTGTTCCTCACGCACCACACCCCGAGAACTACAGGCACATGTTCGAGTTTCAGGCTCCGCTAAGACAGCAGTTTTGTCCATAACTCACTATTTTTTATGGCTTCAATATAGTTCTAATAACGCGATAAAGCTAGACGCAAAGCTTTTCGATTTTCATCAGATTACTATCAAAGATATCCTGCCAAGAAATCCGATATCCTGCAAGGAAACCTGACGCTTCTGTTCATATCTAAATCTGCTGTTAGCGTGCGAGGGAATGTATGGACTAAGCTCACTCTATGGGGACATTTTTTCGTGGAATAACTTTTAGTGGGTAATCAAATTACGAAGCATGAACAGGAAAACGTGGCAGAAATCTGGTACAACGGCCGGTCTACGGTGGTCTAGATTAGTTTTGGTTATGAACAAGTCCCTTTCGTTGATTCCCTATTAAAATCCAAGCCTGTTCCCTTCATAGGTTTGATTACAGTGTAAGTACGGACTAAAGAGCGCATCAAGAAAGCAAGAAAATCGCAACATATGCGAAATATATGGGTGTTTAAAAGTGGTCAAATCGGAAGATTGTACGAGATTACGAGGAATAAAGAGCTATTCGGACGAGATTTCAGTCGTGTGTAATTGCGTAAACAATTAGAACAGCCATCCCTGCAGCGAAAAAAATGCTTTTCCCTATCGTCAGCCGATCGTAGGCCCCTTTCGGAGTAGATGCCTTTGTTAAAGCTTCGCATGAGGCAATAGTAGACCTACAAACTATCGTTCTGCGGAGGTAGTACGGTAGTAGGTAAACTACTGCACATTCGGAATCTATTCGAACATAGCTTTACAATTGCATCTGATACAACGAAGTTAGTATTTATTTATTTATTTTATTATTTACTTATTGAAAATATGGTGAAAATGTAGTTGGGGGGGGGACCCATCCGAAGGTCAGTATATCAAGAAATGACGTCAATGAAACGCGTTATGTCGTGTTATATCACGGACATGCCAGTTTTTGAATGAAGGCTTCCGTAGGGTAGGAGCACCGCGGTGGGCAAGTTTTCTTTCTTTTCTTTTTCTTTGCAAGAGGTAATCATCCCAGCCACTTAGGTGCTCCTACCTACTTAGGCTTATTTGGGAAACTAAATTTCCCCAGCTGAAACCGCATAAAAGAGCGAAGGTGGTCGGTTCCCATCACCCTCAACGCATCCGATACAGTGCTGATATAACAAGGACTAACACGTTAGGCTGAGTTCATTTCTTGATATACTGACCATCGGATGGGTGGCCCCCCCCCCAACTACATTTTCACCGAAAATATTTATAGTATCGGTTGATTGTAATAGATATAGGCATTCTATCTTCAACTTTAATTACAATTTTATAGCCGAGAACAATTATCTTACCGTGAAATTCTTCCACATTCAAATGATTGCTCATTCGTTGAGGGTTTCACGGAAGTTGACCACTGAACCACAAAAGCTGGCAGCCACCCACAAGCTTTTCTATCTGGAATAGATGCACATAGGTTTTACTCTGAATGCCTCAAATTTAAACGGAAATTGGACAATCATACGAGAAACGAGCGAGATGTTTTGACAATCCGTCGACTGATTATGATTTTCAAGGGCGGGTCCAGCCGTGAACGCCCACGACTTGACGAGTTACAAGGACTCTCAACCACTCGCACTTCAGTGGATGCAAATGAATAAAATGCGGGTTCTAGCACGCGACATTTTTAACAAAAACAGAAACAATGGATTACAAAAACAAAGAAATTGCAGGTCCAATGAATATTAAAAACCGAATTGAACCAGAACTCCGCTTCCACCCACCTTCCCATTCTTTTTCTTCTACTGCATTCCGCTTCGGGTGGTTTACTGTAGGACTAGAGCAACAAAAATGTTTCTCTGCAGACCGGAAGTTTTCAGAATACCTAACACATCGGACATGTCCCCATTCCCCTGACCAACCCATCTCAAACTTCCTTCGGTGCTTAAGTTTAATCATTTCTCTTCAAGTATCCCCTTTCCCCTGCTAATTCATCCAGTTAAGATCGACCAAATGCTGGCTTTACACCCTAGTAAATCTTTTTTTCCCTTTTCAAGACTGTTGGATAAAAGAGGAGGGTTTGGAGGAAAGTTTGAACCTGTGAAAGGAAGAAATGGACGCAATGGAGTGCTAGGACCAAAGAAAACGGCTTTTTCAAGAGGTAAGGTAACTTCGGTGATGTTAGTGATCTTTGGGTGGAATTTGTAGGAGGGCTCAGAAAGAAAACTTGAGCCCATGAAAGGAAGAATCGAGACACTTGAAATCAGGACTTTCATCACCGCTGGAGCAATGTAAGAAGGGCAATTTGGCTGTGAGTGGGAGGGGGAAAGCGGCTTAGTGGGACAGAGGAGGCGTCATCCGAGAAATAAGAAAGAAAGCAACGTCACTGAAGTTACTACCCAAAAACAAAACGGCCCTGGCAGGAAAGCCTTTCCAGTAAAATTAATGAACCTATGTAATCGGGATTGTTCAAAAGGAAATTGCTTTGTGGGACGTGGCCTCTTGGGGTGGGTCCTATTGTAAATTAGTCTTGGTTCCTTGGTTATCTGGCTGGCCCATGGCCCATAGGGACAAGCTACTGCCCGACACATCGTCTTACGGGGCAAGCTTCTGTCCGGCACATGCGGGGCAAGCTGATGCAGTGGGGCGCTTCTGCCCTTACAAACATGTCTGCTACTAATTAAACGAACGCTAAAGAAATTTAGGGCTTGATAGGATGAAGGCATGAGGTTTAATCCCCTCTCAGGCAGACACTCTTGCTCATGAAAACAATTTTTATGATGGAGTGAAGATAGCTTTGAATCGATATACTTACTACCTGCAGCAGCTGGAAGGACAAAAGAAAGAAAAAGCAAAAGAAAAAAGGAAAGCAAGGAAAGAAACACAAAGTTGCACCACTGAATTCTAAAAACCACAGTTGTGATGGGTGTCGACAAGCAACTCATAACTGGCTCATTCCTTTAGACAACTTCCTCAGAAACCTGAGAGGGATTGCCATAATTTCACAGTGGCACCATCATGATGAAATGGCACTGAAAATCTCTGCGTTTGTCACCGGGGATGTTCGTCCAACCAACGGTAATCGTTGAAGCTCGATTGGTTGGAACAAGTCAGAGCTTTCTTTTAGAGGTATTGATCTGAGAGCGGAAATTTGAGATTTAGAATGTCGATAGTGAAGATCACTCAAGGAGGAACTCAAGGAAACCGAAGGTGAAGAATTGGCGTGGTCCCTTTTTACCTCCCACGACGGCATTGCCGGCATCTCCCTGCAGACTGGCTTTATCTCGTGTCCACATGAAGGAGTACACTGTGCAAGAAGTGGCAAAAGGCCTCCTCTGACGTGATACCCGGAATGGGAATTGGTTTGTGAAGCACCAACAAGGTGGGTATGCTTCAGGACACGCCCCTGACCCGCTTCGTCAGAGTTATTGCTCGCTTAGAGATTGTATTGACATATCCTACATCCGGTATCTGTCGTTCAAAGACTTCCAGAAGGCAATAAAAGGAGAGGAGGGAATCTACTGCCACTCATGGTTATAGTGTCTAGAAAAGAGCCTTACAAACTAAATTTTTCTTTAAACTATTTCTGGATTGCTTGCCTGTTCCAGTACACTTCGCAAAACGAGGCCTGGTTTGTTTATGCACGTTCAAATTGATTAATCTGTCCTGAACATAGACTGCGGGCCAGGCCCTCCCTCTGAACCATCCTTCATTGTCCTATTGAGATAAGTGGTCATTTAAAGGGGGTGTGGTGGGGTGTGGTGCGAACGAAATGGTCGCGTTGCGGTGAGAGGGGCGTCGCGCGCGAAGGAATGTAGCAGGATGCAGCAGTAGGTAAGAAATACAACAACAAAAGTACTAATAGTAGAATTATGCATAAAATAATGATCGCATATCGATTGAGCTGTATGAAGAACGCTAGAGCTGTAATAACAGCCGCGTGCGGCAAATCGATTGCCCAAAATCGTTCCTAACGCCCGTCTCCCATTAGAAGGCACAGTTCACGATAAAGAGTGTTTCTGAGATTCCCCCATAGTATGAATTTGAGGTTCCCCCTACACCATATCTGTCGTTATGAGGGCAAAAAAGTCCTGGATAGGGAACCAAATGGAACCAGAGATTGTATCGAGTGATTGTACACCCCTGGTGGACGAGTTTCGACGGCTCTGTAGAGGCTGCACCATTCACATGGGAACTTATGTAGGTAGTCCATACAACTTGTCATGACCCATAACGACAGCGAAATGCGAAAGGCAATTCTGTACAGTTTTGGTTTGATGTAGTCAACTCTTTGCACGATGGGAGCAAGTTAAATCTCGTCCAAAACCCATTACATGCCATTCTTGTCGCGGTGGTCTCGTACAACCTCCACTTCCACTACTTTTAAAAAGCTTGAAGTAGACGGACTTTCTCGTTTTCTTCGCCAACGATGTTCTCCTCTGCATGAACACTTCCGCTTTCCATCCTAAAAACAATACCTCAAAATTATTGCCTTTGATAAAGAATGACCCTTTTCTAAGCTCTTTTCTCCTGATGAGTTAGAAACTCAACTGCAATGACGGACAATTTCTTGCCTATCACATACGCTATCACGGATGTTGTTTAGGGCGGATGCAAATTCGGGCGGATGCAGGTCCAGTCCAACCAAACCTTCCGTTCCTACGGTCGTGTGGGAGGGTAAAAACCTTAAATTACACCGATCAGCTGGCCAGCGCAAGTCATTGTATAGGCCACAACGCATTCATTACGCCATTACGATTCTAAATGGAAGTCGATTAAGGAGCGCATTCAACAAACGGGACTGATCAATGTCAAAAGACTAACTTGTTTCTGTTTTGGTAGGAGACACCATTTTAGAACTGGTGTCTTACCCCAAGAAGGGTTCTGCCCACTCATGTGAATCCACATGGACGTGATGAGGTAAAAGAAGAACGAGGATCAAAAGGTGGTCTTTATCAAGGTTTTTATAGACCTGGTAGTAAAGAAACATTGCTGGGCAGCAGAGTGAAGATAGGGATATCCACTAGTTTGATATTGGCATCAAATATCAGGAATGGAACATCAATAAGAACGACTACGTAGCTAGATAAGGGGGCTGCATATCAGCAAAAGCGACCTGAGAAAGATGGATAAGAAGGATGATAAAGTCGATTCCCAGAAACTGTGTGAATTAGTATTAGATGCTGTAAGCTGATAAACGTAAATAGCTGTAGAGCTACGGCTGTTCTGGCTTATATGACGAAATAATCCTGTAATCTTGAAACGCTACGGATGTCGATCGGATTTGACCGCAAAGGTCATGCAGCATGGAGCCTCCTGTCCTATTTTTTCGTCGTTTCCTGACATCAAGATTCATGCATCTATGCCATGGCTAGAGAATGTTTTTCAGAGCTCACTGTTCGTAAGAACTCGTGAAGCAGCAAAACAGGCACAATCCTCCCCATAATCTCCGCCCCTTGATTAAACCTTGGAGCGGAGTATTGTTTTGCAGATACTTCGTTGATAGCCTGGCTTTGACGTAGTAACTGGATTCCCAGTAACTGCTTATCCGCGTCTGAGTTGTCAGCTATATAGGTAAGTCAGGCATACTGAATTCCTCGAATTAATCAGGATTTAATATCGTGCGAAAACAGCTAACTTGTGCTGCTTCAACATCAATCAAAGTCTGCATCGACATTACTAAGCAGCAATTGAAAAGTTTGGTCGAGGATGAGAAGCGTTTTTTGCACTAAGATGAATTTTTTTTTCTTTTCCTAACTTCATCTATTCCCTCTTGTTAAAAACCTGAACCCTATGATTCTTAGCCAGAATACTGACAGATAAAAAGAACCATCATTCTCGTTCAGGACTCTGGAAAAACCTGCCGATTTTTTTTGGAGAGAATGAGTACAGTTAAAGGTGAAGTTCTTGTAAGTAACTGTTCCATTTCTCGGTCTGGTGGTGGATCATATTAGCCCTGTATTGTTCTTGGTTGTCGCAATGAAAGCATTTCAAATGGCTAAGGATAAATCTGACTAGACCTTTCACAGCCATTTGATCCCTTTACTCTGATCGTTCCCTTTACTTGGACTACATGCGAGGTGCGAGGATTCCCCTTGAGGAGGTCCCATGGTCTCAGTTTCCAATGACCTGTTCCCACCTATAGGGCTTAGAGGTGAGGTTTAGATTGAGAATTCTCCCATTCCAGCTTAATTGTTTCTGATTATGGAGTTTTTGGTAAAACTCAGCCACCCGTGAAAGAAAAGAAAGGCGACTTGGGACGACCACTTACCCTTGAGGGGTGGCGTCGTGGGGACGATGGAGTACTACTGGGACAGAGTTATCTGCGAGAATCAACTCGGTAAATTACCGCGAACAAACGATAGTTAGGTATCTTCAATTCACAACGTTTTTGATTTCGAACGTTATGACGAGGCTGAGGCAAAACTTATACGTTCACACTAGATTTAATAAAACAGAGGGCATGAGGTAATCGCAAGCGCCATCGATGAAGTTTTCTGCGAATTAGTTCAGACTATCTCTCATATTAGCGCTAGTACGGGAGACTAAGACTCCTCCAGTTAGTGGGAGGTCGTATTAGGGCATACTGAGCAAGTCAACGGATCAGAAGATAAGATAGTCACTGAAGTTCGAAGATCAAAGGAAACGACCACGACGTGTCCCAAAGAAGAGTGGCAGGACGGGATCCAGTAAGACTTCACCAAGCTCAGGGCAGATGCCATAGTTGAGGATTAACGACACTAAGGGGGACCGTGCGAAGGCGAGCGATTAGCGTTAGGAAGAAGATTTTCTAGGAAGCGAAATCTTGGAAGGTTGTGGTTAGGCATCAGAAAGAGTATAATGAAACAGAGCTAGAACTAAACCTACAGCAAGACTTTCATTATGTGAGTCTATAAGCGAGCAAAGAAAGGTCAGTCCAGATTGTTCGATGAAGCAGTGTCGGAAATCCTCAGAAAACTCAAAAAAACCTCGGTGAACTGCGAAGCATGGACGTTGCGTGCCATTCACAGACGTACTTTTCGAATCATTACATTCACACAATGTTTTGACAACGACTAGCAACCGCACGTGTGACGACAGCAATGACAAGAAGACGAAGCAAACCCTTCAGTCGCTTACCGCATCACTAAGCTGATCATCAGAAATCCATACGATAACATCAACTTAGTTAATCCATGCAATCCATCAAGGTGCGCCTCAGGTCTTCTTTGGCTCCTACGTAGTCAGATAAGATGTAAAAAAAAATAAGCGATAGGCACCGATAGATATCTTCAAGGAGACCGATATCGGGTGAAGTTGTGGATTTTTCGTTGAAAACCAGTACTTCGCTAGAATACATTCCACACTCGACTTCAATTCAGGCTTGTGGTAGCGTTCTGAATGCATTTTTGGCTTATAGAATGAGTTGCTATGGCCAACTAATGTACAAACTAGCGCTTATCTGGTACTAATTTACCGTCGGACGGTAGCAAAGTAATTGCTACTAACTTAAGGATTTATCAGGCGGCTATGCACGCTCTCGCGCGCGCTAGGGGCTCTAGCCATGAGAGGCGGAGCCGCATGAGCTGATTTTCATTATAGACCTTTATCGGATTTACGAGTTTCCGCTCAAACCCCGCCCCTTGTGGGCGGAGTCTGGTTTTGCTACCCACCATAAGTTTTGCCACCATGGCGCCTGTACCCCTACCAAGTTTGAACTTTCTAGGTCCATGAGGAGATGAGTAATGAATTTTCGCCCAAACCCCGCCCCTTGTGGGCGGAGTCTGGTCTTGCCCCCCACCATAGGTATTTCCATCCTGTCGCCTGTACTCCTACCACGTTTGAACTCTCTAGGTCTATGGGGACAGGAGTTATGAGTTTTCGCACAAACCCCGCCCCTTGTGGGCGGAGTCTGGTTCTACCACCCACCATAAGTTTCCCCATCGCGGTTTCTGTACTCCTACCAAGTTTGAACTTTCTAGGTCCATTGGGACAGAATTATGAATTTTCACCCAAACCCCGCCCCTTGTGGGCGGAGTCTGGTCCTGCCATCCACCATACGTTTAGCCACCATGGCGCCTATATTCCTACCAAGTTTGAACTTTCTCGGTCCATGGGGACGGGAGTCATGAATTTCCGCACAAACCCCGCCCCTTGTGGGCGGAGTCTGGTTCTGCCACCCACCATGAGTTTTGCCTCCATGACGCCTGTACTCCTACCAAATTTGAACTCTCTACGTCCATGGGAACCGGAATTATGGATTTTCGTATATAAATGTAAGAAGGGATGTGAGCTTCGAGGCACGCTCCGCCCATTGTGGGCGGGCCTCCGCTGACGTCATTTATGCTGGAGACACCCCCGACAATGCTCCTCCTACATCAACTTTTTCCTGCTCTGTTGGCTTTCTCCAAACCGAGTTATAAATGTTTTCATAAAGCATTGCATTTTTGGAGAACGCCCCGCCCATCGGGGGTGGGTCTCCCCAGTTCGATCTAGCATTGCATTTTTGGAGAACGACCCGCCCATCGGGGGTGGGTCTCCCCAGTTCGATCTATCTTACCAATGCACACCTCAAGCCACCTTTAAACCCCAATTTTGAGGCCGTCTTGTGGCTGAATTTGAAATCATGGTCCTCGGTAGGGCTCATTTCGAGGCACGCCACGCCCACTGTGGGCGGGGCTCCGCCAAGCTGATGTGTGTTTTATACTTCTCGAGACCTGGCCCACCCATCCCACACTTGACCCGGTCTCTCCAGGCAGATCTAAAGGAGCTAAGGAATTTCGTGACAGACATACAGACAGACAGACGGACAGACAGACAGACAGACAGACTAAGCGCTTTATAGTAAGTAGGATTTTAAGTCGCAGAATTGCCCAGGTATCTGGCCTACTCCGTCTCATGGTCCAACCAATGTTCCCTTCACTGTTTTTGAAAGCTTACAAGGGAAGGATACTAGGTCGCAGTGGCCATCTGAGATGAGATGTATACTGCCGAATGTGTCTCCAGGTGAGTATCTCAAATCCGCTTTCCAAATCTGCTAAACGATTCTGGGGTCAGAGTTATGGGACCATTTCCTCTCCTGTGTTTAACGCCCCGAGATGCCTATATAAGCCAACCGAAAACAAGACCGAATGTGCGGCGATGGAGCAGTTGGTACGGTGGCGGACTCTCAGGATGGTCACGGAGGTTCGGATCCTTGATGCTTCTGCTCGTTTTGCATTTTGAAAAAAACATCTCCCAAACGCTTGCAAAATGCTTTTACGCTTCATATCCACCATCTATAGGGTTCCCTTACGTTTGACAAATGCTGTAAAGGATAATATAATGGAAGTTTTCCTTTACCCCCATTTACCCCCACCCACCGAATAGAGATGCAGTCCTACCCCAATCACTCGAAGGGGTTGCGAAATTTATGAATTTATGGCAGCACCGTGCAGTTTCGACAGAGGGGAGAGCGGGGGGGGGGGTCGGATGACTCATCTGACCGTAATACTCGCTGTTAGAGCGATGCCCTCTGCTCGGCCAGACATGAACCATTATGGGTACTAGTCTACCTGTTACACCCCCAAAACCTCAAAATCTTGATTTTCGATGAAACTTCGCCTATAGGGGTAATCCGATGCCCTGATAATGAATATGACCTGTATTTTTGGCGTTGGCACCATTTGGAGCCAATTGGCGCCAATTTGGCGCCAAGGGTGTTTTCACCAAAATTGCTGAAAACATGCGTTTAGGGGTTATTTGAGGTCCTGATGACGAATATAACATTCATTTTTGGCGCTGGCGCCATTTGACTCCAATTGGCGCGAATTTGGCCCCTAAACGCATGTTTTCAGCAATTTTGGTGAAAACACCCTTGGCGCCAAATTGGCGCCAATTGGCTCCAAATGGTGCCAACGCCAAAAATACAGGTCATATTCATTATCAGGGCATCGGATTACCCCTATAGGCGAAGTTTCATCGAAAATCAAGATTTTGAGGTTTTGGGGGTGTAACAGGTAGACTAGTACCCATAATGGTTCATGTCTGGCCGAGCAGAGGGCATCGCTCTAACAGCGAGTATTACGGTCAGATGAGTCATCCGACCCCCCCCCCCCCCCCCCCTCCCCCCTGTCGAAACTGCACGGTGCTGCCATAAATTCATAAATTTCGCAACCCCTTCGAGTGATTGGGGTAGGACTGCATCTCTATTCGGTGGGTGGGGGTAAATGGGGGTAAAGGAAAACTTCCATTATATTATCCTTTACAGCATTTGTCAAACGTAAGGGAACCCTATAGATGGTGGATATGAAGCGTAAAAGCATTTTGCAAGCGTTTGGGAGATGTTTTTTCAAAATGCAAAACGAGCAGAAGCATCAAGGACCCGAACCTCCGTGACCATCCTGAGAGTCCGCCATCGTACCAACTGCTCCATCGCCGCACATTCGGTCTTGTTTTCGGTTGGCTTATATAGGCATCTCGGGGCGTTAAACACAGGAGAGGAAATGGTCCCATAACTCTGACCCCAGAATCGTTTAGCAGATTTGGAAAGCGGATTTGAGATACTCACCTGGAGACACATTCGGCAGTATACATCTCATCTCAGATGGCCACTGCGACCTAGTATCCTTCCCTTGTTAGACGAATCTGGCGTTAACAACCGATCAGGGAAGGAAGGCTTGCTTGACACAAAAGGGTTCAGGTCTCCAACAAAGCGGCTCCTAAAAGTATATATTTATATTTATATTAATTATATTTTCTATTTATTTTCTCGTGTCACATCCTTGTGATGTATTATCAAATAAATAAATAAATAAATATGTGTTACCTCCATCTGTCTGCGAAATCAGATAATCTATGAAATGATTTCCGAGACATCGAAATGAAGAGGGAATTGTTTTGATTTCGATTAATAAAAAGCTAAAATTTCGAGTTCGGAGCTAAAGAAAGATGCTCAAAATTTTTCGGATTGGTTTGAGCAAGAAGGATTTGAACAATCTATTCAAGAACGTTTTGTGGGAGAGCAAAAGCTCGAGCCACCCTGCAAGTAGGTGGACAGGTCAACCCTCTATGTGTACGTATGTCCCTCCGATTATCACCTTTTATCGATGAAACGTGATCTTGACATTCAGTGATAATCGTAGATACACACTTTTGCATGCAAACTCAAAAAAAAAAAAGAAAAAGAAAAAACAAAAAGGACGGAAGCGCGTGGGCCATTTTCAACGTTTGCCCTTTAGATGTCAAGTGCAAGAAAACACTAGAAAAAGCGCATCATTTTCATGAAGAGCGATAGGTCCCTGAAGAAAGCCATGTTTTTGGAAAGCAATCCATCAACAAGGGATATGCCATGCGATTAGATTTCATTGAAGCCCACAAAAACACTTAATGAAACAGTTTAAAAAAGGATTCCGCCAGATCTAGAGATTAGATATTGAAGAGGCATATGGGACTCAGTAGACTGTTGTTAGTTCGTCGTCTCAGTCCTATCAGAGTATTGACGGGAAGGGATAATACCGTAGAGTGCTCAGCGCAACATAGTTGCCTCGAGAGCATGCCAAAGTGACTGGAAAATGGAGGGTTAGCCGCTGGAGGAGGACCACCAGCTACTGACAATCCGTGCAGATTTATGACACAGTAATCCGGATGTGGGCCCTGACTTGAACGCCTGGTTGTGACGTCGTAAATCCGTGTGATTAGTTTGGCCACCCACGCTGCCACCTCCGCGTCCTTGTCCAAAACCCTTTTTCATAGCGTCGTTTCTGGGCGGGTTTCCGGGTCCTCCCGCGGCTCTCGATTTCACTATGTTGAATTACTGTAGGACGAAATCACACGGACTGCTAAACCTGTTCTGCAGAATTTCGTCCTCACATGGGAAGTTTACAGTACATGTAACGTAGAGTATGAAATTGAGTTAAATTCAAGTAAATAATGAAGGCAATGGAACGCGATCAGCACTTATGGTGTACGCCACATATTCGGCGGTCATTCAGAATTGCTCAAGAAGATGGAACCTTATCAAGCCTATTTTAGTCCCTCTTCTTCTTGAGAATGGATTCCAGATTGAACATCACATAAGGCAAATTGCTGCTTAAGATAGTCCTCTGGATTAGAAGAGCTCTAGGGGATGCCTCTGCAGATATACATGCAATTAGTTAATGTAGTGTTGTAATTACAGCTGTGATATATCGATATCCGACTGAGCCAACTAAGCCTTCCACGTCCCCGGAGTCGATTAGTTGGTATGGGCCTCGTCTGGGAGGATAGCATCGACTCACACAGGGCTGATAACGCAAGTCACTGTGTAGTCCACGTACGCATTCGAACCGTGACCACGATTCTGATCGTGAGTCCTAACCCCAAAATCCTTTAGGGACTCAAAAAAATGAATTCTTCAGAGACCCTGTAGTCTCGTTTCCAGAGTGCATCCCAGAAACGAGACTACAAGATCTCTGAAGGATTCAGTTTTCGATTTTGGCCTTTACTTGTTCAGAGATTACGATGGCTACACTAATTCTCGAATCTCGGATCCGACTGAACAGTAGTCTACACCGAAGTCGATAATCTCCCTTTTTCGGAGGCGATCGCAGCTTACATGTGGATGAGGAGTTGCAGCATTGATGTGCTAGTGGCGGCGGCACACGTTTTGCAGTGGATGAGACAAGAGGTGAAATAGACTGACGGAAAAAAGAGGGGCGTAGTTCAAGGTCGAGGGAATTGGAAAACAGTGAAGTAGAAGTGAGGAAAAGGCATTATTGAAATTTTGTTTCGTCTTTTATTCTGAACAATGGCACTGAGTATTTACAGGTGAAATTAAAAAGTTATTCTGGTCAAGCACGATTCGATATACCGTTGAAATCAGCCCACAATAAACCTATGTTTTAGTTGGGAGCTCATGCTATAGTGAAAGCTCAGATCGCCGTGGTCGATAAGCTGAGAAAATACACTTCCCGCAACCTGCATGGCATTTCTGCAAACTCGGCATGAAAGGATATTTCAGACTTCTGGCAGAAGAGGTAACCTTACGGTGAAAAGTCAGAAGAATACGACGGCCGGGTAATAACCTCCACGTTCAGCTATTTCGATCGTTGTCAGGAAGTTTGAGAAAGGTGCGTGAATTTGTGCCCGAATGGCATGTCGCCCACGAAACGCCCACTGCCTGACGCAAAAATGCGTAGGGTGATCAGGGTAGGCTATGTATAAGTCAGATTAGGATAATTGCTGCGCATTTGCAGTCTCTATGGCCGAACATGGGCATTGCAGCTTAATACCGTGGCAACAACGCGCACACGCGCGACCGTGGGAATTTGAGCACATATTCGGTCACTTGTGTTCTTAGCGGTAGATTTCTCGCTGAATTTTTTTTTGCAATAGGACGATCATCTCAAAAAAGATGTTAATACTACGGTGGCTGAACTGTAACGAAAATTACGATAAAGGAATGCCGAACATAGCACTGTCTGAACGAGTAGCTCTGAAAAGATTGCTGAGGGAAAGTGTTCATTTCTAAAGTTCACGCCCCCGATAGCCCTTTTTTCCCGGCCAGCCATTTTTCGTCAACAGTTGTCCATCGCTGTACGACAATTAAGAAAAGGCACATTTTTCCAGTACATTTACATTTTACATCGAGTGGTATTACGTGCAAGTGGTAATTTCCCATTTAATCAAGCCGCAACTATCTCCCTCTCTTCCAGTCTTTCATCGCTTTCTAGATTCCCTTCCATGGCTGTCACTGACTATTCATTCATCCAGCGATCTCGTAGTCTTGTGAGCAAACAACAGGAACTTTCAGAAGCGAATCTCACTTTTTCTACTTGCTAGGAGGCAAAAACTAAATTTACAAAAAGTACAAAGGACCCAAACCAAAGAGTCATGGTCTGGGATAAGGGACAATCGTGTCGAACGAAACAGCTCGCTCGCCGCACCCGTTGCGCATCGAAAAAGCAAAAGGATAAAGGGTAACGTCTTGGGGCATTAATCAATCCCGTTTGAGGGATGCGCCTACGCATTTGACTTCTATTCAGAATCGTAGTAGCGTAATGAATGCCTATGAGGCCTATACAAAGACTTGCGGTGACCAGCCGATGTACAAGTCAGTGCTTTTCTCCTCCCAGAGGAGTCTGGTAACAATGAGGCACCCCCGGAGGGATGGAAGGCTTGGTTGGCCTGGGCGGTTATCAATCTGGAATTCGAATGCGTAAGTGAAGCTCACTTGCTACTGCACCACCTCCGCCCTGTCAAAGATCACCGCGCAACCCATCTCAGGTTCGAACCTAACGTCAGTACTCTGGTCTAGGTCATGCAAATGGTCTGGAACTGTGGACTGACCCGATCAAGTCCGCGAAACACTGTAGTTATATGAAAAGTGACAGTTTTGAGTTAGACCGATTCTGCTAGAAGTACGCCCAGACAGTTAAAATTCATTTTTGAGTCGTTCTGGATATTGAATGCGCATGTGGCAATATTGAAATACATACTAGAACGAAATCAGTTCAACTCTTCGATGGGCCCATTACTAGACAGAAATCAGTAGACCGATCCAGAAGGCCCAGGTGGTTTTTGATTGGGGATTTGATCTTCTCGGAATATGCGAGTGATAACGGACCATTTGACACTCCCACACCACCTTTCATAAAACATGGTAGCGACACTGAAGTATGTATGGGTTGTAGCATAAAATAATAAAAAAATCTGTAAAAACCCAAAGGTTAGCATCGTACCACGCTTCAGTCATTGGGAAAAAGGTGTCATTAGTATCGTCCCGACTTTGTAGGTGAAGGTGTTCAGACCATCTGGTCGGAGGCGACGTACCAAGACCCGTATGCTCCCCATAGCTTCTCGGGTTTATCGTTTTTGCTGTAGTGAGTCAGATAAGTGTTCAACGGAAGTCCATCTATACAGTGTAGAGCCAGGATAGAAGAAATGCATGAACAAGTTGAAGAAAAACGAGATCGGTGAGACTTTGGTAAAGAACTTGCTAGAAAGCTGGAACAGCTTGGTATTTTGAGGATGGAATTCTCTGGAATTGAACCAGATTGAACGAAATAAATAATTGCTCCCATTCCATCATTATAACGGGGCAAGCAATCAACACGCCCACAACTGCTCCCCACGCCCCCCCCCCCTCCCCTTCCCCAACCCTCCCCTCTCTCTCTTCCCCACCCTCCATTATAAGTATGTGTACCATTTGAGGTGCACTAACTAGTATTTATGAATGGATACATAAACAAATAAACAGCAACAAAAGCAATGCTCGGGATGCAAAGATCAAGAAAGTTTATCATAATCAGTTTCAAGGAGAATAATGAATAATTTCTTGGATAAAAAGGATGCCATGAGTTCCAGCTTGTAGTATAGTGTAGCAGCAGTTTATATGAAGTGGTAAAAAAGCGATGGCATAGGTATAATTACTAGTCATGCGGTCGGTATATCTGTTTGTGGTCAAACCCCCCACGGTGTAACAGGATGGGACAGCTGGAGGTGGATGAACAGCGGCGGTAGCATCATAAGCTGTTTTTCAGTCAGCTGACCACGAGGGTGGCCAAAACATGCACTTACCGGTACCAATCTATACTAGACGGATTTTAAAGTCCCGTGGGGTTATACGGTAACCCGAAGACACCCTGGGCGCCTCCAAACACCCGTCACATATACGACTATACGAAACGGCACCCTGGGCGAAGCCCAGGAATGGGAGAAGGGTAGTGGGACATTTTGAGGGTTACCGTATCACACACTCACAGGACCTTAGAATCCCACTTGTCCTATTTCTACTACTGTAAGAGGATAGTTCAAAAACAGGTCAGATATGCCCAAGCCCGCTTCAATGAAATGGCTTTACACCCTGAAATCTGGGCTGAATGATGGGTCGGTCATAGGGAAGGTAGGGCGATACCCCATTCCTAATATGATTACCCCGATGAACCCCGTGATATGGAAGCCACTTAAGTCAATGACGCTCATCATCATCAGGTGATTACGGCGATGTTGGAGCTCAAAAACCACGATTTGGCCAAAAATCGACATCATTTGCAATGCTAATTGTGTACGACTCAGGTGAGGGTGGCGGGGTGGCAGGCGTCGACGGAGTGTGACTCGTCGAGCTTGTGTTATGCAGGTGAACGTTAATCGATTACACTTTAAATTTATGAGAAAAACGTCGCAAATATGGTAGAGCTAATTCAAATTTAAATCAAATTAAATTTCGAATAAGTAATTTCAAATTTCCACTTCCTTACAGCCAGATTGACTTCTAGTTCCTGAAATGTACTTGTGCAGGTGGGTGTCAGGTGGATATGCCGATTTACACAGGTGCACCAGACCACCATCAGTCTGATCCACTTGTAGTCATGGAGGCGGGTTTTCTGGGTTTCTGACGTTGTTACCGTTTTTAGGATACGTCAGAGCACTTGGCTCACAGTCAGAATCGTTGTGGCGTTTTATGTGTTGCCTATGCAATGAAATTTAGTGGTCAGTAGGTGTATAAATCGCTTTTACCTCCCATCCCTTGCTTTTACCCATACAGACGAGTCAGATACTAACCAACGGATGCCGGATAAATCCCAGATAGGGAAGGAGATTGATAGAGATTCGATCTCCCGAACATACAAGTCACTGAGGTGTCAGATGGCACTATCCCATTTCCGCTTCTACTAACTAGAGGTACATCTAAGGTATAATAGTTTACGTATACGGCTGACTTGTTCTGATGGATAAAGATGGATATCGAGTGTACGGCGCAATCTACAAGGGTCAGAAGATTTTCCTTTGCCATTCAGGACATTTTTCCACTTAGTATGCTATCGTTTAGGGCGCCGTATACATCCTACGACACCTACGTCTTCTGATGAGATAATTCCAAACGGATGTTGTGGTCTACAGGAAGTTCTGACGTGGCTTCATCTGCTGATCTGACGGGTGGTACTAACAGTTATTTTGAGTGCTGGAACATGGGTTTTAGTGGAACAGTTCTGCTCCACTGAAATGATGCGTTTTTCGTCTCCACCGAGTAATTGATGCATCCCTCGGACCATAAAACGACCATATGATACCACCTGTGGTGCCATCCACTCCGAGATATCGGATGATTTATTAAGTAGGTCTAGCCCACACAGAGGGAAAGAACTTTCTTTATCCCACTTGCGACGATATCAGAACTACACCTCAATATCAAGGCGCTGGAACTCAAGATGGAGTACAGCGCTACCGCGATAGTTCGATGAAATTTCGTGACCATTCGGGAGAGAGAGAAAACTCGCTTCTGATTTTGAAAATTTGCTGAAGAAATGTCAAAATGAACGGATGAAATGAAAACGCCATAGTGGAATGCTCTTCGCCCCATCTCACTTTATTAAGACCCATTGTGCCCTCAAAAGGCCTCCACGATCTCGAGTGAGAGGCAAACGCCAAGTCCACCCTGAGCAGGCGGGATTCACCCTGGGCACGCCTTTTTCACCACCGAAAGCCAAAAAAATGCAAAAAGGTATTCACAGCAATGATATGAGCAAAAAACGTGTCTAGTCCGACGCTCTGTTGTGGTGGGTGCCAGCCAGCAGCTTTGTGGGGGATGGACGAGGCTTGTGTGGGGTATATCGCAGCGGCAATGATGGCTGCGACATTCACGTGATATCGACATTAATATTCGAGTAAGGTCGATATTGTTAAATAATAAACCATTTGCTGCTAAACCCCACATGCTGCCTGTTACCATCATCGTTAAACTGCCCACGCCCGATTACTTGACTACTTTAGCAATTTTTCGGCTATACCACAGGTCATTTTCAAGAATTAAGCCAGATTCCGATCGACTTCTTTTTGAAGTGCGCCGTGCATACGACGACCTTCACGATTGCCGTAGTCTTTGAATGAATGCCCTGCACTTCATTCGGCTGGTACATTCACCACTTCTCCTTCTAAAGAATTTGGAGAACAGAAGGCTAAGGAGGAAAGAGAAAATCAGACGATCGATCTATGGGCCATGTATATTGTGATAGGCCTTCTAGCCCCTGAGCCACTCCCACTGAAGAACATTGGAGGTAGGGAATTGAATTCATTCTTCTGTTCAGTATCCCGGAAGGAGCAGTGGAAAAGAGTAACTGGGATGCAGGTGCATTTAAGAAACCACTTGAGTGTTTGTCACTTCCCTGAAGTCATGTGCTATATGTGGGATACGCCATGCACATGCAGGACCTCCATGAAAAAATTCTGATTATATGCTGTGCATCCGATAAACTTTTTCAAAGACACGGCAATCGTGAAGGTCGCCACTTCATCTCCTCTTGGTTTACCCTAGCTACCTATACCTATCGAAATCCCTACATCCACTGAATGCATGTAGAGCGAGTCCTAGCCCTTACCTTTCATTACATCACTATCATATCTTTTTCAAAGCCCATCGTCCGATCCACCCATTTACTGCACACCACTTCGAAGATCACTAAGGAAAACTACCTGAAAATGCGACCCCCACTCCCACCCCACCCACTCCGCTCCCCAGTTACTTACTATGAATGCCCTTGACAATTGCTGACATTGTCAAATATCTCGAGAATTCTTGGAATCCAAAATAGAAACAGAAATTGTTACGCTCAGTCGAGTAGCAACGTTGCACTTTTCGAAATCATGCATGAAAAGGAGAAAAAAGCGACGTCATGCCCAAAAAAAAACGAAATAACAGAAATAGAAATGTAATGAAAAGGAAGCTGACGACTTTTTCAGGAAAGAAAGGTGACGAGCTTAAAAAGTGTTGCGTGGCAAACAGAAGAATCCGTTCTACAATAATGAGAAGTCACATGAATCGACTGAAAGCCTAACCCGCTGCGCCCTAGATTACCCCAAAGTCCCTACTGACTTTTTCATGAAGGTGACAAGACCCTCAGACGCTCGGGAAGGGGTGGGCGGCTTGGAGCTGCATAGTACGAAGAGGATTCTCGTGAGAATCAGCTGCTATGCACGAACAAATGTTCCCTGACGTCCGAGTTATTGGCCTAACTGGGTGGCATATATTGGCTATAGCGCCCATAGCACGAAAGGGAGTCAAATGTGTGCGAGATCGATGCGCATATAAGGAGTGGGTGGGGGAGGAAAGGGGGAGGAGGAGCGCCCAGCGGCGGTTGCGGCGGCAGCAGCGGCAGGGCGGCGGCGGAGGCAGTGACGACGTCGACATGCCGTGGCCGCCGCCGCGGCGGCGATCGGCGTAGGAGGAAGGCGCCGCCACCGCCGTCAGCAAGCAGCCCCGAGAGGGAGGGGGGAGGCATCGAGAGGTGAACCTCCACTAGTATTATTCTTCCCTCTCCATTCGTTCGTCCTTCTATCCGTCCTCGTCGTCGTCGTCCACCCACTCTCCACCCCCTAACGACTCATCAGCTCGGCCGCCGTCCGTCCCATGCTGAAAGCAAGTCGAATCGACTTTGACGCTTCTGCATAATTGCTCAGCTAAAGGGCATCCCTCTAGCAATTACTGATGTGAAAATGAGAACTAACCAATCAATCATTTGGAATTGGTGAAGAGCCCCTGGAAATTCTACGGGTGAGAGAAACGGAGGAACCTGGGCGATTAGAACAGTTGATCCAAAATCTTAAATTCACCCAGTATATGAAGCACCGTTTCGCAGAACGCCTACACGATTCCGACCTACACAACGAGCAGGAGGGATTGAACAGAGGCATTATGAATAAAACGAATCACAGCTCATTCTTATAAAGTCATAAGAAAAACTGATTGCTTCCCACAGTTCAGAGAGGGGTACTTCCAACAATGAACTCACATTGGGAAGTTTGAGTTGCTGGAATTCAGGATATGCTATTGAGGGCTGAAACATTTACAAAGTAAGCGAGTAAAACGTGGTTAAGAGCGAGGAAGTTCCCATAGCAAAGCCACTGGCTGCGAGAATCGCCTCAGACGGCGATTGGGAAAAAATTTCAGCAGTTCTAGTATGGAGGAAGGGGAATTCGCCTTGATAGGGCCTCAAACGACAGCTTTGAACCATAGAATTTAACTTACATAGCCTCTCAAGTGTTTAGCACCTCGGGAGCAGAACTTTACGGGGAAACTTCCCGTCCGAATCAATTAGTTGGTCACCCTCTCACCAGACGTTCGCAGCTTTCATATCCCCCCTTGCGTGTGGGTGGGTGGAACGAGTGGCAGCACTTGCACCTGACAAATGACGAAGAGCTGATGGGAGGAACAACTCAGAAATAGGGCTGATTAAGTCCATCGCTTCTTTCATCAACCGCTTTTCTTTTCTCAAGAAGCTTCTCGGAAAAAGTCTTCCGCCTCAGCAGAGCTCAAATTATTCAATCCAGTCATTCGATAAGGGGATCATTTTAGAGCGAAGGTGGAGTAGTGATGAGTGATATCAAGTGGTATCACCCAGTTTCATACAAGAATGGCTGGAGATCGGAATCTACGCGCCTTTTGTTCCTCCAGGCTCCTCGGGTGATTGGGACCAGAATCGTTTGGTAGGATATCCCATCCCAGGATACGTCTCAAGAGACAAAAATGACTCCCACAGAAGTCCTCATACCTTATCCTATTGCAATCGAAGCGTCGCACTCTCACAATTTTCAACAACAGAGACTTGAGCCGATGCTGGTATCTACCCAAAGGAAATTAAGGTGGATGAAAGTTTCGATGGTTAGGACCTGCACTTGCTCAAAAGCTGATCCACCAAATTAATGAAGGTGTCTTTATCCTCTTCCTCAAAAATCGCGCAAAGCCAAAATAAAAATAGGATCCTCACCCTACTGTCTTTCATGAGAATAAGGCAGGTAGCTAGAAGGCGGCAATCGGAAAGTGAGCGCTGGGGCATATATGACTAGGAAAGGAGTCAAAAAATAGGAGCCATGGAGCCTTTAATAGAGAAGAAGTATAATATTTCAGTGAACTGGTGGAAACTGAATGGGTTCCCTAGTACGAGGCAGACATCCCCTCCAGCGACGGAGGACTTGTCCCAACTTGCTGAATACTGGATGTTTATATTGGGTGAGAACATACCGTGTCGGGTAGGTGACAAATTTTAGACTGGAATACCTGGGAGGGAGGCGGATTCAGGACTTGAACTGTCTGAGATGCAACAAAGGAGGAGGATCATTCGCGAGCTCGGGATCAAGGAATTCTTCTGTGGGGGACCACGAGATACTCAACAAAGGCAGTACATTTTTTGATGCCCTCCCGAGCGAATTTGAAGGTTCATTGTCATAATTGGACTAGGGGAGAGACTGAAGGTAACAGGCGTACCGGTAGTGACAAGGATAGGCTAACTCTACATAGATGGAGCTGTAGGCATCCTTAGTGGTAAGTTCCCTTGCGGCTCTTGAGTATGTGTAGGAAACCCACAGAGATCTGGGCCGGGGAGCTCGTAAGATCCTTCAGGGTGAAAAGTATACATTAAGTTCGCTAGGGAGGAGTATCAGTGCAGATGTCCGCACATTGTCCCAGATATCGACTTTTAGGTAAATCGAGCTTTTTAAGTGGGAAACCTCTTCTGCTGCTGGGAAATCGATAGCGTAGATCAGAAGCCGCATAGCTCCGTGACGGCCCGAGCCTCCTGGTATTCGCCACGCATTCGTACTTTCTGTTGGTTTCGAGGTTCTTTACACAAACACATAGTACATCCAGAGTCCTGCATGTTGAGATCTAGGCTTCACGTGATAGCCACATTTCCACAGCACTGCACGGGAACCACCCAAATCTTTCGGGATTCTTTAGGCCAATCCCAGCGGCCTTCCTCTTCTACGGGATCCGTCCCACGCAGATCGTATAAGATCGCAGGTAGGAATCCCATGACTATGCGGTCGCCTTCCTTCCAGGTAGGAAATCCAATAAACATCGTTTGAGATAGGCGATCACAAGAAGCTCTAAAGGAGAGGTAGTGGGCCGATACCAAGGTGACAGCAGGAGATGCTGTGGGTGGGAGGAAACGAGGAGGCCAACGGCAGTGCTATACATCGGAAATGAACAACGATGATAATAACGGTAAAAGCCGGGTTCAATAAATAAGTAAATACCTTTGCTTACGATGGTAGAAGTTAGTATAAAGTTCAATTGAAAACATTTGAAACAGGTTTCCAAAGAAGTTGCCTATTGAAAGTTGTTAAGCAGAATTCCTGGTCACAACTGCCCTCTGGCAGGAGCTCACTGTCGAAGATTCGAGCAATGACGAGGAAAAATTATTTCCTGAAACTTTTAGAATTCGAGCAGACGATTTGAAACGGAATTCACTGGGTGGGTGAGGTGTTCAGGTCAGGGACTGGCTGCCCTGATTGGTCTCGGCAGCAGCAAAATAGCAGCAAGACGCAAGACGAACGTCTACAAAAAACTGATGAAGGTGTTGTAAAGTGAAGCCTGCCAGCCGAAGCTCGATATTAGCTCGATCCCGTCTTTCAGTGCCCTGCCCTTGCACTTGCAAAGTCTTAGGCCTCTGGCGTTAATCATTCTCGTTTCTGGAATGCGCCCCAATTCGACTTCCATTCAGAATCGTAGCGGCTCTTTGAATGCGTATGTGGCCTATGCAATAACTTGCGGTGGCTGGCCAACATACAGGTCAGAGCTGTTATCCTCTTAGAGGAGTTTGTAATAATGAACTAATTCCGGAGGGTCAAGAGGCCTTGGTTGGCCTGGGCAAATATCCGTCTGGGATTAGTATCGCGGACCACGCGTGGGTGAACTCCATGTGCTTATGCGCATGCAATAAATCTAAATCTGAACTTGCCATTAACACCAATCTGCCCTTTCTTCGCACTAGTGAGTGGGAGTTCTTATAGGTCCCTAAAAGGGTCCTTTCTGGATCTGCACTTAATCTTGTTGAGCGATCATTTCTTCGAGGGCATCCTGAGCCACAGTGATAGTGACAACGGGGTAGTCTGGATTAATCCATTAAAAGCATAGTTCATGGTGAAAATGGCTTATGAGATTCCTCGCTAGGATAAATCTGTGGCCCAATGGTATACCTTATGTGGCAAAATCCGGTCGGAAGACGGTCTAGTTAGGGCGTTATAAAGGTTCAAAGATTGGTTTGTGTGTATCCTCGGACGAGCTTCACCGGCATTGTAGGCTGCACAGATCACAACGGAACCCATGTAGGAAGTCCAAAATACTTGTCACGATTCATCCCACAGTGAAAGACAATTCCAGAGAGCTGGTTTGATTTAATCTGCTTTGCGAAGATGCAACAACTGAAATCTCGTCCAAATACACCTTTCACGTCATTTGCGTCGTAGTAATCTCGTACAACCTCTATTTTCGATACTTTTGAGAAGCCTTATTTATTTTGGGGAGCCTGCTACGCATATCCGCCTGCTAGCCAAAGTAGATTTTAGTGACCACAGTAACAAGCTTGTCTGAGACGAAATCAGTCTTCCCTTATAGTGAAAATAACCAGAGCAAGTATCCTTCAAATTGCCTTTCACCAAACTGAAAAAAAACAGCCAAGTTGTTGACTATATAGCGATACTTAAACGTAGGGGGAGAGGAGGAGGGGGGGGGGGTTCATTCACTGAAAGCTAATGACTATAGAACGATGTTTTTCTCGTGAATTCTCGCAGTTGGTATTCCCCATAGGAGGGTATACGGATCCCGACGCAATATCCTGCCTCAACGCCGTTTAAGTAGCGAATTTTCCCTGGAGACACAGCTTTTGCAGCAGCTTTACGTTTTTTCCCGAATGAGCAATAGTCTTGCCGGGAATATAGAAAAAGGACACCTCTCCAAAAGGTCCTCCCTTCAAAAGGCTTGTTCTTCCCTTTCCGGGTGAATAAATTACTTCCAGCAATTTCAGATCATATGTTGAATAGGTTGAAAACCCAGTTTCATCAGCGAAACCCAGCCGTTGGATAATCACATCCCAGGAATAAATTGGCAGGCAGTGTAGGGGAAAAGGCGTGGTTAGAAGTTATTTACCACGGTTGTGGAGCAGAACCAAGGGTTGTAGGACGGTGCCTGGCTTGAAGTATTGTTACTTTGGGCATGGTACGATTAAAGCAGTAGATATTGTCCCACCTGAAATAATTCCTACAGGAGGGCGCATACCAGAAACCAACTATATTCAGGAATAAAAGGATAGAACGACAGGGGCGATAACCAGTTCCGTCTCGGGATGCCGTCTAGTCATCTCGGGATGCGCCTAAGCATTCGACGTCCAATCAGAATTGTTGAGGGGTATCGAATGAGTATGTGGCCGATACAATGACTTGCGGTGGCCAGCCGATGTGCGAGTTTGTGCCCTGGAGGACAGACGGGTCCAATATCAAGTAAAAGACTCCAGGGGGCTAGAAGGTTCGATTGGCCTTGGCAAGCATCAATCCGGGATTAGTTCCCTACCCATGCGTGTGTAAAGTGCGCCATTTCCCACTACACCACCTCCGCCCATATGTAAGAATAATAAAATTAATTTGAATAAGGTCTCATTTCAATCAACTAAGATCCTGGTATTCTGCCGATGCTCTCTATTGGCTGGCAGTGATGTCTTTACTCCTTGGTGTTAATTATTCCCACTTCCGGAATGCGCCTCGCATTCGACTTTGATTGGAACTGCGAAGGCTTTCGAATGCACATTTGACTTACAAGTCGAGTTGTGTTGGCCCACAAAAGTGAAAGTCAGGGTACAGGGTTTTTACTCTTTCATAGGAGACTCGTATCAAGCCATCGACTCTGGAAGGGAGCGAGGCTTCATTATAAGCGCGTACACGAGGTCTTCCATTAGAAGTGGTGTAGTGGCGAAAGCCGCACTATCACATTCGCATGGTCACGGGTTGGAATCCCACATCGATATACGCTTAGGCCATTCAAGCCTTTTATCTCTTCGGGGTCGAGCAATTGGTACCAAACTCGTTTGGGAGGACAAAGGCACTGTCTTGTACAAAGGCTAATCACCGCAAACCATTGTGTGGGTCCACATAGTATGTATTCAATACGTCATTACGATTCTAAATTAAAGCTTAATACGGGACTCATCCCTGGACGAAGTTGGTTAAATTTTGCCATTCATCCTTTATGCATCAGAAAGTAGTTTTTCTCTGAAAGCTAAAACCAGGGTGACCAAATCTGGTCGCTCGAGATGTTTCGGGTCAAATCAAATCATGCGCTCGACTGATACTTGCGGGGGGGGGGGGGGACGGTACGAACGTGCGTCCGAGGGTGCGCGCGGCAAATTGCGCGGTGAAGTTCGTGATGATTCGTACGACTGCGGCACCAATTTTCGGGGCACAAACTCAAAGCAGTGTGGTTAAATAGAGTCGGATGATCTTCCTAATCCACTCTATTTGAAATTGGGGCCAAAATGACAAGCGCCGAACTCGTTCATACCATTACGAACTTCGCCGCGCAATTTGCCGCGCGCATCCTCGGACGCACGTTCGTACACATACCCGATACTTGGTGGTACTGTAATATTAGGTGTGTGCATTAATTTCCGCCGCCGAATTCCAAGGGCCGTTGCGCGAACCATGTTAGAAGTTTATCGGTGAAACGTGTCATGTTTTGTGAGGTAGGGTATTGGCTACCTACTTAAGGGCAGAGACAGATCAGTATTGCCCCAAAATCCTGTTGCTCTCAGACTGATTGATCATGGAACGTGATGAACCGTTTCCCCGGGGGCCCTTCCCCTGCTGTTTGATTTTATGAAAACTGGCATTGAAGCCCACCGGATGCTTCTATGGAGGACAACCTTCATCTGAACGAACCTGCTGAGATAGTTTCTCTCCACTCGAGAGCTTGCAACGAAAGCAGAATGTCTATTGCCAAAAAGTAATGCTGTGCGTGCATTTGGTGGTGGGATCAAAAGGGTGTTTTGAACTATGAGCTGCTGAGCCCGAACGAAACTGTCTCTGCTGACCGCTACGAATACCAACTTGACAGTTTGTAGGATGATCTCACCTACAGGCAGCCGTTAATAGCAAGGAAATATCATGAGGTGCCGTTCCACCACGAATATGCCAGACCCCATGTTTCGAAGAATGTCCTTTAAAAATTTGCAGTTGTTGGACGGGATCAGCTTGTTCAGCCCGCAAACTCTCCGGAACTTGCTCTTTCTATTACCACCTATTCCGGTCCATGCAAGTCAGTTTGGCAGGTACACGCTTCCGGAATGCCGAAGAAGTGCGAAAATGGGTGGATAACAGGATTGCCTCGAAAGATGAAGACTTTTATAGACCCGGAGCCAACAGGATACCAGAAACATGGCAAGAAGTTGTAGCTAACGATGGGCAATACATTGGTTAATGTACATTTAGTTTTAATTTTGTAATAAGTATGTTTTTGCACGCGGAAAACGGCGCAAATTAATGCACACACCTAATAGTTTCACAAGCCGGTTTCACAGGCCCTTATTACGCTCTATCTTGACTGTTTTTCGACGAAACAGCGACCTTAGGCTATCGTTGGAGGTCACAGGTTCGTCTTAGAGAGAAATCTCATAGACCATTATTAAGATGAACTGTGCCTTTCGAGGAGTTCAAAATTGACTTGCAATGCGCATTCGGCCATACAATGAAATGGTTAGAAATCATACTCTGTCAAAAACGCTTCTATCCCCTCAGTCAAGCTTTAATCAACAAATAGACCATGAAGTGATGAAAGGCGTGATCGATAATGCTTTATTTAAGGACGTCACCCTCGCCTCTGAACTGAACTTCGGATCATGCTTAAAGAAGAATGAACACTCAAGCTTGATCCGTGGTAATCAAGCGATTTTCCGTATCGAATAGGTCTGTATCAAGGGTAGGGTGGGGAACAGGGATGGCTTGGGTAGGATCCAACCTATGGACAACTCAAACGATAGCCTTACCACTTCCCATGTTGGCTTCACCACATGGATAGGTGGAAATCGTTATGCTCTGGAAATCAGCAAAAACTAGGTCCTCCAGGTGCACCCAACTATTTTTTCAGTAGTTCAAACCCTCTTGAGACGATTTTCAAGCAAATTCCGCTATTCCTGCTACGAAATTTGTTCATTTTCAGAATCAACTCTCATCTCTACAACTTTGAGGAGAGAGCCGGACGACATATGTACATTGAAATCGAGGACTGCGTATTTCTTTCGAGTGATCTAGCAAATGGATGTGAGCTGTTGACTGCGGTAAAATCTTCTTTGCCTTAATCCATAGGAATCGGATTTCCGGGTATGTAACATGGGTTTGCCAGCAAAGCTTCATTTACTCAATGAATCTCCTTTGACACAGATTCAACCTGACATTACACATCCGTATCAGGATTTCCTAATACATATCGTAATCTTCTTTCCCATTTCCACGATGTTACTCTTGGTGGAGGGGTGTGGTAACTTCTCCCCAAAATTCGCGTCGAGCTTGGCGCACCTGGCAGTCGCAGTCAAGTGCTATTATATTAATGGAGAGTTTTGAAATTTGAGTGGAAAGATACGGTATTCACTGTCGTTTGCCGTGGGAATTCGGGGAGAAGTACTGTCACTCTTGCGGTAGGTGGCACACTTCCTTACACATACATATGTAGGTTGGCGGGTTCGATCTCGAAACTCTGCCTATGCCAAGCAGACCTCCCTACACTCCGGAGTCGCATAGCCATTACCAGACCTCTCTGAGAAGTCAAAAGCAAGTACATTGGCTTGTCACCGCAGTTCACCAACTGTACAGTGCGTCGCCAAATGATACAGCCACCTCTGATTTTCTCGAAAACTCACTGTATACGATGTTTCTGAAAAACTGCCAAAGTAAAAATGTGTCAAATTTGAATTGCAGTTCGCACATTATCACGAAATTCCAGCTCGAAAACAAACATTTTTTTTTGGTCAGTTTTTCAATGAAAGGTGCTTTTCCAACGTCGCCAAATGATACAGCCACTAACAAAATTAATTTATTTAACAACAAATGTACAGCAAGGAGAGAAAGTTGCAAAGCCAATAATCAGCTGACGCACCATTCTTTCGAATTATTTTCGTAATACGGTGGTCTAGACTCGAATAAAAAATTATCGGTCAGCTCCTGGGCAACTTGGTGCCATGCTTCGATTATCGCTTTTTTCAACTCCTTGACGCCTCGGAGTTGCTTGTTTTGGGCGTAAATCTTCCGCACCATGAAGCCCCATACATTTTCCATCGAATTCAGACCTGAGCTGTTCGTCGGTCAAGACAGAAGTGCCGAGAGAATCAAGCTTGGGTGCTCCTGCTGACGTAAATAGGAGCGTTATCTTGCATAAAAACAAGATTTCGGTGCAGACTTTGACTCCAAGAAGGAAGAAGTGCACGGCACATAACAGTTCGACAAAAGGATGAGCTCATCTCCTCTGATACAAATCATAAATGGATAGACCTACTCGACGAAATTGCGGCAAACCATTACTCTCATCCCTTGAGGTTGCATTTAGAAAACAGAAGTTTCCTTTTTCTCAGATCGTGCCAGTGAAATCGGTTCCCGTCTGGACCATCACAATTCAACTTCTTTTCATTGGAAAAACCAACTTGAAGAAGAAAAATTATCAAGAGAAGGAAGGTCAAATGTCAGCACATGATGAACACCTTATTCCACTCGGTTTGGCTGCACCCTCTGGCGAAAGCTACCCGATTTTCTCGATGCCTTTTTGTCATGAAGGACGCCGTACGCATTTTCCGCTAGAAAATGATCTTGGCTTTTCTGATCACCTTCCAAACAGTGCTTTTTGAGACAGAAACGATCGGATTTCCATACAGGACTTCGTGGAGTTCGATGCTTCCCTCAAAGTACGGCGCTTGTCTCTGTCGGAAAGCAGCGGAGGACGTTCAGCACTTCTTCCGGTTTATCGTCGGCTACAGGACTTTGACGAAATTATCCAAAACCGCGTGACATCGACCCAAATCCCGCGCGATTCTGCGATTTGACAGTCCCTGCTCTTTTTTCGCGAGGATTCGACCTTGTTTGAATTCCGAAAGCAAATTTCTCTTCCCATTGCCGGAATATGAAGAACATTACATAATCGAAGCAATTTCACTGCGTTGAACTAAAAAACGACATGAAGACATGAAGTGGCTGTATCATTTGGCGACGTTGGAAAAACGCCCTTTACTGAAAAATTGACCAAAAAAATGTTTGTGTTTTCGAGCTGGAATTTGGTGATACTGTGCGAATTGCAATTCAAATTTGACACATTTTTTACTTTGGCAGTTTTTCAGAAACATCGAATACTGAGAGTTCTTGGGGAAATTAGACGTGGCTGTATCATTTGGCGACGCACTGTATAGACCGCATTCGCAATCAGTAAAATTCGAACGATCCTGAATGAATTCGAATGCAGGGTGCATCCCGCAGACACGAGTGGTTGGTGCACGAACACCTTGACCCTTTCTATCCTTTTACCTCTTATTTTTTCGTTTGAATCGGTTCGGATTAGCATTGCGCCTTTGTCACAGGGTAAATGGCTATCATCTCTGAGTTCATCCTCAAGATCATTTGACTAAAATATGTTGAGTGAGGATGAGAAGTTGTTCGACCTTAATAAATGCCGTTATGTTTTGCTTGAACGATCGGGTGGATCATAAAGGAAAAGGTGGTTCGAGTGCCCTTTCCCTTCGCAGTTGCGCCGCCAATATGTTTCAAACCATTGACGGGGCACAGGTACATATTCTATCCACCTATCCACCCACCCACTCCTTGGGAAATGTGTCTTCAGAACATAAAACATGGGGGTTTATCCTACATAATTGAGAACGGACTACTACAGCTACATGTATCTGTGTCGGGAACTAATCGTGTTAAATGCTCGAAGGTGAAGAGAAAGAAACGAGAGGGGAGGACGGCGTGCGTTTCACAAAACCGAAGAGAGTAATGAAGAAGAGAAAGAACACCAACTCCGCTTCAAGCGTTCCGTTCAGCATTTGGAAGGACCATGCTTGGGATTTTACTATACACGCAAGTGAAGAAGAGAAGGCGTATTTCCCAACTCCTACAGTGAACGAACATCAGGGATACTGTCCCACATGCCAAGAAATTGAAGATCAGGTAAGCCTAATATTTCGTGCGATTTTGAGATAGCCCATGAATCACCGTGGTTTGTCCAGCCGATCCCTCGAGACATGAAACGAACGCCACGCATGTGGAAGGCCGAAGGTCAGACTTTTCCATCAAAGTGAGTTTGATAAGTCTCATTCATTTCATTTTTTTTTTGAATCCATAGGTTTGAAGGATATAAAAAGCTTCTTCGCTTCCAGGCACCAATCAAGCGATACAGGAAGACTGAACAACTTTCTTGACCTACATGGAATTCGGCTACGAGAAATGGAGCACGTTATGGGGCTTGCCATGTCTTAACGGCGCTTCCCGACTCTTACAGTTGATAGATGCATTACCCCACTTAGGGCTCGCTGGTTAGTCGAGCGGCGAGTTGTTTCGCCGCCGTACTGCCCCTGAAGAATTTTTGCCCGTTAAAGTAGCTGCACCAATAGCTTTGAACTGACTGGCATGCTAAAGTAGGTAGGTGCCGAAGGACTGGGTCATTTCGTTTCTATCGTTGACGAGACTAGATTACGCCACACACGTTGCGCGTGGCACACTCCACTGCGGTCTCGGGTTGGTCGCGTTCAAACCGTGTAAGAGTTTCGTGGTTCGCTACTGACAGTTGCTTGTGGCGACAGCGGATTTTATTCCGCTTGAACGGTGGAACCTTGGCCTCTGAAGACGACAAGAACGTCGAAACGTTAGGCCGTTGTGATTAATAAAAGTTCCACCTAACAACATCGCACGGCACAATAATATTGTAACCAGAAACATCTATGCCGAGGTTAAAGCATGATAGAAGTTGAAGACTGTTTGTGGTTGAAATTATTTTACCGCGCGAGGACATTTGACTACAACATCGATGATGCAGCGGTTTTGCATGTTTCTAGTGGAGAATCGCCTTCACCTTACCGCCTAACCATTCTGTAATTCTTCTATTTTCTCTAATGCGAGAGAAAAAACTCGACACGCCCTATTCTACTTCACTTTGCTTCTTCTACAAGCAGTTCTACCCGATTCCTACGTCAAGTAGCAACGTGTATCTCCTAGATTATCGAATCTTGCTTTGGAGCAACTCAAATCTTCCCTTCACACGACGCGATCGTATGCGGCGAGCGCGGCACGCTCTTCGGGTAGAAGAACACACATGGTGGGTGAAACTCCCGTGTTGTGGGGCCCTCACACGCAACACTCGTCATAGGCATTTTCAATTAATCGCGAGTGATGCTGCTATGCAATTATTCTGGAAATGGTTTGATTGCGAATTTTGTTAGATATGACGATTATACCCACATATACTCGTCATATCTGTGGAGGCGACATCAGATGTAGGAAAAAAAAAAGAAAAAAAATTAAATTTGATCGTCATTACACAATCTTGCATAAATAGACTTTCAAAGTAATACTCATCGCTTCCGGGAAATGGAAGGCTCAGTTTCCAGGAAAATTCTAGAAGGTTTAATCGAAAGTTCCAAGAATTGACCATCCGTCTGTTCATCCAGCCTTATAATGTAGGTTTATTTGGAGAATCGCTTGAGCACTTCATATCGCACAGCACACGATTAAGTTGTTGAAGAAGGCTGAGGTGAAGTAGTGGCAGGTGGCGCACCATGGCGCATGGTCACGGGTTCGAATCCCGCATCAATATCCGACTAGGCCAGCTGTTTCTCCATTTTTCCAAGGTTGGGTGATTGGTGCCAGATTCGTCTGGCAAGACAAAATCACTGACTTGTTCCTTGGTTGCAAGTCATTGTATGGGCCGCATATACATTTGATACGCGATTACGATTACGAATGGAAGGCAAATGGGGTGAGGGAGAGGCATCGCTCAGGGGATCGATTAACGCCCAAGGACTTTGTGCTAAAGTCATTTTTATAGTAGGAGAGAAGGGCGGATTCAAAAGTTGCTATCGTCGACCATTGGCCTATGACGGGGCCCATTCACACTTCTGAGGCTGGCGACGGCGTATCTATTGGAAAGGAGGTATTGCTCACAGGGAATAAACGTGTTAAATGCTACTTCTGGCTAACTTTTTGGAACTGGATCGCAGAAATTGCATCAGGGCTTCTCAACTTTAAGCCCTGGGTTGGACATGAAAAGCATCTCTGTTAGGACGAAAATCTGGTGCCAGCGATATGGGGTGGGTTGGCGTGCGTGCCTGCGCCCGTGGGAATTCGGAACAAAGCTCGCCACTTCCGTTAGTGGACATCGGTCCGCCACTATATCATTATACACGTGGGTATGTTGTAAGTGCAAACTTAATGAAAAGTAACAACAGCTCAATACACTGCCAGCCACCAAAAAGTGCAGTTATAATCAACCCATTTCTCAAAAAAGAGGCAATTATTTTCACTTTGTCAAGATTTTGAACAGCCTGTCACAAGCATTCGCATCTTCCTTACTTGATACCGCGCAACGTCGCTTCTTGCATACTCTTCAAAGCCACCTTATTTTCGAGTTCGGAGAGCTTGGTATCTGTTTTTAGAATTCGCATGGTCTCGGGTACTAATATACAGGGTGCGCCATAAATATGGTAACAGAAGAATTGGGCTACAAGAACCGCAGTTTATAATGATAGATGATGAATTCGTGTGAGTTATTTGCTATGCATCACATCTACAAAATGAACACACGGTCATCCTACTTATATAATCGGCTACGTGTGTCTGTTGGTGTGTTTGTGTGTGTGTGTGTGTGTGTGTATGTATGTGTGTGTGTGTGTGTGTGTGTGTGTGCGCGTGTGTGTGTGTGTGTGTGTAAGTGTGTATGTGTGTGTGTGTTTGTCCGACCGGAAATTCATAACTCCTGTTCCCGTGGACGTAAAGCGTTCAAACTTGGTAGAAGTACATGCGGCAGGATGGGAACACTGATGGTAAGTAATAGGAAGTGACAACAATCGATAGAAACTGATAAGAAGCCTTAGAAGGCAAAAGCCACAGAATCCACAACTCCCTTCGTATAAGCGGTGAAGTCTTGGCACTCCGGCAGGTGGTGTAGGACGTGAAGGGACCGTTAGTGATTAGTGGCAAGAAATGATAGCAAGTGATAGGGACTGATAAGAAACCAAAGAAGGCGAGAGCCACTAACGCACATTCTGTTAATAATGGAATCTTGGAATTTTAATAGGTTATGTAAGTTGTGACAGGATCGTAGGTACTCGGTGACGGGATCGAGAACGATTAGTGCCAGACCAGGAGCTGATAAAATTGATAAGGGTTAATGCAAATCCTGGAAAGCGTAGAGCCACTATAATAATGGCATTAATAGTGGAGCCTTGACTGTTTAGCATGTGATGTAGAGTATGGCGGGATCGTAGACGACCGGTGATAGAACTGATAACAGCTGATAACGACTGATAAGAGCCCTTATCAACTGAACTACTCCTGTAGTATTTACAATGTATTTATGATTACGGCTATTATATAGATTACGACCGCTACCTAGCAAGGTGTGTAACTCGGTGGTAGATCATGGTTACCTTATGTTTTAATATCATTTACGACAAAGCTCATCCGACCGCCAATAATTTCGGATCCTCAACCAATGATGTACCCGTGGAGGAAAGAAGGTTCAGTGATAACGAAATCTTATAATGATGTTATTAACACTTGAAAACATTAGCGTATACTATTTAATTCTTTGGTTGCCTATCACTTAAACCTTTAATGGTACATAATTTTCAAGATGAAGAACCACCGATTGACACTTTTAATCGTAGGCGTAAGCGTGGGCATGTGGTGCACGCATTGGCGTGCGTAGCCCAACTGGTCTTATATAATCGTCTTCTGTACTAATTATAGCTCAAAGATGCTTCGGCTACACATCGACGGCGGCACGCAGAGTTTCTTGAGCTCCAGCCAGGGATTTTTTCAGTGGTTTCTTATGAGCAGCAACAGCGGTGCTTTTGAAGCGCAGGATTTCCTCCTCAGTATGGACTATATCCAGCAACCCATCACACTGTGGTCCGGGAAAATCTTAGGAGGATTGGAAGCTGGGTTAAAGTCGCGAACATTCCCTCAGCTAAAGTCTTATCTTTTCCCATTCGTGAGCAGGTGCGCCGCAGCTATCAAATCGTATCCCTAAAAAATCTTTGACCCTCAGCCGCATTCTTTCAAAAGGACTCCTCCTAAAGCATTTTAGATTAAATTTTATACTTTTTACGACTAAATTTCGCGATATCGCTCTGATGGAAGAGATTCTAGCCCAAACATCATGAAAAGGAAAAATGGCTTCGAGAAGTGATCTAACTACTCTCAACGACTTTAGCACTCGTAGTGTGAGATACACGTGTACTTCGGGATCTCAACATTTCTTTCACGCTGAACACCCTTTAGTCAGAAAAAAGTGTGTCGAAGCGCGTGGCGCGCGCAAGTAGCCCACAGCATTTGTCTTTTCTCTTCAATTTCTTCCCGTCAAAAAGCTTGTAGACTTACAATCTTATTTGGATACAAGTGTATTTACTCTGGGTAGACTCTCCCATCGGATTAGAACATACGAACAAATCAGCAGTCATTTTCCACGTCTTACTACACGTTCCGCAGCCTACGTCTTCCCAAATAATTGTATTCGGAAAAGGGGTCGTATGCGAGACAAGATGAAGAGGACAGTTTTGAGGTTTGTCTACGCATCACGTTCAAGAAACTGTCATGTGGGAATGTTGAAACGAGCAGTGTTCCCGGAAAAGGACTCACGAAATGCGCGCAAAGAAGGAACGGTCGGTGGATATCAGCGAGGCTCCTCCGTTTCCAGACCAAGTTATGTCATGAACATAAGGGAAGGTGCAGATTTGGACAAACCCACCAGACAAGGAAATTGTGGACGTCTGAAGAGTTGTTACCATATTTATGGCGCACCCTGTATGTCTTCAGCATTATCATAATCTGGGCAATGACAGACAGCCAATCGACGGACAACGCCGATGACATACACATGCCCAACCTTTTAACGGAACTTCGCCGAGACAGCTGGCTAGATTATCGACAATATGAATGGTAACGGTCGAGTTTGTGATCATACAGCTGTTTGCCGTCTGTCACGTCTTTCTTCGACGGCAAAGTGTGGCCATAATTATTGACTTTCAAAGAATACCACCGTGACTACATTGTTACAAATAAGCGGGATTGTGTCCATTCATAGCAGCGCCTTCGGGATAGTTATCCTTCTGATTGACACAGTATTTATGCTGTTCAGAGTGAGAGAGTGAGGTGGACCTATTTTCAAATCAGCCATTTTTAGGCAAAGTTACGGTCAAATTACAATTGATAGGGCTAGCATCGCATGTCGAGGACCAAAGCATTTCATCATAAAAAGGAACGGCTCAGGCTTGTTAGTGTCGACACTCAATCACCTCCCTCGACTAGCAAAAACAGCCCCTACCGAAATGTCAACGAAGCAGTAAACTGGAATTGAAATGTCTAGTCAAGCGTGATTTGATTTCGCCATAGCGGATGGAATGAAGTTGAATAGGGGAATCCGAATACGGGAAACTCATCTACACTGCGAAGATTTTTAAATTCCCTTATTAGCGGATGCTTTAGAAGGCGTAATTTCGAAAGAGAAGAAGGGGAAAAAGAAAGGCTTTTATCGGGAGCATCCTCTTAGAAACGCTTATTAGCTTTGATAAGCGTGTATGCTGTTTCGCAAACTCGGTATGATGGTATGGCCGCATCCCCGCAGTGGAGGAACGCTCCATATGTAAAGGGCGGAGGCGGTGTAGTGGGAAGTGGCGACGTATCGCGCACGTGTGCTCAGGAGTTCGAATTCCGCATCTGTATTCGCCTATGCCAAGCAAGCCCTCCATCCCTCCAGGATCTGTAAATTGGTATCAGACTTGTCGGGAGGATGAAAGCACTGAATTGTACATTGTTTGGCCACCGCAAACCGTTGCATAGGTCACCTACGCATTTAATACGCCACTACGGTTTTGAATGGGAGTCGAACGCTTTGAACGTAGGTTAACCGTACCCCACGGGTTGAGCACCCCCAAGGCCAGGTACTATATAATATTACGTAAAGTAACTGTCCAGGGTCCGGTCCATTAGACTGTTTTCCCACAGCGTCGTTTTCTTGGATCCATCTTCGATATAATTTATCTTATGGCACCGCTTACGATGAATTCAGGGTAGCTTTTTTGACGGGAATTGATAGAACTACTCTAGAATGAAGCGATAACAAATAACAACGGAAAACGAACAAAACGATGAACAAAAAGAAATAGAAAGGGTCAAAAAAGGGCTGGAAAGGGGGGGGGGGGTTTGGACGAGTTTCACATTGGAAGAACGGCGGTTAAGGGAGTGTTCGGGCGAGTGCACGAAGGCGACGCAATGTCTGCAATAGCAGACAACACACCCAAACAGCTGATTTAGACTACAGTCTTGAACCTGGCAATTTGCCAACCAGCTTATCGATTTTTCACCAACTTCGCTCCAATGCGAAAGTGGTGAACGGCAATTAGATTTCGTAGTCAGCCTAGCGAGGGGCGGAGGGCGACCGTGGCTCACTCTCCGGCCCCTTATTGTGCCCTATCCAGACCGTTTTCCGACCTCATTCCTGCACCACAAATGGTATCAGAGGGGACGTCGAGTTCAAACCATGTGCAAATCTCCGAAACCATTTTTTCGTGAACCTTGCCTTTAAGTTATTGTAGATCAAAAGGTTCGAAAGTCAAATCGAAGAGCATTCATAAGAAGAGGATTTTGCAAGTTTTGGATATCGCTGACTAATTTCGAAAACGGATCTCGGAACAAAACGAAAATTCGCCTTACAGTACAGATGAAATGACGAGAATTTAATTGGCTCTGTGTACCGCTTGCGTGCCTCCTACCTGAAAAATTTTTTACCACGCCCCTCATGCAAGTATGACATTTCCGCGAAAGGAACATTCAAAAAACAAATCTGACATATTATATGACATGTACGTGCATACAAAGTCAATTATTCAAAAGCGAGACCAAGAAAAAGGAAGTAAGGGAGAACGGAAATTGGAAATGATTGGAGCTGTGGGAGAAAGGAGAGCAAAAGAAGGGAGTACATGATGAGGATTAACCGAACTACCGATTTCCGAGCAGGAAAACCTAGTCGCGAGTATTGTCAGTCGATGATGGAAAACGATGAATACCGTAATAAGCCTTGAAGGCAAGGCTTGATGTCGTTCGTGATTCCAGAGAGTTGTTTCATGACCATATCGCTAAAACGAAAGGCCCAGAATGTTTTAGAAAAGGCAAAATGACAGAATCGCTTATTAATGAAATGGATTCCAAAATAATAAAATTCCCAATAGAACCGTTGGAAGCTTAGTCCGGTCGACTTCTACATCTCTTCATACATATTTATCCTGCAATGGTGTAATTGTAAGCACACTTTTACCTGAACGAATTTCAAAGTTGAAGGGTAAATGACTATTTGGAAAATCACCGCTATGAATGTACTAAATTGTGTGACACACTCAATTTAAAAAATAGGGCTACTTATGGTCTTCTACTGCAGTGAAGCAGTGGTTGGAGTGATGATTGGCATCTTTCATAGTCCACGATTTTACGAGCGACTGGTCGCGCGACCGGTCGCAGACCCATCTCGCGAGCGACTGGTGACCAGTCGCGCGACTAGTTGCGCGACCGGTCGTCTGTGTCCTGAAACAACGAATAAAACGTTTATAGAGCCACATCGTCTCCCCGACAACCTGTATGTCTTGTCGTCGCGCCAAATAGCCTCAGCGCGTAAAATGAATGGTATATTCGTTATCAGGACCTCAAATAACCCCTAAACGCAAGCTTTTAGCGAATTTGGTGAAAACACCCTTGGCGCCAAATTGGCGCCAAAAGTGAAGGTCATATTCGTTATCAGATCATCGGATTACCCCTATAGACGAAGTTTCATCGAAAATTAAAATTTTGAGTTTTTGGGGTTGTAATAGATGAATCGAAAAACTTTGACCCTATTGAATTAAAACAAATCTACCAATGTCCATTATTACAGTCATAGCAAAGTACACTCTGCCATGCTTGGTACCTTCTCGGGGGACGGAACATTCACCCAGAACTGGATTGACGCGGCAAATGGCACGGCGAGATTCGTAGCGCTTAGGACCACTTTGGCACCTATCGCTGGGGCGCAAACTTGAATTAGAGTACATTAGTATGGTCAGGTGATTGTACTATTCGACTCTACTCCAAATTCGAGCCCCAATAATAGGCGCTAAAGTCGTTTGGATCGCCGCGAATATCGCGCGCGATTTGCCGCGCCCATTCAGTTCTGACCAGGGAAGGGTTTTTAACTTCCCATGGAACTTTGAATGGAGACCTAGGTATATTGATAGGGCTTTAAAAGTTATTAAGAAATATGAAACTTAAAACTGCAAACTGAGTCTACCAACAAAGTTGTGAGCGTTCAAAGTTTGCATGCTTAAGCATGGAGACATAGTGCCAGTTGATAAGCCCAACTGCCTTCAATGACCACAACGGTCCCCTTGGCGTATTGGCAGTGCTCTCCCTCTTCAGGTGAGCGGTGAGGGTTTGCTTCCCGCTGACGTTTTTGCTTTTGCAAAACGTGCTTTCATCCGAATAAAAGCTCCTGAAACGTTTTCTTACTAATTTAGGTTAGCGCTTTGTTTCGGCTATCATTTGAATCACCTATCTATCACCTATCACCGCACTTATTTAAAACTTCTACACGTCATTTTTGTAACGCTCTTTCATTTTCATCATCGAAACACACATATCCACACCCAAAGTAAAATAGTTGTGGACACGCGAGAAAGGTCAACATGAAACGACCCAAAAAATGGGTAGAGAAAACGTGTAGATGGTGGTGGTTGTAGAGAGATCGCATGTGCAAATGAGGCTCGCATTTTCTGAACAACTTATTTGCTTCACTCATTTCTTAGATTGTGTCATCAATATTCAGTTTTTCACGCATATCTGTTTTGCATGATTTGGGTTTCCCCCTCCACCTCAACAAATTTTAAATAAGTGCGGCGATAGGTGATGGATAGGTGATCAATGATGGCCGTATCAAAGCGTCAACTCAAATTAGTAAGAAAAAAACGGGTTTAGGAGCATTCATCCGGGTGAAAGCATGTTTTGCAAAAGCAAAAACGACAGCGGGAAGCAAACTCTCATCGCTCACCTGGAGGGGGAGAGCACTGCCACTACGGCCGCGAGGGACCGTTGTAGCCGTGCGGGCAGGCTGGGCCTTATCAACTGGCCACTATGTCTCCATGCTTAAGCGCCGCAAACTTTGAACGCTTCACAACTTTGTTGGTTAGGACTCATTTGCAGTTTTTAATTTCCACATCCTTAATAACTATACACGCCCTATCCCGATATACCCAGGTCTCCATTTAAAGTTCCATGGGAAGTCGAAACCCTTCCCTGGTGAGTGAATGTACCCATACCCACCTCCTCAGCGTGGATACTGAACGTTCTCCTCCTTTTCTCGAATTCCCTAGCTTCTTGTTGCTTAGTTATTTTCTTCTTCGCCCATATGCGGATGCCTTGCACCTGAAAATCTCACTCTAACCAGAATTGCGAAAATAGCTCACACTTTATTTATCATTTGTTTCGGAAGTAATGTGATAAAAGTGAGCCATTCTTTAGGAGGGCGGTAGATCTGGTGTACAGCAGATTTCATTCGCGATCCAAAGAAACAAACTTTTGGTAATATAGAGAGGGTTGAAGTGACGCCAAACAATTTCACTTTCGTGGTGGAGGGTACAAGAAAGTTTGACGTTCTGGTAAGAGCTACAGATGTTGAAAGGGATACCCGGGGCCTCGAACACAGTCCGACACATGGATACATGAGAACATAATTTTTTTAGGTAAACTTCACAGCATGGATTTAAGGAGATTCCGATCAGTCTAGCAACGCTAGAAGAGCCTTTTTATTATTTACCTCTTCACATCTAAAATACGTTAAAAAAAGTTGATTCTTTTCCAACTACAGCCGTAATGATAACCGAATATTCATTGTATGGCATAGCCTGCGTCCGGACTGTTTTATTTTCTTCACAAAATTAGAGTGTAATGATAAGACAGAGGATGTCTTGCCAGTCATTTAACTCATACGTAAGCAGTCGTACCCCTCTAATCTGGAATGACCATCGGAGAATGTTTTTGTCACCTTAATAATCGCCCAATCAATTTGTCTTCATTTTCACCACTTTCTTTAGATCTTGATTTCTCCCATTCCAGCCCTGAGCATAAAAATGCCCCATGCTGTAAAGCAATTAGACCTCCATGATGTAATAAAGAGCGCACTGGTAGAACATTTTTTTGGATAAGATCAGTTTTTTAAAATCGGCGTCCTTCAGGCGGTATATCGCCCAATATTTGAGAGAATATGGACATGGACTGAACAGAAAGCTTTCTGATGAAAAGCATAAGTTGAAATTCTCTCGTTGCCATCAATTCCGCTCGAAGGATGGGCCCCGCATTCGAAGTCTGTTCAGTATCGTAGTGGTGCATTGGATGCGTATGCGGTACAATGAATTGCTGAGGCCAGCCGTAGTACAGTTCACTAATATTATCCACCTAGATGAGTACGGTACTAGTTAGCCTACCCCGAATGGATGGAAGGCTTGGTCGACTAAGGCGGATATCGATCAAGGATCCGAACAATGACCACGCGTGTGTAACTGTGTGCCCCAGCCACCACACCACCTTTATTCATAGACTTTCTGGTTTTCAGTAGAAATCGTTTACAAGGGTATGCTGAGATGCAAAATCTTCATGCGGTTATAAATGTAAATAAACAGGGATCGACCGCACAATTGCAAAACGAGACAGTTCAGCGGCGCGGTTTACACTCACAATCAGACCGATACTAGGCCAGCCAAGCCTTCCACCACTCCGGATTCGGGTCGCCTAATTAATACCAGACATGTCCTAGAAGACAGAAGAACTGACTAGTACTTAAGCTGACTACTGCAGTTTATTATATAGACCACATACGCATCTAAACCGCCACTACAATTTTGAATGGTAGTCGAATGCGGGGTGTATCCCGAAAGAGATTAATTAACTACGAAACATTGAACTATCACGCTGCATGCGTCCCTATCTTTGGATCCATCTCACAACTTCAAGCTTATTTCAGCTTACTGCGTTATGAGGGTGAAAGGTCTTCTTGCACATCCATTGTACTGTTTTCTTTATATGTACACAACTTTTTGCTTTTTGTTAGCATCGCACATTCCCGGTAAATCCTCTCTATTACCTGCTGTAAATTAACTGTACATACCAGCCCTGGTTTTATGGGAAGCCATAGATCAGTCTAAAACATTGAGAAGAGCGTTGATGTAGGTATAAGCCAAAATGCTCTGGAAAACAGTTACTGGTTAGTTAAGCCGAGTGTCGTGGGATGCGACGAGCGATGACGTATTTGACTGAGTCCCGTCGACTGACCCACACTCCCGAACACTTCTATCAAATTAACTCACCAGAAACATCTCCGGGAAGGAAGTTCAAGAGGAGTCCTCGACAAAATCTTCTAGAGGTTGTAAAAAACAAGGCAACACCCAAGAAACAACTGCAGGCATTGCGTCTCCTCGACTTTTTTTGAACACAGACAAAGTTAGTTGAACAGCTTCGTTAGACTGCTTCCAAAAAGTCTTGGAGCAGCAGAGCTCTAGGCTGCGTTGTCTTAGAGAAAATGCTGGGTTGTAACAAAGGAAAAGTTTTTTTTTCTCTAACAAATATCTGATCTCCTACGATCCCTCGTTCAAAAGTCGTTTCATGTATCATTCGTACGTGATTATATGTGATAGGTGGTAGATTGTGGTTTTGTCGAACATTCGATACCTGGAATTTGCAGAATTCCAGGCAAGGTAAATGGCCAAATGAGGAGAATCAAGGGGTCTGAAATTTTGATTTTCCTTAGGAAAGAACTCTTCAGTGAGGAATCTCGTAAGTAGGCACGACCTCCTCTAGAAT
The DNA here is from genome assembly GCA_000469685.2 of Haemonchus contortus. Taxonomy (NCBI): domain Eukaryota; kingdom Metazoa; phylum Nematoda; class Chromadorea; order Rhabditida; family Trichostrongylidae; genus Haemonchus; species Haemonchus contortus. The sequence goes on along the minus strand of LS997562.1, from coordinate 20,240,307 downwards.
CAACGCCGTAGCGATTAATTCAAAAACTTTTTTCGATCTTTTTTACTAGAAACCTTACGTAGTTCGTTGCCTTTTCAATTCTATACGTCGCCGTTCATTTCCCTTCTACGTACTATCACAAACATTTGTTACGGGATGGTATTTCCTGACCGTGTCTTTGTGATGGTGCGTTACTTGCTACCACACCGCCTTTGCCCCCACACCACCATTTTTTTTGTAAAATCAGAAAATCTGAAATAACATCATGCTACACTGTACAATGATTTCGTGACTTCTTCATTATTTCAAAACTCGATGAAAACTGGATGCATCACATAACGTTCCTGAAAGAAGTGAAGGAAATCTTAAAAAGGAAGCGAGTAGCCTAGCGACATTCTAGAACAAAGTGTAGTGTTTTTCTTACATAAAAGCCAAAAAAAAAAACCTATTAACGTCTTCATATGAGTAATTAGGATCACATGACTGAGGATGTGTACACTCGCCCGCTTGGATATGCGCGAGGCAAATTGCGCCTCGAGATTAGTGGCGATTTGGACGACTTTGGCGTTTATCATCAAGACATCATGAAGCATATACACAAAACAGCGACGAGGGCCTGAGTTCAAACTATCCACAAGCACATCGAGTTGATCGTTGTAAGGAAATGATGTGCTTATTCGCAGCGTGCATCCCCACACGGGCGAATGTTCCGTCCCCCATATAACTGTGTAATCTGCAAGGAAGCTTCGAAGAGAACCTTCCAGTGTTTTAGAACTAGTTCAAATCATACCAAATCATACACAAAACAGAAGTCAATTATCAATGAAAGCTTCTATTGAACAGAGTTGTAGACGATTTTGCTGTGATCACAAAGTCTTGGGCTTTGCTATTCTCCCTGATGCTACGGTTATATAGGCATTTATGTGATAGGGTTAACATACAACCGTTAGTGAACACTTCAACGTTTGAAGGTATGTAAGGTAGTAGCGATCTACAGAAAAAACGAGTTCTTATTTGCCCGTGAACCAGCTCATGTTTCCCGCATGCCAAACCCTGAAATTCAAAGTGTAGAGATTCACAATCGTAGTTTCTGCTGGAAAAAAGAAAAACTGACCCCAAGGAAAGATTTGATACCGTCGTCAGTTATCTGGGTTGTAACATCGATGTTAAACGTGGAAGCAGTGAGCTTAGAGAGGATGTCATCGTTTAGTGGAAAGGGTTCAGTTTTCCTATGGTTAAAACGAACGAGTTCGAACTGATGTCTTGTTACAATAAATTCAAGAACCTCTGGGCTAAAAGGACAACCCATCATTACGCTGATATCCCTGATATGGATATGTGTAGGCGCGGCGTTCCGAAGGAATTCAAGAAAAACGGAAGAAGTCACGGCAGCAACTGATGTTCTCATTATTGACAATATCTGCACACAGCAGTCCACATTCAGAAAACATGAAGAAATCGTTCTCAAAATGTTGTCTGTCAGACGCCCCTGTAACAATGACGCGTAAAAATAGATAGGGATTACAAATTAAAAAACTTCGCTGCTTTTATATCCTTCAGCACAGCCTCTCAACCTTTTTAATTACTCAGTTATTAACACTGACAGTGGTGCAACGTAATAAGCAATGCATTTCTGTCTCCACTAATGTGAACAAAAAAGTCATCGTCCATCACTCACATTTTTTATCATCATATATCGAATTGTAGCGTTTTTGAGGATTTTCCGAAGACGATTGCAACCCCATGGAGAAAACGATTCCTGAAAATGTTGTAGGGCATGCCCCAACGTGTAACTTCGCTGCTGCCTCCAAAGGTGTTTTTATAGATTTTATAACATAATCAAAATAACGTTAAATAAATTCATCGAAATGACCTAATAATCGAGACATGGAGTAAAACTTACATAAGGTATCCCTGCTTCGTAACATCTCACAGACACTCGAAGCCGGAAGTTTTTCGTCTGTAATTCTAATTACTTTCTAATCATTCGACCAAAAGACAGCATCACAATTGCTACAGCTTGAAAAGAAACTGAGTTGGTATGCTAAGGATTTTGGACTGACAAAGTTAAGAATCCGAATCTGCAATTTTTCGATGATTCTTCTTTGCTGCATAAATCGTTCGTTGCGCCGAATAAGTTCGAACATCTCTCGATTCAGCACGCGACATTTATCAAGATCGGTTCGAGTGAGATATCGTAGAACCTTCACCTGCAGCTCCTTGGGCAGCCGGTTCCAAGGAAAATGATCCTAAATCAGTCATAATGGTGGCCTAAGTGTATTTCAGAGACCATAACTGAACCCTTGAAAAGTGTGCAACTCGAAGGGCTGATCTTGGTTTTTGGATTTTAAGAAACGGAAAACACCTCCGGCTGGTTCAGTGAGAGATCGGTCAACTCCTTGGATGTTACGTTCGACCAGTAATCTGAAACGTGACTTGATTTCGAAGAGTAATCCCCCAAAGACAGTAAACGCTTAATGTTACAGTTAGAGGAAACAGCTTTTTTTTGAAATCACTAGAAAATACTTTTTCTTGAGAAAAGTTAGGTGATCGATGCAGAGCTGGCTTCCAGAAGTGCGTGGACCTAGTTTCCCCATCTTCTGCCAGCAACATGACAACTTAAAATACATGGAACAATACCTTATCTAGTTGGTGTAAAAAAGGAGCATGACGGCTACGCCTATGATGAGACTGTCGCGAATCATGTAAAATGATGAATATATGAAAATGAGAAAGGAAAGTTTACCATTACTTTCAGTAGTGATCTGCTGGTTCTTCTCCAAAGCAGTTCTATCTGAAGATCTGGAAAGTATATTTATCAATATAGGGGACATTGCTTTTTTTCTTTGAAGTCAGTCAGCACGCTTGTTAATGCTGATGCGGAAAAAGCGGTATGAATGGGAAATATTGAGCTCGGTGAACTTCATTCATGCTTAATCGCAGGTTCACCAGATCAAAAGAATTCAAGTTTTTGTAAGTTGCATACCTTGGAATAAGGCCAGGGACAAGAGGAGCATCCCTATCACGTTCGATACTATCTGTACTCGGTGAGCTACACAAACAACTGAAAAGGAGCTTCTTACAAAATATAATAACTTTCGTATACTTCTGCATGTCTGCATCTAGGCAAAACAGCAAAGACATGGTTTCTGCTCCTCCTTCATGAGAGGTTCAAATAGAAAGTTTGGTGCAGTTCATGCTTCCAGACAGCCCTTTCAAGGCCATACCGTTAAAAGGAAAGGTCCAGAACGTTTTGGAAGAAATAAAATGACAGAATCGCTTACTGATGAGATGGATTTTAAGATTATGAAATTCCCAGTAGAACTGTTGGAAGTTTAGTTGCGGTTACGGGAAATCAGACATCTATACATCCTCACTGAACGAGTGGACTAAGATAATCTATTCGCAGATTGCGCGACATATTAATAAATTATTTGTGACGAAATGGGATAAAGAAGTATATTTGAAGAATCTAAACTATGCATGAATTGCATTGATGAACGCTTTTTCATAGTGTTATTTATCCGTTTATCCCATACCTCCCACAGATTGACTGAGGATTGCACGCCGAAATATTTATCCTGCAATCGTGACATTGTGTGCAAACTTTTGTCAACATCAAATCCAACGCTGAAGGGCGAATGAGCACTTGAAAAATGACCGCTGTGAATGTACCAAGTTGTGCGGCACAGTCAGTTTACAAAAACAGGCCAGCGATTGCTTTCTACTGCAGTAAAGCAGTGATGGAACGTTCGGAAATCACAGCAGTTCCATCGGCCTGCACCAACGGCGGCTTAGCTCTTTAGGGGAATCAAAAGCAGAGCTAATTCAACTACAGTTGTTACAAGAGTTTCCATTTTCGGAATCTCATCTATCACACCCATACCTTGCTGCGCTTCTTTCTCCAGGGAATACTTTTTGACCGTTAACTAGTCCTCGAGCGATACGGTCAAAACAAATTGATAGAAATACCGATAACTAAATAGGCGTGCTTAGAGAAACATAAAAGCATCAACCATGTAATTAATCAGGAGTTGAACAAGGACCTCACGGCAAACATTGTATGGAATAGGTATCTGGACGAGATTCCCAAAGGCGTGTGCCATTGCGTACAGCTGGCTACAGTATGCTGCCAGTGCACCCTGATGAGAATGGTGCGGGTATGGGTACATTCACCCAGAACTGGATGGACGCGGAAAACCGCGCGGCGAAACTAGTGGTGATTGAAACGGCTTTGGTGCCTATCATAGGGGCACGGGCTTCATGTAGCTTGGATATCTAGGGCCAGCTGATGCTGCTTATCTATCACACTTCAAATTCGTGCCCCAATGATAAGCGCCAGAGTCGTTTTAATCACCACGAGTTTCGCCGCGCGGTTTGCCGCGTCCATACAGTTCTGGGTGAATGTTCCGTCCCCCGAATGGTGCAAATCCTACAGCATGTGCATCGCCGAGAAAACTCGTCTTCTTTTGGTGTGCGCCGACTCAGCCTGCTTTGGGGCCCTTATTGCTTTGGAGCCCTTATTGCGCCCTATCTAGGCCGTTTTTGTTTCCACAGCGTCCCTCGTGATGTTCTGGAGAAGGGATTGGTCACGAGTTCACTCCGAAGAGAAATCTAAGAAAACATCCTTACGTAAACTGTGCCTTTCATTTCCCCATTCAGCATTGAATTTGAAGATGACCCTCTCTTTAGGCGCACTTTGAAATTCATAACTCACCGATATGAGAGATGCCTGCAAATGTGCCCAGGTAAGTGATATGCGGACTGACGGATGGCATCACAGAGAGAACACTTTATCGACTGTCTGAAGAAACAAATCCGTTCGCGAAGGAAATAATAATCGCTGCTACAACAAAGAATCTCCTTTATTATCTAGGTGAGAATTATGAGGTTATTCTAATTGTACTGAAAGAACTTCAAGAAAAAAAGGAAATGGCTTGACAGCTCTGCCTGTGTGACTGCCGATTGAAGGGTAAAAGGAGAGCAGCTCACCTGCTTTCCATACTTCACGCTTCACTCTAATTTCACCACACTCAATCCTTTGGAAACGTAGGAGATTGTTCACGATGTTGAACAATATCTGGTGAAAGGTTGCTCCTCATTTTTTTTTGAAAATATTATGACATTCAGTACATACCTGCTCTCCACTATAGGTCAAGAGCTCAGTAAGTGCCCAGATGGTAGAAGTCTGTTGGAAGTTGAGTTGACAAGCTTGTGGTCAAATTAACTTTCGAAACCAAGAGAGGTGCCAGCAGACTTATCGACTGAGCAGTTCGTACTTCCTACTCTCGACGAATGCCGAAATACGATGGGTCAATCGTATCAGGACCCCTCTCCTTCATTGCGCGCTAGATGAAGGGTCCTTGCACGATTTCGATAATTTCGAAATGTAGGCAGGAATACTATTGAACTCGCAATCGAGGGCATTCTCCTATTCCAAGCGACACGCTTGTTGATCTTTGTAATGCCAGAAGGTGAATGAATGAAGTGCCAAGTGAGTGAGTGTGGTGAGTGCAGAGGGAACCATAGGGTCCAGAATGAGTTTTCTTGGTAAGGAATGATGGGCTATTCAAAGCGGCGAATGTGAGAGAGGATTTAAATCGCTGCTATTCCGATAAGGAATTGTACCTCCTGAGGCGCGAAACTTTAGAAAAATTCTTTAGGATAAAGCTTTTCTGCCTTAGTCGTCTTAAGCAGAGCAGACGTTTCATTTGCTGAGTTTTTGTTTGGTTGCCATCTCATTACGATTACCTTCTCACTCAACTTCATACACAGGAGAAAAAAGCTGCAAAATTTTACTCTATTAGAATGAAGAAGAATCACGAATGTCCCTTATTTTAAACATGTCAAGGTACTCTGTGCTATGCTGGGTACCTTCTCAGCGTGGCTATTGAGTGTTCCCGTCCTTTTCTCCAACTTTCTCCTAGCTTTCCTTGCTTAGACATTTTCTTCTTCGTCCATATGCGGATCATTTGCATCTTCCGATGAAACAAAAGTTTAGTTAGATGAGGTTGAGTTGACACTGAATTTTTTCACTTGTCTTCGGTGCAGGGTCCAAGAAGCTCTGACGCTTCCGTAAGAGCTGTAAATGTTAATGATTCAGTGCCTCAAGTACACCTCCGACAGCTGCATACGTGGTGATCTAGGTTTTTTAGGGTAAAATTCATATGTATAGATTTTAAGAGCTTCCAATCAGACTAGCAATGCTATAGAAGCCCCCTATAGACTATCCCGTAACTTCTGAGTTGGTAACTTTTCAAATACCCTGGGCCCGGATCAGTTAATTTCCTTTCAAAACTAGAGTGAAGAGGTACCACAGTGGATGTTTTCCCTGTCATTGGACTCTCGCGATAGACCGTCAAATCCCTGTAATGAGGAGAAACAATTGTGGGAATGTTTTTGTTTCCTGAATAATCGTCCAATCATTTTTTCTTAATCTTTCTCACCTTCCCTAGGTGTTGCACTTCTACTATAATTCTTAGCATAAAAATGCACCGTATTGTGAACCAAATAGTCTGGGTGTGGTGCGATTCACGCGCCGATATAATGAGGTCATCGGACAAAACACGCTAAAACATCATTCTTACCATCATAACGGAAGTTATAAGAACTTATAAGTAGAATAAGTAAAGAAATGACCAACTATTCACGTTTACAGATGGATTGCGTTTACTAGGATCGAAAAAATTAAAGTTATTCTTATTTTGAACGTTTGACTAGTAAATTGTTGACCTATGAGGTGAATTCTCAGTCTCGAAAAGGCTTTTTTTGCCATAGTAAAGAGATTTGCTCTATTCATGGTGAAGCCGTGAACTACTGCGAATTTATTTGGTCCATCTCAACAGGAAGGTACTGAAACGATGCTGCGTGCGCGATGACCTCATTATATTGGCGCGTGAATCGCGCGCCCCCCCGTATGCAGCCTATACAATGAATTGCTGAGGGCAGCTCAGGTACAAGTCACTGATTTCTTTGGGTGAGTATGGTATCATTTAACCTACCCGGAACCGATGGAAGGCTTGATCGACGGTCTACCTAGGCGAACATCGATCCAGGATTCGAGCCCTGACCGCGCGTACGTGGGATAGTGCGCCCTTTGCCACTACACCACCTCTACCCATGAGCTTTCTCATCTTCAACGGAAATCGCTTACAGGGTGAAATGGGAAATCTCCATCCAATTTCAAATGTAGATAAAACAGCCGATTGACCGCTCAACTGTAAGGCGGGGCACTTCAACGGAACTTTCACTAAAAAATTTTAAAATTATAGTTGAACACATAGAATAAAATAATTAGTATAAATAAATAGCAAAACAATAAATAAAAGGGTACCTCTACAGCTTTAGCCCATTATGGAGACCGTAGTGAGGAAATGATGAAAAACACTTGCTACGCTACACTAGGTACGTGAGAATTGAGTATGACAGGGCAGTATAGAAACCCCATGTTGATGAAATATCTTCTAGTTTTTACCAAGGCTAAATTGCTGAAGATGAGCTGCTGAGTGAATTGGAAGACAGTTTTAAAACAAAATTTCGAAATGATAACGTATAAGTGCCGGTGTTGTCTTTAATGCCAAAAAATGTCTTTCGACGAATAACTCTTGACATCTGATCCGTTCACAAGCTATTTTATCCAGGCTTGCTAACCTCTAAGGAATTTTGTTATCAAACGAAACCAACTTCAGCGAAAGAAGTTAGTACAGAGTTTGAGGGAAATCTGATGCTTCATTTACCGTCTTGAAACTGTTGAACATATGATTTTTTTTATGATATCAAATTCATTCCTGATAGTGGAAGAGTGGTTATGTAATATCATCGTGCTCGTGTAGGCACGACAGAGTTTCGTAGAGATTGTACATACACTAGCGTCAAATAGATCTATAGGCATGATTGGAATGTGTTCTATTTGTAGTACAATAGAAAGAGCAGAACTCTGCTAGGAAACCCTTTCCGTCTCTCAGAGACAAACTCAAAACAACCATATTCCATCACTACTTCTGAGTACATGTAGATGATTAGGATACCTTGTTTAAAGTCATTCCATAAGCCGTTCCATGTACCATTCGTACGCAATCAGCGATGTTAGCTTGAAGTTTTGTCAATCATTCGATATTTGAAGCTTGCAGAATTTCAGGCAAAATGAGAGAAACGGTCAATCAAGAAAAATCGAGGCGGTAAAACTTGTTCAACAAAATGGATATTTCGTTGAAATTTTGGTTTTCAAAGGGGAAACCCCTTTGACGAGGTATTTTGTCAGGAGACACGACCTCCTCTTGACGCCATCGGGATTGATCCCAAACCATTTTTTTGACATTTTTTTTCACGACAGACCCTATGTATTTCGATTTCTTCCGGCCATTTTAATTCATCGTTCATTTTCCTCTTACTGATCCCATTTACCCTTTGTGACTTTACTTTCCGATTAAGCTAATAATATGCCACAATCGGACTTTCTAGACGAACCACGAACCCATTAGAGTTCCATTCAAACATATTGATGGTATTTTTTATATAAATATCCTATCGATTCAATGGATACTGTGAGTGAATAGGATTCAGACCATGATTTAACAATAAGAGCTAGTAGACCAGGTACGTTTAAAAATTGCAGACACGAGATCCTGTAAGATAATCCCGTAGTCAGAGTGACCTCACGATGGAATCGAATTCAGTGGACATAGTTCTTAGACAACGTACGCCATCCAACTGCATAACGTCATTTGAACACGCAAAACACAAACCCGTCTCAAATACGACTCATGGGAAAAGAATCATGGGCAAGGACACGAAATAGATTGATGCCCAGATTCCACTTGCGTTGCGCAACGACTTCCAGTTCGAACTACAGGAGCTTTCATAAATGTTAGTTACTTACACTACACTACATTTACATAATGATACCACGCGATCCCATTAGAGTCCTCGATTCCTTGACAGGAAACTCTTAACCATAAGGAATGGGAGACAAGGTGTGGCTCAGCAGGAATTCTTAGATCAGCGTCCATACCTGGATTCCACAAGTGAGTTGGACGGAGTACTTGAATACACTCTAATGGAAAAAGGATCGACTTTTTTTTCGGCGCTTTTTTACGGTGCACCACCGCATCCGACTTCCAGTCAGAATCGAAGTGGCGTTATGCTGGGAATGTAGCCTACAAAATGACTTGGGGTGACCATTTAATGTACAAGACCAAGTTTGGCAAGTCCAGAGCATGTCTGGTTCGAAGTTCACAGACCCAGGTAGATGAAAGGTTTGGTTGGCCTGGGCGCGGACCCGGGACTGTATCCCCCCACCATGTGTTCGTGATGGAGCACCACTTGCTACCCCTTGCGCCTCCACCCAACTTTTAAAACAAAATCAAAAACACTCGAAGTAACAACAATCCAGCCTTTTCTTCACATGGCTTCGTGACTTCTTCATTATTTTAAAACTTTATGAGAACATGATGCTCCACAAAACATTCAGCAAGAAGTAAAGAAAATGTTAAAACAAAGCCAGTAGCCAAGCAATATTCGAACAAAGTACAATGATGCCGTTATGTAGAGGCCGAATAAGAAGGGAGTGACATCTCTAAATGGGTAACTAAGAACATAAGGCCATACAATCTGTAAAAAGAATCTTCAAATGTTCTAGCATTAGATGAAACCGTACTGGGATCTCTGTCAAGCCTTTGTCTCTGCCTTTATTCTTTCAGTTCTTTTTGTTGTGGTGGTTATCTCGACGTAATATGGCTCAGAGTGATCCGTATTACGCTGGTTCTTGAACATTCTCACCTTAACATTTGAAGGTGTGTGAAATGATAATGACCCAGAGAAATCACGAGTACTTATTTTCCCCTTGATCAACTCATGCTTTCCGCTAGCCAAGCCCTGAAATTCACCGTAAATTGAGTCTTAACCCGACGAGTTAGCCGAGCAAAATGTAGTTTTTGACGGAGCCTCGTAGTCAAAACCATTGTTTATACAGAAAACGTGCAAAACTCATCCGAATAAAAGATTTGATACCGTCGGCAGTTATCCCGGTTGTAACATCAATGGTAAATTCGGAAGCAGTGAGTTTGGCGAGAATGTCATCGTCTATTGGAAAGGTTTGGGGTCCGAAAGAAAATAGTTCGAATTTTGGTCCTTTAACAATAAACTCGAGAATCTCGGAGTTGAAAACATTGTAAGTATAATCGTTCAACCCGTTGTTATGGATATGTATTGGGGCGGCGTTCCGTAGGAATTCAAGAAGAACGGAAGAAGTCAAGGCAGGAACTGATGTATCTTTTATTGACAACTTCTGCACTCGACAGTCCACATTTAGCAAACATGAGGATATCGGCAACAAAATATCGTCCGTCGAACGGCCCTAAAACAAATAATTGTGAAGACCCAAGGAATCGAAAAAGTAGCCGGTTTTGCTTTCGTTTGGCACAGTCTCACAACTTCTTAACTGCTCCTCAATTAACACCGACAACGGTGGAGGGTGATGATCAATGCTTGCGGTGAAGACGTATCTCCACTGCTTGTAACACAAAAAGGCAATCATTCACTGCTTACATCTCCTATCTTCAGGTGTTGGATTGTGGCATTTTTGAGGAGCTTCGGAAGAATTCTGCATCCCCATGAAGAGAACGGTTCTCGAAGATGTTGTAGGGTGTGCTCTAACTTGTTGGCTGTTGCCTCCGATCGAGCAAGCTCAGATTTCTGTCCTGCAAAGAAGAGGATTCTCAGCAGATTTTCAGCCATTTAGTTGTTTTTATAGGTTATATAATTTGATCCAAATATGGATCAATTGGCTCATTGGAATAGTCGAACAAATGGAAAATGATGAAAACTTACAATAGATATCCCCACTTCGGCACATCTCACGGAAATTTCAAGCCAAGAGAAACCTGTCTCCTGTAATTTTGATTTTTTTCCAAACATCTAGCTAACAACAAAGTCAGATTCCTTGGAGCTCAAGAAAAAAAAAACCGAGCAGATATGCTGAAGTACTGGACTGACAGTCTCAATAATTCGAATCCGCAAGTGTTCGATGATTCTTCTTTTCATCGATCTCTCATTGCGTCGAATAAGTTGGAACGTTTCCCGATTCAGCACGCGACATTTATCAAGATCGAATCGAGTAAGATGCCGCAGAACCTTCACCTGCAGCTCCTTGGGCAGCCGATTCCAAGGAAAATGATCCTAAATCAGTCATATTGGTGGCCTACGAGTATTTCAGAGACCGTAGCTGAACCCTTGAAAAGTGTGCAACTCGAAGGGCTGATCTTGGTTTTTGGATTTTAAGAAACGGAAAACACCTTCGGCTGGTTCAGTGAGAGATCGGTCAACTTCTTGGATTTTACGTTCGACCAGTAATCTGAAACGTGAATTGATTTCAAAGAGTAGTCCCCCAAAGACAGAAAACGCTTAATGTTACAGTTAGAGGAAACAGCTTTTTTTTGAAATCACTAGAAAATACTTTTTCTTGAGAAAAAGTTAGGTGATCGATGCAGAGCTGGCTTCCAGAAGTGCGTGGACCTGAGTTTCTCCGTCTTCTGCCAGCAATATAACAACTTAAAATACATGGAACAATACCTTAACTAGTTGGTGTAAAAAAGGAGCATGTCGGCTACGCCTATGATCAGACTGACACGAATCGCGTAAAATGATGAAAATATGAAAATGAGAAAGGAGAGGTTTACCCTTAGTTCTCGATGTAATCTGCTGGTCCTTCTCTATAGCAGATCTAACTGAAGACCTGGAAAGTATGTTCATTAATATCAGAAAAATTTCTGTTTGGAGTCAGCACGTTTGTTAATGCTTATGCGGGAAAGCGGCATGAGTGGGAATTACAAAGCATGGTGAACTTTATTCCTGCTTTGAACTATTTGCTTCACACTCAATCGTAGGTTTAGCATATCATAGGAACTAATGTTTTCATAAGTTGCAAAACTTAAAATAAGTTGGTCAGGGACAAGAGGAGCATCTCTGTCACGTTCGATATTAACTGTACTCTTCACCGAGCACCCACACGACTGAAAAAGAAGGTTTACAATATTTTCATCGACTTCATATTTGCTGCATGTCTGCTGATAAGGGAGACAGCAAAGACCTGGCTTTCGCTCCTCCTTCATAAGAGATTCGAATGGCCGCTTTCAGACTTCGAAAACCGTCCGTCCGTCCGTCCGTCCGTCCGACGCGTGCGTGCTGCGACAGCGGCGCCTGACCGTTGTTGACAACGCTAGATCACGTGCCAGCGCTGACAACACTACTCTGGCGACCGCCGTCGTAGCACGCACGCATCGGACGGCCGACGGACGAATGAGTCGTTGAAGTTTGAAAGCTGCCAATTAGGAGGTTTTATGTCGTTCTTGCTTTCGGACAATGCTTTCATGGCCATATCGCTAAAACGAAAGGCCCAGAATGTTTCAGAGGAGGTCAAATGACAGAACCACTTATTAGTGAAATGGATTTCAAATAATGAAATTACCAGAAGAACCGTTGGAATCTTAGGCGATTGCGGGAAGTAAGCCGACATCTACATTTCCTCACACTTATCCTGCAATGGTGACTTTGTGCGTAAACTTTTATCGAAACTGTATCCAACACTGAAGGTCGAATGACTACATGAAAAACGACTGCTTTGATAGTTCTAAGTTGTGCGACACTCAATTTACAAAAGGGGCTACCGACTGGCTGCTTTCATAGTCCGCCGGCCGGTCGGCCAGCCGGCGTGCCAGCCGAGGTAGTGCTAAGAGGGGGGAGGCGACTGGCACGCCGGCCGCCCGACGGACCATGAAAGCAGCCATTGCTTACTACTGCTGTGACGCAGTGATTGAAATGAAAACCACAGCAGTTCCAGCAGCCTGCACCAATGACGGCGTGGATGAATGCAGGACAGGACGACTACTTTTATTACAGTTGTTTATAAGCGTCGCTATTCTTGGAATTCCATCTATTGCACCTGTGTCTGCTGCGCTTCGAGTAGCCTTCATTCTACTGAGAATATTTTCCGACCATTAACTAGTTCTCGAGCGAGACGGTCAAAACAAATTGGGAATAATTAGACGAGATCTCTAGTTTTAGACGATGAATGGCAGTGATAGCTCAGAATAATGCAAAAGTAGCGGAGAAAATGCGAAAATAGGCGTGCTCAGAGAAACATCAAAGGTTGAACTAAGTGGCTGAATCAGGGGTTGCACAGGGACGTGACGACAAAAATTTGAAAGAGCTTCCCGAAGTGTGCGCCAGTGGGTACAACTGGCTACAGCAAGCTCCCCGTGCAACGTGCGCGTCCTTACGAGATAGCACAACCTCTACCGCATGTGCAATGCCGCGGAAACTCGTCTGTCCTTTGATATGTGTTGGCTCAGCCTGTTTTGGATTAGAGCCCCATATCCGGCTGAGCCAACGCAGAATTCTCAGAAGCCATGCTTATCGTAAGCTGTGCCTTTCTTTTTCCCATTCAGCATCGAATTCACCTCAGTTACATTTTGAACTTCACAACTCACCGATATGATAGGTGCCTGCAAATGTGCTGAGTTAAGTGATATAAGGACTGACTGCTCGCATTACAAAGAGGACACTTCGTCGACTGTCTGAAGAAAGAATTCATATTGCATAAAATAAAGGATAGAAGGATAAAGTTTTTGGCGTTAATCAATCCCCGTCCGAGGGATGTGCCCCCGCACTCGACTTCCATTCAGAATCGTAGTGGCGTAATGAGTGCGTATGTGGCCTATACAATGACAGCCGACGTACAAGTTCTTTCAGATTCCACAGAAACACTAGAAACCTACTTATCGGGTGCTCAGCACTGGAACTACGAGCGGAGATGGTGCGTAGTAGGAGTGCGCTATGTACAGGTTAGAGCTGAGAATTGGCGCCCAAACGATCGGGCCTAGAGGCGGGCTCGGCACTGGGGAACACGTTCCTAGCAGTCCGATGCCGCGAGAGTTGCAAAGAGTTGCTGCGCACATCGTGAGTTCGAGTCTAACTTCCCGGTTCCCAGACTTATTAAAAGTTAAAGGGTAAAGTTTTTGAAGTTAATCAATCCCGTCCGAGGAATGCACTCCCGCACTCGACTTCCATTCAGTGGCGTAATGGAGTGCGTGTGCGAGGCTTGGTTGGCTTAGGCGGGCATCGATCCGGGATTCGATCCCCTGACCGTGCGTGTGATAGTGCGCCACTTGCCCCTGCACCACGTCCGCCCATCGCATAAAATAATAATAATAAATAATAAACACTCCTGGAGACAGAAGAATCTTGTCTTAATGTGAAGGTGCAAAACATGACGTCATAATAATTGTAACGAAATAATTGTGAAGAAAAGCTGAGAATAACAGGTCAACTTTGCAGTATAATTGCCGAATGAAGGGTTAAAAGAAATCAGTTTACCGGCTTTCCATTCTCCGTGCTCCACTCGAATTTCACCACACTCAATTCTTTGGAACTGGAGGAGATTGTTCTGGATGTTGAACAATATTTGCCCGAGGGTTGTTCCTCATTTTTTTTCTAGTTAGTAACATAATGACATTCAACTGCATACCTGATCTCCACTACAGGTTAAGGGTGCCCAGACGGTAGAAACGTTAAGTAGGCAATGTTCCGGTCAATCAAATTAAAGTGCGAAACTAGAGAGGTGCCAGCAGACTGACCGGATGGAGCAGTTTGTGCCTCCTACCCTCGCCGAATGTCGAAATAACATGGGTGAATCATATCAGGACTCCCTTCTTCAATGCGCGCTGGGTGAGGGGTCCTTCCACGATTTACCGATCCAATTTCGAAATGTATGCAGGAACACTACCAAACTTTAATCGAAGGCATTCTCATATTCCAAGCGACACGCTTGTTCATCTGTGTAATGACAGAAGGTAACAGGATGAAAAACCAATAGTGAGTGTAGTGGAAATCACAGGGTTCCGGAATGATTGTCTCGGTAAGTAATGGTGGTCATTCAAGGTGGCGAATAGGAAAGTGACCTGAGATTGGTGTAATTCGGAGATTATACCTATAGAGGCACGAGAACTTCAGAAAAAAGCTCTTCCTTTCTTAGTCGCCTTATTGGTCGTTTGCCAATCCCTTCTGAGGGATGAGCCCGCATTCGACTTCTATTCAGAATCTAGTGGCGTATATAGTGAATGCGTATGTGGCCTATGCAATGAATTGCTGGGGCCAGCCGTGGTACAAGTCACTAATTCCTCTAGATGAGTACCACACCAATTAAACTACGCGTAATGGATGGAAAGCTTGAGCAAGGGATTCGAACCCTGACCATGCGTGTGTGATAGTGCGCCCTTTGCCACAAAACTACCTCTGCCCGAGAACTTTCAGTTTTCCAGCGGAAATCGCTTGCAAGGTTACGCTGAACTGAAGAATCTCTCTCTAATTCCAAATGTAGATAAGGCAGGTGATGATTGATCGCTTAATTGCAAAGCGGGTCAGTTCAATGGAACTTTCACCAAATATTTTGAAAATAGTAATTGAATGGAATAAAATAATTATAATAAATAAATAGGGAAACAATAAATAAATAATACAACGCCATAGCTTCAGTACAGTATGGACCATTGAAAGGAAATGATAAAAATTATTGCGCGGTGGGGATCAACTCAAACCTACTTTTCTTTGGTTTTTTTTACGAGAGACCCTATGTACATAGTTCGGCGCTTTTTGCTGTTATATGTCACCGTTCATTTCCCGTCGACAACTTCCATTTACCTTTTGCCACTTGACTTTCCGATTATGCTTATGATATGCCACAACCGAATTTTCTATACGATTCCTACTATGCCTATCATATTCGACGTCGAATTTTCTGAATGAATCCTGCGGTGTTCCATTCAAGCTTCTTGATTGTGCTTATTTTTATTCGGATATTCTATCCATTTCAATGGATACTGTGAATAAGTCGAATTAAGCTCATGATCTAATAATAGGAGTTAGGGAGCCAAAACTCACATGAAAACTCACACGCACGAGATTCTGTAAAATAATACCGTTGTTAGAGTGACCTTACGATGGAATCGAATTGAATGGACATAGAAATTCACAGACAGCATATGCTATCCTACTGCATAACTTATTTACTTATTTGAATACACAAATCCTGGACCCTTCACAAATGCAACGCCGATGCATTGGAAAAGAACCTTGGGGATTCACAGACTGGTGCATAGGTTACACTTGTGTTGCGCAATGACTCCTATGTAGTTCGAACTAAGACTCACAGATGGCTTCCTGTGGGAAAAGGTTCCTGGATTGAATTTCTGTGGCACCTTCTAAGCTTTCATAAATGTTAATGACTTACATCATGATACCACGCAATCCCATGAGGGTCCTTAATTCCTTGACAGAAACTGTTAACCATCAGAAATGGAAGACAAGGTGTGGCTCAGCCAGAATTTTTAGATCAGCGTCCAAGTGAAGACCAGCACGATTGCTGGCTCGATGGACATTGTTTTTAGGAAGACTTAAGAACAAAAAGATGAATCGCTCGGGTAGGTGGTGAAAATTTTATACGGAGATTTTTGCAAAGCTGTGAACCACTAACACCATAGGGGTAAATTCGCTTCTTATATGGTCTGTGGTTAATGCTTCTCACTGAGGTTGTCTTTTAAAACATAAGCAACCTGAGTAGATTTAACTTCTGTATGTTCGTCGTTGCCATAAATACTACTTTCAATTTTTGCGTCATGGCACCTCTGCAATTCGACTTTTTTTTATTTTAGGATTACTGGGTCCTCAACAACTTTCAGGCCGCTTAACGGCACAGTTCACGGTAATTTTTGGGTATCCGGTTTTTGATGGGAAATGGAAGGTATAGTCTATATTCTGTTTTGGCTGCTTTCGTAATTCGCCGGCGGACTAAGAAAGCAGCCTTTGATGAAAATTTCTCCTTACCGAGAAGGGATAGTGAAGTAAACCGATATGCCGCTTCGCAGCGAGGCACAGATCACGATAATTTTGGGTAATCCAGATTATGATGAAAAATGGAAGACAAGATCAAAATCAGTGCGACTGAGGTGAAGAAACTGCGTGCATTGGTGTTTCCAAAGTGAAAAAGGCTTCGAAAAACCATTAAAAAGGGGGCTGGACGAGAATGAAACCAGAAAAATGAAGAAGAGTGGGGCGTCCGGACGAGCTAAACAATGTGTTTTACTGCGCGCGTGTGGGTCCTGGTGCGAATGACAGACGATGGTAAGCAAAGACTCATTCACTTATAAGCATAAGTAAACAAAGAAAAACCCCTAGTAACAGCAAATGTGGCTCACCTTTCTCAGCCTCTAGGAGTAGAAAATTAAATAAGGGATCGCGGCAGCAAAAAGAAAAACAGAGGAAAAAGAATGATAGAGAAACATCGCCTCATCACTCGGTGATTAGCTGATTGTGCGTGGGTCCTAGACCGAATAATAGCAATTATTGTCTGGACACTCGTCAAACGTGACACCGATCGAGGGGCGTTAAAGACAATTTCGGCAGCAACGAGGCTTCCACTATGCTCTAAGCCCCGAGATTGTGGGAGCGAGAGAGTCCCCTCTACCACCCATTGGGGGTGCTGAGTATTCCTAAAGGAAGAACTAAGTAACCTTTTTTATCGTGAACCGTGCCTTTAAGCAGAAGCAGCACAGCGACTAAGGAACACAGGAACAAAAGAAGTAACAGTAGAATCATGCCAAAAATAATAATTGCATTTCGATCGAACTGTATGATGAACGCAAGAACTGCAATAGCGAGACAACTGGCCCGCGACTGCCGCGTGCGGCGAATCGATCACACAAAGCGATTCAATCGCCCGAATCCCTTACAAGTAGCATGTGGACACGACATGTAGAGCAGGAAAGCGAACGAAGTTAGCAAACAGTAGGTCCACCAAAGGGTTTCTATTTTATTTGAACGTACTGTTTAGCATGCTCTGAACACACTGACATATACATGCATATGAAGTCTCTATTCTATCAACTACACTAAATCCTCGCGATTCAATACCTGCCATATAGTTTCTACAACTATTAGTTTTTTTCCGAGAATGATAAATAATGGCCAATAGAAGGGATTTGAACCAACAACTATGCTTCACAAACATTTCACTTATCTACTGGACCACCAAGTCTCCTTATGCCTTCGTCTTACTTCAGAATGCTTCCTTCATAGTAGCTATTAGAGGCTGCATGTTACTGCAAGAAAATGCCGTTGCCCTGAATACAAGACAGTCCGGCTAGAATCGATAGAGTTTTAGAAGAATCTTTTTACAACATAAATCATCCCGATGATGATGCGATCGTGCCAGTGAGCGCTACACGCCTGCAATTCATGCACTTTTCTCTGAGTACTTGGCAGATACATATTTTTGCAGATAGTTATGTTGTCGCTTTTGAGTTATTAAATATAATACTTTTGATCTTATTTGGGACCCTTTTGATTCCAACCGACTATACATTGCTCCAGAAGTGCTCATAGAAACGATTTCCCGAGAAAAAAAAAACCAAAATCAGATAAAGGATAGCGCGGCCGTCCTACAAATGTGACCTTCACCCGCATCGCCGCGTCCGCCTCAACTGCCTAAAGAACAGGCCACGTTCATGATAGACACGTGTAGCGCCTGACATAGCTACTACCTATTTTCGTGTACTTTACTATTTTGCTTTTACGTCGGTTGCAAATGAAAACTGCAATATTAGTTTGTGGTATTCACCACATAAAAAAACGGCAGTGAATTATTTCGTTTTGGGATACCACCTTTTCTATTGTCTCGTAGCACTTCCCTTCAATCTATCCCGTTTTTGAATTCTATTCAGTAGCGGAACAACGGTTTAAATGTGTATGTAGCCTATACAATGAGTTGCTGTGGCCAGCAAACTCCTTGACCAGTCTAGCACCAGTTAGTTGGTCCTGGCCCAGACCATCCTTTTGTGTCAGTGCGCTACTTGCCACTCTACCACCTCCGCTCGCAATTAGATTTACAGATGAATTCATGCGTTTCGAAGTTTTGACAAAGACATTCCTCCCGGGGTACGGGAATATATTTTCGATCGCACCTAATCAAGCTCGTTTCGCACCTAGGCGCGAGGTGACCTTAACTAGGTGCGAGGACTCCGTGGTAATTATGCTGCCCGCACTCGCTACTAATCGAGTTAAAACTTGTCAGCCAAAGAGGATAATGACAGTTCAAAAAAGTGGGGTTTCTCTTCAAAAAATGAGTTTTCTGGAAGGAAACTCCAATATCAATTCCAATCATTTCAAGAAGATTTCCATGTATAATAAATAAGTTCAACATAATATTTTATTCCAAGTTCCTGGAAAATGGGTGAAACAGTTCGGCTCGCTTCTTTTTTTCGGTATTTTCGCTTGTTTGCGATATCAAACAACTTTACAGAAGCGATGTAGTTCTCTAGAGTTGTTTAATATTGAACTACTCTTCATTCATGAGTCATTGAACGCCCTACGGCTCACCATTCAGACTAGTTCACAGTTTTTCACGTCATATAGCAAGTATTCATGTTTATTTCAACTCCTCTCTCCGACTCATTCATTGAAGAGAGGTCATCGAGAACTATTTAACCAGGTGGGCGAGTGCTTTTAACTACCGCTGCTTACTTTATAAGACAGTTCCATGTATTCTAGAGACGCACTGTACTGTTTCGATGAATTTACAGGGTGTCTTCCCGCTCCAAACCTTTAGGTCCATGTGGCTCATTTCCTCCACTGTCCGAGCCTTTCACTTTTGCTCCGAAAGCCCATCTGAAGTTCAAGCCCTTCAGAGGCATTCTGTACCCCCGGACCATGTCGCGTACGGTGAATGCATGAATGAATGGAGTTTCTTTACTACTTGGGAAGATGTCCAGATTCTTAGCAAACAAAACTCGTTTTTACTTACAAATTTAGGTTTTCTTTTAGGTTTTCTTATTACTGAGAAATTGAACCGTTCTCTTCCATATTACAGAAACTTTAGTCACAAAATATATTGAACTTATTTATTACGCATGGAAATAAAACTCTCAAAACCGTTGGAACTGATAGTGGAACTTTTTCTATCAAAAAAAAAACTTATTTTTTGATAGAAAACCCACTTTTTTAAACTGTTATTATCCTTCTTAGTTGACAAGTTTTAAATCGATTAAGAGCGAGTGCGGGCAGTATAATTATAGCGTAGTCTTCTCACCTATTAAGGTCACTTCGCGCCTAGGTGCGAGGCGAGCTTGATTAGGTGTGATCGAAAATATATTCGCACACCCTTCCTCCCGTTCTGGGCGGAGGTGGTGTAGTGGCAGAGGGCGCACTCCATGCATCCATGGTCACGGGTTGGAATTTCGAATCGATATCCTCCTGGGCCAACCGAGCCTTCCTTCCCCCCGAGATCGCCAATCGGTACCAGGCTTGTCTGGGAGGATGAAAGATGCTTGTACATAGGCTTATCACCGCAACTCATTATATAGCACATATGCTTCAATACAACACTTCCTAACTGAATTGAAGTTGAATGTGCGGGCGCATCCCTCAGATGGAATTGATTGGAGCATCAAGGCTTCATTCTACTTTTATTCTTCCAACTCGCTCTGTTTCTACTGTTTTTCAAAATATTTATGGTGGCCCGTCGTAGGGATTAGAGGGGATCGTTTCAAAACTTTCTCGGCAGGCTATGGGCTGTATTTTGAGCACTAAATCCCAATAATTCGGCTCCAGCCATTGCCGTTTCTACCATCTTGTGGATGTGGGCGGAATAACTCATTCATAGACAAATGGTTACTATTCGAAAAAAAATCTGCGCAAAGGAGGTGATCAATCCCTTTCGAGCCCCATTTAGTTGCGGAAACCATGCGATGATGATAACATTTTGTACTGCTTCGTATCATGGTCAAGTTTACTATGAAACCATTAGATTCGGTAATTTAAGGAAATCATCTTTATGTAGAGCAAGTGTAGAATATTTGTGTTACATTTATATGGAGTAAGCGTGAAAGATCCACACAAGAGTCGTGCCCTTCCGCTTTACCTTCTTATCTTCCTTTCCGTCTCCTTTACTTGACCGGTACTGCACGCCATCGCTGAGTGTGACCGCTCGATTGCCTCATTATTCTCGTTTTCTCTCGTTTGGAACCTGTTCAGTGAAGGTGCCTGGGGAGACACTTCCCAGAACAGCTCGTCCTGATGAAGATCATAGTAGTCTTCCCAGAACAGCTCGTCTGATGAAGATCATAGTAGTCAAGGCAACTTGCCGGTTCCACGAGGGCTGTCGGTATACTCGTGTACCGAAGTGCCGGCAAGCTCCCATGACCCCTAATGTGGCGCTGAGGGCACCACTGCCGACTGGTGCGGGTGTTTGCCGCGAATTTTCACTTGTGATAGCTGCAGGCTTTTCTCTCTTGCATCTTTCTCTGAATCTAGATTATAACTTCTCTTAATTCCTGACTTCTTTTCTCTTTGGTATTTGGCCTATATGGATTTCATCCCCTTGTCGATTTATTGACTTAGATTTTGCCGTTTACTTGGTGCTTATGCTTCCTACTTGGTATGTGATAGTGATAGCGCGTCATTTTGGCGCAGAAATAAATAAATAAACTTTCACCTGGCAGACCATGAAAGGCAGATTTTTCCTTTTCTAATATTTTGCCTATTTGTCAACATTCAGCCTTTTCGATTTCATTCACAAGTTATCCCAACGATGAACAATCATCGTGATGGAGAAAAAATTCATGTTGGTCCTTATTGTTCCGTCTTCGCTTGACATTTCTTATTGTTGTTGTTATTGCTCATACAGTGCTAAACTGGATCCTATTTCAGAAGGAAGAAGGTCTCCGGCAATGCTGTCTTACCTTGTAACCGGCGGTCTGGGCTCCCTTGGATCAGCACTTATCACTCATATTCATGATAGCACTCCGCATATAATCACTGTACTCGATAATCTCGCAGGACAAACGGATATTCTTCAGGTCAGTGTATTTCATTCATTTCATTACGTGTGATGAACAACTGTAGAATACTATATTTTCAATTTCCCACGCGTGAGATCATAGTTTGTCCAATTTTAAAGATGTAGGCGATTTTAATCTCCAAAAAATATTGATATTGCAACACTTACTCCAAGGCTATCAAGCCTTTTATTACTCTGAGACGTGCTGAATGGCACCAGACCCGTTTGCGAGAACGGGAATACTAACTCATACGTAGGCGGTTACAGCAAGTCATTGTATAAGCTATACATGCATTCAATGAACCACTACAATCCTAAATGGAAGATGAGTGCGGGGCTTATTCCGGAACACGACTGATCAAAGTCAGAAACAGTTGTTTCACTGGATTTTTATATTGATCTTCAGCTTTAAAAGTTTCAAACCCTACAGATTCCGCAACGTATTCGAGAATCGGATCGTTTCGACTTGGTTATCGGTGACGTCGGGAATGCTCAGCTTGTACTTCATACTCTCAAGGATAAAGCTGTAAGTTTCCGACTCAAATTAGCAGTTTTCGCAACTTTTTTTTTTATTTTTTGGAGAGGATGAACAAAATATTACTATATCTTCAGTTATGAGTTCTACCCGTTCGGGTAACAACCCAATTTGAGGAGGGACATTTGAGGGGATTTCGAGGAAGGACATGTCAAAAAGAGCCTGCATAGGGCGTTATAAGGGCACCACTACCGGCTTAGTCGACGTATACACCCAAAGCGGACGAGTTCTCACGGTGTTGTGGAGGCTGTAGAGGTTGCACCATACGCCCAGACGTGCACATGTTGCGCGCGGGTGTGTGTCAAGTCGTGGCGTCCGAGGGTGCGCGCGGCAAATTGCGCGGCGAAGTTCGTGGCGAATTTGGACG
Organism: Haemonchus contortus; assembly: GCA_000469685.2. Taxonomy (NCBI): domain Eukaryota; kingdom Metazoa; phylum Nematoda; class Chromadorea; order Rhabditida; family Trichostrongylidae; genus Haemonchus; species Haemonchus contortus. Next base: position 20,217,543 of record LS997562.1, on the reverse strand, counting down.
ACTCCGGCGCCTATCACTGGGGCCCAAATCTGAAGTAAGGTAGATTAGTTAGGTCAGCTGATCCTACTATTCTAGTGTACTTCGAAATTGGGCCCAAATAATAGGCGCTAAAGTCGTCAGAATAGCTATGGGTTTCGCCGCGCAATTTGCCGCGCGCACCCTCGGACGCACGACTTGACCGTCCCCCGTTGCGCGCGGGTAGCTTACTGTAGCCAGCTATATGCGATGGCACGCACCTTCGAACAACTCGTCCAAATTTTCCTCCCAACTTTTGTTGCCACATTCTCGTCCAGCCCCTAACTTTATTTATTTTCAAGCTTTATATTTCTATAAATACACAGATCTTCACGTTTTCTTCAACTTTTTTGCAATATTATGGACTATCACTTCCATTATTTTTGCTAAACTGGATACCACCAAATTTCTCCTGGACTTGTTTATTCCTTCAATATAATGCACCAGACTACTAGCTTTCAGGTGGATATCGTCATCGATTGCACGGCTCGAGATCAAAGCGTTATCGATCGATCGCCTACTAGCGGTGCACGAAATGCCATACAGAGCTTGACGAATCTACTGAATGCTGTCAGAGAGTACGGTCGTGTTCAACGTTTCCTGCTTGTCAGCTGTCAATCAGTAAGTTCCTGTTAACATCAGAAAGGGAAGGGGTAGTTGAGGATAAGAGAAAAGAGAAAACTTATGTCCTCTGGTTTGTTTCCAAGTTGGGTAGGCCTTGACCGGATTTCTAAACATTGACTGTTGTCCGTCATCGTTTTTCCGAAGGGCTGAAGCTTGGCGGAGTGCTTCCTTTGCTCCGTGGAAGTCTTGCCTTTTCTGTTCCACAAGGATCTTATACCGGATATCAAAATCTATTTTGAAGACTTTGTGGACCTGGACTGGTAGGGTAGCGCACGGTTTCGGCATTCAAATCAATTCTTCTTCATGACAGAGAGCACTGCCAGAATCATTTCAGAGGAATAGGCTCGCAAGAGGGTAAATTAGACCTATATATACTCTACATACCCTCTGTCTAGGTTGATCATCGATTGCTTCAGCAGGCGCCAGTATGGTCTCCTACATTTGTCCATGCCAGTGTAGTCCAGTAGTCCTTGATCGTTCGACGAGCACAAGGAAATCCACCCCCCCTCTACATGGAGAAGTCTTACCAATCGTCAGCTCCTGTGTTTGCTAGGCATCTCAAGGGATCCAATCAGCAACCACCGTGGTCCAGCGATCATCACAAAATCGAAGGACGTGTCCGAACCATCCGGTCGTCGATGTCTTAGCGTGAACAACGATGTCCCTAATCTTTTTACACCATCAGCTCATGAAATCAGCTTTTGAATAACTTTGTTGGATCAGGTGGTCTTGCAAGATGAGACTTTAACGCTGTCATTTTTTGGCCCTCTTCTGGCGTTGCGCTCCTTCATATATAATTGAGGATGGAAAGGTTCTTACGCTCAACTACCTCTGCAGTGCAAGCATGTGCTGCTTTCACATCACTAGGGAATAGATTCAAGAAAACTTATGATTTCAGGTGTACGGATTTTCCGATGGAGTCGAGTCAGTGCCATTGACGCCAGTCAGCTGGCGAGGTGCAGCTCTCATGTCAGCAGAAGCAATGCTGCATTCATACGTGGTCTCCTACCATCTTCCACTAGCTGTAGTAAGGCTCAGCTACGGGCTGATCAATGACTCGCTCAAACAAAGGCTTGAGAGTTGTGGTAGAAGCGGTAAGTAAAGGATATGAGGTGTCAACATAACAACAGTGAAATAGAAGGGAGGTTCCAATCAGCCGATGTTTGTCTAAATACATGATTTTACGGCCGAATGCAAGAGCATAACTCGTACAGCTGAATCGTTGAGAAGCTGAACGGAAAAGAACTTTTCAACAGCAAATTAGAAAAACTTGGCCTAAACTTCCTAGATACTTTCAGTCAATCTAATCACGATGGAGGACGCTGTGAAAGGGATTGTAGCAGCAATGGAACGAGCTGAGAAAGCTGAAGTTTGGAATATTGGCGGTCCACATGACTTCGTGGCAGAGGAGTTGAAACAGGTGGGGACCAAGCATTTACCATCATTTTAATAGATATACTCGGTTGTTTTTCATTCTTTCATTTCGTGAAATCCAAGTGCAACATGGAAGGGAGAAGTTCTCGGGTTAGGCTATCCTACCTAGGGAGACGACGTTTTCCTCTCTCAGAAAAAAATCTCGCCCAAATATGCAGTCCTGTAATCGCTGAAGTCGTGCTCGAAAAACGACTACAATCAAGCCCCCATACCAACGCTGGTCAAAATCCCTTCCATTGAGGACACACACTTCCCCAGAAGCAATCAATTTCTTGATGTGATTGAATTTCATTCGTACTGAAATTAAGATTGTGAACCGACACCGTCTGAAGTACTTCTTGAAGTCGAATAGGGGCGGATCCCCAGACCGAATTGATCAGTATCAGAAGACTTTACTCTGTATCCCTTAGTGCCAGTAGCAAAATGTTTCCTTTTCAGAGGAATTCTGATGTTCTACCATTTGAACTACTTTCTCTCTCCATTTAGGCAATTATAATTTACTCTTTTAATTCCAATTATAGTGAATAACTGTTGCAGTTCGTCAATGGAAAAAACGTCACTCTTTCTACTGAACCCACAAAACTGAATACGGAAAAGGCGTCGAGAGAGCTTGGTTTCCATGCCCAGGGCGATATCGTGAAAGGTACGTTTTCAAAGAATCAGTTACTGGACTGTAACCTTATTCAGTAGCTGAAATGATGATGACAGCGGCCTTATCAGGGCGAATATCCTTCGATTCACGCTACGGCTGATAGCGAGCCTAACCATAAGGCTAATACTGGCAAGAACTTGTAAACTCCACTACTTGACTATTCTCACGAGATAAGATATGATCTGGGATCCACTAGTATCTCTGTGAAGGTCAAAAGGGGGAGCATCTCCAGTGCCATCACCTGGGGATTCCAGTGGATCCCAGGTAGTGTCTCAAAGACATGATTGAGAATGGGATCCTAAATTTCGTGCCAGGAAAAAGTTCCACTAATAAGCATTCCACTTCCACACGTTCGTCGTCTCGAAAGTTCCAAAAAAGATGCTTCTATAGAAATGGTATTCCTGATCCAGTTTTCTGGTTTTATTATCACTATTTTTGATTTTGGTCTTGATTGACAGTCACTACCAGCTCCCTTTACACACGCTCTTATGCTGTTGTCAATGGTTCAGATAATCACCAAATGCCTCACAGACTGTTTGGCTTCTAAAAAATCAGTTGTTATCATTACCTACAAGACTAGAACCAGTTCCACCTCCACTCACCAAACCTGACCAATACATTAGACATTTTCAGCGTTAACAGCTCTGCGCAACTCCTCGCCGCAACCCATTCAATCATCTGGATCATCTACAAAAATTCTATTGTTCGGTTCAAAAGGATGGATTGGACGCCAATTCACCCAAATGCTCCAACAGAAGAACATCGTCTACGTAGAAGCTGTCACAAAACCTGGATTGGATGAGGATGACGTGGTCCGAGAAGAAATCGTTCGGGTTGCACCCAGTAATGTCATTTCGATGCTTGGACGGACCCAAGGCGAAGGTGTGTGTTTTGCTAGAAAAAAAAACGTTCAAGTATAACTTAAGGCACTATCTGTACGAACAGTTTGCTTGGGATACGCCGCGCACATGTGACCTATGGCTTTTTATCCTTCGGGGTGATGAAACTTGTTCGTTGCTGCAGGTCAGCACAGGTGTGGGCAGAATGGCATAAGCTGATCATTGTTGTTTTTGCCTATATTGAGTTCCTGCTTTTTGTGGTAAGACAGGTCAAATGGCTTGTAAAATAAACAAGCAAATAAATAAATAAACGATTCATTTTTGACCTACAAATTACTTACAACTTCAGACGGAAATGTTCTCGTTTTGCTCAGTACTACTATGAAACTTACTTTCAGGCAACAATACAATTACATTCCTGGAAGGAGGACCAGACAAATTAAAGCTGAATGTGCGTGATAATCTCTATGCACCGTGGATACTGGCTAGCCTATGCGAGAAGATGAACATACACTTCACCTACCTGGGAACAGGTTGTCTATTCAAGTATGATACTCAGCACAAAATGGACGGAGGTCCCGGCTACACGGTATGGTTTTGAACAGAAAACCGAACTTTTCGATTTTTCTGTACAGTGCGTTTCATAATTATAAGGTCACCCCAGATTTTTGCGATTCCGGAGAAAGCAGCCAGAATGGAATTTTTTGGCAAACACTGGTAGATTCCTCGTCCCAATGTACCTCCGTACTCAAATTTTGGTCGCAATATCTTTCACCTCAAATTTTTTACGAATTTTTTAAAGATAGTGTCGGCTTTTGCACCGTTTCATAATTATAAGGTCACCCTGAGGAAGTAAATGATTTATCAATGTTAATGGCATATGTACAACAGTTAATAACCTATAGCTCCTCCTTGTTTAGGAGCAACATCAAAGAGCTTGTGTGGCATGCTAGAAACTAGGTTTCGAAGATGTTCCTCATCGACTGCTCTCATGCTTCGATAAGTGCTCGCTTCAGCTCTTCTTTGCCCTGGAACTGACGGTTATTCGCATAAACCTGTCTGAATATTATGTCCCAGATATGTTCCATCCGACTGAGGTCGGGACTGCAGGCTGGCCATGGTAGGACGCTTATTTATTGGCATTGCAGCCACTCATCCGTTGCACGGCTCACATGATTGTAGACGTTATCTTGTTGAAAGACATAGTTGAGGTGACGGCGTGGCATAGAAAAGGTACTAGATGATGCTCCAAGACTTTCTGGTAATCCTTGAAATCCATACTGCAGCTCACGACAACACATCATTGCAGAACGCACCCCGCACCATAAGCTTCCTCCACCGGAACTGCGACGGCTGAAGTAGACTGGTTCCTTCCTCAAGTCGCGTTAGTACCGCTTGTTTCCGTCAGATTGAATTTCTTTTCATCCGAAAAGACGACCTGAGTAGGAATTATTCAGCTCTATGGTGAGATTTCGATGCAGATCTACCTTTGCCCAATCTCTACCTAGATTCATCTTTGCAAATCCGAGTCGAGCCTCTTTGTGACGATCGGTGATTCGTGGCACCTTCTCCATTGCTTGCCTGTTGATGTTCTCGCAGCTTCTCACTGCTCTCCAGACTGTAGTTTTCGACAAAGAGAGGTTTAATTCCGATCGGATCTGGTTCGAGGAGGACGTACTGTTGGAAACAGTCCTCAGAATTTTCCGCTCGTCACGGGTAGTAATCTTTCATGGGTGTTCACATTCGGTGTTATATCTAACGACATGAGGATTCTCTAAAAATCTCCGAATGGACCAAGGGGATCTCTCTATTTGCCTGGAAATGGCTCGAGAACGGAGCCCACCTTCATGATGAGCCTTCTCATCAGAGGAAAGCAGATGACCACGAGCCATGTTGACAGTCAGGTTTAGAAATGCCTTTGCTACACATGCTTACCTTTACAAGTATCTTCAAACACGAAATTTCCTCTCTTTCGTTAATAATTGTTCATTTTCTCGGGGTGACCTTATAATTATGAAACGGTGCAAAAACCGATAAACTGTTCTAAAAAAGTTCGGAAAAATGCAGCAGCGGCTAAGAAACGGATACCTAGGTTATTCGTGCTGGGGAATCTGTTCATGATGCTAGAAAAAATCCTTAATGATTACTTTTTTTGGAAGTGCAAAAATTGAGGGTGACCTTATAATTATGAAACGCACTGTATGTAGTTTTATTTATTCGCTCTGCTGAGGGGCAACCAAGAACCTTGAGGGGTCCGCCCAGGATAGGGCAATTACTTTTGCCTTTTTCAAAATACATGTCATACAAAAGAAGAGCTTGTGCTCAGTTGCTCTCTAAAGTTGACAGCTCTTTAATTAACTCACGTTATTTACTAGTTTGATACAGAAGGGACGTCAAACGAGTGTTGTGATTACTAAGTCTACAAATCAGAGTAAAAGAATGGTGAAATCTAGTGCTGAGCTCATGCGTTCAAAATATTCGCCTTCATGAGTGGTTTGGAATCGTGTACAGCCTATGCAATGACTGGGAACAGGCTATACATATGTTTCTCTGAGCCATCCTGGGCATTTGAACATCCGGGCAACCTAAATCCGATCCAAGATTTGCTTCTGTTCCAGGCGCATGATAGCGAGGCTCCCGAGCACTAAGCCAGTGTTATTAATGCGGCTCATCACATTCCAATGTCCTCGTACTCGACATCATGCATGGATGGGAGATTAAATCCCGCATCAATGCCGGCCCAGATCACTGGAACGAAAATTCAGTCCGGCACTCGGTTCTTACGGTAATCCGGCACGTGTTAACACGTTGACGACGAGCCAATTTTTTCGTGGCTGTCCCATGGGACGACACAGTTCCTTTCTTGTAAATTTGTTATTTCTCGAAAAAATGAGTGATTACATTCAAGAACATTTGAACTCCGCAGTCCTTCCAGCAGTATTCTAATTTTGCCCAAGATTTGCGGCTACTCGGGGTAATTTCAAATTTGGCGGTGATAAATCTGAATTAGGGGTATATGAATAGGATCTCTGAGAGTATTATTATCCTTACGACTATTTTAGTCATCATGAGTGTCCCTGATATTGAAATGGAATACTCAACGAAATTTTGACCACTGGCTGCTCGACAGCGACGATGATGCTGCAGGTGGTTTAGACGGCGACGATATAGCTCTTGCGATTGATCCTGTCTTGTATTTGTAATTTCCATCTTGGAATTAATTTAATAGGTGGCCGATGCTATTTGGACACTTATAAGCCTAAACTGAAAATCTGCACAAAAAACGGAACGAGCACACACACTTTAAACGAAGGATGCACCGTCGCGCAGCATTGCGCGACATCGTCCCATGAGACAGACTGGCTGTCGCGCACCATTGCGCGACATTGTCGTCAACGTGTTAATACGCAAATTTTTACCCGTCACATATACGACGCGTCGAAAAGGAGCTTTGGGCAAGGACACGGGGGTGGTCGATGGGGTAAGCCAGGGGGTCACTGTAAGAGCCGAGTGCCGGACTGAATCTTCATCCTAGTGCCCAGATCAACCGACCTCTCGTACCAGACTCGTCTGGGAGGATCAGAGCTTTGACTTGTACATCAGCTGGCCAACGCAATTCATTGCATAGACCACATACACATTCAAAACGCCACTACAGCTCTAAGTAGTTATCAAATACGAGGGCGCATTCCAGGATCGATTATACCGAAAAACTTCATCCATCGATCCTTTATCGCTCATCTCAAAGTTAAGAACTGACCGCTTCAGTATGCGTACTGGGGGCCATAGTCCACGGTGAGATCGGCCAAAGGCAGCGCCGTAAAACGATTTCTTAGAGGCCAAGCTAACTTCATTATCTGCAGAACTAAAACTATTGTAAACTGCATTTCTAACCTTTTATTTCTGTAAGAGTAAATTAATTGTAAGCAATGCCGGTGAATGTGATCTCTTCAAGGAGGAGGATACTAGCAATTATGACGGCACATCCTATTCTGTGGTGAAAGGATATACAGATCGGCTGTTGCGACATTTTGACAACACTTTACAATGCCGCATTCGATTACCAGTAAACTACGAACTCGACAGTCGTAATCTTGTTGCGAAGGTAATGTTAGAAGGTTCAGCTGAACGAAATGGTAACATGAGATTGTCGTCTCTTTCCAGCTGATGTCATTCAAGAAAGTTCTCGATGTACCAAACTCAATAACTATTCTTCCCGATACTCTGCCAATTTTATTGGATATGGCTCTCAAAAAGTGAGTTTCAATAAAATATTGAACCCAGAAGTGGTAGAAGAGAGTTGCTCATATCAAATGGACCATTCCACTAAAATAAATCTCATCAAATTACTATTAAATTAGTCTATATACAGAGGACGGTAATCTTGTACCCATTAAATTTGCGGATTGACTTAATAAAGGTTAAGGAATAGTCCAGGTATCAAAAACGTCCGCGAGTCACCTTGTCAAGACTGCTGGCACGTATCCCCTCCCCGGCAGGAAATGAAATGTTGCATATTATCACAAGAGGATCCTTTCAGGGAAACTGGAGTCATCAATCTCGTAAACCCGGGAGTGATCCGCTTCCCAGAAATCTCCGAAATGTATCGTAAACTGATCAATCCAGGCTGGGAATATGAAGTAATACCAGCTGATGTGAGTTTTTCCTCTCAATAAAATAGCTAAATAGTAGTGAGGCTCGTTTCTAGTAACGATAAAAAACGAGACCGTTCAAGGGCTCGTCCCCAGGGGATACTACCACTTCGCTTCCTTCCCATTCCTTTAACAAACCCAAATTCCTAATTGTAAAGAAACACTTCTAGAAGCAAGTATATACAGTAGCGGTCAAAAGTATTCGCCGAAACGCTTTTTTGTGAATTTCTTTTCCATTGCTTGACCGATTTGCTTCAAATTTGGGTATGTTTTGTCGTTCAATGTTACGAAAAAATTGCGCCAAATATAATCCCGCGCACTGCCTAACACGTGATCTCGATCGACATTTTTTGAATTTACTATTTTCCACCCCCGTGCCACTACCGCAGTGTACGCTCTTTTTGCGATATTCGAACATCTTCCTGACGTAAGCGACTCATCTCAATGGTTAAGAAGGCCGAAACTTCGGAAGTCACCCGTAAAACTATAGTGGACATGAAGGAAGCGGGCATGAGAGGTGCAACGATTGCGAGAATTCTGAAAATTCCAGCACGCACCGTGTCATCAATTCTTGCTCGTTTCCGCGAAAGGAACACGGTGTCTAACGCTCCGAGAACGGGCAGGCCGCGTTCAACATCTGCTCGCCAGGATAAGCGCATCGTTCGACTCTCAAAGGCCGATCCCACGCTTACCAGCGTCGACATCGCGGCTGAGATGAACGCTAGTGATGGAACAAACATCAGCAGACGGACTGTGGCAAGAAGGCTTAATGCTGCAGGGTTGATTGGAAGGCGCCCAGCTAAGAAACCGCTGATAAGCCCGAAGAATCGAAAGGCAAGAGTAGAGTTGGCCCGTCGCCACCAGCACTGGACATCGAACGAGTGGAGCAAGGTTCTATTTACCGATGAAAGCAAGTTCAACCTCTTCGGATCTGATGGTATCAAGTATGTAAGACGTCCTAGTGGTGAAAGATACAATCCTAGATACACCAAACCCACTGTCAAGCACGGTGGAGGATCGGTAATGGTGTATGGCGCGTTCTCTTTCCACGGAATGGGCCCTATTCTAAGAATCGAAGGCACGATGACTGACCAAAGCTACGCGAACATGATCATTGAGAAAATACTTCCATGGGCGGAAGATAACATGCCAGCCGGATGGGTTTTGCAACAAGACAATGACCCGAAACACACTTCACGTGCCGCGAAAGACGCCTTCCAGCAGAAAGATGTGAGACTTTTGGACTGGCCAAGCCAATCTCCGGATCCGATCGAACACATATGGGAAGAACTAGAGAGACGGTGTACCAAGCAGCGATGCAGCAACAAAGACCAGAAGTTCGCTTTACTTGCGAAGGAATGGAGCGCCATGCCAACGACAGTTTTCTAGAGGCTCATCGGATCAATGCCAGCTCGCTGCGCGGCGGTGATCAAGAGTCGTGGCTTTCCGACAAAATATTAATTGTTTACGTAGCTTTTGGTTTTAATTTTGACGAATTATCACAATTTTGTTAATGAAATATCTCGTTACTTAGACCTGAATTTTGCAAGCTGTTTTGAAAGTTTGTGCATCTGGCCTCCTTTACTAGCAATAATTCGATGGAATGAAATGCCGGTAATGGATTTTGTTCGTAACAATGCCACACATGACATATAAATTTTCAAGCAATTCGGTCGAACAGGAAAAGAAATATTCACAAAAAACCGTTTCGGCGAATACTTTTGACCGCTACTGTAGTTCTGAGACTATGTTTTCCTCCAAGATGAACTAAACCAACGCTCTAGATTGACGGGTCAAAAGCACAAGAGAAAAGGTCATGGAAAGCTGAAAAGCTCGGTGTATTCCTTGTAATTGGTTGCTCTCACACTTTCATGTGCACATTCCTCAGAAACACTGGAAACCTACTTATCGGGTGCTTAGCACTGGAACTACGAGCGGAGATGGTGCGTAGTAGGAGTGCGCTATGTCAGGCTAGATCTGAGAATTGGCGCTCAACCGATCGGCCTAGAGGCGGGCTTGGTACTGAGGACACGTTCCTAGCAGTCCGATGCCGCGAGAGTTGCAAAGATATGCTGCGCTCATCGCGAGTTACAAACTTGAGTGGGACTCAATAGTCCAACTTGACAGTAACCGAGGAAAATTTGAAAACCTTGACTTGATTTCTGCCCGGACAGGACAACTACGAGTTAGACCTCACCCAGGGGTCCTTCCCGCTACCTGGAACATGACTGAAGCCGAGTTGAGAGTTCGAGTCTAACTTCCCGGTTCCCAGACTTATTAAAAGTTGAAGGGTAAAGTTTTTGGCACTAATCAATCCCCTCGAGGGATGCGCCCCCGTATTCGACTTCCATTCAGAATCGTAGTGGCGTAATGAGTGCGTATGCGCGAGTATCGATCCAGGATCCGAACCCCTCACCATGTGAGATAGTGCACTTGCCACTACACCACCTCCGTCCTATCCCAGACTTATTATGTAGTCCTAAATGAGGGAAGGCCTGAATCGCGGTGATTGTAACCTGGTCATCCTTTGTGCACAATACAGATGATACACATGGAATTATGGGACCTTTTTCGGTTGTATTGAAATGAAAGCTCACTACAGTCTGCTTACAATTTGATAAATACAGCTCATCCCACATTTTCATTTTTTCGATGTGCCTTCAACGAAATTCTTTCCAACAAGTTCCCGCTCCAAAACTGACACAAATTCTGCATTTAGCCGGACTCGGAACTGGTCAAGACGAGATCGCACTGTCGTCTCAGCACAACTAAGCTGCAATCACTGTATCCGAACCTGCGGACAGCTCGAGAAGGTGTCGCCGAAGCACTTCAAAAAATCGGACAAGCACAAGGCCAACGAGTCATTCAACAAGCCTAACTTCTCTTATCGCCACTTCATATGTAATATTGTTGTTTGTGAAGGAATTTATCCAAAAGATCAGACGTATAAATATTGAGCAGATCACTTATAGCATATACAGAGCATCTTTGATGTCAGTGAATGAATTCTCATAAGTTTCATCTAATTGTATCACCTCAATGCGATTTTATACATGAAATTATTTGAAAAACACAACAAAATTGAGTGTAAAAATAGACAATTTTTGGAATTTTTCATATATTCGCTTCCGTCGAACTCCTCTGGTTGGTAGTAGACCGATCAATCATACTTATACTATTCCCTGTAAACTGTGGTTTTGTCTCAACTGTGCACCACTCACATTAATATGGGTCTGACTGAGGTAATTGTGCAAGCTTGTGGGGTGTTTTCTCCGACAAGTAGACAGACACATAGCCACATCTGCTGACCTGACCTGATTCTGTTGAACATCCCATACAGTATGTGTAAAAAGCACAGCTGAACTAGAAATACCACAGAAATGTTAGAATATAAAAGCTTTTCCGAATGGAATTTTGCATTTCTATGACTGGGTGCACGAGATATCGGTCACTGTAAAACAAAGCATGTTAGCTAGTAACATATACATATCAGATGACAGCATTTGTCAAAAACGGACCTAATCGAGCGATATCAGCTTCTACAAGGCCTCCAGGCGGACGTCAATACCGAAGGAGATCTAAGCTGTTCAGTTCAACACAAAAAAGCTCCATGAGACTTTCTCACAACTCATATATTCGTACCATCAAGAAGAAATTTCTGAGACCATCTCATCGCAAATAGTGCCTTCAAAACAGGCCACCCACTATGAAAATGGGCAGGAAAGGTCAACAGTTGTCCCCATCTGTGATGCTAACGACTTCACGTCAGAACCATCATCTTCAGAAGTAACAACGATTGGATTTCATAGCGCACCTGACAGAAAAAACGACAATATCAGTGTAGTGGACAGAGCGTACATGATATTCGATTACTGATGAGAATTAGGACTGTAGTAAGCTTTGGGAACAAATACACTCGATGGATTGAAAGCACGGCGTGAACACCTAACCTAAGCGTAACTGGTACTAGATCCCTATCACATCAGAGTGCCATACCCATACTACCTTTTCGAAAACCCTTGCCCGCATATTTCATGATGATCTGCTAGACTTAGAATGTCACCAATCACTTCCTAGTTGTTTTTGATCGTACTTGCTTACGCTCACATCGAAAGTGGAGAAAGGAGAATCGGTAAAGAATATGTCTATAACTTTGTTGGAAGGAACACTAAAATAACACTAAAACCTTACAGAACAACTTGAGTATGAGTTTTGTGCACCGTAAACTGTTGGTGATTTCGACTGAGATCTCTCTACCTCCCATACCGTACTTCAACAAGAATTAGTTTTAACTCTCCTGTGAAGCTCGACAGATAGATACAAAATATTTATTCTCTTTACCTACATTCTGCGAACTAGCGAAACCAGTTAGGCGATTCGGGGTTGACGTCACGGATGAAATCAATCTGAAAATTTGTTTAGAGTGAGAGTGCTCCATCCTCATCAGAACAGTAAACTTTTTCGGATCACTCCAAAGGTAGCACCGCTTTATCTTATAAAAATTATTCATTAATTATAATTTAGGTTCAATATGTAAATAGCCGATTCGAAATTCTGATTTTTTCCGTGTATTCTATTGTTCTTTTTGTCAGACATGATTTTTTTTTCATTTATATGATTCAGGTTAAATGTTATGCTCGCCAAACGTGGCTACTTGTTGTCTAGTTTACTGTAGGTGCACTGTGTAACATCTTCACATGACCCAGCTTTTGGGCGGAGTAACAACAGTTAGCGTCTGGCGTAAACTGCCAAGGACGTTATCCCTCACCCTGCTTTCACCTCCTCTTTTTCCTCGAGAAATCCGTAAAACTCTTTCGAGCACTTGTGGATGCCCCCAAGTGGCGAGTTCCTTCTAGAAATTTCGGCTTCCAACTTTGCACAGTAGTCTGTCTATTAGGCTCAGGCCAAAATGCCTTTCCCCTCCTTGGCTCAGAGTCGTTTCCAAGCATAAATACAACTCGAAAGCCGGCACCGTGTCCTTTTTTGGATCTAGCAATTAGCATTAGGAACGCACAGTGTAGTGAAGTGACCCCTTCAACTATTATATCCGAAAAGCAAAAGCAATAAAGCGCACGAAATTGCAGTTGTGGTCAAGCAGCAGCAAACTTCTCGTACTGGTTCATTTATTCATATTTATTGTAAAAATCATATTTATTGTAAAGATGTCATTGGAGGGAGCCATTTTTCGTTTTCGCTTCTTCGTCTACGCTCTCTCGATAAGATAATTTTCCATTCCAACTTTTCGCATGGAGTCATCACTTCACTCAATCAGTGTTTTCTCCCTCTTGAGCTTCATTTTCTTTTTACAGAACTGCTTCCGAGCAGCACTACAGGCTCGCAAAGCCGACGCTTCTCTGACTCTAGCAGTCAGGATTAGAGACGCAGAATAATAAGGGGTGCCCCCCTCCCCTCTCCCTTCTGTAAAAATGCTTCTGTACAGGCGTATATCTACTTGCATGTTTATTATACACACTATCACGGCAAGCCGCGAGTTGCGAGACTTGGGTGAGACGAGAAAAAATGTATAGGTATACATATAGGTGACTCTTATTACTCTCATCACAAACAAGCTGTCATTTTCTTTCACACAGATAAGGCTCTATGCAATCGGAAGAGTAGGACCTTCCAGATGTGCTCTTTATCGAAGTGTAGGCAAAATCAGCATACGAAAGTGCCTCAGCAGCTGGCCATGGCTGCGCACGTGCCACTGTCGCTCCTCAATATAAGGGATGTCGGGTATGGGTACATTCACCCAGAACAGGATGGACGCGGCAAACCGTGCGGCGAAATTCGTGGTGATTAAAACGACTCTGGCCCCTATCGTTGGGGCACCAATTTGGAGTGGGGTGGAGAAGTAGCATCAGCTGGCTCCACCTATCTACTTATCCCATCTACTTGAAATAAGTGCCCCAATGATAGGTGCTAAAGTCGTTTAAATCGCCACAAATTTCGCCGCGCGGTTTGCCGCATCCATCCATTTCGGGTGAACGTTCCGTCCCCCGGGACGTCAGGATCAAGCCGGGCCACCAGTCGCAGTTCCAACATTGCCTTGCTCCACTCTACTTCCTCTTAATCTTGTCGTTTCTATGTGTAGTATCTGAATTTGATTACCCAAGTTTTAGATACCCTTTTCCTACGCCGATACCTTGTAGTGTGATCGTATTGGTGGCAAGAATAACGACTATCCGAATATACGCTGAATTTGCGACGCAAGTTAAGCAGCTATCCTCGATATTACTTCAAAGGCTGGTCTTTAAATGGTGCATCGGTCCGTCTGAACAAGGGAACAGGTACGACTTCGAACATCAAGTTTTCCACTTGTTGTGGAATTTTTTGCAAACACGCGATGCTTATTTTACTAATTCTGTCGTCAACGATTTTGAAAATGAAAAATGCACGCGACGCTTTCGCTCACGCTTCTTCGTTTTTTTTTCTCATTTCTTCTCTGATGCTGGTGCTACATTTTACTTCTTGACGCGGTACTGCAATAGTCTTACGAACTTGATAGACTTGTTGGAATCCCAAGTGGGCTCCAATGTGTCAACCTCTCAGGGTCCAGAAGATTTTGAACGAATACAAGCCTTCATGTTTTGAATTCAAAACACCAGTGAACTGGTGAGTAATACGCTCGGCTCATTCACGAATACTATCGACGCGATGGTAGATGCAATCGACGAGGAGCATGAAAACCAAGCCATGCAGTATATTGATACAGCGCATGGGACCATTAATCGCGCCAATACATTGGCAATCCAATCGAACGCGAAGATGATATCTGCGCATCAACGACACAAATTTATGGGCAACACAGCACCCCACATCACGCAGAGGGCATCGAATGCGAGCATGAGCAATGCGCTAACAACGATTTTTACGCCAGGACAACACAGTTCGGGGATGCTTCAGATGTTCAACTACTCCAAGGGGAAGCACGAGAGGTTTATTAAACGCTATGCCATCACCGATGAAAACTACGAAAAAGCCGTAAATCCTCTTCAGCAAATACGGACGAAGTTGGTAGATATGCTGCAGCGACGCCTGGAGAGCGCGAAAGCAGAAGGTACGGGAATCTACGCTCAGCGACGCCTGTTGGAACACCTCATTCCAACGATATCTCAGTTGGAAAAGGAGCAAGTGAGATTAAATGGCTCATATCTCGTATGGAAGGTCCTGCCAAGTTTAACGCCTCTTTCTAACGCGCACTGCTCACGACGCTCCTTTCTCGAAACATCCGCGATATTGAATGGAGCATGCACAACGCCGTTTAGTAACTTTACAAATTGGTAAGCCCAGAAAAGCGAATCAACAACGTGGTCGCAAAAGGTAGCACAGGCAACGAAGTCCCCGTAAGAACCAAAAAACCTTTCATGGAGGAGCAGCAAAGGCGCCAATGTATGTTTTTGCGCCTCACAGTACAAGTCTTCAACGTGTACGCAGTATGCCACCATAACGCTAGCGCTAATCATACGCTGTGTCCACAGCGTACAAAGTACCAGAAGAATGTTACCATAGCGCCTATGAAGGGGGTTCCTCAGAGGGGACCTTTGCATCGGCCATTGAAGAAATCATTCAGCATTCAGCAGCGTGCCAGTGAACAACCTAAGCGAGAGGATGAGTTAGTTAACCTGATCCAGATCATAAGCATCGGAAAAGGAAATGCACAGCTTGAGGAACCTGTTGTACCGCAGGAGGCGGTAGTGGTGCAGGGCCCAGCTAATAAGGAGACACACGGGGAAAGTGTGTTATTACTCACAGGTTTTCAAGGTTGGTGACGCCAGTGGCAGCCGGAAGAAAAAAGTTGATACTTTTTCACACCGGAGCGGACCAATCCTCCATAAGTGAAAGACTAACGCAGCAGTTAAATATGGATTGTTCATCGATACGCACGTTAGCAATGCGAGTATTTGGCGAGGAAGCGCCGTAAACTATTAGGTTGAGTAAAAAGTTTTGATAGGAATTTTCATCCTTCTCTTGATTCTTTCATAGGACCACTCGGAAGGATTTCGTAATAGGTTATGGTAGATGGTTCCCGGACCTGCACTGTGGGGGCATATATAAGCAGGTCCTTGCAAATGTTTCGCAATAATGACCCCTGTCAACCGAAGCTGTCTGAGAGCTATCATCTTTTACGAATCTCTGCGAGGCCAAAATCCATCGTCGGTGCGCATTCAGAGAAGACATCATGTCTCAACCCACGGTACATCGTTGGTATCGACAAATTCGTTCGGGCAATATTTTGTTCGAAGGTCAACGTTGTACTGGACGTCCTCCTGCCTTGAATGACGGAACTTTGCGCACTGCTCTAATGGAGAAGCCAAATGCTACTACTCGCGATTTGTCGACGGCACTCGGGTGCAGCCAGAAGACTATCGTCAACCATCTCCATGGCCCCGGCTACGGAGATATACTCTCAAGATGGGTGCCCCACGGTTTGAGCGACTCGGACAAAGCATCACGGGTCAGTGCGTGACCTTCTTTGCTTCTTCGTCAACATAGGAGAGACTTTCTCAAGGAGATCATTACTGGAGACGAGAGCTGGGTCTTTCATGTGAACCATAAGCGACATCGCCAATGGATGCCCAATGAGGAACCACCTCCAAGACAGCAGAGAGATGGACAACATCAGAGGAAGGTTTTGCTATGTTGTTGGTGGGATTCTCAAGTCATGCTCTATTTCGAATTGCTGTCTGAGGGTACCACCGTAACCGCCGAGATTCACGCTTCTCAGCTACGAAGTGTGGCCGACGTCATTTGAAGGAAGCGTCCGCAGCGAAGAAATGTTTGTCGTCTTCATGACAACGCTCGACCGCATGTTGAGAAATTGTCTCGTCAGAAAATTGCCGAACTTGAATGGGAAGTGCTGCCCCATCCTCCTTATTCGCCAGATCTTGCTCCGTCCGATTACCATATTTTTCTTGTTTTAAAGCATCATCTTCGCGACAGAAAAAATTGATGATCGCTCGGAACTCGAAACTGAGATTTCCAGCTTTCTCGAGTCACGGCCACCACAGGCTTCAAGAATCGAAAAACTGGTGGATCGCTGGACATATGTTGTGGACCACTCTGGAGACTATATTACTAATTGAGATCCTCTTTTAATGAAAATAAGACATTTTGAACTAAAGATGAAAAACCGATCAAAACTTTTTACTCAACCTAAGAAGAATGGAACTCCTTTCTTGCATAGATATAGTACTTTCTACAGAGCACTACGGCCCACTTCGGGATCCAGAAATACTCCCTTTAAAGCTCGGTCACCTGCTTCCAGGGAAACAAAAAGGTAACATGGAGCGGGGCAAAATAGGAGAATTCACCAAGAAGAAATAAGTCCAGCCATGGTTAATACACTAAGCAATCCCAACGGAGAGCTAGAGCGCTGGGATAAGTACTGGACCATGGATTCTTGTGGGATATGCGAATTCACCGGAACAGAATAAGACAATAACTGGAACTACTGCGGCTGTACGACAATACTATACGAGATCAGAAAGACCAGAGGATTATTGATGAAGTCCCTAACGATGAAATACCGGAAGGGGATGTATTGCACAACATACAACGCAAACCTGTCATCACCCCCTATAAGGAAACCACGAAGTTACGCACTGCCTTTAACGCACCAGCACTTTTCTCGAACCAGCCATCTCCTAATGATGTACTTCAACAAGGACCGCTGAGACTACCCGAACTTCATGCGATGCTTCTACGATCACGGACAGAACCTCATGCAGTAACCGCCCGTAAGGAAGGCATTCTCACAAACACGCTTACATGAGCGTGACTGGGATGCCACATGGTACTTGTGGGTGAAAAACGTGAACGCACCGGTACATAATGGTAATCTTACCACGCTTTACTCGAGCCACGTTTGGAATGAATATGTCACCATTCCATCTAGGAGCAACAGTACGTCAACATTTACGCTCCACAGTGGAAAACGAAGAACTCGCCGAAGAAATACGGGCGAATCTATACGTCGACAACCTCATACTCATATTAAACTCGCCAGCAGCTCGCCAGTTTGAAAGAAAGCGGAACAAGGCTAGTAGCCAGAAGAATAGCCTCCATATACGATCCTCTGGGGTGGTTAGTCCCCACTCATTACCAAAGCGAAAGGCTTCAAGCAGAAACTGTGGAATTACAGCTTGCATGGGATGAGAACCTTCCTAACGACCTATACGAATAGTGGACAGCCAATTCACACAGCATTAATGGATTCAGGGAATCTTTCCAAGAGAATTTTCAAAGCGAGACAACGATTACAACTTAGCTGCATTTACCGATGCACGTACCATAGCCATTGCAGCTAGTGTTTACGTGTTCAGCAGAACCGGGGCACCACTTGCTGAAGAAAATGGCAGCTACCTTCGATCCACTCCAAAACGACAATACCGAAATTGGGAGTAAATGCACTAACCCTAGCTTGTCGGCTAGTGCAATCTGCATGGCACGCAATAAAATATTGCGTTACACCAAAACCAAGAGTATGATTCTTCTCCGACCCCCAAATCGTACCAGCCTGGCTCGGTTCGTCAGCCCATAGTACGAGCCTGAGACGTCCAGCTATACAGTTTTCCAAAGAGTGCTAGAGGTGGCCAAAAGGAAGGGAGCTATTGAAAGTACATAAAATCAAAACTTACAGTAGTTCCCATCACTAGACTCATCCAATAAAGAACCCCCTAACTATACAGAGTTCATTAAAGAGTAGTGGAGGTGGCTCGGAAGAAGGAAGCTATTGAAAGCACGTGCTTATATTGTAGTAAACGAACAACCGCATGAAAGAGACACACAAAATTGTTTCATCCTAAGCAGGGAGGGCCTGTCTGCTGCATTTCGGCAAATCGCTACCAACGACAATCGCGCAAATGCTGGCACACAGGGTCTGCCAAAAGACCAACTTCGAAGTCACCCATGGTAGACAGGTCCAACGTTTTTGCAAAAGCCACTGAAAAATGGACTCACCCAGCGTACAACCTCTACGAAGACACCAGCGACGACCTGGAAAACGTTGTGGTGACATCTATAGAATCATGTACTGTTCCCTATAAAGTGACGCCTTTCATAGACCTCACGCGATTCAGCACGTTACTCCGTCCAAAACGGGAGACAGTCATCGTACTAATCTTTCTCAAGAAACTTGTGAAGACGCTCCCACAGCAAAGGTGAATGCGATCACGGAGAACAAGAAAGAGCCACATGAGATTTCTGAGGGCCTCACGGCAATCAATGGATCCCATATATGCGCGGCAAGACGGGCGTTGACCCGATATCACCAAGACGTTCATATTACCAACCATCTTAAATCTATGGAAAATACTCTGGGCCTAGTTTCTGTCAATGAGAACATTTGGCGCCCAAAGGACGGCTAGGGTAAGGCTCACTAAAACAAGAGGCTAAAAAATCCATCCTATTGACCCGTATGCTAGACTCGCTGTTCTGGCAACAGTGCCAAAGAACTGGGCTCCAAAGCTAAGAACCAACAGACAATTCAGGCATTTGAAAGTTCAGTGAGCGGGCATGGAGAACAAATATGGCAAACTCGGTACCTGACATCGCTTCGCGAGAGCAATCAGGTGGACGTGAAAACGAGAGAAGCGGTTTGCACTCATCTTGAGTAGGGAACCTCGTTCTGATTTTGCATGAAGCACAACCACGTCACTCACGGAAGAAGGGTCGTATTGAGGAGCTGTGTCCCAAACCCAAGGAATCATCCGAGAAGCAGTAGTTCGTCTTCCATCACGACGACGCACAGACGCCATATCAAAGTGATACCCTTGGAGTTGGAAGGAACGACGAGCAACGAAACGGAATCTTATGAAGACTTAAGTAACATTGAAAGCACATCTTCACGTTCAAGTTCACGCTATAACTTGCGACAACGATATCCGACAACAGCCGCTTCGATAAGTACAATAATAATGATAGGTCTTAATGCTGCCTATTTGCAAGCACCGGTCTGATCGCAGAAGCCGGCGACGCTCACTTTATAAAAACCAATCCAAAAGTTTCCAACGTTTGCAGTTGTTTTTGAAAAAGGCAAACTTTTCTTTTATACTTTACTTTTCTACTATACTACTACTCTGTACTTTCCTCGAGCTCCTTTGCTCGAGAATGAACTACCTTGGAATCCAGTACTAGTCAATGGCGGGCCAGGAAAAGAAAAAACCCCATTTCTAAAATCCGTTTGTTAGTCCTCAACAAAATTCAAACAGAAAATCGCACTGTATAGTTTCAAGTTCAAGTTTACCTTTAGCACAATCGAGTATTCCACACTGTTCGCTCTCAATTTCAGGCTGGACCCAAGCGATGTGGAAGGAGGTCCCAAGCCGCAAGATATTCGAATCGAACCCTGACAGCCAGAAACTGGAAGGAGACCTAACAGCTGTTCTCAACAAGATAAAAGTTTAGAGGAAAGTCATATCATCACTACCAAACGAGTGGTCCCGCCTTCCCTGCATTACCACACTTCTCGAGATGGGAACAGCCGAAAAACTTCAGCTCCTGAATCAGCATTTACTTACGGGTAGCTTCACCAAGGAGCGATTCCTACGTCTCGACACTCGCTATGTTTTGACGGACCGCATTTACGGGAGCAATGCCCAGAACGATCACGAGCTAGCATCCAGAAGAGAAGAGTGGCTGCGCGTAGGAGACGTCCAAATGCCCATGTTGACCAACAAAATCGAGGGGGCGACTCGAGTGGACAAGCTCCAACCCTCGCACGAGACCAGCGGGCAACATTTTGATCGTCTACTTCGAGAGTCGAGTGGTGATCAAATCGACCAGACAGAGGAGCGTCCGGAGAAGCCGTGCAGCAAAGCCTGCTCGACAAGGAAGAGAGTGTTACCTGAAAGTGAAAACACTGCTGACCAACCTTGCAGCTCGGAAACCAGCGCCAAGAAATCTAAGTCGTCCACTGATCAGAGAGCGGCAGAAGAATTGGAAACTATCCGTGGAGAGATCAGGATGATGAAAAGTGTCCTGGACAAGTACCAGCGCAGGCTAATAGTCGAATGTTCTAAAGGCATCGACCCCAGGATCGACTGTTCCTTCTGTGGAGTCGTGGGTGCCCATTTTTCAGACTCGTGCCCACACGTCGTTAAGGGAAACCAGCGGCTGCAAGTTGCCATATCTTGTGGCAGATGTTACAAGTGTATGAAATTCTGCAGTGGAACGTGCTCAAAAAAGGAAAGGGAAAAAGGATGTTTTTATTGTAAGCCACTGCGCGGGACCCCATTCGAGGATGTGATCCCTCCGTATGTGCACCACCGCGCAGTTTGCCCGGCGCCGGACCTGAGAGAAGAATTACAGCTCAGATTAGTTGAAAAAGTTGAGGAGTTAACTGAATTAAAGAGAGTGCACTTTTTCAGCAGGTGGGACCGTCGCGAGTGCGACCCCTTTTTGTTCATTTGTTGTTTACTTCTGGTTTCTAATTCTGTCGTTGCATTTGATCGGCCTATACAATTATAGACGTGATCTACGCAATGATCTGGCGGGGTCGAGGCAGCTGTGAAAGGGCAAGGCTCAAGTAAAACGGATCGATATCGTCACAATCGTCTCAATTACCAGCTGGGCTCAAGCCCCGATCTCTTCACTTATTCGGTTTCGTTCAAGTAAATATTAAAGTTGCTCTGTACCTTTATTATTTCAAGTGAAGACCTCACTTGTATTCTACTCCTAGAAAGTTTAAGTCGAATTGCCTCAAGCCGGAATTCGTTCATGGTCAAGTTATCAAGCACCCGCGTGGCTTTTTCATAAGGCGAGCTCAGCCCTACGAGTTTCGATACGGACGCTGTATTCTTAAACTCGGACGATGCATTACCTGCGGACACACATGCACTCGACGGCGAAGGCTTTTAATAGCACTAGCAATTGTTTTATACATCACGGCAGTTTCTCCTGGAGGAGCCAGGGTTTGCCAGCTCGTTGACGCGTCTGAACATCAACTGTCTGCTTAATGTCAACGGAAGGACAGATGAGGACGTCGATGAGGACGCGCAGAGGGGTAACAAAAACGGCACAAAAGCTATTCAGGAAGAGCAGGGAAAGGATAGCAAAGATGGTGTTGTAGCAAGGAATGAGGCAGAAAGGAACAACCCTGAGGAGGAACGTGAGATCCGTCTCGAAGAACATGGGAATGGTCCCGGAGTAGAAGAACCCGAAATCCGCAACGAAGCGCAGGCTGTTGCAGTTTAACCGGTCCAGCAAGCACGCGACGAGATAGCCGAACTGCTACAGCAACTACAACAGGCAAGACAAGCCGCGACTTTCGAAGGATGATGAATAAAGTGGAAAGCAGGGAACGATGTCAAGTACGAACATTCGACGACACAATCCAAAACGGTTCATGCCATGCGCTTTCTGCGGACGTAAAGGGGATCTATTCCGACTCATGCACAGTGTGCATTTCCACGGGAGAGGGAGGGAGAATCGTGGATCGAGCACAGCTATGCCCATGTGCCTCTACTACAGCTGTCCCAAAGGAGATCATGCCGGAAGCGTTACATGAGTTGTTTTTAATGCAACCAGACTGGGCACCATTCGGCGCTGCACCCTGCCGGAGAAGCGCACATATCAAAGACGAGCAGGAATTATCACAGCGACGGCACGATAACACCCAAATAGCATCCACAGACTGCGATCAAGACTTGAGGGGCGAGGAGTGGACGTGTAACTTCATCCCGATCAGCACGTCGGGGCCGGGAATATCGCGGCAAGCCGCGAGTTTCGAGACTTGGGTGAGAAGAGAAAAAGTGTATATGTGTACATATATGTAAATTATATCAATCTCGTCATGAACTAGCTCTAAATTTCTTTGACACAGAAAAGGCTCTATGCAATCGGAAGAATGGGACCGTATAGATGTGCTCTTCCTTGGAGTGTCGGTGAAAACACCATACAAAAATACCTTGGCGTGGCTATGTACAACGAACGTGCGACTGTCACTCCTCAATAAAAAGGGACCTCAGAATCTAGCCCTTTCGCCAGTTTCAGTTCCTAATGTGTAATAAATAAGTACTCTCTTGTCATACACTCAAGTTTTTACTAGGATGATCTCTATTTTAATCAGTGCCTTTGCCCCACACTATGTACTTCCTCCTAAGCTTGACGTTTCTATAAACATTTACTATCTGGGTTTAATTACCCAATTTGAATTGCACGTTTTCTACGGCAATAAAGTGGTGATAATGTGCCGTGTAACTGTGTTGGTGGCCAGAATATCGTTACAAGAAAGTTAAGCGACTATCCTGGATGTAAGTCAAAGTTAGTTCTTAAAGTAGGTGTGGCGGCAAGACTGACGAAATCTCGATGGATGACTAGACAAAATATCATTGAAAGAAAGAGATCGCCACGGGAATTAGAAGACGATACGGCAAGAAGTTCAGAAATAGGTTGCCACCAACTGAACAGACCAATGTTTGCGTCAGGGTTAAATTGGAAACAGATGGCACCGTAATATGTCAACCAGAAGATTTCTAGACGACCACGGCTATCTGCCAGTCCTAAGAAAGGAGAGCATCTACTGGAAACCTCTAGCCTTTACCCTGCGAAATCTCTACGGCAAACAGCTCGGTAGACAGACATTGTAAGGTAACGTACGTCCATCGCCCCTTGAAGGACTCCCTATTAGGACAATGACGATCGGCAATTCAAACTTTGCTAATATGATTCATTCCTCTCAGTTGTCTTCCACCATTCAACCCTTACCATTAGAACTTACCTCTACGTTCATGGTATATCGTTTTATAGCCAATGCAATTGGTCGATTATAGAGCCATTGCAATTTTTTTACAAGTTTTGCGCTACCTTATCGAATGAATGTACACCGTGGTCAAACTCACCGAGGTATATTCCTACAAACTCGAACTTGTTTCTCTTGTTATTCAGGTACTTTGGTTGTTATAGAAAGCCCATGCATATCTCGAATTTCATTTTTGAGAATACCTAGAAGAAAAAAAAGAAAGTCTTGTAGAACAAACAAAATATAATATTTCCAACTTCATACTCGCCCTTCTCACTGTTCTTGCAGCACTGGAAAAAAAAATTGAAACTCATTAGAGTAACATACCTGTGACTAGCTTGTGCTGAGCAACCCTTGTCAGACCTTTAAAAGCTTTGGACTCCACGAAAACCGAGTACATTGATCCACAGCCACCTGAAATGTAATAAGTGCAGTACCTCACCCATATATGTTTTTAAGCAAGGAATAGATCGGTAAAGAAGTAACTGTGTAAATTTAGGAGAATATCATCACCTTTTATGAACAAAAATCACATTTATTTAGTAATATAATGACCATTAAATACTCAAGCACATGGTATTCAAATATGGTTCACTCATACAGACAGGAAGCTACCTTTAAGGTAGATGTTTTCAGAAAAATAGGCAATTATCGCCTACATAATAGTGTATGCAAGAACATGCAACTGCTTCGGCTTAAAGGGACGCAACGACCAAGGAGACAAAAGCAAGAAAAGAAATTCAAAACGGTAAAGAGTAGAAAGGGGCGAAATAATTAAATCTCAACACATAAAGGGCGTAATAAACACTAGAGAACTCTTACTTATTCCATCTTCGAAAAACATTCAAAAGGTAGGATGTTTCCCCTTGAATTAGATCGCGAAACAAAGGTCAAATAGAGGAAAGGATAGGGAAAATGGACTAATCACTTGTAAAGCATGTTGTGTACGTCATAGCGCTGTGTCAACTCACATATTCGCTTTTTCGTTTAAAGACAGGTAATATGGTGGTGACTGTATTTGTACGTGCATAAACAAGGTAATAAATAATAGTAATAATAATGCTCTTAATTCGACGGCTGTATACTAACAGTCAGGATGCAAAACGGGTGAATAAACAGGTAAACGAACGACTCGCCCTTACCATTAGTCCTCCAGTGGTCAAGCGGACAACATCTTTTGATGTTCTACTATGCCACCGGAAATGTCGTGAGGAAATTTCTAATTCAGCACGTCTTCTCAGACAGCGACAAGGGATTGGGGACGACTTAATGGTAGACGACGTAAGTAGTACTAAATCAGGTGAAAAAACCGCCATTGTTTACCGTATACCGTAACGAAGTCATCCGTTCCATTATTTATTTCATCAAAGATCATACAGTAGTGCTCAAAAGTCTTCGGCCAAATGCTTCTTCAGTTGTAATTTCAGTTGTAACTCCTTCCCTACTGAATCTAATCATGCGCAATTTCAATATGTGTAGCATTGGTCTATTGTGAATATTTACTCTTATTAACCTGCATTTTGATCATGTTCCAATTATCTCAAAGAGCTGAAAACTAAACCAATTGAAAATAGGGACATTTGTGCTTTTAGGATTTCTTCCCTCTCTGCCATGTTCAAAGTGTACGAGCGCTGATGTCGAACACAGTAGAGGCGAAGAACGCACATAAGGTGCGAATAACTGCAGACGTCACAGACTTGCTTTCAACACAGTCTACAAACGCCTTCCTCTTAATTATGTGGACATCGCTGTTTTGCAGTCAGCGTTGGATGGTGTGAAATGAGCTTTTGTTAAACATATCAAAATTTCATGCGATTTGCTCCACTGAGAGAAAAGTTACGCCAGAAAAACTGCTTGGCCGAATATTTTTGAGCGGTACTGTATTTAAAAGTGGTGGAAAACTTACTTGACACATCATTAACTTCAACTTGGGTGACACCATCAATCTTTTCCTGCAACATTTTGGCCATACGTATTTCGGCCGCTGTTTTAGTGGATGAGAATCGTGACGTAAAGTAGAACAACCGACCTCGTACTGACAGCATTCTGAAAACATGAAACTGTTACTTATAACTGCACAGGCTCTAACTTCCCAATCAACTTAAAGTTATCGCAAGAGGCCTTTAACAGAGGGTCTTATTGCCTTAAATATTGAGCTTTACACAATAAGCCACCCCATGGAGTCAGTTCCCACCTAATTCTGCCACCGCTCCGATAAGCACCGCATGAAGCCCTTGGCTGCTTTCATAGTCCGCGTCCCGGCCGGCGTGCCACGAGGCAGTGCTAGGGGGGAGGAGAGCGGCAGACGGTCGGTCAGCCCCTCGAAGGGCTGTAAACAAGGAGAGACAAGCTCAAAAACCATTTGTAGAAGCCCCTGGTTGTTTGGTTTTTGGTTTTGTTCTTTGTTTTCAGCCCTTCGACCGACCGTCTGCCGCCCTCCTCCGCCCTAGCACTGCCTCGTGGCACGCCGGCCGGCGGACTATGAAAGCAGCCATTGACATTCGTGATTCACCACTTCAAATATTCTCCTATACAATCACAAGAAGCCTGCAACTGTTACTGAAGGGCATTCGACTCTCGGATTAATAGGTGTGAGGCAATATGCTCTGGTCTGGTGGCCTGATTAAACGGTCCTACTCCGTCAAAATGGTAGAATCACCAGAATTGAAGATCTATCGGATATCTTTCTTTCTTTGGTGAAAGGCGAAAGATTTTCTCGGTTAAAGCAAAGGAGCCAGAGTATATTACATGCCTAGTAAAGCATTTGGAAACCAGACGATGCTAGTCTCGAAAAGTCCGATTTGAGATGGAAACTGAATTGTTCTGTGGAATGATATCTCAGTGACAGTTTTAAAAACCCCTAAAACAGCCACAGACAAGAAAGCACTCCACTCACTTTTGCCAGAATATATTTAACTCTTCCAAGCGACTGATACGCTTTGGGTAGTTGCTACTTCTTGTGCTTTCGTTCCTTATGAAAAAGTATAAATACCGTCCAGATGTCTGCAGAAGATTGGTCTTACAACTAGACAGGATTCGAATATTAAACTACACGATATGCTACTTATGACATTAGTGAAACAGCTTTAATGACTTCCCCTCAACCTTGAAGTCTACCACCTTGGAAACTATCTAATGGTCTTTGAGGTTCCTCGTTTCTTGGAGGTTTCAATTGGTTAATATCAGTATTCTTGTGGATTGTTTAATTATGGATCTTTTTTTCTTTCTTCTTTTCCTACTTTTGATGTTTTTTTTTCTGTTTTCCTGATTACATGTGTTGCCGCATGTAATAAAAATTGAAATTTGAGATGGAATCTCTCGACTGCAATTCAGAGGTTATCGGCTTCAAAGATTATCGACTTGCCTGCAATCCTTTTATCCGTCGTTACCGGCATGCTTGCCTTGTTGCTGTTTTAAGGAAGAAAAGACTATCCAATAGTTAAGCTCCCTTGACCTTCCACTGATCTCGAGTAAAGATCTCTAATTTTAGTGTTAAGATACAAAGGATAGTCTTGGAGCGTTCCTGCATTCGACCCCCCCCCCCCCCGAGTCCATTAAGGATCGTTGTGTTGTATTGTGTGCGTAGGTGATACAATGACTACATACAAACAATGACTTGCGGTAGCCAGTCCGATGCACAAGTCACTGCTTTCATCATCCTAGATGAGTCTAGTACCAATTAACGGACCCGGAGGGATGTAAGGCTTGGTTGGCACTAGACTGGCACTGGCAAAACTACAATTACAAAGAGATTTGGCACTATATAACTTTTTACCATTTCAGTGGAATAAACAAAAACCTTAGTAAGCCAGGTGTTTATCATTACCATCAGCCCGCGCAGAATTCATCATCGATAAAGAATCGCGTGAACGATAGCAAACTGCGTAACAACATTCAAATGCTTAAGGTTTATAAAACTATACCTAGTACGAAATCGATTCATAGAAATGCACAGAGTTGTAAATAAGACTTCAAACCAAAAACATTATTCAAAGAACACAAAAAATGAGGAATTCCCTTAAAGGAAGACAGTTAGTTACAACTTATTGTGAGCATCTTCAGTAGCATAAAGCATCCAGATTCACCGAACTCAATCCATAACCCTTGTTTACTATAAACACAATGATCGATTAATCGTTAATCTTATCAGAACTAATGAATAAGTACATGCATAGGTAACATTGAATATGGCAATATTATTACAAGTTCACGAATAAAACCATAAAATCATGGATAAGCTTTCAAATAAGCAGCTGAGCCAATTATGGCTACTAGTAAACAGAAAATCTTCCTTAGAAAATGGTTATGATTAGAATATCGAAAAAGAAACAAATTACCGTAACTACTTATGCAAAAACATTTCTATTCCCTTTCAACTAGAAAGAAGGGTATTTACAAGTGAAAAAGAATTCCGCAACACAACAATGAGCTACAGGAGCAACGTAAATGAACTCATCGTCAGAGAATGGCCTGATCGCAACCGTATTATCACCAGGTGCTATTAAAATCCAAAAATGCTTTGCATAACCGTTAATTCAAAGTCCCACTATTAGAAAATTTGGGACGATGGTGTACTCCCAAAAGACCGCAGGTTATAACGGAAAACAACGATTGTACTTTAAACTTCTTCTCAAACTAACTCACCTGAGAAAGTCAGCAATTAGCAACGGTTCGTTTTAAACCCTTATAGTTTTCAGTAAGAGACCATAATTTTAAGAGCTATGAAGAACATTACCCAGCAGCCATGGACCCAAATAATCTCATTGTCAGTTTTTGCAAGCCCTAGGGGAAGAGAAAGCACGGCAACTGTTAGCTAACGAATAGAGCTCTTAGCATTAGGGGTGAAACCTAACCTTGATTTCATCCCTAAACGTTACTAGTCAGTTACACACAATGTCCCCATGTAAGGGGTACGTTTGGAAAATCCCAGGTGTGAAAATCGTATCTTCACTGTTATTATATGCGGGTGCACGTCATTATAGCATAAAAAGCAACAAAGAATATTAACAAAGGGACCCAACCTAACGAGATATTAAATTCAAGTGTGTGAAGAGAATTTTCCAGCCCTCAAAATGACTTATGAGGTTTCTGAATATTCAACTAGATCCAGCACCGTAACGAAATAAACTGGGCAATGGTGCTAAGTCAGTCATTCCAGAATAGAACGAAAATATAATGCGACAAAAATAAAATAAAGCCGATAATGAAAAAGGAACATATAAAGCATTCTTTTTTGAATGAACAAGATGACTGATATCAGCTGCTCAATGTTTCCTGAATAACTTGACTTTTACATTTCGTTTCCAGTGTGTTTTGATGCCATGGGTGAAACAGAGTTCAGGGGTACCAGTGCGAGGGGAGTGCACTGAGGACGGAGGGAGAAGCTAACCTCCTATCCAGATCCAGCCAACCTTATTGTCGAGACCAACAGCTTTACGGCTCAGTGAATGACTGACTGAATTGTGGACCAGGACACATTATTTTAGTCTATTCAATGATCGTCAACATTAAGGACTGGAGAATGACTGAACCTACTACTGCACGCACATTGCATCTCGACTTTCAATGGCACTATCAGTCACAGCGACGTCCTTGCTGCTCGTGGCTTCCGAATCTCTTTCATCGCTTGTATTATAGCCTTCGCTGGCCGAATCCTCGCAAATGCGTGTAGAAAGAAGCTTCTGTGTAGGGACCACAACAGGAATAACAGGAATTTTTGGTGGATTCAGATCAGAGTGGCGCTGAATTGCCCACTGCATTGCCCAGATGCTCAAAGGGCGCATATAGCCGATTGCACGATAAAATCTGAAACAAGCATTTTATAAGCGTTGTAATAAAAGTATTTCAAGACAGGTTAGAAACGAAAAAGGAATTCGTGCGAACTTTGCTGAAGGAAGTAAGTACAAGAAAAAGTTATATGCACATTCATCTGGTCGCTTGCCAATGAAGAGCGGCTTTCTTTAAAAACAACTTAAAGCACCTGGTTTCATACAACGCCTCCGGTGTTTGATATTGCAAGCCGGCTCGCTCAAAACAAGCATCATAACAGCCAGAAGCGGTATGGAACGCTTGATCGACTTCACCTAATTGCAGTAGAAACGCTGCCACAGCATACGTTACCCCTGTCCAAACTTCATCAGCCTGAAAGAAAGGTTTGATAGCAAGCAAGTTAACTATTAGATGAAAAAGCTCCTATGACACATTCAACATTCGTTTGTATAGGTACAAATTTATAGCCTGAGTACTCGTAAGACAAATCTACAATTTCCAAAAAAGATCCCTCAAAAAAAATTGAAACCAAGCAGAGCCCATAAGATGAACTCAGTCTCTAACGCCACCTTCCCCCTTGAAATCATGAAATGCTTTTTTGAAAAAACAGGTTGCCCTCTACAATAGACTTCAACCCTGATTACTTGCGTACTTTAACAGCCCTACTGTTACCTTCAATGGTAATCCCTAGGCAACAACCACGAACTTATAATATCCCCAATACTTGGAGAGAGAGCAAACAAGGATCGTTTCACATTATAACGTTTGCCTTGATACTTGCAGGAACCTATCAGTCGCACTCATAGTTTGAATGAGCAACAACAATCACTTCCCCACCTGAATGTACTCTCTGTCAACACGGCCATCTGGTCGCATTCCATTCACAGCTCCCATTTTCCCACCAGCAAATCGACAAACATTGTAATCGTAAATTGTTTTGAGGGCTGAGCGTACCATATGGTTTGGCAACACCTGCAAAAGAAATCTCCGGGTTAGCCTTTTTGAAACCTGGGCATTTTCACCATTATTAGTCAATGCTTCTGTGCCAAAGAGGTTTTTCATGGAGGAATATTTATTCGCATGACGTTTCGACTAACTCGTCGTTATCGAAGGCCTGAAAGCGTTTCGCAACTTTAGAGTGTCCACCTATCATGCTTGACGTAGACCAGCTCTTAACTAGGCTGATGAACTTCCAACTAAGAAGAAATTCTGATTACTCACTCACGTTAATTCCACCAATACCGAACAGTTTGCTCAACTTTTCGGTATTGGTGGAATTGAAGTTGGAATTCGACGAAACAGTTCAACTAACTGTTCGGTATTGGTGAAATTGACGTAAGTGACTTGTCAGAATTTCTTCTTAGTTGGAAGTTCATCAGCCCGAGTTGCAACTAGTTAAGAGCTGGTATACGTCAAGCGTGATAGGTAACACTCTACAGTTGCGAAACGCTTTCAGGCCTTGGATAACGACGAGTTAGTCGAAACGTCAGGCGTATAAATATTGCACCATTAAAAACCTGATTGGCACAGAAGCATTGACTAACCTACAAAAGAATTGCTCACTTCATTTCACAATGTAAAATCGAAATCATTAGTTGACTAAGAACAAGACCGAGAAAGAAAAAACTACTGAAAACTCTGAGAATATGTTAACATTTGGACTAACATCAGCTGCCAGATGAGGTGATACTGATTGCAAAAAACCACACGCCACATAACTGATCAGCCATAATCGATTCACGACTTCGAGATCTCTCGCAGAACCGGAAGTATGATCCCGTCCACAATTTTTCAATAAACACCTTGAAAGTAGTGAAGTAATTATTAGTTATAACCAATGGGTTAATTTTCCAACTACAGATTACTTAGACAACCACGAAAAAGACTTACCTTCTTCGCTCTAGCCAACGTTGTCATGTATAACTTTTCGCTCTCTCCATACCCAAGAGTTCGAGCCATTTCTGCCGCAACACGTAGCGAGGCCAGCCAAAGAGAACCACAGTAAGCGCTACAAATTAATATTGTATTCTATGTAAAAGAGAAAGTTCACGACGATTATAATTTGGTATACTCGAACCTAACGCCTTCCATTCGCCATGCATCGTAAGTCTGGTCGGCTTTACCGAAATTCTCAATCATTCCGTCAGAATCTTGATCCCACTCTTGAAGCGCTTCCGACATCAATTTCTGAAAAAAGTTCACATTGATCCCTTTCAGAAACGGTTGAAGGTAATCTCATGACGTTTGGGAATATCCATTATTACAGGGAAAGATTCTAAGACTGGATTTATGTGCGATGCAGTATTTCAATCGCGATTTTAATACCAATTGTAGTAGGACAACCTGGCAACTACACCAGTCATTACTTAGTAAAGCACAAAGTGACACTGTGTAAGACTCTCTGGACGTGCATTACTTCAGATGCAGCAGGAAGGTGTTCACCCACTAAATATGAAAACCACAGCAGTTCTTACACTATCGAAAATCTCATTCCTTCCGATAAAACGCAAATTCAAAAACTTTTGTCAAGGCCCCGATCTTGTAAGGGCAACAATGAAAAGACATTGTAGAGAAGTAGCGCAAAAATATTCGAACTAACCTGTACTGCTGGCCACGCATGCTCAAGGAATGACATATCTCCTGGCAATCGAGGTAACGCAACATGGTCTCGCCATGATGTGAGCACATATTTTAGATTGAGATCCTTCCATTTACCCGTATCATGCATTACATAGGCATTTGTACATAACCACGGCTCGTCGGCTGGAAAGCAACATCATGAAGAATTTCTAAAACAGTTAAGACCGACTGATATTACATGGACCAGCCCCTACGACCTACTAATTTGAGAAAATCAACGACAAGCATACAAAGTGCATTCATAAGCGCCATAGAAATCGATCACAAGTTGGAACCTGCCCAAAATAATCAGGTATTCAATTCTCTGGAACTCATTTGGCCAAAAGACTTCCGTTAGGGAATGCGATTCATACACCGACGAGCGCTCAAAATTGGGCGGTGCATGCCTTCAAGGTGCCTCTTTAAACAGAAATAAATACAGGACGTCTCCTAGGTTATGACAGATTGGTTACACGAAATCTATTAACCATTTCAAATTGCGAAAACATTGAAGTATACTGACCTGGGTTTCCTAAATCATGTGGTACTCGACTGCTAGTTTTCAGCCGTGCTACATCGCCTTCCATGTGAAACGTTATGTTAGTTTCCACAGAATGTTCGATATGGTCAGCTAAAAGTGGATCGTCACAATCAATGAAGAATATTCTATGAGGTTTCGTACAATACAGAAATAACCTAGCAGAATCTCATTTTCTTCCATGAGACCCCACCCCTTGCAGTTCTTTTCTGAAGCTAGCTAAAGACTAGAACAAGCAAAAACCAATTTCGATTATTTTTAAAAACTTGAGGTTATCGGTGCTATTGTAGCAGGAAATACAAAGCTGAAAATACAAAAAAAAATCGAAATAAAGAAGAGAAGATTCCATGTTTTCTAAATACCTCATAGATCTGTTTGATAAATATAGTGGTACATCCTAAGGCGCAGAGAAAATATGAGACTGGGATCGATAGTTATTCAACAGCAGAAAAAAAAAAACAACAAGAAATCGCCGGAAGTTTTTGACCTTTGTTTAATGAACTAGCGCTGTTTTACCAGGGTTGATAGCAAATACGAGAATAAGAAGAGTTCAGTGCGTGAACAAGTCCTTTCGGTCTTAACTCATCCGACGATACATACATTTAATTTATTCTACACTAAAGTCAATTTTACAGCTGTATATTCGCTTTCATAATATTATAACGTTTTAACCGCGAACCTTCATCATTTTTACGCCTCTATGAAGAATTCTTTCCAAAGAGATTCGTTGGGTGATTACTCTGTTCACTTCCTAAGACTTTAACAGAATGCTTATAAATGAAACCCATTAACGGAGCCCGCTCTTGCGGAACCCGGCAATTTACAAAATTCCACTAGGATCTTACGTCGCCATAATGCCTAAGCTTCTCAACAGAGGCTCTTTATGAAAATCACTTAAAAGCATACACCAATAGTTGCCTTCTTGACCTTTGTAGTACACACAAAAAGTTAAAGAACAATACTCACTGAACTCCGCCTGAACCGTTAGCTCAATATTCGGCCATAATTGAGCCAAAGCAAAGGAAGCATAGAAGTGAACGTCGTAAGTATTCACCATACGATATTCCCAAGCTGAAATAACATTCATGAGTCACGTCCTTTCCAAGGGAGAAAAATCTACACAAAGCTAACATTCTAGATATCCAAATCGACCGAAATTCCGCATAAGACCCGTCGTGTAGTCACTTAAGTGAGTTTCGCTTTTGGACCAGTTATCGTCGAATTCGAACCACAGCTAAAAAAAATTAGCAGTTGCATAAAAGCAGAAGCGGAAGATCATCTCAGAAACATGACTCACCGATCCTCCATCAGTCATGAAGTAGAGTTCGTTAAATATGGCTGATTTGTACCATTCCGGGAGCAGGGGATGTTCAAGAATGGGATTTTGCCACTCATCCAATGCTTTTTCCCATTCCGCTCGTCGTCGTATTGCACGAGCGCACAAACAGGAGGCACCGCGAACAAATCGAGAGTATCGTCTAGAAAACGTTAGCTATGAACCAGAATAATATACTCCTACGTTTACGTTTGAATCAACTTTGATGAAATTAACGACCTAGGCAAAGTTTCAAAGACGAAGTTACCAATTCTAAAAATGTTTTCAGACAAGATATCATAGAGAGAAGAAGTACGAACCTCTTATACCAGCGCCCAGATCCGCCGAATGTGACATCTGGCATATCCCAAGACAATGCAAAGTCCCTCGTTTGAGAGCTATTTGCTGCCACTTGGAAGCGATTACATACACCGACGGCTAATTCGACGCAGTTAGACGAATACTCGTTATCCTGAACAAACCATTATTTAAAGTAGATCCCTTCAGCAGGATGCAATTAAGTACCACGCTTTGTTGATCACGCAGGGTAGGGGATGAGTTATGCTATCGCCATACTGGCAGGCCTATTTTCAACCAAACTCTCCGCGGTCCTCCAAAAACTTCATATTCAGAATTTTCTAGATGAGGGCTTGAAAAGCTTCTGATCGGTTTACAAAGTTGTTCTATTCAGCAAATGACTTCATTTGCTGTTTGTGTGAAGAAATACTGCTGATGAAGCTGAGGCTGTTTAGGAGCCTTACCTATGTAGGCTGAAGATCATTTTGCAATAAACTAAATAGAATAAGCTAAACTCTGAATGTTACAAATGCTTTCTAAATTATTATTACCGCCTCTATCGCCAAAATGATTAAGCGCTTCGCAAATATCCCATTGAATTTATCAATTTTTTCAAACAAAAATGTCCATATCATAGAAAACCCTGTGTTTCACATTTGAACGAAACTTACGCGGTTCTACCCATAATCAAATCAAAAAAAAAATTTAATCAAAATAGATGAAAGAAATCATTGTCTATTTACCTGCACGGGAAGATCACCAGATTCCAGCAATGATGCCCACACCGCGCTACCCGATTTTGATGGATCAAACCTATGGCAAACGGTGATTTGACTTGGAGAAGATGCCTGAACTCGTAGATCGTAGAGATATAAGACAGTTACCTTCACAATAAATGGGTGTAGAATGGCTGGCTTGGAAACTTACATCAGATGACGTTGCTAGACCATATGTACAAGGCAATTGTGAAATCGTATGAGCTAACGTCACCCCAGTAACTGGAAAATTGAAATATGGCGATAGAACTTCAGCAAGTGAGTCTGCGATGCTAATTAGGATTACCATTTCCATCTGTGAATCTCGCAAATGTGCACTCCGACTCATTCTCCCATCGACGATTGCCGGTGCCATTACGAAACGTGAAAGCAATTGATATTTCAAGATCGTCTGCGCTATCATTTTGAACCGTAACAACAAAGCAGGTCACAGGAAGACTGGAGTCCTGAAGTAAATCCTGCATAATACCGTTTTTCAGGAAGCTAGATACACAGCAAGCATTTCAAATTTCGGTGTAATCGATCATACTTTACCTCATAGTTGTTTGGCAGGACCGGTGAAACTTGTCGAATAATGACTTTGATCCCAAGGGCCTTAACATCGTAACAGGTCCAGGACCGTGGATAGAGACCTCTGAAAGAACAACAGTAAAAGAAAGAAAAGGAAAACTTCAGCTCACTTCTGGCTGTTGATCTGACTGCAAACCATAAGGATTTGGACTAACAACGGAAGGTAGAGATATATCGCTTAGGCCTTCCCCGTATAGGAGGACTACTTCTCAAGGAACACACAAAACACTAACGTCGCAAGACTTCGAGACCGCGGCCAGTACATGTTCAAAGGCAAATGGATAAAAAGGAAAGAATAAAAGATCGAAGTGTATTAGTTTTCTTTATTTCCCTAATCTCCAATCAAATAATCGCCACCAAGCATCAAAAAGCTGCTTGGCGTGGGATTAGAAAGGATCACCGCGCTAACGACCGCCCTCTTCGCGACCACCCACTGTGAAAACACAAGTGCAGCACTCTGCGTCCCTGTCGTCACTCTTGTGCCTGCGCTACTTATACGACAACCATGCCTTACCATTCGCCACAAACATCAAAAACTTCTCGATCAAGTTCAGCTGATAAACTCGACTCCAATCAGCCGTCTTCATCATTCTACGTTCCTCAGCCGAGTTCTCATTACAACGTTCTTCCACCTCAGCAGCCATTTTTTAAACCCTCCACATATGGTCAAATTTCTTATGAAATAGATGACTCTTCTACATCATTTCACTACTCATACAATCCGAGACGAGTAATGGATTCCAATAATAAGCCTTCATCCAAATACTTGGAGGATTCTCCTCTTCATGGCCAAAGCAATCTTGATGCTTCAGAAAACCTTTTTTCGAATGCGCCAGCTTCTGTTCCATCTAATTTCTCGTATAGTTCCGAAGTTCAAGAGCCCGAACCTGTTCTGAGCATCCAATCTCCATTTCACGATACTGTGTTTGAGCCGGAATCATTGCTAAACATTCCATTACCTCCTGAAGAAGCTTCCCTCGAAACGGAGCCTGTGATCACTTCTCAATCGCCTTTTATTGAAGCACAATTTGAGCCGGAGCCTCTCTTAAATATCCCTTTACCTCCTGAAGAGGGTTCAATCGAGCCGGAACCATTGTTGAACATTCCACTATCACCTGATGATGATGAATTAGAGTCAAGATCGTCAGTGTACAGCCCTTCATCTTCTTCTCAGGCACAATTAGAGCCGGAACCTTTATTGAACATTCCTTTATCTCAGGATGATGAGGAATTAGAGTCAAGGTCGTCAGTAAGCAGTCCTATATCTTCTTCTCATGCACAATCAGACCCGGAGCCTTTATTGAACATTCCTCTATCTCATGATGATGCTCAAACTGAACTTTCACCTTCAATGGATACAGGATCCCCTGCGGGTGAGACGCAGTCTGATTCGAAATCTGTGAGGAACACGCAATCACCCCCAGATGACGCTCGATTTTCTACTCCAGAGTGTGCTCCTGACTCGGTATATGCCCACTCTGCTCCGATGTCGACCGATGATCAGTATGTTCGATCACCGTCAGAGAACAGCGACGGCTCCAACGTCACTCTACGCGAAGGGTGCTCTATTGTAGGACAACCAGCAGAGAAGGCATCGCGAAAGGGTGTTGAGAAGCTACGCTACGAGAGTCCAAAGAATCCCGACGACAGCGGAGCTATCAAGGCGTTCTACTCCGGTTCAGAAGAATACAATTCGCCAGACAATCTTCGGTTGAAGGAGCCAAACAATGGAGAAGAAGTTGTTCAATTAGAGCCTGAAGAAACCGATGGTCGCGCTTCCATGGTGGATCGGCTTTTTGCAATGTTGCAACGAGCTGAACAAGATTCTGGTGAAGAGACCACTGCAATGGAGGCTCGCTCATCTCGAACACTTATCAAGGAATCTTCGAGGCCACCACATGCTCCCGTCCTGCCACAAGGACTACAGCCTCAGTTCCAGCCACAGGTCTCCCAATACTTCGGCGCTTCTCCATTTGTCAGCGCTCCGAACCCCGTTCAAAACATCTCGCAATATTCGGGACATCCGGTATCCATAGCCTATACGGAAAACTTGTACCACCCTAGTCAATTAGTGGGCCTTTCATATCCGCAAACAGTGTTTCCTTCCACATCATCCCAGTACCTTCCCCAGCATGTTCCATTAGAGATTACTGTAGGGCAACCAGCCCAAGTTCCTATGCGACCTGCTCCAGATCCACCAATGTTCTATAATGCCCCACTACCGATAAGTCAAGGGCCGCCACTTCGCCTACTTCCACAATTTCTGCCTCCACGGCAAACTTCAACTATGAATACTTTTCCTACAGCAGTGAGCATGGCTCTGCAGCAACCGTACCAATCCAGCCAAGGATCCTGGGCCATGAACCTCTGTGAACCGCGTCCTAATGTTGGAGGGTTTGAGCAGGCTCCTCGCAACTTTGGAGAATTCCGACCAATGGCATCCTCCGTTCGAGAAAACGAGGAAAGTAGCATTTCTGCCTCCTCGATAAGTCTAGAAAAATCTTACGGATCATCTGTTTCATCAAGTGGATCGGAATATGAAACAAGCATCGATCTGGAGTCAGCATCTGTTATAAGAATCAGTCCTCCAAAGACCGCGGAAGAACCCCGACAAAAAGGTCCTCCATTCGAGCAGAAGGGCCCAACGAGAACGAAGGAAATAGGACCCGTCCCTCCTGTACCTCCACCATCTCCTGAAAAAGTCCGTAGTAATATTTATGATATTTCGGAGCCGCTCAGTATTGCTGAACAACTCGAACGTGAGACTGAACGACTGGAGGACATAAGCATCCGTGAAGTCGCCAACTATGACCGACAAATGGAAGTAGAAGAACTCCGCAAGCGAATGTGTGAACGTTTCCAACGGATCTATCCGAATTTGTTCAGCAAAGAGATCAACGATGAGGACGTGCCCGGTCGACGCACGGACGACGAAGAGGGCGACTTCGACGATGGAGATCCTAAGGTGAGTGTCCCAACTATAATTTTGCATTCGAATTTGACTGGAGCATTTCCAGGACGGTCAGGTGATTAGAAATGGGATACAACTGACTACGCGTTATCTGGCATTATGGTTTCCGGACAAGAAAGAGCGGGAAGAAATGATTCCGTGGAACATTATGAGGAAGGTCAAACCGATTCGTTTGTGTTTCTTGGACAATCGTATAGGTAGGTATCCTTTAATGAGGAAAAAATGCACCACTTCCAACTGGAATCCCGACTGTTTTGTTTTTTATAGGTCACGGCGAGTACGAAGAATTCAACATGGGAGAATTTGTGAACATTACCGGCCATATGATGTTCACCTATGGAGATGGGCCTGAAGCACTCGATGAAAGCAGACTCTACGTTCTCGACATTGTCCGACAACAAATGAACATGCTTTTACGTCGGGTGTGGCATATAATGATGCAAAACCATCAAAGGTAATCATTTGCCTATTTCAATTAGATTTGACAGATTCGAAAAAATTCGTATCAATCTAGAACTTTACCTTCCTTCAGGAACGTCTTCACCTACGTCAACATATTCGGACTTTATAAAAACCATCCAATCCGGTTAAGAAGACTTATTCGATATCTAGTGGTATGTGCTTTTAACAATAATCAAGGTCTAATCATCAAAATACCATACTGCGATTTCTTTATTCCCCAGAACTGCTATTAATACGATGATGGTAAGCTATAATATTGAAATAAAACTATACTTTCCCAAATATAGGTATGTAATTTATCACATTTCCTTCATAAACTTTAACCAGCCCAACAATATCAATCAAAAAACGCTCGAAATTTTGGCAGTACCCCTAAAAAGCTTACAGTCATCCTCTATAGCTCATATGCTATGAATGCGTTGATCTTATGAGGCTTTTTCAGGAACAGAATCGAAAACGCCATATGCTGTACCGCGTAATGGTCGATCAGGGCCGTCGGCGTGGTCAAAATTATTTTGAGAATAGAATGGACATCAACGAAACTGGTTCTACGGAAGTGTTATGCTTGCGAAAACGGTAAGAAACATTGGATGAAATCGTTTTCAACTAGTCAAATCCTCATAATGGCGAGGAAAGAACATGAGAGGGAATAAGAAGAAAACCTCAACTTATATCTTCTTTTCTTATATTTTTTTAATACCAGCAGACTTGTGAAACTAGTCATTAGTATGGATTCATTCTAATACACATCCTAATGATTTTATAGCAAGATACAATGGCTTAGTTGAAGTTCTTGTCTGTTCACCCCCAGTTTTATGCTTCTTCACTAGCATGTCTCCCACAACTAGGATAAAAACCTGATAAGGACAGATCAATAAATATATATTTATATATAAATAGATAAGGATAGGATATAATCAATAAAAAAGTATGAATTATAAATATAATATATTCAATTGCATATGAATTAGGACAGTGATATTTAGTGCGCCACACATCTACTACGCTCTCATCGAAGCCGGTTTCCAAGACAAACTCGAATTTCTCTGCGAAGAACGCAACATCAAGGATTGTGATCCTGCTCTTGCTAAGATCAAAATGTTCCTCAAGAAACGAAACCGTCACTTGTCTGCTGAACACAAGGAGCTCCTTGAATACGCTCGACGTGTCTCATACTGTAGTCGAACGGGAAGGCTGTGAGTTAACCTTAAGATTGAAACCAAGACGAAAACTGAAGTTCTCTATTAAGATCCGCGTTTCGAGCCCATCGTTTTCATGAATTTCTCGGATTTCCTGATTTGCAAACGGATCTCATTTACATACTAGACTTCATGGCCAGAGAAATAGTCATGGAGGTAGGCAATGCCAGTATGAACAGCTATCCACTGCTGAATCAGCGGCTTCTTTCACGATTAGAGTCTAAGTGTAACTTCGATGAAGCTTGCCTCATTCAGGTTACCTATCGCGCATCGAGAGCTCGTGAAGAGGAACGAGAAAAACTTCGACTAGCTCCCGACTTCACGAAACATTTGATTTCTCGAGAAAAAGAAGCTGCCGAAAATCTTGACATCTGCTTCTACGAGGAGGGCCTACGTTCTTCAAAAGGATGGAGAGATAATCGTAGGTGTACTGAGAAATCGCGATACTTCAACCAATAGAATTTCTGCTCATGATGACGATTTTTAGAGGACATTCTATTTGGCGAAGAAGAACAACCCGTGACTTTATCATATGGTAAAAACCCGTGGAAATGGGAGAGTGATAAAGACTATAACAAAAGAGAATTGGCCGAGAGGCGTGAGCATGAAAAGGACGGGCCGTGGCCGAGGTAACGTTCCATTAAAGTGTATTCAATACTCTTAGCAATGCAGTCTGCGCACGAATTGTACTGTAGATAGTAAGTAGCTGCTTAAAAAGAAAAGAAAAATCTAAATATTACCGATCATTCCTTTTTTCAGCCGTTTCGCCTACGTCTCTTCCGCGGAACTATTCGAAGAACATAAGAAAGTGCTGAAAGGTGAATACTGGGACAGTTGTCCAGAAGATCTCACGAAAAAGGCAATCGCCTTTGCAAATACGTATGCAGCTGCTCGCGAGCTCAACATTAAGTTACCGGAGCCTCAAGTTCCAACTAAATGGAAACAACAGAATGAGGAGAGCAATAAAAAGGAACAGGAACGTTTAAAAAAGCTCCTGGAGCCTAATCGTTTGGATGATTTACAAAAACGACTAACTGATCAGTTAGTGGAAATGATGGCTGAGAACAACATTGAGGATACAACTCCAGCCATGGAAACCGATGCATCTACTAGCATCGAAAGAATGACAAAACTTATTAGTGCTGCAGTACGAAAACATCAACAAATTGGTCTAGCCCAATCAGGTGGCGATCTATAGTAATTTTGCAAAACATTTCGTTAACTTCGGTAACTACTGAAAGTTCTCTTCCATGATGCTGCTTCCAGCAGTATTTATTAACCGGGTATTTTATGGGTAAATGATCCTGACCGGTATATCATGCCACATTGTCATATAATTCTTACAGCTGTTGTGTCATTTCTTCGTCATATAATTCTTACGGCTATTGTGTCATTTTGCTATTTACGGATACTATTGTAATACTGTTTCAGTAATAATTACAGTAATTAATAAACATAATGAATGGCTTCTAAAAAGAACACCCCAAAGAGATAAGCGTGTTAAATTATTGATGCTTGAATAGAAGTTTATAAAATTCACCGAAAATCAGCGT
The DNA here is from genome assembly GCA_000469685.2 of Haemonchus contortus. Classification (NCBI taxonomy): domain Eukaryota; kingdom Metazoa; phylum Nematoda; class Chromadorea; order Rhabditida; family Trichostrongylidae; genus Haemonchus; species Haemonchus contortus. Next base: position 20,175,516 of record LS997562.1, on the reverse strand, counting down.
TGACTACAACTGACCTGTAATGGACGTCCTTCTTCGGAAACGAAAAGTACCATGCATTTAATTGTTGACCCGAGAGAACTATATCAGCTGCAGATAGCACCTTTTGATATATGCAACGATTGTCACGACGCACCGACAGAATGAATTGGTTGGCCTGAAGACAATGATACAGGGATAAATTTTATAGTACTTGCCACTCAAACACCACGTTTCTGCTAGGGGTCGATAAGCAGTTCATAGATTGGACCAGAATCTACATCTATTCGCTACCACTTTCATGTACCTAGTAATAGTAATATAGTAATAAATACAAATAACAAATTCAAGGGATTAAGTGGTTGGTGTTAGTTGTCTTTTCGAAATGGAGGTTGAAAAGCAATTGACAACCAATCGTCATTTCTAATCACGAGTACGTACATCCTGCCCTGGAATTATAAATGGAAACCAACTATTTCCTACTTAGGACACGGTGGCTAGGGACTTCAGCTCTCCGAGTAGTGGCATTTTTTTCATGTACCTCTCGAACAAATTCAATCTTTTCAGCATTACCGAATGTATGCAGAAAAAGACTTCGAAGGAGTTCGATCGCGGGAAACTGTTGACATTTACGAGGACCGATTCTAAGCATCCCAGGACAGGATTACGAGCGATTTGGACGAAACGATTTTCCCTATGACATCAAACGTGAGCACCACAGCAAACCTTCAAGACGAAATTGTAAGAAACTCCCCTTAAAATGGAGAGTCAAAACGGATTTTAACACAGAACTATGCGGCCACAGTGGTGTGGTAAGCGCCACCATTCCTTTCATTTTAATCTGAAAAAAATGTTGCCTTCACACCAAGTTTTCAACGAACTGAGGCCGTTTTCTAATTCGAATAAAAGATACATCAGTTATTGGAAGTAAACTTAAATCAAAAGGTTTTGCAAAAACTTCAATATCAAAAATTATTTTGATGCCAAGAAACCTGTATGGGCCATAGTACGAATAGAACAGAATTTCAAACCGAGTTTCAGGACCACATGTTCAAACTTTTTTGCAAAGTAGAATTCAGGAACACTTTCGAAATCGAGCAGAGGAACCGTTCAAGCTTAAAACTAACACTTCTTCTGAGATCTTGAAAAGAGACAGGGAGTGTCCCATTAGAAGCGGATCCAAAGCGTTTGAGTGGAGTATTACAATGAAAGGAGCACCTTTTGAGCAAATGCCTTTGATTGAATTCGTTCACTTCGATTTTTCTTTTCATAACCTCAATCTTGATTGAACGAAATCGGTGACACTGTTCGGTGGGAATTATATGAACGAAGTAATTCAGCCAAAATCGTTCAGCACTTCCCATGGATACTTTGCACTTCGGTTTGCGACAATTCTATTTTTGTCGATCGAAGGGAGATAAGGGCCGTTCGGAGACACGGATTTTATGTTGATACGCGAAGCAGAACCAGCACGAGATCGCTTCCGATAAATTCTTCAATATTCTACCACCTGCGCACCTTTTTTTCAAACTTCCCTACTCAATAGGGCAAAGAAAAAAGACCCAAGGACGGTCATTCCTTGACAAGGGATTTACCAGCGTTTTTTCAAAGATTTCAGCTTTAGTTAACGGTAAAAATAAATTAGCTGTAAAAAAAAATTCCTACGAAAAAAAAGCCTGTGAGCGTACCATATAGCACATAATATAACATAAGACAATAATGTACACTCACAGGAATGACATCAACTTTGTGTTCCACGAGACCTGGTCGCAAACTAAATTTGCAAAAGCCACCACGAAAATCGCGTCCCATAGCACCACAACCAATTCCACCACAAGGAACACCTTGAATAGATGAAGGTTTTTAGAAGCTGGGGAAAAGGCTCTTATTGTTATAACCGATCACATAAGGTGTACACCAACATGGAACCGCACACGTTTCTATATGGAAAAAACAAACAACAATAACAGCAAAGAGGAAGTAAAACTGACCATAAAACGGTTTGTGTTTCAAAGGCTGGAAGGTGTTAATGAAGAGTTTTTCCTTGTCAAACGTATACTTCATCCAGTAAAAGAAATACCGTCTAACAAATGGGAGCGCATCGAAGATCTAAATGCGAGTAATTTAACTAGAACTGCAAAAGATAGTATAATGAATTAGATGGGTAGCACAGAAGTACTACACATGGTGTATTAAGCATACTAGGTGCGGTCTAATACCTTCATGAGTAGGCAATTTGTTCGGAAGAATTCAGAGCAACTAAGGAAATAAAGAACCTTCCATGAGCAATGCTCGAAACGTTTGATCACGGAAAATTTTTTATGATTCAAATGATACTCCAGAAATTCATCTTAAAAACAGTCCTATTCATTGAAAACTACATGATTATTCAAGCTTTGTACACTGAGACCTATGCCAGTTTAAGGAGCTTATTTGGGAAGGGATTAAAAATAACCGCTAACCCGATTCTATCACCAACATTCAGGTTTCCCAAGTACGACAAACAGTGAAACTGCGCACGGAAGAGCTTAGAATAATTGTGTACGTTGAGGAATACCTATTTCTCGGGAAAGAAATTAGTAAACACTCCCTTCTTCAAAACGACTCAAGCAGTGCTCAGGGGTCGAAACTAGAAGGAAAATTTTGAAGAAATTACACACTTCTATGATTCGACTCATCGGTATGAGGAAATTTCCCCCCAAAACATACAAATTACATCCATTAGGGATAGCTCATAGTGTTTATAAGCGAACAGTTGAGAATTCTTGATAAATGCCAGCGAAAGTGAAACTATTTCGCTATCGGCTATCGAAAAAGCCAAATTCCTACTGAACTTTTTCAATTTCGACTTGTGCTGAACACTGTGGTGGTACCTTCTTTCTGAACCTCATGGATATTCATTACATTTGATTTTGGAGGTTTCTGTCGTACTTTAAATCAACTCGTATATGATATGTTCTAAGCTTTGAGCATTTCGGTTTTTCATTCAAAAAATCCTTTTCCGAACTGTTTTTAGTTTGTCTTATGGGATGAAGCACCGATTGTTCGCAATAATTTTATACAACTAATTTGCACACGAAGTTTTCGCTGAAAAGCAATTAGGTCACCAGATTTTATTAGCTCAATTTTTCGGCTGATACTTTCCTTCATTAGTCTGTCAAGGAAAACGTTCAAGCTGAAAGCGGAGCGATAGGTGGATGAGTCGTATCAAAATGTTGCTCTCTTTGGAAGCATTACTACTTAAACAGCACCATATGAGCAAAAAGTCAATCCAACATCATAAGTGGGTGCTACATATAAATATACTGCCGTGGAAAATCGCCTACAACACCTTACTACACTCTTGCCCAGTTCATGGCTCTTGGCCTAGTGCCACCGTCTTTTGAATCAATCTACTGTGATCAATAAATGCACTGAGTTTATGTTAGTAACAAATGCTCAGATCTGGACAACTTCGCGATACCTTTACTGCTTTTCTATACAAACCAGTTACCTTTGTCAGGAGTAAACTGAGTAAACCGAAACGGTGGAGCAAAACCACTAACCGTAGCAGTGGATTGACCACATGCGAAACAGAGGCCAAACTACATCTTTGACTCATTCCTCCCTTATTTAAATGATTTTTTGAATGTTAGTGATAACAAGACTTCATTGAGCGAGGTGCAGTCGTGAACTTTTCTAACTTATCCCAAATGGCAGTTGCTTGATAAGGTTGTTTTCATAAGGACATCGCTGATATACAAAAACATTTTGAAACCTAATAAAACATAAAGATTAATAGTTTTAATTTCACACCTGTTTTGCCGATGGCCGATTGAACGGTACTCGTTTGTCTATAGGAGTTCGGTCCCCACGGGCTTTCCAACCAGGTCCGTTGAGCTCTGGTGGTAATCGTGGACGGTCTGAGCTCACATTTTGATTGGGTTGCAGTTCAGCAACCATAGCGTGTTCTTCTCTCAGGTCAGCCAATTTTGTGTTCCACGATAGCGTCCTGGGGCTGAACTAGAAAAGCAGTGTACAAATCAGATCAACAGTAAAAATGTCGCGGATCCGAGTGATTTCGAGATGTTTCGATCTTAAACTAAGTAAAGAAAGGTAGAAGAAATGGGAGCAACAAATAGTACAAACAGAATTACTATTCAAGTTCTACTACGATTATTTTTCTCTTTCAATTCTCTATTCATAAAGATTCATAAAGAGCAAACAAGTTTCTCTCGTCCTCGCAATTATTAGCACAATCGCTACTAAAACCTAAGATAAAAACAATTGAAAACAAATAAATTTGGGAATGACGGATGAGCGTCAAACAAATCTCCAAAAAAACGAAGAAATTAACTGGTACCAAAAGTCTATGAACTCAAAAAAGTATTCAAAGAGCAAGATGGCCATTCATTTTAAAAGAAATCAAACAGAACGGCATGGTAATGTACACAACTAAACAGCAGTAGGTTCAGAAACCACAATACACCCAATCAAAGCAACTTCACGGTGTTTCGGGAAGGAAAGCAAACACAAACTCCAAGAGTAAACTTGCTGTGGTCCGCCGGCTGCACACAAGAACTCGTCCATGGCCGGCCCCTTTCGTCATTTCCTTCCCTAATGAGAGGTTCTGCGTTGGAGAATAGGAAACCAGGAGAACCAGGGAATTTGGAAGGATTACGAACGAATCGATCGGGAAGGTGCGCAAGCTTAGACAGGCAGATTTAGAAAATCCGATTTAAGGATTAGAAATATATCAACTCGGATAACTTCAAACATTCACTTAGAGAGAAAGCAGTTTTTCGTTTATCCGAAGGAAAAGAGGGCTTAGCCAACTCGTCAAATGGTTAGAGGGATATCCTGTAGGGGAGTTCAGCCTATAGTATGTGAACGGTGTGATTGTACAGAGCGTTTTTTTTCCAAACAGAAACGAAAGTTCAGTCCGGCACTTGGCTCTTACAGTAACCCCCCGGCTTACCTCACCATCCTCACCACTAACCTCCGTGTCCTTGCCCAGAGCCCCTTTTCGACGCGTCGTATATGTGGTAAAAATTTGCGTATTAACACGTGCCGGATTACTGTAAGAGAAGAGTGCCGGAATGATCTTTCGTTTCTGTTTTTCCAAAAGTAAATGAGTATATAATATAACATCGCCCCTGAGTAACTTCTTCAAAACGTAGGGAATTCGAATTAATACGAATCAATATTTATCAATTTTGTTGTTGTTGGGTAGGTTTGGATGCTTTCAGAATTCATTGACGTGTGTCGTTCGAACCGGCGACCTACCGCGTTGCTGGTCACGTGTTGACAACGCTGGACACCAATCGATACCGCTCACACCGCCCTGAACACAACCAATCCTGCATTGTCAACACGTGGCCAGCAACGCGGTCGGTCGTTCAACTGGTGCTAAGTGGGTTGGGGGGGGACCACGCGGCGCGGCTGCGGCGCGGCGCACTGCGCTCTCCAAGCCCGAAACGGTGTTTAGAGAAGTTTCATAGTTTTTTATGTTGTAACTGTGTATTTTTCACCTATTTCAGGAAGGGGGGGGGGGCTTCGGGGTGGGTGAGCCAATTGGACGTTCAACTTTTATCTCATTTCAGCTTCTTGCACGAGACAACCATCTCACCCACCCCGGAGCCCCTCCCCTGCTTAAAAAATAGGTTTTGTCGGCTCAGAAGAAGTGTATCTATTATATGCAAGCATATTGTTTGTTCTGAATCACGAAACACATGAGTACAACCTTACCAGACTCTGGCCCACTACTGTCTCGCTGGAGAGCGCAGGGTGCCGCGCCGCAGCCGCGCCGCGTGGTCCCCCCCAACCCACTTAGCACCCGTTCAACTTCCTGAACGGTTCTGGCAACGTGTATAGTCTGCGATACCACAAGGCGTCAGACATCCAGGGTTTTGGTGCCCGATTAGTTTCGCGCTCGCCGCACCCGGGCGGTCGGGGCGCATTTAGAGCACTCAGTGCTCGGGCACATAAGAAGAAGGACCGCCGACTTCTCGAGCCTACAAGGTGCTTGGGAACGATTCTTAGCCAACAAAAGTAGTTTTTATAGTTATTTTTAAATGAACCATAGGAGCAAAGAAGCACTGTGTGAATCAATTGAACGTCCAATTCTTACCTAATCACAGGGAAGATGGAATCATCTCACCCACCCCGGTGGTCCTCCCCTATGAAGGCTCCAGTGAAAACTATAGTCCTTTGGCTAAGAGCTTCGCTAAGCTTAAAGAAGAGCCAGCTACCCCTTCTATGCGCTCTAGCGCTCAGCTTTGGAAGGAGCATTGAACACTTTTCCCCAAAAACATTTTCCCCGCCGAACTACTGTTGTTTAGAGATAGGTTCCCGTTCAGAGACTCGTTCCTCCGATGATGCCACTCTGAAAGAATTTGTCAACTGAACGCAAAATCCTTGGCGAAATTCGTGGTTAAGTAATTCTTTTTGTATGCCACCAAGGAAAAAATCATTGATACTTGTTGGCTAGCGGAACGTGGCCACCTTAGATGTGATAGATCAAAGATCATTGGGATTTCCTTAGGTTGAAGTACGAGGCGATCATGTTTCACCGAAGTTTTGCCCGGACGTGAGGTAGCAGTTGGTCCACAGCCATTTGTATGACTGTCTGCTCTAGCAGAGTCATCTAGAGAGAGGAGAGAGAGAAAGAGAGAGAGAGAGAGAGAGAGAGAGAGAGAGAGAAAGAAGGAAGGAAAGAAAGTAGGAAGGAAGGAAAGAAAGAAATAAATAAAGAAAGAAAGAAAAAAAGAAAGAAAGAAAGAAAGAAAGAAAGAAAGAGAGAGAGACGAAAAGTCTTTTGACGTTAGTTTTCTCCATTTGGGGGATGCTCCCCGCATTCGACTTCAATCCGAAAAGTAGTGGCGTATTGAATGTGGCCCACTCAATGTCTTCCTGTTGTAGCCGATGTACAAGTCAGCTAGACACCCAGACAAGTCTGGTAACCTTCCAATTAGCCGACCCTGGAGGGATGGAATGCTAGGTTGGCATAGGCAGATATCGATACGGGATTCGTACCCGTGACCAGATTTTGTGCTACTAGCCACTACACCACCTCCGCCCTATATATACTAATAAATCATACATGTATTGTTATTAGACATAGTGGTTCTATTAGCATTCTGAAGTGAGAAATTTGGATTTCCTGGAAAGGTTACGGCGATAGTTGAGGTGATAGTGGACTGATGGACACTGTACCCCATCCCACCACCACTTGTCGACTTCGGTACATGTATCGTCAGCCAACCACATCTGCCCCAGTCAAACATAACACTTAACATTTGCCATCTGCCAGCCGACAGGATCGTTCCTGAAAAGCATTTCGAGAGATGGCCAAGCACAGTTCAAGGAGGACCATGCAGTCGGTAAATGGTCAGGCTAAAACTAATAAAAGCATCACCTGTGCCGGTCGATGAACTATAGAACCAAGTTGGACAGAAGAGTTGGAGTGCCTTATCACATTGCTGACCTTGTTTCTCATTCACATCGTGATCAGACTGATCAGGTCTGTGTTATTCACGTTGATCAGATGTACCAGTCGATCGCCATAACACCTTCCCACTGATTTCGTCATATATTTACAAAAAGATGTTCTCGAATGCCTTATCAACGCTACTGCAAACGGTTTTCGCGTCGAAAGACGAATATGTTTGTGATAGCAGTCGTCAGTTATGTCCAGTAAACAGCCTATGACGAATTCAGCCTGAGAAATTTATAAGACGTCAGTTTCATAATCTTAACCAAGCCCTTCGATTAGCCTTTAGTCATTAGTTTACATCGAAGTTTTACGAGGTAAAGTTGTTACCAGAATGCCAAAGGTTTGGCGTCAGATAGCGAAGATGAGGAAAAAAACAAGCGCGTTCTGATAGGAGACATTGATTACATCTAACAAAGAACGCAGACCACGAGTTAAGAAAAAAAATTGGCAATTCTAATTCGGTAATATTATCGGAAAACGGTGCCTGGTATTCCTGCCCACGGCCGCTAGTTCCCTGTAGCAATGCTTCTTCTTCTTCTTATTCTTTAGCGTTTGTCCCGCTTGTAAGCGGGGTCCGCTTTTCTGATATGTTGACGCCACTTCTCCCGATTGAACGCTTGATCGGGGTGGATGTTGACCGCTTTAAGATCTTCGTGCAACGTATCGAGCCACCGCTGCTTTGGACGTCCTCTAGGCCGCTTTCCGGGCACATCAAGGTTGAGACTGATCTTACGGACACTGTCGTTCTTTGCGCGAAGGGTATGACCATACCATCGTAGACGAGCTTCGCGCATTTTATCGACAATGGGCGCAACACCGAATCGCTCCCTGATGGCGTCATTACTTATACGGTCTAAGCGTGTTACTCCGGCTGTCCAGCGCAGCATTTTTGTCTCCATCACGCTGAGACGGGCTTCAACCTCTTTGGTTGCAGGCCAGCATTCAGCGCCGTAGATTGCGACCGGCCGGATGACGGTTCTGTAGATCTTGGACTTAAGACGCTCAGGGATGTTCTTATCGCAGAGTACGCCAGTCATTGAGCGCCACTTCAACCACGCTGCATTCACGCGAGAATTCGTTTCAAAACCCAGGCTGCCGTCAGACGCAATTGCCGATCCAAGGTACTTGAAGGTTGTTGTCCGTGTGAGCTCAGTGCCATTGATCTTGATAGAGCCTGGCTCGCTCGAATCAGTGGTCAAGTACTCAGTCTTTTTGACGTTTAACCTGAGCCCGAACATAGCCAGACGGTCGGACCAGGTCTGCACCTGTGACTCGAGCTCGCTTTGTCTTCGCTGGCGAGAAAACAGTACAACGTCATGCACCTTTCACGATCATTGCTACAGGGAGGTGGCGTACTGTTTTACGGGTGCAACTGAATAAAAACTCGTTGTGGGTGATGGAACTGAACCTTTAATCGTTTTCGGTATTTAAAGTGGCTCTCTGAGTTCCTTCAGCAAATTTTGTAGATAAATGTGAGCACTAAGACGATAACAAAGTAGGAAATGGCAAGAGGGGGTGGAGCGAGTCCAACAAGACGTGCAGATATCAAGTTCTTTAGTAATATAATAAATGTAAGTCACGGAGAAAGCCATTCAAAAAATGAAAAAGAGCGTATTGTAACAGTCGCAGGCCGGATTCGAAATCTTCTAACCCTACGGAACTTTATTGTTTTTCTTTTTTTTTTTTTAGGAAAATCGCGTAACGCAGCCCATGAGATTTAGGCCAGCTCACACCGATGACATCGACTTGTAAGTTGTTGTTGAAAGGTCCGAACGCACTTGAGCTCATACTAATCAAATCCCTCAGATTTGATTTTGAAGTGTTTATTTAATCAGGCCTCACTCACCGTTTTCGTCACGGCTCATTGTGATTACATATCTAACACATCTATCGAAACTATATAGGGATCATTGCCAGAAAATGACCGTCAACAGTAAACACAGATGTCTATACAATAAATACAAGATTGATCTGTGGTATTACGAAAGTTTTTTTCTACGAAAGCCTCTTAAGAAACCGAACCTCAGGCTTCCTTCACAGCTTTGTAGCCACCCAGTAAGTATTGCGTTGTAACATAGGTTCGTAGAGTTTTTTCACAAAGATTTGCTTGGAAAAAAAATAATAATTATTATAATAATAAATTAATTGATAAATTATTCTAATAGTCAGCCAATTACGAGTTGTTGGGCGACCATCTTCCTTCAATAGTGCCTCAGATGCTGTTCGTCGAGTTTTGCAGCTCGTCCGCTTCGAGGCGTTCCTTCAAAGTCAAAATCGACACTTTTTAACTTTCAAAACTATTTTTATGCAGTAGACACCCTCCCCGTACACACTGCATTGTCCAGAGCGGCTTCAGCTTCTTTCTGACCTCGATGAAAAGCAAAAAAGCAAATGTCGAAATGCTGATTTTTTCTTCCTGGATATTCCTTTTCTGAGCCAGAAAAAAGACGAACAATTAAATTATCCAAGAAAAACAAATAAAGCAGTGTTGTAGAGGAGAAATAGCTCTTTCGAATGAATGTATAGACTTTGCTGAGAAACGAAACAAGTCCTTGTAATATGCCTCTAACGCAAAACTCTACGAACTTATTTTACAACCCAATAGTCAGTGTGACAAACGCAAACTACTTAGCACCAGGATTGATGGGGACTACGAGGGTTAGAGTACAGGAGAGTCTGAAGTAACCTTCAGATATATGCGGAGGTGATTCTACGCGAGGATCCGCCTCGAATGTTAAGAGATAGAGGAGAAAAACGTGATCTTATGAAGCGACAACGAAAAATGCTATCGGTGTTTATCAATAGACATATGTAGATGGGCGATAACGGCATCAGTTGTGTCTGAACTGCAAACAATGACTAACCAGCTGACTCTTCTGAAAACTCGTGGAAAGGGACGTGGAATTGAAGAACAAATACTGTGAGAATCCATGAACATAGTACCTGCTGGGTGGGTTCCTTTGTAGAAGGGTTCTCTAACCCCTAATTAATCAGATTCAGGTGAAATATTCAATTGTTTAGCGTCATCATAATAAGTAACTGTTATCTTCTCTTATCATTAATTACATACAATTCACTCCACCTGTTGAAAGTCCAGAATAACGACCATACTTGTTACTATGTCGTTTTTTAGTGCCCATATTGAATAAGTTTCTATTACTATAGGCGGGTCCGGAATCTTCTCCCCGAAGACGGCGTCGCGCCGCGTATCCCAGGATTGCGATGGATAGTTGGAGCGCGCAATTTGTGAGGCAGGCCGTCCTTTAATTATTTGAATTGGCTGGACGAATATAGGAGGAGCATTCTAATTAATTAAGTCTTAGGGTCTTAAGTATTGAGCATAAAAACGAAAAAAAAAACGATAAAAGAATAAAAAGAAAGGAATCAACGAAAATCTAATAAGAAAGAAAGAAAATCAACGAAAAATATTGCGCCGTATCGATTGGCGGGGAGGCGGAGTGAGTGCGGTAATCGCAGTGACATTTGCCGCATGCCGCAATCGGGGAGAAGTTCCCTCACCTCTCTAGGCGAAGTTGTATTGATATGGATTTTATTCAAACTGCTACTGGTATTTTGAATGTCTTCCAACGCTCTCTCCCTCCCCTCTCATCTCTACTCCCCCTCGAGCTCTCTAGTGGGCCAAACTTTCAAACTTCTGTGGGTTATGGCGTAGAGCCTAGTACGTGTGGAGCGGAAAGAGAGGTTAAGTGTTAGAATTTGCCCAGCTGGAGAGAGGCAGTTGCGGCGCTATTTTAGGGCTCATCACGTAAACATGAGACAATAGAGAAAACGTGGTCTTTATGCAGGCGGACGAGCGGTAACCGGAGATCGAGAACTTGGTTATCTATGCATCATGTACCGGGGGAGAGGGAGGGGGGGGGGACAGGGAAGAGAAGGTTCCTTCATCCCTAATGAGATTGGAAAATTATCAGAGTCTAGTCGGAAACTTCAATACCATAGGGGAATGATATCAAGATATTTTTATATCATGTCATAAAAATTATTTTTAAAAATGCATAGTGCACAATATAGTTCTGCTTAAGGGTTCGATCTTGGATCTACATCTGGCCTAGCCAACAAGCCTTCCATACCTCTGGGGTCTTTAATTTGTGAGATTCTCACTTGGGAGGATAAAAATGCTGGCTTGTACATCGGCTGACCACCGAAGTCATTGTTTAGGCTACGCATTCAAAACAACACTGCGATTCTGAATGGCAGTCAAATGCGAGGCGCATCCCTCGGACGGGATATAATGAAGCCTAAGACTTGATTTTTTAATTTCTTTTGTGGCCCATCTCATCAAAATGAGGCAAGTTTTCTCAATCTCCATTCGAGGCCAATTATAAGGGTTGTTTCTCGATCAAAGGACGGCTGACAACTATTCTTTCTTCGCATAGTTATTATAATTAGGCATTTTTAGGGTTGGAAAGATGAAAGTAATTTCCTAATAATCATAATAAGTAAAAATAATAAGTAACATATAATGATAATAAGTAATAATGATAACAAATAGTAATAATAAATAAAAGTAAAAAGTTCCAATCACGAATCAGGGATTATTACCATCATAATGCTGTTACTGATTATAATACTGCACTATTACTTCATAGGATGACGGAACTTTGTACACACTCGGCACGTGGTCATTTCTGTGATCTGGATTAACCGCACGGAGCAAGATCTAATAAACCTTGCTCTGTCCCACAACATCCTGTTGCTGAAGCAAAATAATCAGCCGGTCTCAAGAATTGAGACAATGACAACAACGGTTTAAGTTCTGTGTATGACTCACAGTAATAGTTTTTGCAAAGGAAAATTTGATTCAATCTAGAAAAACTGACTAAATCACAAGGACGAGTGAGAAATCAGTGAGAAATCTTTCGCTTTTTCTAATTCACTGTTAATTCCGCTGCTACTGTAGAGGCCGATGATTCAATCGCTTGAAAGAAAAATTGATTGCAGTTAGCGTGACGGGAGACGTCAAGCACTGCAGATGATTGATGAATTCCAGAAAAGAAATAACAGATAGGAAGCATCTGAAGAGGAAAAATCGAGAGGTTGTGCGCTCATTAAAGGACTGTTGCCTGGTTGAGGACATGGCGCATCCCAAAACAGCTTTTGCAGACGCCTGAAATTAAGGTTAGAATGTGTATTTGAAGCATTCTGAATTAAGTTCACCCTATTGGAATAGGCATAATGTAATGATTAAAAAGGAATAAATGTTTTAAAAGGAACTACGCCTACGATGATCGTTTCTGGATTCCGTGTTACACATGATGCCTCTTTATTTGAGGGCGGAGGTGGTGTAGTGGCAAGTGGCGCACTATATCACACACACGGTTCGAATCCCGGATCGATGCCTGTCTAGGCTAACCAAGCCTTCATCCCTCCGGGGTCGGTGAATTGTTACCAGACTCGCCTGGGAGGATAAAAGCACTGACTTGTACATCGGCTCGCCACCGCAAGTCATTGTATAGGTCACGCCACTACGATTGGATGGAAGTCGAGTGCGGGGGCGCATCCCTCAGACGGAATTGATTAACGCCAAAAACTTTATTTATTTATTAACTTCTTTATTTGTTGTCAAATCCGCACTTAACTACATTGCGATTTAGTAGACCCTATATAAGGAGCGATTTTGAGTGCTGAGGGGTATCGAATAGTACCGAACATGGAGTGTTTCGCCATGTCCTGGATCTTCAGAGACACGGTCCACGATAGAATTAGTTTGCTAGATATCCAACTAGGGCAAAACTGAGTCTCCGAATTTGCCATATAGAGCGGTGTCAAGTCGAAAAACCTTTAGATTGTGCCTAATAAGGGCTCAAAGACGAACTTCGTCGACAATCTCATAGAAACACGGTTGTTGTTTTACGGTGATTTGAGACCTGCACCCTTCACGATGAAGCATATATGTTGATAACTTAACAGCTGATCATCTTGTCTGACCAACTATTTTTTCTGCGATGCTTTCATATCCCATATAACATGATAATCTAATCTCTAAATCCTACAAATAAAAAAATTAGCTTGGTTTGTTAGAGCTCATGACGAATACGACGATTTTAGGCGTCTATTGCATGGTGTAGCCAACTCTGTGCAATTGCACTCGTCTGGCTTCTCGTGCAAACATTCGGTCCACACCATTGACAATCTCGTACAACGTTCTGATTTCATTTTTTTCAAAAAGCGTATTTTCGCAAAGTTCGTTGGTTCTCTCATTTTTTTGAGGAGCTTTCGATGCCCAATACTGCTTTGAGACTTCCGCTTTTTAACCGCGAGTGGTGCCTCGAAGTTATCGTGGACAGTACCTTTGACGCCTGGGACGAAGAGAGTCCTCATTCACATAAGTAACCCCCTAAATAATAATATTTATTTAAATAACTTCAAGTTCATGATTTTGGATCTGTAACGTCAAGATCGTCCCGTTGATAGAGTGCGCCGATGTATCGCTTGTGACATTCCTCACTGCCATGGTTGATCATAAAAAGCCTAAACAAAAACAGTATGAGATCATCGAAAAGTTGGTTTTCTGAAATTATGTCATCGAAGAAGTAGTCGATGTTCAGTATGGTAAGACTGTCAAAAGTCCGGTACTGTAAGTTTAATTCCGTGTTTTCAGCGAAGGGCTAGGGTGGAAGTTGGAAAGGGCAGCTGCACGAAAAATCCCGAATGAGTTCTCTTGAATTGGAGCGAAAATCTGCGTTGTGGGAAGACATCTTCCCTGGATTAGTCCAATATCTCCGATATCATCACGTGATCCTGATATGCTCTTTATTACTCTCTAAACTTTTTGTACTTTTGGGTGGACGGCCATCGACATCATTTCGACGGTTACCAGAGCTGGCTTATTGCCAGAGAAGAAAACTGAGGGGGTATAAACCTACAAGCGGGTAGACAGCATGAGGAAGGATGCAACTGTACCACAAAAGAGAGAGGTTGAAGAAAATCTGATTGGGCATAGTGCTTTTCAAAGGGTAAGGTACCATGAGCGTTAACGTTCTACTTTGGTCTCGCTCCAAGTGAAGAAGCAAGCAAGTTGATTACGAAATTGATTGCTACTAAGGTGGCGATAGTGTCGCAAAGTATGAACTCATTTAAATACCTGCCGTCTTAGAGTTTTCAGCAACGTCAGGCTTACCTCAGATGTCCAATTATACTTGAAGCGCTCATCAGAGTCCATTGCTTTTCTTTCATTAATTGCTGGAAGAAGTCAAAGAACTGCTTTAGTTGTTCTGGATTCGGCCGATGTACTTCAATATTCATCTGAAGATACGATGTCGGTTAGTCGAAATGGAACTCGGGTGAACTCCCGAACGCACCTGGCAAATCAGGATTTTGTCACGAGCCAATTGTCCATCCATTAGTAAAAACGGCAACATCGGATATTCAGCATGTTCGATGTCAATCATGAGCTGGTCGAGAACTGGCCTTTTTACATAGTTCCGTAAGAAAGTGGCGATATCGACATATTTTACCTCCTGGTATCGATAAATGTCTGAAATTTAAAATAATGCTGCACAGTTATGATTTCTGAAGTAAAGTCCCATTGTTGCCTTCGTCGAAGGATCATGTAGGTAAGATACCACGCCCATTCCTTCGCAGGTGTTGTTCTGAGTAAGTATATGGGATCAGAACTGGAGACCTTTTTGAGATTGAATAAATGAAATAAGGGGAATGGAGATGTCCCACGGCAGGTGCAGACCAATTACGCTATTCGGAGAAAAGAGCATGAAGTTCGTACAATGCTTGATGTCAGGGTGTGGTGCGTTAGGAACGAAATGGTCGCGTTGCGGTGAGAGGGGCGTCGCGCGCGAAGGGATGTGGCAGGATGCAGCAGTAGGTAAGAGATACAAGAACAAAAGTACTAATAGTAGAATTATGCATAAAATAATGATCGCATATCAGTTGAGCTGTATGAAGAATGCTAGAGCTGTAATAACGGCGAATGAGCGACAGCCGCGTGCGGCGAATCGATTACCCAAAATCGTTCCTAACGCCCGTCTCCCCTTGACGCGACCATTTCGTTCCTAACGCACCACACCCTGACATCAAGCATTGTACGATCTTCATGCTCTTTTCTTTCTGTCAGGTAGTTGCGCTACCTGCACACAGCCACTGAGATCCATATAAATAAAAGAGGGCTTTATTTATTTTGAGGCATAGGGTTTCTTAGCAGCATGTGGCTCCAATTAGAAATCAGTGGAAGGAAGATCGGAAGTCCTCGAGTCAGAACGGCATAATATCCCAACACTAACTCCGCCATCACCTCATTCTTGCTTTGATTGGCTATGCAACTGGGAACTGAGGAGGTATTAGTGTGCTCATATGCTGCTCTGGTGGAAAAGTGACTAGAGAAGTGGGCTAACGAGAAGATGTCTCTCCTACATGAGGACCATTGTGATGCGCAATGAAACGTGCCTCCTATTATTCCTAAGTTGGAATCATTTGGTGGAACATTCTTCTTCATATGAAGTTCTTAGCCATGTACTTAATAAGCCTCAGCCTACTTCATCTGCTTAGGAATCATTTCCTCCCATCAGCGCTTACTACGTATTTTTCTTCGGTACTGCGCGAATTTTCTAGAAAGAAAACTAACCTTCCAACACGTATGACCTGAAGGTACCGTTCTCAGCGCCGACGGCAATGTTGTAGAACTTCCCGACCTAAAACGGATCGTAAATCAGCTATCATTCACCGCTAGGATACGACGGAGGTATTTCGGTGCCATCACCTACTTCAGGAAAGATGTCAGCATTGGTCTCGTTGACTGGGTCCGCACCCCAGAATTCACAATTCGGCATAGCCGCTTGCATTGACTTCTCCGCTTCGACATCTTTTCCGATTCCGAGTGACACTATGGTGCAATCCATGTTTGGCACCTAAAACACAGTATTGTCGTTGTCACTTCGGAAAATGGCTTGAATACTTACGTCGTTCGTAGGCAGGACATGGTACTTGAGCTCATCGGTATTCGAAAAACCTTGTACCATTAGACGATTTTGTGGTGCACATTTATTCACGTAGTATGGAAAGTAGCTCCATTGCTGAAGTTAGAAATCTCATTAGGAGCTAGTGGTCAGGGAACATCTTCCATCCCCGATGCAAGAGCGTTAGGGCGTTCAGAAAGCGTCCATCGAAAATTTCGCTTTGGTCGAGGTTTTTTGCTATAATATTCTCAAAGTTTTTATAGAATTGCTGCACGAGAACACTGGCCTATGTATGTGCATGATCAATCTTGCCATCTGTTACTTGCTTAAAAGTAGTACTAAAGCGGTTGAATCTCCACTATATGACACGTACTCATTCACAAGTTTAAATCCAGCCACTTCTCCGGTGGAGCTTATCGGAATGTGTGTCAAGTAATCAGCATTGAAGCTCCTTCTGATTAGCTCTCCTCTGATCCCAGCGTTTCAAAACCAGAACGAGGAGCTCCTGACATGAGCTTCTTCTAGTCAACCTTCTGGGATATCGTTCAACGACCCGAATATGTTGCGTACATACATTTGCGTAATGACCTAATACAGCATATCTAGAGGAAGTTCTAGAACATTCCAGAAAAATTTGGACTGTTACGAGTATTTCGATATACACCTTCCGACCGCCCCGATATCCCATGCTCGATGAGGGAGGATCGAGAGGTTTCAAGGATTTCAGTGCGCCCTCGGAGCGTATGGCACAACCTTGAGTGGATCTGCGCAAGACTCCGAACTCTCGGTTTTTTAACAACTCGAGAACTTGATAGGTCTGAGAATTCGGCACGAACAGAGAAGGATGAGGAATTGCTCCCTACTTACCTGGTTGTAACGAGCAATAGCCTAACAATTTGTAATAGCTCACCTTTTCGAGGTCTGAGTTTACATCCACATTGGATAGAAGACACTCACGAGATGCTTTGAAGAAGTTTGATTTGTCCTGTAATCGGAAAGCTTGGAAGACTTCAAAAGGATCACTCTATTATTTGAGGCATTCAAGTTTATTCACAGGTAGTCGGATCGTGATTGTTATACAGTAGGGACCTCAGATTTATAGAAATAATCATATAACAGCATGTTGGCTTCAAAAGAACAGCCTTGTGCTGAGAAGATACCAGCTGGAAATCTTCTCAGTCGCTTGGATGGTCCGCATGCGAGGTGTCCCGGTACGGCTGATTCCGCCAGTTGCTTCCTCCCACTTACTCACTGCACACCGTTGCTAATATGCTATACGACGAGTTTATGCTTCTTTGCTGAAACTTCAACGCATGGAATAATATAAAATTTAAGTTTCAGGACCCATTTATGGGCCCTCCCTTCTAATGGGCAAGTCGTTGTGGTAATAGTAGTAGTAGCTGGTCATAAAACACGAAATGCGATACGATCGAAACTGCAGCAGCGAAAATGGCCCTATCAGGAGAAAACGTGGAGCATGTTACCGGGATAGGACACAAACAATTGAAAACGAGTTCCAGCAGGCTGCTCTTCTTACTGTCCTTGCGATGGTCTCGGAGGATAAAAGCACTGAATTGTACATCGGCTGCTACCGCAAGTTATTGTGTAGGCCAAGTGCGCATTCAATAGGCCACCACGATTCTGAATGGAATTCGAATGCGTGGGCGCATCCCTCAGACCGGAATGGTTGACGGCAGGAAGACTTGATCTTTTGAAGGAAATGTGCCTGGAGAAAATGCATTAGGGTGAAGATCTTGAACGATCTGCTTTCCTTTCTAACCGCCTATTGCCACCTAGGAATCCCTAGCTCGAACAGCCGTATGACCGAGGGATTCCAGGAGGTCTGAAACCTGTGCGTAAACTTCTTATGCTTGAACGTTCAATTCACGAAAATTCAATTGAAAAGGGCATAAATCAGGAGGCCACCCCCCGCCCCCTTTCCCCACCCCCCCCCCCCCCTCCCTGCCCCCTGTGGTTCTTTCATCTCAAATAACAGAGTGTCATAATTTTTGCATAAATGCTTTTTAGTCTTTTTACTTGTGTTTGCTTAGGTCTATGGTTTCGGTCTTGACCTCTTGCTTTGAATAGGAGTATTACCAGGTTATATATGCTTCATTTGAACTTAGAAGAAAAATTTCCGATGGTCAAGCCTTGAAATGAACCTTGTCAAGTTGAATTTTTCAATAGGGAACATGTGTAACTTTTGGATTTCCAATTGAATGGATAAAGTGAGAACACACGTCTCACCCTGAGAAATGCCAATCGGTTTGGAGTGTTTGCACCAAGGCGATTTCACATTAGATTTCAGGAAAAAGTGGTAGATTTAGTGGTGGTCCAGATTCGCCATAATATGAGAAGGGAAAAAACTCGAACTCTGCGGTCTGCGATTTTAGTGAGGGTAATTCAGAAGATCTATAGAAAGCAATGTTTAGTGAATCATCCTTTATAGGCCGCATTTTTGCAAGCTAGAAAAAATGGGAATAGAAATTTCCCAAAACAACTCCGATATGTCTCACCGTGCTTGCTTGCATATACATGTACAGGGCCAGGAGGAACACGATCGAGTACAGGAGGCCCATCAACAGTTGGCGGGTGAAGGCAGGCGTGTTAAACCGCATTTTTGGAGAACACACTGAAATGGTGGAGTCTTTGTGATCGAATCTCAACGATATTTTCCTCAACTATTTCGAACTCGACTGTGAATCCATTAATGAGAAGAGTACGATGCCTGGTATGAACAGTATTACGCAAGGTTGTATTCACAATCACTGAACATATTTGTTAAAATGTTTTTCAGCGGATTCAGTGCATTCAACTACACCTAATTACTCCAGGTCTGAAATGGAAATGACAATTGCTTTTACTACGCTTAAGAAGTTTAAATTTGAAATGACAGAACGTATTCGAATGGTGGATCTCTCTGACGCGAACCGTAGGATTGAGAGAGTTCGAAAAGAGACACCCACGAAAACTCTGGATGTACTGAACGTAGTTCCCGTTAGATGTAAGGAACTTGCACACTCTTTACCCAGCAGTTTTTTTCTGAAATATACAGAACCCTGCCGGAGGTGGTGTAGTGGCAAAAGCCTCACTTTATCACACGCACGGTCAGGGGTACGAATCCCTGATCGATGCCCGCCTAGGCCATCCAAGCCTTCCATCCCTTCGGGGTCGGTGAATTGGTACCAGACTCGTCTGGGAGGAAAAAAGCAGTGACATGTACATCGGCTGGCCACCGCAAGTCATTGTATAGGCCACATACGCACTCATTACGCCACTACGATTCTGAACAGAAGTCGAGTGCGGGGCGCATCCCTCAGCCGGGATTGATTAACGCCAAGAACCTTATCCTTTATCCTCTATACAGAACCCCAGAAACCATCGTTTCAACAAAAGATATGAAGTACCAGTCATCGAAAAAGGATTTGTAGGGAGCTCATAGAAAGTTTTTTTTCACATATTCCTAAAGCAAAAGGGATAATGGGAGCATTGATAATGTAACTAAATCGAGGGAAGTATAATAGTTAAAAATGTTCATTGAAAACGAAAAAAAGCCACATCGCCGGTAATCGCCGAACCGTTAGAAAACTGGCCACATGAAGGTGAATATAGGGTATGTCATACGAGAAACCCGGGATCGCATAGGTTATCTGATCATTTCGTCGTTTCGGCCAACGCAGAACAACGGGTTTGTACTTCAGCGAGTCACTTTGAAGTTCGCGCACCGAACTTAAATGTTCCTGAGTGAAGTTTGATGCTGGTTCGGAGCTAATTCCACATGAAGGTAAAGTGAAGAACGTTACAGCGAAACTGTCAAGGGAGATCATAGAGATTCATCAGAAGTTTCGTTTCAAATTAGAAAGGAGGAAATTTGGTTGAGAAAAGTTTCCCCTTGAGTGAATAGAAAAGGTTTCACGTCTCGAAAGTCGGGTCTCGAAAAAATTTTCATTTGATGTGGGACCTTTCCCAGGCTGAATGGGGGAAATGGACGTCGCGAGCTTTCCTATCGTAGGTTGGGTATTAGTTACTTTTTGCGGAGACCATTATGAAAATGAGGACAAGGGGTCTCCATAGTGAAAGCGATAAAGATTCGGGAACGGGAATAGGTACGGGTTCGAGTCTCATCCAATCATGAAGTTTTGCCCATAACTTGCCATTATTTTTTGAGACTGCGTACCTCAACTCGGGTACTTCGCTAATTTGAAGAAATGAACCCTGTTTCTGCTGTACCTCGAAGGTATGGTATATTCGTAGATTGGGTTGGAATATTTTACAATCAGATACAACTTGTTATCTTGGAAATTATAACTGCTCACCAATGACCAATGATCGGCGCTCAACGTCACCTTTCTAGTTATCTATTTTCAATGGGGAGCGTCAGGTTGGGGAAAAAACAGCATGACATAACAAACTTCGTCCAGGGTTTCATTCTCGTGACAGTTCCATCTGGAGAAAAGTTCATCTTCTTCTTGTCTGCCTTTATGTGCAGATAAGTCTTTTCTCTCTTTCTTCCATTATTCTGTTTGCTCTCATTTATGGCTTCTGGCTTCAACATCAAGGACCAGGATCTTGCGGGGGGGGGGGGGGGGGGGGGGGGGGTGGGGACCCCTCATCTGCTTGACAGGGAAAAACAACCTTATCGACATCGACCTCATAATGTAATGCCCTAGCTCCTCTCGTTTTTAATGATATCTCGACATGCTAACCTATCTGCTTTTCTCATTGTTGTCTAAATCTGATCTCTTTATCTTGTTTTTGTTGTTATTCACTTCCATACTTTCTAAATTCTTCTTTTTGTGTTCTTACTGGGCACACCCTTGAGGTGTATTTGAATAAATAAATAAATAAATAAATAAATAAATAAATAAATAAATAAATAAATATGTAAATAAACATTCATGAATTGATAGATATACCGGGTTTGGAATCCGATTAAAAGTGGAATTTTGCATTTATTACAACTATTTACTGTTATTGTCACTAATATTATTATTACTATTTATAAGCGATTGAGGTGTTGTAGTGGCAAGTGGCTCACTATCGCACTTGCATGGTCGGGGGATCGAATACCGGGCGAATACTTGCTCAGGCAGACTATACCTTTCATTTCACCGGGTCCTCTTGATTGGTACCAGACTTGTCTAAGAGGATGAAAGCACTGACTTAGTCAGAGGCTGGGCCAAATACGCAGTCAGTATACCACCACGATACTAGATGTAAATGAAATGAGGGAGCGCATCCCGGAACGGCCACTGACTAACGCCAAGGATTTTAACTTCCACTCTTCATTGTTATTCAGTAATTTTCAACACTTCGTGGTTAGGTCAAATATTTTGAGGGCAGACCTGTCGTGAAAGTTGATATTCGTTGTTTTGAAGGAGGACGTGTTGAGAGCTCCGGATAAGTATTGACTGGAACGAATTTTAATTGTTTCTAACATAAAGCTGCTACCCTACATGACTTTATCAGCACTAGCAGACACATTTAGTTTATCTTTTTCGGATAATTATTTATTCCGATGTCAACGAAAATATTATTGACCACTAAAATTGGTCATCGGCAATTATTTAAAGAATCGAGACATCGATTATGCGGTGATGACGTCTCCTCATTGATATTAAGAATTTTTCTGTTTCGTTTGGCACTCACTCTAGGTAACCCTCTGGGGGGACGGAACTTACGCGCGTCCGAAAGTGCGCGCGGCAAAGTTCGTGGCGATTTGAACGACTTTAGCGCCTATAATTGGGGTCCAAATTTGAAGTGAATTTAGATTAGTACGATCAGTTAATCCTACTAAACTACTCTTCTTTGAGTTTGGGCCCCAATAACAGGTGCCAGAGTCGTACGAATCGCCACGCACCTCTCCGCACGATTTGCCGCACGCATCCTCAGACGCGCGTATGTACCCATACCCAACCCTCTGTAGTAGTCTTTTCCGAAGTTCTGGCCCAAATGTCAAATGTCATATTCCTAACGTTTGAATTTAATCATTTTTGTAAAATGAATTTAAATTACAAATGAAGCTGCCTTGAATAACCGTCACCGGACCTTGCACCGCCGTTCTTTGATACCACTCCTACTGAAAGAATTCCAACGTAACGAAGTGATAAGTGGTAATACTAGGAATTTCATCGATGTTGACCCCCTTCCACTCCTCCCCCCCCCCCCTAATTGAATGTCCCTGGGGCGCAACAACTCGTAGTTACACAAGGAAAGTTCGTTAGAGTGCACGTGACCCACCTGCTGGTCTACTTCGGCCGACCATCACTGGAAGGCAGGTGTGTCTACGATGTGCTAATACGGAAAAGTTCATGCGTCGTTCTCAGGTACAACTGGACTGCTTTCCTCACATGACTTCATTCTGCCCTCCTAAATACATGGGCAACACCTTTCGGAAAATTCATTTTCCCATCGAACATTTTCACTTGTATTCAGCCACTACGCGCTTCTGTGCCTATTTCGCCCCTCCAAGAACCGCCCTTTAAGGGCAGGTTGTTTTCAGGAGCGCTGCTCGCTCCCTTATGAGATTTTTATTTGTTTAGTGGGACTAAAGGCAATTTGGCCTGTTTTCAGCTAGCAGGAGCAACAGGCCAGCTCTTTTGACCCTCTTTACTCCAGTGGTACTCAAATCTCTTCAGCTAACAGGCTGATGCTATCCCAACTTCCCTTAGTTCCCATAGCTAGGTAGAAGTTAGCTGCGATTCGGCGAGCTAATCCGCATGATCCTCTAGTTCGTCTGTCGAGCTGTCACTGATGCCATTTAGATTTAACCCTTCAGCTTAGCTGTCAATCATTTTTTTCAGATTTTCCAGCTATAACGAAGAGAGAGGGGGGGGGGGTAACAACTGGTCCCAGTTGCCTTGATTTCTATCTCTCACACTGCGTGTTTTGTTTGTTTGTTAGACGCCTCTCGGCAGTGTAACGAACCTCGCCGTTGCCGCCGTTGATTACGCTCCGCGTTTTTTCCATTCTGCTCATTCAAATGCACTGCATTCGCACTCGTTGTTTTCCTGCACACACGTGCACCTCTTACATGCCATTCAATAGATGCCCCTCGCTGACGGCCGATTTCCCCACTCCCAGGAATTCTAATACCTTTACGTATACTCCACGTTCTGGCTTCTATAAACCTCGGCATTGTTGTGAATTGATGTTGGTCTTGCTTGAAACTCCCACGAGGTTGTTATAAAAATTTATTTGCTAACGTTTCGGCGATATCGCCTTCTTCAGAGCCTGAAAGTGGATCAAACAATTTGCGGATATTAGATCAAAGGTCTCCACAACCCTACGGAAGTTCGAGACCCCCAGAGCACCACGTAACCCAAAGGAGGAGCACTCACCGTCACTTCGTGGATCCTCGAAGTCACCCAGCAACCGATAGTGGGACCAGGTCAGCCGGGCTTGGTCTTCATCGGAATCCTTGTGGGAAGGCCAACCTTATATAGGGCCTCAGTTCCCGCGTAATTGTGAGGCATTCCTCCCTCCGGTTCATTTTTGGATTGGTGGCCTGTATCCAAAATGCCTCGAGGGATTTGCGCGCGCACAATTGCGGTTCCTGGGCCACGACCTCCACGGTGACCTCGAAAATAGAAGCCCTCTATACCAACGTCAGCAACGGGTCTGCTATGGAAGCCGTACTCGAGCTCCTTAGCCAGCACCAAACCGATATTAATATGCAAGGGCTCTCTATATCGCAACTGATTGCACTTCTAAAAGAGTGTCTCAGTTGTAACATTTTCAGGTGGTCAGGAAGGTATTTTGCGCAGACTAGAGGCTTGGCCATGGGACAACGGCTGGCACCTACTTTGGCAGTGGCTTTCATGGCCAAGGTAGAAGCGCCCGTATTGAAACACCTCCCTTGCTTTATTGCAGATTAGATGATTGCTTTATTGTCTGTTCGACGCAGAAAGAGATAGATACGTGTTTTGACCTACTCAACACACAGTCAGAACACATCAAGCTAACACGGGAAAAACCTACCGGAGATTGGCTTCCTTTCCTAAACGTTCAAGTAAGGTTGCAGGGCGATGTGGTTGCTACGAAGTGGTACAGAAAACCTAGCAATAAAAACATCATCGTCCATTGTCGCTCGGCTCATCCTCTCCAGACAAAACGAGCTGTTGTGAGGAACATGTTCCGAACCGCCGCGAAGGTTTGTACTGGAGAGGATGAGCGAAAAGAATCGTTGGAAATGGCACGCGACATTGCTCAGCTAAATGGTTACTCCATCTCCCCAACCACCCACAAAGTTTTTTCCAGTGGCGCCGAACGGAGACATGGTAGTGCCTTCATGGAGGGGAAAGTTCCCTTCGTGCTGCCATTTATCTCTGATGAAGTCAGCGCCGCCATCAGAAAATGTCTCAAGAGGGCAGGTTTGGAAAATTCGGTAGCCATTATAAACGTGCCACCCTTCAATCTAAAGCAACGCCTGGTTCGAAACCGGCAGTATGACCGCCTATGTACCACCTCAAACTGTGTGGTATGTCCAGCTGGCAGGGAAGGGGATTGCGCTATGTCTGGGGTGGTCTAAAAGATCACTTGCCGTAACTGCGGGGATGAGTATATTGGTGAAACGGCAAGACCACTCCACGTTAGAATTAAGGAACACCTAGATGGCATGAATAGACCGAGGAAGTCCACCTCCTTAGGAGCCCACCGCGTTCAAAATCATAACGGAGGCGTCTTCGAGGTCACCGTGGAGGTCGTGGCCCAGGAATCGCAATTGTGCGCGCGCAAATCCATCGAGGAACTTTGGATACAGGCCACCAATCCAAAAATGAAGAGAAGAATGCCTCACAATTACGCGGGAACTGAGGCCTTATATAAGGTTGGCCTTCCCACAAGGATTCCGATGAAGACCGAGCCCGGCTGACCTGGTCCCACTATGGTTGCTGGGTGACTTCGAGGATCCACGAAGTGACGGTGAGTGCTCCTCCTTTGGGTTACGTGGTGCTCTGGGGGGTCTCGAACTTCTGTAGGGTTGTGGAGACCTTTGATCTAATATCCGCAAATTGTTCTGATCCACTTTCAGGCTCTGAAGAAGGCGATATCGCCGAAACGTTAGCAAATAAATTTTTATAACAACCTCGTGGGAGTTTCAAGCAAGACCAACATCAATCCTTTACGTATAGCTTGTCGCTTAGGGCGTCTAGTTGCTTTTCTACCAACTCAATCGATTTGGAGCTCCAAGACCTTTGTAGGGAGGCCTCTCGAGTTAGTAGTTACTCACTGCCTTTCTGTCTCTATTTTTAGTACATGCATTTTATTATTACTGTTTTGTGAGACCCCTTATCAGCCCTGATTTCAATGGAAGCCACATTCCCACAATCGGCGATAGCAGATTGCGGGTTGTAGAGGACAAAGTGAAGGTACAGATGCTCAGTGGCCTGCCAGTGAAGGAAAAGATGGAATCCTTCGATAGCTCGGATTATACTACTCATTCAGCATCAAGTTTCAATGGATTATTCAGCGCTTAGAGGATGGTGTTGAAATTGCGAATTTCGACATCATTTGTTGCATTCCTTTTATTTGAATCATCATTCAATTCTGTTGTGAGTCAGTGATATTTCTCTCTGTTTCATACTCTGTCCTGATACTTCTTCTTTTGCCTACTTACCCCTTTGATACAAGTAGAAGAAGCCTCGAAACCCTAATTATTACAAACAAAGTGTTCATTTTCAAACTTTAATTGACTTTGCTTGGAAGTATCTTGACCTGAGCTAGTTCTTCCCTTGATTGGCAGCTTCCTTCCGCTGGACACCGATGACCAGCTCGACCTCTTCAAATGAAAACGAGTGGGCTCCTCGTCGTCGTTCGGGCTACAATAGCCGAGACAAGAGAGTTGCAAAGGGGCTGTTGCCTCTCCTGTGATGATGTCACTTATGAACATATCGGCTCTGGAAGGAGATGCCAACACAATCATCCCCATCAACGCTCCCATACCGCCGCTGGGTGCCGCTAGAGACCGTAGGACAACACTGTGAACGGGAAATTTATTATGAAGTCATTGTTTCGTTGCTAAAATTTGATGCAGAGCAATAAATGCTCTGGAAAGTTTCGGAAGGGATTGGGGCCTAAGCATCGTCGATTTTTTTCGAGCAAAATTTCGTTTGAGTTTGGCAAATTTTTTGAGCAACTTTTTAGTAGGATTGATGCCATTCCGTGAATTTATGTCCCACACCACGTTCCTGAGATTCTATTTATTCCAATTCGATTTTCGGTTTTTCCATTTTTATTCCGATTTTACTTATTTATTACAATTTCGTGTGGAGTAGGGTGATTGTGTGTAGCTAGTTAGCGGACACTTCGTCAGTGAGACTTTTTCGATTTATTGCCTCTCCCATTTGTTCAATACGAACTTGATGGCAACATTCTTCTGATGATAAATAATTATTAAATTCCAATGTGAGAGCACCTTATTAATGGGAGCCTGCTGATAGTCCTTCGGGCGATACTCCTACAGAATCCCAGAAGTCCGCCAGCTTGAACTTTTTGAGCGGACGCTACAGCTCATCTTCTGCAGGAGCGGCTCTAGTGCATTTTTCAATAGCAGCTCGATGGAAATTCGGATAGGTCTATTCGGCCATTCGATGGAAATCCATTCAGGCAATTTTCGTGTCAACTACGTCCTCAAAGAACGTGATGGAATGCCCATTATTGTGGTTGTCAAGCTTTCATCTTCTTTTGGACAAATGTGCCTGCTTGTCGAAATCTGGTTAACGGCCACTTACTTTTTTGTGTGCGAGACTGGTATAGCTCTATTTGAGCGAATTCTGTAAAACCACCGATTGTCACGGAATATGTCCTCAGCATTGCCATTTCTATTCATGCCAGATGATGGCGAGGTAAATGGTTTGTTCAGGAAGGCAGGCAGGTTCATGAACGGGCACCAGAAATTCTGCCAAGAACTTCCGCCGGACGAAGATGATTTTTTAGGTGTGGTCTTGATGTCTTTTGCTTGGATTCCTGAATTGGGAGTGGCTGAGGCAGTCCATCAAAGTAAAAATTGTTGATTTCTCACGAAAGGAAGAGAGAAATCGTATAGCGTGTAGAAGTGTCCGGCAAACCTGAAATATTCAAGGCATGGATGATCTAGGATTCCTGAGGAAGGTTCATCTTGCAAGTGATCGCGAAAAATCCCCATGAGAAACCGGTGATTCAGCAAATAAAAACACGCAAAATTGCTTTTGTCGAGTACTGGAAGTCCTGAAAGTCTGCTACTTAGCCATTTCTTCAGGAATGGCTCCCCGAAAGGTTCTCGGTACACCTCTGAACATTCTCGCTAGAAGTACTCCGAGGGTGTCCTTAGGTTGGTTATGCAAAAAAAGCTGGCTGACACCCACGCGTAACAAAATTTGAGAAAGAAAAACTCCGGGAAAAATTGGTTAGCAGCTGATATGGTTTCTTCAGGTCTGATAACTGCAAAGACTCTGCTTATCCTAAGAACTCATCCACATCTCAGAAGTTTCTTATCTTTTTCCAGTCTTCAGTTTTCGGATATGCTCATATATAGTAAGTAGCTATTATGACGAAGAAGAAATCGAGACAGTCTTCTTCACAGCTTCAACCCGTTAGGCAACCTCTTGCTTTGCTCGTTTGGGAGTGAATGAGCTAATTCCCATTGGGGAGGATCAGAAAAAATGAGCTTCCCTCTGCTAATAATGGAGGGACTATTCATGTCTTCGACTTCTATGACGTCCCTTCTCGGTGAGGAAGGATACTTTGTGGGATCTACAACAGCTTGAGGTCCAGGTCATCACCATCCTGCATAAAGTCCTCCAGCTCGTCGATGTGTCATCTGGGAGGCACGATATTATCTCCCTACCTCTGCTGAACGGCGCACTTCAGGTCTGACCTATTTCCTGTGGTAGAAGAGCCGGTGTTTTTCGCCAAACGACGGAAACTGCTGTATGAGTATGTCAGCACCAATCACTGAAATCAGGAAACATTGATTTGTTTATCGAAAAAGGTCTGATAGTATTTTTAAGAACCACACACTGGCTCGAACGCAGCCACAATTATAAACAAAACATGATTTGGGGGATGCTCCCGGGAATGAAGATGAGGAAGTTGGCTTTCTATGAATGGACTGATAAAATAGTCCCGTATCAACCGTAGGCAATTGGTAGGGCTATGGCAACTTCTACATCTCTTCAAACAGTAATACGTAATACCTCCCGAACGCATAAAAGTTGAGTTGCCAGTTGCCAGTTGAAGTCAGGCGTTCGGGTCAACGGTTTGACCCTCTTGCTGTCACTTGGCACCCTATCCCGACAGCTGTTTGTTTTTCAAGCCCATTCCGGTATGTATGGAGTGCAATCTGTGAGCGGAACCCTTCAATCATCCTCATTCAGCAGCGAACAGCCGTTGAATTGCAACCATCAAGCGGTCGATGAATGGCATCAGAAAAAAAGCTAGATAGCATTCGAAAGACGAAAGCTATGTGCAATGAATCAGGAGGGCCCACTAGCGTGAACATACTTCATATTAAATGGGAGAACATGGCATTCTGGTCCAATGGCATTTGATTAATGGTTGCTTAGCTGAACTTCAAGAATGATACCCATTTATACCTGGAAATACTACATTTTCCAATCAACAACGCATAAATATACAAGACGGATAGTGGCATTCCAAATGGATATGTGACCTGTACAATAAGTTGCCGTGGTCGGTCGATGCACAAGTCAGTGCATTTATTCTCCCGAACGAGCCTATTCCCAATTAACCGACCCCGGAGGGATAGAAGGCTTGTTTGGTCCAAGCGGATAAAGCTGAGGGATTCGAACCCGTGACCACGTGTATGTGTGTGTGCGTGTCTGGTACAAACTAACCAACTTCGGGGGGACAGAAGGGTTGGTCTGCGGATTTGGCCCATGGATTATGAGTTGGATAGAGCGCTACTTGGCACTACACCACCTTAGCCTAAAAAGGATAAACGATGAAGTTTTATGCATTTATCAATCCCGTCTGAGGGATGCGCCCCGCACTCGACTTCTATTCAGAATCGTAGTGGCTTGCGGTGGCCAGCCTATGTACAAGTCAGGGCTTTAGTCTTCCCGGACGAGTCTGGCACCCATTCACCGACCCCGGGGGATGGAAGGTTCGGTTTGTCCGGGCGGATATAGATGCCGATTCGAACCCGTGACCATGCGTGTGTGAAGTGCGCCCCTGCCACTATTCACCTCCGCCCACCACACCAACTCCGTCCACCCGCTCAGCCTATGTCTCATACAAAAATATTTGCAGTATTTTCAGTACTCCTACATGAAAACCATGCAATCTTCGAAGTTAAGGCAATAGCGGACTACATTTGATGTCATTCGATTTAGCAGACTGTCCACTTAAATGGAATAAAACGAGTCGAGTACTTTTTCCAACCCACTTCTTGAGTTTCAGGATGCACAGCTTTGGGCTTGAGATGGGGTCTCAGAGAGACTGAAAAGCTTTTCGTCTGCTTTTGAGCTTTGTCCCTGAGTGTACAAAGGAACATAGAAACTGCAGCATGTCGCTTTGTGTTTGCAAGTTTGCAAACATTTGCAAAGTGTAAAAGCGTTTTTCTTTGTCCTTCCAATGTACTTTGTTTTGTTAAACTGGTAATCTTTTGGACTCCTTCCTGGAATGACAGCTATGAAGCTCCTCCCTAATCCTGCCGCTTTTTTGTAGCCTTCCAACCGTGCCACTGTCATGCTCAAAGCTCGAAGTCTCAGTTGACTCGTCTCATTATTTTTCTTGTTTAGATACCATTATATTAAATACCTACTGAATCAAATAAAAACGAAGTTCTTTTCACGGCAGAGTTGAATAGCACAGCGAAAAAGGGCGAAAGGTAGTCTTCGATGCCTTCTAATGACTGTGCCTAGCAAGTCAGTGATCAGACCAAATACCCGCTCAAGTGGCAATCCGGTTCTGGATGAAAATCGTTCCCGTGCGAGTAGTTCAAGAGTTAATTGGTTTGGTTCGCGCTGTACAATCTGCCCTCTATTCCCTCTCCAACGGAAAAATCTGAGTACTCTAAAAAAAGTCTTGTATTAGATCAAATAAGACTAGGCAGTAGGCACTTCAGCAAATTGATTTCAAATTTTCTTTCTACCCAATTTTCGCTTTTTTATTATTTTCTCAAGAAGGTTTTGTAAGTCGATTACTTTGTTGATATTTATGTATTTATTTATGTTGTTCGATAACGAATAATTGTAAGAGAGTTGTGGAAAGGCCCCTCTTCCCTGCTGATGATCGGTTGGAAACCGTTTTCTAACTGTTACTCGACGGGTATTCACTCGGAGAAATACTTCAGAGGCTGCTTTCATAGTCCAAGACCAGTCGTGCGACCGGTCGCGCGACTGGTC
Organism: Haemonchus contortus; assembly: GCA_000469685.2. Classification (NCBI taxonomy): domain Eukaryota; kingdom Metazoa; phylum Nematoda; class Chromadorea; order Rhabditida; family Trichostrongylidae; genus Haemonchus; species Haemonchus contortus. The sequence goes on along the minus strand of LS997562.1, from coordinate 20,144,791 downwards.
GCTCGCAAAATCGTGGACTATGAAAGATGCCAGACCAGTGAACACACAACTTAGAAAAAAACGTAAAAATTGTAATTCAAGAGTCGCATTATAGCTTGAATCTTGAAAAATTTATTAATAAAGTTGAAAGTTCACGTGTATCACTTGTCACCTGTCGCCCCATTGATCATCGATTTCCTCTAGCGGGCGCCAGCAACGTCCTCATTTGCCCCTCGCGGTCGCAAGCCAGAGTATGAATTAAATTATAAAATAAAAAAAATAATTGAATTAAATAAAATCAAAATTTATAACTTAATATTATAAAATTACTAAATTGTAAATAAAAAAGTACATATGAAGTTTCTACAAATAATTGGATGCTGAAGGTGTTGACAATTTCTTTCATAATCCTATATGAACTAAAAGTAATCATGCTTCGTGATTAGACTGATATTGAGCATACTGCTCGGTTGTTTACTCGCTGGACACTTCATCCGTCGCCCATTTTTGCAGCTGTTATCGACCGCAGCAGAACAACGAACTACTGCATGCTATTTTGTTATTGTTTTGCAGTAGTATATTCCATAAGACCTCGCCATTGGGCGTTTCGGAAAACATTCGATAATCACGTGTGTCATTTTGCAATTTTTTTTGCTGGTATAGCACGAGTTCTTCTCACATCATTCGCGCTAGAACTTTGTTATAAGGTCGACCCCACAGGAAAGCCCAGGTTTTCCGTCATCTCTCCTCTGCAGCATATGTTTCATATTTCGAAACTTTATCAAATAGGTGAAAGTCTTTTGGCGTTACTCAAGACCCAGTAAATCCTATTTTAAATATTAGGTTAATGCATAATTATTGCGGATTTTTTCGCGGCTTCTTTTCTCTCGGTAAAATTAAACTTTTGAATCAGGGATTTTTGTAGAAATAATCTTCTCGCCTTCCTTAACAAAAATATGTCTAGAAAGTCATATTCGTATACGCCACATTATGATTTATTACTTCGAGAAATGTTGAAAGGCGGCGCACTCAATCGTCCGTTGAAAAATTGGCCGGCGAACAGAACTTTTGACGAAATGGATGAATGAGGTAGAGATGGCCGACGTCAGAGTGTGGACGCCTCCAAGAATCGAAACCTTCTTCGCCTGTGGAATCCCACCGGCTAGCAAATGGGAACAGTGCTTGACGTTGATGGTGGATATGTTTTGGAACAATTATTTGAACACGTTTTTGCTAGATGTTTCTATCGTTTCTTCAAGTAAAATTTGCTGAAGAAAATCCGCAATAATTATGCATCAACCTAATATGCACATACATGGAATCGTTGAGAATTGCCAATACTTTTCCAGTATAGAATTATTTACATTTTCTTTACATAAGATGGATTTATAGTCGCTAATATAATACATACTCACATTCATACTTTGATACTTTGACGGTCCATAAGCTAACGGTCTCCTCAAACAGGACCACAGCTCTTCCCTAACGTTCAATCCTTCGGACTTGCATCCAATGTAGACCGTTTTCTCTGAAATATATGGAAAACGAATTGGCTAGCAGTCCCGTTTTGCTTCTAGGAAGGCCCTAAAAGACTCCACCTGTCATCAACCCCTCGGTAGCGTAGACGGGTGGCCCAGCAGTGCCTCGAATGCGCCATGTATTGGAGCAAAACTTTGAATGAGGTATCTCCTCGAGATCTGAGCTTTGCAAGCTTTTTGGCAACTACTAACGTCGGTTGATCTTAGAAACAACGTTCTACTGCATGGTGAACAGCTGCTGTCTGACGACAAGACAATTTCTAAAGTCATAAAAACTGCTCATGCATTACTGTATAGTTCGGTGAATATATGAAATTAAAAATCCAAAGGATCTAGTCTTTTGGCGTTAATCAATCCGGTCAGAGGGATGCGCCTACGGGAGACGGGCGTTAGGAACGATTTTGGGTAATCGGTCCGCCGCACGCGGCTTTCGCAGACCATTTGCCTCGTCATAACAGTTCATACAGCTCAATCGCTAAGCAGTTATTACTCATAGCTTGATTCCACTGCTTTAGTTCTTTTGTTCCTGTATCCCCTACTTGCTGCTGCATCCTGCTACATTTCTGGCTACGAGGCGCGACGTGGCTTTCGCCGCGCGCGAGCATTTCGTTCCTACTGCTCCACACCCGCGCCCACGCATTCGACCATCTCTTACTTTTTTATTATTTGTATTATTTATTTGTCACTTTGTTACGATACCTTATTTTTTTTTACATGATCCACTGATTCAGCCTTGTAGGGGCTAGGGAGGCTGTATTTTCCGAAACAAAGGTTCCCTTGTCAAGTGATTCGAATTTATCCGGTAATTCGTAAAAATCGCTGTTGATCGGGACCTAATTGTTTTTGGAGAACAAAATTGGCATTAAATGGTTTGATTGAGATTATTCATAGGTAAATTCATGAATCCAATTGCCCATCAATGTTTTTCAAGTGAGCAACAAACACTTTCGACAATTTACTGGTTGGCTTTCGATATAAAGGGTTCCGTGTTTGCTCAGCTGATGAATTCAGATTACTCTTTTTAATTCCTGAATTCCTGGTTTCCCGGGCCAGAACTCAGTTCTGAAACCTTTTCCGTTGTTTTTATTTGTAATTTGTTCTCTGGAGTAATCCTATTGCATACAATTTGAAATCGGAGTAACGACCGACAATAAAAGGAAACGTATTTCCGAATATCGTTTCCAGTTGGTGCAGAAGACCGAGACATAGGAGGATTCCCTGGAGGAGTGGAGGAAGATTCCCGTTTCCTTGACTCTTTCTTTTTCCTTTCCTTCTTTCCTTTTTTTCCGTGTCCAGGCGGGCAAAATCAACAAGAAAGCTTAAAGGCACAGAACACGATAAAAATGGTTTTTGAGATTTCCCCATAGAATGGATGAATCGAGGTTACGTTACGTGGCGCTGTCAGGTCAGAAAACGGCTTAGATAGGGCTCTATTAAGGCGCAAAGTTTGGCTCGTGTCGTGTATGCGCGGACGAGTTTCAAAGTCAGTGTAGAGGCTGTACCATTCACGAGGGACCCATGTAGGAAGCACAAACACTTGTCATGACCCATAGCGACAGTGAAAGGCAGTTTTGTACAGTTCTGGCTTGAGGTAGTCAACTTTTTGCACATTTACAACAACTGAAATCTCGTCCGATTATCTCTCCTATGTTACTTCCGTCATGGTAATCTCGTCCACGCTCTATTTTCCCTACTTTTGAGGGGCCATGTTTTTCTCGAAATCGACGAATTCCCTCGCTTTCCTCACTATCGATGGACTATTCCTCACCTATACTTCCGCCTTTTGAATGGTACATCAAAATTATCGTGAACTGTGCCTTCAAAAGCGAGGACTCGGTTGACTGATCTTTGTTTCCTATGACACTCCACTCGTACTTGTCCGCTCCGAAGCTCTCATCGAGAGGGCCAAGGTCATCAGGGGCTTTCTGCTAAGGAAAGTGAGAAGAAAGCTCGATAAACTCGAGTACAGTGGCGTTCCAGACCCGCAGGTTTTCAGGGTATGTAATGCCATTTAGAGCACAGTGGAGCACAATACGTTACCAGAGCATGTGTGTGAGCATGTGAAGTGAACATGTCTTTGGGGGCGCTGAGCATGAAATATGTATATGGCCGAATCACCAGCATTTGGCAACAATATTTCGTTCCGATCCCCTTCTCAATGAGTCTTTCATCCAGTTGACCGGGCTTCTTTTTGTTCACCTTGCCTTCAGTTGTTAGGTTATATGTATTGGCTGTTTGTTGAGAAATGACTAACAATAAGCAGTGCCGGCTGTAGTGTACTGACTCATAACTGGTGCTATTATTCTACTACAATTAGGTATTTGTATTTGTAAGCCAAGTGCCAAAGAAATCGCAATGTCAAAGAAGTATAATTGCTCTCACAACTATGCCTTCCTTCATGCCTGCAGGGATGACATCGAAAACTTTCATGTCTGCCAATACTTCATTGGGCTCCTTTCATGATACACCACAAATCCATTATGAACAACATCTGCGTTCTGAAGCTCCTTCTGAGTGGACTGAATGAGGACGAAACTGTAATTGCGTTGTTCTAATGGAAAGGAAGACTGCACTTACGTCATCTTTTTAAAAACATCATCCGCTACAGTGTCACCGCTCGAGAGCTTCGGTCTTCACAAACACCACATATCTCCATCGGATTTTTTTTTTTCAGGGGGGAGATGTTGGGGGGGTGCGCCTATGTAGGCACTCCTAAACGCATAGACACTTCGCATTCTCGGAACACCCTTCCCGACATACTGCACAAAGGCTTCGAAATTTTGCAAAAAACTGGAATTGGTGCCTTCAAGTGCAAGGGATTCGCTTCGATCATCGCTTATAACTGATGTTACTTCGATACAGTAAATCAAAGCGCTTAGTCACTTGTTGAACACCCTGCATTTTGTGTGTTAGACAAAAATATCTAGTGGTATTAGCATTTAGTGGCACGGGCACATGTTGTTCTGTATCAGCTACAACCTACACTGCAATGGTCCTTCATTGTTTTTTTTTTCATCTATTCATCTATTGCTGGGCGGTGGTGGTGTAGTGGCAAGTGGCGCACTGTATCACACGCACGGTCAGGGGTTCGAATCCCGGATCGTGCCCGCCTAGGCCAACCAAGCCCTCCATCCCTCCGGGGTCCCGGGGTCGGTAAATAGGTACCAGACTCGTCTGGGAGGATAAAAGCACTGACTTGTACATCGGCTGGCCACCGCAAGTCATTGTATAGACCACATACGCACTCATTACGCCACTACGATTCTGAATGGAAGTCGAGTGCGGGGGCGCATCCCTCAGACGGGATTGATTACGCCAAGAACTTTATCCTTTTATCCTTTTATTCATCTGTTGCTAACCGAGCTATTTATTTATTTATTTATATAATAATTGATTGATGTACGAAGTCAAGGTTAGGGTGCGGAGGTGGTGTCATGTTAAGTATCGCACTTCCCCATACCCCGAGGAGGTTTAGGACCTTCAACAACCATCACTTTACTTTATTAACTTGGAAGTAAGATGAAATCTTCTGCGGCGGCACAGTTCCAACACTAAACTGGACATCTACTATTATCACTTTTGAAGCAACAAGTTCAAGTCCCATCCCTCTCTGCGTTCAAATGCCGAACCATGAGCGGTAAGTCTGATTGTGCAGGCCAGCTTTGCTCTATTAGTCCCAGAAGCTGCTTTCTACATCTAGCGAGCACTGGAGAATCATCAATGTTCGATAACATGGACTTCTTTTGACCATAGATCCATTCATGCGTCGTAAATGAACTGTCTAACCTCCTTCGTACAATCCTCCACCCTCCCTTCCACACCCTCTTGCTGGCATCTTGGTTGCCTTAGAAACGAATCCTGAATTCCTCTGGTGTTATACTCCCTAAGCCACATCTTGATGACTTCCTTTCTTATTAATGAACGCATTATTTCAGTTGGGAGAAAAACACCATCGAACTTAAACCTGATTTGTTTGGAGAAACACCAAAGGTGCTAACTTTATTGTGTGTTTCTGAAGAAGGGACATTGGACCTTACCCGGGAGGGCGCTCACTCCAAAACGAGAGGTGTAGAGGGTAGGGGGCGTTACTCAGGTCCATAACCAGCATGGTGTAACTTAAGATACTACTGCCAGTACGTGTGTTCAACAAACGATGGGAGGGTGAGAATCGGTAGGAGCCGTTGTTTTGCCATAACCTAGTCTGGAAAGCTTCATGTAAGCTGAAAATGAAGTCAATAGGTAGTCTTAGTAGTGGGGGAGCCACATATATAAAAGTTCAGTGTTCTCCAATCGGCTCCTGTCCTTAATCGGCTTGTAAGCTAGGGCCTCTGCTCTAATCGCCCAGCTGCAATTCACTGATGGCTTTGAAAATCTTTCGGAATGATTCTGGATTTAATGTTTTTGCTTTGTTTTTTGATATTTTCGCCTTTTCGCGTCATTTTCTTGAGCTCTTCATAGCAGCTTTCTGAAGGTCATTATCTTGAATACTGAAGGATAAGTCAAAAGTGAAAATACAGCGGGTGTTGTTATTGAAGGCCTGATCGACTGCAATGCCCTTTTTCAAAACTACCCTGCTGGCAGATGTTTTTGGGTCAACTAATTAACTACTGCATCCCACATTTTACCCTTTAACTATCGATCAGTACATTCTCTTCAATTCCTACTTTCTCGTTAAGTCCACCTATGGCCAAGTTTTAGTGACTCTTTCGCATTTCCTCTGTTCTTTTTGGTTCTCTTCATCGGCACAGTTGACAGTAGGTTTATATGATAATACTGGGTAGGGCGGAGGTGGTGCTGCAGCAAATAGCGCACTATCACACACGCATGGTCACGAGTTCGAATCCCGGATCGATATTTGCCCAGATCAACCAAGCCTTCCATCCCTCCAGGGTCAGTTAGTTGTTATCAGACTCGTCTGGAAGGATAAAGAGCACTGACTTGTCCATTGGCTGGTCTCCGCAAGTCACTGCATATACCACGTACACATTCAATACGCCACTATGATCTTGAAGGGAAGTCGAAAGCGGGGCGCATCCCTCGGACGGTATTGATTAAGGCCAAAAAACACTATCTGGTAGAAGTTGATAGCATTGATACAGGGATAGGGTGAAGAAAACAAGAGTACCAGTTGAGGTTCCGGGGTATACTGCCCTCCTCGAACGCTCGCACTCTAAGAGTTCAACGAGATCATAACGATGGTTTTCAGGGTTTAAAGAGATTGTGACGACAAAAAGGGGGTATTGAATAATTTCCCAGCCCAACTCAGGACTATCATCTGACCACATTTACCATTAACATGCTCCACTTAGCACTGTGTTGCTCGGCGCTTTTCGGAATGGTCGAACACTCTTTCTATTGCGAGTCTTTGTCGACAGTGGGCGTTTAGAACAGCTTGAGAGCTCCTACTGTGCTTTGCTCTTTTTAAACGAATCACTTGTGGCCTTCAATGGGCCGCGGATTCGTTAAAGTAGAAGATCTTTAAGACCATTTTCATTGTGGACAACGCTTCTAGGCGAGGCCCGACAGCCCAACCAACACTGGTGGTCGTTCGTTGCTCAGCTGAATCCTGCTTCCTAGAAGAAAGCATTCAACATCGTTGTCATGCGTAGCCATAGAATCAGGACGTTTTGTAGCCGACATAGTCCCGTGTGAGTTTGATTCTCTGCTAGCAGAGGCTCATGATTGTTCAGCGTACGATGACTGGTACCCACCTGTTGGAAAGCCCTTCACGTTGTATTATGTCGTCCGTATATTTGTTTACAAATGCCTTTTTGTTCACAAACGCCTCCCATGACGTTTCGTACTCAAAACTTTTCAATAGATGTGAGAATCCTCCCTCCATCACTCACCACTCGGATACCATCATGTTCTCTACGATTTGCTCTTCCAATCCGACATCCCGAGCTTTTCCTTTGACTCATCTCGACTGTTTAGGCATTCCTAATGATTCCTAATCCGATTTTTTTGTGAGTTTCTGGCTAAGCGATTTGCTGAGCGAGTTATTGAGGACATTCTGAGCTCAGATCAGTCGCCATTCCTCCTCGTCGTGTAGCCGTCAGTTGACCCCTTCACTTCACTGAGGCAGGGCGTAGTAATGAATTCTTTTTTTTTTCTTGAAAAGCTTGCAGAATGGAGCATTGCATCAATGGTTTTACACTGAGACCAAGTAGTCTTTCTCAGAAATCGATATACTTGTCAGTTGTCACTGAATAGTCTCTGATTGACGACAACTTGCTGACAACTAAGCCGATGAATCCTTTTTCGATTTTTTGTAGTTGTTTCCTGTTATCTAGTCTCTTATGTGACCTGAAAGCCCCGATGTCTTCGACACTTTCCCAAACGAAAGCGCTCAATTGCTTATTTTGGGCTTGGCTTTTAGGTGCCATGGGTGCCACCGAACGGGAAACAAGGTCACCGCCATTCACTGCCTAGACAGAGTAATAGGAGCTTATCAATCAGACTTTGGGGTCTAACAGCCCTGTTTAATGCTTCATGATAGGTTGGAATCATTCCCTTCAAATTTTCTCGACAACTTTCAACTTTCGTGATACATTGCTCTTAGCAATGAGGCATCCAAAATTCCAGGATGAGAACGAAGTTCTTCGGCCTTCGACGTAAACCAAACCACATTCTGCTACCATTCAAAATAACGTTTTAAACGGGTATGTGGCTTATACAACGATTTGCGAAGGGTAGCTGATGTAAAACTCATTATTTACACATTACCAGAATTTGGTGCCAACTAATCCACCCAACCGTCAACGGACGGATAGAGGGTCGAATTAGAAAGGGAGGGTATGGGGCAGCAGCCATTAGAACCGCAACAGGTTCCAGTTTCTGACGGCTTTTGATGTCCTACAAAGATCGATACCTCGGAGTGAGCAAATTCCCCCTGCTAAACCTCCCAATTGACATAGTCGTAGAGACGACTTTACCTTAGCGCATCTGGAGGACCTCGATGTTTAAGAACGAGCAGGGATTGCGGAAAAATCGTCTGTGAAAATCCTTCAACGAAGGAGCCTCTCATATTACGAGCAGAGAAGGATATCATCCCTCGCATAGGAGTGCTAAGCAGCTCCAGTGCGCCAATCCGTCTTATGTGGGTCAAAGGTGGGAAAGAACGTTTGGTGTCTTACCTCCATACTTCATCAGAAATTTCGATCCTCAAATAACTAGCATTGGCTCGCCCACACTACTTGAAGGCCCTGGATTTCGAAGAAAATGAGCGGCTTGGTGAAAAATGCTGACAGTTTTTCAAGAGTTTCTTTCACTCCATACCTAAACGGATGTTGCTTATGATTTCGATTGTTCACTGAAAACACTCAAGATTTCAAGATTCGTATTGTCATTTTTGGAAAATCCTCCGCGATTTCATTGTTCAATAGATACTTATGAGCAAGATTTTCAAATAAATTTTTTACCCAAATCTTTCACTCTCCGTAGGCTTTTTCTTAACTATTCTGCTACCACTTTCTTTGTCGAATAATCGGATCTTCTATTTTTCGATCAGGCTCATTCAATCCTATGGAGAAACCTGCTTTGAATAATTGTAAAAGATGTTCATTGATTCATACAGATACTGGTGAATACAAATGAAATCAATGACCTCCCTTTCTCCATTCCAATGAAGGGCTAGAGCGAAGGAGCACTATAAACTACTTTGAAATTCTGCTGAGAAAGACGGCATCCCTCGTTCCCATAGGCAGATGTAAGTTACTATTCAATGTGACTGGTACCATTCCCATGGAAACTTTCTACCTCACTACCGGTGACGACAGCTTCCCTACTTCTTCATATGTGTAAAGGAGATACCTCATCTTTGTTGCAGTGCTCTCTGGCCTTTTTGATCAAAACTTTCTTCAGTTTACTGTAACTGGACTTCAATTAATGTTCAATTTCGTTTTTGTCGAATTTGTAGTTCAAATCGTTGTGTACATTGTATTTTAGTGCTACAATTTCCAGAATTCTGTTTCTTCGCAGCCAAGTATCAAGGTAAGCTCAGATGCAAGCATGAATCACTCCTCTTGATAACAAAGGCAGCCTTGGAATGTCGACCCTGTCTTTGCAACCACCTGCCATCCAGTGGATCTAGTCTGCCAAGTAGTGGCAACACCCGTCGACAAGGGCATTTTTGACTTGAAATTGACTTTGTTAGTTGTTATTTAGGGCTAAAGGTCGCATTTCTATGTCTTCCTGGTCTTAGCTGATGTCAGATGCACGGCGCATACTGGAAACACAAGTCAAAAATGAATAGTGCACTTTATTGGACCCACTAAGCATTCTCTGACATATTTCCACACTTCATAAGGATATCTTGGGAGACCCATGAGTCATTGGCGCCATCCATCTCTTCTTTCTCGTCTGGGATCCGTGGACCTTACCCTCCCAAGAATGGCATTTGTACCTACACGCGGAAACGTCATTTTTTCCGAACTATTTCGAGAACGTCAGTGAAATGATAGGAGTTGCAGTTATTACCTGTTTTCTTTGGTGAAATCGTCATTGCCTTTTCTCTTAGCCCCAGTTACCCTCTGAAATCTTTTTTATTGTCTCGATTTAGGTTTTTGATGCCTTTGTCAATAATCTGGTGCTGTTCTGGTAAGATTAGTAAGTTCTGGTAAGATTAGTAAGTTAATTCACTTCGGAGATAGGCGGGTAGAAAAAGTTCGATGACGTTGGTTCCCCTACTCCCATTCTATCATAACAAGAGGTGGGCGATCATATGATCAGGGTTTTTAAAGTGTCGCCCGTCTGCTATAATCTGAGTGTTCCATCGATTTTCGTAGTCATCACGGGGTATGCTACATGCACTTACTGTACTTACACCTTGTACTGTCTTACCGAATTAGTACAGGCTATTTGCCTCGTATAAAACTCCCATATTCCTTCACGATCTATGCTCTTTGGTTCTTAGGTCACTTCTGGGAGGACTATGTGTTCGATTTCCTCTTTCTTCCGAATACTGCCAGCCATTTGTCATGTTTTGGAGGTATTCAGGAAGAAATGATTTGGAACTGAACTTTGAACAATTTGCAGGGGCGATACATAAATGGAAAGTTAAGAAATTGAATTCTGCAAGATTGTAATTGAAGAAATCGAAAAACTTGTTGAGATTATTTCCCAACGCTGTTTCTTTCTGAGAATTCATTCACCTTGCTATTTGGTAATCTCTCTTGAAAGTTTATTCCTTTCACGCCTTGGCAGAACTTTGTTCTCTATGTATTTAATCCGGTTTGGTCGGTTTGGTTTCAATTTTGCTGCCGATCATTTTTATCTGGAAACAATTACCTGCACAACTGGATGTCTGCCATGCTCCCATTCTCAGTTCGGCTCACCTTGAAGGCCGGGGAAGGCATAAGTCTTCCGTGGACTCTTTCTGAAATCCGCGGTCTTCTTGTTATTATTTGATTCAATAATATTCGACGTGCCGTCTCGTGAATCCAGTCTTCCCATTTGTTCAGACCCAATGTCACTTCTCATGGGATTTCAACTACCTTACCAATACCCTACCCATGCTCGAGGCTATGCCCTTGTCTCCTTAAATGAATCAGTTATGAACAGATTCACTAATCTCTCAATTTTGAAATGAGTTATTGTTTTTCCTTGGAATGAGGTGATCCTGAAGGACATCAAAGCCACAGTCTTCAGAAATGCACAACATGAACTTTAAAATTTTTCTATTTCCAGCACAGTCTGCTCTTGTGGCAATCCTCATGAGTCGCATTCCATGAATTGTCACCAGCTTCATTTCAAAGGAACGGCACTTTTGCTCCTTCCAGCGGGTCAAGAGCTCAATAAGTCTGCACAGGATTCGATTTTGAGAGGGCTACTGTCATCCCTGGTTTACCCAGAGCCAAAAGATGAATGAGTGGCAGCGAAATCGAATTTTCCACATCATTTGTTTTTCTACAATATTATTCTGCATTTTTTGTTTTTAACGTCAAAAATTCTTCTCCTTTCTAGTTCCACCGTCTTCGTATTCTGGAATGTTCGCTCGTGTGCGGTTGCCCTTCTCCGGAAATTTCTCGATCGTTCTACAATACATCTCTCCTATTCCGTCAAGCTTTTTTTTGTTGTCAGATCATTTTCCTCTCTTTTATTTCGTTCATATCACGCTTCTCCTGATAGTCTGAAGTATTACGTCCATGATGAGTGCTTCCGATGGTGCAATGGAGCGGCAAAGTGGCGACTCTACCACAAGTGTGTTCGAGGTTTGGATTGGATCTTTGATCGAAAGCCGGATAACAGTCTTGAATGTTTTCTTACCATTCGGAGACAGATTTGGTGGAACTGTAGTAAACATGGGCTTTTACGTCGGTTTTGATCACTTCCGTTTGGGCATCCGAAAGCCACTAAGGTTCCGATTCCAAGCAGAATTCTCAGACGAACCGAAAAGGATCGACCAATGCACATCTAAGCACATATGTAGAGTTTTCTACGCTTCGTCCTTCACTGATGGTCTCGTGATCTTTCCATTCGACCTTTATATCTTATTTTCAACGGAGACAGGTTGTTGCACTTACTGCCTTCAACACTGAAACCGGCTACCGTTTATGTATACACAAGAAAGAGTGCTTTGTCTAACACAGCTCAAGTTTCACTATACTCTGTACCCAATCATCAGGGCCCCTCTGAGGCTACTCCATAACCGTTTCTTAAGGATGACAAGTACTAGGTCGTTAAGCTAATAGTTAAAGGCACAGTTCACGATAAAATAGTTTCTACCTATAATATGAATTCGAAGCTTCTTCTTATACTATACTTGCCGTTATGAGAGCAAAAAACGCCTTGGATGGGGCACAATAAGCAGCCAGAGATTGTATCGAGTGGATCCCACACCCCTAGTGGACGAGTTTTAAAAGGATTGTAGAGGCTGCATCATTCACAAGAGAACCAGTGTAGGAAGTTCAAACAACTAGTCATACCCATAGCGGCAGTGAAAGGCAATTCTGGACAGGAATGGCTCGATGTAGTCAGCTCTTCGCACGATGGGAGAAAGTTAAGGTTCGTTCAAACACCCCTTACATGCCATTCCTGTTACGGTCATCTCGTACAACCTTCACATCCACTACTTCTAAAAAGCGTGAAGTAGGCGGATTTTCTCGCTTTCTTTGCCACTGATGTACTCCTCTACATCAACATTTCCGCTTTTCAACCTATAAAAGGTTCTTCAAAATTATCGTGAACTGTGCCTTTAAGTCGTTCCACCTAAAAAGCTCGAACGGCCGAAGACTTTTAACAACTAGGCTGTAGGGGTTTTCGACCATTGACATGTCTTCAGGAAAATTGGAAAATGAAAAATCCTTACTTGCTTGTGCGAAAAACGAGATCTTCCACGAAAAACGAGGTGCGAACTCTGTCGGGCTATACATCGACTAAATATTGAAAAAGTGTATAAATCCGCTGATATCGCCTGCATAATCTATCTATATAATGCGCCAAAATATGAATTCCTTTTCGTAATAATCGTCAGTTTGCAAAGATGGCATGGATTTTGTGGTCGTGGGTGAATACCATTGGGTTTCTAGTATTCAATAGACCAGGTATTGAACTCTACCTACACGATATCTAGTGCGTGCCGAACATTATGATGCTAAATAAAGTACAAGTAATAAACCCACCTCTGCTTTCAAGCGGATATATAGGTTCTTCAAAAATTTCACGGTTCTGAACGTAAAAGAAATGTGTGGGTGGGTCTCAAAGTCGGATTGATCCGTGTCAATGAGCTTTATCTCTCATCTTTTCTCTTATGCTCGTTTGATGCATCCACGCCTTGGAATAAAATCAACATGAATTCAATGGAATCTTTAAGAATCTAGCATTAGCCTAGTCTTACTATTTTCTTTGATTTCTTTTGTATCTCTTTGTATATACAAAACCATATCGCTCGGATTTGTCGTGTGTTTACGTAATAATTTCGCCTCAAAGTCCTTTTTAGTCATCTCATTCAACTTGCCAGGCTACACCTTGCGAAAGGGTAGGTCAGATTTTGGGAACATATGACTATGCGCGACATTTCGATTACCATTGGTTTGAATTTTTATTTGGGAAAATTGAATAGTTATACTACGCTATTTTGGAAAAGCTGGTCAAAGTTATGGACATCTTTATGTCCTTTCCACGAGCTATCTGGATAATAAGTTACGTAAATCATATTTATCACTCTTCAAAGTCCCTCAAGGTTGACGACTTATGGACGACTTCTGAGTCGAAAATATGTACCTGTGCTTCTCGTAAATCGTGTTCTTTATCCCTTTCACTGTAGATACCCTTCCCTCCCTTTCTTAGTGACTTTTAAGTCATAGGTGATCTGGTATAATTCACTCCCATATCGGGTGAGCGGCTCATCACATTGTACGTGTGAGCGCTTATAAGCTGTAGTAGTGTTAGGAATAAGAGCACGGTGTTCGAAAGCCATAAGTAGAGGTCCGAGTTCCGTCCGAAGCCACAGTTTTGCCCTCAACTCGCCGACCTTGTGGGACGTTGTGCTCTGCAGTGAAATTACAGCAGTCAACAAAACACCAAGTCAAAGCTGTTCAGTGGGTCATTCCGTACCTCTTTGTGTCCATCTACCTTCTCCTCCCTGAAATTTCAAAACTGATGTAACTGCTGCCGTGATTTGGGAATAGAAGCCTGGATTGATATCCGCCTTAGCTATCAGAACCTTTCAACCATTTGAGGGCGGTGATTTAGTGTCCAGTATCTTCTGAGAGGACCGGGGCATCCCTAGTACATAGGCTCTCTCGAGTCATTGTAAAAGCATAGTACGTATTAAAACGCCAACACGATTCGAAATGGGACTCGAATGTGTGGGATTCCATCCCAAAGTGGGACTGACCAGTGAACATTTTATTTTGTCCATCATGTGAGCGACGTTTTATATTTGCGAATGGTCGTACTCTCTCTTGCATCTTTTCAAAATATCCTCTAAAAAAAGGGAAATATGAAGGTGATTTCAGATGATTAATTGGAATGAGTTGCCGAGTGAGATTATCAGCGCTGTCTGTGATTACTTGAGTTTCTCTGAACGTCGAACATTGTCCATGGTCAGCTGTCGTTGTCGACAAATCGTCAATGCAAGACGAGAGAAGTTCTCGGGTGTCATCGTTCGTGGAATGCCTTCCATTAATGTAAGCGTAAAGCAACACTTTATATAAAGGATTTTAATTTCAGTAAAATGTGTACAGTCACCATGGTCATATGGGATTTAGGGCTTTACTATTTTTTTTATTAAATCGCTTATTTACGTTTACTTGCTTGTAGGCTGAATTTATACATTCTGAGTAATCTAGTATCAATAGGAAAGCCGGAATAAACTGCCAAAAAAGCCAGATCTCCTTTTCGAGAGTTGAAAGGGGAATGAACCAAGGCAGTGGGAGGTTTGCATGTGGAGACTTCGCTTGCTGGAGCTGATGAAAACAAAGGGGCTTGTAGGCCCGGCGGCATGGACGACAATCGTAGTCGCAATGCCAGGTTAGGGAGTGGCTGTTGATAAGTATAGGGGTTATCACTACAGTATCGCTCACTAACGTTTCCGACCATAATACGTTATAACTGCATAGTACACTTTGATACGTTGCGATATATCTCCCTACCTACTCGGAAACACGTACTCATTCAAACTAATGCTGCTTTGCTTTCTCCGATTCCGGTTAGTTGGACCCCTCTAGCGGCTTTACCACCTGACAAGGCTGAGATGGTGACATCCGGCTTGGGGCACTCCTATGTACTAGGTCCCACCTAGAGCTTCGATCAGTACATGCTTATGCAGCCAACCAAAGTCTTTTGAATTAGTCCTATTTCTCGATGTAATTTTTCTTCGAATTCAATCTTACCAGAATTGATCTTGACAACCTTTTCTCTTGACTTTATTTTTTCTATTGATTTTTTATCGATTTCTACTTTACTATTTTATTATTTTCGGCCTGATTTCTTTTTTCAAAACATCCAGCATAGCAGGGGATCATAATATGCTCTCAAAAAATTATTTTACAGTACTATTTTATTGATGTCGCCTTTGATGATGGATCGCGATTACGAAAGGAGTTCAGTTCAAGCTATTGTGGAACGACCGATGTCAAGACTGTCCTGACAGACTAGTACGCAAGTTGTTGTTGTTTACAGAATTTCGTTTGCGTAAACATATAACAAGTTAAAGATTGAAGTCCTCGATATAGTAAATGCGATCTGTTGTTCACTACACTGTTTCTCTTTCAGCTCCAACCCATTTGGACGTTCACATACCGGTCGCATTAGGAACATTTCACCGTATCAACTGATAACTATCTATTTCAAAAGTATCCTACGACGAAGTACCGTACATACCCTGTACATAGGCTTGGTAGGTCTGAATTATTTCAATACTTCCGGCGGTTGCTGCCTATTACTGCCTAGCACTGACTGGAATTACGGTATCGGTGTGCTTATCCTTATTCAAGTTGATTCAGGTTGACGTCGTCCCACTGCTGGGTTCCATCGACTGCCGTATCAACACCGTAGTACTGCCAGATGAATGTGATAATGAAGATGAAGCTCGACTAACACATTCTGCCGTCACAAAAATGACCAAGGTCTTATGATAGTCCTGAAGGCCCTTCCCTACCAATTTTCAGGAGTATGTGCTATCAGCACAGAGTCATCCCAAAGATCATCATATTTGTAAATATTTGTACGGGTAATATGTACATTGTATGAACTTTTAGAGGTTTTATTAGCTTTATACTACCAGAACTAATCGTATGGTCTCGACCAGAGTTGACTAAATTTATTCGCCTCGGAAGGCTTGGATCACAGCCAAGTCTTCTATATTACCTGTGCACCTACAAACGATCTTTTTATAGGATTGATGATCCCATGATTCGTTACATCTTTGATTCAATTAGAATTTTTTCGAAGTTTGCCGGTGTTTTTAGAAATTTTGCTGTTCAGGTGCTTTTTGTATTGTGTTCGTATCTCTATGATTCTTGCTCATTCATTGATTCCCCTGGAGCGGATATGCAAGCTTCAGATAAATTTTTCAACAAAACTCTTCGTCATCATGTGAAAAGAAGCACAGTCAATGAAAGACGTATTTAGTGGTTTCAACGGAACGGCTTCACTTAGAGCGGTTAGGTAGAGGTTAGAGAGTGTATTGTCCAAATTTTCAGGTAAGTAGCTTGACTGAACAGCAGAGAGAATAGGGTAAGCCATATGAAGGGAAGTTTCGACAGACGGGTTATAAATTTCAAAAAAATTTCTCACTTAAAAAGTGGCTGAGCTCATATACCGGCGAAAAAGACAATAAGATACCTATGTAAGGAATATCATCTTTTCCACAGATATCTTAACTCCATCATGTTTTGGTGAAAATAGGCATCGGTGTGCGTTTCGATTAGAGTTGTTGCAACATACGTGAAGAAATGAGAAAGCTTTATGTTCTTGTGTATGCGCTCATGAAAGCTCAATCGAAAGAAGAAAAACCCACAGGGCTCAGCGCCATTTCTATGTGAGCGCATTCATAGTAGGTGGTGCCACCGCCATTCTGATGTAGATTGCGTAATTATCTCTCGGCAGCTCGCAGCCCATGGCCTAGTGTGTTCGTGAGCTTGTTATTTTGCCATTAATTTCTATCTTTTTTATTTCAGAAGTTGCTGTGAGATGAAGCCTGTAAGACAAGCGTTCAGTTCTCTATCATAGGTGTCTATTCTTTCCTGCTTTATACTCTAGATAGTACTGTTGGAATGTGCGATTTTTTGTTCATTCGTTATACCTTATTTTTCGTCCTTTTTTATTCTCCATTTTGTGTTAATTATTTTGTGTTCATTGTGCGTTCTGGAAGAAGTGGCTAGTTACTTGAAAGAGCCGGGGTCTCGATGGTGCGCATCATGGATTTTGACAAGCCGGACAAGGAAGATGTCCTCACGGAAACAACGGATTCGATAAGGCGCGCCATAGAAAATGTCAACAAGGGTAAGTTTTGTCGGGAAAAGATTCGAGTATCACATGAGATAAATGTAAGCATTTCGGTGAGCGACTTCGCTTTTAAATATCATATTCACTGAACTACAATATTTTTCAGGTCTATTTATAGCAGCTTCTTTGCTCGGCTATGAGACAAGAATGAGTGGGTTCTATTAGAACTTCAAAATGATAAGCTATACTTCAATGGAAAGGAAACATCGGCAGGAATAATTACTGATCTTCGAGTTCTTATTTGATCAAGTGATAATATCGCTTTTGTTTTGTTGTCTGTGTAATGTCTGAAAGCTATACTGTCATAATATTTGTTTTTGATGTCAGAGTAGAGGATGAATCATGTACTTGCATAATTTTTGTTAGAATCTCATTTGTTTTCAATTTGCTATCTGTTTTTACTACGGAATCCTACTAGGTTGGCAAGAGAGCTGGGCGACAAAGAACTCGATGCGTTAAAGATTTGTATAACGTGAACACGATAGCAAGTATGATGAACTTCTATGTCATTGCTCAGACAATCAAAGCATGAGTACACAGAGGCACGGGCAGGCTTTGGCAACTTTACCATCAATTTGGACAAGTTGTACCAGATTTGTACCATCTTCGCGCAGGCATCCCTCTTGCCGCGACGCGACAATTTCGTTCCTGCTGTACCATTCCCATGTGGGACAAAAGAAACCTCCAGCATATGGTCAACACGATCAGAGAAAGACGTCCAAAACATAACTCATTTCAGGAACCTACAGAAGGGCAACGCACGTCGGGAATTCACTTTGGAAACCTGCCTAAGATTGGCCAGCCTCACTCTGTTTAACACATTCATTAAAACAAATTTATTATATAACCTAACAAACTCATTGTAAAACAAATTTATCACCCCACAACTACATATGCGACGAAAAATTACAATTACAAGTACACACGTGACGAAACAGTTTTACATAATCTTCATCGGTGCATACATGGCCTCTAGTTTCGACACGCGTCAGTGTAAAAAAACCCGAAGAAAAGTTGTAAGACTACAATTTGATCAACGCATTTCAGAGAAGAAAAATACTAAGTCCATTTCCTCGAAACTCGAACATCGAATTGGTTTTCAAGACGTTTTCCATTTTTATCACATTTCAAACATTCTAGAATGAAAGTTTATGGAAAGTGCAATGGCACAAGAAGATTCGAGCGTTGCTGAGAGCTTGAGCGCAATTGGATCGCACATATGCGACGTCTAGGGAGAGCCGTGGGCGATGGCAGTATGTACGGAGAACATGTTCCGTTCCTGAGCACAAGGACAAGGACGTTCGATAAATTGTTTGCGGTGTTTGATAACCAACACTCTACGAGGTTGTCATCAGAAGAGTTTGAGCGCCTTCATGAACACTTAACCCCTGCGCTGCAACATCGATAGACACTTACCTAGCCCGTAACCACTTGTAAAAGCTCTTTATTTTCATGTGCTAGCAGCCAATATGGAGAGGAAACCTCATATGTCTTGATGATTATCGACATAAAGTTTATTGGACACGGAAGTACCTTTGGGGCCTTGTCCGAAAAGAGCTCGATCCTGTTGAATGCAAAGGTGTAAAAGAAGAAAGTGCGGCTGAAAAGGGGCAAGGGGCAGGGAACTGATTATACGCTATTATGACACCCGCTAGTTACTGTATAAAAGGTACATTTCACGATAAAACAGCCTTTGAGATAGAATGAATCTGTGGATCTCTTAATGCCTGACATTGTACATATGTTTAGTGATATCTCACCTGTTCTCTTTATCTTGATGTAAAATTTCTTCTATTGCTTGAACGTTGTCCATCCATTCCGTTGACACGACTATGGAAAGAATGATTTCCACTTAATTTTTTTTCGAACCCTTCACTTATTTTGGTTTTCCAATCACGCCGCACTGCTGCTTCGATTGCTTGAACGTTGTACATCCATTCCGTTGACACGGCTATCGAAAAAAGGATTTCCATTTTTTTTGCAAACCCTCGACTTGTTTTGCTTCCATAATCACGCAGCACTGCTGCTTCAACTGCTTGAACATCGTACATCCATTCCGTTGACATGGCTGTGGAGAGGAGGGTTCTCTATTTTTTTCGAACCCATCACTTATTTTGCATCAGTAATCACACACCACCTGCTTCTATTGCTTGAACGTTTTGAACGTGGTCCATCCACTCCGTTGACATGGCTGTGGAGAGGAGGGCTTTCATTTTATTTTTTCGAACCCTTCACTTATTTCGGTTTCGCAATCACGCAGTACTGCTGCTTCTATTGCTTGAACGTTGTACATTCATTCCGGTGACACGGCTATGGAAAGAAGGATGTCCATTTTATTTTTTTTGCAAATTTTTCACTTATCTTGGTTTCGTAATCACGACCACTGCTGCTTCTATTGCTTGAACATTGTACATCTATTCCGTTGACATGGCTATGGAAAGGAAGATTTCCATTTTACTTTTTTATAAACTCTTCACTTATTGCTGAAAAATACCTCTTGCTCACTGAAGACAAATATTTGCAAACGAGTTCGCTGACCAAAACGCTCATACTTATCATCTCTTCTAGCCGCACTTCCCCTCGAACAAGTCGCGCATTCGGTCACCTCTTTTACAGCTCGTCTTTTTGCTTCTGTTAAGTCTGTGACAGAAATGCTCGATCGGAAGCAATTTCGCCTTGTACTAAGGAGAACATGCGTACCATCGCTCCTTTTTTGCATGCTTTTTCTCTTGAAATATATGGTTCCGGACTACTAGACAACGGGCTAGGATTCGCAACATTGTTTGGTCCAACTTCAAGTTCCTCTAGAGACTCGCGGAGGTTCCTCTCTAGGTCGATGTTGGATTTGGTGATCCTAGGTAAAAGAGTTGCATGATATCCGTAGCAGGTGAGAACGCGACATAGTAAACCACACCGCGTGAACTCGTGCACGTCTAAAAATTGCAGTGCTTCAGCGTAAGTCCATGGCTGCTTCGGTGCAAATCCGGTCGTTTTAGATTCCGTTCTTTTAAAATGATCCCGCATATTACGCCACATGGATTTCAATTCGTCCGCTGGAATTGCGGACGTGGGAGTTCTTCACGTGATTGCCCAGTCGATGAAGATTAGTGAATGAAGCTCATGAGACATATTAAATCCTGGACATTTTTCCATAAAAGTTGGTCCATGCCAAGCCCTTCTTTCCCAGCATTTCGAACAGTTCACACTAATAGTATCCCAAATGCACCGTTCCTCCTCCATCGCTCAGCTGAAGCCGATTCCCCTTCTTCCTATGAATAGCTGAGCAAAATCTTGTTACTTTTTCCCACTTCACTGATACGTGTTGTTAATCGGTGCCCTTCGCTGCTCTTTTTACTTTCTATGATATCCGCACACTATCCTGCCAAGCATTTGCTCCTTTCCTCCTTCACCACCGTGCGGTTGCTTCATGGGCGCCATTGCCACAATTTCTGAAACATGAGCGTGTTAAGAAAATAAAACTTTTCACATGGAACCATCTAAAGCCACATGCAGCACATAAATTCCCCAAGTCGGTAACTGCGATAGAGTAAGAACCAGTCAACATAACTAGAACACTGATTACTCAGTAGTTTGAGTTGGTACGTTTTACCTTTTCAGCATGTTATTAGAAAAGTCTAGTGAGCCCAAACCACTAAGAAAACAGCGCAGGAGCTATAAAAAGTATTACTCAAACGAGAAAATGCAGTGCATATGTAATATAGTGAACGAGGAACAACTAGCAACCAACACAAATGAAATCCGTGACATAAAAGAGCAAAGTTGAGCGATTGAATATCAAAAATTCGTTTGTTTGGACAGATAATGGGACGGATTAAAATAATAAGCTCACGCGAACATTACGCACACAGAAGACCGTTCGTTGATACAGGACACGACAAAAAGTAAAAATCACAACAAGATCTGCTGACAAAATCCCAACAAGAACCATCCTCCACCCTGTTGTCATCCCGCAGCATGACTCATCGGCTACGAGCTATCGATTGAGGATTATGCCAACAGTTATGCGGCGGGCGAAAATCTGTGCATTCAAATAAAGTCATGCCGTCAAAAGAAACACATTGTGCCCAGAAATTTAGCAAAATTCGGAAGAAGCTCAGTGGTGCCTCCCGCTGTGTACCGTTCACTCCTAGGCTTGCGCCCACTAGTAGTGGCCACAAAGACCATAAACATTACTTTCTAACCCGTATTCACATTTTCCACCTTCCAGAAGGTTGAAAGAAGTATCCACCAGCAAAATACTGTTGGCAATATTTGTATAATTTAATGTGTCCTTCGCCAGTGATCGTGGTAGCTCCCATTCCACAAAATACAGTTTGTTGTTCCCAACACAAAACACAAAGTATGGTATTTGTATTATTCCCGCATATGAAATGGTATAGGGCATCAATCTTGCAGAACTTGTTTTATTTTCGATGCTCTTTTGAAGTTTGCCTACTGGAAGTTTTACTTGCTTCAATGTTGCTTGGGACCAGTAACCAATTATGTGGTTTTGTTAGCTACCCTAACAAACCAACAACTGCCCTTTTAAATTTCCAACTTAGCACGTGATCAATTGTGTTTGACCAGAAGCATAAAACGTCGAATGACATATCCTACTTATATAATCGGCTAGAAGTGCCTGTTGGTGTGTTTATGTGTGTATGTGTGTGCATGTCTGAC
This sequence comes from Haemonchus contortus, assembly GCA_000469685.2. Taxonomy (NCBI): domain Eukaryota; kingdom Metazoa; phylum Nematoda; class Chromadorea; order Rhabditida; family Trichostrongylidae; genus Haemonchus; species Haemonchus contortus. The sequence continues at coordinate 20,122,643 of LS997562.1, read as the reverse complement.
CAGAAATTCACAACTCCTCTACCCGCAAACCGAAATTTTCAGACTTGGTAGGCGTACAGGTGGCGGGATAACAACATTTATGCTAGGTGGCAGGGTCTTACTCCACCCACAAGGGGCGAGCTTTGCACGAAATGAATGTTTGAGCGAAAATTCATAGCTCCTGTCCCCATTTACCTAGAGCGCTCAAACTTTGCAGCTTTCCAGTTCAGTTACCGACTGCCACCCGATGGTAGGTAGTAGAAGGTAACTGAACCGGGTCCAGCCCGCGAAGGCAAAGGGGACGATGGGGCGTGATAAAATGACCGAACTTTGAGTAAAAACACGCAGTCAAGTTGGGATAAGAGGGAATGAACCGAACGCACGAAATGTGTTCGTATGTGTTTTGCTGGACATCAATAGCTCCTGTTTTTCTGGACCAATGATTTTAAACTTTGGAGAGTACAGTCGGGGGTCAATTCTAACACAAGAAGATGGAGAGCAGGGTGCGCTTCTTTGCGCGCGTCCATCGAAACTAGGTCACGCCGCAGACGTCGCACGCGGCGGGTCAGCCCGCGATACTTGCTGGTTGTCAGTGGGGCATACAATTTGCGCTTACGATCAGTCATTAATTAGTTACGTAATCATATTTATCGCTCTTCAAAGTCCCTCAAGATTGACGACTTATGGATGGCTTCCTCTTTGGACGGAGTCCGAATATGTACCTGTGCTTTAAGGTAAGCAAACCAGCCCGTTTGGCCCTTCTGCTGGATGCATTTCATTATTCTTCTATTCTGCTTAGGGGTCTCATAATCCCACTGAGGAAAAGTACGTGGGGAGTCGCTTCTAACTCCCAGGTGGAAGTTCTTTATACGGTGTACATAGGGCTGCCGTGCAACTATGACAGTATGGTGTGCTTCAACAGTTGATTCATATATTCGCTCAAGTCTTCCACATATTGACAAGGAAGTGTCTCCCACCTGGGATTTAAAAGAGACTCCCCACGTAAATTCCCTGAGTGGGACTATGAGACTTTTAAACAGAATCGCAGAATAAGGAAATGCATCCAGCAGAAGGGCCAAACGGGCTGGTATGCTTATCTCCTGTTCTTCTTGTACATCGTGTTCTTTATCCCTTTCATTTTTGATACTCTTCCTCCGCTTTCTTAGTGACTTTTAAGTCATAGGTGATCTGATATAATTCACTCCCATATCGGGTGGGCGGCTCATCACATTGTACGTGTGAGCAATTATAAGCTGTAGTGGTGTTGGGAATAAAGAGCACGGTATTCGGAAGCGATAAGTACAGGTTCAAGTTCCGTCCGAAGCCACACTTTTGCCCTCAACTGCCGACTTTGTGGGACGTTGTGCTCTGCAGTGAAATTACAGCAGTCAACAAAACACCAAGTCAAATCTGTGCAGTGGGTCAATCCCTACCTCTTTGTGTCCATCAACCTTCTCCTACCTGAGATTTCAAAACTAATGTAACTGCTATCGTGATTTTGGGGATAGAAGCCTGAATTGATATCCGCCCCAGCCATTAGAACCTTTTAACCATTTGAGGGCGATGATTTGGTGTCCAGTATTTTTTGGGAAGACACGGCATCCCTAGTACATAGGCTCTCTCGAGTGATTGTAAAAGCATAGTTGCATTAAAACGCTAATATGATTCGAAATGGGAATCGAATATGTGGGAGCATCGCAAAGTAGGACTGATCAGTTTCAGAACACTTTATTTTGTCCATCATCTTAGCGACGTTTTATATTTGCGAATGGTCGTACTCTCTCTTGTATCTTTTCAAAATATCCTCTAAAAAATAATGAAATATGAAGATGATTTCAGATGATTAATTGGAATGAGTTGCCGAGTGAAATTATCAGCGCTGTCTGTGATTACTTGAGTTTTTCTGAACGTCGAACATTGTCCATGGTCAGTTGTCGTTGTCGACAAATTGTCAATGCAAGACGGGAAAAGTTCTCGGGTGTCATCGTTCGTGGAATGCCTTCCATCAATGTAAGCATACAACAACATTTGATATGAAGAAACTTGTTTCTCTAAAGTGTGCACAGCCCCTACGATCACCTGGGAGTTAGGCTTTTATTATTTATTTGATTATTCACATATTTATTCGTTTATTTACTTGTATGCCAAAACCATATATTCCGAATAACCTAGTGTTAGTAGGAAAGCTGGGATGAATTGTTGGGAAACTCAGATTTTTTTTCGGGAGTTAAGATGTAGGTGGACGAATTGCGCCAAAGGGAGGTTTGCAGGAAGAGACTCCGCTCGCTGGAGCTGATTACATCGAAGGGGCTTGCGACAATCGTAGTCGCAGTGCCGGGGAGACGGGCGTTAGGAACGATTTTGGGTAATCGATTCGCCGCACGCGGCTGTCGCGTACCACTCATTCGCCGTTATAACAGCTCTCATACAGCTCAATCGATATGCGATCATTATTTCATGCATAATTCTACTATTAGCACTTTTGTTCTTGTATTTCTTACCCACTGCTGCATCCTGCTACATTCCTTCGCGCGCGACGCCCCTCTTACCGCGACGCGACAATTTCGTTCCTAACGCACCACACCCGCAGTGCCGGCTTAGGTAGTGGTGTGGATGGGTATGAGGACTATCGCAACCATACGCTGACCACCATATCCGACCATACTGTAGAACACCTGCACAGTAGAGTCTGATAACTTACAATATGTATCCCTATGTGCTCGAAAATAGGTACTCGTGGAAACTCATGCTGCTTTGCTTTCTCCTATTCCGGGTGGTTCAGTCGTCTAGCATCGTTATTTCCTGATGAGGCAAAGGTGAGTTCCGACCTCAGACATTACGGTCTAACTCAACAATCAATTAATACTTGTCCAGATAACAAAAATTTCTGAATTACCCCTACATCTCCAAGTAAAAATGTTTCCAAAGTTAATTTTTTCCAATCTTAATAGAATTAAACTCGACAGTTTTTATCATGATTTTATCAGCGAGCGTCCGTTGCGCGCGTCCGTCGAATGTAGGTCACCCCGCCCACTGCGCGCGCGGCGCACTACACTGAGGTCTCGGGAAGACATTACAGTAAAACCAAGTATGAGTGGAGCAAACGATTTGCATTTGTCAGTGTTATCTTCTCTTTGGCTGACTGCAGTGGACCAACAGCAAATCGTGTGGACCCGCTTACAGCTGCGACGTCTGTCAAGTATCGCGGGCTGACCCGCCGCATGCGACGGCTGCGGCGTGACCTAGTTTCGGCGGACACGCGCAACGAAACGCACTCGATTTTCTCTTATTTTTATTGTACTGTTTCTTAATTGATTTCTACTGAACTATATTATTTTTGGCATAATTTGTTGTGTCAAAGCATTTAGCACACCGCTATTTGTTCTAAAGAATGTATTTACAGTATTATTTCATTGATGTCGCCTTTGATGATGGATCGCGATTACGGAAGGAGTTCAGTTCAAGCTATTGTGGAACGACTGACGTCAAGACAGTCCTGACAGATTAGTACGCAAGTTGTTGTTGTTTTCAAAATTTCGTTTACGTAAACATATGACGAGTTAAATATTGAAATCCTCTATATAGTTAACGGGATCTGTTGTTTGCTACACCGTTTCTATTTCAGCTCCAACCCATTTGGACGTTCACATACCGGTCGCATTAGGAACATCTCACCATATCAACTGATAACCACCTATTCCAAAAGTATACTACGACGAAGTACCGTACATACCCTGTACATAGGCTTGGTAGGAATTATTTCAATACATTTGACGGTTGCTGCCATATTACTGCCTAGCAGTGACTAGAATTACGGTATCGGTGTGCTTATCCTAATTCAAGTTGATTCAGGTTGACGTCGTTCCACTACTGAGTTCCATCGACTGCCGTATCAACACCGTAGTACTGCCAGATGAATGTGATAATGGAGATGAAGCTCGACTAACACATTCTGCCGTCACAAAAATGACCAAGGTCTTATGATAGTCCTGAAGGTCCTTCCCTACCAATTTTCAGGAGTATGTGCTATCAGCACAGAGTCATCCCAAAGATCATCATATTTGTAAATATTTGTACGGGTAATATGTACATTGTATGAACTTTTAGAGGTTTTATTAGCTTTATACTACCAGAACTAATCGTATGGTCTCGACCAGAATTGACTAAATTTATTCGCCTCGGAAGGTCTTGGATCACAGCCAAGTCTTCCATATTACCTGTGCAGCTACAAACGATCTTTTTATAGGATTGATGATCCCATGATTCGTTACATCTTTGATTCGATTAGAATTTTTTTGAAGTTTGCCGGTGTTTTGAGAAATTTTGCTGTTTAGGTGCTTTTTGTATTGTGTTCATATCTCTATGATTCTTGCTCATTCATTGATTCCTCTGGAGCGGATATGCAAGCTTCAGATAAATTTTTCAACAAATTTCTTCGTCATCATGTGAAAAGAAGCACAGTCAATGAAAGACGTATTTAGTGGTTTCACGAAACGACTTCACGTCTTAGAGCGGTCATGTAGAGGTTAGAGAGTGTTCAGGCTTACCAGCGGAAAAGTCAACAAGCTACCTACTACATATGTAAGGAATATCTTCTTTTCCACAGATATAATGGCACTGTTCTTGATAATTTTGAGGTACTCTTCTGTGTTGTGTGTGAAAGCGGAAGTGTTGTCTGTGAAAAGTGGAAGTGTTCATGCAGAGGAGCACATCAGTGGCGAAGAAAGCGAGGAATTCGGCTAAATCAAGCTTTTCAAAAGTAGCGAAAATGGAGGTTGTAGTGATCATTGCGACAGGAATGGCAGGTGACGGGCTATTGGACGAGATTTAACTTGCTCCCATTGGGCAAAGAGCTGACTACACCAAACTGTAACTGTTTAGAATTCCCTTTCACTGTCGATATGGGTCATGACAAGTTGTTTGAACTTCCTACATTGGTTTCCTTGTAAATTGTGCAGCTTCTATAGAGCCGTTGAAATTCGTACACTAGGTGCGTGGCAATTCACACGATACAATCTCTGGTTCCTTACTGTGCCCTAGGTATGGTATAAGCCTCGAATTCATACTATAGAGAAATCCCAGATATCATTTTCATCGTGAATTGCGCCTTGAACCCTATCATGTTTTCGAATATCTAGGCCTCAGTATGCGTTTCGATCAGAATTGTTGCCCCATACGTGGACAAATGAGAAAGGTTTCGGTCTCTGTGTGCGCTTGTGAAAGTTCAACGGAAAGAAGAAAAACTCACAGAGTTCAGCGCCATTTTTATGTGGGCGCATTCATAGTAGATGGCGCCCGTGACATCCTGGTTCGGTCTGGCATCTCCTCCCCTAACGGCGTCGCGCCCTCCGCACGCGATCGCGCGCCACGAAAGGAAAGATTTGAACTCCCAATGGAAGGATACGGAGATTGAACGTGGAACCACTGCAGCAGACCGTGAGTATTCGGGGAGTTCCGTTACCCCATTCTGATTTAGTCTGCGTAATCGTTGCTCGCGAGCTCGCAGCCCATGACTCATGCTGTGGGGCGCCGGTACAACGCGAGAATCGGAGGATGGTTCCCTATTTTGCGAAGTTATCAGCAGATTTTTTGTGATTTTTATTTTTTTTATCATGTCTCGTTTTTATGGTCAGTCTACTGTCTACGCCCGCAAGGTAAGCATTCAAATCTCCATCATAGGTGAGTGTCTATTCTTTCCTGCTTCATACTCTAGCTAGTGCTGGTGTGTTGTGCGTGCATTTTTTGTTCTTCGATATTCCTTATTTTTTGTCCTTTTTATTCTTCACTTTGTGTTATTTGTTTTGAGTTCTTTTTTTGTTCTGGAAAAAGGGGCTCGTAACTTGAAAGAGCTGAGGTTTCGATGGTGCGCATCACAGATTTTGGACAAGGTGTGATTGGCTTCAACGGAAACAACGGATTCGATAACTAGGAAATGTCAACGAGAGTGTAGTTTTGACGTGGAAAAATTCGAGTATCACAGATGAGTTCCAGAGAAGAGGATGAGTCACTTGCATAATTTTTGTTCGACTGTCATTCATTTTCTTTTTGCTATCTGTTTTTACTACGGATTCCTGTTAGGTTGGCATGGCAAGAAAGTTGAGTTAAAAATTCGATGAGTTAACAATTTGTATAAATAACGTGAACACGATAGCAAGTATGATATTCTTCTACGTCATTCCTCAAACAATCAAAGCATGAGTACACAGAGACACGGACGGGCTTGCGCAACTTTACCATCAATTTGGACAACAGCAGATTTGTACCATCTTCTACAAGGCGATAAAGGGAAAAGTGCTAGTGTAGGGCTGAAATTCTCACCAAACTTCCTGCTGGGAGCACTATTCACGGAATAGCGACCAACAACTGGTTGAACCTCTCTTCTGCAGGAGATACTAACCTTCGAAGTAACGCAGTCATAGGTTATAGGTTATAGGTTTATTACGTGTACAAAAGGCACAAGTGTGAAAAGTACATCAATCATCGTCTCATAGTACTGTGGGGCGGGAGACGGACAGTAGGAACGCTTTTCTGTGGAATCGATTCGCCGCACGCGGCTGTCGCGGACCATTCCTTCGCCGTTATTACAGCTCTAGCGTTCTTCAAAAAGCTTACACGATATGCGATCCTTAGCATGATTCTACTATTAGTTCCTTTGTTCCTGTATTTCTTACCTGCTGCTATTGCGTTCCGCTATATTCCTTCGCGCGGGCCTCCCTCTTGCCGCGACGTTCCAAATTCGTTCCTACTGCACCACACCCTTGTGGGGCATAAAGGACCTCCAGCATATGGTCAACACGATTAGAGAAAGTCGTCCAAAACATAACTCAGGTACCTACAAAAGGGTAGCGCGTCGAAAATTCACGTTGGACACCTGTCTGAAATCGGCCAGTCTCACTTTGTTCAACAAATTCATCAAAACAAACTTATTACATAGCCTAACAGGTTCATTGCTAAAACAAATTCATTACCCCACAATTACATACGTGACGAATAATTACAATTACAAGTACATACGTTACGAAAGTGTTTTACTTCATCTTCATCGGTGAATTCATGGTTTCCAGTTCTGACATGCGTCGGTGTAAAAAAGCTCGAAGGAAAGTAATAAGCACTACAATTAGAACAACGCCTTTCAAAGAAGAAACATACTCAGGCCATGTCCTCGAAAATCGGACATCGATTTAGTTTTTTGAGACGTTTTTCCATTTTTGTCACATTTCAGTCATTCTAGATTGAAAGTTCATAGAAAGTACAACGGAACAAGAAGATATTCAAGCGCTGCTGAGAGCTTGAGCGCAATTGGATCGCACCTACGCGACGTCTAGGGATAGCCGTGAGTGACGGTAGTATGTACGGAGAGAACATAATCCGTTCCTGAGCGCAAGGAAAAGGACTTTTGATGAATACCTTGCGGTGTTTGATAACCATTATTTCCAGCACTCTAGGAGGTTGTCACTAGAAGAGTTTGAGCGCTTTCATAAACAGTTGGCCCTTTCACTGCAACATCGAGAGACACATGCCTCGCCCGTAACCACTTGTCAAAATCTGTTTCCATGATGTAGCAGCCAATATGGTGAGAGCCTCATATGTCTTGATGATTATCGATTTGAGGCTTGCGGACACACCTTTGGGGCCTTATCCGAAGAATTCCATTGCGGGAGCTCGACTCTTTCGAAGACGAAGGTGGACAAGAAGAAAGTGCGGCTGAAGGTGGGGCAAGGGGCAGGGAACTGATAATACGCCATTATGACACCCGCTATTACGTACAAAAGGTACAGTTCACGATAAAAACCGCCTGTAAGATGGAACGATGTGTGGACCTCTTAGTGCCTTTCATTATACATATTTATAGTGTTATCTCACCTGTTCTCTTTATCTTGATGTAACATTCCTTATACTGCTTGAACGTAATACATCAGTTCCGTTGACATGGCTATGAAGAGAAGGATTTCCATTTTTTGCAAACTCTTCACTTGTTTTGCTTTCGTAATCACGCGGCACTACTGCTTCTATTGCTTGAACTTTGTACATCCATTCCGCTGATATGGCTGTGGAGAGAAAGAATTTTCATTTTATTTTTTTGCAAACTTCACTTATTCCTGAAAAATACCTCTTGCTCACTGAAAATAAATATTTGCAGACGAGTTTGCTAATCGAAACGCTCATATTTATCATCTCTTCTAACCGCACTTTCCCTTGAAGAAGCAGCGCATTCGGTCACCTTTCCTACACCTCGCCTTATTGCTTCTGTTGTTTCTGTGACAGAAATGTTTGATCGGAAACAATCTCGCTTTGTTCTAAGAAGAGCATGCGTACCATCAAAAATTCTTTTACGTCCGTTTTCTCTTGAAATATATGGTTGCGGACCACTAGACAACGGGCTAGGATCCGCAACATTGTTTGGTCCAGCTTCAAGTTCCTCTAGAGACTCGCGGAAGTTCTCCTCTAGGTCGATGTTGGACATGGCTTTCCTATATAAAATATTCGTACTATATTCATAGGTGGTTGACAACGTGACATAGTAAACCATACCCCGTGAACTCGTTCACGTCTAGAAGTTGCAGTGCTCCCGCGAAAATCCATGGCTGCTTTGCTGATGATCCGGTTGTTTCGGATTTTTCTCTCTTGAAGCGATCCCGCAGGCACCGCCACATCGCCTTCATTTCCTCCACTAAAGTTGCAAACGCGAGAGCTTTTCATGGGATTGCTCAGTCAATGAAGATCAGTACACGAAATTCACGAGGTATACTGAATCCTTCATTAGTCATTTCAAAAATGTTCGCCCAGGCAACATTTCTCTTTCTTAGCATTTTAAATTGCTCACTGCTCCTATCCCAAATGCATCTTTCCTTCTCCACCAATTCGATTAGGCGAGATCGCGCCTCATCTGAAATTCGATCATTCGTTTTGGGAAATGATCCATCCTATTTTCTGACTGTTTGCTTGCTACTTGAACAGTCAGCGCGGTACGGGTGCTAGAGACTCAAGATTGCGTTGAAAACCTTCAGATCACTTTGCCGTGGTTGAGTGGACTAGTCGGAAATGGCGAAAGATAGAGCTATCTGATCAAGAACTCTATCACGTACGAATAGTAAAGGGTATATTAGTGTGTGAGAAGCAAAGGCGCACGTCCGCCATAGTGGTTCGCCTCGCCAGAAGAGGAGTCAAAAGGGAATCATTGCTTGCGATGCACAGGCGATGATACAGCGGAATCACTCAGCTAAGGGCGATTCTACTCTTACAAATAGCTGAGCAAAATCTGGTAATGTCCGTTTCTCACTACACTAATACGTGTGTTGTGAACTGGTGTCCCTCGCTGCTCTTTTTACTTTCCATAATACCCGCACACTGGCCTGCCGAGCATCTGCTCCTTTCCTTCTTCCCACCGTACGGTTGCTTCATGGGCGTCATTGCCACAACTTCTGAAACATGAGCGAGCTATAAAAATAAAAACTTTTCACATGGAATCCCTAAGTCGGTAAACGCGATAGAATAAGAACCAGTCAACATAACTAGAACTCTGATTACTTAGTAGTTCGTGTTGATACGTTTCACCTTTTTCAGGATGTTATTAGAGAAGTGTAGTAAACTCAAAACACTAAATAATCAGCGCAGGAGCTATGAAATCATCACTCAAACGAAAAAATTCCGTGCGTAACAGTAATATAACGGACAAAGAACGACGAGCAATTGGCACAAATAAAATCCGTTATGTGAAAGAGCAAAGCTGGGCGATTGAACGTTAGAAATTCGTTCATTTGAAGATAATGATGACAAAATAAAATAATAAGTTCACGCGAACATGCGCGCACAGAAGACCGGGACGCGACAAAAGATAAAAATCCTACTATATATAAACCGCAAACGTCCGTTTGTCTGTATGATGGTCTGTTTGTCCTTCACGTAGGCACGATGTAGATGTAAATATCACGTGAGCGCGTAGAGGAAACAGTTATGTAATGGGAAGTCAACCGACACTATTGTTGGTGCTCTAACAAATCGTAGGTAAGCGACAGTGAGTATAAGGTGCACGCGTCAGCATGCGTGCGTGAGCAACTGGTCACAACAAAATCTGCAGACAAAATCGCAAAACGGAGCCATCCTCCACTCGTTCGCGTTGTGCCGGCATCCCGCAGCGTGACTCATCGGCTGCGAGCTATCGATTGACGGTCATGCAAACTGTGATGTGACGAAGTTCGTGCATTCAAATAGAGTAATGCCTTCAAGGTAAATATATATTGTATACAGAAATTCAGCAGAGTTCGGAGGAGACCCTGGCACGCCTCCCACTCTGAGCCGTTTACTCCTAGGCTTGCGCCTACTAGCAATGATCACAAAATCGGTCCAGTTCAACGAATTCAATCGACTTCAGCCCTTACTAAGACCGTTAACACAGTTGTCACTGTCTCGGGGGAACAGTTGATTGACGTCACCACTACTTCCATTTGAGTTGATGATTTTGCTATTTCTGTTTTTTCATCTTGGTTGCTACAGGAACAACTTACAATACTGCCTATTTATGAGCAATATTTTAGTCCCCATATTATATCCGCGTGCCTCGCTCTACCACCGTGTTCTTTTCCCTAACACTATCGAATCCACGACGGGTATGGGTACGTTTACCGAATTCTGAATGGACGCGGCAGACCGCGCGGAGAAGTTCGTGGTAAACATAACGACTCTGGCGTCTGTCATTGGGGCACGGGTTTTAAGAAGATTGGATAAGTTGGGTCATCTGATGCTACTTATTAGGTGTATGCATTAATTTTCGCCGCCGAATTCGAAGGGCTGTTGCGCGAACCATGTTAGAGGTTTACCGGCGAAAACTGTAATATTCTGTAAGGTAGGGTACTGGCTACCTACTTAAGGGCAGATAGATATCTTTTTCCCCAAAATCCTGTTGCTCTCAGACTGATTGGTCATGAAACGTGATGAACCGTTTTTCCGGGGGGCCCTTCTACTGCTGTTTTTTTTTCAAGAAAACTGGCATCGAAGCCCACTGGAGCTTTTATGAAGGACAAGCTTCATCTGAACAAACCTGCTGAGTTGGTATCTCTTCACTCGAGAGCCTGCAACGAAAGCGGAATGTCCATTGTCAAAAAGTAATGCTGTGCGTGCATTTGGTGGTCGGATCAAAAGGGTGTTGTGTACTATGAGCTGCTGAGCCCGAACGAAACTGTTACTGTTGACCGCTACGAACACCAAGTTGACAGTTTGTAGGATGCTCTTACCTAAAAACGGCCGTTAATCGTAAGAAAATATCATAAGATGCTGTTCAACCACGAACATGTCAGACCCCATGTTGCAAAGAATGTCCTTAAAAAATTCAGTCGATGGATGGGATCAGCTTGTTCAGGCCGCATACTCTCCGGATCTTGCTCTTTCTAATTACCGCCTATTCCGGTCCATGCAAGTCAGTTTGGTAGATACACTTTTCCGGAATGTCAAAGAAGCGCGAAAATGGGTGGATAACAGGATTGCCTCAAAAGATGAAGACTTTGTTAGACCCGGAGTCAACAAGATACCAGAAAGATGGCAAGAAGTTGTAGCTAACGATGTGCAATACATTGGTCGATGTACATTTCGTTTTAATTTTGTAATAAATATGTTTTTGCGCGCAAAAAACGGTGGGAATTAATGCACACACCTAATATCTACCCTTGCTCAAAATTGTGGCCCAATAATAGGCACCGGTGTCCTTAAAATCGCCGCGAAATTCGCCGCGCAGTTTGCCGCGTCCATCCAGAATTGGGTGAATGTTCCGTTCCCCAAACCACGACGGCTCTTCATTACGTTCCTAATGATACTTCAGCCAGAACTTTCCATTGATTCCAAGATTATATGCAGATACCACTCATATTGCCAGGCTCAAGTGTTTTCTTTCAAGGTTAAGTCGTCACCTATGATCCTTTTAGAAACAACGCTCTAGCACTTTCCCCCTGCGGGCGGAGTACAGCTTAGTCACTTTCTACGATTTACCATCTGTGTTTAAATTCTTTTGCATATATTATCCCCTAATTTGAATCCTTCAGGTCCACGAGGGAAGGAGGTACGTTACGAGGAGCGCTGTGTTTGTAGTGCTATCGTGCGCCATTTGTTTTTAAGAAAGAGCAGTTTAAGTGAGCATTGAAGCTGAACTCTGTCAACACGTCAGGCCGTGTCGTGACTTGCGTACGACTATATTAAAGGGTCGCGCCTGGTCGGGCGTGCACGGGTCTCAACGCGCAAGCACGTACGCAGCCAATCGGGTGGCTTACGTACCATCGGGCCTAAAAATGGTTTCGTCTTCGTTCATCTTCATTCTGCACCACCACTGCGTCCTGCTCCGTAGTCCAGCGTATTCTCCGGTCTTCCCCGTGACGGTCACCCGGTCGCCTCCGTTGTATTGCTTACCTTCTGCCGTACCGGTTATGTTATCCTGCTTACCGTGCCGTCGTACTCATATTGGAGACTGCGTATTGTTCATTATCTTTATACCGACAATGCCATATTCCTCGTAGTCTACGTACTAATGTCAACACCACTACGAGGGAAGGATCAGGCATGGACGCCCGGAATGGGATGGACCATGTTTCCCCTCAGTGAGTCAGAGTTCAGGGTTCGACCTCTTCTCTCATAACGTAGTAGGCATAGGACGCCATAACTATTGTTGTGTGTTTCATAATTTATTGTGTGCGCCGTATTAACATGAATTCATTGCTAACACGATTCTGTAAACTTCTCACGTTTCTATCGGACACGAAGAGGTTAGTAGTGTTGCGTTTTGATTGGGTGATAATTTGGAGTGCTGAGTCATAGCGATTTCAGTAGTAACCACGATGGGAAAGATCCATCTTGGAGATGAGAATGGGGGTTAATAAGTGTATTGCGTAGTTAACGCGTAGGAGTGGGGCGTAGGAAATAATTACTATCTGGGACTTAAGAGCCTACATTGCTTCGTACAACCCGTGGCAGGTGGAGCGAGCATGTAAGTCCCATAGGCGTGACAACCCCCTTATCGCACCTTGGCTGCATTTCCTCCTGTCGGAACCCCGATGCGAGAGCGGACAGGCGCGACAGGCCGGTTGAGCGCGTTGTTTTCCATTTACTTTTTGTTTGAGCGAAACAGAAGAATTCTTCATTTATTATTGTATATGTATATTATTCACTGCATTTCCTACCCCTTCTTTTTTTGCTACAACCTTGATGTGTTTGTTTTATGTTGTGGGCCATTTTTCAGGGATGTAGAGACAGGCCAGGTCCAAAAAATCTAAAGATTAAGAACATTTCTCTGATCAATGTTACGAGCAATTTATTGAAAAATTCAAGATAATCCAATTTTATGATCTCTCAAAAACTTATGGTATTACTAATGCCGTATTCACATTTTCCACCTTCCAGAAGGTCGAAAGAGTTAATCAACAGTGAACTACTGTTGGCGATATTTGTATAAATTAATGTGCCCTTCGTCAATGACCGTGGTTGCTCTCATGCAACAAAATACAGTTTATTGTTCCCAACACAAAACATAGTTGGGTCCAGTTCAGTTACCTTCTACTACCGGATCATAGGTAGTAGAAGGTAACTGAGCTGGGTTCAGTCCGCGAAGGCATAGGAGGATTAAGGGGCCCAATGAAATAATTAGTTTTTGAGTGAAAACACGCAGTCAAATAGGATAAGAGGGAATGAACCCAATGCACGAAGTGTGTCCGCGTGTGTTCCGCTGTAAACCATTATCTCCTGTTTTCTCGGACCAAAGATTCGAACTTCGGAGGGTGCAGGCGACGGATCAACATGACAGAGGAGAGCCCGCCGTCGGTCGGGCGATCCGAGTGGTACGCCTATAAAACCTTAATTCGACAGTATATACAATAAGTAGGATACGTTATGTAGTGTGTTAGTGTTATAACTTGAAACGCGCTACTACTGATGTTCAGATTGACAAATATCGTGTGTTTTCATCACGTTCGCACGAATATTGCATCAACACAAATCCGCTTGAAACTTCCGATACGCAGGAATAATAAATTATTTATTTATTTTATTTATTTGAATACACCCAAGGGTGTGCCGTCCATTATAAAAGCAGGTTTTTGAGGCAAACCCTGTCAACATATCCCAGAAGAAAATGCCCTGAAAGAAGAAAAAGGAGAGCCCTAAGGCAGAGCCCAAGGCTGAAGGCCAAACATCATACTGTAAAAAAGAGGAGCGAAGAAAACAGAGCAAGACTGTCGCATAAAGGGCATCAACAGTATCACACTGGGACCTCCCCTATGTGTGAAGGCAAGCTGCTCTCCTCTGTGAAGAAAGTGGTATCTAACAAAGTTTCGATCTGCGGTATAAAGACACATAGAGGGCGCAGCCCTTGAGCTCGCTGACATAGCAGCCCTATACGAACAATGCATCCAGAAAAAAAGGCGAGAAGATCAGATAGGACCTTGAGTCGGTGAAGTCATAGTCTCACAGGCTCCTCAAACAGCTGGAACACAAATAGACAAAGGTCACAGCATCATCGAAATTCTACAACCCTCAACCGACTTCTTGCTCAGACAGACGAAAAATAGAAAGAAGTAGTAAAATGAAGAAATAAATGCAACACGATCTAACACAGTTAAGAAAGAAACAATTAGGAAACATAAGAGATGCTACAAACGGAGAGAAAAAATACTAAGAATAGAGCGCAGTTGAGGAGCAGTCCTGATTAATAACTCCAGAGATATGCGTGTAAACGTTGGACATGGTTCAGTAGGCCGGCTTTCGCTAGAGGTAACTGAAAAGACACAAACAAATATAAAGACTTAGATATGTTCTTGAAGACCAAGGTGCTCAAGAGGTCGAGTTCGCTCAGTCTACTCTTGAACACCTTACTGTTTGGCGCTTGGAGTACATGGGGCGGCAGAAGCTCGAACCACCTGGCACAACACCTCTTGAATACCTTACTGTTTGGCGCTTGGAGTACATGGGGCGGCAGAAGCTCGAACCACCTTGCACACCGATTAAAGAGATTATTGAACATTAACGAGTAGTTTTTTGAGTGGATGCGGGCATAGTGAAGATTAAACCCACCTAGTCTTTCGCTGGTTGCCCTGAAAGTCCAATACTTACTCGCAGATAACCTCAACTCTTTTCGAAAAATACGAAAGCGTCATTGCTCGTCAATACTGCAAAGAATGGAGAGATAACTATTAGTCGAACACGGTATGGGGGAATGGTTGCTGTAGGCTTAGACCTATACCACAACATTCGAGTGAACACGTGTTGGACTCTTTCAACCCTCTGAATGTCTTTTTTGGGGAAAGGACTCCACAATTGTGAGCAGTACTCTAAGAGGCAGCACATTTGCTTTGTAGTGGCGTAACACTATGGATGAATCAGAGCATGTCGTATTTCTCATAATCAGAAATAAGGTAGCCAGCGCTTTCTTAACGACACTGTACACTGGAGAACTTCAAACTAAACTAGTGTCAAAAATGACTCCGAGGTCTTTAGTAGACTTTGCACTCGGAAGGCGTATACCATTAATCACGTAATCATTCGCAATTGCATTACCGAAATGCATCACTAACACTTGTTGAGGTTCAAAGGAATATCCCATGATGAAGCCCACTCAATCGTTCTTTCCACCGACAACCTTAGCGCTTGCTGCACTAAACCACTACGCGCATCCTAATAAGCAGCGTATATTTTGATGTCGTCGACATATATTTGCACATAAATGTCACTACCAGTTTTAAGTCGCTGAGGCAGCTCAAGTGTGTAAATCAGAAATAGCAGCGGAGACAACACTTCCCCTTGAGGAACACCACTGGTGCAAGAGTAATTCTACGAGAAACTAGTGCCGACGCGAACAGTCAAGCTCCTCCAAAAAAGGTATGACTTTATCCAATTGAGAATTTTACTCTAAATACCGTAGCGCTCCAGTTTACTGATCAACTTGTGATGAAAGACTTTATCGAAAGCCTTTGAAAGGTCCAGATGGATAACATCTACTGACTTACCATTGTTGACTGCTCGACAAATCGTACCATGTATCATGTATCAAGGAGATTAGTACAGGTAGAAACCGTGCTGTTCGACGGGAATCTGATGGAACCTATCAAACCATGCCAAAAGTTTATCAAAAATCAACTTCTCCATCACCTTGACAGCAGTAGAGTTATGCTGATAGGCCTATACTCGCTAACTTTAGTCGCTTTTAGTTGTTTGGGGATGGCAGTAACAACGGCCTTTTCCCAAAGCCCGGGAACCTCCCCTAACAGGAACGATATGTTGGACAAATGAGCGAGAGGTCTGCAAAGAGAATTATGACACTTCTTGAAAAGAATTTAGTGTATCCCATCGAAGGGCTCAGCAGATGTTTTCAGATTCCTCAGCACAGAGCGGATGTCAGAGGGGTAAAAAATGATATCTGGGAAGTTGCTTTGAATATGAATTGTATCACAATTATATTATCAATTTACTGTGATTATTGACATAACCACTGTAAATTGACTTCAATTCTCAAATATCATCATCGGCATCACATTTTTTGGATATCTTCAATCAACACAAAGTAGGGAAGAAAAACAAATACCTTTGAATAACGAAGTTGATGCAGTGGACCAGTGAATGGAGCTCCATCCTAAGAGTCATGATCCTTCTCATTCCGTGAAATCACTCAGAGTCCTATGTCCTCAATGAGGAAAAGTTAAATCGTGCTAACTAGCGAAAGTTTTGCACACATTCTATATAGACTCGCCTGCAAACTTTGAAATGACAAGCAAAATTTGAAAAAGAACCGTATGTTGTAGAACTAGCAATCACTGCCTTCTACAGTTGAAGTGGGAGAAGTGTCGGATCGCTCTAGCATGGGCTGCAATTCAGCGTTCCGTCAACGACCACACTGAATTCAAGTACTTGTCTGACATATACGTGGTATATTTGTTCGGTGGTGGACACCTCAAACTTGGGTAATTAAACTTCATTACCAACTTCATTAACAAACATCCAACAAATCACTATAACGACATTACTCAACAAATAATTATAACGACATTGTAACAATACAATTTCATGAGGCAGAGATCAGTTGGGAAGAGAGAAGTGAGGAGGAGGAGAAACTATTCAAAAGGAAGAATGTTAGAATGGTGTCTAGCTTCAGGTAGCGCCTTTTATAGGCGATTTTCCCGCGCAACAATTTTTGACCATCCAATCCATGCGCTTTGACCAACCGAACCTCTAACATCTACACGTAGGGGTACTCAATAGGGACGAGGGAAGACTTTCAGCTCTATCACCCAAGGAGTATTCAAGTGATATAACAATAAATTCATGGCTAGATTTCACCTTAAAATTGAAAATCACGTAGTTCATCTAACCGCCGGTTACTGACTATACTGCAAACAGTAGCGAAGCTCAACACTAATCATAATTGTACCGTCGTAAGGCGAACTTTAGCTCTTTCCTGCTTTAGCCATCAATTCTGCTTGAACCACGATGAATGTGAGCACACATCTGACCGAACATGACTTGGTCCCTACATCGAGTTCTGGCCTCGAAACACATCTCATGGTCAGGTTGGTTCTCCAAAAAAAAATAAACTATCCATAGATAAATGAAACGTAAAGTTAACATGCCTCCTGACATGCTTAAGCCTTCTCAAGCACGTGATCCAAGTTTCAGGGCCTGAAATCTTCAAACGTAAAGCTGATGTGTAAGGCTAATCCAACTCTCTTGACTAATTTTTATTTCCAATTCAGCTTTATTTCCAGATGTATGCCAAACTCTAGCATCAGAATTTTTGACCGATGCTAGAGCTTTGGTGGTTTACAACAATACATTTGAGGCCAACCTCTTGTAGTCCATGGCACAGTTCACGAGTTCTGAGTTATACTGTTCAAGTTGAAAAGATAAAATGTTTTGAGAATAGTGGGCAATATACCGCAGAATTTATAAAATTTGAAGACTTTTGAAAGTAATGGAAATTGAGGGTTGTACGAGATTGCTACGGAGGAAATGGCATAGAAGGAGACATTAGGCGAGATTTCAATTGTTGCACTTCCGTATTGAGCTGGTAACGTCGAGTCAAAAATGCTCCCACAACTGCTTTTCACTGTCACTATGATAACGACTGTTTAACGAATTTCCTAAAAGGTGCTCCTTGTGAGTATTACAGCCTCTACACGTCCATAAAACTCGTCGTCTTCAGGTGTGAACGTCGACAAAGCCCTTCTTTGAGCCCTTATTGCTCCCTATATTGGCCGTTTTTCGACCTAAC
Organism: Haemonchus contortus; assembly: GCA_000469685.2. Lineage (NCBI taxonomy): Eukaryota > Metazoa > Nematoda > Chromadorea > Rhabditida > Trichostrongylidae > Haemonchus > Haemonchus contortus. Next base: position 20,104,429 of record LS997562.1, on the reverse strand, counting down.
AGTACCCCATATGAAATACTTGAACTTTGCAGGTCCGTCATAGTCAGTAAACACGGAATTTTTTTCGTGAACTGCGAGTGAGAAGTAGAGAGGATTTTTTCTTCGTGAGTAGAGAAGTGTGAACCTTAACTGCAGTGCTGTTGTGAGGGTCTAAGTGTGAGCCATACTCATGGTTACTCAAAACGAAATAACGCCTCATAGCTTTTTTGTCTATATGGTGTCAGACTTCTTTTCAGAGCCTCTCACGAGAGCTTATCCTATAACATGAGCTGTGAGTTCCACAATGACAATTTTCGGATCTGTGATTTTCCCAGAATTGCCGAGACAGGGCCTATTTTGTTGTCCGCTGTTTCATTGATACAATAGTCACACCGAATCTACTGGAGACTGAACCACCAGGATAAATAAATAAATAAATAAAACCGAGGACCGTATACAGAGGACGGTATTTGAAAACGAAACCTATGGAAGTGAACAGAGCAAAGTGTCATTTCCCAGCGAGACAAATGCTAAACCACTGAAGCGAAATAATATCTTTTCAGAACGGTAAGGCAGGACAAAAGATCATTTTCTATTACAGCGACCTTATAGAATGGATTTTTGTTTCCTAGCCCACATTTTGCAAGATCCTAGCCTTCTGAAAGGTTCCATCCAAGTCGATTACATGACGCTTACTGTAACACCACGATATAGGGCGAATAAAAATTTTCTCCTCAATCTATGAATCCCCGGAATAGCGTCCCCAATCCTGGTAGTCAAGGATCATCTGAGCAATTAAGAGATCGGTAATCGATACTCATCGGTGGCATACGGTCTAATCGTTTGTATTGACTGTGCCTTAACTGTACTTACGCAATGGCGTAAGCGATGTCGGCACCTTTGCTCATCCAGGGGAGTCAATCACTGTCTTATGATGACGCAATGGCACTCATGAAACGGAAGAACATACCGGATGGCCACGAGGACAACGATAAACATCCTTCTCACTACTTCCTATGATAAAGCCGCTCAACAACCTCCACTTGCACAGCACGGTTGAAGAGCAAAACGTTAGCTGAAGTGGATGAGAAACATTGCTGAAAATCTGGTTAATTTCATAACCTGCTGTTCTTGCAGTCACGGAAAATGCCGAAATCCTCCAGTGCGCCCTCTAGAATAGTTGTAATATAAAGAATGCATCCATTGGATGCTCATACAATTCACTTGACAATGCTATGAGAAGTGGTCTAAAATATCCATGAGTTTTCTGAATCCTTTCCAATACGATCCGTTTAAAAAAACTCAATCCCATTGTGTATTTTGTCAGTCAGTCTAATGCGATACATCGTTGGCTAACCCTTCAGGACAGCACGATATAGTCCCAGGCAGGATTAGGTTTTCGAAGCAGGGCCCATATTCTAGGAATGAGTTGGATAAAAGACGTGTGAGTAGAAGGGTCAGCCGGTTGGGACGTGAAGCCCAGGATGAGGACCTTCTACTTTACTAGGGCATCAATTTTCTAGATAAACTGAGGCAACGGTGCTTCAGACAGCTCCGTGGATGTTAAATCAGCTCAGCAATGACACACATCTAGCACCTGAAAAAAGATCTTCTGAACTTTGCAGTAAGTGCAACAAGAAACACATAACGTGGGCTTGAGCTTCCTTTTATACTATTACCTCAAGATCTCGAAACAATTTTTCGCAGTTAGACTCGTGAAGCTTCCAAGGAAGGGATCAGAAAAGGTGAATAAGGTCTTTTGGCTTTAATCGACTTTTATGGGCCCTACACAATTACTTGACTCAGCCAACGTACAAGTCAGAGTTTTATCCTCCCCGACGATTCAAGATTTCCAACAAACCGACCTTAGAAGGATTGAAGGCTCGGTCGACCGAGAACGGCATTGAACCAGGATTTGATAATCTAGCTGACAATCTTGAAAATGTAGACCATTGTGAGCTAAAGTAGTAAGCCCCTACAGGTGATGTGATCTTCTTGCTTCCTGCTCCCAAAGGAATCACGTTAGATTCGCCTGTATTCACACAATTCTGTTCGTCAGTTATTTTTGACCCCTCAGCATTGTTCGTTTTCTTCTTTGGAGAAGACAAATAGTTTGTCTTCCGACGGTGTACAGCGGGTTCACATCTGTTACTGATCGTGGCGTTTGATAACGATGCCACTAACACCGCTGATCATCCCACCAGCCGTTGTACGCCGGTTAATCGCCAACGCGTTGAGTCAGCATTGGAATCAACGAGATGGCTGTCACCAGCTGTTAACAGCAATTTATTTGGTTCAGACGATTGATGGGCACCTAGACAGGCGTTTATGGAACTGCTGGTGACAGTCGTAGCAAAGGAAAAAAGGAAACATATCGTAATCAGCGAATGATTACCGTAATCGATAGAACTGGTTTTTAGAGCACCAGCAGATGCGCCTCTTGGACAGCTTTTTGTAAAAACAAGGACTATGCTTTTACTTCAAGCTGAACTTTTAATCATTCTACGCGACAATTTTGGTCCATGACGGTGTAAAGTAATGAACTATCCAGACTGGATGACCGAGGCTAACATGAAGAATATCATTCTGCAAAGAACTCCAGTCTTACAAACTTTCATTTTGAGGACTCTTTTTGGTCCTGCTTCGGGTTGCTTCGCTATTTAGAGTTCAATTTCGCGCTCTGTTCCCACTTTCAAACGAATTCGAAGGATTGGGAGCAAGCCGCGTGATCTTCGAAGCCGACTTCTTTTGCTTTTCTTATTTCTACCATAATTGGGGTTTCGTGTTCTCAGTAAACTCTGACCACTTGAAAACCGTTTTTCTAACCCTTTCAACGACCTCACCCGAAAGGTTTGAGGTTATTGTGGGCAGAAGTCAGAGTTCTTCCCTGTATGTACGAGTGAAACTGTCCCACATATGCTGAAAGGGGGAAGATTTCCGGCCGGAGTTGTGGGCAGGATTCCAACGACAAGACGAATGAGGTCTGTTTTACAGCAGTCACCCACCACCTCTTGTCTACATCACCTGACAATACTCCAAACCACCTGCTACTGATTGCCTGATCAGATAGGGGATTTTTATAACGACGCTTGTCCTTAAATGAATAATGACTAACAGCTGCAAACACCTGACCCTAACCAAGTCATCGTAACTGATACCTTTTGTTGAGAGAATTTGTCATTGCATGAAGTTCTGCGTCTATAGATCTTACCAAGAAACCAATACATGTTGTACTGGTTAACTGAGATTTGTAGACTGATTCTTGTAGGTCATCTCTAGATCTTTCGATTTTCAGTCAACTAGCAAGGTGAATTCTTGAGAGTTATTTGATTGGGAAGATGTTTTCGGGCTTTCTGACTGTGTTTGTTTCTGCTTATGATGGCGTTAAATGACGGTGATGACATATTTTGCCTCAACATGGATCCGATCCTGCATACAGTTAAGGTGAATCGCTAGGATTCCAACCAGGAAGTCCTAGATCAGTCGAGAGTAAAGAATTTTTCGACTTCAAAACTTTTTTACAGGTATGGCAAAGGCCCTATGAGGATTTTTTTACAACTGGGTAACATCCGACATGCTCCATCCGACATGCGGTGAGGAATCACTCAAGAGAAGTCAATTTGCGCCTCGTTTTTTGACTAGAACAGGCGAAAATTCCAGAAAACAAAAACATCAATCGAAGAAAAGTCAATGTTTTCAACTGTAGGTAAGAGGACGTGGTGAAACAAAGTACAAGACCACTCGTTATCTAGCCTTATCTGACCAATCTATTCCATCCAGTGGTCTAACATGAGCCATTGCACAGTTCCAAAGAAAGGAAATCAGTATAGAACCTAGTTTTAGCCGTTATTTTGCTGATTGTTGACACCACTGGGGTAGCGTAGCAGTGAAATCAACTTGGGACACTGGGAATGTGAAAACGTGGTAATTAAACGAATTTTCTTTTAGATTTTTAGTACTCAAATTTGCAGCAATTGGAAAAATTGCCATAGTATGGTCCCTCCCAGTCGAAATGGAACCATTAATAATCGTGCACGTTGTACACTCAGCTGGTGTGCCGAGGTCAATCGGTCATTACCCCTAAGTAACTGAAACGCCAAACACCCGTGACGTCATCTCGATATACGGTAGATGTCTGCTGCTGCTCGAACTGACAGAATATCTGGCTGTACGTGTCAGTTGATATACGATAGCACTATCGGCAACTGTTCAACATGTGCCACCGGATGTGAACTTATCGTTACGCAATACTAACAATTGTTTGGAGAAGTTAATCCAGTCAACTACAGTACCCCGTTAAAGAACACAGCAGTAAATAAGCGATTCGAATCAACGGCTATCACCTCACAAAAAATTCTAGTGTGTGGATGTATCTACAGGTTACGCCATAAATATGGTTACAACTTTTCGATCCTCCGTAATTTCCTTGTTCTCAAGGTTTCTCCATATCTGCACCTGCCCTTATGTTTATGATATGCTTTGGGCCGCATACCTACTTTGGTGCTTTCAAGTCGTCAGATTTCGGAAAACAGTGGAGCCCTGCAGCCATCCATCAACCGTCACGTCTTCGCGCGCATTCGGTGAATCCTTTTCCGGAAGCGCTCTTCGTTTCAACATTTCCCACATGGCAGCCTTTTGAAACGCGATGCGCAGACAGGTCAACGATAAACCTGGAAACGGTCGTCTTGTCCCACATACTACCCCTTTCTGAGTACAATAGCTTGGGAAGCAGTACGCTGCGGAACCTTCAGAAACACGAAAAAATGGCTGCTGATTTGATTGTATGTTCTAATCCGATGGGAAGAGTCTACCCACAGTAAATACAATTGTATCCAAATGAAATTTGAAAGCCTCATAAGCTTCTTGACGTGAGAAGTTGGAGAGAAAAAACAAATGCCGTGCGCTACTTGCGCGCGGCACGCGCTTCGCCACGCTTGCTCCTGAGTAAAGGTTGTTCAGCGTGGAAGAAATGTTGAGATCCCAGAGTAGACGTGTGTTTCACACTACGAGTGCTGAAGTCGCCGAGAAGAGACAGATCTTTCTCATAACCATTTTCCCTCTTTTATGATAGTTTGAGCTAGAATCTCCACCATCAGAGCGACACCGCAAATTTTGGTCGAGAAAAGTACAAAACTAAATCCGAACCTTTCTAAGAAGGGTTTTTCTGGAAGGATGCAGCTGAGATCCAAAGATTTTTCTAGAGAAAGGCTTTGAAAAATACGGCGCACTCCCTCACGAAAAGGAAAGGATTAAGACTGTCGCTGAGGAAATGTTCGCGATTCTATCCCAGCTTCCAATCCTCCTACGAATTCCCCAGACCACAATTTTATGGGTCGTTGGATATAGTCTGTACTGATGAGGAAAATCTGCGCTTCGAAACGCATCATTATTGCTGCTCCTGAGAAATCATTGAAAAAAGCTTGGGCTGAAGTTTCTCAAGGAACCCTGCGTGCCATCGTCGATGAGTAGCCGAAGCGTCTCCTAGCTATAATTAGTACAAGAGACGGTTATATAAGATCGTTGTGTGTTCGTTTTGTAGATGCGATGCATAGTAAATAGCTCACATGAATTCACCATGCATCAATGAGAACTGCCGGTTTCTGTAGCCCAATTCTTTTGTTACCATATTTATGGCGCACCCTGTATTTCAAAGTATGCTAGCGCGTTGTGTAAAGTAGATTCCTTAAAAGGAATCGAAATTACAAACTCGTGTCAAATATAATTTTTGGAATCAATATCAGAAATTGGGGAAAAAAAACTATGACAAGTGAGAAATATATCGAGCAATATTGATCGATGAATGTGTAGTAACTATGAAGCGTATGAAGCGTCGTCAGAGAAAGAAATCTGAATTTTTTGTCCCGTAAAGTGTGTAGTAAAGAGAAAGGAAGGACAATATTGGTTTCCTTATTCAACACCCATTTAAGATTGGTACAACTTTTCAGGTAATCGAATTTTGTAATCGAGTTTAACTGATAGTAACTTCTTGGTGGGTAAGCCTATTGGCTTGTGCTTTCTAACCGCTAAACTCAATCTGATGAGGAAGTGAACTTGGTGAGATTGTGAAGACGGCTTTCCAAAAAACTTCGAACTTACGATCTGTACGGACTCCGCTTCAGACGATAAGGTCAACTGAATCTGTTTTTTCCGAGCTCCTTTATTCATAACTTGTTTTTAAGCCATATATGTATTTGTTTCGTATCCATTCCAACTGCACTTCCTCATAACTCTGAGTTTTACTAACGGTTATAAAGCAAGCCAGTAGGCTTATCTATCAGATGGATAGTATCAGTAACAAAAACAGAGTAGTTTCACGTAAAGAAACTGGTTGATAAATCGAGTAGCATTGGGAACGATGTTGTTGGGCAGCAATAATTACTGATGAGACCAAAATGTCTAAAAATGTTTACAGTACTCGAAATACCGTAAGTGCACGAAGTATCTATGGTTTTCAGGTACAGTAGCACTCAATTATCGGTGAAATGGCTCTTCAGCCGGACTTTTCCGTCGTAACTCCTTTCCCACTGGATCTGATCATGCGAAATTTCTATATTTGGAGCGCGGTTGTATTGTGAATATTTATTTATTAACCTGCAATCTGTTCATGTTCCAGATATTTCAAAGAGCATGAACTCAAAATCGACTGAAAATACAGACGATGGTCCTTCTAGAAGTTCTTTCCTTTTTGTCATGTCTAAAGTGTAGGAGCGGTAACGCCGAACACAATAGATGAGAAAGACCCACATAAGGTGCGAATGAGTGCAGACGTCAACAACTTTAGTTTTAGCAAAATCTGCTACCGCAACAAACACCTTGCTCTATCTGTGGATATTGCAGCTTTGCAGTCAAATAGTGTCAGGTAGGGTGAAATATGCTGTGGTTCAACATATCCAAATTTCGCCCGATTTGGTCTATTAACAACAAAGTTATGAACGAAAAAGCGTCAGAGCATTTCACCGAAGACTTTTGAGCGCTACTGTATATGTGTTGAGTACTTCTTTGTACATGAGTGGTCTTTTTTTCTAATGAACTTTGTCCTGTACCCTTACAATACATATGTACTGAATTGGGCATTGTGGGACCTTGTGATTTGAGTTTTTGAAGTGATGTACCGTCAATATAATCAATGTTACAACTAATCAGTCAAGGTTAATCACAGGCTTGTCAATCGGTTTGAGTGACATTGTAGCTTTCTCCAGTTATTCATTTCTTTGTACAAATTCAGTCAGTCCCTGCCATACCTTATTCGATGGTAGAAATCGTTCGTTCACCTGCATCTATGTACGTACATCTTTAGATGACTATCAACCGTATGAATCAGTGTTTTATTATGGTATTAGATCGTTTTTATTGATTTTTTATGTGAATCATCAACATGTGTGAGGTCGATCGTAAACAATGTGGTGGTGGTGGTCTGTGTGTGGTTGATCGTTTCTTTTATGGGCCTTTGAATTTTGATTGCATTCATCTCGGTCTTTTTATTATTATTAGTAATTTCGATCAATCAATATGTGATGTAAACAATAAATATTGATTGTTTCTATAGACCACGTTACTGCGGGGAAGGTATCGCTCTTCCTATTCAGCTGGTTGATGGTGATGGGAAAAAACAAAGGCGATCGAGGACAATCAATAAGCCCTATTGAATAGTACTGTAGAAACTCTAGATAACTGGGCATGCCACCAGCAAAATTTGCACTCCACTTCGAGTTGAAACGGCAAATTCTAAAAAATTGAAAATCAAAAAAAAAGAGAGGGTTAGAAAATCGGTGGAGAAAAACCAAGGCTGGGCAATGAAGCAGCTGGGTTCTTCTAAGGAATAAAGAGGTAACAAACAGGAAAAAAAATAAAAAAATAACTTCCTAGTAAGAAAATACAGGTATAAGTACTAGGAACCTCTTTGTAGTACAAATAATTCATCAAGCATTTGTTTTTGTCAGTTAACCAGAAAAAATGAAATTGTAGAAAAAATCTTTTTGAAGTTAATTTTTTTAACCCCTCAGCTCAGTCAGTTCAGGTGGGTATGGCGAAGCTGACATTACTCATCTTTCGGTAGCAGCTGTCTATGTCATCCATTCATTGTGAACTCATCACAGTCAAACATATCGGATTACAAATCGTTTACTGATCGCTCCCATATGCACCACCTATCATTACAATTTATCGTTTAACAATAGAACAACGAACGAAACGATTACTGTAGTAAAAGATCTGGGAAAGCATTCGATACCTCGTTGAACGCTTAATATGCTGACAATATGACAGTATCAGAGTCTCTCCCAGGAGGATTGATTCAGTGGCTGCAAAATCAAGGTAGTCCAGAGGTCGAACTTATATCTGCAAGGTTTCTAGGCATAACGTTTGAAGAGAGATACAAAAAAACTAAACTTTGAAATGCTAGGTGAGTTCTAGACCAAACGGACCAAAGGACCAAACGAGTTTCGGATGAGCCACGCACTCTTGAAGGTAATGGTGGCTCTCAAAAATGCGCCGCGCATGGGAATACCATTCAGTGTGCAAGAATCGTTCCACTTGAAAATGTACGCTAACTGAAAATGCCAATCCATTTCTTCTCAATTTACTTGCCTGCTCTGGACACTTGCATGATCCTTGGATGGGGCTGGCTCGAAAACCAAACCTTTACCATCGCATTCGTCATTGCTAATTAGTATCATATGTCTGCAATGAGTTCTTATTGCTTTACCTAATTATTACCCTAATTTATTTATTTATTAATTTTTGCGCCAAAATGACGCGCTATCACAGACCGAGTAGGACGCATAACCCAGAGTAAATGCAGTCAAGCAGCCGGCCCGTTCAAAAGTTCTTGGAGCTATATCACTGAGTGAGTTTGTGGTGGATCTCGAAGCAGTCTACGACTAAATACAGTGTCTTTCTAACTAATGTTATGCCGGCTTTCATAAAATTCATATGTTGTTTAGTAGTCCAAAATGGAACGTTAGAAAAAAAACCAAAGAAATTCCGAGTGCCTTGAACGTACACCAGAGAGGCAAGCTCATCAATGAGTGGGAATAATTTCTTCGTTCTGATCGAAACGGCATCTGCCATTCCCCTGATCCTAATCGGATTCGTTTACTCGAACAGAAGGTCTGTTAAGTTTCCAAGTTCAATAAGAGAAGGGCCTAGCGATGTGCGGTTTTACTATTCTGATATCGAAAGGTTGTTTCATAAGTAAAAAAAAAAGATTCAAGTTTTCAGATGCATTCGGCAACAGTGCTCATTAGCAGTTTAGGTTGGTAAGGCATCGTCTTTCGAGGATCATCCTAGTTTGAAGAGTATTAGAATGACCTCTATGATGTGCTCCTGTGCGGTAAGCGCTATGCAGATGTGTTTCCATGACTCAGATGAAAAGCCGTGCTCTGAACAAGTCAGCATGACCTAATTCATTTAGTACTCTGCCTGGCTCCAGATGAGTTCCGGATCAAAGTTGCCCCAAATTACGTCTCGATGGAAGCTATAAGAAGCAGGAATTCTGCAGATTCAAATGTTCCTGGCTTACTTCTTCATTTCTCAGCCCCTCAATCGAAAAGACATAACCCAGTCGAATTGAATTCGCTACCACTCCACTATACAACACTAAATAGGGGTTTCATGACGAGAATAAATGTGTTCTACAGTATCCTTGACAGCAGTCATAAATCTCTTTGCACACCCCAAATTCTGAGCTGTTTAGCACGTCGCGAACCATGCTAATAGTTCGTTTACACCACGCCGCAAGATGAATTCGTTTCGGGAAAAAAACTCAAGCCACAGGCGTCAAATGAATTACTTCGGCTGGCATAGTGCTGTGCTCGATTGTAGACCACGATAACTACCGCTTGGCTGTGTGAGAAACGGCTTTGAGTGGAGTTTTTCGTCAAGTCATTCGACTCGAATCGGATTTCAATTTGAATGCATTCGTGGCTTATACAGTGAATCGAACGACTACCCGTTGGGAGGTTTGATTTTTCCGATCTCCCGACAACTGCGATACCAGAAGGAACCTGCTTTCCCTATGGGTGGATATCGATCTAGGTATTATGAACTGAATGTATATAGAATTATGTTTTTTGGCTATAATTATATTTACTTATAGAAGGATAGAGGATAAACTTTCGGCATGATTGTCCCGTCCAAGGGATGCGCCACGCTCCGACTTTCATTCAGATTCGTAGTGGCTTACTGTATGTGTATGTGGCCCAAATAGTGACCTGTGGTAGGCACCCTATGTACAAACCAATTCCCCCAGACGAGTCTGGTTCCAGTTAACCGATCCCAGAGGTATAGAAGGCTTGGTTTGACTAGGCTAATGTCGATTCGGGATTCGAACCTGTGACCGTGTGGTAATGCGCCACTTCCAATTACATTACCTCCGCCCTTCTAGTTATATACTACTAATAGTATAAGAAGGGTTGTACACCTGGTTTTGAATAGAAGTCAAATGCGTGGGCTCATCCCCTTGACAGGATTGTATCCTTTGAACAGCTGGTTAGGAGGATTCTGGGAGAATGATTCGCGTACCATTACTAGGTTGTACAGATGACCGCTCGACGAAATACCCAATCTCTTCTATCCCTCAATTCCCTCCTGGTAAACGTGCACAACATTTCCGTGCCCTAACTACGATCTTTCGAACTAAATACAACAAGTTCGATTCCTTCCATCAGTCATGTCGTGAAGTGCTGTTTTGTTTTGAAAGTAGTTACTTTCCTACTTGAGGTAAGAAGGTGGGAGCCCCAAAAGCGGTACCAATCAACCCTCAGTCAGTTTTTCACAAGACAAGGCATATTGTTCATTAACCATTAGCCTCGGATATCAGCCTAGGGATTGCTAGCTGTAATCGATTGGTAGGAGCTCAAAGATCTCTTGGAAAATTTAAACGTTGGGTAGTCTACCTCCCGCTCTCACCGGGTGATCACTCAAAAGGAGACCGAGAAAAGAACTTTCTTTCATTCATAAAGTTACTATCCGATGAACTTTCTGTAATTTTGATACTGAAGAGATATGAAAGTGCGGCATGGACCACCAAAAGCGTTTCCGGTCCTCGTTTTATTTTATGGAGATGTTGACGTTATGACACAGAACGTTATCGCTGATCGTTACGATTCGCTTCATAATCGTTTCCTGTGCAAAACACTGATCACAACTCTATTTACTTAGACTTGATCGTTTTTGATTACTGTAGCCAAAAATGATCGTAAGCACGATAGTGTACATAGCCAGAGAAGGTTATGGATAAAGCCTATTAGAATCAATCAATCTCTGCCCTATACAATGACTTCCGTTGCCCAGGATATGCCCGAATCAGTGCTTTCGGTGGCTAGCACACCCCCCGAATCCCCTGATTAGTGCTGTTGTGCTCCCAGACAATTAAACTACCACGAGACGAGAGAGGGGGCAAGGCCTGGTCTGTCTTCTAGTCGGGTACCGATTTAGGACTCGATCCCTCGCCCGTCTATGTGATAGTGTGCGCCACTTGCCGCTACACCACCTTCTCCCTTGGGCATGGTTATATGTTTATCAGGAAGATACTGTCGGTCTACATGTTGTCCATGCTCTATTTAAGTAAACCGGGCCCATAGTCGTCAATCTTACTGGACTAGCTTGCCTACTAGTAGTCTCCATGCACGGAATAACTAATTTACTCATCATTTGTTTATTTCTTCTTTCTTTTTCCCAGCAGTTTGTAATAATCAGCCAAAATGAATTCCGACCAGGCCGAACAAGCCTTTCAATAGGTATCAGACAAGTCGGACGAAAAAAAGCGTCAACTTTAACAGCACTGGGCTGGCCTTCGCATGTTTCTAGTGGAAGCCAAATACAGGGTCGCATCCCGAAAGTGATCAATCAATGCCAAAAACTCTGTCCATCTTAACTTCCAAGAACGGCTTTCTATGAACCTCGGCATAACTGTATTGTTGAGTTTGTTTTTTCTGAACTCTTCACGAGGTTTGTAAACAAGCTCTATTAGGCTGACGTTTCGGCGATATCGTCATCTTCAGAGCCTGAAAGGACCATAACAATCTGTGACTATCCGACCGAACGTCTCCATCAACTCACTGAAGTTCGAGACCTCCAGGACTCGCAAGTGATCGAAAGGAGAGGCACTCACCGTAGCTTCATGGAATCTTCGATAGCACCCAGCAAGTGATGGTACCAACCGACCAGAGTCAGCTCGGGTAAATCCCCATATCTGTCCATCTTCTTACTTGTATAATTATACATGCGGCTATCGATAAATAAACCGAAGTGCTGTAATACGTGCGAAACCAAATGAGGACACCCGGGGAGCTGTAGTTTACTGTAAAATTACTACTATTAAACTGCACTATCACAAGTCTGCAAAGTAATAACCCCTGAGCTCTTTGGTGGACGACCACATAAATCACTTTGATCGTCGAAATGGACAGTATGCAACTGAGCAACCACTAATTGCTATCTTAATCGTTGGAAACTATACAGTAACGGAAAAATCGAAGATTCAGAACTCTGAAACATCATGCCTGGTAAAGAACTCTACGAGAGAGGATAACTAGTATTTATATACAAATTATAATACATAACATAAACTTAGTAATTCCGAGAAGTAAAAACAAAAACTGAAATATTTCGTAGGGTCTTATTCTACGGCCTTTCAGAGGTGTGAAGTGTCTAATGATTTGAGTGAAAAGCACCGTGATTTGGTTGTTGTTTCAAAAATGAAAATTTTCGTGGGTGAACTTTCGGTCTTCATGATATCTGGGACAAGGTATAGAAACCCCGACCACCCGATATCTTAAAGACAGTTGTTTTTCTCGGGACGGTACATAGAGCGGCATCTTTGATTGGACCTATCTTATCAACTGTTAACAGTCGCTCCCAACACATCTAACACCTGTTCAAGCAATAAACCTCCGATGATTAGCCACTATCACCATTGCAGCCACCTTGAAAATGGGCTCGTGGTAACTGCTTACTCAGCTCAGACGCTCGACTAGGTCTTTTGGCAAACAACCACTGAAAAGGACCCGGATATTGACTGCATAGTTGAATTGGAACTTGTTTTTTCAGAATGAAGCTCATTCAGGATTCGATTCGTCTTTCAGGTAGACTTCAGTAGGACCGTCTCGGCAAAATACGCCACAGAGATTGCTGCGGATAGTAAAATCGAAACCAAAGATCGCCTCACTGAAAAATTCTTTGTCAACCTGAACGTCTACCAAGTAGTCAGCATGGTTTAGGGATAATAGGGATAAAGGATAAAGTTTTTGGCGTTAATCAATCCCGTCTGAGGGATGCGCCCCGCACTCGAGTTCCATTCAGGATCGTAGTGGCGTAATGAGCGCGTATTTGGCCTATACAATGACTTACGGTGGCCAGCCGATGTACAGGTCAGTGCTTTTATCCTCCCAGACGAGTCTGGTACCAATTCACCGACCGCGGAGGGATGGAAGGCTCGGTTGGCCTAGGCGGATATCGATCCAAGATTTGAACCCCTGACCGTGCGTGTGATATAGTGCACCACTTGCCACTAACCACATCCGCCTTTTTGGGGCAGTAGAAACCCTAATGACCCAAAACTGAATGGGGCGTACGAGCTGTTGAAAATGGTTACTTGTCAAATTTCGTCTGAAAGTTACTATAATTTCGCTCCTCTGCTATGGAAAATTTGGAAAAAGCTGCATTCTGCGAGCATCAGGCTTATGTAGTTTTACTCCAGCTTTCATTTCAACTTTTGCACTGCCAGTGGGAGCGGAAAGTCTTTTCCTTACCGGAAAAAACGCTTTTTTTTTGGTAGATGTTTTTTCAAAGTCGATATAAATCTCCATGCCCATAAGGAGTGTTAATGGGACCCCAATGTTGTCGGCGCATACCTATCAACCAAGCAAATACAGTAGCAAAATGTCTAGTGTTAGAGGAAGGATGTTCTGTACAGCTATGGCTTGATGTAGTTAGCTCTTTGCACAATTGCAACAACTGAAATCTCGTCCGAATGCTTCTTCCATGTTAGTTCCGTCACGGTCATCTCGGCCAACCACAAACTTCACTACATTCAGGGCACTCCACGTTTCTCGAAATCGCGCAGTTTCTCGTTTTTTCACTAGCCAAAAACTATTTAAAAGCTATACTTCCGTACTTCGACTGGGAGGGGTACCTTAGAATTGTCGTGAGCTGTGCCTTTAAGAAGAGCGTGATTGCAAAGGATGCATTGATGTTTGAGATTTGAGGTAAGCGGTTATCCTCATCAAAAGAGAAGGCCTTCACTAATGATCGACAACTTTCGCATAAGCCATGCTTCTAACTTGCAATTGACTCCGAAATACAATTGTCGTTTGTTTGGGACGAAATCTTTGCACACTTTCGTCCTGGAGATATTTTTATTATGAACTTCGAAAATAGGTTTGTCAACGTGTATTCAGAAAGTTCAACTGTATTCAAAATAAATGTAAGACGACATTTAATCCAATTCATACATTCAAAATACATCCAAAAGTAATACTTACAAATTTGACATTATTTCTACGGTAGCACGACCTGTGTTCAATCCTTTTTTGCCTAAAGTTATTTGCTCGAAATAAAAATGCCAAGTTTGCAGAAGTATTGCTAAGCTAAGATGGTAAGTAATTGCTGCACTGATTCCCTTCATTTCAAATGCAACAAATCGTTTTTGGTTTTTGTTTTGTATTGGATTTTTTCTTTGTTGTTCGAATTTGCTATTAGAATTCTGATAAACCTTGCTAAAGGCGGAGGTGGTGCACTGGCAAGTGGTACGCTATCCTACACGCGAAGGCAAGGGTTCGAATCCCTTATCGATGTCCGCCTAGGCCAACCAAGCCTTTCATCCCTACACGGGTTGGTTGATTGGTGGTACCAGACTCTTATGGGAGGATAAAAACACTGACTTGTACATTGGCTGGTCATCGCTCGTCATTGTATAGGCCACATACGCATTTATTAAACCAATATGATTCTGAATGGAGTTCGGATGGTGGGCGCATGCCTCAGACGGGATTGATCAACGCCCGAATACTGATTAGTTAGTCTCTATTGCCAATCGTACGTGCGGGAATAGAAGTGGTTAAAGGCATGGGCGCGAGGGCATAGAAGAAGTCTGTCCATCAGCCTAACCCCCATAGGTGCCCGTCAAGGCTTCCTGGGTGTTCGGCTGAGGCACGGGCAGAAGGAATGGGAAGGGGCTCCATGTTTAAGTCCAAGTGGGTTTCAACACTACATACTTAGCAGGTATTCTACCTGGATTCTAGCGTATTTCGTGCTTGCGGAGTTCGCTGATGAAAGTTTTAAATGGGCAGTGCTGCATGATCTGCTAGGTGTTTTGCACTTATACCTATTTCGCTCTTTTGAGGTTGTGGAGGTGGTGTAGTGACGAACAGCTCAGCTTCGTACCAGTGGGCCCTACTTGTGTACATGAGACTGGAAAAGTTAAAATTACTATCGTACGAACTGCAATTGTATCTGTTAGCTGGTAAAATCGTCTGATAGCCCTCGGTAATAATAGAGGAGGACCATTATGTTCAAGGAAAGGCTATGGAACTCGGAGACTGGGCAAATCCTTTAGGAATCCCACGACGAATTGATTCCAGGTCTGCCTTCTGACGCTGTCTTTGCTACCATTTTTGCAGTTCTAACGGGTGGCAATACAGACGTGTACTATCACCACTCCATAGAAGACCCCCCGTGATACTGTCAAAGACGACATGTCGGCGTGTTTGATGAAAGCTCGTAAAAATATCTCATAATCGCTTTATAACCTCCTCAAACAGACACAAAATGCACTGTCATCCGGCTGTTTAGTGCTTTTGCAGCGCCTTCACAGCGACGAACCTTCGCAGCCATTTCTAGTCAGCACTTCCAAGTTATCTGGTATGAATTCTGCTAGGTTCTATTTGAGAATATCCTTCCTATTATTATATCGTCACTCGAGAATATCCCCTCTTATTTGAGATTTTCATAGGCGGTAGCTAGCAAATTGGCAGTTTTTTTCACTATAGCTTCATTTATCTATCTGTAACCGATGGCATTTCAAAGCATTCTGCCCTATCTAGCTGCTTCTCCTGGCTTTCTAAAGTACTCAAGCGGTGAACTCCCTATATGCATTACCGCATATTTCTTCTTTTCTCTCGCTTCAAACAATGCCTAAAATCGAAAGTAAATTTGGAATTTTTGTTACACTACAAGTTGAGTGAGAATCTGACTTAGGGGCGTTCAGTCGAACTTCCTTGGATTTTTGTATCTGATCACATACCTCACATCTGGCTAAAGTGAAGGAGTCTGAGTGAATGCAGTACTAAAATTCCTGCGATCGCAAAAAGTGAATTTGAAAAGTACATGCAGGGCAATGCTAAGTTTTGGGGGCTGTCACTCGAGCGGCCAGCCGGTCGAATCCCGTCTCTAAGGCCTTTTCTTTGAAGCAATGTGTCAGATGACATAGGAATGTCTGAGACGGTTTTCTAAGAATCACTGGTGTAAGATTAGAAGATTTAGACAGCCTCGAAAGTCCTTAAGATTCTGAATGAAAATGACATGCGAAGTGCATCTTGGGATCACTCTTTTTCTATTTTTCGCTCTTTCCTTTTCTGTCCCGTTCACTTTTCGTTTTAGCCTTCTTTACCAGTTACCCCGAGCGCAATAATATACAGATCAGTCGACGAAACTCTCATCATTGTTCGGAATTCCGGGATGAACTGGTGCACGCTCCATGAAAACGTAAATACTACCAGATCAGTAACTCATAACTAGTGACTGGTTTGTTCTCTAGGGCTTCCCAGTGAATAAAACAAAGTTCATTGCCCCAATTTAGGCTAAAGTCTCTGGTCGAGGTTGTTCACTTCTTGCTAGTCCTTATAAACCGACCACAGGACTCGGAAGAGTAGGCAGCGAATTTCATTCAGGATTACGTCTTCGAATACAATACATACAAAGCATGTAAACTGGAGCGCAGAAGAAAGCGTCAAAACTTTCTCGGTTCTAAGATGTCAACATGATTACTGCACACTGAATGCTAATTGAAAGGCAAACACCAGCCTACGAGGAAGTGCAAGTAGGAAAGACATCATGTGGTCTTGTGGTGTAGTGGTTATCACGTCTGCTTCACACGCAGAAGGTCGCCGGTTCGATCCCGGCCAAGACCTACCCTTTTGGAATTCGCTCATAGAACTCACGTGTTTTTGTGTTTTCATTTTCTGCACCCACTGGATCTTTCAAACTTTAAAACACTGGGGGGATCCGGGATTCGAACCCTGGACCATGCGTGTGGGGTAACACCACCATACCACTCCCACCCTTCATATGTCAGTATTTATTTATAAAACATATGAGCTTCTAGCCACAAATATGAGACTTTCGCTAGTTTCGGTCTGCTTTTTGCTTTGAGAGACATGTTTTGAGTGTGAATCCGGTTTTTGGAACCCGCTTTTTATTAGCTTACACTCATTGACGGGAAAAACAGAAGGTTTATGGGAAGGGTCTTTCGAGGGAGGGAATAGATTGAGTATTACCACACACTACTGTACTGAACGATTAAAATTCGCTCATTTGCAATGAGGCGGTCACATAAAGTATTCCCGAACGGGTAAAAGAGTTTTACTGTATCGATACTGGCTATAGGCGAGCATTCCTACTGTAGCACGCAGCCCGGTCAACTTCGATCACTTTTTAATATTCAAAAATCATTTCTTTTCTTTTTTTGGACCAGATATCGTCTTGGTGCTATCTTAGCATCAATGGGAAACCTGACAGTAAAAGGCGTTCTCTCTTTCCTGAACGATTGTAGGAGCAGGTCATTCTAAATGAGCTTTCATCTCCCTCTCCCCTATGACCCCCCGAACTGGTTGGTTAACAGACAGTGTGTAGGAGAAACTTTCGGGAATAAAGGAATGCTGTTTTCCCGATCTTACATTCCAGGATGTATGAAGTTCACCGAATTTGGAATCTTGTTATATTTGGCTACTGCTAGTGGTAAGAAATGCTATCTCTGGGCTTCTATCACTGCTTGTCAAAACGCTGGACCTCAGTGATGCCAAAAGTGCAGAATCATCCCCGGGTATTTCGCTTTTTTTAAATGATTTGAAAATCCCCACCTTCCTATTTCAACGATTTTTTTTCGGACATTTGTTTTGGCGCGAGATTGGCCGTTCTTTCAGTGTTATCTCGAACCACGATCTCATTAGCACGATACTATCAACAGTGAATTTATTCACTGTCGAAGCCGCAATTGACAACAGGGCTATCGTATCGGTCCCAGTCGTCGTCCCATCGTCGTCAGGTGTCACGTTGTGCGCGAAGAAAAAAAAACTCGATTGCACGAGTAAGACGACGATAAATCGAATTTGAAATTTGTTATCGATGGTAAACATCGGTACCGTATGGTACCGTAGACAATCCTTCAGAGAAAACTGAACAGTCCCACTTGTTTATACTGGGAGCTGTCCCGGTAGTTCACGTAACTGGGAGACGTCCGAGGCCCCCAATAGACCGGTTTTTCATGGAGGAAAACACGTCTCTCAGGGAAGATCCACCTGTGGGAGTTGGTAGGAAACATTTTGATGTCCTCTTTCTCCCAAAACGATTACTTGAAGATGATGTGTTTAATTTCCAAAATTTAGGGTGACGAACATGCTACAATCGAATTCCCATCCCACAGCAAATACAGAATCGTAAAATTGGAGGACCTTCCTGTTGTCTGGGGTAAAGTTCATGACAAGTAAGACATGAAAGGGTCAATTGAAACCTATGACTACGATAAGCCTACCTGTATGAGCTGAAGGCTACTCAGCTCGAGCTGTGGAAGCCAGGTGTCCCCAGTGGAAGAAAAGCTTATATTTGAGTAGGTAAAATTCAACCATTATCAAAAATTTCAGTTAATTTGAGAAACAGAGCACTTTTTACCGAATCTATTCTTATTTATGGAATCCTAGTAGAAGGGTTCAGCATTTCTGTATCCAAATGACATGGCGCTCAGCTGTACGGCCAGCTGCCTCAATGGCCGAGCTGCATAGCTCACATTTTCTTTCTGATCTGCTCTATTCACCCCCTTGTTGTCATCTCTTCATCTGTGAATCGTCCACTCATATCGAGTCGCTCCTCACTAATTTTATCTAGGGTTTCATAACTTCAGAGCTCAGCAGTCCAAAAATTACATGCTTCGCATAATCAAAGTACCGCTATGTCAATAAGTTCATTCCTGGGGCGATCAGGACTGATGTAAGTCCAAAACTTCAAAAAATCCTAGTGGTTCGGATGGTTTGGGCAGCGGTCGTTTCCCGTTCGAAGCTATTACGAAAGAGCCTCATTAGTTCCCCGTCAGCGGAGACCAAGAAGATCGCTTACCCCGACTAAACCCTCCCGACGTTTTTTTTTCTAAGCATACACGGTGTTCTCTAACACAAATCTCTTCTGGTGCTATGGACGATACTTACTCTACTAATACCACCTGAAGAACGCGTATAGCCGAGCGTTTCGACAGCTGTAAGCCTTCAGGGTACGGCAATTCTTTGACCCCATGGCTTAACTCTCTGCTCCGTCGGCTTTCTCGAGAGCCATTGTTCGTAATCCGGGTGTTCTTGCTCGCAGCAATGCTACATAGCTGATGTTTCCCATTTGGGCTACCGTAATCCGTAAAGGAACGGCTTTTTTCATGGCTTTTGCTTGACAAGTAACAACTCTTTTTTGTCTCTTCTAGACGCCAGACATTTTTGTGAATGGCAATCTCGGGTAAAGGGCGTATTGTGGAAATAAGGCATGTTGATGAGGTTTTTCCGATGATATAACTGCTTCTTCTGAGTAAAAGTAAACGAAAAATTTCCAGAAAAATATAAAGCTGGTAAAGGTAATTATTTTATTCTTTAATGGAAAAGATAGGGCTCTACTAGGAATATAAGATGTCAAGCAGTCAACTTGAACAGATGAAGTCTATCGAACTTATAAGTTCAATGTAGAATTCAGTGAATTCTATTCAATTCGAATTCCACTATATAACACTCCTACTAAACCGGTACAAAATAATGGAAAAACTTTTTTGAATACCTAAAATGTTCAAAGTAGTTTCTAATTAGTATTCCCATTGAATTACACCATTTCTACCTGTTTCTTCCATGCATTCCACCTTCATTCCTGAGATTTTCAACCCTTCATGAAGTGGTCATTACCTCAATGATGCTTCCTAAACAACTATCCACTGGGCCAGATAAATTTATGGGCCATCGATGGTACGTGACTGTCCAACAGCAATACCGTATAGCAATACCATGCCAATATTCCGGATGCCCTATCATTTCATTATTTTTGTACTCTTTTTTTTTATTTCGGTACTCCACAGTATCAAAACATATGCATATGTATTTCGAAAATCTTTTGATTTTATCTCGTATTATTTACGATTTTCTTGAGCCCCTCCTAGCTCTCATTTCTCACAATTCCTTTGGAATATGGCAACATTCCTTTTTCACCATCTTCTTATGATGTATGATTCCTTCACCAGAATGGTTTGAAAGTTTCTTGTTGAACCTCACGACTATGAAATAAAACTGCACCATATTGAGAAACAAGGCAGGTCCTGATTCAATCATTGAATTTCTCCCGCGGAAACTAAAAAGCTGGAAACGTACCATGCCCAGGGAGCAATGATCCTGAGGCGCTCAACTAAAGTTTGTTCTCTGAATAGGCTTCTTATTGAGAATCGAGAGCAAAGGTCGACTAAAACCCAAAACTCTGAAAAGAGAGGTCTTCCCAAGAGCCACGCTTCAAGCTGTGAGCTTTCCTTGTGATAGATCGGCTTCGGCCTCAACGCTCCCAGAAAACGACCTGAACGATGTCCAAACCAGCGCTTTCTTGACACCTTGCATCAAGACTTAAATGGAGGACATGTTATTAGGGTTATAACGCAAATTTCAGGTGATATTGTTCCGAAATCAGTATAATTATGCAAATTAGTAAAAGCTTGTTACCAATAGTATAACTTTAAACCCTTAATAGAAAGGACAATGCCCCCAATCGAAGACATTTTATCAGAAGCTCCGCAGTTGTCTTGATTTCTTCAGAAATTTCCTGGAAGCTTCTATGGGTGGGGCAGGTCACTATCATGTGTACAAGCATGACATATCGGGCTACCTCTTCCGTCCTACCCAACCATATAACGACCGAAATGTCTGCACATTTTCAACATGCCTTCTTCAATTTTTTTTCGAGTTCGAACCCGGCTTCTCCGTTGCTGAAACCCATTGATACTTGTGTCAAGCATTTGGCCTTAAAGCCTAATTCAAGCGGTTCCGTGTACGACTCGTTAAAGTGCTTCACAGTCTGAAACGAAAGGGTCAGGGTGAACCTCGATCTGGTCATTCGATTACAATATCATTGGGTTCTTCTGATATGTATATTGTGTGTACGCAAGTAAAATCCCTCAGCATTCTCCCGGGAACTTCCTGGAGATCCATGGAAAATCTGGACTGTTGCGGAACTTTCAACAGAGTGACTGAAGTGGTATGTATGAAGGTGAAAGGGGTAATCCACCTATAGATATCATCCAAGTCCCTTCAAAGTTAAGCGGCCACGTCCCCAAAGACTACTTGACTATAAATATGCTAATCACTCGAAGCAGATGGTCTAACTTGGCCAGTCTGTGTGTGTGTGTCTGTGTGAAGAGAAATACAATCGCTTACCGTACACATAACCTACTTGTGAATGATCGACTGCTTTTCATCGTGCCGACACCCAAGAGGAGATTAGTGGCAGGAGGATGGCTTGAACAGAACAGGCTGGAAACGCGTTTACTGCTTTTGTTCAGTCAGCTCTGAATATTTCACGGTAATCCACTTGAACTTAATTCTTCTTCTTCTTCGGCTCTTGATTCCTCGACTTTTTGACTTTCTTAAAATTATTTTTAACTTATTAAAAAGCAAAAGCATACGGCAAATATGAGGTAGGGGTACAGGAAGATTCCTAGCTGAGTTCAGTCTTGCTTATAAAGCTGATGGCTCAGTTTTTCTAGAATGTTACTCTATTTTTGGATGCAGCTTCACCGATTTTCCTCTCACAGAAAGCCTTCTGAACGTTCTCAGAGGGGTCTCGGACAAAGGTATTCAGAGATGCTAGCAATGACCCGAAATCTCCACTAAGGGATGGGAGAAGGTGAACGAGACTATCTTTCTAATATTTACTGATCGATTGACAGCTATGGGAAACCCAGGAAAATGACCCTTACTCATGAATGAGTACTTTACAATTTTGCTGATCTTCAGGTCTTGTGGGTTCAGATTTGAAAATACGAATGACCATTTCCCTGAAGGCATACGCCGAAAGAAAGAAAACGTTGAGTTTACAGTCAGAATAGTTCGGAAGCTGCTTGGAAGGGATCTTACCAAGTACTAGTTCGAGCTGTCTTTTTGAAGTTCCTTCCGTCAAAACACCAGTATGAATCTCTATGACTTGGAGGGGAAATATGTGATGATGGGGACGCTACCCCTGCCTCTATGACTTATCCACATAGCTACCTCGAAACTTATCAAGGCTTTAATCTGCAAGCCTCATTGACAGCCGCCCAGTTACCAGAGTGGCCTGCAGTGGAGGGTAGAGGTTTCTCAGCCAGTTTTTCTCCGATTTGGCTCATATAATGAAAAAGTGAGCATAATTATTTGAGGGTACATTTCCAGCCGACCCCTGACTTCTCAGAAAAGCCAAGATCGGTGCGCGAGACACCTGTCGCGATTGCGGCTGGCGATATGGCTGTGTCGAGTGCGCGCCACAATTTCGCTGATTCCAAGGTAACTAGCGATGTTATCATGGGCACGTCTGTTGGCCGTTCATCAAAATTCTACGAAAAACGTCTACAGGTGCTCAGTGGTCTGATCGTCAGCACTGATAACAACCGTGCGATGTTGAACGGGTGTGATTAATTTCTTTTTGAATTGCTATCTTCTATGCTGTATGTAAACGAGAGACGATGTTGACGATGAACCAGTTTAAGGTTGATGACGGGAAAGAAACTCTGAGAATTGGGCAGTACTTGATCTGATGGTGCTATGATAGGCGCTTACGAGGCTTTCGCCATCTCAGCCTCCCTAAAAGACAACCATGCCTCAAGATCAGCCGAATGAAATTGTAAGTCAAAATTTTCGGTGCTAGCCGACTAACTCAACCCACATTGAGGAAGATGAGGAAGTGCATGACGAGATTCAAAGGGAGCTCAGCGAGGATATCACTTGTATGAAAGCCTTTTCTCAGTCGCGTCAGCGCAGAGGCTAAAGGCACTCACTGGCACTGATTTTCTTTTGTATGGACCAAAACCTTAGTTGAACGAAACTATCATCCCTTTTTTGAACGGTGTGGGGTAGTAATTTCAGAGAAGGCGCACTCAGAAGAGTACAGGTTGCTGATCACTTGGGTAAATATAAGAAAGCAATTTAGAACGAATCAAACACCTCTACTCTCCTAGTTGAAAGTGGGATGCATGGCGCACTCAAACCCAACTTCACGGAGTATTCGTCGCTTCCAAATTGAATCGCTTGAGGGTCCGGATAAATTCAAGTGGTCAAGAAGCACAACAAGTGCTGATTACTCGGTATATGAAAGTTCCCAAACGTTTGGTCCCCAGGTAGTCATGTAGTATCAAACAAGCCGAGAAGTAATTCGGGAAAAATCATTTGAGGGCTCGAACCTCTGCGATTGCTGTGACTTCCTTTTCCAGTTAAAGGACAACCCTTGTTGAGAGACTGTATCGCATTTGAATTGCCATGTCCGGCTATCCAAGGAACCCAGCTTGCCGCCGCCGTTTTCCGCCTTCCGGATCCCATATGACTAGCTGTCATTGTCAACCCTTTATCCTTGCCACAAAGCATTTTTTTCGGTTGAGTGTGATCTTTTTCCGACGCCTTCTTCACAAAGCCTGTGAGCTTCTGTTGGCGGCCAGATGGGGTGCGGTCATCTTGTCGATGATGGATGAGCCCTGCTCGGCGATGATGCCTTCGTGCGAAGACATCTTCTCATCATCACAATTCAAACAATCGCTATCGTCACCTTTCGTCGGACTTTTGCAAGATGGATTGCAATGTCTGCAAGGAAGCTTCGTTTATCGAATACTACGAATTGTTCAAGTAAGAAATCAAGTGCGTTCCTCTGCCCCACTCAAAACAATCCTCTTCACTTCCGTTACGGTATCGAATCTTGAGTGCAATGCTAACGTTCACACCATCACTTGCTTTGAACACCGCACTTCATCTGTGCAAATGACGAACAAACACTTTAGCTTCGATATGAAGTACGGTATGCGATCGAATCTGTTGATAATCACGAACGCAGTTCGCTCGGACCGGCATAGTTCGTTCGTGTGAGACAGATACTAGGTGTACTCGGAAAAATATCCTAGAATTGGGGAACAAAAGAGTCACAGCCCAACGTCAACAGCTGGAGCAGGTAAACTTGGAAGTAATTCTCCTGCCTCGTGGCACATACAGATCAAAATTATCAAAAATTTAACTTTGTCATCAAAAAAAAGGCGCTCGAGCTCAGCAAAAAGCCTTCTAACCTCCATTCACCAAGTATTCATCTCTTCGTAGCCTACCGATCCTACTGCAACACAGGATGAGACAGTAACCTGACCAGACTTTAACATAGTAATAGGCACTACCGCATAAGCACCTTGAGTGTAAGCAAAACAATCAAATTCTACATGAGTTTGAAATTCATGGCCCATCCAGAAAGTGTCGTCATAATGAACTGAAAGATCCCAGGCTGGAGAATCAAGCAAACTCCTTGGCAAAATCTAAGTCTCCCGCAGCTCCACGTGCAATATCCATGAACTGCAACTGCCTCTCTCTTATATAGTAGTAGTGTGGGTGATGGTGGCATAGTGGCAAGTTGGGCATTATCACGCATATGGTCTAGGGATTAAATCTGGGCCAATAACTTTTCAGACTATACATGCATCTCATCCATAAAAGGTCGGTTAGTTGGCATCAGCCGCGTGTGGGAAGGTGGAAGCACTGTTTTGGGAATCTTTGGACATCGCAACCTATTGTATAGATCTCCCACGCATTCACATCGTCACCACGATTCGGAATGGAAGTCGATGGCGATGGCGCATCCCAATACGAGACTGATCAAATCCAACAACCTTTATCATTTCAATTCTTCTAGATAATTCTAGTATTCTATAGCTGCAAGGATTCAATCGAAAAGTTCATGACACTTGTTCCCACATACCTGAGCTTTTTTTTCTCAAGATAAATGATGGTAGCGGTACAATGCTTGCTTTTTTTTGACTTGGCAACATCACTTAAATCTACTGACCTATTGCTATCTCCCCGACCTCAAAGAAGTCGTTGTTCGTCTACGATCCACACAAAGACTGTAAATCATATAGACATAATCTGTTTGAACAACGGAGATCGATGTGTGTGTGTATTAGCGAGTTCTTCTTGTTGATTTTCTCTCGTTCTCGCCAGCACAGTCACATCATCTCGTCGTTGTCGTCATGTCTTGAAGCGATCAGCCATCCGATGTACTCACATGGAAAACGGTCTTAATCTTCATGGCAAACACTTTCAGGGCATGTACGGTTTGTCAACGCGATCGGTGACTAGGGCGATTCCCGGAAAGAAAAATTGACTTACATCGGCGATAGTAAATAGGAAAGTATTATACCTTAGAATTCGAAAAATTGCTATCAACAAAAGTATTTGAACTCCCAACAAGGGTATTCCATTCACATACAACTTGAAATTGAATCGACATCGGACATCTCAGTCGTCCATAAGTTCTTGACTATGAAATAGCCATACTCATCGATATCTTCAGAACCAAGGATGAAAATTGAGTTTTCGAGTTCATCGGACTAAGACGGGCATAAGAATTTTTGTTTCACTTACTAATTAATTAAATACCCAATCTAGAAGAACTTACTTTGATCTTTGGTCCTATCGGACAAGTCGATCTCCCTAATGTCTGACCCTGAGGGGAAGGGAGCTCATCTATTCGAAGTGAATTCGGGCAGAGGTCTGTTCACTTCGTAGGTGGCTTCTCCATCGTTTGTGCTGTATCTCCACATAAATACAACTTCATTCCCTACGTTTTCACGTTTTATGCCTCAGGCAATTCACAGGGAAAGTTAGAACGCTCTCACAATGAGCCACGTACACCAGCGAACTGAGCTCACTTCCTGAAAGCGATCACCCGAACTGCCGGGAAACCAGCATTACAAGAAAGAAGCCCTGCTTTTTCTTAGATCTCTTCTTGGACAGGACTTCGAGTCCCACACTGCCCCTCGTCTGTTATTGCAAAGTGACGACAACTATCGTCGACTGTTGTGTAGCCGATGAAGTGCTGATCGGCGGCGATTATGACACCTCGGCTTCTCCCGATCAATCATAACAAGTGCCATTGAACACATGTGGGTATGTGAAGGCTGACGTACTGATGACTCCACTGATCTCAATCTCACATTATGGGATCCCAATAAACATGCCAAGTGACTATGGTGGCATTCAATCCGATGCAAATCCTTATCCGATGATTTATTTGGTGTCCAAGTTCGGCTAGTAAATCGTAGAAGTTATGGAAATATTCGAAACGTAATTGCCCCGTTTGGAATTTGTTTTAGGCTCCCTTTCTTGGTTCAACGCCACAGGAGAAGATAATAAAAACATAGAGAAGCTTACTCAAGAAACGTTCTTGTTGGGTTATCCGACCCTTCAAGTAGGATTGATAAGATCATGCTGTATTACTCGGGTAATGTGGGCGGCTGACGTTGGGCCTAATCCAAAGGCAAGGCCGATCTCCCTCAACACGACCAGAGCGATATTCTCTCAAAACCGACTACCTGCTGAGGATGTATATGCATCGCTCACAGATATCAACTCGAGGAAATTCTTCAGGATTTTTTTACCAACATCCCGGAGGAGCAACTCCATGGTGTTGTTATTGGGAGTCCAGATTCACTGAGAGAAGACGGGATCCATGAGGATTTCGTTGGTATTGGGCTTCTGTAGGAGGCTGTTTCCGAGGCATCCCACTGTATCGAAGAGGATGGTTGACTACGTTTTCTCGGGTGCTACACGAATCCCAAGTGGTGAGTGGGAACGCCTGCTGAGAACTTATGGGATCAAAACGACCTAGTCCTTGCACCCTACCATGTCCCCGATCCTACATATGTCAACGATTGAGACCACTTTTCGAGCACATGGCTAGATCAAGGCTATTCTCGGGGGCCATGTTTGGAAAACAAGACCGGATCCCCGCTCAAATGGGCACATTCATCCGCTCACTAATTTAATGCATATGTTTCACATATGTAGTTAACAAGGTGTACCGTACATGAATGGATTACCCCTATTGTTAAAGGAACACCTCGGCACTCCTTTGACGCAGCCCATTCGCGATAATTACGGTAATGGACACTGATTATAGGGCAAGTCAGGGAAATGGATGGCGTTAGGGTGAACGCGTTTTCACGGGCCTCTGCAGACCAGATTGAAATGTCGTCTTGGTCAATGCTCCTTTATTATTGCATTGTTCAATTTCAATTCCATTCTTATTGCTCCCATTTTTTTTCGGACCTAATGTCACAGTCGAGATCATTTTTGAGCCAGACTTTCCCTTCCTCAAAGTTGATAGAGAAAGTAGCGCAACCCTTGGCCCACTAGCTCGACTAAACTTGGCTAACCACTCAGACTTCCAAAGTCTAAGACGGGTTTGAATAAGAATGAAGCAGTGTAAGCATCAATCAATTACTTGTTAGGGATTGTAGTCTTCTGGAGCCCGGACCTACCCGCTCAAACGCTTCCGGGAGAGACCAGGGTAGAAAAAAAGCGAGGCCTGAGCTTCAATCTAGCCATTACCCAGCCCAAAAAACACTCTTGCCCCTGAATTTTAAGTCTCAACGATACAACGCACTCATCATATTCCCACTGATTTCGACTGAATGAGTTTTCCCAAGGTTTTCCTGGAATACCTGGCCTCCATGACTGTGAAATTAAAAAATTCAAAGCGATTGCTCTCTCTGGCATTCCTTCTTTTGTTTTTATTTTCCAACCAAGAATTTTAGTCGATTACCAGTTAAACTCAGAAAGCTTGACATAAACTCTGAGCAGTCAACTTTCAGACGCCGTGATTATACTCTCACGAGTGAACCACTGATACTCTCTGGCCGATCCCTCACTTTGAATAGAGCGAGAGACGAGTTCTGAGTGCGGCTTTTAATAGCCGGGTGTGAACATCCACTCAACAGGCTGGAGCGATGCTACCGCACGATAAGCGAGGCAGCTCAGCCAGTGAGGAGTGTGGCTAGCCAGCAAACATCCTTGGTCGCCCCGCTCAACAACCTCATCGTTCCTCACCCATACACCCAAACACACAACTGACCACAGATAAGCACAATCAACAAATCGCATCGAATAATTAGGTGAGATCACAGATCAAATGAACCTCTAAAGCGAAGAAAGGCAAAGTCATGGCGCATACTATTCTCGGAATAACCATGTAACGGAAACTCATGTCGCTCGGTGTCATGGTCATTACTTATGGATGACCCGAGAAAACCCAGAAAATCCACCTCCACGACGATAGTCATCAAACATACCCACCTTGAAATGGATATATTATCTAGGCCTGCCCGGAATTGTACATTCCAGGTCCTCCCACTGGGATTCTTAATTTGTTCTCGTAACAAAGCATCTGTATGTTTTCTATGCTTCCCATACCCGCAGTAACAGACTCATTCAACTCTGCTAAGCTACTCGAACAGGTTCTGGAACATTCGGCCCCTGTGGTCGTTTCTGGGCCTTCTCCCTACTGTACTACCCTATAGAGGACTAATGAAATGCACGAATACAGTGTACGTGTACGAATTCAATGCAAGGAAAACGATATATTAGCCAGAAGGGCTACTCACTGCTGGGTCAGTTCAGGTAAAGTTTCCAAATTAACGGTTCAGAAAGGCAAGTTCAAATGCTTCATGATTTCGAGTGGAAGTCATGTCCATGGCTCATCCACGAATCTATTGAATACATACATACGTCCATCACCCAAGAAGCCTCAGCATCATAGAATTAGGCTTTCCTACCGTACCTCCTACGAACAGAAAGGCCAAAGGGCAGGAGTGCCATTGGTATGATGCCCTAAAAACGAAGGCAAGTAGGTAAGTAAAGGAACTACAGCGTGAAGGGGTTAAATGCGTCCCCCCCCCCCCCCGATGGACCGAGTATGACCAATCTCCGAAATGCTGGGTACAGTTGCCCTACAGTGCCAAAAAGGTCCAAGAAGTGCCAATCCCTCCTCGTACCCTCTGACCAGCGCTGTAGAGATCAGCGAATATCTCGATTATCTCCGTCATCTATGGGATGGCTACCGCCTGACGATCGCTCATCGCTCAGCATTAGCATGTTCACATAAAATTCGTGACGGCTTCATTTCGTTAAATCCACCGGATTTCTCTGCTCATTTTTCACTAGCGCCTTTGGATAGGCTGCGTCTTAGCGCCTTCCAATGTCTAATGATCGTCACTCGTGTGCCGATTGACTTCTTCACCTAATTCTCATTTAAGAGCGCAGCGTTCAATATACTCTATTATTACGTGTGCATTTTAATCGAAATTATGCTAAACAGCCTAGCCAACACTTAATTACATCGTGCTCAACACCCTAGATGACGACGGCGATGTCCGTCTCCTGGGAACGTGCACGCCTGCCATCATCTTCCAGATAACTAGCAAGTTGTCTTAGGTGTATTGCAAAGGAAAGCTTTTTTGAACAGTTGAATGAATCGTGAAGCTGTAAGGGGGAGGCTTACTGGGGTTACTCCCATTAAGGAACAACAGGCTAGAGACAAATTCGAACCTGCCCAACTAATTATTTCATTCAAAGCAAATCATGTGCCAACCTCGGACACCGACAAAACTGGCCACCCGCAGTATAGCGTTCAGCATCGAAGCAGACGATTTCGGTAGTGAGAGGAACTTTTGAAGGAATGAACCCGCAAATATCAAAGAACTCGTGTGATTACAGAAGACTGCTTATTCAGAGGAGCTACTATAAGAAAGGCTTTTAGAACAGCATGGATGTTACGTCAGTCGCTACCGGAAAGTAGTATACGGCCGGTCGTTCCTAGTAATAGTTTCAATAAATTTGGAAGCTCGATGCCGATGGCAACCTCTCGCACACCCACCATGGTTGACAGTTGCGCAGCGCAACCGCTTGCGTATTGTTCGGCTATATACATCGGGAGTCAGAGACTGCTCTCCCCACACAGCCCCAAAAAAAAGACGCTAGAACAGCGGAATGTTGAAACAAACAACGATATACCTTTAGTGAACTCATCCAATTGTTGATGGTTGCAATCATAGCACACATGCAGTAGCACTAAGGTCTTTTCCGAATATAGGGTCACACGAGCGCTACTCTGAGCTTAGAGGTTTAGTTCGCTAAGAATAGGAGACGTATTCTCTCAAAATGAACCCGACTGGATAACGTCCCGAAATGACCTAACTCGTTGTTTTCGAACTCGTCATTGAATCAACCAAAAGTTGACCTAAGTATTCCAGCCCTTACCCTCAACTCTATTAATCCATACTATATATTAGGGAGTGAAGCATGACTCAATTTCTTCGGGGTGAAGCCAACCTCAACCGCTTTACCTGTACAACTTTACTGCCTACATTCTCTTAAAACAAAGAAAAAAGCCTCCGCTTGTGCCAAAAGCGCTCAAATCGGTCCCTTAGTATTGAATATCCGGCCACTCATCTAATCCTATGTTACCTCCAGTATACGCATGTTGCCGCCGATAAAGCGGCTTCTTTCGCGATTTCACGGGTCAGTGAACCCTGCGACACACACACCACCTGTACCCAACACAAAAAATCAGCTAACTAGTAAAATATTGTTACCCAAAAGGTTAATGTAATATACACCCTTGCCTTCTGAACGATGAGATCGTATGTTTTATAAGTATAAGAAATGAGAAAATGGAAGAAAAAAAAACAGAAATCCAGAAAATGCTTCCAATAAGTAGGTGTAGCTATACAGCCAGTTGATTCAGCGATGGACTGCGGGACTTGAGGCCTATAGCGATGGGAACGTGAAGTATTCCTCGTATTGTGTCACGTAGAGAGCCATGGCGACTGAACGAAGTCTTTGACGATGCCAGAGATTCCTGGGATCCCAAAGACGGTTGCCGGGACGAGCTCCGAGAGCTTGCACCTGAAAGGGAACAATTTCAGCGATTGTAAGGAAACAAGTGACCTGTTTTAAGTGGAATCCAAGAGCACTTCCAGGCACATCTCACCACCGCACTTCTTTTGTAAAACTAAAGTCATGGGAGCAGAAAGCATGGGCTAAGGGCAGGTAACCGACAACCGTTGCTGTCTTCCACCTGCTCCGAGCCCTGGTATTACAGTTTTTCTAGAGCTTTCTGCCGTCCAACCTCAGATCCTTTCACTTCCGAATATACACAAATCCCCGGATTTAGTTGGCTTTTGTTAACATCAACATCCATGCTGTATGCACATAGAATGCTAATTCGCTGACGGCTGGGCTCACAACGTCGCATTTACGCGAGATAGCAGCAGCTGTACAAACTTTTCGTCACATCCCCATAGGACATGCGTTCTCATTGTGACAACAACCCCATGCTCACTTCAGCCCTCACTGGAAAAAGTTTGCTTTGGCGGCTTCGGCTCCGTTGGTGGCACAAAATTCCCGTAGACAATTTAACCCAAAGAGGCTGGAACAACCTATAGCACAAGGAAAAATTTGAGTAAAAAATCCCGGCGGAGCCAGGGCACACAATCGATGGGCCTTCCCTCTTGATCATTTGTCCTTCCTTCAGCTCAGCCTCCCAAAGCTGCTCATCCTCAGCCCTAAACCAATGCGGCGTTCAGTCTTCCAGAAAGGAACAACTCGAAAAACTTCACTTTCCCTGTATTTATATGACTTTGAAGTAAATAAACCACCACTCTTCAATCCCTTTCCTCCACCTCTCCCCAAACTCCTCAGATAATGAACTTCAAGTGCACATTGCCAACAGCCTAACAGCCGACGTTGAACTTACAGCAGCAAGCAAAGATTCCGACAGTGAACAGCTTCCCGACATATGTTATTCGAATGAAAAACGACGGCCAATTGCAGCTACCGTAGTCATTCGGCTGCAATTAGCAAACGGCCGTAATTTGTACATATGTTTGATGGGAGCCATTACAAAATAAACTTCACACCGGGAAGGTACCAGAAAAAACCGATAATACTGTGCCAGACACGAACGGAATGTAAACACGACGTTTAGCACGCCATCCACACAGCTATTTCATCAATCGACTTTTTTGGAGGTAATGGATTCTGTAGAGATTTCGTGCAGTACATGGATATTTGCTGCATCGGTAGCTCTCGTGGAGGTGCCATCGCATAGGCAGGGCCGCTACCTGCATGGGTACCCTTAAACCAGTCCC
Source organism: Haemonchus contortus (assembly GCA_000469685.2). Lineage (NCBI taxonomy): Eukaryota > Metazoa > Nematoda > Chromadorea > Rhabditida > Trichostrongylidae > Haemonchus > Haemonchus contortus. The sequence continues at coordinate 20,072,028 of LS997562.1, read as the reverse complement.
CTCACTCAGGTTGAAAAAGCTATAAGGATTTCACCCGTGAACTGAGCCCAAAACAAAAAAGTGGAGAAGCAATCCTAAGGTTTTGGCAACATTCCCAAGGGGGCATAACTATCCCGCGGATATTTCATCGCTTCCTTTGTGCTACTAAGAACTTTCAAGTCAGTCAGCTCCCACATCGACGAGACTCCTGACTGCCCGACGAAATTCAACCGATTACTGCAATAATATACTAAAATATTGACAAAATTGGCATCAACTCGATTGAAGGGGCAATAAGGAGGCTAGGGCTGACAGTAAAGGGCAGGGTTAAAGGCTACTTCTAAGACAGTCAGACAGAATGAGGTTTATCCAAAGGCTACTGCGAGGCCTAACAGCTCTGTAGGTAGCATGGTCCTAGGAAAATCAGAATCAAAGGGAAACCGCATGAGCTGTAAGTTAATTCCCAATTTTTCCAAATTTGACTTTTCCTCAATTTTTTTCCATTTTGTCCTAAATAGTTCGAAAAAGGATGTCCCAAGGAACACCTATAAAAAAGGACACTTCAACAACTAGCCAACCAATGAATACCGTAAGATGACGATTGAACAGCAAAAACTACGGATAAAGGGTTCTTATAGAAGGTACTGTGCCCTATGATACTACCACCTTTGCTCTCTTGGTTTCTAGCCATGGAAAAAAAGTTACCCGGACAGTAATTTACACAACTCCCGCACCGTTTGTGATGTAATCATTGAAAATAGCATCAGAACATCCTCCACGGAGTGATTGAATATCTTGATAAGGTTATAAATAAGTAATAACCAAAAAAACGGCTTCACAAAAGGCTGATGGGAAACCACCAGCGCGCCAGCCATCTTCTCATATAGCCAACGATGTGGTTAGTACTTTATTAGTATTAAAATTCTTCTTGATTAGAGACTAGATTTTGAAATTAACTTAAGCGGCCTTTAATCGGCGGGCGCCAATTTCATCTTCCTCTCCGATAGCGGGCTGTTTTCTTGGATTCCAACGGTTTTTTCGAAGTCCCTAGAACGATCCCTTTTCAGAACGGTGTTGTTATGTTCGTGGTCATTTACGTACAACGTGTAACAGCGCGTACTAAATGCCATCCGCTAACTGGTGAAATAGAGAGGTTAAAAAAAATGAAGAACTTCTCCTCTGTGCCTACACCTAATCCATCAACGCACAACGCTCACAACACCTACCCAAGCACATGTTCACATCTCATCAATCACTGTTCATCACACTCACACACACACACACAGGTACCACAACCATTCACGTTCACTTTAGCCCCCATCGATCAATAAAAGAGGGCTATAAATTCTCTCACCTAAGTAATTGACCCTCACAGCTGCCATAAAGTCCCAGCCAAGCGCTCCACGAATGGAATGCACAATATGTTTTCCCGGGCTTGATATAGAGGCAAGGATTCATTTCAGAGACAGTTAGCCGTTTAACGAAATGAAGTTCTATCTGAATTTAAGGGAGAGGTCAACTGGCTCCGTAAGGCTTCCGGAACGCCCACACATGTGGTTTAAGAAGCGAAAGCGAGAAATGTCGGCTGTTTGCCCTTAACAAGGATGCCATTCCAGGTTCCCGTACACTTCAATTTTTCTTCAACTTTCATCGTGCTCTGTGCTTCCGTCCGACATGGAAGTAGATTCATCCTCTTCACTCCTCCTCAAAATAGCTTCTCCACAGTTTTCGAGGATTTGATTTTCATCAAACATTTACAAACAAATAAGAAGAATTCCTCGGCAACTTCGTTTTTATTCCCTTTTCCAAATCAAGTAGAAAAATTGCATTGCCATGCCCTTCCCTTGAAGCTCTTTATTTTTTGAACCAAACTACGAAGCCCTATCGGTCCGTAATCGTACTGGGATGTAGGCAGAGCATACTAACGCGGGCTACAGTGAAGCTGATCACCAAGTGATGCATGAGGAGCCAAACAGTCGAACAACCAAACAAATGGACACACCTGTACTTCGAGCTAAACCCTTCTCTAGCCCAATTACTAGTTCTAAAACCAAAAAGGAGACTACAAGTTCATATATCAACCAATCAAGTGCTGAAACTCAAATTTCGATGACACAGAATCTCGACATTTGTGGCCGATCTGCCAATCTCCGTAGGGATCTAACTCCCCTATCAATCTACCCTTATTAAGGTGCTAGCAAGGAAGCTCCAAAACTACGACTCTTACTATTACTTTTACACTCTAAAGCAGAAAGCTCCGGTTACTACACTACAAAATTAAAGCCAAAAAGGTTAAGTAACCCTGGCTCCCAGAAACGACAGCTAACATCTCTGTTTCCTGGCAAGAAGTTCCTGCTACCACTCCTTCGTTGCACTTTCGTACGATCCCCATCATTTTTTCCTTCGGCGTGGATTTTGCCGTTTTATTTGAGTGTCTCTGTGTGTATTTCACATCGATTCGAAGCCAATCACAAGGATTGATCAAATAAATCGCTCCGGCAGCGATTCAACAATCGATTGCACTTTTAGGTAAAAGAATACACCTTTTCGAAGCTCAACTTTACCAATTCTCATTAACAGTAATGGTAATTTTGACCCGAAGACAGAAGTATGCAACTGAACATAAACCCATTGCTTCGGGAGGAAAGGGCTTTCCCTCCAAGCAGCCCACACTACGGTGAATACCGTGCAATCGCCAATTCAACAACTTTTCAATACCAAGAGAGCTGTTTCGGAAACTCCAAAGTGGTTGGTCAGATTGAGACTGGGAATTCATAGATAACGACAGGGAATAGAGCTGATTTCCAGCCTTCCAAAATTCTAAACCTATGGAGCAGCTAGTTTCTAGGCTTATCCACTTCGCGACTTCAAGCTCAAGGAACTAGTTGCTATGCGAACGACCGAGCCATCGAAAATCTGCTACGTACTTGATACCACCACAGCACTTTATACTTCATGGTCCCATCAGCGGTCCAGTTACTCTTCAGTTCGCGATTTTGTCAGCCCTATTATCTATGAACCACAAAATCGGATTTTACTTAAGAATGGCTGAACACGACCCTGAGGAAGGGTACGAGAAATAGAGGAAGTCACTAAAGAGAGAAATCGAAACAAAAAACATACCGCGATAAGTGAACCCAGTCGTAATCTCGTCATACTCGGGATAGTCTAGCCAGTCCGCATAATGCTCATATGTGTACCCGAGAAGATCGCGGATCCGAGAGTTCACACCTGAAAAAGTAAACTCGTCGGGAGCGATTTAAAACTTCAGGAGACAGATCAAAGTCCCTTTCAATTTGTCATTTTCCACGTAACCCCAATAACCTTCTATAGGCATGCTTTCACGCTCTACTGGAACGACCTTCACCATGGGAGGCCCTCCTAAATAGGTGGGGATACCTATGCTGCTGGGCGAGACTCACATCAGTGTCATATGAACACACACCTCACTATCATCTATCTGGCAGGGTTACCTGGGGAGGTTTGTGGCACAGGAGTGTGAACTTCAGTCACTATGCCGATCTCACAGTAGAATATCAGGGTTGTCTGGGAACATCTACGGACTGCTCCCTCAATGTCTACCCATGTGTACATTAACGTCGGTTTGATCAATCCCAAGACTTCCGAGTGGGTATTAAGCTTGCCGATCCATTGTTTGTTCAACATTCTGGCAATGATCGACGGGGTACTATAAGTCCTTAAGTTGAACTGCATCGGTCGTTGACACGGTGGCGTGTACGGTAGCCTAAGCGATTGACCGGTGTTAATCTGTTTGCTAACGCGCGCACCCGTTACTGTCAATACGACGACGGGGCACATCCATCGACGAAGCGGCGGCGACGATGGTGGTGGTGGCGGCGGCGGCGGCTTGCTCAGAGAGCGAACCGGAGCGCCGCTCCGCCAACGTAGTACAAACATACGGTGGTGATGATGATGAGAGCAGAGCAGATTAACGCATTCAAATGATCTCGGACAACACTTGAGCATTGAGAAAAGGCGGTCACCATCAGGGCGTAGCGCTTTGTCGTCGTCGTTTTGGGGCTCAATGACAGGGCTCAGCACTGGCGCACCTGCAAACAGACAGGTGCAGCCTTCAAAGCGGTTCAGTTCAAAGACCACCACTAGGAGGTCCTACTTCGGACGTATTTCGTATTTGAACAGGACCATCATGAAAGAGTAACGTCTCAGTAGAACTCTACAGGAGCACCGGGACAATGATGCTTCAGATGAACAATCAATCCCCGGTTTAATCTGCTTGGTCAACTTCTGAATCAGTCTTTCTCGAAAACCACCTCAACATTGCCTATTCCCTGACTTTCGAACCCCCTCCATCTTTCTTCTCAGGTCTGCTTCCATCATTACTCTTCCGACAAACGTCTGTTCCATTTTTCCTTGCTATTTGTTAATATAGCACTCAATGAACAGTCGTGAATCTACTCCCACGGTTCTCAATCATTTCTTCGCATTGTAAAAAAATGAACTGCGAAGGGCACCACAAAAAAAAAGATACTCAACTCATCACACATAGCCGGCAATTCAGAAAAAAATAAACAAAAAAACATTGCACAACAACGATAGCTGCCTTCGCCACCACATTCTTCACGTCTTTTTTTTATCAACTTCTTGACAAAGACTAATACTCAGCTCCATCCTTCTCCCTTTCAACACCCTTTCTCATGGCCGCAACACAGAAAGAAGTTTATGAAGCTAAAATTTGGCTAGTAAGTAGAAGACGACGCTTGGCACTAACTGAAAATGTCGACGGCTTTATTATAATTTCATGGCCCTTTCTCATTTTCTGCGGTATTTCTTACAAAAAATTCCATTTTGTAAAGTTTGCTCAATCCAACGCATAAATTACTGCGCTACCTACACCTACCTACAGAATTTCTTGTCACCCTAGTCTCCCATTCTTACGGGATGGTTACCCTCAAGGAAAAGCTCTCACTGTGTAAAAAGTTCTTTAATAAAATCCTGAAGAAGAATTTGATATCCAGCTAGGAACTGAGTCAGTATTTTAGTACCAGTAATATAGTAGGTAAGGTAGTAGCCAGTAATACTCAACTCCCGGCCTGGGTATTTTTTGAGTAAATAAACAAATAAATCAACCAAAAAAACACACTGTGACTGCTCACCGAATTCCCTTATCAATAACCGTGCAGTTTCCTGATCTTGATTTTGTGCAGCCAAATGAAGTGGTGTATACCCGATCTGGAATAAGCTCCATTCGTACATTCGACTAGGTAAGGGAACCAAAACATGCCTTCAAATATTTAAATAGTAATTATTGAAATTATTTAAATACGTAGAAAAAGCAATGCAGCAAAAGCTCGTTTTTCATGTTCTATTTTCCCTATTTGCTCACTACTTTTATCCCTGTGAGACGACAGAAATGAACGCAGCTCAAAAAATTTCATTAATACGAAAGAAAATCACAACTTACTCTTGTCGTTGCATTGAAATTAGCCTTTTTACTTTTGAGAAAACGTAGTAGCTCATAATGACGTCCTAAAGTTGCTATATGTACAGCTGAGTAGTTCAGGTGATGGGGAGGAACATAGTGCAGCAAGTCGGGCTGAATTGAATAGGTTTAAACGATAGCCTTTCAATTCCACATCCATAGAATCACTTACATTGTCTTCTAAAAGTTTCTTACATTCGACCAAATCGCCTTTTCGACACGCTCTCAACCACGCCAACTGCTTACTGTTTGGTCCACGACTACTAACTCCTGCTGAATCAGGTGTCTCCTTCACATCCTTTGGCTTTCTCGTGCATTTGGTCGATGGTTTATCCTAAGGAAACGATTTCAAACTTGTCTTGGGTGTCCCACACGCGCCAATTCAGGAAAGGATTGGCGCCTCTTCTGATTTCTAACGAGTACAGGCCCAAAATATGATTTTACGAATGCTGCACGTTCGAAACCATTCATTATATGATCAGAGTCGTCCAGCTCCTATCAGGAACCTGAGCCTACCTACTTTGAGAGCAGTTGGACCACAGCAATCCGGCTCCTATCAGAGATCCCGAGCTTATCTTTAAAGAAACAGTTTGACCGTAGTCATACGGCTCACGCCAGGAATTCCTTCCTTCCTTCCTTCCTTCCTTCCTTCCTTATAAGGAGCTCATTCGGACAGCAGCGCAACTCCTTTCATTTTCATATCCTTTTCATTTCTGACAAGGAAAATGTTCTGTCAGCTTTTTCATCATGTCTAACAGTCGTAATCCGGCAGATAAACCTGGAAAACCCTTTTAAAACCCCTCAGAAACTTTTTCAGACCCCAGTCATTATCGTTAGTCGATGGATCGTACGTAGGAGGCCCTAATCCGCCGCACTCGATGTGCTGCGCGCAAATAGAGCTCTTGTCTATCTCGTCTTCAGCAGCGCCAATCGTCGTCGAAGACTATTTTATGCGATGACGACGAAAGCGATAATCGCACGCTTATCGCCCTATTGTCACCTAGTGGGATCCTCTTACGTCGGCGACTGCATTCATCTTGAAGACGACCGATCGCCTTCATCCACTTCGCCACTATCGTGGCCTCCAATAATCGGATTGCATTGACTTAGATATGTGGCGAATTGTTCAAGAACAAGATCACTGCAGTCTTATTAGGGTTTGGACACAGTGAAGTAATCCACGCGGTGTGTCCTTACCGTAACCAGGCCGACCTCGAATATTAAGTTTAGAAAAGTTCTGAGGGCAGAAGCTCGATCCGAAATCGGTACAAACTCCAGGAATCTCACTTGAGAACAAAGGTTGCTGTAATCCGGGTACTCATCCTGTTACTGGTACAAAAGCTGAGCCACCATCGGTACCAGATCACGTGAGGTTGAATTTCATCCATCCCCCGTAGGAAAATACAACTGTTATGGGCGAAAATCCCGATTGGCAAATATTTCACATGGCAGGTGACATTCAGCCCACGGCTGAAAAAGCTAGGCCAGATCCTGATTGCTTTTCAGAGTGCGATTGAAAAAAAATGTTCAAATCTAACGTACTATCGGTTTGCGGAAGCAAATTGTCATGTTGAACGCAACGTTACGGTATATCCGCTCACCGTGCAATGTCAACAAGCTATAGACGCTAGTTAGTGTGTGGTGTAACCGGTCCATCCGCTGTCGGTACTGACAAGACGACGCCGATCAACGCGACGACGAACTACCGTAGCTCGAACTACAAACATATCGGAGGAACTGTTCCTCGATCAGCAAACGTCAAACGATTCAGTGACATGCAAGACGTTGACAGCTTTCGTATAACACGAAGACGACAACAACAAAACCTCTCAGAAGTGATCGCATGAAGATGGAGGGTTCCGGAGGTTAGGCCCCTTCAGAAGGTGATTATAATTACAAGGATGACAGCTACATACCAGGTCAAACTGATAGGCAGTTGAGGTATAGGTGTTGAAAGCACACGCTCGTTTATCCGTGACTACACCAACTATGTGAGCACAAACAGTCAGCCATCAATTAGACCCCGATTTGGTATGACTTCAACAAGGAAAGCATCTCAGGAAGAGGGTGCACTCTTGTTCTGAGTTGACCTGGGTATAACCTGCCTACAGCCACAGAGGATCAAATGGGAGTGAAATACTTCCTAAACAGATCATCTCCTGAAAAAAAAAAAACGGGGATTGCAATTTTCATTGAAAATCAGGAACTATCAGAGCTTGCCATTTGCCAATGAATTCATCCCGAACCGTTGATATGGGATTTTTTGAGTTCCTCAACCCGTTTTCCAATTACGTTCTACTCTTAGGGTATCCTGACAGGACGAAAAGGAGCCCAAAACTCAAGGAAGGGGATTTTCCCACTCAATAAAGAACGGAATAGGCCAATCCAGGGCGATTCGAAAATACCGGTCTATCTTGGGAACGTATGCCACTTCTATGACAGAAATGCTCCTTTACCAAAACCATTTCCAATACTTTTTGAGTAGGTAGAATAGGGCTTGACCCGTGGCTTGACAACGCCCCCTACCCCATTAACTTGAGCATGACCGTGCAATCAGATATTCTCGTAAAGCGCAGCAATCGACCGGAAAAGATATTCGGCTTAGATCGCTACGGCCCTCTGTGTATGTGTGCTAACCGCGGCGATAACCACCTCCTGCTCATCATCTGCGCACCCTCAATGATATGCTCTATGACGAGTATTCTTACAGTTACTGCCATCACATCATCTGTTCCAATCTCCGGTCGCTGCCGCTCGCACACAGCAACCGTAATCCGACAAGGTGACGACGACGACGACGACGTCTACGGTCTTCTGTTTCCCATCAACGAGTTAACGTCACAACAGCTTATGATGAGATGCATGGTCGGCATCTTACAGCCAACGTTGCCGGCGACGAATCAACGCGATTCCGGCGATTCGCCTCGACAGCAAAAAGTAACGCCGACACCACAGGAGGACTACTATCACGATCTTGATCTGAGTCATGCGGAAAATGGTCGTAATTAGCTCGAGCAGTGGCCTTTGAACCCGAAAACCACAAGCATGAACTTCGCGGACACCCAGCCCAAATGGCATTGATCTAATCGAAGCAGGTTCAGATGAAAACTCGGTCCCGCAAGAGTCTGACTATCTTGAAGACCTAATTACATGGATTGCGTCCATCAAATCGTTCAAAGACGAAAATCTTTCTGAACAGCCGTCTGCGCGATTACCACCAACCGCGATTTTTGTGAGTAACAATTATACGACATTAAATGGCGTACCGTTTTCAAATCGCACTCAAACAAGAGCCGCAACTGAATTGTTCGTTTTTTACGGTAGGCATGCGGTCAGCGCAATAAAAACAGCCGAACATTATGACGCTCATCGTCTTTAGTGCCCATTTCTAAACCGACATACATGGTGGTCGCCGCTACGGCGGCGGCGGCGATTCTCTTACTCGCTCATCGTGATGGTACGGTAGTGAAGATTGAAACGGATGGACAGCGTTGAGGAGGAAAAAAATCCGGTCGTAAGTGTAGAAGATGGTATTGAAAGAAGGCGACCTACCTCACTTAGTCGAGGAGGCAAGTTCTCAGGCCGAATACAATGGGAAAAAGGGCAACGCAATCTTCGTACACGCATTTTGTATAGAACTCCATGAGACTTTTATGAAAACTTAATTCGAAATCAGCCCGAGAAGATGTTGTTCCCATTAAGTCGCTACGTACCAACCATTACCCAGAAAAGACTCCAATCTCCAAAAATGACGAGAAATCTCAAATCCAATTCCATGATGGTGGCCAGATACCCAAAGGAGCAGTATTTGTTGCCGTCAACCAGAGGATCCCTTAGCCACTATAAATGCCTGAACATAAATGGACGGATTTCCTACAACCCTTCACTACAGATTTCGTGCTGAGAGCAAGAGCTCATCCTTCAGGGGTGAGAGGTCCAACCGCCCTTGCAAAAAATTTGGGAATGCTGCTGATAATTGAGCAGCAAGTAGACGATTATCGGGAATCATGTGCTCGTGAATTTAGTTCCCATCCCCACAAACAAGGCCTCCTAGACGATCCACCACTAGGAAAAAGCTGCTTGGAGCCCAGGCTAGTGACCTGATTCAGGTTCGAGCCATAGCCAGATGATCCGTGACATTTCCTGACACATTATATTCCATTGAACGTGCCAGAATATTAATTAAATCGAGTTTTACTTTGTGGAAAAGACCATTCACTGCAGCTATGGCTTCTGTAGACCGTTACCATTACTGAGGATACAACCTACACTTCATCGTGGTAGACCTCTGTTGAATTTAGCTGTATGTATCTCTTGGGCATGGCAAATTTGAGGGGAAATTTTCATTCCTGCTACTCTCTAAAAAAACGAACTGCAGCGAACTGGTCCCTGATCTTCGTACTGCTCAATTTTAGACTATTTAGACAGCTTGTGTGGAGCGCTCGCGAGCTCCATCGTCGTCGCAGTCGTCATCTCCTTCTCTTACACTCTTAAGTGCCTAACACTCGAAACCAATGAGGCAGTTATTATAAGCCTGCACGTGTTTATAATGTGTTATATTAGACCCAGCATCGATAGCAGCCGGTGTTGAGTACGCGTTGATGGTGCAGACGTTTATTTAGTGAACGCTGGCCTCGGGGAGACGCAGTCAGCCATTGCCACAAAAACCGCTTACCACATGGCGTTAAAACAGTGCCCACCATCAATCACAACACGTAGGGGTGACACAAACACCTCGAAATCGTTGATGACGTCCTTAATCGTTTCTCCAGTAATTGATTCGGGTCAATGAGGAAGGACTGACTGCTGCATCCCCTAAACGGCCGGCACCCTCATTCTCATCAACTCCCCGCCGGCGGAACACTCGTTCGGTTCAAGAACTTAGCTGACCCCACTCTCAGAGTCAAATAAAGCCGATTTCATGAAACAAGCAAATGTTTGACGGTGGAGTCCCATCCTCGCCAGACCGTTTGACTTTGCACTCCTGTTACTGAGTAGTTAATCGCCTCCCGGAGCGAATAAGTGACTTTTGTACTTTCATGAAATGCGAGTTTCCACGAAAGAAACTCGTTCAACACCTCAAGGAGATTGTCCCAGATGCGCTGTGATCACAGCAGGGGTTGTGAAATGCGGTCGTCGGACAACGATTCGCCGACTCGTAGCAACCGCATCAAAGCGCAAACACAAACGGCTACGCACGCAACTGTCGCCGCGAATCATCGTCGTCGCCCATGTGGGTACGATGGGAATCTGCCGGCACAAACACACAGTACTCTTCATGCACGTATGGGTAATGGAGTGGCTATGGTGTCAAGTGGCTCAGATCGGTTGTGATGGCAATGTGAATCGAACGAGACTCTTTTGTGGCCAATTGAACTGAGACATTCCAGATTGACTCACGGATAATCTGTAGAGGGCCCATGGAGGCAGTGGTTCCCAGAATTTTTCGTGGGTCGATCTAGAAAGTTAAACTTCGCAAAAGATGCCCTAATGTCTGCCTATCATAAACTCATATTTTTGACTTTCACGGTTCCTTTACGCAGTAATTGCCTCAGTAGCTCATCAACTCCCAAAAATTGACTTTCCAAACAATAAGGAGTATGCCTTTCCTTGCCCCAAACTGAAATATCCACAAAATCCTTCTCCTCCGCCCTTCCAACATAGTCCTAATTCAGCCCCCTCAACCTCGTATACCCCCATAACAACTGCATTTACTTCTGATTGACGGCGACGACGACGAGAATTCTGTCGACTCTCGACCGTGGGTGACTCGACGTTGTTCGACAATGCCGAAACGTTCCCACACTCACGAATCATTTACCAGCTCCGCGTAAAAGCTCTTCACGAGGCAATCCGATCTCGTGTTCGTAAACACATATTCTCATCTCTAGTCCATTCCAATGACACCCCTCCCCAACCACTGTTTCCCCAGCAGAGATGCTACCGTAGTCGAGCAGATGGAGCGCTACACGTTTGATGAATGTGTCAGCTACGTGAAAAAACGCTAATTCAATGGAATGAATGCTTATAGTTCATCATAGGCTTTAGTTTATTTAGCGTTAGTCTCATAAAAACGGAACATCCATTAAATTTAAGTATAAAAAGCGGAATATGCCGTTTATTTGACACGATTATCCCATTCTCTTAAGCCATCAGCATCAGCCATGGTGGAATAGCAGATTGCCTCTGTTAGCATTACATTAAACGCTATTCCCTCGAGGGACAGATCTCCAGCTCGATGATGTTCTTAATTAGCCGAGTATGAGAAGCAGTAATACCGTAGACTATTGGACTTACCGGCTGGGGCTTCTTAAGCACAGGTAGGGAGGAAATTTTAGGCCCGTAGGGCTCTAATTGTTACTGGGAGGATACGTCACTGAGTTTTATCGGCGAAAAACAATCATCATCACTCAGAATTACAATTTGGATGAAATAGAAGTAGCTTTCATCAAACCCAAGCTCAAGTGTGCACTTTTGCGATCATTCGTCTAATTCTCTGGTTAATTTGAAAGCTTGCTGTTAGAGGGTCGTAAAAAGGAGGTCTTCTGTTGACATCGAAATAGAATCCTTTCAAAGAGCATTTCAACTCGGAAGCATTTTACGTCACAATGGACATCTTTCCCGAAGCCATGAATCTCGTTCAAATTCCCAGATCACTCTGGGTTTCTTTTATTGAATGAAGGAGCTTCACTTTAATAAGGACGGCTAGGAAATTCCCTGAACAACGATTCTCAATTCCGGACGATGGTAGTCCGCTGGTGTCATTATGGGGCTAACACGATACCCTTGCATCGAACACTTCATTAGTATTATGATGCACTTGGCAACAATCGCTCCAGTCATAACGATTGCCATTTAAGTGTCACGACCTCACCAGAAAGCTACCCTACCCGAACGCAAGCTGTTACCAATTACTATGCTGGTACCTACCCAATTATTAGAAGATTTTCCTTTGGAAGCGCCAAGTTTTGGTTTCTTGAGCGTTCAAACTTTTTCCTGGGAAAAGAATTTTTAACATGAGATCTGGGTATTTTTTAGAAATTATTTCTGGATCACATCTTCTAGCTTATCCACAAACCATCTATCTTTCCTGTTTTTGAAAAAAGGAACTGTAACCCAGCTTTTCTATCTATTTTTCACGTCACGCGCACTCAAAGTAATCACGTGCTCTTCGAGAACCACAAAAAAACCAACGTCGACAATCAGTAGGCTAACTACACAGCACTACAAAGTACAAAGCTGACAAAGCATTACGGTAATTGGATGTCTTGAATTTCAGGGAATAATTTCAAGACGCTAAAAATCTCGATAAAGTAATAGCCAATATCTAAACCCAAAGCCTACCTGTCCATCAGACGTTGGACAGGAAGGCACTTGGGCCTAAATGTTGGTCAACTTGTTGAAGAGAATCGCTTCTGAAGAAAATAAAGCTATTCCCTGAGAAGCATTTACTGAGCCTCAGCGTTCGGGGTCCCTCTCCAGCGGGAACAGTCAATACTGCACGAAAACTGCTTCCACTACCGTACTTGTAAGCGCTCAAATAAATCTCGTTCAAGGTCTGAAGAGCGATGGTTTACCAGAGAAGCTGGTTCTCATATCATTTTGCCAAGATCTCACTTGTAAGTAATGGTAAATACTTCCCCTAGAGCTGAGTGAGATGACGGAAACCTTCCAATTTTCCTAAAAATCTTGCTTTCCCTAATAAAAATTTCAGCGAGTTACTTCCTCAAAAGCACGCCCCCAAAGCCCACGAGAGTTTCAGTAAGAACTGGACACGTTGGGATAGAGCTGCTGTCAATTACTACCAAAATTACACGTCGTTACAAATTTATAAAGCCGTTCAGCTTTACGCATGTACACGGGGTTTGTAATAACTTTGATGGCCAAGGGCAGCGTATCGTCCACCAAGGGATTGTTGCAATCTCAGTGGTTGCTCGTCGATCGTAAAACAGTGATGAGCTCGACGCGAAACACATGTAGTCGCAACATTCAACCACATCGAATCACTCTAACGACGACGGGAACTTCCGTCCGGCCCCATATTGTGATTGGCTTATTTAATTGCTGTTCCCCATCCAGACACCGCTCCTACAGCTCCATCCTGAAGCACCTCGATGCTCCCAATTGTCGCCAACTGTCCGTATCACAGTCAATTGTATTGCTATCTATGACTCAAGCTTTTCTTCACTTACGGCAACCATCTCGAAGAAGGCTAATTCTCATCAGAATAAATCTCCATTACCTCATGAAGCGAACAGCCATCACATCATCTTCATAACTCTACCCATTACCCAACTGTAAATACCCAAAGTTTTCATTTACTAGTTCAGTTACTCATTACCTAAACGTTACGCCGTTAGGCTTCCGATTTATTCCAAATGATGACTTCATTGCAGTTACTAATGTACTGCACCAATGGAAGCGATCCCGAAAACACTTTGGGCCCCAGTGCTGAGGCGGAGCGTCGCCGGACACTCACCCGTTTAATTGCCTAAACTGCCATTTTCGAGATATTCTCTGTTTTCGCCGTTCAGTATTTTGTCAGCACTTCCACTTCTCTGAACTACTTCCAGTTCTAACATCCTTTGTACCTACAGAGTCCTTCTGATCTGTCAAAATACTCTCATTCACCTTATTCACCATTAGGATAATTCAATATTCCAAGCGAACATTGCGTCCCCCGACCAGTGCAATGCATAATATGACTGTCATTAGTCGTCGGTACCACTTTGAGAGCAATCATCATATGCGGATGGTGGTGGTGTCGATCCGGCTGGCGGCCGGCATGATGGTTTTTCCCGCAATCCAAGTGCTCCCCGCGTCGTTTCGCATCGTACGCACCGCCATTCGCGGTACACGCGCGCGCGACAGCGACAACTGCATTTTGTCGTACTGTAGTCCGCCAGCTGAATCTCCGTGTGTGTTCCACAAGTAAACTCGACCGGTTTTACCGTATCTCCATTAACTACGTCGTATTCATCTATAGATGCGCTCATTCGCAGCATGCAGCATAGATTGACTTAAAAATCTGGACTTCTCTCACTATACACCAACAGCCATAGCACCGCTGCCCTTTGTCGATCCATAATTCGGATACATCGTTTCAGTTGAGGAACTCTTTCAGTATTCCCGCAAGCATAACTTTTTACAACTACTTAATTAGCCATATTCATATGTAAAATCATTACAGTAAGCCTCCATGCCTAAACTGAAGAAAGTTTGACTCTTTAGCGGGTGGCTTTCACAGAGAACGGTCCCCATAAGATGGAGAAGCAGGAATTCTCATTTGAGTTTACTGAAAAGCAGTAGGATTGGATCTCCTAGATCAAAATTTGGAACGATTCCCAATTGCCAGACCTATAAATGAAGAGCTAACGACAAATTTCGGTCAACTGTTCATTATTACGCCCTCCATGTTGGAAAAACTTCCGATTCTCTGAAAGCTACCGAAATTCTTCAACATTCAGCCTCCATAAGGCATTTGCGTTCCTTCAGATCTGAACTCTCTTTGAAGTCTACAGTTCCGTCTCCATTCATGCTTCGCCTAGCCAATGGACCACTAGCTCAAACCTGAGCTACCGTAAAACCATTTTCCAGGACCCACGCTTTTAGTCAACACTTTCGAAGAAAATTGGCTGTTCATACTTATCATACTTTAGCGACTCGCATCTTCAAAGAGCTTAACAAACCTTGAAGTAACCTATCCGGTTCCATCACTTGACAGGCAGGCACACACCCACACCTGGTCTCAATGACACGATCACAGATGGCTGCTGATTACACAACTTCGTAAGTCACCCAAACGGCTAGCTATCCGTCCTTGGGACACATGTTTGATTTTTGCAAGCTCGGCCCCGAACAGCGATCGTAAACAGCCGTCACGGTGTCGATAAATCAGTTCTAACACCCAACGTGCACGCGTCCGCCACGTCCATCCGTTGGCCACATTTCATGCCTAAGTGGACCATTTCCGCCAGACTACTGTCACACCACGTTAATACGGTCCAACGGTAACGTATACATGTGATACAAATGTCAAAACTGTAAACAACAATGTGGTAAACAACAGAAAACAACAGAAACTTACTTTTGCTGTCGACTCGATCACCCGATTGCCTTCGAAGTCATCGTTGGCAAAAAAGTGGCTCTGGCTTTGAGACACAGAAAGGCTGACTGGTGTCTTGAAGTCTTCGGTTAGAGTCAGATCACCTTCGCTCAGAGAAAGATCACCCAGTTTTTTACTGGGCGATGAAATCCTACCAGTGGCAGTGAGCAAGTCGATGGCATTGCCGACGACTCGCGTCCTTGGCGGACTCTGAAAGTTCATCGATTCTTGCACCAAAGGTATTTCAAAGGGGGTATGCCCAGGAAGAAGCTTCGGGATCCGGCTTGGATCCGTTGGGAGGAAAACTCACCAAATCTTTGAATATCGCTTTGACTATGGACGCTTTGAGACCAGCTTGATCATTGCTATCCGACTTTTTCGGTGATGTATCGGTCGGCATTGAGTTTTCTGTAATGACGCAGTAAACGGAGGCAAAAAATCCCCGAATCCCTAGTCTAGTTGAATTGTAATAGAGCTGGTATTTATTTTACACGGGCACATTCATAAAAGAGTCCGGCTCCTGGGTTGTGTGTCATATTCCATTCATCAACTACCCTACGTCAACAATGTGTCACATCTACAAAAGGATCGCATTATGCACAGATGGACGTTTATGACAAACGTACGAACATCATCAACCGGACGGACATAGTTACCGGGCTAGACGACGAGACGCCGAATCGTCTCGCGGTTACCGTAGCTGAACGGAGCCGAGCATCTCATGTTCCAGCCTGTTGGCTTTTTGACAAGAAGCTTTGCAGCATTTATGGGATTTCATAGGGGTCCAACATCAGCAAAGAAGAGCACTCTATTCTCGACATCCCACATTTTCTCTTCCCAGTGGTATGGATAAGAGCTAGGGAAATTACCACATCCATTAGAACACGGCCAAGATGACTTCTGGGAAGTAAATCGAGCGTACGGTGGCCAAGACAGTTTGGGGCGTTCAGCGGTGGGGTATCGGAGAACTCTAACCGACTTGCTGCACTACAACAAAACCAGACTGATTTACTAGTAATTATGAGGGCTAGAAAGAGATTCCTACGCCTGTTGCAGCCCCAATCTGTATTAAAGACCAGCTTTTACTCCAGTCCATTCCATACAGTTTGAGAAAAGTACTTAAGTACTTTCCTTGGTGACTTACTGTAGGATGATCTCATTTGAGCCTTGTGGTAATGCCATCCTGCGCCAAACTCCGAACTTGGGTAATCCAGTCACTGGAGATCCAAGTATTCCCGGTTGCCAAGTTCCTTCACCTACCCACCAGCTACGAATATCAAATGCCGAAATACATGGAGATCTATATCTCAGAGTACAAAGGGTTTTCCGGCTGACTTCTCCCACTTCTGGGCGTTTCCTTACCTAGGCAGACACCCTGGCGGCTGCATCTTGACACCACCACTCAGCGTTTACCCTTTATTTCCGCTAATGTTTTATACGTCCATTACCGCTTGTCATCTAAATCGGCCAGCAAGTGTCAACCACGGGTCAACGTCGTATTAATGAGTGGACCGGCAGGCAACAGCTGATGCGACCATATCTCAGCTCCGTTTATCTAGATCTGGAAGCTGTCCAACAACACTTATCTCATTCCAAACTCATCCTAACTGAATGCTAATCGATTTCTTAGTTAATTTACTTTTTCATTCATATTTCAAGTTTAGCATCGTTCTGGTAGATCGGAGCTCGGTGTATGTGACTAGCACATGAGCGGGAATGAATCCTCATTTATGATGGAAAGTAGGCATCTCAAATCAGCAGAATCAGATTTCCTTCTCGGGACTGTTCTGATTGAGTTTTCCTAGTATCACACTTATTCCTTACAATCTTAGCGTTCTACCACTCGAATATTCTTTTGAGGCTGTTTATTGACATCCAAATCTTCCATTCAACCATCTTATCAACTTTGTAACCAGTAGTCTTCTGAATAATAGTCTCGATGAAACAGCTCTAGAAGGCTTCATTTCCCAATCGACGTCATAAGTGGTTCACATGTTGTTTCATACGTTGATGTCGTCTTGTCTCAAGAAGTTCCTCGTTCCAAGCGGTGACGTCTCAGCACATTGGTAACCTCTCACAGGAGACAACTACGAGTTGGATTTCGAGGAAGAACCTCGGCATCTTGTCGTGGTGATTTTTATAATTATTTCAATCGGATAGAAATGCCGAGTGTAGTCCAGATTACGAGTTTCGGTCCCTATTGTGACAGGGCTGATGACGATTTGAGCAGCTACGCCAACAGCGTAAAGGCACAGCGTGACAACGCTTGACATCGATACCCTTCAGCTGTAAGCAATGCGATCAAATCTGTCACACGTCCGATGACAACACGTTCGGATCGTCGACCGAAATCAGACACCTCGAATACACACTGAGGACAACCGTTTAACACCTCTCCGCTCGGCTCCGCCATCACCACACCGCCGCCATTCTTTTACAACGTTCCGATGATTATCATCACCTTCATATCCACTCCCAACACAACTCAGTTTGAGTTATGGTCGTGATTGGACTTCAAATTGCTTGAGCCTCTTCCAAAAAGTTCAAATCAATTACTTGTCGAAGAAAATCTGTCTTTACCAAATTACTTGATATCCTACTCTGGGAAAGGTCCGGTTCTCATAGCAGTTTACCAGGATTCCTTGCCGTAACATCGCCAGTAATCATGCCGGTGATATCACTGAACAGCCGCTATTTCATCGCACTCGTCATAATAGTCTGTTATCATAACACTAACGCAATAACCAGTTGTTTACACCAGTAGGAGGACCAATTCTTCTTGACGTAACGGTGCTCTAATCCACATCCGTCGTCCAGTATTTGTACCAGTGTTAAAGACTTAGTCTTCTCCATGAAAAGTGTTCTTGAACGATCACTACGATGATCTTTGAGCTCTTCAGCCAACTCTTCCATCCCAAATTGGAGCAGTATGGTCCGAACCCTACTATTCCTTGTAGTTTGTTTTCATTTTCTAGTCCCCGAACTTCAACTTCTTCTCAAACTGAACGAGCACAAGAACTAGCCAAACAACGTCAACTGCAAGTCGGTGTAATTCGGCCTACTCAGAAAGCAGGCTCGCATATCGGTGTGAACACATGTCTGACACCTCGTCTGACAGCGCTTGAGCGATTGTCAGCAACAGCGTCGACAATTGCAGCCACCGGGCTAACCCGACCAGGTTCAGGTTACGGTGACTCTGAATACTCTCTTACCGCGGAGCATAAAAGGTTAAGAGTTCCGCGAAATTCCGGCTGATACCGACCGGAAACAGTCAAGCAATGCCTGCCGCTACCGTTATCCAAAATCGTAATTACCGAAGATCAATTCCTCAAGCGAATAGGACTCTTACTGAGCAAACCATTCACTCCTGTGCAACAGGGTGATCGACCACACAGGGAGAAAACAATCCTTGTGAATCGGCAGCGTTGAACTCATATATTCGTCAACTGTTCGTACGATTCAAGCAGAAAAGGAGTGAATGAGGCTTTCTCGAAAGAAATTGATGGGCTCTGTTTGGTCAGAACCGTTCACTTTCTATTTCACATTGCTTTAATGCGAAATCGAGAATGAAAGGTTTGTACTGCTCAAGAAAGATCTTGCTGGGCCGTGACAGGCACGATCCCTGTGACAGTAAGGTCCATGGGTTCACTATCATTTTTCCAGTGGAAGTTGATATTAATTATTGACGTCTTCAGCTATTCTAGTAAATTCCTCATAGGTGAGCTTCCACTGATTCAACGGCTTTCTCAGGCCATCTTTACAGAATTGTTAAAATAGACTTGAAAACCCGCTCATGTTTACAAGCCAATTTAAATGTAATGATGTAAAAGTCACTTATCATAGTTGATACTTATCAGTTGAAAAGTAGCAAAATCTAAGAAAGTACGAGACTTCCGGTCATTTGGACCTGATACAACGCGTTGCCAACAGCATCCGGTGTATAAAACGAGCCACATCAGACGTACAGCTCATTTCCAGTTGTCAAGCTCGTCGACCGTACGCTCGCTAACACCGGTCTTACCATTCTCTTACTGACGGTGAGTTCGATATCATAACTTATCTCAATGTAAGAACACTAGTAAATGGTATAAAAGGCTCAGAATAGGCATGTAGATGACGTCTTTGGTCTGGTAGGGTCCACAAGGAAGGCAAATAAGGTACTGGGCAGGAAGTCTGGGCAGGACCTTTTCCAACATCGAATCTAATCAACCTCACCTAGCGCTGCAAAGATGTTTAGTATGTATGCTATACCGAAAAAAGCTTCCAGCTTCTATCGGCTTCCTTAAATCCAGGAACCACAAGTCATCAATCAGCCTCCAATTGGGGGAATAGGTACTGATAGACGGCGCTAACAAAGCTCCGTTTCTTTTTTTTTTACTTCTATCATTTTTTATGATCGATAGCTATCATTAAAAGCGACCGTTTGTGTGTCACAATGAAATTTTGGGAAAGGCCATATGGCTACAGCTTGATCGCCTGAAAAAACCACATGATCCTTGAACTCAGTCGAAATGCCAGCATCCTACATCCTGAACTCTCAAGCTCAATTCCAACTCGACAATCTTGATCATTTCTTTTCACAGCCGGCTCCTATTGATAATCCTATCCATACATTACCGTAACCAGCTCATTTTCAAACAGATGTTTTCGCTTTTTCCGATGACGATATTGTCGTGTGGTGTCATTCTCCAAAGAACTTTGCCTGCTCCACCTCGAATATCACACACAAGCGACAAGCTACATTCACTCCTGCACTCTCCTGCTGTCTTTATTCACACCTGTCATGTTTATCGACCTTTTCCCTATTCTAAACATCTACTTGCCATCCCTCTAATTAACATATAAACATCTGAGACCACCACGTGATTCAGTCAACCAGCATATCGGCCGACAATCGCCCGATGCCATCAGATAGATATCATCCGTTAACTCGATACGATAACATAACGAAGACACCCTAAACATTTCACTTACGGGAAACACATTACTCCATCAATTTCAGTTTTATTACCACAAAGACGAAAACTCATGGGACTTACCATTGCTTACATACTTGTTTACTTAGTCACTTTTCGAATTGTTGGTAAACTTTTATTTACCAAATAAAGGAGATCCCAGAAACATTTAGTTGCATCCTAGGTGAAGCGATGATAACGAGTACCTTTGATAGTCGCACTTTTGGCCTATTGCTTCACCTCTCTACTCGAACAACACGGTGATAGGAATGGAGCGAACCACATAAACCGATTCCTGAGCTGGATTTCCCTTACCATAACACTTCAGTTTCCGTTCCGAAAGTGAAATGTTGGCACTATCCTTATCCTTTACCTAGTACAACTCATCACAGTTTTTCCAAATTCTCTTTTCAGTTTCGGTCTTATTAAGGCACTGGCGGAAGCAGGAGGGGGAAAGGAGGGGGAGAGGGAAGCAGAAGGGAGTTAGTTCCCGACCTGTACCGATGCCTAACTCGACCATTTCATGGAGAAGAATGGGAACATCGTTCTTGACAGGAACTAAGTCGACGTTCTCAGGGATTAAGGTTTTAGAGGAGACGGTAAGGGCCATACTTCCGCGACTTCAGAGCCTTTGAATACAGCTAGTTCCTCAGAAATCCGAACCCCACCCAGTTCTAGACCTATCTTATCACTCTCTTTCCATTTTTCCTCTTTAGAGGTCATAAATTCTATCATACCAAGGATTTAGTGACCTCGTTCATCGTCTTATTGTTTGTGCGGATCAACGAGAGGATTAACTCATTGAGGTGATCGACCTCGTCCATATTATGCAATACTCCGTGACCATAACTCATACATTTACGTACGTACAATAAGCCCCATTGCACTCCATACGGTCGGGGTGACTAGATCGTTCGATCGTTTAGATAACCGCGCAAGTGCACCGTGCATTCGATCCAAATCCGATTATGTACGACAACATAACCGATGACATTGTAACTGAATTAAACGTAGAGACTAGTGCACTTCCATTACGGTATACACCAACTGAATACCGTATCCCTAAAATGTTGTACTTTTCCTTTCTTTTGGGGAAAACTACTGCCACATCTAACTCATCCAATGATACATCTTTTTTTGAGGATGAGCTCTATTACCCAAATAGGGTAAAGAACAAGTACAAAAAGTTCTTTATTACCTATCCTGCTCTGATGGGTATAGCGGATATATCATATTTAAATTGCAGCAATTGGAGAATAGATTTGCGTAACCACCAGTAGCCTAAGTACAACGAACTGCAAACGGCCATAGGTAAAGGTAACTTCAGAGCAGAGAATACCCCAGCCGACTTCTCGCAGACCAGCCCAGGTAGAACCTACCGCAGATCAATCCGGGGAGAAAACTTACCGTAAGGTAATCGTCAGTACATGGCTACCCGACCAGTTCACCGATTTGACTCAGCAGAGATAAAAACGACTACTGTTAAGGAGCGCTAAGTAGCTTAGAAGAAGCAGGGTGTAGGTATATGCCGTACGAACTAAGAATGGAAAGAATGTTCCGGACCTGGAGCAGTGCGCAACATATTTGAGAGCAACCTAGTGACCTGAAAAAGACTGGCTTCTACCCGATAGGCAGTAGAACATCCCTTTGAAACCACTAGAACTTTTCATTTCAACCAGATTTTCTTCTTGTTAACAGCATCTTGCGAGACCTCTCGAGTAGGAAAAATTTGACGGCGTTTTTACCAAACTACTTCACAGCGGAACAACTTTCACATCTCGATTTCAGGTCGAGTACTTTTTTATCAAAATAGAGTATCTTTTCATCTAAATCGACCTTCATCTCTCGAACAAGTGCACGTGCTGTTGTAAGGAACGATTCATTAGATTCTGTTATCCGAAAACCTACAGGATTCTCAAATTAGTAAGAACATTACTGTCTGTAACTGTTCCCACTTCAATCCATGACCTTCCCACTTTTACCAAAATGCCAGCTTCTCAGTCTACAAGTGAAAAACTTCCCTCTCTCCGCTATACGGTAGCTGGGAGGGTTGTAGTGCTTGCGTGTCGGGTTGAACTACGACAACGGCCATGTCCCGCCAATCAAAAACAGCCGTTTCACACCGTTACTCACTCGCACGCCAACAAACGTCCGAATGCCAACGGCCATTTTTCATCAATAACAGCAGGTTCTACGTTCTAATCGCACCAATCCATTATCCACAAGCTAATACTACTCCAACAGCCCATGGGATGCTTCACAACATGGGAAGATATACGTCGACTGGGCAAAAGTCGAAAGCTAACGAAGGCGAAGAATACTGTACTTACTTGATATCAGCTCTGGTAATTGTACCCAAATTGACAGCTAGGAAGAAAGGCTTTACGGCCTACATTTCTATCTTTGGACTACGGAATCTTACTACAGACTGGAGATTTGTATACCACATTCCCGCTTCTGTTTAGCGGGAGGAAATGCTTATCCAATGCATCCCTGATTCTAGTTGGCCTTGGAATCAAAAGCTTAGGTGATATTTCGATCCAAATTTACAATGAGCGATGCTAAGGATAAAAAGCCCTACCAGACCGCTAAGGTTTAGCCAAAACTTACAAAGTAAAAGTGGAAAGGCGAACGATAGGCTAAAGAAGTAAGGGTGTTATTTGATAGCATTCCCAGTTTCCCACCCATGGAGCTTTGACCGATGCATCCCCTCCCATATTACCCGCTGTACCGAAGAGTTCGTGAATGCAGCCAGCACCTGTGCTGTGTGGCACGTTGGCGATTTTTTACGATAACTGTTTAGGTAGCGCAGTTGGAAAAAACTGCTAAAAGGGGACTCATATGGCGTTGTTGAGGCCGAGCCAGTTCACATAACACCGTCCGCAGACACAGATGCTCCACGCTGTCGTCAGGCCGCGTGCCGATCCGATAACAAACTCAACTTCGTATTTACGAGCGCTGTCCAACCTCACTGCAGCAGCCTGTTAACGGTCGTTATCGGCGCTATATAGCATAAGCTCTACACCCATAGCTCACAGTGTCCACAGAAGCATAAAAAACTGCTGAAAAACCTAAAAAGACTGGTATCTTTAAACCCGTGTAGGTAGCGCTTCAGATTAACCACCACTGATCCACTGATCTTGGAAGGAAAAGGGCTATTTACAATTTATACGCCCCGATTACTCTACATTTGAGAGCTTGTTGAGATCAACAATCGCTTCCGTTATAGATAAGGGAAACAATTGAAAGGAAAATAAACAACAAAGTCGTATAAATAAACAACAAGACCTAGGCGCACAAAAGGGAGAAACAAGTTCGCTCCGACTTACCAAAGTTCCACCCTTAATTCGACCAGGCCCGGCTCAGAAATGGGCTTAAAATCGCCAATGTATGAATTGCTTGTATAAGATATGTATATTGATCAAATGGTTATTTGCATAGGCATGACATTCAAATTCTATAGAATTTAAATTTTATTTTATCCTAAACATAAGTAATATAAACTACTTAGGTAACGCTGGAACGGCCCTTCACCGTATCATAGGCCAAAGATCACTATACCCAGCCCAGAATAGACCCAAATTTCATTAAAACTCACTGGTAACCAATTTTTCATGGTCACACCAATTACGATTCCCATTTATTCTCCGTTCACCACGTCTTCCAAACAAATTAATAACTCAAAATCCAGATTTAGGGGACTTCACGTAGTGCTATTACAAACAGGCCAATGGAGATTACAAATGTCCCGCGAAAGCTTACACCTGCCGACCGGTGGATGAAATATGTTGCACCCTTTAGTTGATAGATCGATCTCGAAGAATGCCTGCGAAGCAGATGTCTAATATCATCGTTTAGTCGTTTACGCTTACACTCCCATCCAACAACATTACCACATTTCACATTTGGGCGCCCGCCTGCCCGGGTTAAACCATATCAACAATAAGTGTCAACTAGCTGTTGACATAACGTTTGTATACCGTCAATCAAATAAACAAACCTAATGACAAACGTATGATTAACCCTGGCAAGGCAATGATGCCGGCCGTATTGTCAGAATTTGCTATGTCCCGGGGTTACAGAGCGGTTGCCAGTGAAGTCTAGCGACATGCCTTCGGCGGGCATACCGAAAACAACTGGAAAACCCTTCACAAAGAAACAAATTACCACTTGAGTGGCACTGTAACTGGTGATCCTTATCTGCCATGTTTCAATGACATTACATGATACCGCGGCAAATTGACAAGGCTAATTACATGACCGTCAAGGGTTTTTGACGAAGTGATCCCAATAAAGTAGAGGAAGATATTGGGTACAGGTCTTTTAGAGGATTTCGCATCATTTGAGCCCTTTTAGCCACTTATTATGACAAGAAGCCGGTGAAATTCCGTTCAGGACCGAAGCGCAATCGAACATTTCAACTGCGCTGGTGGTCCCAAACGGAATTTTTGCGGAATTAAATACCAATAAGTAAAATAACCATTTGTAACAATGAAAAGCATGACGGCACCACTAGAAGAAAAGCGAAAATGCCAAAAATAAATGACGAAAACATTCCAAAAGTATAAACTCACAGTGAATGCTGCTTGGCTGTGAAGGAGTCGTCCAAGACGTTTTCGATACGAGTAACCTGATAAGAAGAAAAATTAGATCTTTATTAGCTTAACCTTGACGGTAACACCCGTTAATGTTGCCCGTGACCATCGAAGCGTGATAATCTGCCAAAAACGATGCCGACATGGGCGAATCGTGCCGGTTGAGCACACACGTGCTATGGGTATGAACAGTCAATAATAATTGATCCAAGCCAATCAATGAAACAAACACAGCGACGATAAATTACTGTTAAGAAGAGACCGACAACGACTAAAATAAACAACAATGAATTTGGGAGATCACGGTCAGTGCATGCAAATCGACGACAAGCAAGAAACAAGAAGTGAGCGGGCATGGGAACAGCGTGACGAATGCGCTGAATCAGCAAGCGATCAGTTGTTCCTCGATGACAAATAAGGACCCACCTCCCATGCGGGAGAACTGATTACTTCTTATAAAAAGAAGGGTTTCTTAAGTAGCTGTAAAGGGGAACTGAGAGAAAATCTAGGGTTCATTGGTTCGGGTGGAACTAGGAGAGCTCGGAAAAGTCTCGTAATGATGACTGTTTGACGAAAAGTCATCGATTGATTTGAAAAGCCTGGTTGCGGTTGACTATGATGGCGGGTGTTGTGGGAGCAGATGTTCTGGGAGACTGCAGCCCGGGAAAGAACGGTCTCGGAATTCTTAATACCACTCTTTATAGTATTACCTTGAAAATATCACACCTTTTTTATAGTTGTAACCGTTGTCGCGACCAGCGTTCATTGTTGCAGACATTGTCATCGATTCGACGTATTTTTGCAGAATGATGCTGAATTCACTGCTACACTTTTTTGACCACAAAAGGGACTAATATAGCAATTGACAGGCTACTTGGTGACCCATAAAATGCAAAATAAGTCCAGTCGGCCAAATCCATCAGACTCCATTGGGAAATCGCTCAAGTCGTGTGGGGCAGGCTGCTTTAGAGCCGAATTCACCGAAAAAAATAACAAGTTTGTCGTGTTGTCTGCGCTCTCCCGGCTAGACAAAGTTGCACTGTCTATTTTCTCCTGCTTTTCCATCTGGACCTTGGCAATCGGGGATGTTCAGGTTGACAATGGGCCCTTTACCACTTACCAAAGTGGATTTCTAGGAGCCAGTCAGACAATCTAGGCCTCGGTCCTTCAGAAGCTCTTCTCTGCCTAATTTCAATTCGTTTAGTAATTATTAGATTAGAGACCCTCGATAGTCGTTTGCCGAAACATCTTATCCACTCAGGATCCCCAATGGAGCAATGTGAGGAGGCTAATTCGAAATATGACCCATGCCAATGAGCGGATTAAACGTGGGGGTCTGCTTAAGAGGATTCATTGGCCCCTTAGATCGCGTTAAACGAGTATCGGAATCTGTTCTAATGTGGGGGTTTCGGTGATGCCTGTAATTAGCGCCGGTGTCGGTATCTTTTCAGCCAGGTGTTGACCTTCTTTATTCGGGCGGATTAGACATATCAATACACTCCCGTGCCATTGTGTTTAAGTTTTTTGAATGGCAATAATGCTTGGGAACATGGGTTTCTTTGGGGCTATCCCAATGGGTAAGGTGAAATTGTAAGTCTAGTTTTTATTGGATCAATTGAGGAGTATTGAGAGAGATGTTTACGAATCGTTGGTTCCACAAAGTTACTGCTCTCTACTCCTTGTTTTTTGCTTGTTATTTGTTTACTTGTTTGTTTATCTATTCCTCTTTTTTAACAGAGTACACAAATGATTAGGAGGACTATAGAATTTCAGCTTTGGGAGAAAAGTGAATCCTGCAAACTAACAGCTGCCCACTTACTACTTTGTAGCCGAAAAGCTGAAGCCTCTGCAGGACTTTTGAGACGCCCTTCTCCCGATAAGGTGATCGGGCTCACTGCGAGATCCCGTTCCTATATCTTAGAGACGTTAGGAATTCCAGCCTGAGTGGGAGGCTCTTTAGGATACGCCATGTTTGACGATTTCAAAAGTTTCCTAGCACTGATTTAATTGCACTAGGAACATTTTGCTTTATTTGCAACTCCCAAATAAGAACTTGTCTCCTGTAAGGGGCTCACAAAATTATGAGCACATTCGAAAGTTAGAAGCTGCAAAATGCTTCGCGATTCATGGCTACTTTTCCCTGACTGATCCGGGACAACTGTTTTTTACCATGGGTACGTTTGTGGGATGTCCATGTCCTGAGAGATTCCTCCTGCCAAGATTTGAAATGTTCAGATGTCTAATTATCATAAAATGCTCGTCTCTGCGGGTGATCATTGCGGATCGGATCACTCAACGATCCCCGTCCGTAATGACGTTTCTGATGTATTGGACATGTGTAGAGCGATTTGGCTCCGTCATTCCTCCGTCATCACCGTGAGGTGGCATTGCCTTCTGCCCAAGACCTAATTTAGACGAGGGGAGAATCATTAGGAATTTCGATGTCAACGGTGATTTGCATATATCACGTTGGCTTCATTCTTCTGGATTTCATTCCGGGCTTCTTTAACAACCAATCGTCAGATTTCCGTTGAAAAGTACCCCGAATATCTTATAAGTAGGCACCCGGTTACGGTAGCCTCCAATCGACTCTGATGAATAATTCGGTTTTTGAAGTATTGAAGTTGCCCTATGGGGTGTCAGGCTTGGGCCTCCTGAAGATTTTCGGTAGTTAAAACAGAAAGGGGTGGAAGCTGTTCCCCTTCGGGAGCCAGAGCCCAGTCTCGGGATTCACACTATCGGAAGCCTCTCGAGAATCATGAGAATTGCCCATAAACAAGTAATAAAAGTTGACTTGATCCGAATTTTCTTCGAATTTTCGATGGAACCCTAGTTCACTCGATCAACGTGGGAGGAAGGGTATGGTCCCTGAGGACCGGGCCCGAATACTCTCCTTTAGGGCTTCGTTAGGTCAGGGCCGATGCGAAGTAAAGTAATACAGTCTTTTGCCGATGGGTAAAAGAAGACAAATCGGATGGATCAAGCGCCGTGGTGATGGAACGGCTACATACCTCAGCTGACTTGATTGATTACACGGGTATAAACATCATGTGGGATGGCAAAATGCTAACAAAAGTACTCTCTGAGGCTCAACATCTGCTCCCTTCTGAATCAGCTCAGACTTGCAATCAGATTGGACATCTTTCTATCCTGAAGTAACACACGCCCAAACATGGGCCTCACCCACGTCATTCCGCTATTTGGGAGGACCATGGAGGCCAACTCATGGCGAGCGAGGGCCTCAACAACGTTTGCCATGCAGAGTGATCAATTTCATGAAAGGAACGCCTCCTTTTGAGTTCCTCTCTGTGTTGGGTGCCACAACAATTAACTGAAGCGGCGTTATGACAAGCAAAAGAGGATGTACCGGAAATTGAAACCGCTCACAGTTATCAGCCTTGCCCATCCGGGAATTTCCGCCACGCCTCTTGCAAGCGCTCGCTCCGGAGCACAGATGGTGCTCAGCCTCTGGCCCTATCAGCTTTTTGTGCAGAAGGACCCTCACCTACTGATTTCTTCGTTCTTGAGTTCCGCTTCTTTATCGTTCGTACAAATTGGACGAGATTTTTTGTCATCGCAGTTGCATCAAAATCCTACCGAAGCCACGCCCCCTAATCAGTTTCGCTGACTGAATTCGCACGAGTTTATTGACATAAAATTCCGTCTCCATGTTCAATATAAATAGATCAAAGCCGGGAATAGTGGGAGAAAAGGGGAGTGTGTCAAGAAAGATCGTATGTGTGTGTGTGTGGTTTGTTTGCATTGTAACGCGTTCTCCCCATACCCACTCTCTCTCAATCTCCCACTCTCAATTCCACCGCGTGCTTATTCGATGAGCCATTGAGCATATCATCGTCCGGATTAACATATTACTATACGCAATATTGCACCAACCGCAACACCAACGACGTCATCTTCGAAGCAGTACGTCTTCAAGTGGCTGGATTATCTTCTATCAAGTGGTTATTAAATGTACGTAATATTTATGTACTGGTTTTATGGCAACTGTGGTGTCAGACTTCCCCATGAGGCGTTTTTTTTTATGTGCCCTTCTAGGAGCGTCCCACTAGGAGTTCATGGAAATAAACTGAGGTCTGGTGCAAGTACGGAATAGTCTGTCAGAGTAGGGTCTTTGTGATACTCGATCCTCCCTACAAGTTTTCGTCTGCTACCTTACCCATGGGTATTCTTAGACGTGGAGCAACCAAACCTCAAGGTGCTCGGCTTCTGGCCCCACGGAAAGTTCTGTAGCGCAAAAGAAGTGCTCGAGGTCTTCCGATTTCTTTTCCAAAGGAGACGCTTTCTCAATTAGAAGCCTCTCTCCATTTGATCCACAATTTTATGACTCTTGAGCGAAGATCCTGATTGGCAACCTCTATCCTCAAGTTACCTAACCCTAAACCTTTTCAGAATGCATTACACCGGGGAGTCGCTCTCGTGTCTTCTGGCTTCTTTCCCAGCCTTCTTTGTTTGAAATCCTTTCTACATACTTCCTGATCTCGTCTTATCAGGAGCTCTAACGTCGATGATGACTTAGTTTGCAAGCTCACTTGCTAGTTCACCCTTCAATCTTCTTTTGGAGGCTGTTTCTGGTAAAACAGACTTTTCCTGCGGCTATTTGCGGTTTTTTATAACAGGGATACTTCTGTACAAGCAGATGACAGATATTTTAAATAATGGCATTGATCATTATAAAATGTAAATTTACTTATTCGATCCAACACCAATGTTGTTACAGTAACTGTGAAACTATCTCCTGGATGAGCGAACTCTTTGATAGGTACCCTACAGCAACAGCTTTGATAACTTCCGGAGTGAGTCGAAGAAGTTGCTGTTCGAGCGACTTCTTCAGCCACCCTCCCATACGCTGATCTTTCTCTGGGCTGAAAAAGAGTTGAGCAGTTTGCTGAAAGTTTCATTTGTGCCTTTAACGGCCCTATTTCAATTGATACATTCTTTGAATGCTCATCTAGAGATTCCTCAACAAAAACATTCCCATCGAATCGAAATTTGGTTCAGTTCTGTCCCGCATTTCTTTTGTGAACTCGAAAGAAATCATTCGCGATGAGAAAGCGATGAAATATGATTAAAACGATGACGAATGAGGTGTTAAACAACCACAGAATGAATTGAAGCCTATAGGCCAAACGGCTTCCTCCTTACTTACCTTAAGTCCATTTTCCTTGCTCAAGTGCGAGTTTATGAAGTCACGAGACTGTCAACCTACTTCTTGAGACCAGTAAGCGAAGGATTCTGAAGCACTCTGGGGTTCAGCTGTTCGTCATGTCTATTGGACATGAACACATGTGTTCAGCAAGGACCTGAGTGATGTCGTATGACAAAAGTGCCCTGCGCAGCTGGTCCCAACCGTCGTTTTCATGACGTTGCGGTTTATTTATTGAAATATTGTAGTTCATTTGTTCACGAGTGATATGTTGTCGACACACTTTTTTTTCGAAAGCTTCTGCAATAGCCATGTCCTAAGTAATTACTTCAAAGTAATTGCTCCATAGTAATCTTTGATGCTATGAGCGTCCAGATTTCATTCTTAGAAACATCGGGAAATTCGGCTAAGTTGGTTGGATCGGAAACTTTCCTTGGATTATAAAAGAAGGCGTTGGTATCCGGCTGCTGATGCAGGGCTGATTGCAGGAATCTCAATGGGATCAAGGAGCACCCGAGATCAGCCCTGCATCAAGGGTCTGTAGCTGAAGTCCAAGGGGCTCCTAGTCCAGTTCCCTGAACCGTCTTCTTCATGATCAAACAACCTCCAAGATTCTGCCTGTCTCTCTTGTCTTTGGAATTAGTTTCAGAATATTTTTCGGGAGAATCCCAGCCCCTGGGCTGATATAGACACTTTGATAGGTGAATACTTTCTTGGAACAGGCCAGGTGGGATGTGGCTAGTTTCTCGAGTGTTTGGAGAATTATCTGCTTAAAAAAGACTTTATGCGTCGACAGCATGCAATTAACAGTCTGCTAAGCCTTGAAATTGGTTTCTCAAGAGATCTTCGAGACTTTTCTTTGATGTGTTGACTGTGAAAACCGTGCACTCCCATGTTCGCCACATCGTAATGGATAGCCTAAGGCCAGTAGGCCTCGTTCTCGCACCTGCTAAGACCACTAATTAAGTACGATCAAAAACACGAGCGACCAACCAACCAGCTTTTCTTGTCAATGATATTGGTACTGGGGGCGGTCGGTTGGTGGCTGTGCGATGATCGGTGGTCGCGGGCGGTGTTTGAGGAGGGTGTCGACACCCTCCTCAACTCGTCAGGTCGACGACTCGGACGCCTCTCTCGTGTGGCTCCGCCCACCCGAGAAGACGACGACGAGGACAAGCAAGACTCATTAGTCGGACGATGGCGATGAACCGCCTCCCGTGTCGGACTGTCGTCGATATGACGGTTTGCACGTGTTCCTTCCACGACGAGCTCCCCCGATGAGCTCAGCTTTTCCTTCCTTCCTCTATCCTCTCAGTGGGCGGATGCTGTTAAATGTTCAGTGGTAATCGTCAACCTCCTTGTACTTGTCGACAAGAGTGCATGCTACCGTAATCTACCCGTGCTGGGTGTGTGTTTTTCTCTGAAGTCCTTCTCCAGCTAATCTCTTCAAGTGTTTTACGTTTTGCTTTGTGTCTCTCTAAACATGGCCAGTCGTTCGTGTGAATGTTGATTAGCCTTGAACTACCGCTTCCTTTCATTCTCGATGCGATGTTTGCAGAATTGAGAGCTACAATGTAGCCTTCTTTCCTACAAGACGCCCAGAAGACAGTCTTGGCTCCCTCCCTCACTTCCCCGGAGCAGTTCCTGATGTTGACTTCCTTTTTCTTCTTTTTTTTTCTTGTTTTTTCTTGAACTTCTACTGCCTTCAGATTCCAATTGTCTCTTAAAACTTCCCTGAGTGGCTAGGCAGGCCATGCCCCCGCTCCCAGGCCGTGCTGTCATTCGACTTCTTTCCTCCCAGATGTGTTACGCTCATACAGTCTTTACTGTAGGGGTTTTTTCCCGAATCTACCTGGACCATTGATTTTGTGTGGTTGTCTGTGGGAATGTTTAATAGGTTTTATTACGTTTACACATTGTCTATACATAACTCTTTCGTTGAACGATATCCTCAACAACTGTTACACATGTACCTCAACCCCAGGTGCAAGGTGTGTCTGGGGAACGCCCTTTACATTACATTAGTATCAGTCTGTACCGCAGGTGTTTCACCCTGGTTACCCTGATGATCCTGGGTAAGCCCAAGTTTTATGTGCTGGCTTCCAATGGATGACTTCCTCACTTTGCTATTCGATTTTTTACTCTACCGATTTTTCTGCTTCTTCCTCCTTACACTCCCATTGAACCTGCCCCAAAGAGAAACCTTTTCCACGCACAACATTAACATTCTCCACACCTCCCAATTGGGTGGAAACGTCATTGATACTTTGTAATCGACTCATTGTTCATTGTCTATGATGATGATTGTTATTGTGTTGCCGAATGTAAAACTGCCTGCACCGATTGGCCCCAAACGGGGCAACGCCGTAAGCCACACACCGCAATTCCCGATGACGCTGGTCGTCGGCCCGTTTCACACGTGCACGTGGGATGGTTTCTGTTGTTGAACATTTTCATCCCGACATGTTACACCTCTTCATTTGCCGCACCCATCTGATCGAGTCGCTGCTGCTAAAAGTTCTCGGTCGGTCAGCTTGGGGACTATCGCCCCATGGCTGCCGCTTGGCCAGTCCGAGTCATTCGTCATTTTCTCAATGTCTCACCTGTAAACACCCCCACCTATATGCATAAAACTCCCTAACAAGCGAATTAGTGTAATATTAAATGTTTATTGTGTTGTGTGATGTCTTTTGGAGACGTCCTCTGTTACACTGTCAGTCAACTATGCGCATTACTGATCACATCATAGGTTACAATAACAATCATCATCACCTTTTATGTTCTATACCTTGTATTACTACGTTGTTCTCGTGTCCAAGCAATGCCGTTAACCATTACGCCCCGTTCCTGGCCCTCCTCCTCCTCCTATTCCCCGCCCCTCATTTCCCTCGGCTACCGTAATCCCGGGGAGACGTCGTTGAACGCAGGGGCAGCGGCAGTGTTGGTGAACCTCAACAAGCTGGCGCACCGAATCAACGCCGAGTGGGCGGAGCGGAGGAGGAGCGCCCGGGCTGCCTCCGTCCGGCGGCCCACCAATTACGTCCCCGTGGGCGGGGCTTGTGAACAGCATGTTCATTTTGTAACAACATAATTCTCGGCAGCGAATCGTCGCGGTGGCCGCGCGTTTGTCGCCGCACGAAAGTCGCCACCGCAATGTCTGGGATCCCATAGCCATTTGGGAGTACTGGCCATGAATTTTAAGAATGTTAACTTATTGATTGGTAGTGTCCTCCCTTCACCTCATTTTTTGAAATTCTTTTGAAATGACGTTTTTTTTTGGAGTTCAACCCTTTTAACGACTGAATTTGCCGTTGATTTGATCGTTTTTGCTGTCCACCTTAATGATTTGTTTTAAATGGACTTTATTCCACGTCTGACACGGCGGTTTCTCAGTACCGACCAATTTATGATGTTACAACATGCCTGGTAACACCATTGCATCGCCCCTATCATCATTGTGTCTATCCGTTTTCGCTGATCGTCGTTCTCATCATCTTTACCCGGGTCTATTGTGTCCCCATATCATCGTATCGTTTATCAGCACTCCCTACCTGGCGGGTACTCAATGCGCTCGGGCGGGCGCCACTGACTGAGCGCAACCATCATCATAGCACCTATCCCCATCATGTTTCACCAGGGGTATGTGATCGAGATTGGATGAGCCGCGGGGTGAATTTTCTCCTCCCGTGCCCATCTTGATGCGGCGGGGGCCCGTGACGACGCTCGTTCTCACTCTCGATCATCACCGGGCTGATAAACTATCGAATCATTGGGATCACTGAAATTTATCGATATTTATTGAAGAAAATTATTGTCTTGCCATGGATTTGAGTAACTTTTTTAGGAGTTTTTTTGTTCCCGAAGCGCTGGTTCGATTTTACCCATTACCCATACCTTCCTATTCCCACTCTTTGAACTTGTATCGCTGCCCAAGCCGTTAACTTACTCATTTCGCTTAGTAATTGTAAGTAAATCATATCGAATGCCTTTCAGTGTACCTCTCTATACCAATTCGTATTCCCATCTATCTAGCCCTAGTCATTGCGACATCTTCCGAGGGCTCATGATGGCATTCAATTCGGCCTTCAATCCGGCTCAGGTAAAGACCATTTTCATCCGTTTCCTCACCCCTATAATATTATTATTCTTTTTATTCTGCCAAAACGAGAAATTTGATGAGCGAGGAAGTTTATGAAAAGGCGCGTCGATTAAGAAATCGAATGCTCATGAATTGTTGCAAATGATACTCATTAAATTGCTTCCGTCGAATGTTAAAGTGAATTTTTAACTCAAAAAAGGTTTCCTCTCCAATCAGTGATCGCTTCAGTCAATGAACTCTTATAGTTAGTGATACTGGAGGTTCTAGACGTCCGAACCTGCCATGGCTTTCGATTTCTGATCACCTCCTTTTCAGCTTCTCACCCAAGCCGCCGGCCAACCGTTAAAACCTGACGGTTGTATGGAGCTGAACGCGGACGCTCTACGATATCTTGCCAGTGGCAATCCACTTTTCGGTGGTCAATTCCCGTTTGCAGCCGCTGGTGGTGGTGTTCCCGGTATGGCTCCGGCAGATGCATTCCGTGCTATGGCTGCCCAAGCCGGTTTACCATTTCCGGTCATGTACCCGGGTATGCAACCGGTCAGTTTCTCTCCATTGTTTCTTCTTTTTGACTTTCTTTTCTTTTCTTTTCTCACGTTTTCTCCCAATGTTTTCTCTCGTCCTTTGTCTATTATTTCGTCAACGGCCGCCGCCACACGAATGCCCTTGTACATGCAGAGGCAGAGGACCCAGCGACCCCTTCGCTCCGGTCCCCGCTTATCGCGACCATCTTTTTCCTGACCATCTTTACTCACCACTTATTTCTTGTGTTTAAAACATTACCCTTTTGCCCTTGTGCCCTTCAGTGACCGTAAAACTCCCGAGTTTAGCTCCCCCTGGTTGCGGCTGTTGTTCAACCCCGTGTATTTTGCCTGAAGGCGCTGTGTTGTCACAATATTGTCGCTACTAATACATCCTGCTCAGCTTACCGTATCCGGCCACGAAAAGCAATTTCAATTCAGTTGCTGCTGCTGCTGCTGCTGCTCCTCTGAGCCCCGTGTTTTCCCCCACTGTGTGCGAAAGCCCGCCCTGAAAACATTATCGTGTTTTGCGCTTGTTCCTCTGCCTCGTCACACACCCATATCAACTTGCGTCGTTACCGTAATCGTTTGTCATGTAGTGGTGGTCCCATTTGGAAAGCCAATCCAGTGCTCTGCCATCTAGTACTACGTCAACTAGCTATGGCAGCGATCACTACACGTAGGTGGCGTCAAGGCCGTATCTAGTCATTATGTATGTTCAACGCTGACGTACAAAGACAGACACTAACCCGATTTTATTTCAAAGTTTACCCAGTCCCTTTGGTGGTTCAAATGGTCATTTTCAGGATGTCAAACCGGAAATGATGCCTGTTGGTGGAGGACCAATTCCTAGTTTCGTATTTGACGTGATGAACCCATATCACCCCTATGCTGCTGGCCTGGATGGTGCTCGACGGAAGAACGCCACCCGAGAAACGACGGCTCCGCTGAAAGCCTGGTTGACCGATCACCGCAAGAATCCGTACCCGACGAAAGGAGAAAAGGTCATGCTAGCCGTAATGACGAAAATGACGCTTACACAGGTTTGTTCAGTCAGAGTTGATACGGTAGTCCTGTGCTGATTGATACAGATTATTACAATAATTCAAAAACACACATATACTTGGCGATACTTAGTAATTGCGTTCAGTCGGTCGGTCGGTCGTCGGTCGTTGGCTCGCTAAGCAGATTCTTATCTCGGTAATTTATAAAGCGTTAATCGTCGCCCACTGGAACACACTGAACCGACAAGTGCAATTGAAATTCTGAAGCCCCTCGAAGACGGCCCGTAGACCCCAATGGCAATGCCATAGAGCGGGGCGTCTTTGGGAAATCGCGTGGATCACCTTTCCGCTAACCTCCTCGGACTTAATTATCGCCTCATTGGATAGCGATATACGTAAGAAGATAATTACGCCACGTCGCGCCATGTCTTTGATCTTTCAATCAAAATTTTTGGGCTAATTGTGATTCGCAGTAGTTTTCGGGTGATTGCCCAAGTGTGGTTAGCGGCGGTGGGAAACTCGTCCCCTTTGCCCAAACGGTAACCGTGGCCTTGTTGATTGCTAGTAGGCTTGTAGATGTTATCGCATGACAAGAATTCTCGCCTCGTTCAAAGCGTTTTAGCGAAATCGCCATGTCATCGGCGTAGGGTTTCAAACGGCGCCGAGCGTTGAAGAAACAGATATGACCTGATTGCAATCGCCTTCCTACCCATGTCGCTCGCTCAGCATAGCTTCATTTCGATGAGCGCCCGATGATCGATGTTGATTGTGATGAGATTTGTAGGTGTCCACTTGGTTTGCAAACGCTCGAAGACGTTTAAAGAAGGAGAACAAGATGACGTGGTCACCACAAAATCGCCGTAGTGATGATCCCGATGATGACGATCTGGCCGACATCGATGCCATCAGTGGTGTGGATGGCATTGACCGCCCATCCAGCTCCATGTCCGACATGTCCGAGAAGAAAGGCGGTAAGTGCACGAGTTATAAGCCAAGAGTAACCCCAGTTCCCCTGTGTATCCCTTAACAACAGAACCCTTTTTTGACCTTTCACCTACCAGCAATACTCATTTCCCAATTTCAGAAGCACCGGCCACCTCCGTGACGAATAACAACCTCAAAGACGCCTCTGATGTCAGTACACCGAAGAAAGCGCCAGGGAAAATCTGGTCAATAGCCGACACCCTTGGTGAGCTGTCCGACTCGACGACGAAAGCCGAAAGTGAAGCTAGCAGCTCGAAAAAGGTCGGTCCTCCTCCTTCTCCTTCATGAACTATTGTCATTACTTCTCCTCTGATCGCCCAATCCACTTTCAGGACACTCCCACCACTGATGAGGATCCTACGGGAGCGGCACAATTTCAACGAATGTTCGCTTTGTCCAATTTCCAATTCCCACCACAAATGTTGGCCGCAATGGGTCGACCGGGTGGTATGCCACCGATGCCATTTCTGAATCCGTTAGCGTTGATGGGTTTTGCTGCACAACAACATCATCAACAACATCCTTCTATGAGTGGTCAGTGGTTTTTATCGGCACAGTTTGGGGAAGATTCTGAAGTGGGAAGGTGTACTTAAGAGTATTCCTGGACATGACAGGGGCATTTTCGAAAACCAGTTTCAAGGTGTAACTACTAGTGAGAGAACATGCATAACGCACGTTTTTTCCCACCGGGAAAAATCAACGGGCAATGATCGATTTTCTTTCTTTCTGTTACGTCTTCGGTTGCTGTGCAAAGGTATTGCTGTGTGGCTGTGGCTCCTCAGTATCGGTCGGTCTCAGCAGTGTTGTGCACTTTGGCATTGTGCTATCTTAATCCCTTGTAATACATGGTCCGAGGTGTTCGTGATAACACCCGCGCTCACTGACTTGTTTCGGGAACACACCGTAGCGAGCGATTAACTGGTAGGGACTTCACCTCATGTGGGAAGACTGAGGGAAGACTGAATATCGAGCTATAGTCTACGAAGCGAGCATCAGACAGGACTAGCGATAAAGTCGTTCACTCGCCTTATCCGGCTTGAGCTCTGCTCGGGTTCCCCACACCACAGCATGATCCCATTCGCTCTTTTGTGACATCTCATCGTTTCGCATATAAAACAAATGAATCGCGACTTTTTCGGTTGATTTATGACGACGCATAAATTGGTTGCTGCGAGCGGCCGTAAAACTGTCGACGCACTGATATCAGCAATTTTTTCTCCGAGAGTCACCGTGATGAACGAGAGCGTTTGCGATTTTTTACATCGTCTAGATCGCCATCAGTGACCGACCGATCGGACGCGCCTCTCTTGTCTGTCAGATGACAACAGCGAAAGGGCTTCAGGATAATTGTGAGCCAGCAGAAGAATTCGTTCAAGAAGTGCATTGCTCGTGGGCATTGAAAACCAAGGAATACCCAGGTGGCCGCTTTTAAGGAGGGGGGGGCCTGGAGGGGAGGAGGGGGAATTCTCTCAATTCTAGGGTACCCAGCAGAACTAGCAAGCCCTGTTGGCTCGGGCCTGATTCATAGGGTAAACTGGAATTGCCGTGAATGGGCCAAGTATCGATGGCACATAATTACCGTCCCATGAAGGACATCCGCTATGAGTAAAAAAAGTAGTGGAGGCAAGAGAAGCAGTCTTACCGACAGCCGTTTGGGCTAAGGGAATAGGAGACCAATTGAAAGATGCCAGGTGTCAAAATGAATTTTCAGTTACCGGGCATTGATAAGGGTCAAAATTGGTGTTTTTCAGAGATACTACTGATTTCGAAGCATCTAAACGTGCACTAAAGTATCGTATCTGGCAATGTTTTCAATTTCTTCCATTGTTTGGCTTTGCGTTTAACCTTCCCGGAATTCGCCTCTTTTTATTTGCCTCAAAGTTCATGGCGCATTCGAACCTCTAATAGAGGAGCCATTCACCTGCTGAACAAGCCCTGTCTTTTTCCCTTTGATATAGCTATCCACTGGCCCTTGCGCAGCTGCACAGCATACCGTACAAAGGGTGACAAAAGGTTCGAAAATAGGCAAATCTTGGCTGTGGTATGGGAAACTTTGAATAGATTTTACGAAGGTGTTTGGGATTATTCCTTTTTTGACCAACTTTCACTAATGGGATCGTTTTGCCTTAACCAAGGGACACCCTGAGAAGGTAGTTACAGCATTTCTGTAGCTGTTTCAGCTCCCTCCAAACAAATCCTCATTATCTAGCCGAAAATCAGTAATGACAGCCGTGAATGAGCTGAAATTTAAACGAGTAATTATCTGCCGGTGTCCTTGCCATTGTCATTGCGTCGTCCTTATTTGTGTGTCGCTCATTCTTTCTTTTCAAGCGGCATTCTTCAACCTGTTGACGAGTAATCAACAGATGTTATTCACTAATTATATCAACATACCAACCTGTCTATCCCTTTGATCGACAATTTGAATCATCATGTATCATTTAGGTTCGTTTTCATCGGATGCTCAATCCCTGAGTCCGTCATCAAGCCATTCACCGACCGACTCAACTACGGGTGCTGCCAGAAGTCCTACGCAAGCTGCTCCAGCAAGTCCACCACCGACGACGACAGCTGTGAACACTTCAGCCTTGTCATCTCCCTCGGCTTCTGTCAGTGAGACGAGTACGTCCAGTACGGCACCGGTGGCGTCCGCAGTGGTCAGTCCTATGCAATCGTCCGCACACGGGTCTAATGATGGCCGATGATCTCGACGAATTCATGAGCCATTTATCTCTTTGTACAGTAAATCCATGAGACATGCGCAACTCCTCGAACGCCCTCCCCCCATCTCTGAATACAGTCCCTCTTCTGCTGCTGTTGCTGGATCGATATATCGATTTACGCGCGCGCGCAATTCGACATTGTTGTAGAAAGGTTTCTTTTGTGATTTCGTCGTGTTCTCTGCCTAAAATTGTTTTCAATTTAGATGGAATAGGGTATACCATTGCTGCATACATATGCAACCATCCCAGTTGATTTTTTTCTTTTTTTACAACTTTTTTTTAGCATTCAGAGTTTTTTTTTAGGTTACTGTAGTTTTTCCTCCTTTATGTTTCTCTGTTCTCTCTCATTATGTTATACTCTTTAGCCCTATTGATGCTTTTATTGACATTTGTGATTCTGCATGAAATATAATTTTCTATACACATTACCCTTCTCTTCTTTCCCATCCCCCGCTATGAAACTCCCATGACTTCTAGGTGGTAAAACTGAAGAACAGTATTTATTCATTTCTTGATGTGATCTTATTTGCATATTGGTTGATAAAATCGATAAATCAATAGTTCATGTTTCCCAGGGACGAGTGTAACCCGAAAAATTTTTGAGCAAAGTGTTCCATGAACTTTGGCCGGGGTGTACTTCCAACGCAGGTAACCAAAGGCATCCAAATCAAAGGTGGCAGGACCAAAACCGCAGCCGTCAGTTAGTCTCCTTAGAAAGGCATCGATTCTTTCGGCGTTTTTCTAGGGTTTACACCTGTCGTCAAGTACAGATAAGCAGCTGAACAAACGTTGATCTCGTCGTTGTTTGACAGTCCACTGGACCGCTTAAGGGGGCTTAGCGATAGCCCCATCTGAAAAAATGATCGATATCGATCGGGTATTACATAAGGGTTGAAAATGTAGCATCGTATTATTATGGCTAGTCAATGGGGCAATACTTGAATTGCCATACAACCGGAACCTCTTTGTTGAACGATGAATTACAAACACTGCCTAACAAATAAGTTTGTTCCATTGTTTGTACGGGTGGAGGTGATCGTCGTCGCGCGACGTCGCCACGCGCCACGTGACGCCTCTGCAGAAATTCGGAGTGATTCGTGATGCGCTAAAGCTACAACCGCAACGCATACGCACACAATGATTTTCATGAATTTAGTACAAGGGCGATTTCGTCGTCGTTTCAGCAAAATACACTTGCAATGAAGACAGAAAAAACAACTTGTAAAAGTACAATGCCTTTATTTATTGGGTTTTTGCTAAAATAAACATAGTGTTATTGAAGTTTTTTTTACCGTGCACTTTTAGTTTCTGCTTGAAATTTGTTACGCTGTCAATGTGGCATCAACATGATGATACTCTTGTCTCTTTTGAGATTCAATTACCCACACAAAGAAATTTCCGGTCGTAGTTCCACCACCGCAATGATCCTGCCCTGCACAAATACCGCAAATTCCGCAGCAACTCGTCTCTTTAACTGAAATTGTAAATTACTCAACTACACTGATAGTGATGTTCTATTGGTGATAAATCAAATGAGAGAGTCGTAGACGCCGAAACGACACGGATCGGTGTCAATCAGCAGTTTTTTTTTCTCTGTTCGTAACCTTCCATAAGTCGAAACGAAACATTCGTAACAACATAGGGTATTTTAGGGATGGCCAGACCAAACTAAGGACAGTGAAACTAAGCAATGGGTTGGTTGACAAATGTGAAATAAAAGGGTTGACTTTCGAGTAATTCAACTCTTACCTGACAGTTTTTTTGACATTGAAAATTTGGATTCACTGGGACCGGAAAGAGGATACTGTGTGACATGCGGAACACTCTGAATTCCTGTGGAAGGAGCTCCCACGAGCACTCATTCATGAAGATTCGCATAATTCTGTCGGAACTCAAGGAATTACCACACCAGCAATCTTTCAATCTGATTGAACACCCATGGTATGCGCTCTTCCTTGTGCTTCGAGCAATTTTCCAAGAGACCCACTCATAGGGCGAGTTTATGAGGCGGGGTGGGAGTTGTGAAAAGGGCCGTAACTAGCACTACCTCAATGAGTTGATGAGACTCTATCCAAATCAGAGATGGGCTCGGCCCCTTTGCGGCAGGCAAACTCGTCGGAACGACATTTTGAATTGCTTTGTTGTTGCTTTGTTGCTTTGTTGAATTGCTTAAGTTCGATGACTAGTACAACTGTGGAGCTAGAACAGGCCTTCGGAGGGCTCCACGGCTATGTGGATAGGGTAAGGGCGTGGCGTGAAGTAACATGAAGGTGGTGTAGTGGCAAGTGGCGCACTATATCACACGCATGGTCAGGGATTCGTATCCCGGATCGATGCCCGCCTAGGCCAACCAAGCCTTCCATCCCTCCGGGGTCGGTGAATTGGTACCAGACTCGTCTGGGAGGATAAAAGCGCTGACTTGTACATCGGCTGGCCACCGCAAGTCATTGCATAGGCCACATACGTACTCATTACGCCACTACGATTCTGAATGGAAGTCGAGTGTGGGAGCGCATCCCTCAGACGGGATTGATTAACGCCAAGAACTTTATCCTTTTTCATTAACTTAACCGAGAACTTGTTGGTAAAACCGCTGAGCAGATAACTTCTCACTGCAGTGAAGCATGCTCAAGCCTTTCAACTTCAACTTATGCAGCCTTGCCGTTAGTAAAGCCACCTGAGTGGTCTTCACTTTCGCATACCTGCCTTGTCAACATACCGTTCTCAACACCTTTTCAATATTGAAATTTCTTGCTATGTAGGTTTCATTTGTTCAGTCGACGTCAATTTCTCTATTACCAGTCAAATATATGGCTGTAATAGGCTGGACTACGTGAACATTTCTGCGCTGTACAGCCGTAGACATTAACTCTTTGATGTTCTCGGAAAAAAATTGTGATTACTCAGCGGTGTCTTTACTAAATAGACCAATTTACATGCGTATGACAATTTCCCGTTCGTCAAATCGTTCAGCAGTTCAACGAGTTACCATGAAAAAATTGAATTGTTCTGCAAAATGCTTTTGACGTGAAACAATATGCCTCCATGCCGATTTATCTTCGCAAGAGCTTTTTGATGGTGGATGGCGCAAACATTTGGAAAAATCGGTAATTCTAGGAAATCATTCGGTTTCATTTCTGAAGAGTTTCGGCATTTTGGTGAGACCTTCATCAAGGGAATAGAAATGGAGGTGACTTTCCAGTACATTCTGCTACAGTATGATACTGTTGATGGTGTGTTTGATCCCGAGACGAAAAACAGGACCTTACAACATTGCGATCAAGACCCATAACCGGGATACTGTGGGTGTCGACTGCTCGTCTGAGGTTCTTGTCGGAAATCATAGCTACGGAGGAGGCAGCCGGTCGAACTGAAACTCAAAGAGGATGCATACACACTGAGAGCTATTCTGTCGTTCTGATCAATCCTCCTTCCAGATCTGTTGAGCGGCCTTGACTAAAAGTTCACAGTGAACTTCACAGGAGTTGTTCGGCAGTACTGAAGTTTATTAGAGTACTGCAAGAGTTGTGTCTCATCAACCAAGGCTGTTTTTTAAAAGTAAGGGTTTGCTTGAGAGAGAAACCCCTGTGAACACCGGCGATTCTGCTTTCCGGGCACCTTATGGTTCCAGAGCTTTATGCTGACAGTTCCGTGAGGTTTCTCTTCTATTACTATTATTGGAGATACAAAATCGATATGGTATACTAGATCCTTTTTTACTGGTAACAAAGGCCATCTCTACAGCCGTGTAGGTGACTCAAAACCAAACCCTGCAAAAGCATGCTTGAACAATGTGGGAGAGTACCGTTGCGTTAAGGGGGACGACAATTACTTTTCCACTTTCCCGTTCCGTGAATAATAACTTCAATACTTTCTTGGCTCTAGATATGTTCTCAGATTTTCAGGTTTTTTCCAGGAATAAGCTTTATGTGCTAATTTTTCAGTATTCCAAAGTCTATTGTGTAGTTGAGTATGAAATCGAATCCTGAACATTTAAAAAAGAAGACTGGAAGCTCGGATACTCGTGAAAGGCAGATCATGTCGTGTCTCTCTGAGGTACTAAGATTTTTTCAGAGAATTCTGATCTATGGGTCTTCAGATAGAAAAGCAAGTAAAAATTATCTTTAAATATGCAAGGGATATTCTCGAAAGAAATTTATCGGAAGAGTCATATCTCGCCTCTTTTCACGTGAGTTTGCTGAAAACTACCTCCCACAACATAGTGATCGTTCAGAATGGGTAGCCGGCTTCTTTTGGGTTACAACCGACATGTTCACGGGATCTTCAGGCAACTGGGAGAAGTCAGTTTGTAATCGCCCACACTTCGCGAGGCTCGGAGCTCATCACAATGAAAAAAGTAGCAAAAGGTAATTGGATAAACAGGATCAAAGAGTATGGCTAT
This sequence comes from Haemonchus contortus, assembly GCA_000469685.2. Classification (NCBI taxonomy): domain Eukaryota; kingdom Metazoa; phylum Nematoda; class Chromadorea; order Rhabditida; family Trichostrongylidae; genus Haemonchus; species Haemonchus contortus. Next base: position 20,028,036 of record LS997562.1, on the reverse strand, counting down.
GGTAAATAATCATCATTCCCAGAGATAAAAATTAAGTGATGACCGTGTATGTAAGTTTACTTCTGTTTTTTACGTCAATTCGACCCGTCTGTGAAAGGGGAACAGAAAAATAAATTGGACTGCCACTGTTATAAGCTAGGAAATAAACACATAATAATGTTGATGTTCAACAATGGACAGGGCTGTGGGAGACGTTCCCGGGATGGAAGACTAAATGCGTTTTCTATGCGTTTTTGGGGGTTTTCTCAATCACTTCATACCAACTGGAAGGATCCCATAGGTGTAGACTGGATACGGAGTTCATGGTTCCCCTCCCCTTCCAAACGAACATATCAGGCATCGTTGAAGGTGATCGTACGGGTTCACCATTCTTAAGGTGTTTTAGGTGTTTGAACCAGAAACTGGCTCAATTCTTCCTAGCTCCAGTATGCGATTGTTAAGTCGTTTTTGATAGCTCGAGATCCTTTTTGGAGCTGAAGAATGTCTTTAAGCGTAGGTAGTAGCGAGGGCGAGAAACGACCAGTTTTTTGAGAACATTCTGATGTTCAAAATGTATCGAAGGAACTATCACTAGGAACACCCTAAAACTGTCAAGTGATTGTCAAGTAGTCTTTTTCTTTGAAGTCATAGGGTGTATGTGGTGACAAATGAGACCACTAAAAAGGCATCGTTCAGAGATCAAATTTCAGAATAATTTTCTCTTAAGTCAGAGGAGGTGAAAGTCTTCCGTGGTCCATGAATGACATTGGGCTCGTCTGTGAAGGTGAAATAGGCACTGGTCATCGCGAGTTCGTGCAGCTCATCGTGTAGAACTGGAGGGATCCCCTGGAAAGGCACCCAGATTCTTAGAGGTCTGAAAGGATCATCCAAAATGTGTTGGATCATTTTCGAGCGCCCAGGTGGTAACCCTTCTGTACTGCCCTCCGACACGGACTGCCCCCGTATGCAATCATTGGTCTGGCCATGAATGGATGACTATGACTCTTCTTTGTTTTCCCCATGTTATCCCTTCTACGAACAAAAACAGTTGATCACTCGTTATTTCCTATGTTGTCCAGGTTTTCCATGGATTGCATTAAGTTGTTATTTCCTATTAACCGACAACTATGGCTATGCTTTTTCTGTAACTTAAGAATGACTAATGGACACACGCCAGTTGCATTCAGAGCATTCCCACACGCTTTTCTGGGAGTTTCAAGCCCTCGCTTTATGTTTCGATGCACTTGGGAGTATCACGTCTGCAAATGTTCCCAGCTAAGTCGCATAGTCGTGATTCGACTTTGAAATGCCACGAATCCAACTGGCAATCCGACAGATTACTGTAAGCTTTCCCACGAGTATCACAAATTCGTGTGGTTTCTGCTTGGCGTCAGCACGCATACATCCGACATGTAACGAATCGATGGCCGTGGGCCAATGAGGAAATTTTCCGAGAACATCATGAACTTTGAATAGGGCGTCTGCATTTTTGCGCAGTGTGAAAGTAATGAAGCTCCTTCAGTGCTTAAAGCACTTTTGTTGTCTATGAGGGAGTTGCTATCGGGAAGGACAAGTACAATATACCTAAAAGGTCAAATCGAGTTCTTCAGAATGCACCATGTACCACTCCACACCTCGGAATGGCGGAAGAACTTGTATGGAACAGTACGTGTTGCCTTTTCATGGGGGTGGAGGTGGTGTAGTGGCGAAGAGCGCACTATCACCCAACCATGGTCCTGGGATCAACTCCTAGATCGATACTCGCCAGGGTCAACCACGCCTTCCATCACTTCGTGGTCAGTTAGCTGGCATCAGACTCGTCTTGGAGAAAAATAGCACTGATTTCCACATTGGCTGTCCACCGGAATTCATTGTATGCGCCACATACGCATTCAAACGCCGCTGCGATTAAGTATGGAAGTCGAGTGCGGGGAGCATCATAGGAGCAGCTTTGTGCAATGTCAAAGACTTTGTCCTCCGTCCTTTTTCATGAGCACGATGGTACAAGAACTTGCCAACTACTATCGTTCCTGCCCAAAACAGCCACTCGACCCCCATTTCTTCAAGGAACCTGGCACTATAATCACTTGAGAGATACCATTTTGGAAAAATGCCAGGGCCGAAAAAACTTTTCCACGCCATTTATAAGCTAAAATAGGTGGTAATGTGTAACGAAAAGTGTACCGCCATCCAGTGAGTGTTCCGGAGGAAGTCCAGCAGCCGTTTTTATTGAACATCGCTAAAACTGAATAGAGCGCCTACTCTAATACCCTCCTCCTCCATATTCAGTCGACTGGTGGTAAACCCACCTACGTTCAGTCCAGTCAGCAGCATATGAGGGAGTTGTATGAAACGCTAAGTATCACATTTCACCCCAACCCTCTCACCCTCCCACCCCCCTCCCTTCCCTGACGATCCAGTTTGTACCATATTCTCATGTCTGGAACAACGGCTCTCTATGGACAGCAGGTCCTGCAGAAACGGGTCTTGTTGGCCTGTCAGTCACGGAGTGCTTACGGTAAGTTCCTCAAAACTAGTGAGTAATGGTCTGGTTCCCTAGATTGCGTCAACGTTGCGCAGCTTACGGCGGCTGCTTTACGACCACCAAGTGATGTGGAGGGAATGAGGAAATAAATGACTACCGTCGTTGGATCAACTTTTATGATGGTATGTGATGTAATGGCAAAATACAATGGAGTTAGAATATCATTGCGTATTACGCAGCCTTCTCGACGTCGTAGACATCGAACGTAGCAAGCAACGTAGTAAAAACGCATCATAGCCTCTGTATATTCTTGAGGGACCAGATGGCTTTTCCACAAAACACCTGACTCGTACACAGTGGTATTAGGTTGAGTCATAAGTCCTCGGACAAATTGGGAATGATAATATTTATCTTACAATTTCTAAACGACAATAGTGAATCATTTGAAATATGCCCCATTGGCATCGATGGTCTTCTGCCAATGCTTGGGCAAATCGGAGACGCCCTTGCTTTAGAACGCCGGAAGCTGGCCCTTGGAGAAGTGCACCAGTGCCATTTTGATGTCGTCGCGGGTTTGAAAGTCCTGACCATCCAGATGACGTTGAAGATGGGGAAAAAGGTGATAATTCGAGGGATCCAAGTCCGAGGAACAAGGTTGGTGTGGTAAACTTGTCCTGCCGAAATTTGTCAGTACAGTTTTGGTCGTTCTTGCACTGTGAGGGCGAGCGTTGTCGCGCTGGAAGTGAACTTTGTGCTGCTGTGGACGTGAAGCTTCGAGATTCGCCTTCAAATTCCTTAGTTGCGTAATATAGACGTGTGCGGTAACTGTGCATCCTTCGTCTAGCAGCTCCCATTATTCGACACGGAGAGCGCTCCACCAGAATCAGAGCATAGCCTCCTTGGCGTGTACGTTGGGTTTGGGGGAGTCTTCTGCATGCGCACCTTTGTCAATCCACTGAGCACGCCGGTGAACGACAGAGTAGAGGTTCGACTTCGCACCCCTGGTGACTAGGTACTCGAACCACGTGTGGTGCCCTTGAGCGTGAGGAGAGAAAGTGCCACGTCGTCGCGGCGGTCTATGCCATACGCTTCAAAGCATGAGGCATCTATGGACCGAGCTTTCGCACCTTGTCGATTGACTTCAATCCACGAAGAACTGTGTACTGACTCTCCAAGGGTGACTGCCACTTCACGAGTAGTTTGATACGGATCGGCTTCCACCTGGCTCCGCAGCACCTTCAAATCCAACTTCACTGAGCGTCACGGACGGGCATTCATTTTCGACGGAATAGTCGTCAGATGTGAACTTCTGATGCAACATGTAAATTGTACACCTCCTGCTTGTGAACGTCCTTCATACCTCTATCGATTGATGCGGGTTCATGGCCAGATAAAAAAATAAATATGATGGTGTTGCGAATGTGGAGTTGCGACGGCTTGAAATCATGAGGCATAGTTGCTAGAAAGGAAACAGTTAGGTGCCTTTTCCAGTATGCGTTCGGAAGAGCTTTCCATATCCTATCTAACAATGCCTCGCACGTCCATTTTCGTCACCTCTTTCAAAAGTTATGATCGCTAGAAGTCATCACTATCATTTTGTCCGAGGACTTATGACTCAACCTAATACTATTCCTTACCTGTGCATTATCCACCTCATGTTTTGACGATAAAATGAATGGCTAGAAATCCTACAAATAGATTTTTTTACCCTTCCTGACCCCCCAATTAGTCTTCAGCCTATACCAATGAAGGGCAATAAGAAGATCTTCAATTATTCACCAGTTCAACAACAGTTTCAGCTTGACCGTGAGGGCAACCAAAGTAAAGATAAATAATTTCTTATCCATAGGGCGCAGGGACCCATGAGCATAACTCCTATATCTACAGGGCGAAGGTAGCTTAAGGGCACGTCGCGCACTATCACAAACGCATGGCTCGAGGATCGAATCCCGGAGTCGCTCAGGACGATCAAGCTTTCTAACCGGGCCGGGTTCGGTTAGTTGGCACCAGATTGTCTATGAGAGTAAAGGCACTGACTCATACATCAGCTGGCCTCCGCAAGCCACATACGCATCCGAAATGTTCGGAGTAGAAGTCGAGTGTGAGGGAGGAGTCTAGAAGTGAAGCTGATAGACTACAAAAACTTCAGGGTTATCCTTATGAACAAGTTTGTTATCAAAGTACTGTGATATTAAAAATTATGTCAGTAAATATGCTGAGTCAAAAGAAGAATAAACAATTCATTGGAAGGAAAGACGAGACAGAACAGATGAAGCGCTTACGAAAACTTTCCCCCAAGCTTATGAAGTTTGCACCAATCTCACAAGGACTTCAGGAAGTTTCCATTTATTTCGGATGAGTTGGTCAGCCCTTTACCTGAAGCTCAGACATTAGACAGAGAAACTCCCTTTGAAACCGAGTCCGTATTGGATCTACAAGAGCAAAAGCCTGGTTGACTGGATACCGTTATGATAACACATCTCATTAGTCGATTAGACATCTGCTAATGTTTACAGCCATGGGTTTTGTGTGTATGTGTGTGTGTTTGCTCTTTAGGCGACTATTACGAGTGCGCTGGCCCGAGGAGATCGATGGCTCATTTAGCACCCTCTGAACAAACAGTCAGATGCTGATGATGGCGATAGTGTTGAAGTGCCAGATGACCACTCACAGGCATTAGACACTCTACCGACAGCTAACAGACGGATATGAGAAGCATTTGAGTGACTACTCAGAGCCAAAGGAAGGCCAACGTCTGCTTGCTGGGGGGGAAGGGCAAATGAGGTGTTGGAGTCAGCCTTCGATTGTTAGAATCTATTGTTGTCTCGTTAACTGAATAGTGAAGTTCCTTGAAGCTACTTGACTCATTATTTCCTTATGAGTGAGCGGCATACAGCCTGATGCCTTTAGAGTAACTTCAATGTATAAAGGTGTGGTTGGAAAGCTAGGCTGGTAACTTCTAAAGGACGAAGCTCAAGTAGTCCGTAATCCGCCTAAGCTGGTCTAACTGTCTCCCATACTTCACATTGACAAACCACACTTCTTTTCAATATCGAACCCGATCACTCTGCTGGCAAAGCTCTCCGAAGCTTGTGCCAATTGTTTAGCCTTTGAACCCCTTCTCCACAAATTTCTTCAAAACTTCAGTTTGCGATAATTTTTAGGTACCCCTTTAAAGTTTCGAGCGTTGACGAAAAATAAAATATCGGTGGCGAAAAAACGGGAAAATTTGCCACAATTCAAAAAAAATTCAAAAGTTTATTAGATTAGTTGAAATAGAGGGTTGTAGAGTGGAAAGTGAGGGAAGGAAATGGCATGGAACAGGTGTTTCAGTTGTTACAATTGTGTAGAGATCTAGTAATAGGAAATCAAATAAACCGTCACAATTTTCCCTTCCCTTGCCATAGGTCACACATCATTGTTTGGACTTCCTGCAAGGATGTCTCTCGTGAATGGTGCAACGTCTTCAATGCTGTTGGAACTCGTCCGCCTTTGGGCGTGAACGTCGATGGAGCCAGTCTTTGACACTGAGTGCCAGGCCCATTTTTCGGCCAGACAGCGCTCCATATAGCATACCTGGACGTCAAAGGTTCGTCCCAATTGGACATCTTGGGAACCTTTTATTTCATGGACTGCGCCTTCAAAGTCGAAAACAGAGTCAGACAGAGTTAAAAAAATCACACAACGGCAAACAAAACTCAGACTGCTCAACCAAAGCTGATATCATGAAATCTTTATATATGTTATGTGTATACTATATGTGACATGGTAAGTGTCCTTTTAGAGAATTTCTATGGAAATTTCCGGGTCATTCTCGAAGAAACGTGGACCCTGGGAAACTTTCTAACCCGCTTTGCACATCCTAACGATCAAGTGCCGAGTGTGCTCGTGCCCGAATGTATGCTTGAAAATGCGTGTGTGGCCTATACAATGAGTCGCGGAGGCCAGCCGCTGTACAAGTCAGTGCTTTTATCTTCCCAGACGAGTCTGGTCCCAATGAACCGACCCCGGAAGGATGGAAGACTTGGTTGGCCTAGGCGGATGTCGGTCTTCGGTCTGGGATTTGAGCCCATGACCATTTGTGTGCGAACTGCTTCACTTGCAATTAACCACCTCCGCTCGATTTTCTACCTTACTGTCATTTATGATTGAGCTCTAGGGACGGAACCTCATCCTATAATGGGCCTCAAAGTCAACCGTAAACTTCTAAGCGATTGAACTCTGATGTTTCAGGCTTCGATGGCTGGAAAGAGTAGTCAAGTCAAAAAGTAGACCTTTAGACGGTGCGCTTGACAGTTACATAATGCAGGGGCTGCTGAAGTTGTGAAAACAGCAAACAAAAAACCGAAGCCGAAAATAATCAGAAACTGGGCAAAAGGCACCTGACGTTACACCGCCGAGACTATACGCGTCTTCAGCCTGCTTGACGGTAAGGTGCTGTCAACTGGTGGGAATGCTCTTTGAAGTTGCTATTTCAGTACTCTACAGGTAGCAAGCAAACTTGAACACAAAATGAATAATTCAGAAGAGAACTATTCTAAAAGTTGGAGACGGTCAAGACATCCCTTCAAGGCCAGTCGATGCACAGGAGAGTACTTTTAGCCTCCCGGAAGAGTCTGGTACAGATCCTTTAGAGAAGAAAAACTTGTTTGGTTCACACAGTGGGTGTCTTGGGTGTGATATTGTGCGTTACTTGGCAGTCAACGCCTCTGGTCGCTTTATCTTGAGTACTGGGAGTTTCAGTAGGAGGTGGTAGAAGGCGATAAGGAGCCCGATCCCGGCACGTACGACCTACAAATGGACGTCCGACGACTTCAGACAAGCTTCTCATTCTTTTCAAGCAAGGGTAACTGTGTTTGTGCAACAATGCAACAAAATAGCCATTACGACAGTTTGGAAGTAAAAAGTACTATAAAAGCCAGTAACTACCGACGACTTGACTTTGTTCGTAGCGATTCGAATCAAACTACGAACAGTTGTCCACGATCGACGATAAATGGCGTAACAGCAAATGATTTGTCATCGCGATTGCGACGATATGACAACGAATGACAACTCGTCCGTCCGGATATGATCGGTCAATCAGCGATGACTAGCAACTGCTGCTCTCACCTCCCGTGCCCGATCAGAGAGACAATGAGCAGTACTTTTCGTTCAGATAGTCGCCTTCACTTATTTGCACATGGGGCTTCTAAAGCGTTTTATGAGAAGAGTCACTGGATCTATGTAGGTGGCCATGTCCTGTGATAAATCTCTTTTCCCAGGCAAGTCTAATACATGTCCGGAGTGAATTCAGAGAACTTGGAATCAGCGAATTGGAATGCCATGGAAGAAGCCATGGAAACTGAATCTACGTAGAGAAATGGTTAATGAAATCGTGCAGACTGCTCACCTAAGTTCTTCCCTGACAATGAGACGATTCTCTATAATAGAGAATCTCCTATCGTTTTGTCATGACTGTTTTTGCTTGTTTTTGTTGAGTTTCGTGAGAAGGATGAGCCTTTTTAGCGTTAATCGATCTCATCGGAAGGACGACCCCTCTATTGGACTCCCATTCAGAATCGTAGTGGCGTATTGAATGCGCATGTGCCCTCAATAGTGACTTGCGGAGTCTAGTCGATATACAGTTCATGCTTTTATCCTCCCAATCGAGTCGGTACCAATCATCCGACCCATAAGGATAGGGAGCTTGGACGGCCTAGCCGGTTTCTTTTCGAATTTTCCAAATTCGAACCCGTGATCATGCATGTGTGATAGTCTGCCACTGGCATTACTTCAACGAGGGTAATTATTTTAATGTAAAACATCAAGCTATGTGCTAATTTTTATACGTAGGTTTGTGATTACTGCAATGTTGTCAGTACCTCATTTCAGCACTTCAATTGGTACCAATCTGCATGTTCAAGTAGGGGCAGGTTATCTGAGTCTTTAGCTCCTTCATAGGCTCATAAAACCGAGACGTAGGTTTCATAGTGAAGAGTATTTCAATTTCCTACTTGCTCAGGCGAAGAAGAGAGTTTTAGATAGGAGCATGACAGCCTGCCAAGAGCAAATGATTCATCTGATGAAAAGCTTCCATTCTCTCTCACCACAGCCCAGGGAAACCATGTTCATTGTCTTTCTGATTGGTACAAAAGGTGAGTGTGCCGTTGCTTGGATTCGCTGACCGAATTTCGAGTATACCTGAACCAACCGCAAGGCGATACACTTTAATCAATTGCTGAGCAATGAAAGTCCCTTTTATTCGAAATGAAAGTCGCTTATGGAAAGAATTTCAGCGCTAGAAACCTTGCCAAAAGCGAGAGCTTTAGTTTTTAGAAGGTCGATGAACCTGATAATCAGATTTTTCCGGTTGATCTGATTCTACTTCTCCTTGTATTAGTTTTGAAGACGTTCAAAGAAGTTCATTCCTTTCAATAGGTAGCAACCTTTCAAAGAACTCCACGATGATTGAGCCTTTGAATTTATGATGTTTGAAGCTGAATATTCACAATGGCACTGGACGACGAAAGGTTGCCAAGATCGCTTTGTCGTTTCCGCTTAGCAACAGCCATACATCCAGTCATTTCAAATGTCTGATCGGACGAAAAGCGCTCCAACTCATCGTAAAGTAAGTTTAACTTAGTGATGATATATTTTTTAATTCTTATTCTTTCTATAAATCTATTCGGTATGACTTACTCATTGTTAGGCTTTGCAGTCAATTTTTTGTAGGTATAAACCATGAATAATTGGAGTAACTTTTTTGATAAGAGCCATAAAAAAGCAGAAGTTACACTGTTGTTTTTTCAGAGCTAAGGGTCGAATTGCAAGGTGAAAGGGAAGGTGCCTTGGGGTAAGTTGTAGGTAAAGATTAAAAATGATTATTACGTCCTCCACGCCTAGCCGGTGATCGTCTGATTAGGCCCCTCTTGAAGCTATTGATCATAAACTGTCCATAAGTACAACGTAACAATAGAACTTTTTGTAGTAAGAGAGGGATGGCTAAGTTTGAGTTTTTAAGCTTCAACCGGCAAATGAATGAGTTTTGTGAAGATTTTCGACAAGAAGTCGGTGACCTGGCAACGCTACACTTTTAATAACAGCTTTGGCCATTCGGTAAATTACAAGGGTTCCATTACCCCAACTTTTTATTGAATGAACCAGAAGAGTAGTCTTTTTGAATCTCCAAAAGAATGAAATAGTTGGGTAACCACTACCTCTCAGTTATTCCTCAACATTTTGCCGTTCCTGACAGCAATTTTTCGACTGAAACCTCTCTATTCTGCATACTCTCATAAACTTTTCTTGTTCTTTTTGATAGATGACCTACTTTTCAATTTCACATCCCATCTTCTGAGTGTTTTTTGACTTTGAAACGATTGAATTCCAGGACTCTCCTCACCGTGGTTCAACGACATATTCTCAGAAGACATCGCGAAAGCATAAGCCAAGCGAGAGCTCATCTACACTGGATAACCGTCCAGAATGGAATAACGGTAAGACAGACATTTCTGCCCATCACAATTTCCAATTTTTTCTCCCAATTCAAGTTTTTCCCCAAACATCCCCATTGTAGTGAATGCAGGCATTTATACTGACTCATTATTATTGCCTGGGTTCGAATTCCTATTTGTGAGCAGACGTATGTATAATAGCTCATCGATTCAATGTATCGTAGCCTACCCTCTCACCAGAAGCTGGATTTGATTAACCTGCTAAACCATTACTTTGAAACTTGTTGCTTGTTGGCTATGGGAAAATGTTGAGTGGCTCCACTGCTATCTTTTGAAGAGGAGGGTTCCCTTAAACGGCTTCAGAACTCTGAACAAGAAGTCTGCGAGCCAAACATATTCCTCACCAATGTGGGTGTGCAAATGCATGAAATGTGATAGTTGAGAGTTTTCTAACATGATGCAACCCTTATTCGGCTGAAGGTTCGGTCTTTTCACCTCCGCCAGAGTCTGCAAGCCAAAGACAACTGAGGATTTTCCTTTTTAGTTCCATTCAACATGAGTTAGTCGTTTGAATCACATCGGACTAGTTACCCTCGAATAGACCACTACGGCAATGGCAATTAGACGCACTCTACTATTCGCCCTTTCCCAATGGAGATGGATTGGGTATACGGAACATGTAGAATAATGGTGTAGTGGGCTATGGGAGAATGAGTCTGATGATAAGATGATTAGATGATCTTCCACAATGAACGCCTCAGTGGGAGGAAATATTGAAAACAATGATGAGACCGTTACCAAAGGATTCGGCCATGTCATTGTTAGAGAATCGCGTGTATGAAGAAAGAGGGGTAGATGGAGAAATGATGGAAAATGACTATTCGAACTGCAAATTGTCAGAATATAGCCAATTATGTTTTTATCTGCATATGCATGTCGTATGATAAATGAAAGTAAATAATTTCTCGCATATTTTTCGATACCAAAATCGAAGGCTATGATGATGTGGACGAGAATGGTCGCTACAGACGACATGGTGGAGGACGAGTAGATCGTCTCAAGAGCCAAGCTGAACAGGTACGATGTCTATTGAGAACTTCTAGCCAAAGACTATTATCGATTTGAAAGGTACAGTTTTAAGGATGAGTTAAACATGGCATGGCTGAATTCTCTTCGTGGCGACTTTCACATCCGACGAAAGGCAAAGGATGACGGCGACTCGTCGTAGCCAGCACTGATCCACTCTGTGATCATTATTTCGAAGCTGAATAAACATTGTACCAATGAAAGATCTTCACATTTAACATGGTTGATTTGGTGATGCTTGGCCGTCTTCAAATGATGGGTGAAATGCTCGCTAAAAATGTAGGATACTCTGATTTTGGACACGAAAACGTAAAGCGCTAAAAAGTGATGTGTTTGATTCCCGGAAACAACCGAGAAAGATCTATTACTGAGTTTGACTAAGAGCCAGGGTTCTGACACACTCTGCTATAACCTGATCAATGTAACTCGGTAAAACAATAATTAGACGCTTAATAGTTCACATCAATCTGAAGTTCCTTACTGGAGAATTTGGTGCAGTGGAACTGGCGCACTATAATACGCTCACGGATCTATGTTCGATCCCGGATCGATACACTGTCGACGATTTTCTTATTGTTATTCTAGAACCAGCTTCAGTAACAACATCCCGGCTGGATTACATGTCATTTTCACCAATAAAAAAGTCTAGGTGCTAGTAATTTTAGAACGTCCGTACAATAACTGGGTGAACCTTTTTTCGGGAGTATAAAAGCCTTGGCTTGTACATACGCATACGCATTTAGGACGCCACTAGTTGAAGACTTTGCCATCTGACATATGTACCTATTAGGAGTGGGCACTAATTTCCGCCGCCGAATTGGAAGGGTCGTTACGCGAAACATGTTAGAAGTTCACCGGTATAGCCTGTCATATTCTGTAAGGTAGGGTACTGGCTACCTACTTAAGGGCAGACAGATCAGTTTTGCCCCTAAATCCTGTTGCTCTCTGACTGATTGATCACGGGACGCGATGAACCGTTTCCCCGGTGGGCCCTTCTCCTGCTGTCTGATTTCAAGAAAAGTGCCACTGAAGCTCACCCGATGCATTTCGGTGAGCTTATGGAGAACATGTTCCATCTGGACGAACCTGCAGAGATAGTTTCTCCTCACTCGAGAATTTGCAACGAATGCGGAATGTCCACTGCCAGAAAGAATGCTGTGTGTTCATTTGGTGGTAGGATCAAAAGGGTGTTGTGTACTATGAGCTGCTGAGCCCGCACGAAATTGTTACTGCTGACCGCTACGAACACCAACTTGACATTTCGTAGGATGCTCTCACCTAAAAACGGCTATTAATCGCAAGAGAATATGAGGTGCTGTTCTACCACGAACATGCCAGACCCCATGTTGCGAAGAATGTCCTTTAAAAAATTGCAGTCGTTGGATGGGATCAGCTTGTTCGCATACTCTTCAGATCCTGCTCTTTCTGTTTACCGCCTATTCCGGTCCATGCAAGTCAGTTTGGCAGATACACGCTTCCGGAATGAAAGAAGTGCGAAAATGGGTGGTTAAATGGATTACCTCAAAAGATAAAAACTTTTTCAGACTCGAAGTCAACAAAGTACCAGAAATATGGCAAGAAGTTGTAGCTACCGATGGGCAGTACATTGGTTGTTGTACATTTGGTTTTAATTGTGTAATAGATATATTTTTGCACGCAAAAAACTGCGGAAATTAATGCACACACCGAAAACATTCCCTTTTGCGCCTGCTTTCTGTGACAGTGTTCGCTTAGATTTATGCCTTCGAGCAGATCCGATGCAGATCATTCGAATGGAAGACTGAATTACGTGGGCTTTAACCTTTGCATAGTAATTGAAGTGCTGAACTTGCCATTGGCTTAGGAGTGAATTACTGACCTCACAATAAGCTCTGAAAACCCTAACATACCTCTGCTCGAACACCTTACGGTAGCAGATCTCTTCAAAAGTAACAATATCATTCTGAGTTCGAGTAGAGTGCGAGAGGATTTTAAATGTATCTCAGCAGTCGCGCCGCGCTCTCTACTTCTATTCAGGATCATGGGTCGTTACAAGGTTGTATATCCGAACCTTACAAAAGTTCGAAACCAGTCCTTGCCTGATTGATGTGATCAGTTCCCAGGTAAGACAATAGTAAGTAACCGATTCGATTTATGAAAGCTTTGAATCTTCTGGAAATAATTTGAAGTCAACCGCGAAGCAGACTGGAGGCGCTCCCTATTCATGAGTCAGCTCAAAACCATTCTTGGATTCGCGGTGTCTGGTAGATTTCTGGATAGGTGATATCCCCGGATCATTAACGAAAACTGCCTAATACCTCTAGTGTTGTCGTTTATTTCAAGATAGAATCTCTAATTCTTTTTATCACGTTCATCAATGGATTCGTCGTTTCACGATGAAATCCATGACCTGATAATGTGGGTAATTCGTCACATGTACGGGGTATCGCCTGCAGATCATATGTAGACACACGTTCATTTCATTTTAGACGTTCATACGAATGAAGGCCGTCGTGATTTATTCCCAACGACGGTTGGGGCCGTTCATTGATAAAAACCCGTCAGAGTTTATCAATTCAACGGTGTTTCTTTCATTGTTCGCTGGTGTTTAAAACGTGTTTTGTTCTTTGTTAACGCGTGGCGCGTACACGGAATCTCGTCCACAACCATGATTTTTCTCGGTGTCCAGATGTGTAGCAAAAAAATCGTACGGCCGTCAAACGTCATCCCCCGTTCGTTCGTTCGTTCCAGCTTTCGTTCCTGCGACCGTCACGCTTCAATGTCCAACAGTGTCGTCGAGAGGGAATCACGAGATCAAATTAGCCATTCAAATACATTCTGTGGGGCTTCTAATAAGGAAAACAATTTAAAGGATTCAAAATTCCAAAAATTTTTGGTATTGATCAGCACCATGTTTGAAGTCACCCGACTCCCATTTAGAACCTTTGCGACCTTTGAATACAGAGGTTCTTCACTTGCGAATTGTGGGGATAGACTGATGTTCGAGTCTACTATGAATTCCACGAAGCTCACCCACTTTGATAAGTTGAATCTCCATACCTGTGTAAGCATGTTCCCGTGTCACTGTGCCTGAACGGAATGATTCCATGGACAACTTGCTACAAGAACCAATCAAATGTGGTCGGATCGGATACGTTAGAATCCTAGGCTTTCTTGTAAATACACTAGATAAAATACCAAGTGAGTCAGAGCACTGTATCTGAGCCTGTATCTCCCTAGAGCTTACCAGGATGGCTGTCTTCCGGGATCAGGGCACTGTACCCGAGGTGGAGAAACTCAAATGTCACATCCGTCATATCAAGGGAAATTGGTACAAAGCAGGCCGAACTTCTAGATTAATGCGACTTTCGGAAGATAAGAGTCACCAAGTCATCTTCTTCTTCTCCCTTGCATTACTCCTGAATAGTTCAGGACCCGATAGCAAGCATCATATGTCAATGAGAATTGCCCTCTGGATGTATTCCCCCGTTCTTAAGAACAGAGCTGACTCTTAGCTCTGGGTCACCCGCAGCTGCTAGCCCTAGTCCTACTTTGATCCATAATTCGTTGCTCACCAGTTTTTACTTAAAATTCAGAAAATATCTGAAGCTACCAAACATGCTTAGGTCACCTCAAGAATATGGCAGGGAAGTCTCATCAAGGACATTGGGGAAGCCCCCACGATTATCGGCTGAATTTCTTGGCGAATTCAGCTGTGAACTGTGAACTGATCTCCACGATCAACTATGTAGGTAGGTCCGCTGCATCCAAATTGTTCTTTACAGCTATCTCTATGCTGCAATAGGAACCTTTCTCAATAACTGAGGGGATCGCAGGTTTGCATACTTTGGTACACTTCTTCGCCTCCACCTTTGTCATCATGTCACGTTAAAAAAAGAAAGATTAAAGACAAACATACAAATAGCATATCCTCAACAACGCGAGGACGTGCTGTGGTGGCAAGTGGCATGCACTATGACGACTGATTTCGGGATCGAATCATGGATTGATGCCTACCCAGACTGACCAAGTCTTCCCTCTCTCCCGAGTCCATTAGTTGACACCACACTCATGTGGGAGGAAAGGCATGACTTGTACTTTGGCTGACCATGGCAACTCGATGTGTAGGCCACATATGCTCTCAAAACACCGCTGCGATTTTGAATGAAATTAGAGTGCGGGGTGGGTCCTATAAACAAGATTTATATACACCAGAAAATTCATTTGAATTTCCAGTTTTACATTGGAAGGATGTCTTGAGTAGTGATATGTTCATGTTAAAAGTTGTGTTTCTCGAGTACATTCCTACAAGTTCAATGACCTTATCAGTAACGGAAACAACGGTAGTTTTCTTTGAGATGATGGTAGTCGCCGATCGTGTAACCTTGACGATTAACAATCGGACGACAGTGTTTCGATGTTGAAGAACAAAGAATAAACGACATGTTAAGAACTGATGAAATCGTATTAATCATCGTCATTCGCAAATTTCCTAACGACTCAGCTCCGAGTATCGAGAAGTATTGAAGAGATAGAGCCAAAAAAGTTGCAAAATAGAAACGTCTACATGAAAGGTGAATCGAAACAAACATACATTCATCATTTGTATCGAAAAAGAAACAATCGCAATCCGAAATCTAATAAATCGTATTATTTTCTATCTTTCTCACTTTTCCCAGAGCTACGGAATTGCTCCATTGTCTGGTGCCTTCCCCTGTATGAAACAATAACACAGTTTGACTGTCTGTCTATCCACCTATGATCATGTCAGGGGAAGTGACATGGAAACCGATTTCCAACTGACAATGAGGCACTAGATAGAAGGTGTTGAGCAGAGGGAAGCGTCCATGCATTTGACTCCCCTTCAGAATCGTAGTGGCTGATTGAATGCGTATGAGGCCTATACAATAACTTGCGGTGGCTAGCCGATGCACAAGCCAGTGCTTTTGTCCTCCCAGACGAGTCTGGTACCATTCAATGAACCTCGGATGGATGGAAGGCTTGGTTGGCTCAGCCGGGTGTCGATCCGGGGTGTCAAACCCGTGACCATGGGTGCGTGATAGTGCGCCACTTGCCACTACACCACCTCCGATTTTTCATTTTCTGTCTGTTAATATTTTTTGAATTCCAGGTACAACACTTCTGACTTTGAGGGGACAGGTTTATCGTATCGATATTGAGCTGTTTGGTCTTTTTATGAGGACTTTTCAGAGATATCGTAAAGTTCAAAGAAGTGGCGTGTCGGATATTGGATTCGAATGAACTATTACAAAAGAACTAATCAGCCTGCTCTTCTGTGATAGACCGTAATCACTCATTCAAACAGCACAAACCTCTGCTGACCAATGTACAAATTCGATCCGAAGCTTTTGACGATCCTTTATCACTACTCGCCTTCTCGCCTCTCTCTATTCTAATTCGAAATCCATGGCGCATCCCAGGTTGTGGGCAATGCAAGGTGAAACCTCAGAATATGGACGTTTGCATGATGGACACAAAGGAGCTTAACCCCTTCTATGATAGGCCATAATCACCTTCTCGAACACCATTGCATTTAGCGCTGGACGCAGCGCTTCAAGAAAAAGGTGAATATCGGGTCCCAGTGCCTATAAAACTCCCAGCTCCAGCTCTTGCTGTAGACAAGTGGAGGTTCGATTGAAGACTGTTCGGGAAGGCTTCTGACTATGGAATAGCTGTAGAAGGGCTTACAGAATAACTACTTTAATTATTATTTATTTATTATTATTTATTATTTATTTCGTGAAGAGTTCAAGACAATAACAAACTCAGTAATATAACTACTTTACTGTTCCGGAAAAGAACACAACAATCACGGGAAACCTAAGTCACGAGGAAACATCAACATTCACAAACCAACATTCACAATCGGAAAATGCAATGATGATCAACAATCATTAAAACAACAAACAAACATGTTAGTCGCAATGCAGGCAGTGACCTTCCCGAACTGATCACTGTATTATTTGTAGTGGCTGTTTCCGAAAAAGGGATGTTTTCCAAACATGTTTGGCTCGAGAACTGTCGTACAAGTTATTAAAAAGGTATCATTACCTCCAATATTTGTCGTTACGAATAAAGGATGCACTCCCCTCTCCTGTATTTACCGATAGTGCTCATTAATGGCAAGTAGATCGAAGTAATGTACGAGGTTAACTTGCTTCTGAAAAGGAAACGTCTTTTCTTGCTCTGATCTTTTCCTTGGCACTGAGCTGGAGTCTGCTGTCACAACGAACATCGTAATTAGTGTTCGGATCATATGAAGAGCAAAGTATTTGTCTAAATAGCATTCCTCCCTGGTTTGACAGACAGCTGGGAGTCTAGACGCTTATCTTAATTCCTTCATAGTGTCAAAAAGGTCTTATGGAGATGATAAATGAATCAAGACAAGGAACTCTATTCGAGGGAACAATTTGCAATTCTCGTTTCCTTTCGAGAGGATCTATCTAGGGAAGATTGATGATTTGTCCATATATACAGAGATCTGTTTTTCTTATGTATGGGTTTTATCAAAGATTGAGTGAAATATCTCTATGGACGGAGGTGGCGTAGTGGTAAGGGGTGCACAATCACACGCATGGTCCGAGGATCGAAGCTCGCATTATCTGGCGTAGAACAACTAGATCACTCACTCTCATTCCTGAAAGCTGGATAGGTTGGTACGAGACTCATCTGGGAAGATAGAAGCACTGGCTTGTTTATCGGGTGGTCATCGCAATTCACTGTATTAGGCCTCATACACTTTCAAACGCCAGAATCTGAATGGAATTCATATACGCGGCGCATCATGGAACGTAATTGATTGCGAATTCCAAAAAGTTTAAAACATAAGTAGTTCTTTCTCAATAACTTAGATATTGAACCGACTACTGGCGATGCAATTCCATCTCAGAATCGATATTAACGACCTGAATCGAAAAAAAGAAGGGGCTTCCTGTTCTAATGATCAGCACAACTTTTTTAAATAAAAGCCATTATTTAAGATTTGTAACAGTAAGAGGTTCTTTGAATTATTTGGGTTTTCACGTCGTCTGCGAAAATGCCGTGAAAACCGTGTAACCGGTTTGATACTGTGCCCAGTATATTTGAAGGGGCTATCAATGGCCCATAGTCATGCCATATGGACAAATTAAAAATGACTTGTTGCGTTCAAAAAGGGATCAGGACAAGCGATCTCATGTAATTAGAGATAGTGTATGTGGCCAATACGCAATCAGTAGAGCGGACCTTACGACACCTAATTATCGTCGAATCCCTTACATCTCACCGCCAAGTCCCTCACGCAATGACGTTAGCACCTAATCAAACTGTCACTGACCGAAGATCTTTTACCGATGTTTACTGACGGAAGAATCTCCTGTGCAGACATCTCTACTAACTCTTTAGGGATCTTAATCGACAATCTCTAAGGGAGTATATGGCCAATATCCATATATACAGAGATCTGTTTTTCTTATGTATGGGTTTTATCAAAGATTAAGTGAAATATCTCGGGGACGGAGGTGGTGTAGTGGTAAGGGGTGCACAATCACACGCATGGTCCGAGGATCGAAGCTCGCATTGATCTGGCGTAGAACAACTAGATCATTCATTCTCATTCCTAAGAGCTGGATAGGTTGGTACGAGACTCATCTGGGAAGATAGAAGCACTGGCTTACGAGAACGAGTATTACTTCTGTCAAATGCATTATAATGAGCGTATTGAATTTCTTACTGTGTTAAGAAACCCAAGAATTCATATTACTATGACTTGCCTTTTTGAGGTCAAGTTGCGGATACTTCATAGCTCTGTAGAATATCCAAATGGTGCGAAGCTTCAAAGAAAGGTCGCTTTTCGAAAACTCAGTGTAGTGAAGTTTCAACTGACCAGCTTTTCGTGCCCATCCAAGAAAAGTTTCGGCAGCAAAGTCCGAAGAGGAACGGATTTCACTTCACACGACCCTTCCTTCAAAAAATACCATGCAAACTACTTTCTTTACAATAAGAACGTAGGGGGAACTCATCCATTTGCTTCATATGCTGTAGAGCCACGGAGTGAATGAAGAAACATACAGACCAAAGAATTTGGCAATAATTAGCCACCTTGAGGTCATTTAATTATTCCGCTGGCTTTTGATGTATACTGCTAGTAGCTGCTCTATTCCTAGGGCCAAACATGAGGCTCCACAGAAAGTATCAGGAAACTTGGCCCTAGTTCCAAAGATTTCGATGGAGTTGCTATATATCAACACTACCCATTTGTGAGGCCATAACATGGGTCCCTCGTATACCATATCAGGCTCAACTAGGAAAGAAAACAGCCTTGTTAGGGCGTTATAAAGATTCAAAGATTGTTCCGGGTGCATTTTCGGATGCGTTTCACCAGCATTGTAGAGGCTGCACCGATCACAAGGAACCCAGGTCGGAAGTCAAACAACTTGCCATGAGACCCATAGCGACAGTGAAAGACAGTTCTGTACAGTTCTGGCTTGATGTAATCAGCTTGCAATGACTGGAATCTCGTCCGAATACCCCTTCCATATTATTTCCCCAACGCTAATCTCGTCCAACTTCTATTTTCGTTACTATAAAGAGACATATTTTTCTCGACATAGATGTATTCTCTCGCTTTCTTCTCTATCGATGGAGTATTGCCAACCTATGCTCCCTTCTCGAATAAAAAGGGGTACCTCAAAATTATCGTGAATTGTGTCTTTAAGTTTATCGGAACATGTGTCAGGTATTTTTTCTCAAAGCCTCTTTCAACCGGTGCTTCAGAAACTCATTCAATGTTTCAAGGCCGCAACTGGGGATGTTGAAAGTGAGCCTTGATCAGGTCGTTCGGCTATGGTTTTTGGCTTTCGGAGACATTAGGGCAGAATTGCTATTGTACAGATCTGTCTTTTTGTAGGGTACTGACTGACTGGTATGTGAATAATAACAGACAGACCGACCAGGTACCTAAGGGTTCTGCCTCCTGAGTTGAGATCAACGGTAAGAGGTATGAATGAGAGGAACTAGACAAGGGTAGACGTTATGCAAGGTGATACGTTGGGATGTGAAATGGACTCATATATAATTCGAGAGGATAGCACAAAAGCGACTCCCATCTTCTTCCGGTTGTAGCTGGTTCGAGCAACGGAGGACTAGTTTAAGGACCTCGAAAGGAGGGCATTTTTCTGAAAATTTCACTCGCGGAGCAGCTCCAATTGCTTTCATTTCCTTTGACGGGACTGGTTACAAGTGATCACTTACACTTTATCACGCAAACAATGACGGACAATATTTTTGAATTTTTTTCTTGTAATAATGGCCTTGCATGTTGATTGTTTGAATATTTCGACATAAAATGGAGTTAATTGCAAGGAAGAAGATTGAAGAAAATCGCTAAAACTTTCGGCGATCGTTTAATTCTTCAAAATTCGTCCACGCAACAACGTCAGCCGGCTGTAAACGCGTGATCATCGTTGTTCAACAACTGCCATAAAACATAGGAGCTCGTTGTTCGTCGTCAACATCCACTACGACCACTTAATGACCTGAAAAGGTACCAAGGTTTACGAGTGGGCGCGCGAGGAAACTCTTATATGGGGGAGTGCTGAAAATGCGACAAGACGGGCAAACTTCGACGTATTCAAAGCTTTCAACGTTGAAGGTAATTCTTAGGTATTCAGCTTAAGTGAAATAATGGAAGTCATGGTGTAAACTAGGGCAAAAATAACGAAGGAAGCACAAAAAGTGGTGGATCTCACGAAACACAAGGCTTTGAAGCAGTAGCAAAAGGAAATCTGAAGGGGGTCGTACGAGATTAGGTGCCTGTAATCGTCTGGTTGTCTCCCACATGAGCGTACTATTCGTCAGCGTCCTAATACTTCATTGTGATTGATGTAGCTCCAAAAAGGTAGTCATAACATGTTCAGATTTACCAAATCTCTTTAATATTGCACGTATATTAACCTGAGACCAGTTGGTATGTCCCATTTCATCCCCAACCCGGCTGTTCAACTCTCCTGTGGGTACCATTTGTTCTTATTATGCTGTTATTTGATGGTCTATGTTGTTGTGACTATAAATGTGCCTATAATTCAATGGACCTGAAGAAGGGCTTATGTCCACAACGTTGTCAACCAATAAAAATCAAGACACAGACAAAGACTCCACATACACATATCCAATAGACACAAGAAGATCGAAGCGATGAACTTTGGGAAGCAACTATTTTGCGTGACCAAATCACCGTTCGATTTATAAGTAGGAAATGATGAAGAGGTTTTCCATATAAATGCCTCCATCGCGATCATATAGTTTTGTGGACGGACAGACAGGCAAACCGACAGAGCGACACACCAAGTACTGCTTTGAAGAAGTGGGATATACGATAGGTTTTGAGGTGCATGAAGGGTAAGAATCGCCCATTGCTAACTCTCCTCTCTAGTTTCAGTGGCTAAAGAAGCAGACTTTATAAATGAAAAATATTTCGAGCCAAGTGGTGAAGACTTCAAAAAAAATGACAGAGGAATCAAATGTATGAACAAGTTGCGAACAAAAGTTCATTAGTCTCAAGGTCTTCTCTTTGTATAGATCCCTTTCATTCAATGTTGCCTTATCTCCCTCTTAAGATTTGCGAGGAACCTGCAAAAATTTAGGCTGATTAGCTCAAACTTTTGTGACATGCCATTTGATGTTCATGGTAAGTAAGGATGGAAGAATACTACCGTAACACACTGAAAGAATTAGTTCTCACGTACACTACGTTCAGAAAGTAGCACCCAAAAGTTCTGCATCAGTCCAACTTTCTTCTGAAATATTCTGGAAGTTTCTATGGAATTCCTATATGAGAACACCATCCAAGGATAAATAGGTGCATAACAAATCCGGCTCATTTTTCTTTATTTATGACCGTACTTTTTGCCCATTTCCGATTCGCACTTCTCTACGGGTTCGAACCTAGACACCGCTGCTGAAGCCCATCAAAGCGTGTGCCAATTATGGACCCTGGAGACCCTCCTAAGCAGTTCAAGCGCGGTACACCCCCTTGAAACTCGTCGAGGCCGAAAAGACTGTCGAAGATGTGGCTTGATCTTCCGACCCTGCTGAGATATCATGATGTTCCGGATATTTTACGCTCATACAAGTGAGTTCCCTATTATAGCATTTCTATAAAAACCTTCTGAATAATCCAGAAAAATCTAGACTTTTACTGAATTCTTAGGAGATACTTCATGAACACCGAAAAACTTCGGATCATTATGACACTGATCAAATGGCAAAGATAGTTAGATAAGTAGAAGTACAGGAAGAAGCACTTGCCTGCTCCCACAACAAATAAAATCCTAAGTTTTTCTAAAAACTACGGTTCGCTCACGGTGCTTAATGACGCCCATTACTGTTAATAATCCCAAAAACTAAGTATCTAAATTGTCGTCTGCTTCTCTCAGTTATAACGCCTGATTGAAGCCAGTGCGGCATCATTTTTCAAAGCAACTCTTAAAGGCACCGTTCGCGATGATTCAATGGGCGGTTGTGTCGATGACGTGTCCGCCTCTCATTCGATGTCACGTCAGACA
Source organism: Haemonchus contortus (assembly GCA_000469685.2). Classification (NCBI taxonomy): domain Eukaryota; kingdom Metazoa; phylum Nematoda; class Chromadorea; order Rhabditida; family Trichostrongylidae; genus Haemonchus; species Haemonchus contortus. Next base: position 20,005,507 of record LS997562.1, on the reverse strand, counting down.
GTCAGACGTGGCGTCGAATGAGAGGCGGACACGTCATCGACACACCCGCCCAGTGAATCATCGCGAACGGTGCCTTTGAGAAATGTTCCGATGAATATGGCCAGCATAATGATAGGATCAAGTGGCGCTGCAAAGTCTGTCCCTCGAAGAACGTCCTTTCGTACTCACATTGGCTTTCATTCGAAATCGTAGTGACGTTCGAATCGGTATGAGGCATCCAATTTTGGACGCATCGCCTTGACCTTCCGGAGGAGCACGTTTCATATTAAGCGGTTCCGTAGCACTGACTGAATACATCAGCTTGGATGCGAATCAATCCTTGATTCGATTCAATGGTCGTACGCCCTTTGGCACTACACCACGAGGAGCGTGCTACATCAAGTGTGGACCAACTCCTCTCTAGAACAACAAGGCCTTCTTTTCTCGAAATACACAAATCGGAACCGAGCTAGTTTTGGAGGAGAAATGAAACTGATAAATACGAAAAATCTTTGCCCTTTTCGATCATTATTGACTACTATTTTAATGGTCAGGGCGGAGCTGTTGTAGCAGCAAGTGGTACATTTCACAAACGCACGGTCACGGGTTCGAATCCGAACCGATTTCCGCTTGGGTCCAGCCTTCCATTCCTCCGGGATCGGCTAATTGGCACTAGACTCGTCTGGGAGAATAAAAGCACTGATTTAAACATCGGCTGGTCATCGCAAGTCATTGTATACATAGGTCACATACGTACTCATTACGCCACTATTCTGAAGCAAGTCGAATTCGTAGGCACACCCCTGAGATGGAATTGATTAACGCCCCGAGACTTTATCTCCAGACTTTAAACTTTATTTTAATGGTCATCGATGGCATAAAACTGTCTTGAAAAGAACCTTAATGAGATCAAACAAAGTTTGGGAAGAGCACAGATCACTGTGTATATTTTTGAGTATAATATTATACACTTTTTTGTCTGTGTCTGTACTTTACCGTGATCAAAAATGCTGTAATTGGTGTAGATACGGAATTCAGCCGCTTACCGTATGTTAGTCGATCGTATCTTAGGATAGTCGATGTGTCGTCAGTAATTATATTATCTATTGCTTCGTCCACAACGTCTTTCATCGAATGAGAAATCTCGTACATCAGCATTGTAAAGATGATGGTTACGGTAATGCAAGTCGTCAACATCGTCCTGAAACTACAGCGATTTTTACAGCACGCTCCCTTTTTTGACGCTTCGATAGGTGCTGCCAAAGCTAATTAAAAAATTTCTTTGACCCCTCATGAGAAATTTACCGTAAGTTCGTGTTGGGAATGCATGACAAAGCCTCATACCCCGACCAGAACAGCTAATCTTTAATTCGGGGGATCGTCTTACAATAGTCGGGAACTTATTGAAGTCAGAAGCCACCTACCGTTCAGGAAGTGTACTCCAGTATGAATGAAAGTTAGCACGGTGGCATATGCCTGTTTACAAGATTAGTATGCGAACCATGCTAAAAGTTATAGGCATATACTTTTGGCAAATTGAGTGGTAAATTGAGGAAACAGGATAATTCTAGGGATTCACTTCGGGTAAATTGCCAAAGTCAGTCAGTCACACGCTCCTTCATGAGAGCACACAGAACCTATAATCATCGCTTGACAGGCGCATTTGCGTAGGGAAATAGGGAAACAGCCAGTCAAATCGGTCTTGTGTCATCGACTCGCCGCACGCGGCATTCGCCGACTACTTGTCTCGTCAGTGCAATTCTAGCATTCTTCATACAACTAGTCGACGTGCGATTACTCTTTTTGGAAAGACTATGCTGTTACTTTTTTGTGCCTGTATTCTTTACTCGCTGTGCTGCTTCTGCTTCATTCTGCTACATTCCTCCTACTTGTGGGACGAATCTCTCTTCATCTCAAAAATAGCTTTGACCATCAACTTCCCTCTGTCTTTGATACACCGCAGGGTGTTACCGGGGTCGAAAAAATGATATGTCATGTTATGTTACGCTGCTAAGGCAAACGTAGTATAAAAATGATAACAACCTTCTGGAAACAACTTAAATAATGGAGCAAATACAATTAATACATGTAGATAAAACGTAATCTTGTAAAGAAAAACACATAAAATAAGGCAAATGACTCCTAGGTTAGATATAAAACAAAGGTGTAGAAGAAGAAATGGTCAACCGCAAGGAACTTGGAAAGGTCATACTCAGATAAAATTGCTTCCACAGAGCGTTTGAACTTAGTCAAGGAATCCGGAGCGATCATCCTTTTTGTTACCTTCTTGTAGAGGCTAACCGCTCTGAATGTAAAACTTCTGGCTCTTATACTGAATCTGGGCCCAAAAAGATATATTTTAGTCTGATCTCCTCTGGTTCTGGAGTGAGCCATATTGTGAAAATTAAAAGAACCAAATTTATCACTATGGTACAATAGCTTGTAAACCATGCATACGTCGAATACTTTGCGCCGTGATTCCAAAGTAGAGAGTTCAAAGTATTTGTTGCGAAGCTCCTACATAGGCAAACAGAAGTGAAAGGAGTGATTGTAGCTCCTTTAACTGTATGAAGACTAGGAGGAATCTCGGACTCCTTCCCAATCGTCACACACTTGGGTTTATGCGAGGCCAAGGGGAGCTGCCACCGCTTAATTTAATCACGAAGATGTTTATCGCCCTCTGTAGCCGTTCCTGGTCCTTCCCTTCAGCTATGACCCTCTAAATTTTTGCATCGTCAGCATACATTTTTGCTGTAACATCAACCCATCAAACAAACAAGGAATTTCAGCTGTATATATATTGAATAATACAGGTGACAGAACTCCCCCCCCCCCCCCCCACCTGCGGCAATCCACTCAGCACCCTCCTACTTTCGGAGAGACTCTGTCCTACTCGCACTTGGAAGGTCCCACCGTGGAGGTAATCAGAAATCCAACTTACGAGTGTGGGATGGGAATCCAACATCTCCAACTTATGAAACAGTCTTTTGTGTGGTACCCTATCGAAGCTTTCACAAAGTCAAATATATAACATCACAGCATCTACTATTATCAAGAACTACTGTCCAGTCTTCAAATCAAGTCTTTCAATCATGTTTGTCTCCACCGACCTCCCAAGAACAGAACCATGCTGGTTCCGTGGTGTTATACTGTTAGCTGCTGCATACTCGAGAAGGTGTTCCTTGATCGTTTTCTCAACAAGTCTACAAAACAAAGATGTTAAGCTGGAAGGACGATAATTCGCAGGGTCATAGAAAGGTTCTTCTTAAGAACCGGGGTGACGTAAAAGTGTTTCCGTCGTGCAGGGACTTTCCCCTTCATGAGTGATCGGTCGAATTTGTACGAAAGCCGCTCACATATAACATCGGCAACTTTCTGAATGGAAAACAACGGACTGAAGTCCGGAGTGACTGAAGAAGATTTGGTTCAGCTCATAATCCGTTCGTAAACTGATCTGCGTAAAACCACGGTAGCTGATTCATTGCCGAGGCGGAGGTTGGTGAAAAGTGAGGAGAATTAACATCCTCAGAAAGACTTCGAGAGCTGATCATCAAACATGTTAGCTTTGTCATCTAGACTGCATGCCATGAGGACTCCACACTTCAGAAATCCGATGCACCCTTTGTCACGCAATTTTCTATCCAAATAATTGTAAATCCGTAATCTGTAAATGTAATTCCCAGACTCATCAATTTTCTTCTCGGTGTTATTCAAGTACTTTCTCAGGCGTGTGAAAAAAAATTCTGTAAACTCATTATACCTTGACCAATTTCCAGTTCGCCTTGCTTCTTGGAAGAGACAGTCAATATGCTCACTCATGTTCCTCAAATAACGTGGTAAAGAAGTAGACTTGTCAACGAAGTCACCCTTTCCCAAAGGACATAGTAATCAATGAATGGCAGTGTGCAGTACTGCTAATAGTAACTCATACTTCTCATTGACGCTACTACAGCTCTCAAGTAAGTCGACCCAGCGTATCCGAGAAAGATCACTTCGTAAAGCCTCATGGTTACACGCAGAATATACTCTCCGGAATGTATTGAATGCCATGCTGTCATACCCAGTGATTTCGAAGATATGATCACTGTAATAAACTAAAGAAAGTATTCTGTCGGTGATTTGAGCTCTTTGCCACGCGGGTCTTTATTGCTGAGATTGTTCAGTATTGTTTGTAAACTTGATTCGGAATTGCTGAATGATGGATGTGTAAAAAAGGTCCAACAGCTTTATTGGTTAGACAGAACAGAATAAGTACCAGATAATCAGGCAGGTAGACCGGAGAGCCGCTTCCAGACGAAAAATGAGTCCCGAGGGGCCACCATGGCTCTTATATAGTGCCCCTTTCCCGCGCGATCAAGGTGGCCGATGACCACCCATGCTCTTGACCTACCATCCACACCAACGCGTTGTTAAGCTGTGTTAGTTCAACAAGAAATACTGTGAGGTAGCGACTTCGCTACACTCCGGCCGGCGCGTCTTGTTCGTATTTCGCGCGGTTGATTTCCACTTTAATGGCCCTGATTTTTTTTCGTGATACGATCCTTCGAATCAGGTACTCTACAAAGAGCCTTATGGTGCTTCTGCTTGCTGATCAGGAAGTCTAGGGCCGTATCCATGATAACATCGCAATACCAGCATGATTTTTCCTCAGTTCTGCAATCGTCAGGACCGTGGTTCTTTCCGAGGCATAGTCGGCAACGTCTTTCCCTCTGTATGAACCGGTAGCGCTCGTCACCATCAGTGATCAATGAGCAGGAATCTGAATAGTGGCGCCCGTAAATGCCACAGAAGGCACATTTCATGTGCTCAGGGACAGTTTCAGGTCCGTCTCCTATTTTTCTGTGAGGTAGTAGGGTGCGCCCCTGATAAAGTTGGTCCAGCTCGTTTTCTAAGTCTTCAATGTATTCCTGGCGCTCCCTACGCCGGCTTTCTTCTTCTTTTTGGCGACGTTCGTCATATTCATCGTGGTCGTCGTGGTTTTCCTCAATTAGCTTCTCCATGTAATCGTCGTCCGACAGCAGTTGAACTTTGCATGGAGTTGGATCTCTAGGATCATTCTCAGAAGAACGTCTTCTTTTGTCATGACTGTTCCGAGGTTGATTTTCCTTCATCTTGGCTATAGCGTCAACGATCGTTTTTTCAACTTTCTCCATTGCAGTGTTGAATGTGCTGATGAAGTTTGGAGTGTTTTCGGTTTTTTCTGCAAGTACTTTCTTTTCTGCAATATTGATCTCTTCTTCGATGTCAGCAATGTGTCGGTCCAATATCTTCAGTTCGTATGCCACTTTCGAGGATAGTTGATTGGTATCATGTTCCTTCTCTTCGTACCATTCCTCTTTTCTTTTTTCTGAAGCACGGCCGGTCTCGGTTGCCATGCGGAATATCGAGTTTACCAGCATGTAACGCTGTGTGTACCACGAGATCTTTTCCTTTGCATATACTGCAGTCCTCAGTAAGCGACTCGCATACAGCATGAGTTCTCCTCCACTTAGTTATTTTTCAGTCGTGGATAGGAGATGGTGAGTGAGCTGCGAATCCAGTGTTCGGGCCATTTTCAGGTGCTGTTTAATCTCGTGTAGGGATGTCGTCATGTCGATTTCCAAATCATCCGCCGAGATTTTTTCCATGTAGAGCGAAGCGGTGAATTCGAAGTCCGCCTTGTACGCACTTTCTTCGGCCATGATGATGAATGACGGTCTGAAATGATGCATATATCGAGGATGGAACGAGTACTGTACGTAGATATTGTACGTCATGGGAATTGATAATATTGCTTTTATATTGATGTTTTTAGTCATTGGTTGGAATATAGAATGGATTATTTCACTTTTTGTTCTGGGATAGTCAATTTCGAGAAATCCCGTGCATGGGTTGGGGTAGACGACGTTTATGCCCCATTTTAGTGGATTTGGATCGTATTGTAATATCCGGCACCCTATTGTTGCGGAGGGTCTGATGTCTCGATGGAGGATGGTGTGGTTTTCCAGGCCCATCACTTCGCTTGTGCAAAGTAACGCCATGCAAACTACTATTTGCAGTGTGGTGAAATAGTGAACTATGCTTGAAGATAGCTGATTCTGTGTGTTGTTATTGTCGTCGTTGTAATCGACTTGTCTGTGATGGCGCAGATTATATCGTGGTTGCGTTTTGGATTCATTGACACTCAGAGCCTGCTCTGGGTATTCGTCCTCCAACTCTAGAGGAACTAGGAGGTTAATAGGTCGACGAATCAAGCGACGGTTTGCTAGACGGATTACTGCTTCTCGTACTATTCCTTGATTGTTCATCACGAGCTTCTCGACGATCCCCGTTTTCCAAGAATGACGTGGAAGTATTGCTTCGCAGATTAGTACGAGTTGTCCTTCTCGTGGTTCCTTGCTGCACCCTTTTTTATGGTCCAACGCCGAGTCATGTTTTTCTCTCAAACTAGTAAGATATTCAGCTTGCCAGATTTGCCAGAACTTCTCTGTAAGTTGGCACGAAGTTTCAAGAGCTGCTATTGCTTGATTCCTTGTTTGTATCGAAGGTATTTCTCCGGGAGGAAAGTAAAATTCGTCAGATCTTTCTTCTCCCCGTCTCAAGGGTGGAAATATGATTTCCACATCTTTCTGGAGGAAATCTATTGGGCGCAGAATTTGAGTCGTGTCCATGTCCTTGCCGATGTAGGTAAGAGGGCGAGTATTGAGCATCGATTCGATTTCAATGACTATTGTTGAAAGTTCTTCGATCGTTACTATTGATCCACGGAGGGTTTTGTAGAGAGAGTGCTTTACGGATTTGACAAGTCTTTCATAAAAACCTCCTTGCCAAGGAGCGAACGGCGTTATGTGCTTCCAGCGAATCTCTCTATTGCTCAATGCTTCCGCTATCGTTCGGTCCGTAGGAGTTGTTGAGAAGTTTTCTCGTAGTATTGCTTCGCCCAATAGAAACGTGGGAGCGTTGTCGCTTATTATTGTTCTTGGCACTCCTCGTCGAGCGAAAAATCTACGTAACATTTGCAAAAATGCTACGGTTGATGAATCGGTGACAATGTCAAGGAGCAGTAGGCGCGTGACCATACAGGTGATTATGGAGCCGTAGCACTTTCCTTTGTCACCATTCGGCTGCTTGATCGGTAGCGGACCAAAGTAGTCCAGTCCGATGTGGGCGAAAGGAGAAGATTTAACTACTCTTTCCTTCGGGAGGTCTTCTTGAGCAGGATATTGATATGGCAAATTGTTCAGTTTCTGGCACTGAAGACATTTTCTTATCAGTCGATATACTTGAGAACGAAGCTGAGGGATCCAGTATTGTTGTCGCACGAGAGACATTGTGTGGTTTGTTCCTGGGTGATATTTATTATGAATGTCCTGGATGATAATTTCCGCAAGCAATGTCTTTTGTAAGACGAATATGGGATACTTAGCTCCTATGGGTAGTTGAGCTTTTCCCAGTCGTCCATAGCATCGTAAAATGCCCTCGACATCTGGTCGAATATTGAGGTATTGCAGCTTCTGTTTGAGGGAGTTGGTGATCCTCGTCTTTTGATGGTGCATGATTATCATCTTACCAGCAAACTCGATTTCTTGGCCGGTGAGGGGTCCAGAATTTTCAATAATTTCGCTATTGAACAGTGATAGAGGTATATTGCTATTATTGTTCTTTTTATTAGCGCGAGAAGCGATGACTCTAATGAACCGCATGGCGTACGCTACTATCCGTTTAGCTTTGGTGAGCGTTCGTACGTGGCCTCGCTGAATTAGTTCGAAGTCATCGTGACTTGATGTGTCGTGTGTGGTAGATAAGATGGGGTAGTCATGGTTCCTGAGAGGGATACTGATTTCCTCTCCTTTGGTGTCTTGCGGAGCTTCGAATATTGTGTTCTTTGCGGGCCATTCCGTCTCGTCTTTCTGTAAAAACCATGGTCCGGTCCACCAGAAGTGATTGGGGAGTTCTTTTGATGTCAGACCTCTTGTTCCACAATCGGCAGGGTTGTCCTCGGATGCAACATATCCGTACTTGACAAAGCGTTCTTGCCAATAATGTGGTTTGCGATTCGTCGTATTTCTTCCAGCCGATTATGTATGGACACTTCCATTTCACGCTGGGGGCCCTTCTTGATCCAACTGAGGACGATTTCAGAGTCAGAGAAGACGTAAATGCCTTGAATATTGAGGACTTTTTGCAACTGAGTTATGATTGAGTTGCTGAGCCGCATTGCTAAAGTGAGTGCGTTGAGTTCTAGTTTTGGTATTGTTGTTTGTCCTTGTAGTGAAGGAAGCTTCGATTTGGCCATGAGCAGTCCAGAAGAGTTTGCTATTGGATGATAGAGGTAAACACAAGCTGCTATTCCTGTTGTACTCGCATCAGCGAAAGTCACCAGTGTCACAGTGCTCTTCCTACAAGCGAGAAAACGGGGTATTTCCTTGCTGAACCCTTGAATATTGCCTAGAATCTGTGTCCATTCAGCTGCTTTGTTGGCTGCTATAGTGCTGTCCCAGTCGTGTTTCTCTTTCCAAAGGAACTGGAGAAATGTTCGGGCTTTATGAAGTAAGGGGACTAACCAACCCAACGGATCATAGACGCTTGCTATTGCACTTGTTATTGCTCTTTTGGTGACTGTTGAAACCTCCGGAATAGAGCATGTCGCAAGTAGGGTATACGCTTGGGGATTCCATTTGAGTCCGAGTACTTTCGGTTGTGGAGTGTCGGCCTTGTCTGTCTCTTGTATTGTTTGCATCACCGTGTTATTGTTTGACGTAAACTCCCGCAGATTCATGCCAAGATCGATGAAGATCTGCTTGGCCTTTCTGTAGAGCTCAATTGATTCCTGGAGTGTATCCGATGTCAGGATCAAATTATCGACGTAAATATTGTCCTTAATTTCCTGTGCTAGCGCATCCTCCACGAATTTGTTCAGATGGTATTGAGTCGTTCCTGCTAGAAGAAATGGGGAGGATTTCAGCCCAAACGTGACACGGGTAAATCGGAGAGTCTGGATATTGCCTTTGTCCGGGGGCTTTCTGAAGTCCTTGAGCCACAGACAGCGCGTGGCGTCTCTGTCAGCTTCGTGTAGACGTATTTGCAGGAAAGCTTTTTCAACATCGGAGATGAGAGCTATTTTTCCAATCCGAAATCTGAGCAGTAGGCCGTATAAGACCGGTAGTAGGACAGGTCCCCTATGTAGGACATCATTGAGGGAAGAACATTCCTTATAGTGTGCCGAGGCGTCGAAGACTATCCTCAGCTTGGTCGTCGTCTTCTGTGGCGTGAATACCGGCTGATGAGGTAAATAGTGTATTGTTTTCCCAGTAGGTGCAGTGTTATTGTTTACTGGCTCCACTATTCCTTTTTGAAGCTGTTCTTGGAAGACGTTGTGGTATTGTTCGAGAAGACTGCTGTCCTTTTTCAGTGATGTCAAAACATTGACGAGCCTTCGGTACGCCAATGCGTAGTTGTCCGGAAGAGGTGGATGATTTTCTCTCCACGGTAGACGGACGTAGTATCCGTCATTGCGTTGTTCTATAGAGTTATTAAATTTATCCCAGACCGCTCTGTCTGTTGCGTCACGAATTTGTTCTTGGGATCCCGTGAACTCTTCTGTTCCGGCGGCGTCTAACGTCCAATATTTCTCCCACATTTCTTGCTCTTTCTCCGATATTGTTATGTCGTACGGAGTGATGGTGTTCACGTGGATGTTCATGGACCAGTAGTTGTTCCACTTCATACTTTCGTCTTGATCCGCGGAAGTCAGGGATATATGTTGATGATTTTGATTGGGCGTGGTCTGTACTCTTCCGGAGACAATGTAGCCCAATTTCGTCGGGAGAAGTGTTAGTCCGGAAGGCAGTGATATTGGTGTGGTGTCCGTGCGGATGAATGACCACATCTGGTCGCACCCGAGAAGTATTGCTGGCTTGGAGTTTCGTTTATTGATATTGAGATTTTGGATTGGGATGTTCAGATTTCGTATAGTTTCAATGTCTGATTCTGGTATACGCGGACTGGTTAAGGGAGAAGTGATCACATCGTTTGTGTAGAGACACAAGGAGTGTAAGCATCCTTCCTTATCCCAAGCTTCCAACTCGACCAGCTTGTAAGATCTTTGACGGGTTTCTTCGGAGCCAAAGGTATTTATCCTCATGAGCTCCTCCTTGATGACTGGGAGAGAAAGCTCTTCCGCTAGGGATTTATTGATGAACGATAATTCAGCTCCACTATCTAGGGGAACATCGAGTTGCATCAATTTCCTTGTACCTGGGTGAATTACAGTGATTTCACCCACGGGTAGGGATGGTCGGAACAGTTCCTTTGCTTGAATCGTCGTAGTCATTTGCATCATTGCATTGTTTTTTGAAATGTTCTCGCCGCTGCTCTTGCTGGATTTGGAAGTTTTATCTGAACTTCTTGTTGGAACTGCTGGATTGTCTGCCTTTTTCGGGATCTGTTCCCTTGGTTTTGATGAATTTTGTTTATAGCAACATGAAGTATGGTGGAGTCCTTTGCAGTTGAAGCAAGGCCGCCGTTTACATTCAGAAGTTTTGTGTGTTGGAGAGGCACACAAGAGGCATAGTTGCTTTTGCCGAAGATACGAAGAACGTGCTTGAGGGGTCGGGTACGCCGTGCACGTAAAGGATGGGTGCTCATCATGGCAGTACATGCATGAGCGAGGTGACGAATGGTTCCTTTTGATATTGTCGTTCGAAGGCTTCTTGTTTGGTAAATCTCCTGTGTATGCTAACCATAGCTCCTCTGTTGACAGGAGGTCGTCTAGCAGGTGAATTAGGTGATTGATGGTGAATGACTCTTCGGGGTCCATTCTTTGCCTTCTGGTGATAGCCTTGCGCATGATATTGCTTGGGAATTGGCCTAGAATCTTCTTAATTATCCAGGAGCTATTGACGTTCTCCCCTTTTTCCTGTAACTGCGTAACTATAACTTGGATTTCATCTAGAAGACATCGCTGATCCTTGATTGAAGGGCTCCGTAGAGAGCATCGACCCAGTTGTTCGATCAGCTCGTTGATTAACAACTCTTTGTTGTTATACTTGTATAGGATAAACTGTATCGCTTTCTCATAGTTGCCCTTTGTTACTTGGAACCTTTTTATTGCTTCCTTCGCCGGTCCCTTCAGGGCGCTCAACAGGTAGTTGTACTTGACCATCTCTGGGAGGTCCTGGGAATGTATGTTATTGTTAAACAGTTCCCAAAAATTTTCCCACTCCCACAAATCTCCCCCGAAGGTCGGTATTGGTAACGGCGGAAGCTCCAGCTGTTTGGGTTTGAGCTGGGTTACGGTACAATTGGGGCTCCCGGTATCTGCTGACATCATTTGGTTTTTCATCGAATGAAGCCGGGCTTGCAGGAGAGTTTGCAGGTCGAATGCCTGCGATATTGATGCCTCTGCTCTTTCCGCGTACTCCTGGTAGTCTTCAATTTCCTTAGAGGATGGTTCCCCAAGAGCGTCTACAGTCGAGGCATAGCTGTTCAGTTTCTCTTCGACTTTCGCTGAAGTTTCGGCCAGTATCTTGTTCCCCTCTTCGAGTCGTCGTAACGTTTCCATAAGATCGTTTTGGGACGCTGCCGAACCCCCAAGGACCTCTGCCGGAGTCTCTTCCCTTAGCTTCGAGATGATATGTTCAAGTTTATTGGTAAATGTCGTCAAGAGACGTTTCTGCGTGCCAATCAATGACATGATTTGTTTGATTGGATAATATTGATAACTTATAATTTTATTGCTGAATTGGAGAAAATTGCTGAGAATAGATAGATTATAAGAAAACTGATAGAAGAAAATCGCAGTTGAAGAAGAAAATTCCAACCTGAATCCGATTGGAGCCGATGCACCAGTTTGTCGGTGATTTGAGCTCTTTGCCACGCGGGTCTTTATTGCTGAGATTGTTCAGTATTGTTTGTAAACTTGATTCGGAATTGCTGAATGATGGATGTGTAAAAAAGGTCCAACAGCTTTATTGGTTAGACAGAACAGAATAAGTACCAGATAATCAGGCAGGTAGACCGGAGAGCCGCTTCCAGACGAAAAATGAGTCCCGAGGGGCCACCATGGCTCTTATATAGTGCCCCTTTCCCGCGCGATCAAGGTGGCCGATGACCACCCATGCTCTTGACCTACCATCCACACCAACGCGTTGTTAAGCTGTGTTAGTTCAACAAGAAATACTGTGAGGTAGCGACTTCGCTACATATTCTTAGATTGCTAACCAAACTGCTGCTGAGAACCAGGTCTAGAATCTTACTTAGTCTAGTCGGTACAGAAACATATTGCATTAATCTGTGACTGTGAAGCAACTCACGAACATACGAAAAAATAGAAACATCAGAAAAATTATTAATGCCGTGATACAATTCCGCATGATAAATTCACCAACAATCACTGTTCAAAGCTCACAAGCAATGAGACCACCGAGGAATTTGATTAACTGCTTAGTATTTATGACGGCGCATGATGGCGCCCCATATACTACTGTAATCCTTGAGCTTGAACTTCGTTCAGAACATCAACACAAAGTGTTTCATATGCATCCTTTACGAACTTCTTGAGAACTGGGTCTAGAGTGAACGAGAAGTATCACACCCCATCACTCTCCATCCTACTTATATAATCGGCTAAGTGTGTCTGTTGGTGTGTTTGTGTGTGTGTCAGTATGTGTGTGTTTGTCTGACCGGAAATTCATAACTCCGGGCGCACTGAACCTAGAACATTCAAATTTGGAAGAGAGATAGATTTAGGATGGGAACAGCGATGGTACGTGATAGGAAATGACAACAATCAACAGAAACAGATAAAAAGCCTCAAAAGGCTGGTCCGTGACTCCGTTCGTTTTAGCGGTGAGGCCTTGGCACTTTGACAAGTGGTGTAGGGTGCGAAGGGACCGTTAGTGATTGATGACAGGGAATGATAGCAAGTGATAGGGACTGACAAGAAGCCTTAGAAGGCAAGGACCTGTAGGTCCGTGACGCGCTTCCTGTTAATAGTGGAGTCTTGGTATTTCAATAGATGATGTAAGATATGACAGGATTGTAGGTACTCGGTGACGGGATCGAGAACGGTTGGTGCCAGGTCAGGAGCTGATAAAACGGATAAGGACTAACGAAAATCCTGGAAAGCGTAGAGCTACTATGATAATGGCATTAATAGCGGAGCCTTGACAGTTTGGCATGTGATGTGGAGTACGGCGAATCGTAGACGACCGATGATAGAGACTGATAATAGCTGATAACGACTGATAAGAGACCTTATCAACTGAGTTTAACTCCTGTGGTATTTACGATGTATTTATGATTACGACTATTACATAGATTACGACCGCTATCCAGCAAAGTTTGTCACTCGGTGGAGAGTCAAGGTCACATGTTTTGATATCATTTACGACAAAGCTCATCCGCCCGCCTATAATTTGGAATTCTCAACTAATGATGTACTCGTGAAGAAAAAGGTCCAGTGATAGCGACATCTGATAATGGTGTTATTATCACGTGAGAACATTAGTGAGTACTACTCAATTCATTGGTTGCCTATCAAAACATTTATTCATATTTATTATGTATTTATTCATTGATTCATAATTTTCAAGATCAAGAGCAACCGATTGACACTTTCAATCGTAGGCGTATGCGTGGGCATGTGGTGCACGCAATAGGGTGCGTAGCCCAACTGGTCTGATATAAGCAAGCTATGATTTTGCGAGCAGTTTGGCTCATATCACCAACCTCTCTTCCACGAATGCAACGCAAGAAGCAAAGTTGATGATTTACCCCATTCTGGAGCTTTGCCCGTAGGATAAGTTGTCAAAGTAGCGATTAGACCTAACGAGAACGGAATGCATTTCGGCTAAAGAGTAAGACTCTCCTCCGAACAAGAAATTTAGTAATAAATAACACAAGCTTACATAGATCCCCGTTACCACTCTCTTGATGGACTGGAAACGGCAAGGAGAGAATGGACAGACTCGAAATGATTCTCTGCGCCCGAACACGTCACTGGCCTGGATCGGGCTGCAACGATCCTGTTCGCCAGCACTGATCCCACCTCCTGGCCATTAGGTATGGACAGACAGAGATTCTCAAGTATGCTAGTCGAGACTCCGACGAGAACTCAAAGGGGACATGACAATACCAGATCATTTGCGATGGCGTTGGGGGTTCCAAACAAGTGAGATGCACTCATCATTCTCCACGTCTTGCTGCCTTCGAAGCGCTCTCCGAAAATAAGGGTCATCTGTATAGGCCCCCGTTCTTCTTTAAAAAATCGTTAAAAAAGGGGGGCTGGACGAGAATGAGAGCGGAAGAATGAAGAAGAGTGGGGCATTAGGACGAGCAATGCAATGTGAGTCATTGGGGCCTGGTGCAAATGACTGAGCAAAGGGTGAGCAAAAATTCATTCACTCACAAGCAGCATAACTAAACAAAAAAAGACCTCAGTAACAGCAAAAATATGTAGCTCACCTTTTTCAGCCTCTCGGGGAAGGAAAATAAACAAGCGTTCGTGGCAGCAAAAAGAATAATAGAGGAAAAAAGGAGGGGAGAAACAATCGCCTCATCACTTGGCAATCAGCTGACTGTGTGTGGGTCCTAGAACGAATAATTGCAATCTGTATCGCCTCGACACTCGTCTGACGTAACATCGATCGAGGGGCGGAAAAGCCACGTGAGCCAGCAACAGGGAAGCATCATGAACTGTATGGGGCATGCTCCGGTGGCATTTGAAAGTTATGCTGCCAGCATGAATGTGGTTCCACGGTGACTTGGTTATTTCAAACTTCCATTCCAAGCAACACCTATTCTAAGGATGCAGGAATTCAAGAAAGCACCGAGCTTTCGATGAAAAGCGGAAGTACTGTCATGGACACATCACTGCTACTTTTTCTGTATAGACAGGATCTGAATAAACCATCTTCATGTCGTGGTTCAGGCCCTATCTGACGCATGTAACTAAAAATTGTTTCATTCTCTCAACCAACCTAAAATCCTTCATCTGTATATATCGACCTTGTGAAAATTGTGGTAGTTAGAAGCAAGGGGGAATGTACGTGCCCTTAAACTATATTCAAAAACATAAACTAGAAACTTTTCGTAAAAAAGAGAGTAAAAATTGCAAATTGTCTCATAGGTTCATGAAGGTTTATTGCCAGTGCTCGTTATGGGGCAATACAGAGAGCTTCATCACGGCTACAAACACAATTTGTACATTTGCAGTCCTCGTTATTCGTGCACGGGTTGCCAACTTCATAAATAGGCATTCCCAAATAGTTTCCTCTGAAACTCATCTATCATTCGTAGTAAGACATAAGCTCCGGCTTTGAAACATTACACGTACGCTGAATCATATTCGCATGCCACGAAGGTCATGTCACTACACCACTCTACTGCGCAACCGATCTTGTTGCTCCACTGCCAGACCACCTTAAAAATCAGGTATCTCTTTTAATAGGCGCCACCACCTTCTAAAGATCCTCGAGTTACCTGGGTATAATGACCAACGCCACGATTGAAAACCGCCATGGTCATGACGTTATCATAAGGAACACCGTTCTGTTGCAGTTCATCGAACCAAAGATCGACACTCTGGAACAGAATTCTTCACTGCAAATTGTTACAAAGCTTAATTTCCTTACCTCGGCTGCGGCTACTGTCTTATTTTGTTTCAAAATGGATGTCATATAAAGGTTCTGTCCCCAATTGTTCCTGTCAGAATATGAGTTATGCGCAAATACGCACTTTTTAGCGAAATTCATAGTGTTTTCTTCGATGGCGCAATCGCTGAAATAAACGATTTTGCAGCATGGGAGACACTCCCCGAAGTCCTCTCATGCAAAGTGCACATGATCCCTGCCTAGCTTCGGTGAGCCTTTTCGTCTTACCACTTTCAACATCCTGGCTGCCTTAGGAGCATAACCACCAATCTCTTTGGCATTTTTCGCTTCTCCTTTGGCAACGAGCGTTCTGAATAGATATAGTGATTACAGCGTACCCAAAAGATCTTACTGTTTCACTGGGAAAAACCGACCGATACGCGTTGTGTTTGTTGACGAAGGTCTGTCTTACTTCATCTGACATACCGTTGGTGTCTGGACACATGGCTGAAATTTCACTCTTTCGAAGATCTCTGCTGAGAAGATAAGCGGTTTATCGCAAATTACTTACATGCATGCCCAGATGTGCTTAGAAGCGTCTGAAAACTTTTATTCAATTATACATCGTAAGCAAATAACGATCCGTGCAAACTTCTACTCACCAAAAAGGCGATTGTGGCAAGTGAAAACATGGTTTGCAGTGGTTGTGAACGTCTGCTATCCACACAGACGCCTTTATATATTAGTTATACGATAGTTCTGAGCTGTATAAATACTTAAAAATCAAATACGGACGATTGCTCTAGACTATGTCAATTTCCCTTTCATTGTTTTAGATTTCAAATCACACAATGAAATCGACAAACTGGTATCGATTATTGAAATGAATCGCTCCCCAATTGCTCTTCTTCTTTGTTACCAATTATACTCTCGATTTCATTGTGTGATTTGAAATCTAAAACAATGAAAGGGAAATTGACATAGTCTGGAGCAATCGTCCGTATTTGATTTTTAAGTATTTATACAGCTCAGAACTATCGTATAACTAATATATAAAGGCGTCTGTGTGGATAGCAGACGTTCATAACCACTGCAAACCATGTTTTCACTGGCCACAATCGCCTTTTTGGTGAGTAGAGCTTTGCACGGATCGTTATTTGCTTACGATGTATAACTGAATAAATGTTTTCAGACGCTTCTAAGCACTTCTGGGCATGCATGTAAGTAATTTGCGATGAACCGCTTATCACCTCAGCAGAGATCTTCGAAAGAGTGAAATTTCAGCCATGTGTCCAGACACCAACGGTATGTCAGATGAAGTAAGACAGACCTTCGTCAACAAACACAACGCGTATAGGTCCGTTTTTCCCAGTGAAACAGTAAGATCCTTTGGGTACGCTGTAATCACTATATCTGTTCAGAACGCTCGTTGCCAAAGGAGAAGCGAAAAATGCCAAAGAGATTGGTGGTTATGCTCCTAAGGCAGCCAGAATGTTGAAAGTGGTAAGACGGAAAGGCTCACCGAAGCTAGGCAGGGATCATGTGCACTTTGCATGAGAGGACTTCGGGGAGTGTCTCCCATGCTGCAAAATCGTTTATTTCAGCGATTGCGCCATCGAAGAAAACACTATGAATTTCGCTAAAAAGTGCGTATTTGCGCATAACTCATATTCTGAAAGGAACAATTGGGGACAGAACCTTTATATGACATCCATTTTGAAACAAAATAAGACAGTAGCCGCAGCCGAGGTAAGGAAATTAAGCTTTGTAACAATTTGCAGTGAAGAATTCTGTTCCAGAGTGTCGATCTTTGGTTCGATGAACTGCAACAGAACGGTGTTCCTTATGATAACGTCATGACCATGGCGGTTTTCAATCGTGGCGTTGGTCATTATACCCAGGTAACTCGAGGATCTTTAGAAGGTGGTGGCGCCTATTAAAAGAGATACCTGATTTTTAAGGTGGTCTGGCAGTGGAGCAACAAGATCGGTTGCGCAGTAGAGTGGTGTAGTGACATGACCTTCGTGGCATGCGAATATGATTCAGCGTACGTGTAATGTTTTAAAGCCGGAGCTTATGTCTTGCTACGAATGATAGATGAGTTTCAGAGGAAACTATTTGGGAATGCCTATTTATGAAGTTGGCAACCCGTGCACGAATAACGAGGACTGCAAATGTACAAATTGTGTTTGTAGCCGTGATGAAGCTCTCTGTATTGCCCCATAACAAGCACTGGCAATAAACCTTCATGAACCTATGAGACAATTTGCAATTTTTACTCTCTTTTTTACGAAAAGTTTCTAGTTTATGTTTTTGAATATAGTTTAAGGGCACGTACATTCCCCCTTGCTTCTAACTACCACAATTTTCACAAGGTCGATATATACAGATGAAGGATTTTAGGTTGGTTGAGAGAATGAAACAATTTTTAGTTACATGCGTCAGTTAGGGCCTGAACCACGACATGAAGATGGTTTATTCAGATCCTGTCTATACAGAAAAAGTAGCAGTGATGTGTCCATGACAGTACTTCCGCTTTTCATCGAAAGCTCGGTGCTTTCTTGGATTCCTGCATCCTTCGAATAGGTGTTGCTTGGAATGGAAGTTTGAAATAACCAAGTCACCGTGGAACCACATTCGTGCTAGCAGCAAGACTTTCAAATGCCACCGGAGCATGCCCCATACAGTTCAAGATGGTTCCCTGTTGCTGGCTCACGTGGCTTTTCCGCCCCTCGATCGATGTTACGTCAGACGAGTGTCGAGGCGATACAGATTGCAATTATTCGTTCTAGGACCCACACACAGTCAGCTGATTGCCAAGTGATGAGCGATTGTTTCTCCCCTCCTTTTTTCCACTGTTATTCTTTTTTCTGCCACGAACGCTTGTTTATTTTCCTTCCCCGAGAGGCTGAAAAAGGTGAGCTACATATTTTTGCTGTTACTGAGGTCTTTTTTTGTTTAGTTATGCTGCTTGTGAGTGAATGAATTTTTGCTCACCCTTTGCTCAGTCATTTGCACCAGGCCCCAATGACTCACATTGCATTGCTCGTCCTAATGCCCCACTCTTCTTCATTCTTCCGCTCTCATTCTCGTCCAGCCCCCCTTTTTAACGATTTTTTAAAGAAGAACGGGGGCCTATACAGATGACCCTTATTTTCGGAGAGCGCTTCGAAGGCAGCAAGACGTGGAGAATGATGAGTGCATCTCACTTGTTTGGAACCCCCAACGCCATCGCAAATGATCTGGTATTGTCATGTCCCCTTTGAGTTCTCGTCGGAGTCTCGACTAGCATACTTGAGAATCTCTGTCTGTCCATACCTAATGGCCAGGAGGTGGGATCAGTGCTGGCGAACAGGATCGTTGCAGCCCGATCCAGGCCAGTGACGTGTTCGGGCGCAGAGAATCATTTCGAGTCTGTCCATTCTCTCCTTGCCGTTTCCAGTCCATCAAGAGAGTGGTAACGGGGATCTATGTAAGCTTGTGTTATTTATTACTAAATTTCTTGTTCGGAGGAGAGTCTTACTCTTTAGCCGAAATGCATTCCGTTCTCGTTAGGTCTAATCGCTACTTTGACAACTTATCCTACGGGCAAAGCTCCAGAATGGGGTAAATCATCAACTTTGCTTCTTGCGTTGCATTCGTGGAAGAGAGGTTGGTGATATGAGCCAAACTGCTCGCAAAATCATAGCTTGCTTATATCAGACCAGTTGGGCTACGCACCCTATTGCGTGCACCACATGCCCACGCATACGCCTACGATTGAAAGTGTCAATCGGTTGCTCTTGATCTTGAAAATTATGAATCAATGAATAAATACATAATAAATATGAATAAATGTTTTGATAGGCAACCAATGAATTGAGTAGTACTCACTAATGTTCTCACGTGATAATAACACCATTATCAGATGTCGCTATCACTGGACCTTTTTCTTCACGAGTACATCATTAGTTGAGAATTCCAAATTATAGGCGGGCGGATGAGCTTTGTCGTAAATGATATCAAAACATGTGACCTTGACTCTCCACCGAGTGACAAACTTTGCTGGATAGCGGTCGTAATCTATGTAATAGTCGTAATCATAAATACATCGTAAATACCACAGGAGTTAAACTCAGTTGATAAGGTCTCTTATCAGTCGTTATCAGCTATTATCAGTCTCTATCATCGGTCGTCTACGATTCGCCGTACTCCACATCACATGCCAAACTGTCAAGGCTCCGCTATTAATGCCATTATCATAGTAGCTCTACGCTTTCCAGGATTTTCGTTAGTCCTTATCCGTTTTATCAGCTCCTGACCTGGCACCAACCGTTCTCGATCCCGTCACCGAGTACCTACAATCCTGTCATATCTTACATCATCTATTGAAATACCAAGACTCCACTATTAACAGGAAGCGCGTCACGGACCTACAGGTCCTTGCCTTCTAAGGCTTCTTGTCAGTCCCTATCACTTGCTATCATTCCCTGTCATCAATCACTAACGGTCCCTTCGCACCCTACACCACTTGTCAAAGTGCCAAGGCCTCACCGCTAAAACGAACGGAGTCACGGACCAGCCTTTTGAGGCTTTTCTGTTGATTGTTGTCATTTCCTATCACGTACCATCGCTGTTCCCATCCTAAATCTATCTCTCTTCCAAATTTGAATGTTCTAGGTTCAGTGCGCCCGGAGTTATGAATTTCCGGTCAGACAAACACACACATACTGACACACACACAAACAACCAACAGACACACTTAGCCGATTATATAAGTAGGATGGATAGGCGAGTGATGGGGTGTGATGCTTCTCGTTCACTCTAGACCCAGTTTTCAAGGAGTTCGTAAAGGATGCATATGTAACACTTTGTGTTGTAGTTCTGAGCGAAATCCAAGCTCAAGGATTACAGTAGTATATGGGGCGCCATCATGCGCCGTCATAAATACTAAGCAGTTAATCAAATTCCTCGGTGGTCTCATTGCTTGTGAGCTTTGAACAGTGATTGTTGGTGAATTTATCATGCGGAATTGTATCACGGCATTAATAATTTTTCTGATGTTTCTATTTTTTCGTATGTTCGTGAGTTGCTTCACAGTCACAGATTAATGCAATATGTTACTGTACCGACTAGACTAAGTAAGATTCTAGACCTGATTCTCAGCAGCAATTTGGTTAGCAATCTAAGAATACTTCAGTTTGTTACAGTGATCATAGCAGTATCGTCTTCGAAATCATTGGGTATGACAGCATGGCATTCAACACTTGACGGAGAGTATATTCTGCGTATAACTATGAGACTTTACGAAGTGATCTTTCTCGTATACGCTGTGTCGACTTACTTGGGAGCAGTGGTAGCGTCAATGAGAAGTATGAGTTACTATTAGCAGTACTGCACACTGCCATTGATTACTATGTCCCTTGGAAAAGGGTGACTTCGTTGACAAGTCTACTTCTTTACCACGTTATTTGAGGAACATGAGTGAGCATATTGACTGTCTCTTCCAAGAAGCAAGGCGAACTGGAAATTGGTCAAGGTATAATGAGTTTACAGAATTTTTTTTCACACGCCTGAGAAAGTACTTGAATAACACCGAGAAGAAAATTGATGAGTCTGGGAAGTCGAACTTTTACAATTATTTGGATAGAAAATTGCGTGACAAAGGGTGCATCGGATTTCTGAAGTGTGGAGTCCTCATGGCATGCAGTCTAGATGACAAAGCTAACATGTTTGATGATCAGCTCTCGAAGTCTTTCTGAGGATGTTAATTCTCCTCACTTTTCACCAACCTCCGCCTCGGCAATGAATCAGCTACCGTGGTTTTACGCAGATCAGTTTACGAACGGATTATGAGCTGAACCAAATCTTCTTCAGTCACTCCGGACTTCAGTCCGTTGTTTTCCATTCAGAAAGTTGCCGATGTTATATGTGAGCGGCTTTCGTACAAATTCGACCGATCACTCATGAAGGGGAAAGTCCCTGCACGACGGAAACACTTTTACGTCACCCCGGTTCTTAAGAAGAACCTTTCTATGACCCTGCGAATTATCGTCCTTCCAGCTTAACATCTTTGTTTTGTAGACTTGTTGAGAAAACGATCAAGGAACACCTTCTCGAGTATGCAGCAGCTAACAGTATAACACCACGGAACCAGCATGGTTCTGTTCTTGGGAGGTCGGTGGAGACAAACATGATTGAAAGACTTGATTTGAAGACTGGACAGTAGTTCTTGATAATAGTAGATGCTGTGATGTTATATATTTGACTTTGTGAAAGCTTCGATAGGGTACCACACAAAAGACTGTTTCATAAGTTGGAGATGTTGGATTCCCATCCCACACTCGTAAGTTGGATTTCTGATTACCTCCACGGTGGGACCTTCCAAGTGCGAGTAGGACAGAGTCTCTCCGAAAGTAGGAGGGTGCTGAGTGGATTGCCGCAGGGTGGGAGTTGTGTCACCGATATTATTTAATATATATATATATACAGCTGAAATTCTTTGTTTGTTTGATGGGTTGATGTTACAGCAAAAATGTATGCTGACGATGCAAAAATTTAGAGGGTCATAGCTGAAGGGAAGGACCAGGAACGGCTACAGAGGGCGATAAACATCTTCGTGATTAAATTAAGCGGTGGCAGCTCCCCTTGGCCCCACATAAGCCCAAGCGTGTGACGATTGGGAAGGAGTCCGAGATTCCTCCTAGTCTTCATACAGTTAAAGGAGCTACAATCACTCCTTTCACTTCTGTTTGCCTATGTAGGAGCTTCGCAACAAATACTCTGAACTCTCTACTTCACGGCGGAATCACGGCGCAAAGTATTCGACGTATGCATGGTTTACAAGCTATTGTACCATTGTAATAAATTTGGTTCTTTTAATTTTCACAATATGGCTCACTCCAGAACCAGAGGAGGTCAGACTAAAATATATCTTTTTAGGCCCAGAACTAGTATACGAGCCAGAAGTTTTACATTCAGAGTGGCTAGCCTATACAAGAAAGTGACAAAAAGGATGATCGCTCCGGATTCCTTGACTAACCAGGGAAGGATCCCAACTCGAAGTGGCCATTTGAAATAAGATCTACTGCTAGACGTGTTTTTGGGCGCAAAATTCAAATCCGCTTTCCAAATCTGCCAAGCGATTCTCTGAACGGAGTTATGAGGGTGGTTTCAGGTGACATTACATGAGAAAACTTAAATTACATGGAAGCAGCTCACTCCTCAACGGCGGCTTGGTGTAGTGGTAAGCGTGACGCTTCATGGGCGAGAGGCTAGGGTTCGGGTTTTGTGGGGGACCGAGTTTTTGCATTATATAGAATTTTTCCCTCCAGGACTAGGAAATACTCTCATGGTGATTTTATCACGTTTTATGACATTTTCATGCTTTGCTGATACCTTCTCCTACCTACCGGTAGATGTTACCGAGTGGGAAGCTGCGCAGTATTTGGAGGTCCGGGCGAGTGAAACGCATATGATGAGCATGATGTTGCTAGAGTGGGTGTTGATGCTAGATTAGGTGCGATGGTGCGTAGCAGACCCGGACTCACCTACACCGGCATTGTTAATAGTGGACTCTTGGACATGTTCAAATACCAGGAAGCTATTAAGTGCGTCCTACCTCCACAAAAGCAGGTGAAGGGAATGACACCCTGCTCCAGGCTACCGCGAGGCTCATACAGCCGAAAGAAGCTCATTTCTTGTTTCCTTCCAGAAATATGGTTAAACGCACCACCTCATATGTAATAGCTCATGATCTCAACTTTTACGTGTACACACGAGACCCTATTCTTTGCTTACTATCGCCTGTCTATTTTCAGTTTTGGGCGGTGAGATTTAGAAAATTTCTCCTTTATTCATGGTATGCCGCCAGCTATTGAGCACTCACCCGGTGATTTTGGGACGCCTACTCAATTCTGTTTTCCTTCTGATTTGGGGTTAGTGAATGCAGAGCAATGGGCTGTGACGAGTTCTTTTTCATCCGTTTCCCCCATTGTAAAAAGTTCCTTTGTTTCAAGCATTTCGCGCTGGAGTATCACATTTGTTCATAAAGTGGCAAAAGTTACCCTACTGTGAATCCTGCTGTGAATATAGAGTGCATGAGCATGCGAGTAAAACTGAAGTATTACTTCAAATGAATAAATATCGTTAAAAACCTTAAAAGGTCATAAAACGTGATAAGATCACCATGAGAGTATTTCCTAGTCCTGGAGGGAAAAATTCTGTATAAAAAAACTCGGTCCCCCACAAAACCCGAACCCTAGCCTCTCGCCCATGAAGCGTCACGCTTACCACTACACCGAACCGCTGTTGTAGAGTGAGCTGCTTCCATGTAATTTATGTTTTCTCATGTAATGTCACCTGAAACCACCCTCATAACTCCGTTCAGAGAATCGCTTGGCAGATTTGGAAAGTGGATTTGAATTCAGCGCCCAAAAACACGTCTAGCAGTATAGGTCTTATTTCAAATGGCCACTTCGAGTTGGGATCCTTCCCTGGTAAGATCAAACGCTCTGTGGAAGCAATTTTATCTGAGTATGACCTTTCCAAGTTCCTTGCGGTTGACCATTTCTTCTTCTACACCTTTGTTTTATATCTAACCTAGGAGTCATTTGCCTTATTTTATGTGTTTTTCTTTACAAGATTACGTTTTATCTACATGTATTAATTGTATTTGCTCCATTATTTAAGTTGTTTCCAGAAGGTTGTTATCATTTTTATACTACGTTTGCCTTAGCAGCGTAACATAACATGACATATCATTTTTTCGACCCCGGTAACACCCTGCGGTGTATCAAAGACAGAGGGAAGTTGATGGTCAAAGCTATTTTTGAGATGAAGAGAGATTCGTCCCACAAGTAGGAGGAATGTAGCAGAATGAAGCAGAAGCAGCACAGCGAGTAAAGAATACAGGCACAAAAAAGTAACAGCATAGTCTTTCCAAAAAGAGTAATCGCACGTCGACTAGTTGTATGAAGGAGCGTGTGACTGACTGACTTGGCAACTTTGAACACAGTACATCAAACTTACCCGAGAGGTACCACGTGACTGTTGGCTCCCTTACCTCAACACTCGAGTTAAAGTATCCAGTTAGGTGAAGGGGTACCGTGTAGCTGATTCTAAGAATATCATACTTCACGCAACATCAGCTCATCCACAAGCCATTAAACGTGCAGTCGTCAGCAACATGTTGAGAACAGCAACAAGTGTCTGCACGGGTGAGGCTAAACGTCACGAATCACGACGTTCAGCTTGTGAGATAGTTGCTGTGAACGGCTTTAGGGTACCACACGGTTCTAGAAAAAGTCGCGCTAATACGCAGTGTGCTACGCCTCAAAACGAGTCACCACAATGTCTTCCCTTCTTCCCCGAAAAAGTTAGCAGTGCTATACAGCGGAGCATATTCAAAGCTGGGCTGCAAGATGTTGTACAATTTGTGAACATTCCTAATAACAACATCAAGAAACTATTAATTCGAAACAGGCTCTACGATAAGCAGTGCATAACAAAAGACTGCAACATACATATGCCCCTACGGAAAAACAGGTGATTGCGCACTGATGGGCGTAATCTACCAGATACAGGGTGCGCCATAAATATGGTAACAACTTTTCAAACGTATGAAATTTTCTTGTTTGGAGGGTTTCTCCAAATCTCTACCTTCCCTTATATTAACGATATACATTAGACTACATATCTACTTTGGTGCTCTCAATTCGTCAGATTTCGAGAAACGGTGGAGCTCTCAGACATCTACCAGCCATTCTGTCTTTGCGCGCATTTGGTGGGTCCCTTTCCGGAATCTCTCCTCGTTTCAACATTTCCCCCATTGGCAGTCTCTGGAGTCGCGATGCGTAGACAGGTCGGGCTAAACCTTAGGACGGTGGTCTTGCTTCATAAACAACCCTTTTTCCGAATAGAATTAACTGGGAAGGAGTACGCTGCAGAGCCCGCCAAAATACTAGAAAAATGCTGTTTATTTGTTTGTATGTTCTACTCCGATGAGAAGAGTCTACCCCAAATAAATACAATTGTATCGAGGGAAGATTTTCTAACCCTATAAGCTTCTTGACGAGGAGAAGTTGCAGAGAAAGAACAAATACCGTGCGCTGTTCGTGCGCGGCACGCGCTTCGACAAACCTTTTCTCGACTAAAGGGTGTTCAGCGTGGAAGAAATGTTGAGAGCCCAAAGTATACATATAATTCACATTATGAGTGCTGAAGCCGCTGAGGATAGCCAGATCGCCTTTCATAGCCATTTTCTCTCTTTGATGATAGTTTTTTTTAGTCGAGAAAAGTACAAAAATTATTCTGAACCTCTTTAAAAAGAGGTTTTCTGAAAGAGAGCAGCACACGGTCAAAAATTTTTTCAGGGATATGATTTAAAAACTGTGGCGCACCTGTTCATGAATGGGAAAAGATAGGACTGGTGCTGAGGGAGTGTTCGCGACTTTATCTCAGCTTCCGAACCTCGCACGAGTTTTCCGGACTACAATGTGATGAGTTGCCGGATGTAGTTTATACTGGAGAGAATAGCCTGCGTTTCATAACACACCACTGTTGCTGCTCATAAGAAACCGTTGAGAAAATCCCAGGCTGGATTTTCTCAAGAAACTCTGCGTGCCACCGTCGATGAGCAGCCGAAGCATCTTTGAGCTATAATTAGTAAATGAGATGGTTATATGAGATGACCGTGTGTTCATTTTGTAGACGTGATGCATAGTAAATAACTCGCATAAATACACCATGTATCAATATTAACTGGGGTTTTTGGAACCAAATTCTTTTGTTACCATATTTATGGCGCACCGTGTAGAATGCCGGACATGTGGGTCAACATACATCGGAGAAACGGGAAGACAACGAGCTATACATATTCTTGCTTCTGCGGCCGTAGCGAGTGGTGGTGATTTAATCGATGTCTCAATCTGCCATTGACCAAACCACTGCTGCGAGATATCCTACTAGAAGGCGAAAGCCTATTCAGCCGGCTCCTGTTATTCTTACTGCACCTACTCTGGATGAAGATGCACGTGGGCTGCTTAATCAAATCAACGAGATATTGGTTACAAAAGCACCAGAGGCGATCCCGCTACTCCAGCAGTTTCTCAGTAAGTTGCCTTCGCTATCTCTGGAAATGATTGAATCGGAGAAAAGAGAACGCTCAGTTGTGCTTTTGGGTGTGCCTGAAGCGGAGAAAGAGCTCCCCGCGTCCAGGATGGGGAGAGCTAGTGATAGGCCGAGTCTTGTTAAATGTGTTTTCTCTGCAAGAGAATTCCTTTTTGATACCCTGGCCCCGGCTCATAAATTGCGCACTTCCTCCAGGTTCAATAATGTTAAGATCAGAAAATCAATGACGCCGGAGGAAAGATCGGAAGACCAGGAGCCAGCAAAAAAGCGTATGAGCGCAACCGAGATGAGTACAACGGCAACCACGTCTATGTTGTCTATCGAGGGGAAATAGTTAAGGCATCTGACATCTCCTCAATAAAAAACGGGGGCTCAAAAAACTTTTAGGCCATCAACAGCAACGTTGCCGTTGTGCCGCGCAAATGCCCGAAGTCTTGTGAATAAACTACATCATTTCCATCATTTTATTGCATCGGTCAAACCCGACATAGCTTTTATAACGGAGTCATGGTCAGTTAAATCCAGGAGTCATCGATGGTGAAATGTGCTCAGATCTCCCCTACTACCTGGTCCGTGAGGATAGGTCAACAAGGAGGGAAAGCGGTGTCTGTATCCTTTTTTATTAATTGCTTTCGTGTGAGAAGATTGAGTTCAACTGTCATAGCCTATTGGCTGATGATTTATGTGTTGATGTGTTGTTCAGATCAGGAAACCATCGCAGGTTCATTTTAGAGTATCGACCCCCATCCTCCTCATCATCCCAAGATGAGCAGCTCTTATCGATAATTTTCGATCTCGCATCTTCCACCGCGAATGAGATCACAATCCTGGGAGACTTTTACCTTGCTATTGATTGGGAGACAGGCTTAGCAGAGAGCTCTAGCGCGGTAGGATTTATTGATTTGTTTGACTCTCTTTCACTACGTTAACATGTGCGATCACCCGCTAGGAAGGATAAGATTATTGATCTGGTCCTATTCTCACTGGATAGTATTTTGGCACTTAACTTTCTCCCACCGCTAGGCACTTCTGATCACAATATAATTGTCTTCTTGATCAGTGATATTACTAAGTGTCTCACACCTGAGACATGCAGAGATTACAAGCGATGCAATAAGGTGGAAATCATGCAGGTACTCACTTCTATTGATTGGCTCATAGTTTTTGCTAACTATTCTGATATGGATGATGTGTATAGCAGGTTTTGCGTAGTCATTCAGAACATCATTGAGCAGTACGTACCGCTCAGAACGATGAAGGGGAGCAGGAATAACGAGTACCCTCCACATATTGCTAATCTGATTCAGCAGAAGGCTAGAATATTTTTCAACTCCCAAAACCCATTGAATTTGCTGGAGTATATTCATGTTTGTAAACAGCTCGATAAGCATTTGAAACGCCTTCTAGACTACAAAATTAGACGTGCCTCGGCTCTAAAAAATTTACGTAATCTGGCTTTGATGGTGAGTAAGTATACCAAATTAATACCGCCACATTCTCTAATCATTAGGGACGATGGAACTAAAATATCGGACGATGCCTCTAAAGTAGAAGCATTTGCCGACTACTTTAGTGGTGTTTTTAGATCGCGAACAAACGCGACACACGTGTCCACCAGCAGTAGCAGTTTGTTGTCAATTCCACTTGTTACCTCAAATTCAGTTGACAAGCATTTGGCCACTCTTAAGCCTTCTCTCTCTCCCACGGATGATAACATACCGCAGTATTTCTTCAAGTATTCCAGAGGAGCACTTGCCACCCCGCTGACACACATTTTTAACTTGTCCCTGCTTACAGGTCAAGTCCCCACCATCTGGAAAACCGCCTCGGTAACCCCGATACCTAAAGTGTGTAATGCATCTAAAATCTCAGACTTTAGGCCCATTAGTATATTACCTGCTCCTAAGAAAGTACTTGGGAGACTTATGAAAGAACAGCTGCTTTCCTGGCTGGTAGTCCAGAAATGCATTCCTTTGGAACAACACGACTTTGTACCTGGAGCGTCCACATGTACACAGCTGCTTGACCGTTCACATGACTGGGCCATGGCTCTTAATTCAGGCCAGAATGTGGACATTGTATACTTTGACTTATC
The DNA here is from genome assembly GCA_000469685.2 of Haemonchus contortus. NCBI lineage: Eukaryota > Metazoa > Nematoda > Chromadorea > Rhabditida > Trichostrongylidae > Haemonchus > Haemonchus contortus. The sequence continues at coordinate 19,976,752 of LS997562.1, read as the reverse complement.
CGAAGTCTTTGACACGGTCTGTCACACGAGCCTGTTGACCAAAGTGGACGCCATAGTGGTGAGAGGGGAGGCCTTAGAGTGGTTTAGTTCCTATCTAGAAGGGAGGAGAATGGTGGTACGCATCTCTGACTGTCATTCTCGACCCAACTGCAGTTTAGGGGTGCCCCAAGGTGGAATCCTATCACCACTTCTCTTCTTAGTCTATACAAACGATCTGCCAGCGCGGCTGAAAACTCACCCCTCTGTTAGGGTGGCTGCATTCGCTGATGATATCAAAGTCTGTGCTACCTTCTCCTTCCAAGACAAAGAGATAGTCTAAATAGCACTAAATGAGTCGGTTAGTAAGATGATAGAGTAAACCAGAGAGTGGAATTTGAATGTCAAATTCTCCAGAAGTCATCTACTTTCCCTCACTAAGAGACTCTCTCCATGTTCAGCGCCCAGAATATGGCCACCTTGCCTCTTGTGATCTTGTCAGAGACCTGGGGGTTATAATTACATGAGGTCTCAAGTGGAAGCTGCATGTCGATAACCTCTATAATAAAGTCATGAGAGTGGTGCATAGTCTAATCAGGACCATTCACTGCTCGGACATTTTGGTATGGATTAAACTTTTTAAGATGTTTGTTCTACCCTTTGTGGAGTATTGTCGTGCAGTGTGGAGTCCCTTTCTGAAGAATGAGATCTGCAAACTTGAACGGGTAGAGAAGAGCTTTACGAGGATCCTTTATTACCGAATGTTTCCAAATTCAAATTATCCTCCGAGTCTGCCGTCATACAGAGATCGTTTGAAGGAACTTAATTTGAAGTCTCTCTATTACAGAAGAATACAGGCTGACTTGGTTTTAGCGATCAAGATTTTGAGAGGTGAGCTGCGGCTTGAGGTGGGCGTTTGCAAACTCACGACCAGCCAGCATAATTTCTTTTGTAGGACCAGTGGATGGATATGCAAGCTTCCACAGTCCGTATCAGCGAGCAAAACGTATGAAAGCTTCAAGAGAGCTCTAAAAAAGATCGATGTGCTCCAAGCCATTGGTGTTGAAGATGTCACCTGATATCCACTCGTGTTCCTCATTTTAATTCATGACTTTGATCATAGTCTTTTCAGTTTTTTGGCATGCCTCTATATGTGTTCGGTCTTCTGCCATAGTTGTTAGTTTTGATTTGATGACTCTTTTTTAATATGAGTGTTTTTCTTTCATCGACTGGCCGAGGGATTCAGTAGTGCCTCTGGGTAGTGTCAGACCATTCGTGACAGCCCTCCTTCTAGTAATAAAGGAACAGATGTTAGTATGGGCCATAAGTGTGGAGACCAGCTTGAATGTTCCTGTTTCGAATTCTCTTTTGGATGATATCCTTTCCTCTACTGGGAATGCATGGTTGAATACCTGGGCGTATATCTAGCTTGCTGGGTCCACGAGGGTGGTCGGCATCTCCGTGTGCCGAAGGCCCGGCAAGTGCCTATGATCTCACTCTTACGCTAAGGGCACCATGGCCGACTGGTGCAGGTGTTCGCCCGATAGCTTACCTTTGCTGCCTCAGTCAGGAACGCACCTTCTTGTTCCTGGATTATCATTCTCTACCGAAACACTTGCCTAGAACGCATTCACTCCAAAATCCTCTCCTTATTCGATGGGTACGCTAGTCCCTTGGTCCAGCTCCCCTTGTTTTTCTCTTTTTCTTTCACTTTTTTCTATTTACGGTCAATAATTGTCTTGAGTTAGCGTACTGATTAGCCGGCACGCCTATAGGGACGTGTAAATAAGTAAATAAATAAATAAATATCGAAGAGCACTCAGCTGGTATGAGGCGAGGCAGCCTGATGACGGCGCTTGGTAGGCACAAAACTCAGGAGCACAACGGCAACAGTTTCGAAGTAAAGTGCACGATATTAGCGCAGGCGACGGAGAACCTAGCGAGAAAGGCATTAGATTTTGATTTGGATTTTCATTTGGATTTTCCAAAGAAGTCCTGAAATGAGCGGCAGCGATGAGTGCCCGTCTATAACCAACAACTTTTTGCCATACATACCACACTGCGACTTATGACTCAATAGTATTACGACGTGATCTTCCTTATCACAAGTATAGGGGAGACAGCAAGAAAGTTTAATTCGCTACTGACAGTCGCCTGTGGCGACAGCGGATTTTCTCCGCTCAAGCGGTGGAACCCTGGCTAGTCATGCTTTGAATCATGGGTTTCGAATTTGTCGTCACATTCGCCAGGGAAGATAACGCGCTTCTTGGATAATGTGCAAATCATCTCGAGTTGCATTTACGCCCCTGAAGAAGACGATTGCGTCGAAACGCTAGGCCGTTGACTCAATAAATTGTTCCACCTAACAACCTCGTACGGCACAAAAGTATTTCAATCATAAAGTTTAAAGTTTTTGGCGTTAATCAATCCCGCCTGAGGGATGCACACCCGCATTCGACTTCCATTCAGAATCGTAGTGGCAGTTTGAACGCGTATGTGGCCTATACAATGACTTACAGAGGCCAGTCGGTGCTTTTACCCTTCCAGACGAGTCTGGTACCAACAAACCAACCAACCATAGCCGTAATTAGTATATACTCAAAGGTATCGTGGAGAAAAAACGGCCAGAGAGGAGAAAGGCTGTTAAGAACTGTTTCCTTACGATCGGATGAATTTACAAAGGCGTGAGCATATGTCTGAATGTCCTTTTCAGCAAGCGCAATATAATGAAAAGTTACTAGCGCATTGTCTCACAATTCTACCCTGAACTAAAAGGGAGCAAGCTCCAAAATAAGTGCGGCAGCTGCAAACTGTAAAGATGACGTAATGGGTGAAGATGAAACTGGATAATCTCTTCAACAAAACTTGCGCTCTGATCGTGTTTTTCTAGAACACTACTCAAAATACAGGAGAGTATTTACTGATTAGGACAAAGTATTAGACAAATGTAAAGGTTAAGAATGGTCTGGGCAGGTCTTCAATAGCCTACAATAGCTTTCCATGGTGAACGCTTATAAAACGAGCGGCCATACTCAGTATCGAGCCAATCGGGCCAACGTCCCTTTCCAGAAGAGGTGGAGTGATTCTTCCCCTATTTTAATGCATGTCTTGTAACACTGATTTATAGCGATAGAACCGATGAGGAATCAAATGGCACTGACGCCTCAACACAAGTGAGACCAAGACAGCATTCACTCATTCATTCAACACACCAATCCTTCCTTATCATTTGTGCCGTTACTGTTATCATGCTGCCTTCGAAGCGCTCTCCGAAATGAAGGGCCATCTGTAAAGGCCCCTGTTTAACGACGTCACGAGAAGTACCAATGCCAAAAATCAATGGAAGCGCAGTTTGTGGATCACCTTTGCAGGTACCCCATATACGAATGACTGTATCAGATCTACGGTAATTCTTGAGAGCTTGCCTTCTCCTATTCTGAAAATCTCCCAGAGGCCCGACAAATCAGATGATCTTAGGTGGTATTCATAGTTATTGGGAGCTCAAAGGGTTTCTCGCCAAGGCCCAGTGTCGTATTCACAAGTAGCAGTGAGTATGGCAGCCTCTCACAAAAATAAAACGAAACGCGCTCAACATAGCAAGGAAAGTGAATGATGAAGAGCAGGAAGGGAAATAATGATGGAAATACCCGCCTTTTTGGTTTCTTTGCTTGCTTCGATTTTCAAAAACTATCCAGTGATACCAAATCACTCTATCGTTAGAGGCACAGCTCACGACAATTTTGGGTAATTCACATTATGAGGTAAAAATGGAAGATAAGATGGGAAATAGTGCAATGAAGGCGAAGAAACTATGTAAATCGGTGTTTCCAGAGCGAAAAAATCTTCGGAAGATCGTTAAAAAGGAGGCTCGACGAGAATGAGAGCAGAAGAATGAAGAAGAGTGGGGCATTAGGACGAGCTTTGCAATGTGAGTCATTGGGGCCTGGTGCAAATGACTGAGCAAGGGGTGAGCAAAAATTCATTCACTCACAAGCAGCATAACTAAACAAAAACCTTAGTAACAGCAAAAATATGTAGCTCACCTTTTTCAGCCTCTAGGGGAAGGAAAATAAACAAGCGATCGTGGCAGCAAAAAGAATAATAGAGGAAAAAAGAATGGGAGAAACACATCGCTCATCACTTGGCAATCAGCTGACTGTGTGTGGGTCCTAGAACGAATAATTGCAATCTGTATCGCCTCGACACTCGTCTGACGTAACATCGATCGAGGGGCGGAAAAGCCACGTGAGCCAGCAACAGGGAACCATCGTGAACTGTACCTTTAAACTCTAATAAACCTATAGTGACTACTGTTCTCCACCCGTACTTGGATTGGAAGGTCTAAATTTCAAAAATTCATAAACGCGAGAGATCTAATGAGAAACAGAAAAGAAGCATCCTAGACAACAAGAAGGAGACAGTCTGACAAAATAAAGAAGTAAGACTGAGAAATTCCCCGAAACGGTGGCATTTGAAAGTTATGCTGCCAGCATGAATGTGGTTCCACGGTGACTTGGTTATTTCAAACTTCCATTCCAAGCAACACCTATTCTAAGGATGCAGGAATTCAAGAAAGCACCGAGCTTTCGATGAAAAGCGGAAGTACTGTCATGGACACATCACTGCTACTTTTTCTGTATAGACAGGATCTGAATAAACCATCTTCATGTCGTGGTTCAGGCCCTAACTGACGCATGTAACTAAAAATTGTTTCATTCTCTCAACCAACCTAAAATCCTTCATCTGTATATATCGACCTTGTGAAAATTGTGGTAGTTAGAAGCAAGGGGGAATGTACGTGCCCTTAAACTATATTCAAAAACATAAACTAGAAACTTTTCGTAAAAAAGAGAGTAAAAATTGCAAATTGTCTCATAGGTTCATGAAGGTTTATTGCCAGTGCTCGTTATGGGGCAATACAGAGAGCTTCATCACGGCTACAAACACAATTTGTACATTTGCAGTCCTCGTTATTCGTGCACGGGTTGCCAACTTCATAAATAGGCATTCCCAAATAGTTTCCTCTGAAACTCATCTATCATTCGTAGTAAGACATAAGCTCCGGCTTTGAAACATTACACGTACGCTGAATCATATTCGCATGCCACGAAGGTCATGTCACTACACCACTCTACTGCACAGCCGATCTTGTTGCTCCACTGCCAGACCAGCTTAAAAATCAGGTATCTTATTTATTAGTCGCCACCACCTTCTAAAGATCCTCGAGTTACCTGGGTATAATGACCAACGCCACGATTGAAAACCGCCATGGTCATGACGTTATCATAAGGAACACCGTTCTGTTGCAGTTCATCGAACCAAAGATCGACACTCTGGAACAGAATTCTTCACTGCAAATTGTTACAAAGCTTAATTTCCTTACCTCGGCTGCGGCTACTGTCTTATTTTGTTTCAAAATGGATGTCATATAAAGGTTCTGTCCCCAATTGTTCCTTTCAGAATATGAGTTATGCGCAAATACGCACTTTTTAGCGAAATTCATAGTGTTTTCTTCAATGGCGCAATCGTACGTCTGTAATAAACGATTTTTCAGCATGGGAGACACTCCCCGAAGTCCTCTCATGCAAAGTGCACATGATCCCTGCCTAGCTTCGGTGAGCCTTTTCGTCTTACCACTTTCAACATTCTGGCTGCCTTAGGAGCATAACCACCAATCTCTTTGGCATTTTTCGCTTCTCCTTTGGCAACGAGCGTTCTGAATAGATATAGTGATTACAGCGTACCCAAAAGATCTTACTGTTTCACTGGGAAAAACCGACCGATACGCGTTGTGTTTGTTGACGAAGGTCTGTCTTACTTCATCTGACATACCGTTGGTGTCTGGACACATGGCTGAAATTTCACTCTTTCGAAGATCTCTGCTGAGGTGATAAGCGGTTTATCGCAAATTACTTACATGCATGCCCAGATGTGCTTAGAAGCGTCTGAAAGTTTTTATTCAATCATACATCGTAAGCAAATAACGATCCGTGCAAAGCTCTACTCACCAAAAAGGCGATTGTGGCCAGTGAAAACATGGTTTGCAGTGGTTATGAACGTCTGCCATCCACACAGACAGCTTTATATATTGGTTATATGATAGTTCTGAGCTGTATAAATACTTAAAAATCAAATACGGACGATTGCTCCAGACTATGTTAATTCCCTTCCATTGTTTTAGATTTCAAATCACACAATGAAATCGAGAGTATAGTTGGTCACAAAAAAGAAGAGCAAATGTGGAGCGATTCATTTCAATAATCGATACCAGTTTGTTGATTTCATTGTGTGATTTGAAATCTAAAACAATGAAAGGGAAATTGACATAGTCTAGAGCAATCGTCCGTATTTGATTTTTAAGTATTTATACAGCTCAGAACTATCGTATAACTAATATATAAAGGCGTCTGTGTGGATAGCAGACGTTCACAACCACTGCAAACCATGTTTTCACTTGCCACAATCGCCTTTTTGGTGAGTAGAAGTTCGCATGGATCGTTATTTGCCTACGAAGTATAATTGAATAAAAGTTTTCAGACGCTTCTAAGCACATCTGGGCATGCATGTAAGTAATTTGCGATAAACCGCTTATCTTCTCAGCAGAGATCTTCGAAAGAGTGAAATTTCAGCCATGTGTCCAGACACCAACGGTATGTCAGATGAAGTAAGACAGACCTTCGTCAACAAACACAACGCGTATCGGTCGGTTTTTCCCAGTGAAACAGTAAGATCCTTTGGGTACGCTGTAATCACTATATCTATTCAGAACGCTCGTTGCCAAAGGAGAAGCGAAAAATGCCAAAGAGATTGGTGGTTATGCTCCTAAGGCAGCCAGAATGTTGAAAGTGGTAAGACGGAAAGGCTCACCGAAGCTAGGCAGGGATCATGTGCACTTTGCATGAGAGGACTTCGGGGAGTGTCTCCCATGCTGCAAAATCGTTTATTACAGACGTACGATTGCGCCATTGAAGAAAACACTATGAATTTCGCTAAAAAGTGCGTATTTGCGCATAACTCATATTCTGAAAGGAACAATTGGGGACAGAACCTTTATATGACATCCATTTTGAAACAAAATAAGACAGTAGCCGCAGCCGAGGTAAGGAAATTAAGCTTTGTAACAATTTGCAGTGAAGAATTCTGTTCCAGAGTGTCGATCTTTGGTTCGATGAACTGCAACAGAACGGTGTTCCTTATGATAACGTCATGACCATGGCGGTTTTCAATCGTGGCGTTGGTCATTATACCCAGGTAACTCGAGGATCTTTAGAAGGTGGTGGCGCCTATTAAAAGAGATACCTGATTTTTAAGGTGGTCTGGCAGTGGAGCAACAAGATCGGTTGCGCAGTAGAGTGGTGTAGTGACATGACCTTCGTGGCATGCGAATATGATTCAGCGTACGTGTAATGTTTTAAAGCCGGAGCTTATGTCTTGCTACGAATGATAGATGAGTTTCAGAGGAAACTATTTGGGAATGCCTATTTATGAAGTTGGCAACCCGTGCACGAATAACGAGGACTGCAAATGTACAAATTGTGTTTGTAGCCGTGATGAAGCTCTCTGTATTGCCCCATAACGAGCACTGGCAATAAACCTTCATGAACCTATGAGACAATTTGCAATTTTTACTCTCTTTTTTACGAAAAGTTTCTAGTTTATGTTTTTGAATATAGTTTAAGGGCACGTACATTCCCCCTTGCTTCTAACTACCACAATTTTCACAAGGTCGATATATACAGATGAAGGATTTTAGGTTGGTTGAGAGAATGAAACAATTTTTAGTTACATGCGTCAGTTAGGGCCTGAACCACGACATGAAGATGGTTTATTCAGATCCTGTCTATACAGAAAAAGTAGCAGTGATGTGTCCATGACAGTACTTCCGCTTTTCATCGAAAGCTCGGTGCTTTCTTGAATTCCTGCATCCTTAGAATAGGTGTTGCTTGGAATGGAAGTTTGAAATAACCAAGTCACCGTGGAACCACATTCATGCTGGCAGCATAACTTTCAAATGCCACCGGAGCATGCCCCGTTTCGGGGAATTTCTCAGTCTTACTTCTTTATTTTGTCAGACTGTCTCCTTCTTGTTGTCTAGGATGCTTCTTTTCTGTTTCTCATTAGATCTCTCGCGTTTATGAATTTTTGAAATTTAGACCTTCCAATCCAAGTACGGGTGGAGAACAGTAGTCACTATAGGTTTATTAGAGTTTAAAGGTACAGTTCACGATGGTTCCCTGTTGCTGGCTCACGTGGCTTTTCCGCCCCTCGATCGATGTTACGTCAGACGAGTGTCGAGGTGATACAGATTGCAATTATTCGTTCTAGGACCCACACACAGTCAGCTGATTGCCAAGTGATGAGCGATGTTTTTCTCCCATTCTTTTTTCCTCTATTATTCTTTTTGCTGCCACGATCGCTTGTTTATTTTCCTTCCCCGAGAGGCTGAAAAAGGTGAGCTACATATTTTTGCTGTTACTGAGGTTTTTGTTTAGTTATGCTGCTTGTGAGTGAATGAATTTTTGCTCACCCTTTGCTCAGTCATTTGCACCAGGCCCCAATGACTCACATTGCAAAGCTCGTCCTAATGCCCCACTCTTCTTCATTCTTCTGCTCTCATTCTCGTCGAGCCTCCTTTTTAACGATCTTCCGAAGATTTTTTCGCTCTGGAAACACCGATTTACATAGTTTCTTCGCCTTCATTGCACTATTTCCCATCTTATCTTCCATTTTTACCTCATAATGTGAATTACCCAAAATTGTCGTGAGCTGTGCCTCTAACGATAGAGTGATTTGGTATCACTGGATAGTTTTTGAAAATCGAAGCAAGCAAAGAAACCAAAAAGGCGGGTATTTCCATCATTATTTCCCTTCCTGCTCTTCATCATTCACTTTCCTTGCTATGTTGAGCGCGTTTCGTTTTATTTTTGTGAGAGGCTGCCATACTCACTGCTACTTGTGAATACGACACTGGGCCTTGGCGAGAAACCCTTTGAGCTCCCAATAACTATGAATACCACCTAAGATCATCTGATTTGTCGGGCCTCTGGGAGATTTTCAGAATAGGAGAAGGCAAGCTCTCAAGAATTACCGTAGATCTGATACAGTCATTCGTATATGGGGTACCTGCAAAGGTGATCCACAAACTGCGCTTCCATTGATTTTTGGCATTGGTACTTCTCGTGACGTCGTTAAACAGGGGCCTTTACAGATGGCCCTTCATTTCGGAGAGCGCTTCGAAGGCAGCATGATAACAGTAACGGCACAAATGATAAGGAAGGATTGGTGTGTTGAATGAATGAGTGAATGCTGTCTTGGTCTCACTTGTGTTGAGGCGTCAGTGCCATTTGATTCCTCGTCGGTTCTATCGCTATAAATCAGTGTTACAAGACATGCATTAAAATAGGGGAAGAATCACTCCACCTCTTCTGGAAAGGGACGTTGGCCCGATTGGCTCGATAGTGAGTGTTGGCCGCTCGTTTTATAAGCGTTCACCATGGAAAGCTATTGTAGGCTATTGAAGACCTGCCCAGACCATTCTTAACCTTTACATTTGTCTAATACTTTGTCCTAATCAGTAAATACTCTCCTGTATTTTGAGTAGGGTTCTAGAAAATCAAGATCAGAGCGCAAGTTTTGTTGAAGAGATTATCCAGTTTCATCTTCACCCATTACGTCCCCTTTACAGTTTGCAGCTGTTGCACTTATTTTGGAGTTTGCTCCCTTTTAGTTTGGGGTAGAATTGTGAGACAATGCGCTAGTAACTTTTCATTATATTGCGCTTGCTGAAAAGGACATTCAGACATATGCTCACGCCTTTGTAAATTCATCCGATCGTAAGGAAACAGTTCTTAACAGCCTTGTTCCTCTCTGACCGTTTTTTCTCCACGATACCTTTGAGTATATACTAATTACGGCTATGGTTGGTTGGTTTGTTGGTGCCAGACTCGTCTGGAAGGGTAAAAGCACCAACTGGCCACTGTAAGTCATTGTATAGGCCACATACGCGTTCAAACTGCCTCGTTCAAAGCGCGTTATCTTCCCTGGCGTATGTGACGACAAATTCGAAACCCATGATTCAAAGCATGACTAGCCAGGGTTCCACCGCTTGAGCGGAGAAAATCCGCTGTCGCCACAGGCGACTGTCAGTAGCGAATTAAACTTTCTTGCTGTCTCCCCTATACTTGTGATAAGGAAGATCACGTCGTAATACTATTGAGTCATAAGTCGCAGTGTGGTATGTATGGCAAAAAATTGTTGGTTATAGACGGGCACTCATCGCTGCCGCTTATTTTAGGACTTCTTTGGAAAATCCAAATGAAAATCCAAATCAAAATCTAATGCCTTTCTCGCTAGAATCTCTGTCGCCTGCGCTAATATCGTGCATTTCACTTCGAAACTGTTGCCGTTGTGCTCCTCAGTTTTGTGCCTACCAAGCGCCGTCATCGGGCTGCCTCGCTTCATACTAGCTGGGTGCTCTTTAATATGTATAGCTAGTTGTCTTCCCGTTTCTCCGATGTATATTGAGCCACATGCCCGGCATTCTATCTGGTAGATTACGCCCATCAGTGCGCAGTCACCTTTTTTCCGTAGGGGCATATGTATGTTGCAGTCTTTTGTTATGCGCTGCTTATCGTAGAGCCTGTTTCGAATTAATAGTTTCTTGATGTTGTTATTAGGTGTTCTCAAATTGTACAACATCTTGCAGCCCAGCTTTGAATATGCTCCGCTGTATAGCACAACTAACTTTATCGGGGATGGAGGGAAGACATAGTGGTAACTCGTTTTGAGGCGTAGCACACTGCGTATTAGCGCGACTTTTTCTAGAACCGTGTGGTACCCTAAAGCCGTTCACAGCAACTATCTCACAAGCTGAACGTCGTGATTCGTGACGTTTAGCCTCACCCGTGCAGACACTTGTTGCTGTTCTCAACATGTTGCTGACGACTGCAGGTTTAACGGCTTGTGGATGAGCTGATGTTGGTGAAGTAAGACATTCTTAGAATTAGCTTCACGGTACTCCTCACACTGACACTAACGGATAGAATTGCAAATCTGTCCCGACTCACCCTCAATCCTCCTCCAAGTCTGTTCGCACAGAAGGCGCTGGCAAGCTCGCTCTTTTGATACACATATCAACAAGGTGGAATACAATACACGCTGCTTCTCTTTGATCACTTTAAACTTTAACTTTAAGCTCTTTTGATATCGAACAAGCTCGTGAAAAGAGCACTCGCTAATCACATACTCTTTCTAAAGGCACAACAGACCGACATCGCTTGACAGATGCATTTGTGTGGGGAAATAGGAGGACGGGCAATAAATCGGTCCTGTGTAATTGAGTCGCCGCACGCGGCATTTGCGGGCTGGCTGTCTCTTCAGTGCAATTCTAGCATTCTCCATATAACTAGTCGATGTGCGATTACTCTTTTTGAATGACCATAATGTTACTTCTTTCGTTCCTGTATTTCTTACTCGCTGCGCTGCTTCTGCTTCATTCTACCACATCCGTTCTACTCATGCGACGACTCTCCCTGCATCTTAGAAATGGGACTGATCAACGACCGAGGCTATCCTTTATCCTTGATATACCGCAGGGTGTTACCAGGGAAAAAGTGATATAAGCAAGTTATGATCTTGCGAACAGTATGATTCATTTCACCAAACTCTCTTCCACGAATGCAACGCAAGAAGCAACGTTGGTGATTTTACCCATTCTTTGCCCGTAGGATAAGTTGTCCAACTAGCTATGAAATCTAACAAAAACTGGATCCTTTTGGCTTCGGAGTAAAATTTCCCCCTGGCGAGAAATTTAACCATAAGCGACATGAGCATATATCCATCCACGTTACCACTTCCTTGAATGACTGGAAACTGCTAGGTGAGTATGGCCAGACTTGAACTGATTCTCGATTAGCCCGTCTCGCATCGAGTTGCAGTGATCGTGTTCACTCAGCATTGATCACACCCTCCTCCAGACGCATTATCATTATCATCTTTTACTATACCATTGAGAGTAATAGTAACTGAGTTTTGTTGGCGGTCGATTGTTCCATTGATTCCTTTGTCGCGATCAAAGTGGTCGTAGAATCACTTCTCACATTATGCCGCAGTATCCTACTACATATAATGCGTTAAGTGGGTGTTTGTCGCTATGTGTGCTGGCGTGTGTGTGTGTGTGTGTGTGTGTGTGGTTGTGTGTGTGTGTGTGTGTGTCAGCGTGTGCTTCGGTGTGTGTCGGCAGGTGTGACAGTGTGTGTGTGCCGGTGTGTGTGTGGCGGTATGTGTGTCTGCGTGAGCACGAAGGTGTGTGTATGCCGCTGGGTATGCCACGTATGTTTCGGTGTGTGTCAGCGTGTATTTCGGTGTGGTCGGCATGTTGTCATTGTGTGCAGGTGTGTGTGGCGGTATGTGTGTCTGTGTGAGCGTGTAGATGTGTATATCGGTATGCGTGTCAGCGTGTGTGTAAGTGTGTGTGTGTGTCGGTGTGGGTGACAGTGTGTATGTCTGTGTGTGCGTGTCGGTGTGTGTGTCGATAAGTATGTGCCAGTGTGTGTCGGAGGTCAACTTTACACGAGAAGGATGAGAGAACCGGGAGTCCCGATTGGCCAAATATATGCCACCATTTGTGCAAGAACAGGGACCACAGGTAAAACCAGCTATGCAGCCATTTACAACATGTTTCCTTCAGAAAATCAAGCCTTGATGTGAGTGCAACGCCTATGCAAGTCCAAATGTTGTCGCCACCTTGCTAGCAGAGATGTACCCTGATTTTGTCTGCTCACTACTTGTGAATAATGATTGCAATTTCCAGTTCCCTTTGTAACTGGTTCGAAGGAATCACCTATGAAAAAAGGTGGGCATATTTTGAAAAAAAAATGCTCCGTATTTTCAGATTATAACACGAAGTGTCGAACACCAGTGTCAAAACCAAAGCCAGGGTCGCCATAGTACTGCCATGCAGAATGAACGCGCGCTACTGCTTCTCAAATTTCCAGTTACTTCTCAGTTTGAAACGCTGGCAGCAGCCAACATCTTCAATGTTCCCTTGCCAATCGTCTGTTCGACGTGCCCTGTCCACCGTTGACCATAGTTCGTCGTCTACTCTGAATCTTATCTGCGGGCTTGTTTTCACAGTGGCTGTAGCACTCGTCCTTGCCATCCGCCTTCCTGGAAAACCGAAGCTCCGAGGTATGATCGAAAGCACCGATGAATCGACGCTAAGCTTGCGTCCTCCGATTTGATGTCGAAAAATCTTATCCAGGAGAATTAGATAAGGACGCAGAAAAACTTTACCTCAAGGTCGCGGTCTGGTACTTACCTAAGTTCCCAGTTACAGTGCAGTTCAACGACTCAGAGGGCAAAAATTGTCGAAAAACCTTTAACGACAAAGGATCTTGCCAGCAAGTGCGTTACCATGTGACTAAAAGTCGAAACCCAGGTTGATCGATAGATTCGGAATGCTGTTTACAAATATGGCACTTGAAACCGCAAAATTTTTCTCTCGAAAAATTCATAATGCTAGCAATAAAAATTTGTTTGAAGGTGGTGTCAAATGGAATGCGTCGTAGACATGAAGCGTCTAGGTGACGATTGGGTAGTGCTCTCGCTCCGCAGCAGGATGATGCAAAATTCGCTCCCTTCACTGTAGAGTGTTTTGTACAGTGTTTTTCGTACACTAGAGGTTTCGAACCTCTTGTAACAAAAAAGCGCTTTATTTCGGCTAACATTTACGCGTACCGCACTTTTTTTTAAATGGTCCTGCACCTATATTACTCTGGTCCGTATTACTCTGTGTGGCAGAAATGTCTCCCGATCAGACGTCTGTGAGGAGTTCGTCGCTTACTACTCTGAAAATCGACATTTCTATTCTTCTTTCCTGCCTCCGACTTTATTCGCAGTGTCCTGTCACACTAGTGTGTACACTTTGCCTTCCACTACCATCGGCTTCTTGTCCTTCCTCAAGAGCATACGTCCCTCGCGGATCGGTCAACTGCAATGGTTGACGAGGCTATCTTCCGGGTAGATCTCCTCTTTCGCAGCTACAACGTCTAAGAGCAAGCCGAGGAAAATATCTTCGAGATAGGATTTAGAGTGAAAACCGCGCTCTTTGTTAGCACCGTTTCGTCATAACACATGCTCCAGGCCTCCAATCAACTGAATTTTGTCAAATTTCTGCATGTTACTTCCGAACACATCGGTATAATCAGCAGTGATTAAGTGCCGATGTCACTGTTTGTTGTTGGAACAAGAGCCCTCAAGAGAAGGAAGAAAAATAGTAGTGGGAAGCTTTGCATTTGAAATATTGAATCATATGGAACGCTCAGAGAAGCATTCCTGCTTTGCACAGAAAGGAATGGAGCACGGCATGAATTTAAGGGATCGAATGTTTTGTCAACGTATGTACATCAGGATAGTGTGGTAGCTGTTTGACCATGTCAATTATCCTGAAAGACCTATGAGAGCCTAAGGGCTCGAAGCCTTTCGGTAACAAACTGAGAAATTCTGAACGATGGAGATCAAATACCGGAATTCAGAAAATGCTTCTATCACCAGTTTGAATTATGGTTCTTATGAATTGCCAAACTCTTCCTAAATTGTTTCAGGTGCGAAAGGAAAAGGAGGTGAGTTTAGTTTGGAATCTCGTCAGTCTACAACTTATCACGAGCAGAATTCGAAATTATCCTCGCCTTTTGAAACATTTGACTGTTGGGGAGAGAGAAGAGGGAACAGTTTGGCTGTATATCAAAAACAGAGGTTACGATAAATCGGGTTGAGGTAAATGGAACATACATAGCTCTTTCATTCCCGACAAGATATGGAAAAATCATTGTTGCACCATTTACTACTACCACAAAGAGTATCAGCAAAACATTTAGCCTCTGGCGAGACTCAAACGTGTGCCAGTGTTTCCTTCTCAAGGTTCGCAGGCAACTTCGGGTTTAATCTGAGGTCAATGTTTTCGCCATAGCTTAGTCAAGAATAATATACGTAGAGCTGTTTAACTCTGCGTTCTGATTGCAACTAGAGCTCGTTGGACCTCCCAAGCAGTAGATGATGTTCCCAAAATATTGGTTTCTGTATAGATTTATGAATGCCACCTGAATGCCTCTTAAAGCAGGGTTCTCCCGCTGTCATAGGAACACAGTTGATGTCCATCATTTTCAGGTTCAAAATTGGTCTCGAAGGAGCAAATTAAAAAAGGTAATAGAAACAGTAGTGAGTGAAGCTAATTCGGTCGTTGGAAGTCAATTTTTCTTTGACATCATGTTGAGATAGCATTCCTCCTGCTGCTTCAACGTCGGCCAACAGTAGAACTCCATTTTTACCACAGTGGCCATGGAACAGTGACTACATTTCACTCATTTTCGTGTCTGTGGCGTATACAGTCCTTCTCATGTGAGGAGGTAGAAGCAGAAAGAGGGGAGCTCAGAGGAAGCAGTGATTCGGAGGTTTGCCTTCCATAGAGTTATATACCATGATAGAAGAAATGAAAACGTTGCCAGCTCACACAGACGTCAAGCAATTTCCAAATTATCATTGAACGAAATCCGAAGCCATTCGTTTGACTTTTATATTCCCTACTTCAGGTTCGAAAGAGTCATTGCTGAAAAAGCTAAGCGGAATGTAGAGTGTTGGTTGTTCTGCTGAAAGAAGGAATGATAAATTGGCTTTGTTCCACAGGGATAGAGGTGCAAGGTAGAACAATGATTGGTTGATACGAAGTAGTAAAAACCGGGTAGGGCCTGATAGGGAGCCTCAGGGAACAAAATTCACTTCTCATCTTCGTGTTAACGGAGGAGCCTGGGGGACGGGACTTACGTGCATCCGAGGGTGCGCGCATCTAATTGCGCGGCGAAGTTCGTGACGATTTGTACGACCCTGACGCCAATTTTTGGGGCTTAAACTCGAAGTACAGTAGTTTAGTAGGGTCATGTGGTCCTTCTAATCTACTCCAGTTCAAATTTGGACCATAATGATAGGTCGTTCAAATCGTCACGAACTTCGCCGCGCAATACGCATTTTCGGACGCGCGTATGTACACGTACCCGAGAAGCCTTGGTCTTCTGATGGGTTATGTGGTATGTGAAAGACGTTCGGTGATATCTGCTGATCAGGCAGCTGTCGTTAGCGTACTTCGCATGTAAGACCTAATCGTAAGATCCTTAAGAAGATGACGGTCAGTAGAGGCATTACGCATGAACATAGAGCCTTGACAGCCTAGTATGAGGTGCGTTGTGTAAGATTGTATATGACTGATGAGAGAAATTAATAATGAGTAGGAAGTGGCCCTTAACAAAACTTGGTCTATTCATCGCTATCAGATTGGGATTACCACTAATTATAATTATAGTGCACGCCTAAATGAAGGATCATGGTTTCTCTTCACAACAATAGCCTCTCTAGCTTCTATATTGTGAGAACTCGTCCTCTTTGGGTGTGTACGTCGGATAAGGCGGTTTCAGGATTTTTTGGCTTTCTGAGCCATTTCTTCGACCCGAAAGCTTCCCGAATGTTCATCACAGGTTCATTCTAAAGAATCTCGTAAACAATCTTCATCGTGGGCTGTGCATTTGAGACTTTCCACACGGCACAGCTCCAATCCCCTATTCAAGCCAAACAGCAATCTTCTAGAGTTCTGTGACAAATATGTAGTGCCTATGTAATTCACATTGACATCCCTCTAGAACAATGTTGTAAAACAATGTGTGTTGTCAGAAATGTAGCACTTGTTCCGGTCGTATGCTGGTAGTGCTGATCGGAGTCGGACACTCCGATCAGTACATGAACATACGGAATGCAAATTTTTTTTTGACTTTCATCACCTCTATTTTAGGTTCAAGAGAACCGTTTCTGAAGAAAGGTGGGCGGATCAGACTCTTCCTTGGGATTCGCCTTCGCATTCGATTTTCATTCAGAATCTAGTAGCGTTTCAATGCTATGCTCCCTATACAGTAACTTGTGGTAACCAATCAGTGCACAATTCACTGCTCTTAACTGTTCTCTAGCTTTATATAGAGTGATAAGGTGTACGTGTCAGAGAGAGCCAGAGAAAATACGCAGCATTGGGTAGACATCCCGAAAAAAGTGGAGTTTGTCAATTTAAGCGCAATAGTGAGAAGCCTAAAATGTTAAAATACCATGGGTAAATAGCCAAATGAAGACGGAGTTGGTATAGGAGCAAGTAGAACCATCACATACGCATGGTTCGATGATCGCATCGCCGCTCGCTCAGACGAACCAAGCCTTTTATCCCTCTAGGGCAGATCAATCGATATCGGACTTGTCTGGGAGGACAGAAGCGCTGATTCCCGTAATTCTTTCTATAGGCCATACAGATTTGAGTGATCCTTTTGATTGGAAGTGTATCAACGTTAGAGAGCCGCAAAATTTGATTTGCATGTACAAGGCAATGCAAAGATGGTATTCAAGTATACACAAGCAGCTAACGAAAATTTCTTTTAAATCACTAAATAAGGTTTGCAACTCTCATATAGCCTTATTTCAGCATCGAGAGAATCAACTCAAAAGCGAGGTGGGCTTTGATTCTACATTTCGTAGCTCCAAATACATGAAAAAATACAATGAAACCCTGAGAGTGAGGTGTGATAGTACCGTGGGTGTCTTGTGTCTTAGTGAAGCACATATGGAGTTGGGTTTTATAACTGACCTCCAAGATTCGGTGTCAGGGAGGTGGTATGGTGGCGAGTAGCGCACTTCACACACATATGGTCACGGGTTCGAATCCCAGTATACGATCGATATTCGTCTAGACAAACAAAGCCTTGCATCCCTCAGAGGTCGGTTGATTGGTGGCACGCTCGGCTGTGAGGACAGTAACACTAACTTGCAGATCGGCCAGTCACCACAAGTCATTTTACAGGCCACATACGCATTAAATACGCCACTACAATTCTGAATGGAAGTAGAATGCGGGGCGCATCCCTCGGACGGGATTGATCAGTGCCCACATATTTATCCTTTCTCCTTTTTATCCTCAGTGCACAGGATTATAGGGCGACCTGGGGAAAGAAAAAAGTCAAGCAAACGTGGATCAAGCGTTAAAGCAAGAAAGAAATCATCACAAAAAAATATCGAAATCGAAAAAATCATCGAAATCAAAAAAATCGGCTAGTATGTACCACTGCTTTATGATAAGATTGGGTTCTCCATCCCATTTGTGCCACCTCCCTGACAGCACCGTTTCTCTCCCAGTATCACTTACACTGGTGTGCAAAACTTAGTGATGAAGTGGGTAATGTAACATAAAACATTAAGAACTTGGTGGAAATAAATAAAAGTGGAAGTACATTGCCGGACCTGTAACGGTTATGTATCCCTTCGTAAAGGGATAATTGAAATAAGGCAATGATGGTGTCCTTTTATACAATATGTCCCGCAGACATCATCTGATGACTACACACGAGAACGGATCATCGGGAAACTCGTAATAGGTTGAACAATGACGAGTGTAACTCAAGAGCGCGGTATCGCTCACAGCGTTGATTCCCATGGAGAACACGTTGCATGGAGATCATTCCAAACCACTAGTACTGTTGCCCGAAGGTGGTCGATCAAGATCAATCAACTCCACCGAGAGATGACCCCTACATTCAGCATGCATGAATGGACCCACGTCTGCCGGCTTCTGTGATTGCGATGACATTTGACAGGGCAAGCCAGCTCGTGCACTGTAATGGCACGACGATTGCACAGAGGTGATCTGTTCGCCCGACGACCGCCACCTTGTACTCCTTTAACCCTCGCGTATTAGAGAGAACGTTCAGGATGGTGCCAGAAGCATAGCGAATGGACCGATCAGATATGGAGCCGCGTGCTCTTTTCGGACGAGAGCAGATCTAGTCACAGGGTTCTTGACGCATCCTCATATGACGAGAGGTACTAACACGCAACCCTCTCAACGTTGTCGAACCTCATCTTTCTGGTGCTCGAGGTGTTATGGTGGTGGGGGCATCACGCTGCACAGCCGCACTGACCTCCAGATTTCTGAGCTCGGAACCCTTATGGAACAGGGTTACTCTGACGAGTACTCCTTCCTCATGTTCGTCTCTTCTGGGTTACATTGGGCTCTGAATTCATTTTTATGGACGAAAACCGCAACGAAAAGCATAGTTTGAGGGGCTCTTTCTACAAGAGGAAATCCGTCGAATGGAGTGGCCTTGCCGTTCCTCCGACCTTAATCCCGTTCAGCACGTATGAGACGCACTGGGCACACGCATTGCACCACGTCCAAGCGCAACCATCTTCCGTACCGACCATCTAACAATTGTCAATTGCGCTGATAGAGTAGTTGAATGCCTTACCACAGGAACTCATTACCAATTTGGTGAAAAGTATTGGTCGCCTTACAGGCCACTTATTGCTCTCCGTGGTGTTTTCATAACTCATAGGTACCGCGTCGACTTTTTCGAACTACCAGGATAAATGGTGAAGATTTGTGTGATCGGTACTTTGAATAAAAATGCCGTATCTGTTCATCTTATATCGATTTTCTGTCAGTTGCTTCCTGGGCAATACCGTGATGGTCCTCTTTCGTATGGTATAAATTTTATCTGGCGTAGGTGCAGCAATCGGAAGTTGCTCTCCTCCCTTAGTTTGCACACCTGTGTAGACGTGTTAGAGATTGTGTTGCCGGCGTTTAGCTATTTCAACTACTATAATAATTGTTCGGGATCATAGTCGAAATCGCAGGGCTGAGAATTTTGAACACGTCTAACAGTGAACCTAAAAACCAAGAGAGAATTCAAATAAATTATTTTATAAGTTGAATTTTTTGTTCATCTTGTGAGTTGTTTCAGGATCGAAGGAGAAGGAATCAGGGAAAAAAGGTGAGATAGAATCGCCCGATAAAAAAGGTGAGAAAGAATCGCATGCGAAAAAGGTGAGAAAGAATCGTCTGCCAAAAAAGGTGAGAAAGAATCGCCTGTCAAAAAAGGTGAGAAAGAATCACCTGCCATAAAAGGTGAGTGTATTTGGATGCCGAGCTTATTCATACAATAGTTTCAAGTCACAGAATAATGAGAAGTGAATGGGAGAGACTGGTATCAATCTGACTGGAAGAGGACGCATGCCAGCTTGCTGGCTTTCAATATTGGAGCGCAGTCTCCCAGTCCATAGGTCTTTGGATTGAACTCCACGTGGGTCATGGAGGTGATGGAACTTGGGATCCGGTATTTTCTCCCCGAGGACGGCGTCGCGCTCGCCGCACCCTATCGCGTGCAGTCGCGCGCTCCTAAGGGAAGGTTTGAATTCCCAGTGCAAGGAGAGGGCAGCCGCCTTGTGTCCTTTGCTGCTTGAGTTTCTGCACGCATTGGGCGCATTCACGCAACCGCATCGAAATGGCGTGAGTTTGCGGCGCATACGTGTGCGGCGTGCCATTCTCAAGTTCCCCTCTCGTTTGTAACCGTTGACCAGTGGTGTCTCCACCTCAGCGTAATATTTGACGGCCTCGTCCACCTTCACAGTGCGCCTCAAGAAAGCTGTCAGGCCACGGCCTCTTTTACGTATTTACGTTGGCCCCATAGCCTTCATGATGCCCCTTCAATGTCGTTTTTCGATACGAAAAAGTTCCACGTGCTATCCTTGGGATCACAGGTTGATCCCGAAAGGAAATCACTTGAACCACTCCTATCCTAAACTCTTCATTTGATTTTGTATGACATAATGTTTTGAATTATTAAGTCGGTAAGTTGTTTTCTATTAAAGGCACTGAGTACGACACTTCGAGGAAAAAAATGTGTAGGGATAAGCTAAAAGAAGGAAGGAAGTGGGTTTAGAACAGAGGATAGAATCCAATAATCTTGTCTGAATCCTTGTGCTACCCTTCAAAGCTCTATTTATAGCAAATGACACTGAGTAAAAATGACCCAAGATGAGATTCGGATACACAATTAATTATGATTGTAAACCCAAATGCATTGTCGCAAGGTATCTCCCAACAAGAAGATGTATAGTACTCGCCGTAAGAACTCAAGAATTCGCGATAATACCGCGAATTCGCGTCTTTTTCGTCTTTTCTTTATAAATCGCTTTGAAATAAATCAGTCGAGGAGAAAAAAATACCATTGAACTCAGCCCATCGAGCTCTACAAGATGATACCCTGAAGTGTTAAAAATGCTTTATTTTGGATTGCGCCATGCACTTGGGCTCCATCCGAAATGTGATTGCATGCACATGGGATGCACGCTTTAGTGCTCGAGGGTGCTCATTGGTCCCTGAAGATGATCTGTTCAGAATCTGCTTTGGATTGCGTCACGCACTCGATTTTACTCTGTACAATGTGAAAATGATTATTGGTTTTGTTCAGTCTATAATGTTCCTTTTTTGGTTTCAAGGCTGTAGATAAGTGCATCTACGGTTTCTGCACTCAACACTCTTCTTTACAGGTTCCATTGAGAATATGTCATCAATTTACGGCAAAATAACAAAGTCGATTTTTTTGGCGTTTTCCAATTTTTGGAGGAATTTTTCTCCGGAACCTGAGGAGGCCGCGGCGAGGCACTCCACTGTCGCAGACTACACTTTGTATTCTGCGAGGCTATTATGGTACACCCTATCATATATCAAAATTTCTCCCTTGGTATGGCCCCAAACTTCGAGCTTCGTCAAGCCCAATTCATAAAACAATGTTTTTCCCTTCCCGTTGGTCTTTTTGCAGCTGCGCTGTAGAGTGTTAGATTCCCCGTGAAAAATCCTATCGAATGGTATATAGGTCGACCCGTGACGAAAACCTCCCTCCCCAGCGGCTGCTTTCATAGTCCGCCGGCCGGCGTGCCGGCGGAGGCAGTGCTAGCGGGGAGGAGGGAGGCAGACAGATAGGCAAACAGTCCACGCCCCTTCGAGGGGTTGAAAACAAACAACCTTCGAAGGAGCGTGGACTGTTTGCCTTACACTGTCTGCCTCCCTCCTCCCCCCTAGCACTGCCTCCGCCGGCACGCCGGCCGGCGGACTATGAAAGCAGCCAACCACTTTCTGCAGTAGGCCGCCTCTGAACGGTTTCTTGCAGGGCGTGTTTCGAAAACCATGCGGCCGGGTACTGTAGTGGCGGAAATTTGGAAGCCTTCAAATGGTAATTATTTGAATGGGTGATTAGATCTGCTGGTGGCGGGGTACTGAAGTGGCGAGAAGGGAGGTCGGATCGATTAATAATTAGTTTAGTTGGGGGTAAGATCTGCAGGTGACGAAGTACTGTAGTGGCGGGAAAGTGGGGCAGTTTGAATGGGAGTTTTGAGACGGTCTGAAGAAGCGGTTTCCGTCGTTCATTTATAATGTGGAGGCTGTAGATAAGTGCATCTACGGCCTCTGCACTCTACACTCCTCTTTACAGGTTCCATTGACAATATGACGTCAATTCATGGCAAAATAACGAAGTCGATTTTTTGGCATTTTCCCATTTTTGGAGCAATTTTTCTCCGAGACCTGAGGGGGCGGCAGCCAGGCAATCTGCTACTGTAGACTACTCTTTGTGTTCTTCAAGGCTGCTGTGGGATACCTTTCCAAAGATGAACAGTTCTCTCTTGGTATGGCTCCAAACTTCGAACTTCGTCAAGACCAAATCATAAAACAACGTGTTTTCCCTTTCCGCTGGGGGAAGAAACAATCACTAAAAAGCAGTTTTTACGAAAAAATTAAAAGTATACAATTTAATTGCAAAAACTCAAGCGGCAAGGGGAAAAAGCATAATTTTGTAATTTGAGCTTGACGATAAGCGAAATTTGGAGCCGTACCAAGAGAGAACTGTTCATCTTTGGTAAGGTATCCCATGGCAGCCTCAAAGAACACAAAGAGAATAGCGGATTGCCTGGCTGCCGCCTCCTCAGGTTCCGGAGAAAAATTGCTCCAAAATTGGGAGGATGCCAAAAAATCGACTTCGTTATTTTGCTATGAATTGACGTCATATTGTCAATGGAACCTGTAAGGAGGAGTGTTGAGTGCAAAGGCCGTAGATGCACTTATCTACAGCCTCCACATTATAAATGAACGATGGAAACCGCTCCTTAAGACCGTCTCAAAACTCCCATTCAAACTGCCCCACTTTCCCGCCACTACAGTACTCCGTCACCTGCAGATCTTACCCCCCACTGAAGTAATCATTAATCGATCCAACCCCCCTTCTCGCCACTTCAGTACCCCGCCACCAGCAGATCCAGTCACCCATTCAAATAATTACCATTTGAAAGCTTCCAAATTCCCGCCACTACAGTACCCGGCCGCATGCTTTTCGAAACACGCCCTGCAGGAAACAGCTCAGAGGCAGGCCTACTGCAGAAAGTGGTTGGGGGGGGGGAGGCAGGTTTTCGTCACGGGTCGACCTAATATCATTCGATAGGATTTTTCACGGGGAATCTAACACTGTACAGCGCAGCTGCAAAAAGACCAACGGGAAGGGAAAAAAACATTGTTTTATGAATTGGGCTTGCCGAAGTTCGAAGTTTGGGGCCATACCAGGGAGAAATTTTGATATATGATAGGGTGTACCATAATAGCCTCGCAGAATACAAAGTGTAGCCTACGACAGTGGAGTGCCTCGCTGCCGCCTCCTCAGGTTCCGGAGGAAAATTCCTCCAAAAATTGGAAAATGCCAAAAAAATCGACTTTGTTATTTTGCCGTGAACTGATGACATATTCTCAATGGAACCTGTAAAGAGGAGTGTTGAGTGCAGAAACCGTAGATGCACTTATCTACAGCCTTGAAACCAAAAAAGGCACATTATAGACTGAACAAAACCAATAATCATTTTCACATTGTACAGAGTAAAATCGAGTGCGTGACGCAATCCAAAGCAAGAACAGATCATCTTCAGGGACCAATGAGCACCCTCAAGCACGAAAGCGTGCATCCCATGTGCATGCAATCACTTTTCGGATGGAGCCCAAGTGCATGGCGCAATCCAAAATAAAGCATTTTTAACATTTCAGGGTATCATCTTGTAGAGCTCGATGAGCTGAGTTCAATGGTATTTTTTTCTCCTCGACTTATTTATTTTAAAGCGATTTATAAAGAAAAGACGAAAAAGACGCGAACTCGCGGTATTATCGCAAATTTTTGAGTTCTTACGGCGAGTACTGTACATAGATCGTCACCTTCCCTACTTGATCGCCCACCTTCACTACAATTGTATATTTTGTGTTTATCGTATCCTTGTAATAACTGATACAACAAACGCTCTCAGTCTGATCAAAGCACATTCAAACAAGATCGGTAACGTCTTTGGTATCAACTCAACAAAAATCTCAGATGATACATTTCCTTCTTGAACGCCTGCTCTATCACAACCAGAAAAATCTGCCAAACAATGTCATTTGCAACAAGAATTGATCTTTGACTGCACAGAAACCACCTTTTATTTCCTTCGAGGTAGGTCGACAATAACAACAAAAGGATGGTTTCGGGCAAGTCTAATTGTAAGACCTTCCTTTCCCCTACATTATGAAATACGTTTTTTGCGTTCAGATAGGTCGTGGGCGGCTTTGTGTCCGAGGTCAAGGTCCTAGGTCATACCGTGTGCTTTCGACGACCGCTTTCACCTTTTTACGCTGTGATAGTCGTTTTTCAGGTTCGAAGCTTTCAAAGGAACAGCCAGGGAAAGGCGCTTTAGCAGGTATCCATACACCTTTGCAATATAATTCCTGATGGCGGACCTTCTACCCGAAAACCGACGACTAGGCACGCTCGCGGCACTGGTTTCACGTTAATTACTGTAAGCGCAATGCCAAAGGCTGACTCATAATTAGTTCTGACATGATTTTTTGTTATTTTGCTATTTATTCGGAAAGTACAAGTAGGAACACGAGCATTATTCGAGGTCGAAGTATTACCCACAACGAGCCGCCGTTGTGAGTTGGGATGCAACACATGACGATGTATTTTCAGAAGTTTACAAAGTACTCCTTCATCATATAACAATCCTATGAAAGACTAGGTTGTAGTTGTTGGTTAATCATCTTTCACCTGGTTTTTATTTCAGTTCCAATCACCCAACCTATTTCATCGGTATTGGAACAAGTCACTATGATTCCCAGCGAGAGCGTAAGTGCTGGTTAAGTCTTTTTTCCATTTCGTCCCCACCAGTTTATTCATTCGTTGCCTATCTTGTTGCTGACTTATGAGAAAGGCTGTTACTTGAAATTATGCAATGTTCATGACGAAGCCTTCTTTCATTGGGGTTCGAGTAAAGGGTATGCCGCATATCGCTGGTTCATTCCT
The DNA here is from genome assembly GCA_000469685.2 of Haemonchus contortus. NCBI lineage: Eukaryota > Metazoa > Nematoda > Chromadorea > Rhabditida > Trichostrongylidae > Haemonchus > Haemonchus contortus. The sequence continues at coordinate 19,951,550 of LS997562.1, read as the reverse complement.
GATTCTCGCTAATATGGAAAATCGACGAGTATCAAAATCTATATGGTAGAAGTAACAAAGGTAGAGACGCTAAAACTCGAAAAAAAACGCCAACGCCTCTACCTGTAACCGAATCAGGACTTCATGAAGTCATCGATAACTGTCTTTTCAAATCTACAGCCTCAGGCCATGGTACTTCACCAACACATTCTGTTAAAATGCTGCTGCGCCAAATATAGGCACGGTTTGTCTTACCTCTTTATCCATACCTATAAAATCAGGTCCCTTTTTCATGGGTGCTTTTGTTCCTTCGCCTCATTTGCTAGTGTGTAAATTGTTATGACGTAAGGTGTGGTCAAATATCTTGTGATTGCCACCCATTTCACTTTATGTTGGTGTTCATGACCAAGTCAGTCATTTCTAATGTTTGATCTCATATGAAAATTTAGAATCTATTCTTGATTTCTTTTTGACATAGTTCTTCATTTGACGCCCCTAACTCTCGATTATGTAGATGTAAGGAGGAGGTACGAAACACCTTTAAATTTTAATTGAGCACAAGGCCGAGTGGCTTTAACAATATGGCATAATGACCCATGGAAGTCCAACAAAGCAACCCTGTACATAATTACTGGATATGATAACAAACAAGGCATATAACACCGTCGGCATAACATTACTACCTGCATGAGGTGCAATTCGGTAAGCTCTGAACATCCATAATCTCAAAAAGCCATGGTTATAATGACCAACGCTGAGTAACGGAAATTCTGAATTTATGTACGCAGATCACGGAACGGATATGTGAGGAAACAACTTTTACCATCAGAAATACACCGTCTTGAGGACGCATAGCCAAGATGAGCAGTAAACTATCATGATAACCAACAAGAACAGAACAACGCGAGATCTAATGCAAGATCGTGAGACTGTTTACAAATAAAAGCCTAGACAGGCTAGGAGCCAGATTCTATACATGCCATTTAAGAAGCACGGCTGATACTGGAAACGAATAACATCATGAGGGTCCTAACTCGCCTTGAAGTTAACGACGGTGTTAACACCATACATGCGATAGAAGATGACGACTTATCTGATCTTACATATTACCCTTTGCACACGTTGTAGAACCATTGCTATGACGCATCCATCTCCTTGTTTTTTCGAAGGCTGGTAGGTTCCATGTAACTAGTAAAGCCCTGCAACGACTTCCACTACCCCGCAAGCATTATCTTTGAGGAGTCCACTCCTTGCCTAAGAGCATGTATTGCCGCACCTCCCCCCCCCCCACTAAATGAGTGTGGAGTAAGTTTTTTGGGCTGTAAACGTGCAGCTTTTATACCATCTTTTATGTTTTTGGCGACAAAGTCTCTGGATGGAGCCACCGTGACTTTACCATCATATAGAAATTCGGTAGAAGAGGAGCCTAAGCTGACAAAACCTGCCTCGCAGTTTGATCTCCTGGAGACCGAAATTTAGAGCTCCCATAGCTCTTTGGCCCTCCTGGACGGTTTCGGACCTGCTAACGGTTAACCACCATACTCTGTCCCACTGATAGGAGAAATGTTGAAATTGAAACTGCGCGAGTTTGTGAACCCGCAAAAGGGTTCCAAAGGCTAGTAGGACGCACATGACGCTGTTTACGAACATGGGGTCTTTTTGGAGCCCTAACTGCACTATGAGGTCCACGTCTTGCTTGGAGGCCTTTGGATGATGCTTTACTGGAGTCCTGGACCTGGCCGCCGCCTTCGGTCGCGCTTCAAGAATGTCTGCATCGTCCTCAGAGAGCAGGCCAAAAAATGGGACAAGGCAGACACGTGATAGCCGAGGGACCTGTCCTCCAAGAGAAGCTTATGAATCTCCAACGCCGGGACTCTGATGGATTCGCGAAACGCCAGAAAGGGGCTTTGACTCTTATGTATATTTTTAGCGTTCCTGGCGCCAGCGACTGGTTGATACACGTTTGTATCACCTCCGCCACGCTATTCAATCCTATATCAGAGGCCAGCCGAGCTGTTGATGTGGCCGTTGCAAATCGGTGGGCCAGGGAGGGATCTGAAACGTAGAACAAGATTGCTTGTTTTTTTCTGAGGGAGGGAGGGCGGTGTCACTACCTGAACGAAAACCGGAATTAGCTGGGTCAATTCCGCCCAGCCAAGCAGCTTGGCCGCGTCGCAAACGCGTCTCCCGTTAAGTTCCGTTGTGTAGGGGACCCGCCCAAGTGCGACACTTGCGAGAAGACAAATCCCATGTTTGCAACAGCCGCATGCGGCGAATCGATTACACGAAACCGTCCCTTCTGCCCGTCTCTGCATCACTTTTTTGGACTATCACTTTCATAATCCGCCTAATACTTGATATCCCAAAATTATCGTGGACTGTGCCTTTGACGTAAGGTTCCTTTGCGAGACGACAAAATTTGAACTCGAAATTTTGGATTTTGAATCGATGTGCATAGAGGACTGTGTCTCATCTTGTTGTTATAACTTTAATTACGCTCAAAGCACTTTGTTTCCAAATAAAGATTTAGGGCTGCATCGAACTGTTACTGCAGAGGGTTTTTTAAAACCTTCTTCGCATTCTTGTTTACTTTCAAAGATGATCATAACAGTTGCGCAAGCTTGCGACTTTGTCGTCCATCCTCTTTTTCACCTGAGTGTTCTTGTTCGCAGAGTGATGAAGTCGTGACTTGGAAGGCACTCTTCGTCTAATAAGCATATGATTCCTTTGGAATTTTTTTCAGCATAAAAGACAGTTGCTCCGTCGCAGACGGAGCTCGTCCCGTCCGACTCCCACGTGTATTATTACATATAGCGGCTATTATAGGAATTATGCCGATATGGGTGTACAAATGATGTATTCAGTCGAACTTTACACCTTTATTCGTCCTACATATTTACGAGATAGAATAATTTACGAGGAAAACACAAGGAGGTTCAAGAATGAAAATGAAATAAAAAAGATGTTCAAAACAAAAAGATCTATCTATACCTGTCCTCGTAAATGTACCCTATCCCCAGCTACGCTCTTTCCACGGCCTCGCATATCCTGGCCTCCAGGTTACACGCCGTAACCGACTCCACACCATAGGTTATAGATGTCGGGCTGGCTATTCCTACATGGCACTCTTGAAATAAAATTAGCGCTTCCACTGCGCTCAGAAACGTCCGCTACGCCCCTGGTAAAATAGGACCGTGTTGCAGGATCCATTTAATCCGTCGAAATCTTGTACGGCGCATCCCTCATGTGCTCCTCCGACTTGAGCCACAGCCTGCACAATCGCAAATGAAGCACTCGTCCAATGCGATGCCTCGACAGATCGTGCCGGGGAAAACAGCATAACAGCTGATCACTCCTTCTCACCGAATCTCGTCTGGCTCAACGACCAGTTTTGCCGGCATTAGGGACGACTCGAAGCTCTCGAGCGCGTCTTGGAATCTCTCCGGGAGCTCCACCAGAAGCGAGGCTGCACTAGCTTCCAGCTGACTTCCGGGAGCTTTTGAGCTAGAAACTCCTAATTCTTATAGGCGTACGGTCGGTGCCTCACCGTAATCTACCTCCATATGAACTTTCGCGAATAATGCTGGCTCATAATTGAGTTAGAAGTAATATGCTCGTATAAGAGGCATCTCAAAAGGACAAAGATGTAGGTGAGAAGGGGGAATGGGATACTCATTCTGTCACACCGCTGCGTCTTTGCCCTCTATACCCTCAGCCGGCTCGAACGCCGGTCTGTCGTCTCGAAGATCCGCCGTGGCAACGATGTTTCACGTGAACGGTGTTCGACCAGAAGGCGCCCCTGATTGTGAACGGACACAACAAGAAGAGATAGCTTTTCCGTACGCAGCTTTTTCTCAATGAGGACCTATGGATTTTTTGAAATAGAGAACATATTGCAAAATCGTCTTAATTTGCAATAGCGTAACGAGTAACAACAACAACAATGGTAGTGAGACTTAATGCTATTATAGTTCATGAGCCAGAAAATCTAAATAATCTTTACACCATCTTGTAGTGGGAGCAGTATTGGGGATTACGTGTGCAGGCCTGAACCTTTCCATTTCAGCAGCAATTTCGTTTCGTCTTCGAAGCTCCCGTGGCCTAACATAAGGAGACGCTGCCAAGACCGTTACTGGTGCAATAAGACTTGCCAGTCAGTTGGCCCGTAACAAATCCCTACATTCTCCATAGTGGTGCTATTTCGTACATTGTTTGTTGTTCGGGAGCCGGCAGCCGATGAATGATCCCACAAGGTGTCGTCGAATCGAACGCCAGCACCGCAGGTATCATTTCAGTATCGAAAAAGCTGCCTTCAAGGTGACCAAAAAAGGGCCACGTGCTCCGAGTACTTCTGATATGCATATGGACCTTTGTGGCATTAAGGCAGCATTTTGATCCTGCGAAGAAACACTCCTATGGCCTTGTTCTCGCTCGCCGCGGATCAGAAGGCATCACTATGTAGTAAAGAAGTATCTGAATAAACAAGTACTTAGTGGTTCATTGATTTGGAGAAATTTGTGTAAACAGACTTTTTGAAATCTGACTGTCCAGCCACCTAAACGTCTCGTTCGTACCTTCCGACAAATGAAGAAGCGGTTCGGAGTAGGAGATTTCGACCTCTTCGGTGACAGTATAGCACTGCAACGACGCTCCGCGCTCTGCGGGGATCTGCTTATATTTTCCAACATCCTAAACACCGCAGACTAGACAAATTTTGAGTGCGAAGTGCTCCACTCACAAAGGTGCTTCTAAGAGTAAGCTGATCAAGTACAGTCATTCAGAGGCTCCTATTTCTCGAGAGAATCATCATCATCCAGCAGTAAGTCATCTCTCTGTAGACAGAAATACAAAGAAATATCCTCAAGGCCATTTAAGTATACTCACAGTCTGGCGAGGAATTTGTGCGCTAACATTACTGGCATAGCCTTGAGCTCAATATATTGTCCTTCTGGAGTCCGATTGCGGATGAAAGGCGGACAGCTGCTCTTCCATCAGAAAGTCTGAACTCAGCGATTTTTATTTTGAAAAGCTTCTCAGATTTCTAAGCTGCTCGAACGGATTGGCTAGTCAGTCAAAATTAGGTTTTTGGCGTGGCAGCATAGAGCACAAAGAATAGGAGCACCTTGCGGCTCCTAGTGCAGTGGGATGCCTATACTGCAATATTTATTCACTACGGTGCTCACCAAACCTGGAATTGTTCAGCCATGACAGCATCACCGTAGATGTTCGTCTGTGGACTTCCCCGGACGTGCTTTTGATAAAAGTCCACCTTTCATCAATATCATGCGATCAAGCAGCAAGAGGAGCACTTCGAGGTTAACAGAATATGGGCAAGCAGGGTGCGCTCGACCGGTTATAAAAAGCCCATTCCTGACTTAACAGTCGAAGCACGATTGAATGTAGGCTTCAGGACCACGCGCCTTGAAACCTTGGAATGCGTGGCAGATACAGACGTCAATGACGTGGGACGAAAGGCGATGCTCGTAGAGGAATTCGTAGCACAGCTCGTGATCGTTCGGCAGAATATAGACCAAGTCTCGACCACCTTGCTGTGATGTTTGAAAAATAGCTGGGGATGGAACAAAAGCCACGTCGAGTAGTGGTATGTTTAACAATGACGAGTCACATCAATTTGGCACTCCTAGTCTGGGCGGTACATCAGGTAACATGCAGCCAAGCACTCACCATGATAGATCATATTCTTCAAACTACTGTCTTATCTCCCAGTTAGTGGAGAACTCATGAAAACTTGTGTGCTGATCGCTTTCTCTGGGTCCTCATCTTGCATGATCACCAAATCATACACTTTTATCTTATCGGTCTCACGTTGCCAAAATCCACTTTGAAGCAGAACAGTTGTTACTGGAATAGGAATCGATACTAAAAAAACATGTCTCCTAGCGAGTCCAAGCACTCCATAACCATGACGGATACTAACCACAACAGATTACCAAAACCACGCAAAACTTAAACTTCAATAGCAAGGCAGATGGCAATGCATTACGCAGCAAATGCATCTATGCACGAACAATCAATACATATGCACCGCAAGAATCCTAATGCGACGTGATAAATAAATTTGAATCCTTCAATGAAAAATGACGGAAGTTAGAAGAATACAGCATCGAAATATAGCAGAATTGGTTATCATTGTAGTGATAATACTCAGAATCATATCATAGGCTGAACATGGATGCATCTATTCAGCAGTAACAGAGGCTGAATCTTTAGTTGTGAAATGAATAGACGAGAATATCGAGTAGAGAGGAATGTAACCAAGTAGAGGGAGATTAGGAATCAAACCGATTATTTTGGCGCGCTCAACCTGATTGATTCATCGAGTAAAATTGCACAGGCTGCACGCTTGGCATCGTTCCAGCAGCGGTTCACCGCTGGTCTAGCAAAATGCCACGGCTGATTCAAATATTTAGCATGCTTACGGAAAAAAAGCAAATACTTAGACATCCGCCCCACCACCAGATGTTCATGTATGACTGAACAAATAATTTAACACGGCGTTGCCAAGTCTTATATTCTGGAATCTACACTTTCTGGTGGAAATACAGTTCAATGTTGGCTCTTCAATTATCGGATGACTTTGTCTTGAAACATATTCAAACGTGTAGCATGTCTGGGAAGACCATGACCAGGAATTTTCATCCTGTAGAGAAAGCTGAGGATAACCACGAGCAACTGAGGCTGATATGGGTTGCACGATTTTTTTTCTATATAATCCCATCATTCATGTCATGCTTAATAACGAACCGTTTAGGTGACATTCTATCCGAACGATAAACGGCAAGAGACTTATCTAGTGATTCAGAACAGTTCTGATACCAGGGTTATGTTTAAAATGAAATCAACACGACCTACACTGTACAAAATGAGACCAGTTTTTGGAATTGTCCAACCTGGAGACAAGGTATTTTGGAATACGTTCTTAGACCACTCAGCAAACACAAGCACAAGTTCACTTAGCGAGATGAGTTGGCCCACCTCACATACGACGTTATCCCTGATTCGCTCACAGCGTGCAATGATTCCCACTCAGTACTAAGAGTGTGTCAGAAGGGGAGAAGAACATACAGAAGCCGTCGTTTTTACGAACACGTCACCGGAGCACACGTCATCAAGGAATTTCTAATGGGTTGAGAGTTGCTACAGACCAGAAACTTTGAATAGGTGTTAGAAAGAATCCAAGCTCAAAGGCTACACCTTTGGCATTGTTATTACGACTTTAACGTCCTAGAGATTAAACAGGTTGTAGGATTTAGCTGTAGTACTTATAGTTTCGCGACTCGGGCATAGCTCTCTATGTAGCTACGATGCCTGAGACTTAAAAAAATCAATGCTCAATCTGATTTTAAGATGCAATTTTTCATCAAAACTGTCGTAAAAGTGTGAATTTCAGTTCTCAGTGCGACTGGTATTTACCGGAGTGAAAATTGGAAACAGAGTACCAACAAATGACAGGTAATTTGTTCTGTTGGTAAGCTTTCACGACTTATAGGCACGGTTTGAGATAATTTTGGGGTGTCTTGTCTTATGGTTAGAAGAATAAATGAAGTGATAGTGCAAAAGTAGTAATAGTCCAGAATACTGCAAAAAAAAATTGATATAAACACGGGAATAGGCGTATTCAGAGAAACACGAGACTTCTTAAGGGGAGTGAATGCAGGGGATGGACGGGAGTGTGACGACAAAAGACGCATGGAAGGGGTATTTGGACGAGCTGTTCATAAATGTGAGCCCTTGCAATGCAATCCAATGGAAAAGTCCCAGAACCATTTTTAACGGAACGGTGCCTTTAAAGCACCCACTGCTTTGGGACCTCGTAAATCGCCTCACACCTAATACAATATAGCTTCCTCCACTTTCCATCCACGTTCTAAAAAGGTTTGTTGTGAATACCCCAGAAGCACCCTTAATTCCAAGATGTGGACTTTTCCCGAAAAGACGATAAGAAAAAGGAATTAGCACCCTCTATGGCTTCTCACTCTCATCAAACAGTATGTTCGCGAACAATTGAAAAAACATTACTTCAAGATTCAAAAATTCCAGAATCACCGTTGTAGTGGCTACAAGTGTACAGAAAGATGGTACAGACTGGGAGAAAATGTCCAAGGAATCTGTGAGAGAATTTCCTCAGTAGTTACGGTTTTTTGATGGAGTCCAATGGGCTCTGAAAATAGCCCAAGAAATATTATGCATATATGGAATAAGACTTGATTACACAATACGTCGTTGATTGCACGAATTGAGATTCTTTTTTTCTGATCACTGTAAACGAACAATGTAGAGCGGGCATCAAGCCAGAATCTGCTCCATACAGAACAACAACCAGTCGGTGCCACGCCACTTCAGCCCAGGATAAGTAAGCGCCTCAAGCGTGAAATAAGGTTTGAGTGTTCCAATGTCAGTGACCGTAGGATCTAGCCTGCCAATGAAGAGTCGGAAAGTTACTGCCGGGAATTTCTGAGAAATAGAACTCTCTTCTGCCACCGTTTCTTCTTCTCCTTAGCGTTGATTCCGCCTCAGGGACCGCTATTCTTGCCGCCTTCTCCACTTCTTTGTATCTACGCCAACTTCTGCCGTCACTTTAGCTTCGGCAATGTCCTTCTGATCTCCTCCCGCCACCTCTCTTTTGGGGCTCCTCGTGTTCGCTTACCATGAACTTCAAGCTCCACTGACTGCCTTATTGGATGATTCTGTGGTCTTTTCAATACGTGCCATCTGAGCAAGCATCTGAGCAAAGAGATGAGCGATGAATACGTAAATACCGGCGAGCGCAGATATTTATGAATTACAGCAAGGGGACTGTTTTTCCGAAATACAACTATACAGTGCTTCAAGCTCTATTTTGTATCGTGTAATCACGAGGCGGATTTCTTATTGAAGCATCCATTGACTACCAGAGTTATAAGGCATAACTTTATGGAATGCATATAAGACTTTCCCATATATCGCTTGGTTAAATGAACGTATACTACCTATCTCATGTTGTGACCCCTATGCGACCGTCCTTTCATCGAACAATCGAAACAATTCCAGCCGAGCGAAATGAAAAAGCGGATGTTAAGAGTACTATTCGTTGGAGTGAATGATAAAGAGCCGAGGCCATCATCAGCAGAAGCTGAAGGAAAACCTGCAGAAAAAGAAGCTGCAGCGAAAGTTCCACCAAAGGCTGAAGCAGCACCAGCAAAGGCTGAAGCGGCTCCAGCAAAGGCTGAAGCAGCACCAGCAAAGGCTGAAGCGGCTCCAGCAAAGGCTGAAGCGGCGCCACCAAAGGCTGAAGCGGCTCCAGCGAAGGGTAAAGCGGCTCCACCTAAAGCTGAAGCGGCTCCGAAGAAAGAGGAACCAAAAGTTCCCGAAAAGCCGAAGGAAGTTGAACCGGAGAAAAAAGCTGAACCGGAGAAAAAACAGGAACAATGGGTAGACGTGCAAGAGCGTGATAAACAATGGCTTGACAAACTTTTGAAGAGGGAAGATCGTTGGATGCAAACAGCTGTGGAAGAACCGAAGGTTAGTAAGTCTTGCCAGGGGTAATCTTCGCGTAATCCTTCGGAGCAAAGTCAATGTTTTGCAGGATAAAGCACTAAAAGCAGGTGAGGCTGCAAAAGCAGGTGAGCCTGTAAAGGCAGGTGAGCCGGCAGGAGAAGAAATTGAGGCAAAGATTCTCATAAAACAGGAGAAACGAACGTACCTTGACGGTTACTATGATGGTTACAAGTTGGGCATAACACAGGTAATTTTTTGTTTATAAATATTTTAACCAAGTTTGTCAGTAATATACTGAACGTTAACCTTTTCAAGAGTAGAACGAAACCACAAGAGGTCGATGCCGATGCGCTCAAACCAGCACTTGAAAAACTACCTACAAAGGAAAACGATGTGAGTCACGCAAGATGCCATCTTACCCCTGAACGGTTTCGGGGCAGATCGCACTCCTTCATCAATGGTGTGTGAAGGAAATCATTCAACATTTTAATACGCTAAATACCATAAGTCAGCATCTCCCATGAAATACAGAGCCGACCAGGACCACTGCATTTCCATGTTTGCCAAAACGTTTCCTCTCTTACTGCGTAAGGTTGATAGTTGGCATAGTGTGTTAAAGATTCTGGAGAATCGAAGGTTATTCCTTCCATAATTTATGAGGCAACAGAAGTGTGGGAGAGGCGAGGTAACATCTATAACTTAGCCTCAGACTTGACGACTCAAATTGATCTGTCCTTCCATTGCCTTCCAAGTTTGTTTCTAAAAGGACCGTCAACCTTACAGTCCCTCAGAAAAATGTTGCTCATTGCTCTCAAGTCACTGCTCTGATATGACCGCGACTGACCTCAGAATACGACTGAAGTAGGTCAATGAGTATACGCACTGCTCCCTATTTCTATGATACTTTGATATAACCTTTTTTCAACAACCTAACCTTGATCCTATAGAAATAACCAAAGAGTATAAGGAAAGTCCGAGATGATAAGTTCGTTGAACCTCCATCAACTTCAAATGGCAGTGTAGCTCATCCCGAAGTGATCAGTAGTCGACAATTAGCACTCTCCCCACTGGTGTACTAGGAAGGAGAGAAACAAAGAATGAATAAGATCTCTGGCTAAGATCAAGTCGGGTTTGGAATGAGCCACGCATTCGACTTCCATTCAGAATTGTCATGGAGCTTTGAATGCTCATGTGGCCTATAGACTTACGGCGGCCAGCCGAGATCTAATATGCGCATTTATCTCACCAGCTTTATCTCACGCGCATGGTCACAGGTTCGAATCCCGAAGCGATAGACGTCTAGGTATACCAAGCCTTTCATCCCTGCTTAATTGATGGTTGATTAATTGTTACCAGACTCGTCTGGGACGATAAATGTCCTGACTTGTGAACCGCTTGACCACCACAAGTCTTTGTATAGGTTTCATGAGCATTCATTACATCACTACGATTCTGAATGAAAGTCAAATGCGAGGCGCATCCCTCGGTAGGAATTGATTAATGCCCCGAGCCTTTATCTTATCCTATCAGATGAATCTCGTACATATTAGCCGATCACGGATTGATAGGAGAGTTGAATGGTTCGTATCGGTCCAAGATTTGATCCCTGGACCAGGCGTGTGAAAATGCGCCTCTTGCCACTACACCACATCCGTTTCCTGCCATATTTTGCAGCACTCCTAGAATTTACCCTCTTCAACTCATATTGTATATTCAGGCGAAAACTCGCGCCTATAGAATTGGATTCATTGAGGGCTATAATAGAGCCCGTTTGTTGAAAGATGGGTTCGCAGCGAAATCTCCTGTATTAGAACAGTTGACAGCAAAAGCCATAAGCGGTCAGTCAATTCTTGCAAAGACGGTATATTAAATAGGACTATGCAAAGTATTTCAGATGAAGAATCCGAATATTTTCAGACAGAAGGCCACCTATTGCCGTATCCGATGGAACAAATGTGTTCGCAAAAACACCTGGTGGTAGTGAACCGATCCTTATGGATCCTCTACAGAGACGAGACATAATCCATATTGCGAGGACCGGAAGGGTACGTATCATCTTTGATATCTAAGTATGGTAGCAACGTAAGGTGAATGGATAGTCAAGCCAGTTTTATTGAAGACTGGTTTCATAGATAAGTTTATACAGCCATTTCAAAGCTAACTTTATGACCTCTCAATGTTTCCGGCCCTCCCATTTCCTCTTGGAGCCCTGTATTGAGAATATGTGCATGTGATGCTGTACCGTGAAAGTTTTGCTGAAATGGAAGTGGATTTTTTGCTTCTTGGACATTTCGTCGTCTCAGTGACTTGATAGAGAAGCCTGGGTCAACTCTTCCATCGTGCTAACCAATTTGCAAACGTTCGTGGGTGCACTGAAGAATGTAACGACTAGAATAAGGAGTCTCAGCCTCTCCCGAGTGGCTATCATTAGAACAACGGTATATGGCTACAAGCATGTACCAGAGAAGTCACCATTCTGAAAAGTTGCCCCCGCCGAGCCAAACCGAGACGGAAATGGTGCAACTACAGAGCGAGATGAGAGAGAAAAGCCTCCTTGTCCAGAAAGCTAGTTTTTTCGTGGTACTTAGGAAGTTTGCAACTTGCGTCGCACCAGAAGGAGAATGATAAAGTGAACTGCAAAACAAGCTTCCCGAAAATTTCTCAATTTTTTTGAAAGCGTGGGATAGCAAGGTATTTCCACCTCACCAAGCTTTTCACAACACATCGGAACACGCATCACATCACTCGTATGCCAACGATTCGAGAAAATCGGATCCAGATGTTTCAATGTAATCATCTTTACGAAGAGGATCAGTTCCAGCGAAAACGATCACATCCATGTAGAACTAATGTTCTGTTGCCGCAAATTTAGGCAAGTCTTGTTCCAAGTGAACTCTTGAGAGGATCTGTAATGTAGTGATCAGTGTAGGCCCTGTTGTGATGTGCCAGCCACATCATTTACCCTCCCCCAGCACTTTTTCCATAAAACGCCCATGCCCCTAACTTCTTCCAGATCTGAGTCTATCAGTTATTCTCTGCAATACGATCGGTTTAAAAATACCAGAGGCCATATCAGGAAGATTAGCGCACCAGTCCCTACCACCTAACCCTACAAGTCATGGTGTGAATCACACACGCATCACTAAACGGAAGAACTTCATCATAGGAAAAATCTAGTAGGGGCTCTATCTTATTTTTTAAATGAACATTTTTCAGAAGTCGTTCATAATAGTAATGTATCGTGATCCAAAAGTACCTGAGAACCTGATATCGAGAAGTGGGGACGAAGAAGAAGACTCGCCTCCGAGCGCCCAAGTGGAAGTCGGCGGAAATCCCGCAGCACCAAAGTAGCTCACAATGGGAAAAACGTAGTTAAAGAAGATAACGAAGCTGAATCCTTTTACAATGAATGATTAGGTTCAGATATGATTGGTAAGAAGCAAACAGTCGAATTACTTTGTAGCATTATATTGCAAAGATGCCTCAACGGCATGATTCTCGGATGGTGAAACAGGAAATCAAAGATCAGTCTAGCAATTATGGCGTCCAACAGAAATTCCCGGGCTGTTAAAGTTCTCTCAAAACATTTCTTTCGTCTGTGTGAGGGCATGCACATCACGCCACACAATACCGAGCCAAATTTCAGCGATGAAAGTTTCTGATCTAAAAGCTGGCGGTCGGTAGCCGCCACCGGGTGTTTCTTGGCCCGCGCATGCGAAGGTACCCGGCGCCCTCATCCACAGAGATTCAAAGTGCCCCATGGCGGTGGCATTTTTCCTCATCTCAATATCACCGTTATGTTTTAGAGTGGTAGGTGGGCATGGGCAATAAAATGGAATAGATCGCTAGTGTCCGAGATGCCTTTCAAGAAAATGGCTCTATAACCTTATGATGACATGACGAAAAGTAGCCTAGCCAAATAATTTCAAGTCAGGTGATATTAAAAGAATAAGTGTAAGCAGATATCTCACATTATGAAGCACTTCAAAAAAAAAATGATTAGTAACACTTCGTGGTAGTTACCCACAACAATGATCAGCATTCAAAAATGGTTAAGTGAAGTCCTTCTTCTTCAGATTAACGGCCGTAATCTCGGTTATTGGTATCACTTGGAGGTTACTTAGATTATTTGGAAAAAGAAATCCCTCGTGGAGATTTCTAACTAAATAAGTAACAGCAGTTCCACCAGCGCTATCCGCCAGATTCCTTCCACGATGACCCCAGTTCTCCCGTTTGCATTCCCTAGAAAAGTGTATCAATGTTCCAAACTTGAGATCTTCGAATCATTCCCATGAAAGAAGACTATGCACCAGAGAGAACGAGCACGAGAAATCGACTTGTAATATTTTTCCCATTTTGAAAAGCAGTGTCTTGCTGACTTAAGCACGTTCTTGTACGAATTCTCCGCAGAATGGCTGTTAACTGTGCAGTAGCGTCCTCAGAGCGCCCGTGATTGAAAGTGAAATAAATTTATTGGCTGATGTTCTGGCAAAATTGTTTTTTTTGGAGCCTGTAAAGTCGGAACCATACTTGTAATAATTCACACGACTAGAAAGCTGTTTATCGAATGACTAAAAGAAACTCTCCGAGCCTAAGGCTTAGAAGGGCAGATACAATAGTGGTATGAAAAGTGTCTAACACAGGTGGAGCTGTTGCTAGCTTAGCTGTATGTTTACGTGCATTTTTATGATAACCCCAAAGTCGAGATAGACGAAACCTTCCGAACGAGAATTATTGGCTAGACATATGAGAGGGTGGCCCTACCTCTCACATCTCTAGCCAATAATTTTCGTTCCGATGCCACTTTGAAAGCACCACAATAAAGAACTTACAACTTCAAGTGACCACCAGCGTCTCCGGCCCTAAACTCCTTTTGTGAAATAGGTGGAAGGAGTCGTGTGAATAATCGAAAGCCTGTTTCCGACTCAACAGGCTCCAAAGATGACGTTTCTACAGGAACATGAGCTGTTCTGTTATCAATTCAGCTGTTCTGTTATCAATCTTGGTAACTTTTCAGAATACCTTATTTTCCTCTACAAGAGCAATGAGATTTCAGCTGAGAGCTGCATAAAAATCACTTCCATTAGCAGCGATCACTTAATAGCCATGGCAGAGTTAGCTTCAATCTGCGGTTCCTTAGAATTGTCAAGGCTTATGGCTAGATACGATCCAGCCAGAGTCTGCTGAACGAGTGCTGTGCGATAGGGATGTGAAGAACTAAAAATTGTTTACAACATCATTCTCGGCACTCAAAATACTCCTCATTTGAAAGGCATTTCCGGAAAAGCTTTAATATAACAGGATAGCTTCCCATAAGAGAGAACAGGTCATCTGCAAAAAATTCTTCCGTCTTTTTTTATTGAGTTGATTTTGCTTGTTCCCCTTGTTCAATTTCACACGAGTCAGTCGTGTAATAAATCAAATCAAACAAATTAAACCCCATATCGAAAGGGAACACCGGCACCATGTATAGTAGGCCTTCTTCTCTCAAGCCGATGAGCAAGTCAGTGCTTTTACCATTCTAGACGAGTCTGATAATAATTAACTGACCTCGGCGGAATGAAAGCCTAAGTTGTCCTGAGCGCATATTGAACGGGGATTCGATCCTATGCGTGCTTGACAGTACGCCACTTCCTACTACACCGCTTAAGCTAACTTTCCGAAATTCGCCTAAAATTCGGCGACATCTTTAACTTGACCTCACACAGAATCTTGGCAGGCGATTCATTCAAAATTCAAAACAAACAAAACCATCAAAACAAGCATTAAAACATGAAACGTGGCAAACTGAGCGACCGGAAAGAACCAAAAGGTGCGCGTTGTGGGACAAACTCATAAATTATCAAATAAAAAAGATGTTAAGCAAGGAATGTTAGTTTCATGATTAGCTATTATACCTACCAACAAACTCGTTATTGAAACCAGTAAGCAAGTTCAATTCGTTCTATTCGTGGTGATGGTGATATTAAGCGTATTTACTGCTTCAGAGCATCAGCATGGAATTTAAAATGGTCCTCAATAAATGTGGCAATGAAGTAGTAGCTATGATCGTACTCCGGCTGCGTCCTTACTTCCACCGACACTGAATCGGTTGACTTCAACGATTCCGGCTGAAGTTGTCCCGCTGACAGAAATGAGTCACTAGCGCCCTGGATTCAACACATTTGATAAAACAATAAATAAGAAGTCAGTGATCTGACCCAAAGGCTATCGTCCTACTAGTATAAATATTTCCAACCTGGTCGACAAGTATCTTCCTTGGTGGACCATTGTAGCTCTTTAACAATAGCGATGAATCGTACTGCTCCCATGTTTTCGTATCCGGACCTGTTTGATGGTTCTATGTACTCCGTGCGGAATATACGGTGCACAGTCCACGATGTTCAAAAAGCAGCCGCGCCGCATGAGCTACGCGTGCAGCAATCGATACTGCATGCTTTCATAGCCTTAAATGCGCATGAAGTGCACTAATTCACCTTTCTCCATCTTATACAGGCTTATCTTACTGTTCACTGAAGTTCCTATGCAATTGATCAATGGCTGCTTTCATAGTCCGCCGGCCGGCCGGCCGGCCGGTGTGCCGGCGTGCGTGCCGGGAGGCAGTGCTAGCAGGGAGGAGGGAGGCAGACAGATAGGCAAACAGTTCCCGTCCCTTCGAGGGGTTGAAAACAAACAACCTTCGAAGGGGCGTGGACTGTTTGCCTTACACTGTCTGCCTCCCTTCTCCCCCCTAGCACTGCCTCCGCCGGCACGCACGCCGGCACGCCGGCCGGCGGACTATGAAAGCAGCCAATCACCTCAAGCTTTCCAGCTCGCTTTATACTACAAGCATCAGAGTTATCAATAATACAGGGCATATAATACATGCCGGTCCACAAAAACTGCTATTGGCACATCGTGGACTATGAATACTACCTTATTCTCTGAATAGGGTTTTTCAACCAACCTAGGTAATTCTTCAATGCTTTCTGGCCCCACGGACAGTTTATTGGATGACATATAGGAGCAAATGCTGAGATGGATTTAAATATATCATGGCGTTTCAGTCCAATCAAAATCGCACCATGGCCACCCATGCTATGTCCAAAAATTCCTATAAACAAATGACGAAAAATCAAGATCACCAAACTGTGAAGAGCAGACTTGGAAAAAAAAAAACTCGGAAATTTCAACAAAACTAAACAAAAGTAGAAGAAATCCTACAAAAGCCTCTTTCACAATAACGTACCAACCTAATCTTGCAGGATCAATCGGAAGCAATTTTTTAATAGTGTCCAGGAGCTCTTCGGTGACATAACTGTACATTCTATAATGATCTGACCATGGCTTTTCGGTGGCGTCAACATAGAATCCCGCACCTTCAAGAACGTAATCAGAGTAAAACCCCATATAAAGTTACTGTACTTCCATCCAACGTAACAGAGCTGTATCGAAACCGCTGAAAGAGCATTTGCTATCTATTGATTCTATAAGTACATAATATCGTAAGGTTTAGGTGACCACACACGATCCTCTTATCAACGCTTCGCATGTTACTTTTACGAAATTTTTGCTTTATACACATTTTATTTCCCTAAAGAGGACCGAAACCATAAACTACGCTTACCTTTGCCAAAGTCCCAAGAATCGCTGTCTCCAGGCAGGTCCACGCCTCTAGGCGAAGTGTCGGGATGTACAACAATCATCCCTGTAAGAGCACTTAATAATATGTAATATCATCCCTTCAATAGCTGCGCAGCTAGGAAAGGGTGCACCCAGAAAAAACGGTAACGAAGAGAAAATATATAAGTAATTCCAGACAAAACCTGAAATGCTTACCATGTTCACTCGCATACCTTTGAAATCCAGATTTCTCCATGAAATTCGCATGAGTACACGTCAATCCTGAATGTTTGACAACTATCTTTTTAAACATAAAGGTTTGGTTCACATTACAATACCTGCATGAAGAGACTCACCAGACAGGTAAAAAAGTCCGGGTAAATGTTGGCCATCCTTGTGATCGGGAACATACGCTCCGAATAACATGTCACATTTGAGAACATTGCTGAAAAAGGTTACAGTACATTCTTTCACAATGCAGAGAACTGAAACCAAAAACGAAGAACGTGCCCTTGCTCTTTTGAGATGAAATTATTGCTCAGTACCTGGGAATGACTCACTATCACATATGCATTTATTAGAAGCTGTAGCTCCGCATCATTTCTAGCTTATCCACTAAGTAAGTATGAAAGACAGAAGTTTTTCGTCGTGAGGGTTTTACGTACATATTTCATCTACAGTGGCTAAACAACTCAAAAGCTTGTTGAATCACCTAGATATGTCATTGAAATTTATTACGGCAGTTGGCCTAAAGTCCATCCGCATTTCCCTTCCTAACTAGACGTCAGATTGGATTGTATCCCTTCACAATGAGGTTAGTTTGTTTTGCTTTCCAATCCTCTAATCTCAGAGCCCCAAGGTTACGAGGTTCTAGACAAAATGGCAGTACAGTACCTATGGCTGCTGTTCGATACAAAAGCGTTTTTAGAGCTGCATTATCATAGCTGTATGTCCACAACACAGAACTCCCTGAACCTCTTTGGCTAGCTGCACTGGGAAGCTAAGAAACACGGCCCGTGCTAGGTTCATATGAGAGCCATTCACCAATGCAACTTTGTGCTCGGTGCACTTCTTATAGAAAGGCCGTCGTCAAAAGTGAAGCCCCTTCTTGCGGTAATGGTTATTATATAGATGATATTTGAAGAAATCCTTTGAGAACATGAGAATACGAAATCAATCCCTTCAATACAAATAAGCCACTCAATGGGTCTATTCGCTCGCTTCATTTTCGCATGATACCTAACACTGTAGCACAAAGTGAGTCCACAAACGAAGTACGCAGAGAAGCTTAACAGATTGTATGGACCAATTTCAAACCCAACAGACAAACCTGTGATGTTTGTAAACATTTTGACGACCTCGAAAACAACGCACACTGGACACAAGTTCGGCCGCCATCTGCAACGATATTGCCATAAATCAATAAGTTCCGTTATCATTCTTCCAAGAATGGAATCGCATGGACTTTCTATTGCATTGAAAACAACAACATCAGCAACAACAGCAACAACAACAACAACAACAACAACAAATGAGAAGGAGGAATAGTTAGTGAGCTAGTGTGGTCAGTGCAAGTATAATAGTAACCACGGCCATCAGCAGTAGACAGTAGACATCAGTATGCATGGGGTTGCGGGAAGTGGCTTAGTCAGGAAGACCCCTACTACTCAAAAAAGGTTCTGTGAGTTACTGGTTCGGGTAATCATGGCTACAATTATATCAAAATGAATGAGCCATAATTCCCACAATAACGATTTCCCAGTACGACTTTTCAAGCAAGATATATTGACAGCACCTTGATATGTTGCTATCAACTAACCGAACACTAGGATGGGCCACTCCTGAGGGGATAAGAATGACAGAAGATGTACCAGACATCAACTTTGCAACTTCGAGCAATATCAGCAGAAATTTCACTCCTGTGCTGTCCACCAGATGCGAATGATTGGTTACGTACTGCACCGCCATGGAACTTAAAACTCCACAGAGGCATAGGTCTCAGATCGGAACTGTTGTCTTGATGTGAGATAGCCAAAAGCGTTATAAGAAAGCGCTCGGAATTCGATGATTTTCATCTAAAGCGAAGTATTTTTGAGTGTTAGACCAGCCTTTAGCCTATACAGTGACTTTTAAAAGTCAGACGGCTGATGAAATGATATTCAAGCTGTTGTACAGTCCATGATAGCATCCATGCAAATACAGGCTATTGGCCTGTGAAGCAAAAAGCAATGAACTGAAATCTAAAGAAACTTAAAAGAATATACTTAGTATAGTTTCTTCAGCTTCGCCTCATTCGGGTTGCCTAGGCGTGAATGTTTCCCATTTCCCTGAAATATGCGGTGCTGCACCACTTATTTAATTTTACTAGTGACTCCAGCTATAACCGGTCCCTTTGCTAGTCAAACATCCACGATCAAGAAGAACTCTGATGCCATGATCTGTTAAAGACTACAGCGGTCAAGCAATCGTTCGAAAGAAATTCAGTGGAAGTGAACACAGAACAGATGGATTCCATAGAGCCACCTTTAGTTGATAATAGAAGTTGAATGCGGGTATGATCAAGAACCACCTTTCCAAGCAAGGCACGATTGTGGACTGGTCGCTGGGTGGTAGTCTTCCCATGGCTGTCAATACGGGAACAAGGGGTAGGGGTCTCTTTTGATTCTTTTAATCAGTACGCTGTCATTCTTTCCTACAATGCTACAGCACTTTGCACTTGAGCAATTTTCAAAAATACACCTTTGTCCAATCTTTGTTCATAGCATTCCTAACGAAGAGGAGTCGTTTCTCTCGATGACTCCGTGTTAGACTACACTGCAGACTGCAGACTTCATCTTCTGAGAAGCTATGTGGTCCGAAGACTTCAGGACGCGAGCAACAGTCCATTTTGAAACCGAAATCCCACAATCTGCAGCCAACTCCCTCGCAGTTCTCTTAGAGTTTGATGTCATATTGATCAACCGACGCTTGTCGCGTTCAGAAGAGTATATTTTCGTCCTGGCTTCTTCTTCGGGACATTTGCTGATTGCTTCTTTACGACACTCGTAACTGTGCTCTTAGGAATGTTGGGTTCTCTAGAAATTTGAGAATAACTTTTTCCAAGGTGATGTAACGAGCCAATTCGAATCCGGTCTTCATTCGTAAGTCGCGTATACCTCCTCATGCTTGAAAAACATGTAAGCATCGGCAACTTCGAAATACGGGGAAGAAGAAGTCGAATAAATTATTCACCTCAGGTCCTCTAACCTATTGCTCACCGCCAAATAACCAATATTGCCCGCCAGAATTTTCCAAGGGCACTGTCATCTATCGATGATCGCACCAAAATTACTTCACCTACTCTACACAAAACATATCTGCGGCAGAAGCACTAGAAGTTTTGGCTCCTGCCAAAAATTAGGTTTTTATAGGATGCAATCCATTGTGCAACGCAGTGTACAGTTCGCTGGACGAAGGATTCATGTCGAGGATTGTTCCTTCAGGCGCCTGCACACCAATTTTGATCTTCCAACCGATAAAATAGATTTCCATTAAATACAGTCCCTCACTGGTACCAACAAGGTTGATCTACACCTGGCACCAGGCAATCCTTATTACAAAACTTGTCAGATCACTAGTCCTCGAGTAGGGCAATAGGGTCACGTTATGTGGGGGCTGCATTTGCTAAACTCGTGCCTTGTCCTACCGAACACGTACTGCATGTAAAGGAAAGAGCTCCTACTCCTGCCCAAAGCCTAAGAAAGTTGTACAGCGAGGCCGTTTCGCAGATGCACGGCATAGCCACTTTGGCGACTATTTTATATAAAGACTTCATCAACATCAGATTAGTTCCTTTGCTCGAGCTCAACCTTGGGGTCACTTACCTCCCCGAAAGACGTAAGAGATGATATAATCAGCAGATAGTTTAGCAGGCAATGCCGAGCCATTTACTCAGACCAAAGAGAGAAAGTAATGTTTTATTATGCTCTGTAAGATATGCTCATTATACATTATACACGGACTGCCTCAAATTTCAACGGGGAAAATTGGATATCGTTTTGAATGCTGAACACAATGAAACAGGCCACCTACCGCCTAAGACATTAAATCTTATCTGAACAAAGCGAGATGCACTTCGTTCATCATCAGCATCGATCGCCATAGCTGTACGTTTTGAACTATTTACAGAGAGTTATTATCACTAGAAAATAACCAAACACAAGTGGGCACAAACACGATATGTCTAACCGAATTAACTACATCCATTCTACGAATTGAAATCGTACGACATACAGTCGATAAATGATTAGCCATACACATATGTAATGGAAACCTATACAGAAGCGAAGAACTGACAGATTTTTCTTATGAATGATAATCCAGTAATAGATCGATTTCAATCAATAAAAACAGTAATAATAAGGCAGACGAGGTATGAAAACCGATATAATGACATGAGAAGGCCCGCAACCACACGAAAACAACTGATGATGTGACGATGATGATAAAATGATAGTAGGGATGAACAGGCACGCATTACAGTGACAAACTGAGGATAACGAGATGAAAAATGAAACCTGAGTGCTGCTAGCAGAGAGCATTAATGAAGCGATGCATCATTGAAGCACCTAATGGACGAAAATGTATACCAAAATGATGTCATCAAATGGCGGCAGAAAAAAAACATTTTGAAAAGAGGCATACGCCTGTTACTGGCACGTCTGTCAAGTTTGTAAGCGATAAATGTAATGACTTCTATGTTACTATGTAATAAGGAATAAGGGTTACCAGTTAATCTATTTTGAGCACATCACATACTAAATGTTAAAAAGCCGTAATATATTTCATTGGAATATCAAAACATACCTTTAAGTTGGACTACTTATTTGCTCGGTAATCAGAACCTAAAAACAGTTTACGCCTATATGATTACAATTAAATGACAGAACTCGTCCATCGAGCACTTTCCACTGACTTAATGGTATTGTAGTAGCCAGTAATATCGCCATTCTATAGCTACAATGAAATCAGCTGATTTGGTCAAGTAAATAGAGTGAAAACTTAAGTTATGCTTGAACTCGCCATCATCGTATGTGATTATGCGAGCTTTGAGCAAGCTAGAAAGCAGGTAGTAAGGCAAAACGGCCAAAGGGAAACCACACATAATGAGGACGATCAATAAACATCTGTGTGTCAAAACGACATGAAAATTAATAGCAGTTAATAGTAGACATCTGTATAATACAAAAAATAAGGCCACAAAAATCTCTGAAAACAAAATGTAGCAATAGCGATATAATCAGGTATGATTGTCCAGTATCAAAAATAAAATGCACCGGAAACTCGCCACCAAGCAACACAGCACACACCTGAGAAGTGCGAGTAATTCCGGCAGGAAAGCGCTATTAAACTCGACATACTCACAGATGATATGCTGCTGATATATGAATAATAGACAACACTTTATGAATTGAAAGTTCTACTTGCATCTATAGTGGAG
This sequence comes from Haemonchus contortus, assembly GCA_000469685.2. Taxonomy (NCBI): domain Eukaryota; kingdom Metazoa; phylum Nematoda; class Chromadorea; order Rhabditida; family Trichostrongylidae; genus Haemonchus; species Haemonchus contortus. Next base: position 19,928,992 of record LS997562.1, on the reverse strand, counting down.
TATCAGGGAATGAAGCGAAATGTTCAAAGGAAGCGTCGCGGGCGAGGGATGAAATGATATCGGCATCAAAGAAGGCATCGTATTCATAGCTATGCTAGGAATACGAAGATTTATGAGCGTTTATAAGTTGTTGTAGGTTCGGGTCAACTTCGGGCGCTCCTTCACGTGAGGTTATGGCAAGATGTAGAAGATGGCAAATGATCGCCATCCAGTCACAACACCGCGATTCGACATTTCTCGGACAGCTTGGTTTCACTGGTGCCTGTAACTTTGATTATATTTTCCCGATGTTCCCATTAAGCAAAACAAGTTGTTTTGTAACGACTGTAGGATCACCGTAGTGGTGCCGCCCACAACCTATACGCATCGAGTACCCAGTTCAATAAAAATGCTTAAAAGCCGTTTTAGCGACATTCGAAGAGTGCTATGTTTACTGACTCAAAGTTGGTCAGAAGGATTAGAAAAAACTATGTACGGACCCTGCTACTTCCCTATGAATGATACCTAACCTTCCTACTACTTATGTTCCTTCGAAACTTATGTATACTTACGACGAGTTACGCAGTCGCCTACGCTACAGTGATTTGCGAGTTTCATTGGCGAGGATTAACAATAAAAGCTACCATCAGCCAGTGAAAATGAAGGGTTTCAGACTGACCAAAACATCAAGGACGACTATGACAAAAATAATGAACTTGGAGCGGAAGGCCTTACTCTTTTCTTCGATTACCGTCAATATATAAAGAAATTCTCGCCTCTGTTTCTGTAGCAGCAACTCTGAGACGTTCAAAAAGAGCACGTAGGCTTTGAGATCCAATCGTAACATCCTCTAATCGTGGAGATGCCGCTGCAGCAACGTTTGCCGCAGCCTGTACACCCTTTGCCAACTGCTGATTCATCAGGTTACCTAATTATGCAAACAAAGTAAGCAAACAAAACCATTGGAAATAATCTAAGTATACAAAGTCAAAACAAAAAACCACAGCAATCAAAAGAATAATTCAACTCACCACTCATGTAGGATATCAATAACGGATTGACAAATCGCAGAACATACACGTTGCTAAAAATTATGTATTTTTTTTAAAATATTTTAGGGCTTGAGAAAGTAGAGCGAACAAAAACACTTGTCAGCAAAAATGAGCCGTTACTCAACTAAAAATTTCAAAGGGAAATCATCAGTCAAAGAAAACTAACCTCAAAACTCTTCTTAACAAATGCGGCTCATCTGGAAATCGTTCATATGCTACACGGGCAACTGCTACGAGAAGATCGTTCACAAGTGAATTTGGAGAAACAAGTCTATCAAGCATTTCAATCACATTATCTATATCCGCCGGCTGTAAAATGGAGTTTGTCACACTATTATAACTAAAATGTAAAGATCAACAAGGTACCACAAACCTGTAGCAGCTTGATATTTGATATTCCAGCAGAGTCAAGCGCATCTTCCAAGCGTGATCGACCAGCTATACGCAACGTTTGTGTCAGTAATGTTGTTGTTAAAGAGTCTTGTCGCATGACATTTTCTGCCGAACACGATGCTAACACTCGCCGTAAAAGCCGACTGAAACACAACAAACAATTTCCACAAACATGAACAATAGATATTGCTTGAATGGTTACCTTATGAACTGCAGCAGCTCATCACGATCTGGTAGGAGCAATGAAACGATAGACCAGCACATCAACGAACGCTGTTGTATTGACAAGGCATCTGATGCCCATTCGAACAGCTCCACAGTTCCTTTTCTAAAAAATCAACGGTTGCAATGATTTGGGCGGTCTACCTTTGATTAGTCGTACAACTGGGTTTCAAAAAGTCTCGAAATCATAGAAAACTGATGGATATTAGCAGTGAGGAAGCTGACACCTTTAAGGATTAGGTTGGCACTTATCTCGACGGCAATCTATTCGATTAGGGAACACATAACCTGTGACTTTACACTCACCTCAAATAATCCAACAATGGCGTATATTGAGCCTGACCGAGCACACGAATACGATGTCGGACTGCTCGAAAAGAGAAACCAGATTCTGGCGAATCGGCAAGCGGTCGTGAATCAGGTAAAGGGAACAATGCCGAGACACCGAAAGGTCTATTCTTTTTACCGCCTCCTGAGTGAGATAGTATCGAGAACTGTAGAGTACCATTTTCGTGAGGCACCAGTCTGTAAATGGATTAATGACAATAGTTTAACGAGAAGCAAGTTGAAGAACCCACGGTAGGAGGAAGGAACAGTCGAAAATAACAGATGACACTGAGCCTTTACTCAATGATGCCATTATCACGGGGGTACAACATACCTAAAGTCCAAGTTTTAAAATGTAGTTACTTCAGAAATAAATATGGCATACTTTCACTCCACATAGCATCCCGTATGCCGAATAGAACCCATCAGATTTTATGGATTCGCACCTGAAAGATCAAACCAAAACAATTAAGCGTAGGGTGAAAAGATGAATACTTGCATTACATCAATCGTACCTATATTTATCTATGTGAAGTTGTAAAACAGCTACAAATGACTGTTTAGGAGGTTCATACTGTAAACCGATCATTACTGGAACTGCTCCTGTTCGAAGACCCAATACGCGTGGTCTAAATATAGTCAATAAATGCTTTATTAATGAAAACACAAGACAAACTACTTTATTCCATGCAAAATGATTAGTGATAGTTTAAGCAAAACTCACCTTAATAACTCCAACCATTTAATGAGTATATGTGTTGGCCGGAAACAAATATACACCCCTGATAGATCGATATCTGTTTGTGAGAGAAATATGCAGCCTTCACGAGCGAATACCGAGTCGTCGAGCAGATACATCACACAATAGGCCAAATCGAGTATGAGGCGTGCTTTGGCACTCTAAAAGTGCTTCAATCGATAAAAAAGACTTGTCTATCTCAGATTATACAATTAGAATACTTCGAAACCAAGTCTGAATAATCTCAGTGCCCCTTTACTGGCAAAGCTAGCCGGGTTTTTCTTGTTTTCCTCCCCGTAGTCTACCGAGCATAAGCAAAAAGTTTCCTTGGAGTTACCTGATTCAATGACATATCAACAAAATACCCATATAGCACCCCTAGCAGTCTGTCTAGCGCCACCCGTCCTTCCCCATCGTTTACGAAATTTCTGTTCTAATTTACCCTATCACTCAGATCTGCTTCCTTGCAAACTATACCCCACGAACGTTTTCACTTCAAAACGTACCGCTTCTGCGTCAGCAATAACAAGTTCACATCCACCGTTAGGGTCGTCACATAGCGTCAGCCAACAAGGCTTCCAAGCTTTCTCTTCGCGAGCTGAAATGAGATGAATTGAAGGCCATGTAAGCTTGAGCCGTCCACTGAATCATTTATTCGTGCCCCTTTTGTTGAAAGCCGATAACATCGAATTATTTTTAAATTGAACAGACAAACTTTGTAAAACAAGTGGTCAATGAGCTCACATTTTCGTAACGCCTGAACAGCAGCAACCGTATGAGAGGCACAGTTATGGTTGACGTAATCATCAGTTGCTTCTATTGACGTGAGATTTGGGGACCAATCTGGATTTGGCATTGCGACCTGTTGAGCCGTATCATTTTCGACACTCGCACTCGCACGACGTGATGACGGTTGTGGCGGTAGAACAGCGTGCGTTAAACGCACATCACTTGCGATGGGATGGACGCAGTATCTGCAAACAGGGATGATTTTCTTCAAAAGAAAACGGCTACTTGTAGACAATCTAATCGACAATACGACATCTGATGTACTTCAAGCATGACAAGAAACAAGTGCAAGCGCACCAAAATACTAAAACACCACTAAATGAACGTTAACTACCCAAGTGGTGCTGCATGTTTACTGATACGTTCCATTCCTAAAAACATTTGGGTTTCACTATTAAATCTATGAAATGCAGCTCTTCCAGGATTCAACATAAACTTTCATACTGAATACTGGAAACGTTGAAAGATTTTGTCTCATCGGAAATACGGCCACCATACCTGTCAATGATATGCTGTAGGGACGGGAAGTGTCGTCCCGCGAGAAGGAAGCCGTCTGTGCCTTCCGCAGCGCCACGTATCAGGAACTTTTCTATTTTATTTCGCGTATTCACCAGAAGTGCGAAAGCATCTGCTCCTTGACTTGATATTCGCACGAGAAATGCACCAGCACCAACTAAAAAAGATAATATCAAAAAAATATGAAGTTGTAAAAAAGTGACCAAGCGAGTTAGCACCTTGTTTGGTAGGAAAGGCGCACCCTCATAGGTGCATATCAACGAGTCCCTTTCCTCTAACATACCCAAAGCTCAAAAAGTCATTTAGACACTACAGTTCGAAAATCGAACCGTCAATATTACAAATTATTTCAAAGACCTTAAGATTGAGGCAGAAAAGGTTAGGCAGTAACGTATATGGAGCATAACAAAGATATAAGTTGCTTCTGTTCAAACAGTGATTGAAAAGGTTCAAAGGAAAGAACTAACGCTGCATTTGTATCGATAGATAGACAGGCAAGAAATGTATAATGTGTTCTAAGAGATGCATCAAAGACTAATTGTTAAGTTAACATGGGGCCTTGAAGACTGGAAATAAAAGACTAAAGAATAGGAACAAAGAATTGGCCTTGATATGTACCACTCGGGTTGCGCTCAGGCAATTGACCTACACTCAACATCATAGCAACGTTCAGTTCAGTGGCAATTCCAACACATATTACTTGTGACGGCCAGCCAATGAATTGGTAGGCGCTATAATTCTCTCAGAAAAATCTGGTAGCAATTTGTTGACCTATAGCAGTATAGGATTCAGTTGGCCAGGTACATCGATCTGGGGTTTGATCCCCGGACAATGTATGTGTGCTGTAGTCAGCTCGAACCACTTGACACCATCTAGCCACAAAATTTGAGCAAATTAGATACGCTCTCTGAGTAAGAAAACGCGTTGGAAAATAAGAGAACGTGCGGACAAAAGGAGCTGACGATAAGATACTAACACCCATCCTCCTCGAGCACACTCAGAACACCACCCTTGTCAAAAACTGTACCATCTTAACGACGTTGCCTCACGAGAATGGTTAAGCAGGACTAAGAACAAGTTGCCAATTTTTTGAGCATACGTTAATTGCAATAGAAAAAAGGTGAGATGATCTATATACCGGAAAGATTGAAAAAATTTCCACTACGTCCTAACACTAATTGTGCTCCGTCGCAGCGCCACGCCTTCCACTTCTTGTGCATTACTCAAACTATCTCCCAGACACATCACAACATCACGTGTAGGGATTACGAGTGCACTTAGTGTATGCTATATAGGGCAGCACAGAGTCTCCTCACAAACAAAAATATGCAAATAACGCTCCGAAATCGATTGGTTTCCCTGTTCAGAAAGCGGTAAACATCAACATATGTCCTTATCAGCACAATATTGAGACAAACAAGATACGAATTCTCATTTCATTGTAGTGAGACATGCTTTAACAGCAGATCTCAAAATACGACGTTAGATTTTCGTGAAATGACTGTGTATAAATCACATATGTGTCTACTAAATGGTAGAAGTGTATACACAATAGCGGGAGGAATATCGCTATTGAGTAACATCGCTAGAAGAATCGACCAGGTATAGTTAACGATCGGCAGCTCACCAAAACTCACCTGCTATGCTACTCTATCCGCATGCTGGCTAACAGGCAAACACACTTACATAGGTAGGCCGGCAGACAGATAGATAAACAGGAATACCGACGGGAAGACAAACAGGTGAACAGAAAAACTGGCTAATAAGCCATGTAGTTAACTGCGATCATGGATCTGTTAAGTAAGACGACGGCTAGGGGTGCGCTGTATGACTTGCGCTATCACTCAACTGCTACCTTTACACACTACTGACACTTTCACCGCTAAATAAAATAATCATCAAGTAAACTCACAGCCACTGTAAACGCACAGCTCACGATAAATTTGAGGTACCCCCTCTAAGCTGAACAGCGGAAGTATTGGTGAAGGATGGTGCGTGTGAAACGAAGAAGGTGAGGAATTCTGCCGATTTTGCGAAAAATGAGGGGAGTAAGATATCGTCATGATGGGAACAGCATGGAAGGGGTAATCGTTACTAATTATTTAGATTTCCAGCTTGCTTGTCCCTCATCTATGGCGGTGCCTTCGCAACGCCGTTAAAGCTCGTCTGCCTTCGGGTGTGAAGTCATGTAGGTAATAGATGAACGGATTGCGCCGCGCCTCTCTTCCTTTGGGAGGGATGGCATAAGCGGTTCCTCCTTTCCTTTCCTTTTGTCTGTTTAATGGAGGGACATTTTGCCCATGAAGTGTCAGTATCTTGATTACTGATCTAACTTCACTGCTGTAGTTATTTTATGTTCGAAAAGTGACAGCATTCTCTCAAAACTTCCGCACACCCTAATAGCAAAAGTGTTAAGACTAATCGGCACTATAACCCGGACAAAAAAGGAATGTGCATTGATTTTTTGTTTCGTTCGAAATGATCGAAATAACCTGTATCATGAAAATATCGTAAAGGACACATAGAGGTCAAGCAACAAAAATCAGCACTGAGCGAGATTACTCAAGGAAGTTCAAATTAGACTGAGACGTAATTTCACGATCGGAAAGATCGGATTCAAGCTAGGTGCGCAGAAGCGAGCTAGCTGAACTATTGCAATATAAGGGGTATAGTCGCATAAAGGTCATCGTTACCCTACTCACACAAAGCCTACACACTAGTGTACTCTCTTCCTCCTAGTTTTTTGCCAACGATCGTGAATAAGACATTTTTGCAATCTCTCACCCGCCTATATAGACCATCTCACTAAGCAAGCATCGAAAGGACCTTACTATCCTCTCTACGACCTTACTATCTAGGACTTATTGATCAACTCATATGTGTCTATAGCATTAGCGGATCTAGGAACGCGGTTATGCCCAAAACGTCATCAACAAATTTTAGTAGGGTAAAAAATGATGTTTCGGAGCCATATTTGAAAACCATAGTTTCGAATCTACTCATCACATATATTAAGTATATGTTTCGAATTCGAGAGAAACGCTTAGACAGAAACATGAGATACAGATAGATCAAGAGGCTCACCTGTTGTCAGCATTTTCAACGCATCCGTAGTCACAACGGAGTGGAAATATGGCAATTCTTGCACGCAAAGCGACTCTGACAGCTGAAAATCGAAACAAGTCATTTAATGAATCCAGTTTCTTAATGATGCAGAAGCTACTGAATTCTTTGAAACATTTTTGATAACAGCCAAGCTTAGCCACACGTATGCTGGATGTCACGGGATTGGACGTATGATGATAGAAAATGATACCAAACGATAAGGGCTGATAAAAGGCCTTCAAAGCGAGTTATCAATAAATGCGTTACGGCTTCCGTCACCAAACATGAGGGGCTCCTTCTTGAAAGTATGTGATGGATAAGATGAGAGATGGTCAAAGACAGCAAATGATGAAGATTGGAAAGAGGCAGAACTTTGAAAGGAAGATTGTCATTTGCATTTGCATCTACAACTACAGCATGGGGTGGGTGGGAAACATAGACGATGTGTGATGTAAAGTGTTGACAAGTGATAAAATTTGAGAGGAGGAGTTAAAAAAAAATATTGCTGAGTTCCGAACGCAATTCCTCTTTCGATGAGTATAACGTTGGAGAGGACATGGACTGATAATACAGAAAGCGAATAATTGATTAAGGTGATATTTTGAGTAACAAGCGCAGGCATCGTGTTCCCTCAACTGCGATGGCATAGCTATGACGGTGCGGGAGCGAAAGATGAATTGACAAGGGCATAGGGGAAGTGACAGAAATGAAAATTTCGTTAAGGACCGACAGCTTAACCATGTCAGCACCCTCTGCCCACCCTTACTTTGATATTCTCTGATATTCTCTAACCACTTGTTCCGGATTCTAGAACGTTCGAACGAATCTATGAGTTACAGCGCAAGTGCCTTTTGATTAAGAGTACGCGGCGCCTAGGTGGAGCTTCGCTTTGTTTGAGCTTGCCTAACAGTTTTCAGTATTTGCGAGTTGGGTTGGGATTTCATGCAATAAATACTGCACACGTTGAGGGCACCCTGCCTAGCAGGGACAGGTTTCCACTACCTAATTTTACTCGACAGCCCTCACTTTTGCTCATTTCTCGTATCTGGTTTTTCTGGAAGCAAGTTAGAATTTTGCTCTCAGCACATCCCATTTCGATTCATGTCCCGCCCTCGCTTTGCTGAGATCACACGTGATATGCTGATACAGCCCTGTACCCACCTTAAACATTCGCTTCTTGAGGAAATACCGAATCTCATGACAGACATACAGACGGACTCTTGAGCTCAAGTACACGTATTGTGAGAATTGGAAAGGTAGGGGCATTAACAAAGAGCGCAAGACAATAGAGGTTCATCTCTTGGAAAGGTTGAAGTAGGGGATAAGATGGCATTTCAAACAAACAGATTTTCTCATTAGTTGTCTTTTTCATGAACTTTAATCGGAAGAAGTATACAAGAGCTAGCTGTCTTTGTTTTGGTCGAGGTTCAACGAAGGCGGAATCCTTCAAATGACACTACGTAATAAATCCTAATTGGCAAAGAAATCCGAATTTGGTGGACCAAAGGTTGAACGCCAGAGCATTCCAACGGCAGAAATGAATCCTACCACCAGAAAATCTTTCAGAAAGACTACTTTCCAATCATGATTATAATGGCAATCATAGGCCAATAAAAGATTGCGAAAGAATGGTTGTGAATGCGCATATTTTATAGTTTAATGGAAATTAACCTATTAGAACGAAATACATGTATAACACAAAGCACATGACATCGCAATATCCGCTAAGTACCTCGTTTCAAAGACTCCGAATATATATTAAGCCGACAAAACTAAGAATGTAGTATTAAGAGGGAAACGATACAAAAGAGTCATACACCCTTCAAGCTGCTTTTCCAGAAGGCAGATGGAATTTAGCAAATTCGTTTCCCATATTTTGAAAGGCTCAGATAAGTTAACAACTCACAATAGGCGCGACGGCTTTCGCAGACAAGTAACCCGTTTGACCCGTGTTTTCGTTCCTTGCTAAGATAAAAGTTCCTTCGAGCACATGTAACTGCGTTATCACATCACCTCTCGAGATACTGAAAATAGCATTAAGTACAATAATAGAATTAAAGTAATCTGAAATTAAGAATTGCCACAACAGAACAAATTTGATCAGCCTACCTTAATTCATCATTGTCTGCTACATCATCACACTTGGAAAGAGCTAGATATCGCCGCATTTGAGCAGTGCGAGTCGTCTGAAAAACGAGCTCGAAATAATATGACACAAGGTGCAGATAAAGAATTAACGATTCTCCAGATGATCAGAAAATTCTCAGAGCTTCTTCGAAAATGAAATTAGAATAGGTTCACTCGCATATTTTTACTTTTTCCCTCTGTCTCATTGGGTATAGCAGAGATCGCATTCCGCCTTCATTTGCTTCCGAACACAATAAGCAAGTAACTATTAGGTAAACCACTTCTAGTATTGTTATCACAACCCGAAAACAGTCATTCAGGCGCTTATGAAACAACCTGTAGGCAAGGATGCTGGAGCCCGCAGAAGGATAACTACTTTGACTGAGTGGTAACTGTGGTATAGAAGTGTGTAACTGTCAACTTTATTTTGTTTTTCATGCAAAGCAGCTGAAAGACGCCGTTAAGTTGCTCGCAGAAGGCTTCGGCAGTAGCTCCGTTCGCAAGGAGGACGATTTATCAGGGACTCGGGGTATTATTCCCCAATAATTAAGTTACCCCGCAACAGTTCCAGCTGCTCCACAGCTAAGTGATTCACATATTCACCCCTTTGTTTTAAAAGTGGTAGGCACTCTATTGATGGTTTTTCATGTTCGGAATTTCCTTGTCTTTCTTAGCCATCACATGTGTTCACACTATCTTGCTATATGATTTGTAAGATGTGTAGATGAACGAAAATTCATTAATTCTTGCTTCCCTTGACTTAATGTGCGAAATTTGGAAGGATGGTAACAGTGATGGCAGGAGACAGGAAGTAATGACAACTGATAGAAGCTGATAAGGGGTCTTAAAGCGCAAAAAAAACTCGAACCCTCGCGCTTCTCACTTCAAATTGGGACCTTCACACCTGCCCTCACATTGAAAATTGGGATATGAGAAGTGACGGGAATGTAGGTGGTTAACTGAGGAACCGATGGTAGTTGATAAAAGCCGAATAGGAGCCATCGAAAGCAATGGCCGCTCCATCTGCTACCCCCTTCCTGGAGGCCACTCTTTGATGGGTGATGTGAGGTATGAAGCGATTGCAAATAATCAGCAAAAGGAACTTATAACAACTGATAACACCTGATCAGGGCCGCATGAGGTAAGAGCCACTGAGTCTGTTACGCCCATCGTGTTAACAGTGGAACCATGTCACTCTGTGAGGGTGTGTCGGGAGCAAACATGGTCTGTGAAAGAAACGTGATAACAGCAGATAAGGACTGATAGGAGCTATAAGAGGGAGGAATTATTCTTTTTACCTAGAATGAAGTATTCCTACTGCATTGGGGGGAAAACGACGGGACCGGATCGACAGCTGCCGTTTGGAAGAAAATTATCACAGCTTACAATGCTGATAAAAGACCTCAGAGGTCATGAGCTACTTGGCCCCTAATCATCATCTTATTGACGATGACCAATGCTTTACATTCACGAAGATAAAAAGTGTCATTAATAACGAATTCCGATGTGATGTTATCACAACTGGGCAGCATTGAAAATTATCATCCACGGCTTCAGCTGACTAATCGGATCACTGAGTTATAAAAAAGAAGCTGCGACACTGAAGCAGTCGAAGGGAAAGATTGAATCTTCATGAACGACCATTGTTAAGACTAAGCGCAGCAGATCCAGACCCCGAAAATCATGAGCATAAGCATCACTCAATTTCTTTGCACAACGCTGGTTGCCACAACCGCGATTCATCCTTTTCCCCGAGGTTGATTTGTGAAGTACAACAAATATTGAAGACAAAAAACTGGTCGGGATATGACAAACATTTAGAGAAAATTCATAAGCACAGCATACCAAGCTTAGTGATGGCGCTACCACACGCACGATACGATGATCAAATCTGCCGTTACAAGGCATTCAACCGACCGAAATTTCGTTTGAAAGCCACTATGATTCTCGAAAGGAGTGAATGCACATCCCAAGACGAAAATAGACATGAAGAGCTTTATAATACCTTCAAAGTTCTCATTAATGCAGTAACTCACAGGCATGTATGGAGAATTCAAAGCTGATGACTGAGCTTGTACTGGCTCAGCTGTATCCACCATGTCACAGTGATGTTGCACAGCTTCAGCTAATGTGGTAAACTTTCCCGCGTTCAAATAGAAAAAGCGGCCCAGTTGGTGGATCCTGAAAAACTGATGAGTACAAAAGGTTCTTCTCTCGATGACACAAATGCAATATTTTGGCCTTAAAAAAGTATCCAAGCCTTTTCTTGCCACTACAAGATGAAAAACCCATTTGAAAACTACACTCACGGCAAATGGAGAAGTAAGTGGTTGTCGGTTACACAGGATAGAAAGTATCGAGTAGGACCAGCTTTACGCACAAGAAATCGGCCTGGCTGCGCAACATCAAGTAGCACTTCGGCCTCCGTCTGCGAAATCTCGCCATGATACCATGGGCGACCCGCTGACTCCGACGGTGATATAATTTGAGACTTGAAATTGGAAATATTTCTTCAAAACGGTTCCACAAATTATACAAAGCAATTTATGAATATTTTTTGAAACAAATAATTATCGTAATAGAAGTTAGAACCAGCGTGGAACTCCCATTTCGAGAGAGCGCGCTCTGACGTAACTTTTTATGGCTGCTAACTGACTAAGCTCTTTTATGTGTCTACAAATGTAGAAAGTCACTGAGTTTTCGGAAAGGATATGGAAATTTAGCTTTACAACAGCAACTACACGGATAATTACTTTGACTTAATAGTGAAAAAAAACATGAAGCAGCTTTGATAAGAGTATGGTAGACAAATTTAAACAAACTGGCAATCGCGAGCTGGTTGACGACGTCGACTGCAGCATAGATGGGTCGTCGTCGGGGCCATCTGTGCACGATGAGGTCGCAACGTCATTCAATGGAAGCATTTTCATGGGCTATCATGTTGTTAGGCTTCCTATCATAAATCACCTGAACGGAAGGAATGAAATTCATTCCATATAATCTTGAAAATCGTTCAAGACAATGCGCTTTTTGTGACTTTGTGCACATCCAAGATTTGACATTCAAAAAAGCAATGAAATCATTCCATCACAACAGCAATGCACAGACAGTAGAGCATGTTATCAATTTGTAAGGTAAGCAATCATTTCTTACAGGTAACTGATAACAAAGCCAAGTTAAATTATGGAAGATGAGCGAATCCACAGAGCCAGTGATAAAGGAATTGACACAATAACAAGACTGGGAGACAAAAAATAGGAGACAGGATGGGTGAAGAAAAGTGCATGCGATTGCACACATCGATCGTTTCCAAGAACGACAACATCGGAAACATCGAAAGTCACGTTGGGAACAGGAAATGGAACCGCCACGCACAGATAAGTCAATGATAATCACGATGATGACGCCAGCCATCAATAACGCCATTATAGAAAAGCCTTATCTTGTAAATTTTGTAATTAATAAATAAATAAATTGAATGAAACAGTCGCCATGTTCCTTAAAAAGGGAAGACATTCATGGGAAGAAGAAGAGAAAATGCGCGACGGAAAGGAATTCTTACCCGATTCGTCCTTTTTTTGCACTTGAGTACATTAAGAAGTTTCCAAGACATCTTTTTCGTATCCAAAAAAAGAACACAAACATTCCACAGCTAGCGGTAACATAGCAACAATTAAGAGATACAAATGATGCTTTCACGAAGCTTTCTGATTCTGTTTCCCCAGCATTAAGCAGGCCATGACAAAACATACATACATTTTTTTACTTCTGCAAGAATTACTGACAAAACTTACCCAGAGGCCACTTTATCTCTACCTTAACTCTATGTGGACTTCTTACTCCCACTCCTATATTTCAGGATTTACCGTTGTTAGCGCCATGACAGAGAACTGAGCTGGGCGAGAGCATCCACACAGTAAATTTGAGCAAACCGCAACAAAAATCAAGTTAAATCCGATCGTAATTGTAAAGATAGTAACATTCGTTCAGTCGTGATTTACTTCTCAAGTCCCTCATAGCGAAAACCCTCATTGGACCAGAAGCAGACGAATCCTAATCAAAATTCCGATCAACGTGGCAGGAGGTGAAATATGGTATCAGGTATAAACCCATGCGAATAACCTCAAGGTAAAGAAATCAAATTTATCCATCCTTGGACTTCAAGACGTCACCCGGACCACAATCACGTAAGAATTAAACCACACGAATACCGTCAAACCCTTTCTCGTTTGGCATGGGTAACACTACACTACGAACACTTCCCACATTCGAGAGCCAGCTCTCAGATAGGTGGGCTACTCTAAAAAGAACCTTGCGGCAAAGCGGAGAGGGTGAGATCTACTCTGGTTCAGAAAACGGGTGACGTAGGCTCCGTGGGGTTGACCGCCAAAAAATTGAACTATTGTAGGCGCATGGGAGAGAACAGAGAACCAAACTCTCGCTCATCGCAAACGAACCCTTGAGTACGATTAATTTGGTCATCGTAGGCTAGCACGAGTGTGACTAGAAATCGACAATTCCATTCGATAACCGACCGAACTGTGAGGCTGGAACTTCGACGAATGTTCTCGCTTATAGGGGATTCTTTTTTTTTTCGTTTTTATCATTTGCGACAGCTCCTGACTTCTCAAATTTTACCTCGTCCTATTACCAACTCCTCCCTCAATTCCCTTATCGCACCATCGCCGAGCCTCCCTCGCCTGATAAAGCATTTCAGGACAAAGACACTCCCTCATCCCTTTCTTTTATGAATGTTCCTTTTCATTCGGCCACTTTTCAGGAAATACTCGACTTGATGAAGCCTAAAGCATGTTTATACAAAACAACTTGTCGCATCCAATCTCAACAATAACAGTCTAATAAGGATTTACCTTTCTCACTTGCTCGGTCGACTGCCACAAAAAATCTTTTATAGCTTAACAACGTGTTTGGTCATCTGTACCCTGCGTGGGACTTACTAATGCTGTCTACCTTGATAACATCACTATCAGAAGTCGCTTTCCATGGCCGCTTATCACAGAGATGAAGCTCTCCAAGATTTCCAGATTAAATTTGGCCGATAAGCTTTGTCGCAGGGGGTAGCGAGATCAAGAGAAACGTGAGCCCTTCACGAGTAGCAAGCCTTTATGCGTAGTGTTCGTAACAGAATAGTAAACGATAAACCGAAATTTGTTATCTTGAATGGTATTGCCTTGGATCACTCCTAATCACTGCTACTACCACTTTTTGTAAACCTACCTTAAAATCCCTTATCATCCTATGAAACATACCAAGGTACCAAGGTGACACCGTAAATACTATAGCGAATGAAAACCAAAAGACTCTTGTCCTCGAGTGTCCGTTACCAGCTTTATCAGTTGTTATCATTCCCTTTCCTTTTTGGACCCAGTCTAATCATACATCCCCCGATGAAGTAGCAAGGCTTCACCTTTAATACGGAAAGAGGAAGCGATCCAGCCGCTTTCGCCTTTTAAAGCTCATTATCTGCCTATATCGGCGGGTATTAGTCCTTGTCAACAACGATCTACGATCCCGTCACACATCACTCGCCGAGTATCAAGGTCTTACTGTTGACACGAAGGGCGTGACAGACTCGATGGCTGCTGTCTCCTTGGCGTCTTATCAGCCGTTATTGGATGCTATCAGTTCCTGTTACCCATTGTCAGTTTTTCGAACTTGGCGCTTGTATCTTTTCCAAACATGAACACTCTAGGTCCAGGAAGACGCACACATCAATACACCGACACAAACAAACCTAGCGAATTACATGGCGTTGAGTAGATTCATAATTCACGGGAAAGGATTTGAGTAACTTCTTCGAACAGATATAGGTCTTTTCCTGAAATCTAGGATTATCCCCCTGTTCCAAGAGAGAGTACTGGAGAGGTCTTACCAGGGAGGGGTAGTCTACTTATCTTGGGACTTTGAGTTCAGACCCAGATAAATCGATAGAGTTTTGAATGCTATTTACGAAAATGGAAATTAAAACTGCAAAATGGTTCTCCTTAAAAAGTTATGGGGGCCCGAATTTTGCTCGACAGTAGTACCAATAAGAAATGCGAACTCGTCGCTTCCGTATCAAACGCCCATGTGACCTAGTGGTAGTGGTCTCGCTTCGTGGGCATGAAGTGAGGTGTCCATACCCGCCATTATCCGCACTTTTGCAAAGTGTTTTTTCAATTTATCAAAGGCTCTCTAAACGTTTTCTGACATTTCTTCAGACAATTGATACTACTGTCGAGCAAAATTCGAGCCCCCATATCTTTTCAAGGAGAATCATTTTGCAGTTTTAATTTCCATTTTCGTAAACAGCATTCAAAACTATATCGATTTATCTGGGTCTGAATTCAAAGTTCCAAGATAAGTAGACTACCCCTCCCTGGTTAGTCACCCTTTTCTTCAATCTCTTTCTCTTCGTCCGACCTTTCCCACGCGCTACAGGATAAAAATATATCAATCACTAGCTGAAGGCCATGATCAAACACGTTTTAGCTGCTTAAAAGAGAGAATCAGGGAGAGAGCGGATGAGCATAAGCTTCCCATGTAGCGTACAAATGTTTCATCAATGCCCACGTAGAGCAGTGTCGCACAGAGAGGGGATTTGAAAAATTAGGGGCGGATTTCGAACTTTTCACTGATTTACGAACCCTCTTTATCAGGTTATTCTCAAGGTCTTTAAAGAATTCAACGGAATGAGGGAATATGGCGTGGAAATTAGGAGCCTGCCATTTAGGAGAAGTCGTTCCAAGACTACATCTCAAATTCACCACTAAATTGCTGTTATTGTACCACCGCCGACTTACCCCAACTCCTTCATTGCAACTCATCATATCAACTAAAGATCAGGTGAATAGCTCCAAACATCCCATCATGTCGAAACAAATTTGAAAGGCCATCATAGGTTTCGTTAAATTCCACACATTGTGCTTATAACAGCTTTCAAATGTCTTTTTGTTTTTTCTAGGAAATGAGTTCATATTAAGAGTAGGAAAGGCCCCACACAGATAACTATTGCAGAGCGCAAGAGATTACTTAATGCTATTTCGGAGCTAACTTGCAAAGCGCCCAACATCCACCTGTTTCCCTGAATACTTGTCTCGAGCGAGGAAGTAGTGAGTCACTCACTCAAATTACACGTCCGCCAAACCTATGCACGAAGCTTGCAAACGCAAAGGTTCCGTAGACATTACTGTGGCGTCCCCAGACAAATGATAACTCTGATTATTCAGTACCGTGCGTTTGCGTTCACGAAACTAACACCTACTTAGATTCCCAAAAGCGGTAGGAAACACTGAATCTGAAGATAAGAGCTTTGCCAAAGTGAGGCCATTGTGGAGTTATAGACTGAAAGTCGGAAATACGGTCAGAACAAGTCAGCATATTATTGTAAAAATTGGAAAAGATTGGATCGATGTGCGGGACAACCTTACGAGACATCTTCTATACATGAGGTCTACAATTTCTACTAGTGAGACAACACGGGCTCAGAATACTATGGCTTGGCGAGTAATTTCGAGCGACACATTCAGTCAAAATGAAGACCTCCACATGGAGATCACCATGGAGCCTGGAGCCACTGAAGGCTAGTAGAATGTTCTGCTCCCTTTCTACATTAGTGTCGAGAATCAGGCAAGTCGGCACGACTGTTGGAGCGGAGCGGTTATTGACTGCTTCCTATTACATTGAAACGGCCACACGGTAACAATACGACATCTCTACGTAAATAGTGTGAAATCATCTTTGCGCTTTTAATAAATAGCACCGATATATTACTCGAGCTTGATCAAGACTGAAAAGTGGCGATGGCTGGGACCCTTTTTTACGGGGAGTAGGATTGAGGTTGAGCAGCACCAGTGGTGGTAACGCGGGGGTCGACCAAAGGAAGGAAGAGAAGAGAACCTCCATTCGTGCCTCGTTCGCTCATAGCATCTCCCACGACACGCAGTTTGAGGAGAAAATTCTGATACAACTGCCGTAGACTACGACTTGTTTCACTAAGAGTAAGAAAGAGTAACAACAATAAAATAGTTACCCAAAATCGAGGAGAAGCAGTACTGGAAAAAGGGATGCACCGCTCAAAAAGATTTTATTAACGGTTTATCCACTGAAATGTGGTACCACCAATCATCGTTAAATTCGCTCCCTTATTTAGCTTTACCTTACCATATCCGCCCGCACTCGATCTTACATTTCAACACTGGGTTAGGTGCAGGTGTGGCCATAGAAAGAAGCTTTCAAAGGTCAACTAAAAAGAAAAGAGCAAGAAAAATGACTGTATTGATTATCTTCGCTCTTCATTAAGGTCGTAATTCACCTGAAACCCCAAACGCTGATGAGTTTTGAGATTTGGCTGCCATCCATGACCAGGTATAAAGTTGAAGTTGTGCTGCACAATCAAAAACTAAACTATTCTGCTACCAAACTTCAGGACCACAGTAGCAACTGACTTACTCTGCTTCTTATTCTTTAGCGTTTGTCCCGCTTGTAGGCGGGGTCCGCTTTTCTGAAATGTTATGCCACTTCTCCCGATTGAACGCTTGATCGGGGTGGATGTTGACCGCTTTAAGATCTTCGTGCAACGTATCGAGCCATCGCTGCTTTGGACGTCCTCTAGGCCGCTTTCCGGACACGTCAAGGTTGAGACCGATCTTACGGACAGTGTCGCTCTTTGCGCGGAGAGTATGACCATACCATAGTAGACGAGCTTCGGGCATTTTTTCGACAATGGGCGCAACACCGAATCGCTCCCTGATGGCGGCATTACTTATACGGTCTAAGCGTGTTACTCCGGCTGTCCAGCGCAGCATTTTGGTCTCCATCACGCTGAGACGGGCTTCAACCTCTTTGGTTGCAGGCCAGCATTCAGCGCCGTAGATTGTGACCGGCCGGATGACGGTTCTGTAGATCTTGGATTTGAGTTGCTCAGGGATGTTCTTATCGCAGAGTACGCCAGTCATAGAGCGCCACTTCAACCACGCTGCATTCACGCGAGATTTTGTTTCAAAACCCAGGCTGCCGTCAGACGCAATTGCCGATCCAAGGTACTTGAAGGTTGTTGTCTGTGTGAGCTCAGTGCCATTGATCTTGATAGAGCCTAGCTCGCTCGAATCAGTGGTCAGGTACTCAGCCTTTTTGACGTTTAACCTGAGCCCGAACATAGCCAGACGGTCGGACCAGGTCTGCACCTGTGACTCGAGCTCAATTTTGTCTTCGCTGGCGAGCATCACGTCATCGGCATAAAGAAGCGTCCATGGAGCCGGCTTCTGGAGGTCTTTTGTAATGGCATCCATGACGACAACAAAAAGTGGTGGGGATAACGCAGGGCCTTGGTGTACTCCGACGGAGATGGGAAATTCCGTCGATGTGCCCGCTGCCGTTAGTAGCAACTGACTTAGTGACAAACCGATATCCGCTTATGAACGAGCGGAACGAAAGAATCCATCACCGATCCCTGGACTTAACAGGGTGCATTGCTATTCCCAATATTTCGAGTATCAACCAACTTGAAAGTGTTTCCGAACCGAGTATGTTGAGTTTTAAAAAAAGATCCGTAAATACTACAGAGCGATGGGGAAAAAGCTTTGCTCGTACACTGTGAATACTTCAAAACCTCAAAAGCCTTTTGACTTACGAAACTATTTTGCAAGTAGCTCAGCTGCAAGCAAAAATGGAACACCAAAGACGAGACTCAAAGGAGCCTGCCTTTGTAAACACTACTTATTTTAATGCTTCCTACTGATTTCGCTATTTTTGATCCGAATTAAAAAAACAGATCTAAATCTTAGAATATACCTGGCTTATTATATGGGTGCTTGAATCAAAACGAACAAAAAAATCCTAAAGTTTTTTTCAATAAAGTTTGTTCATTAACACACCTAGGTAGTCTATGTTGTGAATAGGCACGGTTTAATAAGGAAAGTTTCAGTTCTCAGTAGTAACATGGCAATTGACATTACATACGAGGAGTAGGTAAGTGAAAAAGAGTGTAAAAATGGGGTATCCGGTTTAGAATCAAGGTGATAAACAGGTATAAGGACATGGATCAGAAAATTTTCAAATCAACTAAAAAACGACACCTCCTGGCTCGCGATTAAGCATCGAAATACTACTTTGCGCTCAACAGGAGGTGAACGAGTTGAAGTTGAGGGTAATCATGGATAAAGAGTCATACGCAAGACAGGAATACATGAGAAATGAATCGGAATTCGCTTGGAAAGATGAATTTCACGACCCAGTGCGCTGGCAAGGCTCCAGTGTAACACCACTGACGACGGGGATTCGTTGTGGGACCTCCTGTCTAGACGTTGGTGCGCGTGCTGTCTCGAGTGGGCGGGGCGTGGCGGCTTCTAGTATTCCCGCCGCCCCTGCACATCAATAGCGGAGAGGCGAATTAATGCTGTACGTGCTGTATCGTCGTTCAACGGTATTCCGTGGATTGTGGTAGTACTGCTTGTGCTGATTCTTGTCATAATAGTAGTGAATTCACATACGATTCCGCCCAGCAAAGATGTCGGGAGCATCGCCAAGGAAATTCGCTGAAAAAATCGCTATTATGAATCGGAAGCAAAGTGAAGACGTTAACACCTTTGACAGCATAATGCGTGAGGTACGTCAAATTACTAGTACCGAAACGCAAGCGATTCCATCTCCATCGACGTCTTTGCATCCACCACAATGGAATCAACTTGGTGGATCGTTACCGAATGTCCACCAAATGCCCTCGTACCACCCAGATTGGGGTAGTACTGGATGGCCCATGGAAGTCCAGTCTGGCTACCATCGAAGTCGATCCCCGGATCAGCAGCATCCAATGCTATATCATCCTTATGGAGGACGTGGGCAACGATCACCCGATCGAGTTCCACCGCTTGATCCACACCATGTGCCCTATCCGAATCCACAGCATCAGTATCTTGCTCCTGATCAGTGGAATCAGTGAGTTTCTTAAAACTTTTGTTTTAATATTTTTGTCATAGTTTGTTTCGATTTTTCACAACCCACAGATTTGTTTTGTTTGTGTTTTTCCTAGTGGGGATAGAGTAACCCCACGCGTTTCCTGTTTATACGGAGACGAGCGTGTTGTTTCTCAGTGGCACGAGCAGTCCTTGCTATATATACCGATCCATGTTCCCATCTATTAGAGGCATTTTATTTTTATTTTTTGATCAGGAAGCGCATGCATTACACAATGCACCTAATAGCTATAAACGCTATTACTTGTTATTATTATTATTATTATTATTATTATATTACTATTTTGAACTGAATAATAATAGCCGTGTCTCTATTTTTTCCCCAAACGGCTTATCCGAGGCCAATAACAACCTGCGTGGTAGTCGTTCAGGGTAAACAGGCTACCCAACCTTGGACAGAAGCGATGAAGTACTATCATTGTTTTTTGTTTGTTGTCTTCAACGAAATTTTTGTGATAAGGGCAGTTCGTTCTTTCATTTTCTCCTTAATTTTTTTCTCAAAACGATGGTTCAGTTTCGAGCAAATCTCACAGATTTTCATTTTTCAAATGATGGGATCCATATTTGCCTTAGTTTGGGTTAGCATTTTTGGTGTTAGTTTTGTTCTAAGTTTTCGGTGTTATCTTCTCTCTTACACCAAAGTAATTTTCAAAGTTAATGCGACGTTTTATGTGATACTGAATTTTAGAAACAGAAGTTTTCGCCCCATTTTCCACTCTGGTATAGTCGAAGATTGGAGACTTCATGGGAGAATTATATTACTTTTGATATTATTTTTTTGAAATTCCACCTTGTCCATTGCCTAAACTGCCTGCCGTTTTCAAACGAAATCTTCTGATTGACGTTTTGTTGCCGTCCGTTTTTAGCTAATAGGGCTATTGGCCACGAGGACTTGCTCATCGTGTAGTATGACCTCTATTGACCGCTTCTGTTGTGAACATGATCGTTGTGATTATGAATGAAAGGCTGAAACCTTGACTTGCTAAAAATAGGCCAGTGCTTTTGTGTTCCTTTCCTAATTGCTTTTCGGTTTTCCTAACTAATCCCACACCTTCGCCAGTAAGTTAGTCGTGATCATTGATCAGTAGTACTTGCCACTAATCGACCTACAGGTATGAGCGGGTCTTCCCTCAGAGTATGTTCGTTTTCTCGTTTGTGTGAAGGAGAGGCCTCTCATTGTCAGTGGATGTTGCACTTTGCGGAGTTCGCGGCATCGATTTTCCATGTTTTTCACTGGACATTGTGTCCAACTGCCGAGCTTATAGCCGCGAAAGTTTACAAGGAATGATGGGAAGGTTTCATAGCTGTTGTTTACTCTTTCTGCCTCATCTCCTCTGGAATCTCTTGATCAGCCATGCTGCCTTGATGCCCACACTTCGTGGTCGAAGGGTAATGATGGGGGAACATTGAACATAACAATTTTTGTCTATTTTGAGGCGTGCTTCTTCAAGTTATCTATTGCCCATTCGTTCAAATACTTTCACAATAAACAAAGAGTGTTAAGTGTGATTTCAGGTCTATCATGTGATTGCTCCATAAATTCGTTGACATAATTATTTTTGTTTCATTTATGTAGATTTGCTCTGTTCCGGAACGTTCAGAAACTGAAAGCAGCTCTTCTGAAAAGTAGTTAAAGTCACAGCCTGTGAATACCATTTCATAGTAGCTTACATCGCAAACGCATTGATTCCAAATTACTGCACGGTTCGTAGGAGTCAATTCCTTTCTAGGAATTTTTCTAAGATTTCTACTGCTGAGTTAATTTCCGAGAAGGAAAAACGTTTCAATGTTGCAATGGTCGATTGCTTGTGCATTTGCAAATGCATGCAGCGTGTTTGAACATTGTCATTGCTCATCAGTTTTGGTTGCGGGGTCAGGATATGAAGATGTGTTTGCTTTAATTTGTTGTTCATCGTCTCCTATCTCTGGTACAAACCTGCTGCACGGTACTTGAGTGGTAGTTCACCAATGTCTTAGCGTTTAGCGAGATATTGTAGGTTTGCGTTCTTTGTACTGAATTGCCAGCTAGTCTACCCACACAAGGGTAACTCTCGGTCATCAGAGAAGCGTCTTGCGTATTCTTAACATACTGTCCTGTGAGTGGCTGTTAGTTGGTTATTCCTGTTGTGAGAATGATTTCAAAAATCCATTATAAGTTTGTTGCTCCTTTCTGTTCTAATATGCTGTACCGGTATGAGTGATCGTGATAGTCAGTGATTTACATCGCATGTCTTCGCTTGTGGTGTAGTCATTACGTTTGAGCAGTTCTCACACGGTCCATTTCCTTCTTTGACTGTTCTCCTTCACAGACTTTGCCACGAGTTTGCGAGTGCACCAAGCGCTCGACTGGTAGCGCACCATGGGGTGGTGAACTTTTATGATTTTTTTATCCGTTGATCCGCTGATTTATAACTTCTTGGTCCATCTCTTTTTTATTATTACTCGCCATTATGTGGTAATATCATTAAACATCAACTCTAATGCTACATTCTTAACGATAATGGCTCACGTCTACGTCTCCCCAACGTTCTTGCCATTTGTTTTTCTTCCTCTTTTTTTAAAGTTCCTTATATCTTATCTAAAGAAATCATAAGAGAATTTTTGCATTTCAAGTTTTTTTTTCTATATCTGCCTGAGCTCAGTTTCTCTTTCATTTTTCGTGTCACTATTTTATTGGCTAGGGCTATTACAGAGTTTGTTTGGATGGCTGATTGTCTATTGATTTTTAGGTTAAGCGGTTGACTCTAAAAAACTGATATTAAATTAAAAATATTCAGTATTTGGGACTGTTTTGTTCTCTTGCTGTTCCTAATGCAATTATGGGCTACCATCATTTCCACGTTTTGCGTCCTCCACTCATTTCGGGCTAGTCTTCGAGTATAAATTTGAAGAAAGATATCCGAGCAGAGAAAATTGCAATTACTTAAAATTTTGGTAGCCGCGCTGCTGTTGGTATCATCATATTAGGTGCATTCCTAGAGTTTACCGTCCAGTGGTTCTTGTTTTCTTCAATTTGCCTCTGTTATCAAGGGCAGGATAGACAGTTTCTGGGTGTTCCAACTTGGATTGCAGTTGCGCGTTTAACAGTTGTGTATTCTTTCACTCCGTAGGTGTTTTGCTGTTTAGGCCGATATTTCTAACTTTAGGCTCTAGATTAAGGAAAATGTGGTCGCAAATATCTCAAGCTTAACGCTTCTTACTTTTTTATCTGATATTCATGTTTCGTAGAAGCATTTATTCTGCTTTCTAGTGTTCTTTCGTGAAGCTCCCTATCTATCTGTAATTAGCGACATCTATATTATTCACACAAGGAACCTTCCTCCTTTCATAATTAGTATATTCATGTCAGCTGTGGATTTTGTGCTAAATAACTGTGACTTGAGATTGAAAGAGCAATTTAATATGCATCTAATGAAGATTCGCTACTGCTAATGCAAATTGAGTCTCGGATTTCAGAGTTTTGCGCAAGGGATTTCCTCGAGATTTGCTGTGATAAGCGAGAATTAGTGGCCACATCGCGAGATGATTGTGAGGCAGTGATAGACTAATGGGTGTTATTTAAAAGGCGAATAAGTTTCATGGAAAAATGTCGTCAGTTTTCAATCGCAGACTTGATTCAAGGAGGAGAGTTGCTCCTGGATTTGTCTTGGAATAGTGCTGCAATTGGGTACTTTCATTTTTATCTGCCGTCCATTACAGAGGTGTCGAGGATGTGTGAAATGCAAAAAATTGTTTTCATCGTCGAGGGCTGGATGACAGACAAGGGTAATGAATAAATTACGCGTTCACGCGCTTGGATTAGGATGGCCACTTACATGCAAAGCAAATGGGCTCTTATTGTGAGGGAGTCAAATGATAAAACCTCCTCTTTTGACCGTCTTTGCGACCCCTTGAGTCGATGATGTTAGGCCTAAGGGTAAAGCAAGGCTGCTACGTCTTAGTTTGAGGGCATATGCGTATCCGTTTACGTTTCGATCTTCGCTTTGCATTTGTAATGCATGCCATATTTGCACTATAAAGAACGTACAGTTTTGTTTTGTGTTAATATGTATCGTAGTATTTTATCTGATCCACTTAACCATAATCATATTGAAAACCACCAGGTGATGGCTTGTATATCCTAAAATTATGGCGGCTCATGGACAAGTTTTACCTTCCTATAAGGTTCCTAGTTTTGCAGTTCAGGTTGAGATATGCGAATGAACACTTTCTGATTCCAATTACAAGGGAACGCTGTTAATCTGCGTCATCTTAATGAAGAGTGAAATGAGTTCTTATAGGACTTTCTAAAGATACAGTTCTTTCTACAGCTTCATAGAAATTATTTTTTCTAGTTTGTCTCATATCAACGTATGCTGAAATTAAGCCAGGAGTGGGAAGAGACATTAGGAAAGAGGTTCAACTTGATGGATTTGTGCCTCATAACTGAACTATCCATGCTTCAGATTGTGGACCACCATAAGTGACATCAAGCTCTATCGAGTCCCGTCAGACCATAGAGTTTCTCATTAGTTTGTGTACTGGAGGGCAGTCACTGATCAATTTTGGCAGGACCTATACTTATATTTATCAAGGTTTATCAGGTTTACCTAGTTAGCAAGAAGGCTGTCAAAAGCTTCCCTTATTTAGTACAAAGTTTCTTACGAATTGGAATATTTTCCTTGTGAAAATTCGCTTTCGAGTCGACAAAACTATAGGTACAATAAAATCGTTGCAGCGAGGCGAAAACCGTTTCAATTGGGTACCATTTCCATGAACTTTACTAAAATGAAGCGTTTTGCCTGGGAATTTTTTATTATCTGTTCAATTACTTCAGCAATCATTTTCCATAGAGACGAGTATGACATGTTCATCGCAATTTTGAAAAAAAATGTGTTTTTCAATGAAAGTTAGGGGAACTTTGTCTCTGACTCTGAGTGTAATTACATCCGATTTCTTACTGAATGAGGCCTAATGGATTGAAGAGTGCTATATTGTTTTTTTTTTCTTGAGTTCTATGGAGTAAGCTTGAAAAACCTTTTGACATTTAGTTTTTTTCAAAACTGGCTAAAAAAGTGACGAGTGTTAATTAAATTTTTTATCAGAATTAAGTCTATAAGGTTCAATTTTGAGGATTTCAGAAGTCTGTTTTGTATTTTCTGCTACTTTACTTATAATTATTTATTGTCCATTTTTGGAGACATTTGAGATCGCGAAACAAACATCTGGAAATCATTTATATTTCAAGTCCTTTTTTTTTGTTGATTCAAAGTCTTTTTCGTTGAGGAGGTTTTTAGATAGAATCATGAATGAACTTAGGAGTTTGAACACTTGAATGGGACAGTATCAGCAAGTAGTGATAATTTTAGTTGGAGAAGTTGAACATGAACTTGGTTGGTCCCCCACCGTTTTCTTTTACAAAATGCGTGCATATATCGATCCTGAACAGCCTATGAAAGCAACTTTCCCATATACGTCATTGAGATGTATTAATGCAAAATGTTTCCATGCAAATTCCATTTTGTATTTATTGGTTATCGATATCATATATTCGGGTTGTACTTTCCTTGTTGTGGTTAGCGCTCATAAACGTTTTATATACCACGGCATCCATCGTTTTTTCCTTGGCCATTCTGGGAGCAATTGCGATCATTCTAGGGAAGAGTTCTTTTCGATATGAGTTTGACCATATAATCAACTTTGAAAAACCGAATCAATGATCCTCAGTGAGCTTTATACAATCAGAAATCAACAGCTATCACTGAAAATGGTCGCGGAATATTCTGAGTAGTGCAAAAGCACCCCTCTCAGAGTCTGAACCTCTTACGAGAATTTGTTGGGGAAAAATGAAGTCTGCGAGTTTGGAGGAAAACATATACATCAGCCATTTTTAGGAGCTTGATGTAATATTCGGTCCTTTGCTTTCTAACCGCTTAAGAGAGATCCCATGCATTGATGCAGCTTTACAATCTCAGTATTCTTCCTATACCAGCTCGTGATATTTTTGGGAAGTATTTCATTTAGAATTTATAACATATCAAAATTTCTTGACTTGACTTTTTGTACTAGACTTCCTTTGCTCATAGTCAAGTTTGTTGGCGCCAATCGCGAGGAGATTTTGATTTCTCTGAATTACATTCATCGAGTTTCTTGGCTTGGGGTGTGAGGCACCTCGAGCCGCTCCTTATTTGACATCGGGTTTCTGGCAATGTCAAATTATCTGAGCTGATGATCGTATTAGAATATTTATAGCGAGTTTTGGTGTTGCTGATTGTTCCTCTTTGCTATACAGTTTTTTTTTCTTCTGAGATCGCATGAAAAATGCTAATTTGCTATAAACCCTATTTATTCCGGGAAGCAGATATTTTTATTCATGCAAGTGACCATGTTATATCTTTTTCCAGTTGATATAACTTTTCTCATTCACTCACTTTTCATCAGAATCCTCCTAAAATGTCATGAGAAAAAGAACATTGTTTTATGACTTTACATGTGGAAGATCGAACAATTCGAGTAACTCGATTGTCGCTTATTTTTTGAATAGGCAATTCCTTGGAACATCCAATTTCCCGTTCAAAATCCATTTCCTTTATTTCTCTTGGATTCGGTTCTCAAGCTACTCTTCTTGCTGTGATGCGTGCACTTTTGGTAGGATAATCAGTTTTCGTTAGATGTTGGTCCTCGTCTGGAGCTCGCACACACGGTTGCCTCTCACCAGTCTCAATTATCAGCCAAGTATACCTTGAAAGTATTGAATAGATATAGTTTCAAGTAAGAGAGAGCAGTTATTGGTGCAGAATGGCATAGTGGCTTCGAGGGAAGCTGAAAATGCTTCAGACTCAGTGAAGTAGAAAGCTGTCAATGTAAGCTCCAGTTACGATATTGTGACGACGAAAGAGGTGCCTGGTCGTGATGTCGGTCGCTGCAGAGAACGTGTGCAATGGCATGAAGGGTTGACTTTAGTAGTTGTATCCAAAAAGTGATCCAGATCAGTCACGCTAGTGAATTTAGGGAGTTAGCAAACCGCCAGCTGCTCTTCTGAACGATATTGATCGAAATAAAAAGTTTTCTTACCCTCGATATGCTTTTGCATCAAGCTTCGAGACGAGTTCCCAACATACTTCCAAAATTTTTATCTCATTGAAGTTGGTCGAGAATTAGCTGTGGCTTTTTATATCCATGGGCTTCTGTGAAGATGGGTACCGGTTCTTGGAGGGCAAAGTGGCACAGCAAGTTAAGAAAATTGACATTGTTTTGTGAGAATTCTTGGATTTCTTCTTTTGGAATCCTTGTGTGATCAGAAAGAATGCTTACTTTACCCTTTTGGCCCCTTGAGGTTAGATCAATTCTGGAACTCTTAAATTCAAAATGCAGCAGTAAAGCTTCAAATCTACCGTGAGTTCGTATTGTCCGTGGTATAGTTAAGATGAACACTATGGCGACTACTACTTTGCGAAAATAGGTTCCCAAACCTGATGGATTTTGCCGTCATTCCAACCATTTTCAATTAAATTCTAAAGATGCTATCACAATTTGTTCTGTTAGTCCGTAAACTGTAGATTATTGACGTACTCGACAACATGAGCGCTACGTAGTATCGTAACACGAAAGACCTTCTTCTAGGTGGCGTACCCTCACTGTTTGAGGAGAATTTTATGGATATTTGCCTACCTAGAAGCAGGAGAACTGCATTCGTAAGGGGAGTAGATCGGAAATTCGATATTCGGGCTAATTAGTATGGGCTGTACTTTTGCTTTACAACAGCTTGGACATGATGAACACATGAAGCGCCGCTTAAGTGGCCTCGAAATTAATGGTTTCTCTAGGAAAGTAGCAGGAAATACTCGGACACGAATGGTCTTCTACTCACCTCATCTGGGTAAGAAATCAAGGTTTTGGGGAATGAGGTTCTGTATTTGAAATTTTGCAATTGGTTTGTGTTGGTTGGCTTAGTCCGTATACTCTTTACAGCTTCCCTTTTGATTGCAGTTTTCTTTTGATTATGTTCTTAATGGGCGGCTGCTGCTGTAAAGTGACCTGTTTCGTTGAACACAGAACGTTCTGCAACATGTGGTTATCAACAAAATTCATTTGAGTTTCATCGATTACCGGACAGTCTACAAAGAGCAGACAGACATGTGTTGCGAGGCAGCGAGACAGCTCTAACTGCGTCTGCTCGCCTCGATGTCCTTCCCCCCGCAGTCGTATGTTTCTACTAGACTACATGTGGTGTTGTGACTGGAAGAGGTACCACCCGGGTAGATCTGACCGAGGAGGGGTTTCTTCTGATATATCGTAACAGCTTCGGACGGTTGCATAACTTTGAGCACAGTGCATGATAATTTTTGGGTATCTTGTTCAGGGCGAATAATGGAAGTGATAGTCCAGATTAGTGCAAAGGTGGCAAAGAAAAGGCGAAAGTCGGCGCATCTAAAGAACTAAAAGACTTTAGAAAATATTAAAATTGGGATTGGGGCGAGAATGTGACGACAGAAGTCACGGGAAGAGTTATTTGGACGAGATGCGTACAAGGTGGGGGTCCCAGTGCAAGTTGTGCAACCTCCCCAGCTATGACAACGCTTAAGAATCCGTCCGCCTTGAGTATGTACGTCGACCGAGCCGGTCCTGAGCCCTTATTACGCCCTGTCTCAGCCATTTGCGACCCGACAGCGTCCTTAGCCTATCTTTGGGAGTCGCAGGTTCATCAAAAGGAGGGATCTCAGAAAACCACTTTTAACGTAAATTAAGCCTTTAAACTTATCATACATTCCTGTAGTGGACAATAAGCATGCACACGTTGTTTTGATATGGAGCTATAGTATAGTGTCCAACAGGTCAACTGGAAACGCGGCACTTCTTGCATAGGAAAGCTGCTTCCTTTTTGTAGTTGCCAGGAAACCCTTCTACTCATAGTTCGAGTTCTGGTATTATCGGAAACGTTTTGGAAGAATCAGTTGATAGGGCTGTGCGCGACTCTTTTCCATTCGATGACGACAGCATAACGGTCGCAAGGGCGTCCGGTGACAAATTCGCGAAGTATAACCGTTAACCAAGTTCGGCGACCATGGTCGATTGTATCAAAAAATTTAATACCGAGCATCACTCCTTTCCCGTTTTTCATTGACTACTGAGCCTATTTCTCTCCCTCGTAATAGTTTTACTCATGGCTAATTTCTATGACTAGAAGCATTTTAAGATTGGGAACTGCTCAGGGCTATTTGGCCCGTTCGCAGTCCTTGTCTGGTTAGGGGATGGTTCTTACCAATTTATCATTTCTTTTTTGTTATTAATCTTTTTTTTTCTTCAACTTACTACGATACTATGAAGGTTTCGTACTCATGTGCGTGCCACTATTCCTACTCGTACTCCTAGGGATACATATTCACGCAATTGGCCTTTTGTGATAAATTGGTAGCCTCTGTTTTGCGATGGGATGTTGTCATAGTGCAGGACAGTGTGTAAATCGGCAATGAGAGCAATTGTGCGGTTGGCGTCTGAAACAGGTTTTGCCGTATCGTTAACGTTGAGATTCGCTGTTATCTGTAATGTTGGTAGGGGTGGTGCGTTTGCGAAAGTAGTGTTACAGATTTACTAGTAACATGAAAAAATTGTTCATTTGTAATAAAGAGTATGGTGACAGAAAGTAGCCTGAGTGTTGAAAGTTTTGCGACTTGAAGCTTGTTTGTTTGAGTTGAAGCGTCTGAATAAGTTTTCAAGCGGTAGTTTTATGTTTCCTACTCGTTCCTCCAAACTTGTAAAACCGTTTTACCTTTTATCAAAAACTTTTCTTTTATCAAGCATTTTATTGATTTTTTTCATTTACCCATTTTGCCTGGCAAATTTTCATTACTGACTTTCTAGAATGATGGTATCCAGTCGGCGAAAAAGTTTATAGTGTAGTTTTTGTATTTTGCTGAGTAGAATCCATTGACTTTTCATGCAAATATGCAGTTTCGAGTAAAAGGTAGTAAAATGAAGCTATTCCGGATTCAAGGCCCGGATTGCTTCAGGCACTTGTCACAGATAGTCGAGCATCGTCATGTAGAAGTGTTGGCGCTTCAGTTGTTCTCCACAAAACGTGGTTGCGTGGTGTTTGAGTTTTTCCGTAGGATCGAATTGACCTTCTGCTTAACGGCTAACATCTCCCATGATTAGGCTTTGACAGCTCGATTCTCATCCATAAGTGCAAGCGGCGCTAATCCTGACAGAGCTTTTTAACTTTTTGATAGCTCATTCAGTTTAGATGGCACGAAGTATGCCATCGTCATATCCGAGTGTGAATGCTGTTCGGGATCACGCCGCAGTGCTACCTCATCTGAGTTGAAAATTGTTTAAAGCGATTAGTCACGGCTTCTATGGTCCTTGTCGAACGACCAACACGCAGCATTTAAGCAAAGCCTGTGTCCTCGGTCAGTTCGCCAGTTTCGGGCCAAGTTTGAGTAGGGAAGGTAGATGGCACGAGTTTATTTTGGGCGAAACTCATGCAGCTAATGCAGCTTAATGCTTAGATACGCTTGTTAGAGGTCTCATTATTGTTCTACTTCGCCCTATGTAATACTCAGTATCCCGAAAAGAGCTGAAGTAATCGAGCGTTCCACTTTTGGAAGGAATTAATGGTCCGACATGTTGCAATGGATAAGTGCAGGCTTGGCTAATTTCCATCTCAGTGATTTCGGGCTTTTCACTGGTCACATTCGAACCTGTTGAAGGGTAGAGGGAATAGTCAGTTTGACTTAGGTTTAAGTTTGTAGTGGAGCCTCTTTTCGTTATACTGCTTCTGTCTATAGCAGAAGAAGTGCATGTAGGCATTATCGCTTGAGGTTCGCTCGAAATGGAAAAACCGAGTGATATCCCATGAATTTGTCATCCAAGGGGTGAGGCGGGTATGTGTTAAGGAATGGCTATTGATTGGTTGCGATTATAGCTCTATCCTTGGTATCTGTGAGGGAATGCTGTAAACGAACGCCTTAATCTTAAAAGTGCAGTGTTAATCTCTCTCTGGTTGTGGCAATTTTACTGCTCAGCGCAATTTCAGCTAACACCGTATAAGGGCATTCGATTGCCGCTCGGGCATTCATTATTCATCATGTGGGGGAGTGTTTGTCAAGCTGTGTAGGAGGCATGAAGACAATTACGGCAGTTACTATTAGAAGAAGTCCAGATGCAAAAACACTATGGATTCTCGCAGTGTGCTCTTGAACTTAGGCATATTGAAAATAGAAACGACAGACAGGCCTGCACATTGCTAATCTACAACTGTTGCTCCGTGATGTTCGCTGGCACGTGCTACATAACATTAGCCTCTGTATCCGCCCTTGCACTCTTCTTGGACTTGCTGGAGAGAGTGGTAATTAATTAGAATCTTGACTCGCCTCTCCTCTCATCAAAAATATTCTACGGGGGAAATCTAACACAAAGTGGCTCAATTTAACATGATAGAGCCGCCGTAATCACATGCACCTCCCATTAATCGAATCCTTCCCATTCCGCCAACCATTATTCTGATCCCTTTGAGGGCGGGTAATCATTCCAATTCTTAGCTTCGGGACGATATTTGAATGCAGAGGCGAGTCAGAGCGGCTTTAATCCTTGAGCCACTGTAGCTTCTTAGTGAAATGAAATCAGCTCATGGCCCATCTGGAGGTGGATTTTTGGTGTTAACGCTGTTTGAACGGTGTATGTTTTGTAGAGATTCCTAGTTAATGCTGGTCACTGCTCGACTATTTGTGGTATCCTAGTGGAGTGGATGCTACTCAGTCTCGTTCAAACACCAGCTGTTACAAATCATAGACAGGTCTGGTCGTGGGCAATTCTCTTGACGAGATTATTAGAAGCATGGGGTTGGGAAGGGCGGAGGTGGTGTAGTGGCGAATGGCGAGCTATCACACACGCATGGTCACGGGTTCGAATCCCGGATCGATTTCGGCCTCGGCCAGCCATGCCTTCCACCCCTCCTGCGCTGGTTAATTGGTAACAGATTGCCTGGGAGAATAAGAGCACTGACTTGTACATTGGCTGGCCTCCGCAAGTCATTGTATAGGCTATATACGTATTCAATACGCCACTGCAATTTTAGTGGAAGTCGAATGCGGGGCCGCATCCCCCAGGAGGGATTGATCAGCGCCCAGGATTTTGTCCTTTATCCTTTTTGGGGTGAATAAGTTACATCAGTGTATAGATGTTATTTGAAACCTGGCTAGTAAGTTAACTGCCTGCAATAGTTCTTTGATCCATTCAATAGGCGTTATAATAAGAACAGTTCAAATTTAGTATATTCAAATTATCATTAGTGAGCTGCTCCTTTCCTTTATTCCCCTCGTTTTAGTCATATTTACGTCCTTTCCATTGAAAGACCAACTTTCCTTAGGAAACCAATGTCGAAACACGGACGGACCCTTCGTATGGGACTTAGAAAAAAAGAAAGTCCTGCTAGGAAGGTGCAACATTGCCGAAAGAAGTTGTACAAGAATGAGTTCAACTGAAATGAAATGAGCACTTCGAAATGGAATGTATAGCGTAGAAGGAATGATTTATGAAAGAGGCTACAGGAGATCTGCATTGACTTCAGCTATGCAATCGGGATAACTTTAGTGAGGATAGGGAGCCAAATCTTGGTTTTGTTTCCTAGAGTTGGAAAGAGATCTGATATTTGCTTCATGAATATAAAACTTTGCAGGTGAGAACTTGGTGCGAGCTTTCTGAGCCTAATTATTACTTCTGAGGCTTTTCTTGTAATAAAGAAATAGCTGGAAATTTCGTTGTCAAGGCAAATGAGCTCAATGACAAGGCTTTCGCTGCTGGTTCATCGTGTCCGGGTTTGAACACAGAGCTCACGTTTATTTTTAACAGCGGCTAATATAGGCAAGTGCAGTCGTCTTGATTCCCCAGTCAATTTACAGATAGTGTCACGCGATATCTCTCATTCCATTCCCGGAACATATGTGGCTTCCTCGGAAAGCATTTCAAACTAACCTCATTTTCCTCATGAACGACGGCTATTTCTTAGCTCGTGAACTTCTTCAGCAAGATTAAGCCTGTGAGCTGCTCGTAAAATATAATTTTTGAGAAAGGACTTTTAAGAAATGTGCATGCAAATGGATGCTATTTATGGAGTTATTAGTAGAGAGGAGATGAACTAGCCGTACAACGCCTTGAAAAAAGCGGATGTACAAGGGATAAGCGTGGAGGCAAGTTGGATTATAAGCGTGTGGACGACATCGCAGCGAGTTATGTGAAAGCAAGAAGAGAAAGTGTTGGGGAAAACTTAGCAATCGGGATAAATTAGAAGAGTTTCCATATCCGCCGTTGTCGAGAATTGAAAATCCGATTCCAAATCCCCTGTTTTGATGTCTTACGATTGGTTCCGACTAAGTGCAGTGAGGTACTTAGAGGAACGCTGTTCAGGACCGAATTAAATTTGCCCTCAAGCTGACTGTGCGCAGTGTTTGAGGGGCCTTCCTTTTATTTATTTTTTATTTTATTGGTGCCTATGAAGAGCACATTCGTATCTAGGCAGGATAGGTTATCTGAGCTAGAAGTTAATTCACACCTTTATAACTGCCAACTAAGATTATCAATAAATGTACTTATCATAAGAAAGGGCGGGCAATCCATTAGGATGCATGACCTTTAAGCTATAAAACGTTAAAAACAGAAGTTTTTACATAATCCTACTCTAAAGGGTAGAGAAAGTTCATCAGATCGATTGTTAGGATGGTTTTTGTCTGAGAATACTCGGGAAAGGTAAGGCGTCTCGGGTGACTGACTAATAGTCATGATTGCCATTCAGTTTTTCATTAGCTTTTGCTTGGCCGTTAATTAAACCAGTTCGGTAGTGTCGGAACACGCAACAACCCTGTCTTTTGGAATGCAATGTATGTTAAACAAGTTTAAATGTACAAATTGGAAACTGTATGAAGGTTAATCTAGTTCTGCCGAGCGAAGTGGCTGTTTACTGAAAGTACACGATTTTTCTGAGCGGAATTTATTTGAGGCTCAGTCAAATGGGATATATGCCATTAAGTGCTGTGGGAGACGATTACCGAAGTTTATTCAACAAAATTTCAAACGGCTATGATCAAACTTTGAGCAAGACGATTTTGGCTTTCGAGAATGGAACGGCGATTCAAGTGCATTAGCAAGTACCGGGTAAATGAGGTTGGAGTGGTCCGTTTATCGACGGTCGTTTTCTTAAATTTCAGCAAGATCAGATGCGTATGGCGGTAGTAGCTTTGTCAGCTGGCATCTCCTATGAATAGTTGTGTTGTTAGTATATCTTAGTTGGAGTCGAGCGAAGTTGGTGTTGCGGCTAGTGACGCACGATCAGCACTCATATGGCCTGTGAATCGTACTCTGGATTGTTAGCTGTTCAGCCCCATTGAACCGCTATCTTTTCGGAGTCTCCGAATACATACCGCCTTATGATTCTGTATGGAAGTAGGATTTGATTCCGCATCTCAAGATTGATCAACGTCGAATGACTATTCTTTCATCCTTATTCTCTTCGTCGTATGAATATCTCAATCACGAGGAAGGCGGCGTACCAATTGAATGATGTAATGAAAACGAACTGCAGCTGGAAGCGTCTGTCTCGAATAATTATGACTTCGAGCATATGCTTAGAGCACAGCATACATAGGTTATGGCATCAGCCTAGTGCACTTATGGCTCCAAATGGAAGTCGACTGAACGGGGGATCTCAAGCTTAGCCGATCTACACCCAAAGCTTTAATTATTTTTCATAGCTGATAGGAGGTTGTTCTATAGACATTCAGAGTCTTTGGCTGCTTTCATAATCCGCCGGCTGGGCGGACTAAGAAAGCAGCCAAAGACTCCGAATGTCTATAGACGAAGGAGTTTTTGTGATAGTTTGACATAGTCATCACAATGATAACGTTGAGGGATAGTCTGTGCTTTTGAAAATTTTCATTCTTCGACCGAGTTGTTTCTGAGCGGTAACTCAAATTCCATGTTTGAAAGGTTTTTTTTTCAAAATTTCTCCTCGAAAAAGTCGTATTGGGTATTTCTGGAAACCATCATCTTCTCGCTAAAACAGTTATAAAGTATACTTTTTTCACAAATGTTACTGCTCAATTTTTTCTTGAACGTTTTCCAAGTGACAAAATAATATTCCTTATATGATATTATCAGCATTAAAATTTCAACAATTCCAATGTCCCCCGTTTATATGCTGCAATGCAGTTGTCGGTAACTTTTACAGAAATATGAGCTTTCAAAATAGCTCGCAGAAGATGTTTACCAAGTTGGAACTAGTGGATTCAAGATCTGTTAGGTTAATGTAGAATGCATGTATGCACCTTATAAATAAATTTACAATTTTTCGAAACCTTTATTTACTGGACTATTAATAGCCTTCTTATTCATGGCTTCCATCGTGTAGGGAGCCAGTCTCCCAGAGATTCTTCTCTCTCAAAACGGGACGAGATACCAGTCAAAAATGGTAGCCACACTATTCTAGAGGTTATCGAAATTGGCGAACTTCTCTTTCACCAGGGATTGCTTGAGGTATCTAAAGAGAATCAGTTGAGACGGGCCGTGTAACCTGGGTGGTGTAGTCATTGCAACTTGAGGCCGAGCGTTGTATACATAGGTTGGATAGAAACCTTTCTTGGCAGATTTTCTTCGACTACTCGAGTTACTTGAATTCCTGGTTGCTGTAGATAGTAGCCATGACAGTCTCATCTTGAGGCAAAGAATTTTATAGCATTACCTAGAGTCCTAAAGGAGCATAACTCAAGTTTTCTTGAGTAAAGTTCTGAAATAGCATGCGAGTGGGTCTTCTTTTTTCAAGAGGCATGCAGCAAAACTTTGTTGTTGTCAAAGAAGACCCAGCTCTCATGTTTCCTCCCTAGATCCTGACATAGTAACTCTAAGGTTGTTCGAACGTAGAGATGGTCCGAGGGTAGCAAAGGTTCTTATAGAGGAGTGGCGGTTCACGTCAATTTGTATCCCAAGACTTTCGCATCAACTAATAGAAGGCAGCTTGAAAAGCATATTTCTAGAATCTGAGTATTGTTTTGTTTTTTAGAATCAATCGGGCTCGGTCTGATCCAGCAATAAATCAAATGTCTATGCACATGATGGCTGGCAATGGTGGCCCTATGATGTTCCCCCATCAGATGCAGGTTAGCTTTTTTTTGCTCTCCTCGTTTGTTCTTTGTTTTCATTAGTCCTTACTTCGTTTTACCTGTTTTTGAAATGAGATAAATTAGATCTTCTTGTGCGATAATTTTTCGCATTCATTCGACTATGGGATCTTCGTTAACCTAGGGGTGAAGATGGGCAGTACCCTTTTAGGGGTGTGACTAGAGTAGTTCCAGTCACTAGGAATTCGGTTGCTATATCGTATATTAAGGCGTTCGGGTGAGGAGAAAGCGCTACATTGGTTAAGGAAAAATCGGGTATGTGCGTAGGTGAACCGATGCTGAAGTTGTTTTGAGATTCTGATTTTGATCATCAATATTAGGAGCAATTGGTTTTATACGTATGCAGTTTTTCTGTACGTACCCATGGTGAAACAGTCACTATTTGTAAACGCTGCATTTTGCTTCTGCTTCTGTTTCGGTTTGGAGAGACCATCTCGGGTTCTACTGCTAGCGGAAGTGACTGAAATGATGCGCGCATAACTCCTCGGCCTAATCCTGCCTCCTTCGAATGATGTTCTGATTTTTGGTTTCTCGATCCGTTGGATATTCCTTATTAAGTCGCCCCTGAAGAAAAGAGCTTTCATCCGGCATTAGACCTCGGGGAATAACTGTATGACGCTTTTTGTGTGGAGGGTAATTTCATTGAGCATTGGATAGCTGTGAAGAGCTCTACAAATCTCCGATTGTTGGATCACAACCAATCATTTTTGTGAAATTTGTATTGGTACCACATTTACTTACTATATCTTAGTGAAAATGACATGAATTCGATCGAATGCTTCCAGGCTGGCCCCAGTGGTTTAGGGCAAATGATGCCGTTGGGACCTCAATGCTCAATGCCAAACAATATGGTACCATCTCAACCAAGTAAGTTATCCATTGTTTTTGTGAAAATGGCGAAGAATATATTAGAGGTATGCGCCATACCTGGTGGTGATGACGCTTTCAGAGGGTAACATACTGCAGTAAGTTTGTGTAACGAGTACTAGGGTGTTCCTTCTTCTGTCGGTGTCCACACTTTTATAAATGTGCCCCTTGGTTTTGACCTCAAAGGGAAATAACGGATGGATTTTTGGTTTATCTAACCCCGGCATTATTTTTGGCCGTGAATTATGTGATTAGTTGAAGCTCACGAACAAGTTTTTGTTCTTATGTGGGGGATAGAACAAGTTTGTATGTTCTTGCAGGTTTATCAGTTATCCAGTATTCCCGTGGGAAGAGTATTCTGTACCCATTTACCCGATCTCGCATAGGCGCTCTTGTGAAGAAAGGAATCAGAATCCCCGGTGGAAAATCACAGTAACTGGTGCGAAATCCGTCGCCTGCGGTGGGGAATAGGGTAGAAGAGCCGACATCTAATATCGTCTGTACGATGAATGGAAGCATTTCCATAGAAGTTAGTTGAGTAGGCACTGCAGTGTGCGAATATAAACAAATAAATATAGACAGAATAGGTAACAGAGTTGATAAGTGTCCTAAAAAGGTAAGCAATCTCCCTAAATGGATTCGTCTCTGAAAAAAAATTCGTGGAGGAATAATTCGAGATTATGACAGTATTTACTGATTATTTACAGCTATGGTTACGCAAAACCAGCCCATGGTTGGCGGACCACAGCACGGCAACCCTCAGCAGGGTGTACAAAACGCGAATATGCAATCGCCCCTACAATCACCACTGCACTATCCCATGAGTTATGGGTGAGTTGCCATCATTTCTATTCCTTTCAAGTAACTGCTAATCCCCTAATATTGGTTGACCAGCCCACCATTGCCGATACGCCCTCTACGAAATCGCTGCTCACGAAAATTTTCACCGCGATTCCTCCCAATCATTCTCTGCGGAGCGCCAAAATTCTCTTGGTGATGTTTGAATAATTGCAGAAATAGTCAGTTCTTTGAGACCCCTCAGTGCACAATCGGTTTGGGAATTAATTCATTCACCAAAGCTTTACGCCTTTTTTTCCAAAATGTGTTGTAAGTTGGCGATGTTAGAAATTTCAACATAAATAGGTATCCGAATGGCAGCCCCATGCAGTCGCCAATGGGTTCACCAATGGGCTCAAGTCTCATACTTGATGAACGAACAACGCCGATGATGGAGTTAAGTCCACCTGGGATGCATGATCCCTGTAGTGAGGTTTGTGTTTGTGTTCTTCAATCTTGACCATAATAAGCTCCGTTTACAAATCCCTTCGGGGGCAACTGTGATTCGAAACAGGTGCTCAAACCCATGTTTATCAATTTTTCGTCATTTTCATCATGTTGATGAGGCCAAACCTTGATACTGACCGTAACTACTTGCCTCATATTGCCTTTGATAGTAGGTAGTACTTTTCCTGCTTGATCAAAATAATGCGGTTAACACTATTTACCGATAAACTATGTGAACGCATCGTATTCGATGCTGCACCCACTAGCTTCCGCGCTGATTTCATTGCTTTCTGTAAATGACTGAATGCGAGGGCGTTAATATGTTCAGGGTGATTTGTAAAGCCATATAAACTAGTAGTTGAGCAACAGAGAGAATTACGATACGTTTTCCTTTTCCTTGAACTGTCTTCTAACGGAGTGATCGTTTAAAATGGCTCCTTAGATGTTTCCCTATGATGAGCGTGTGTGTTTTCCAAGTACAGCACAAGGGACGCTGTCTTGTTGAAGACCGGCCTAGCTGAGGCGTAATAATGCTCCCAAAACTTACTAAATTGACGTACCTACCCAAAGGCGGACGAGTTCGCGCGATGTTGCAGAGCTTACATCATTCACACTCGTTGTATGGACGCTGTACGCACCGCTGACTACAGCTTGCTGTAGTCAGCTGTGCGCGATGGCGCACCATTTGGACAACTCGTCCAAATACTAAATACTTGCAACTTTTGTCGTATATTCTGACCAGCGCTCAATTTCGCTCCTTTTTTGTAGCCTTATATTTCTCTAGGAACTTCGATTTTCGCGTTTTCTCCGCCATTTTGATACTCTTCTAGACTATCAGCTCTATTAATCGTCTGAAACTAGATACCCCAAAATTGTCGTGAACTGTGTTTTTACCTTGTGGTGCTTCTAGTCGACCTCAGACTCTCCTTCTCGAAGGCACAGTTCACGATAATTCCGGGTTATCCAGATTTATGACAAAAAATGGAAGATAATATGGAAAATAGTGCGATCTAGGCGAAGGAACGGCGTATATCGGTGAAGTGAATAAAGGCTTTGAAAAATCGTTAAAAAGGGGGCTGGACGAGAATGGGACCACAAAAATGAAGAAGAGTGAAGTTGTTCGGACGAGCTATACAATGTTTCTTACTGCGTACGTGTGGGTCCTGGTGCAAATAACCGACTACGGTGAGCAAAAATTCATCCGCTCACAAGCATAAATAAACAAAAAAACGTAGTTACAGCAAAAATGGCTTACTTTTTCAACCTTTTGGGGTAGGAAACTAAAAAAGGGATCACGGCAGCAAAAAGAATAACGGAGGAAAAAAGAACGGGAGAAAAACATAGTCTCATTACTCGGCGATCAGCTGATTGTGTGTGGGTCCTAAAACGAATAATTGCGGTCTGTATCGCCTCAATCTCGTCTAACGTGACATCGATCGAGAGGCGGGGAAGTGAATCAAAACAACAACAGGGCTTCCACTATGGCCTGACCGTCGAGATTATGGGAGCAAGAGGGGCCCTTCTACCACCCATGGGGGCCACCGAGTATTCCTAATGGAGGAACTCAGTAACCATTTTTATCGTGAACCGTACCTTTGAACGCTTTTTTCTAGCTAAAACCCCTATGCTTAATGCTTATTTCAATAACTATAAATATCCGTCACATGCTAGAATAGAAAGCATTTCGATGTTTTATTTGCCTTGAGTCAAACTTAAGACGAATGATAGTTACAAAAGCCTCTAAACCTTTTTCTAGAAAAGATGCGCACTTCGTTTTCAGGCTGGCAGTTTGCCGAATCTTCAGCATCACGGCATGACACCACATCAACAACCTCCACCGTACTATCATCAAACTGTTGGTCAACGGCACAGTACTGGTGGAGCACTTGTGGGTGCGCCACGGCTTGCACCATCAACCCGAACACCCGAAAGTCAGTCGGCTCCCACCTCTCCAGCGAATAATCTTGATCCGTCTCAACAACTTCAGTGGCATGGCACAAGGTAGGAGAGATTGAAGTCTACTTCTTGTTTTGAAGTTCTCTTCTGGAGGACATGGAGGACAAATCTCTTCATCATGCACATTGCTCCATTTCTTTGTTGCTATATGAAGTCCTATAATGTCATACTAATTTTTATATCAACTTTTTATTGTATTTTTCCAGTAATCATATTGTTCTGGAAAAAGAAATTGGATGGAGCCTAGGTTAAAGCGATATGGCGGAACCAATAAAAGGTCAAAGTAGGCGAAATGAAACAAGTAGAAAATAATGAATTTGGCTGAGCTTTGAACATTGAGAAAACTCAGTTGACTGGCGACAAGGGACCAGGGTTTTGGAGCTTTGCAAAGACGCCTGCACTCATTTTCTGGATTTCTGTTGTTGATTTTTTTTATCGAAATTTTGCCAAGTTTCAGGACGTTTTCGAATTCTCCCGAGTCATTAGACATTCCACGATTGGTGTTGACGAATCCTGAAGGCACGAATGGCCCTCATCTAGAATGCTTCAACGACCTACAACATATCACCCTAGACGCGAACGATATGGAAATGTTATGTAATGGTACTGGACATGGCATCCCGGTTCAACAGGTCGGATAATTGCTTTTGTGATTTCATTGGTTGTTTCGAGCACATAGCAGAAGACCTATTCTTTGCCTTTTCTTCTTTTCGATACTTTTCAAAATTGCGCCCACAGAAGGGTTCAGCGGCCCTTATATGCCGATCATTTAGGTTGATAATCTGATTCAGACACCCATATTCAACGTTATATATTTTGTTTTGTGAAACTTGCGATTTATTCAAGGACCTATCTCGTAAAACTGTTACGCGGATTTAATGTAAAGATGATGTATCAGGCAGGCCTGCAGTAGCGGTGATAAGCTCCCGTTTTATTCCTGTTTTCATCCAATGACGTATCTTAGCTTCAACTGCACGCTGATCTGCTATTATTTCCTGTTGAGGGTTACTGTGGATTGAATTCCGAAATAGTCTAAGCTGGAGTGAGTTAAGCGGCGTCCCTAGAATATAAAGGGAAGAGTTCCACGACCATATGTTCCAGTGATTGAGAAATTAATGGATCGTCTGTAAACATTAGTTTCATCTAGCGAAGTGGTTTGAATGGACTGCTTCGACCCGTGATGAGAATGTCTTTTCGTTCCCGTTGCCAATAAGTAGCTTATATTTCAGTGCCCAATTCTCCTTTAATGCAACCACTGCTTTCATTGATCCTGGTTTTTATCAACGTTCCGAAATCCATTCTGTAATTGCTTCGGCCCAATAGACAATGTGAAAAGGCCTCTGGATCACGCGATCGTCAGTTTGTCCTGTTCTATTGTTCTTAATGTATTAGCTCTTAATCTCCATGTATTATGTATTAGCTCTTAATCTCTTAATCTTAAT
The DNA here is from genome assembly GCA_000469685.2 of Haemonchus contortus. NCBI lineage: Eukaryota > Metazoa > Nematoda > Chromadorea > Rhabditida > Trichostrongylidae > Haemonchus > Haemonchus contortus. The sequence goes on along the minus strand of LS997562.1, from coordinate 19,887,076 downwards.
CTCTTAATCTTAATGTATGTAATAGCTGAAATGCTGTTGACGGATTTTGGACAGATATTTGCCGGATCGCTAAGGTGAAAAAAAGTCCAACGTAATTGGGGTAGTGCCAATTTGCGCACTATAATACACATGGTTCTAGGATGGAATCCCATCGGTGCCCGCAAGAGGACCTTTCATCCCTATTCATTTAAGGGTAACGGAACTTCTCCCCTATCGCGGCATTCTCCCTTGCGGCATGCGGCAAATGCACCTGCAATTATTGTACTCACCCCGCCTCCCGCCAATCGATAGGACGCGATTTTTTTCCTTGACTGGCTTGCTTTTTCATTCGATTTTATCGTTTTTTCTTCTGTTTTTTTTTAGTTTCCATGTTTATTACACTTGATTAATTAAAATGACTCCTCCTATGCAAGCAGCGATCAATACTGCATTGAAATTGAAGAAAGCGGTCAGCCAATTCAAATATTTAAAGGACTCCCTACCTCACAAATTGCGCGCTCCAATCTTCCATTGCAATCCTGCGACAGGCGGCGGGTGCGGCGTGTGCGACGCCGTGTTAGGGGAGAAGTTCCCGGTCCCTTCATTCAATAGGTACCTCATGCGAGAAAATGGAAGCAGTTTCGTGAGGGAGATGAAAATATGCAATTGCTCATCAGCTGGCCTGTGCAGTCATTGTATAGGCCCCATACAGCATTCAACACGCCCTATGATTCCAATTGAAGTGAGATGCGAGCCACCTTTTTGAAAACGATGGTGATTGAAACAAACGTTTAAGACTGCGCTGAATTTTTTTCGAACGTTCCCTTCAATTGTAATGCTGATGAATGTCAGAAAACTTCGAAATTCTCAGTTGGAGCTTCGATGTTGAGGTACAGGATCAACTGAGGATTAGAATGGGATGTGTTTCAGATTTGTTGAGGAATTTTAGAGCAATCTACATCTTTATAAGGTAAATGAATCTGCTTATCGTAATTTTTTCAGGAAAATCAATTTCACACTGAGTAAAGCTGTCTCAATGAAAGTTTGAAGAAACGGCTTCAAGTGCTGCAGCCTTTCGATTAATATGATCCGTAGTTGTCCTGTTGTTCATTTCGCTCATATAACACATCCTATTGTAACATTCTTCAAGTTGCTTCAGAGTTCTATAGTTTTTATCCCGTTCACTCAGCTTTTTTGGGTTGCGCAGTAATTTGGAGTAATGTATGTAACGTAAATTGACCACATTTTGCCTAATCTAATTTTCCGATGCAGTCTACTTCATGAAAACAGCGGTTCTCGCTTGTAATATGAAGAAAAATGACGTTTTTTCATCAAGTTTCAAGAATAAGGTGAGGTAGACTGTAGTCAGCACTTTTGGGTATAAACGCTTCCTTTGTTGCCTCCAACGATCGATTATCGATCTGTCGGCTTGTGTTCTATTTCCCGATTTCCTCTCTATTGGTACCATTAACTGTGATTTCCTTTTCAAATGTAAACGTTATTAAGGTCTAATTTCTAAAAAACGGCCGTAATTTACTAACTCGAATAGTCAATATCAGTTTTAGGCCGTTGGCCCTCAGGATATGCGGGCATGCAAAAGAGATCATTAGCAGTTCTCTAGCAATGTTAACAGTAAACATGGATGAGTAACGCTAGTTGTTTGTTGTGCTGCTGCGTTTCCAGTACAGAGATGTCACTATGGCGGCTTATGGTTGTTGGTCGTCGTCAGATGGTGTCTTTGTATTGCTTTTCGACATTTTCCTCCCGTTCACATAAAACGCGCATCTCTAGACGAGGATACAGTACTTCGTCGTTGCCCTTTTTCTATTTATTGATTGATGTTGTCATGTTCGATCGATTGATTTTTTTTATTATATGCTTGAGCCCGTACTTACCATTCATTAACCTGTGCTATATGTCACTGCTTAAATTTCGATTTCATGCTGCTCTTATGATAAATCGTATCTGTGGAAGAGCTGTTGGAGTATCATTGGAATTGGTGATAATGACTTCAACTGATAATGGTGTCATGCTTGGTCTTTTGCCCACAAAAGTCATTTGGAGCAGCTTCCTATCTTTTAGACCCTCTGGGGTGTCAGAGTGCTAACACCTAGATCCATTAGGGTGTCATCACCCTAGTAGGTCTAGGTGTTCGATCCACTAGGTGGTGGATTCAATCACGGTATTGTACTAACTACTTATGAGATAGTAGTACTGAACTAAGCAGTTCCGGGCCAGCTTTGATATGTCTTCTGTGGGTGTGAACACTTACTACGGCTTCACCAGAGGGATTAATGACAATGGGAAAATATCTGCGTGCGAAACAGTTGACAGATTTGGGCATAAAAAAGCATACAATGTTAATATCGTAGTTTTTCAGTTATTGCATACATGTGCGTTGCAAATTCACCATGTTGTACTTTTAATCCGAGCTTTATCTTGGGAAAAAGGATTGCCATCCGAGCTTCCGCCACGACAACATGTTGACGATAACATAGTAGTGATTATGTGTACTATGTTGGTTGATCAAGCAGCATCGTAGGGTGTAAGTGGGGATGTGTCTCCACGGCTGCCTAGCAAAATCAGGCCGGTGTATAATTCGCGACGACATAGGACTAGGCCACATGTGGCAGAACAGTGTTTCTTACGGGTCAGAAACAAAAAGCTATGACATAGATGGAAGCCCTGCACCTAAAAATAGCGGTAATGAAAGGATAAAGTTTTTGGCGTTAATCAATCCCGTCTGAGGGATGCGCCCCCGCACTCGACTTCCATTCAGAATCGTAGTGGCGTAATGAGTGCGTATGTGGCCTATACAATGACTTGCGGTGGCCAGCCGATGTACAAGTCAGTGCTTTTATCCTCCCAGACGAGTCTGGTACCAATTCACCGACCCCGGAGGGATGGAAGGCTTGGTTGGCCTAGGCGAGCATCGATCCGGGATTCGAACCCCTGACCTTGCGTGTGATATAGTGCGCAACTTGCCACTACACCACCTCCGCCCCAGCGGTAATATGCGTTCATTTATATAAACGTTTATGCATAGGACTAGGCAAAAACATGGAAACCGAACAAATGCCACGAAAAAAATGGTTGAAGTCCAAACAGGAGGCAACCACAGAAGAACAACACGAGTCTCTTGTTTGCTTCGAAACAGTTCCATGTCCTTTGGCACGCGCGAGGACAGTCGAGAACGAGGCAACCGTGAAGACGAGGTATTCAAAAGTGCGGTGGGTCTTTGCCCGGGGGCGCGCGATTCACGCGTGACCCCGTTAGAGCTCTCGCGCACAGAGAACGTGCGTTGCGCGCGTTCATCGAAAGTAGGTCACCCCGCCCACTTCCCGCGCGGCACACCACATGAGGTCTCGAGATGGCATTACAGTACCACAAAGTGTCAGTGGAGCAAATGTTTTGCATTTGTCTGTGTTATCTTCTCTTTGAACGGACTGCCGTGGACGGGTAACGGAACTTCTCCCCGATTGCGGCATTCTCCCTTGCGGCATGCAGCAAATGTCACTGCAATTACCGTACTCACCCCGCCCCCCGCCAATTGATATGACGCGATATTTTTCGTTGGTTGCCTTTCTTTTTTATTGGTTTTGATTGTTTTTTTACCTTTTTTTCTTGTTTTTATGTATATTAGACCTGTTTAATTAGGATGACTCTTCCTATAGTAGCGACGATCAATACCGCATTGGAACTGAAGGGAGCGGCTAGCCAATTCAAATAATTAAAGGACTCCCTATCTCGCAAATTGCGCGCTCCAATCTTCCATCGCAACCCTGCGATCGGCGGCGCGGCGTGCGCGACGCCGTCTTCGGGGAGATGTTCCCGGACCCGCCGTGGACTATGCGCAAATTGTATGCCCCACTGACAACCGGCAAGTATCGCGGGCTGACCCGCCGCGTGCGACGTCTGCGGCGTGACCTAGTTTCGACGGACGCGCGCAACGAAACACATAACTCGCACACTCAGCATCGGTTCAGTATCACTCTGTTGAGATGGACCAGATAAGACTTGCAGTTGCCACGGCTTCACCATGAATTAGAGCAAATCTCTTTACTATGGCAATGAAGCCCCTTCAAGATTAAGAATTCACTTCATAGGTCAACAATCCCCATGTCAAACGTTCAAAATAATGATAACTTCAAATTTTTTGATCCTAGACAACGCAATCCTTCTGTAAACGTGCATAGCTGGTCATTTTGGTACTTATGTTTCTCTTATTTCTCCCATTATGATGGTAGGCATGGGTGTGTGTCAAGTCGTGCGTCCGAGGGTGCGCGCGGCAAATTGCGCGGCGAAGTTCGTGGCGAATTTGGACGACTCCGGCGCCTATCATTGAGGCCCAAATCTGAAGTAAGGTAGATTAGTAAGGTTAGCTGATCCTACTATTCTACTGTACTTCGAATTTGGGCCCAAATAATAGGCGCTAAAGTCGTTAGAATAGGTATGGGTTTCGCCGCGCAAATTAGCCGCGCGCACCCTCGGACGCACGACTTGACCGTCCTCCGGGCGGCAGCCATGGATCGAAATCAATGGTTCCCTTCTGCAGCTGCGGTCTATTCTGTATGTGAGTGGGAAAAGTGGAATTTATAGCAGCAAGTGTCCTCTGCTGCTTATCGCAAACTGGATGAATTGAAAGCAGTGCTTGAGAGGAGGTGGGAGATGGAGTGATAAGAACCGCTTGTCGAGGTAGGCCTATTGCTTATTTCAACTTCCACACTTCGCGGTTAACCAGACAATCGTGGCATGCCGCTCAAAACGCGATGGATCTTTGGCTATGCTACGAGCCCAGCGAAGAGTGGATTGGAACTTTTTATTTTTTTATTTTTTTTAACACCATAACAATTTATTCCATAACAAACAACAAGACGCAAATTACGCAAAATGAGTGGTTGGGCGCCTGGTCGTGAACTGCGACACGTTCCTTCTCTTGGTGACACGGTGAGGCGATGGAAACTTGATCTTCGAGTCGTGGAACATCTTGACTCCAACCCTCTTGGTGTCAGTCGCCTTCACAGCCTGGACCTTGAGTATATGGACACGATCAGCCTGAGCACGATGACGAGCTCCCATATCCCTGTAGGCTTGAGTAACTGCTCCAGCCACGGTTACATCACGATACTCTCTCTACATATTGTGATGCCCAGTACGGGAATCGTATTTCAGCCACACGCCGTAGTTTTTCACTGAACCGGCTTGTTTCTTGGGGAAGATCTGCTTACAAGACAGAATCTCGCCTTTTGCCTTCTTCACTCGACGAAGCATAGAGACGAAGTACCAAAAACGAGACTTAGCAATGACGTGATTTGAAGCGAAAATTTGCATCTTCCAAATCGGGGTCACTGGCTCCTTTTCAGTGGGCAGCTTACGACCAACGACCATGTACTCCTTCAGAGTCTCCCCCAAAGCTTTCGTCGGCATCTTACAGACTCAAACTTGGGTAATTAAACCCATTAAAGGTATTTCATTAAAGTTTCGTGACCACAGACCGCAAAGTCACACTACGTTCGAAGTATGGTGAGCACCCGATACGTCGAACAGTATTTACTGATGTGGCCGCATCTAGTTGCTAGATGCTCGGTGGGGCTCATTTCTATTCACGTAAGCTGCCTTCAAACAGTCATGGGTTCAGACCAAGTCAAAGTAGGTGTCGTTACTAGAACTGTTATTCGTGATTCGAAAGACTCATGTAAATAGAGTATATTCCCAGAATCCAGATGCAAAAGAGTATTACGACAACATTTCGTTGCTTATGGATCACACCCTTATTAACGCCAATCGGTTGCTGGAAAGGCTGAAACCTCCGCCTGCTGCAAAGAAACCGAGTGGAAGTAGACCTCCTCCCATTAGAAGAAAGTCATCTAGTTCAAGTAGTGAGTCATTTAAAAAGCGAGCAAATTCCAAGACTGAACGAAAGGGGTACCGTTGTAAACCAGCAGTTTACATGCATTAATTCTACTACCAAACAAATTTTTGTTCTCCTCCTCCCCAGAACAAATTCGGGATGCCCGAACTGAGCGCTATTCATCGTGTCGGAGTAAATGAAACATATATGATTACAAAATCCACGGAGTGCGATGTCCAAGCATGTGGGCACAATTAGTCTGACTCAGGGCTATCAAGAAGGGAAGCTTCACAAATAAATTACAGAATCATGACCTGTTGCTCCTGAACTTAAGAATAACACTTCAAGAGGAAAATGATTCTTCCCTTCAATGAGTTAACTGGACCAGGTATTTTTCAAAAGAGACCAATGTCTGCTTTCATAGTCCGCCGGCCGGCCGGCGTGCGTGCCGGCGGAGGCAGTGCTAGCGAGGAGGAGGGAGGCAGACAGATAGGCAAACAGTCCACGCCCCTTCGAGGGGTTGAAAACAAACAACCTTCGAAGGGGCGTGGACTGTTTGCCTTACACTGTCTGCCTCCTTTCTCCCCCCTAGCACTGCCTCCGCCGGCACGCCGGCGGACTATGAAAGCAGCCAATGTGTTTATTCCACCAAAAACTTGAATGGTGCAAACTCAGACTATCGACTGGTGATAACATCACTATCAGAAGTCGTTTCTAGAAATCGACATCTCGACGAAAGCAAACTTCCGAACAGTTACTTCGTTGGAATTAGCATGAATTTGAGTCCCATAATTTTATCGAATCCCTACGGAGCATTCTCTATCATAAAATAGTATTCCGCTAGCGCTAGTTCCGCTGTAGGCTAGTGATATACTCAGATTCCGCACAATCGGTCTCATGACCTTTGCCCTATTACCTTGTGAAAAGTTAGTGACTGTACACTTGTACTGTTCCTTCGAGCTATCCTAAATCTTCGAAGCACTCGGTGAAAAACTTTATGAAACATTCAGCTCCTGCCTGCTGAGGAAGATCTCATGCTACCGGCATCATAATGAGTGAGGATAATTCAAAAATTATCATTTTTTCAAAAAATTCAGGTGTGCCGATGAGCAGTTCGTCGACGTCAAGCTCTAAAGGAGCCTCTAAGAATTATGCGAATACCCCATCTCGATTGAGATCTAAAAGGTGCATTCTATTCCTAGATATTGCTTCCGTTTCATTTATAAAACCCAGTGCAGTGAAAGTAATATGCAGTATACGATATTTAAAAGCCATCGAACAAGATTTTTAATACGAGCTATACAGGCACAGTTCACAATAATTTCAAGGTACCCCTCTTAAGTTGAAAAGCCGAAGTAAGGGTTGGGAATAGTCCACCGTCAGCGCAAAAAGCAAGTAAAGTCGCCAATTTCGAGAAAAATAAGGCTATCAAAAACGTGAAAGTAGAGCTTGGACGAGATTACCATGGCGGAGGTGCATGGAAGAATATTCGCACGAGATTCCAGTTGTTGCAATTGCACACAGAGCTGACTACATCAAGCCAGAACTGTACAGAACAGTTTTCCCATTGTCGCTATGGGTAATGACAAGTTGTTTGAACTTCCTACTTCGGTGCCCTTGTGACTGGTCCAGCTTCTACAGTGCCGGTGAAACTCGTCTGATGGTACATACGGTGTAGTCTTTGAACCTTTATAATGCCCTATTTAGACCGATCTCCGACCTGAAAGCACCAGTGATGATATATGAGAGGGCCAAAATATATCCTATCTACAGTAGCGCTCAAAAGTATTCGGCGAAATGCTTCTTCAGTTATAATTTTCAGTCGTAACCTCTTTCCTACTGGATCTAATCAAGCGAAATTTCAGTATGTGTAGCATTGGTATAGTGTGAATATTTACCACTATTAACCTGCATTTTGAAGATGTTCCAGATATTCAAAAGGGCTTGAACAAAAAATCAACTGGAATTACGAATGGTGGTCCTCCTAGGGGTCCTTTCCTTTTTGCCATGTCTTAAGTGTACGAGCCCTAATGTCGAACCCAGAAGAAAAGAAAAACGTACATAAGGTCCGAATAACTGCAGACGTCACAAGCTTGCTTCCAGCATAGTCTACAAACCCCTCCCCACTAGTACGTGGATATGGCTGTTTTGCAGTCAAGTAGTGTTGGACAGTGTAAAATATGCCTCAACTAAACATATCAAAATTTCATGAGATTTGCTCCACTGGGAAAAAAGTTGGGGCAAGTTAAAAATGGCCGAATACTTTTGAGCGCTACTGTATATCTCATAAGCCATTCTTACCTTGAACTTTGCCTTTAAATAGTTCTTAGTTGAATACTACTTGCCAATTGGCAACGCAGTCCCACATGGCGCCGAAAAAGGCCTATTGCTCTAGTGAATCTCAGTTTTGTGATGCCCACTCTACCTCCTGCCTTGTAACAAGTTGCTTTGAACAAATAAATAAAATATAATAAATATTGTTTAAAAAATAAGTAAATAGATGTGAAATAATCTCTCTCTTTTATAAAGCAGAAACTTGGTGTGTCGGTTTGTCGGTTTGTGTGTTTGTCGGTATGTCGGTTTGTCGGTATGTCGGTGTGTCCGTCCGCAAACGTTCATGATTACGATAAAGGTATGATAGGTAGTGATATGGAAAATCCATTCTCTCAATGAAACTCTTACATTTCCTTCTTTACATATAAATCAGTAAATGGGTGGGTAGGTTAATGGAGTGGAGTGAGTTCTGCGTAATGTAGTGAGTATATAGTGAAGCCAGTAATGCGACCCTGGGACTTCTTACTGACACTGTACAAGGCTACCTCATACATTTTTTCATTTTTTCTTCCTTCGTTCTCTTCTCATTTCACTATTTCAGTCTAATAACGCGCAGTGAAATTTCCCTTCGCTCCTAAGGCAAAGTGGAAGCGATCGGCTGACCCGTCATTTTCTTTTGGATTTATTTATCGGAGCGTAAGAGACACAACATATTGAGTTCCATTGCGTACTGCGCTTTCCCCCTCCAGCATTTCTGTATAGAAAAGTATCATCAACTAAGGATCTCAGATCATAACACCGTTGATGGTTACCCCCTTTTCTTTGTTAGCTCCACATCGCCTTCTCTATGACTCATCAACCTAGACCAACAAAACCTGAAAGAAATTTTGAAGGGTTTTTATTATTGTTCTCGACTGTTGTTAACACCACTATCAAAAGACCATGACCCATCCTGCTGATTTCCATATTTTGGTGGTTGAATTAGTTTTGTTGCAACTGACATCTGAATGAAAAGAAGACGCTGTACCATTTATGCATGCAGATTTTGGTAATCTCTCAGCAAGGAATAGATCATCAGTAAATCTGGCAATTGAGTTCGAGCGAAAATTTCGGAACGGTATGTACACCAAACATACGATTTTCGGGACACCCCCAGGTGAATGCCCACTGAAAATGATGGTTCTTACAGAACCGATTGTGTTAACTGTAGATGCTCCCAAAAAGAGCATTTGGGTAGAGTGGTTGAAAGGATTATCAGTTCTTCTGTTGATCCGAAATTTTCAAGAGGTCTGCCTTACGTGAATATCCCTAACGACCATCAACGCAGATTTCGGCATCGGAATTCAGATTCATGCAGAACTAAAGGCATCATTGGCTCTGGCTAATCTATGCGGTGTGGTGAAGTGTGAAACTGGCGCTCTCCGCAGAATTAAAATTTTTTGAAAAGGCTGCATCGGTAAATCTAACCCCAATTTAAACCAAAATTTCGGAACGGTATCTGTTTTTAAACATGCGTTTTTCGAACTCCCCTAGAAGATCCTTCCGGGAGGATGCGGTTCTCACTGAACTGGAAGCACGGTTCATACTGAATTATAACTTTTCATGTGAAACGGAAGTTTCAAGAAATAAGTCGTGATTATTATGGTCCTAATGCCATTATACTTCTGTAAGGTATTTAAGGCTGTAAGGCTATTTTCTTTGGCAAGGCAAGGTGAGAAAATTTATCACTCCGCGGATGTGAAGCAATTTCGACCGCCTCACTAAGTCTGATTCTTTTAAGTGGGTCAAAATTTTTGTAATGTATGAACTCAGGTCACAAAGATCCTTGGTCATAAATAGTGTTAGTCATTATTAGAATAAAATAGTTTCATTTTATATTGATCGGAAGGAAATGCCAGATTGTTTGTACAAATCTATGTCCCTATTACATTAAAAGGGGGATGCCCGGCGTAGCCGGGCATTACATAAGAAGGAGGAGAGCCCGGCGTTAGCTGGGCGATCCGACTGGTATTACATAAGAAGGAGGAGAGCCTGATGTTAGCCGGGCGATCCGAGTGGTCTAGTTATAAGATATGTATATCGCATCGAGACGTATAGGTATCATTTGTTGAGGGTCACGTGAAGTCGCAACTGGATGAGGGAACTAAAGCTGAAATTCACTCAAGTGTTGGATGATAATAACAATTTTCAGCTCGACCGGCCAGAGCAGTGTCTCAACTCCCAGCAAACGTCAGCAGCAGCCACCTTGTCGAAAGACTATGTCTGCTTCGTCATCCACTTTGTCTAATGTTACTACCGCCAGAAATGCTTCCGAATGTCGAACATTTAAAGCATCTGAAAAGGACAGTTCTTCAAGATCCATTGTGTATATTCACAGAAAGCCTAAACGAGGTATTACGATTAAACACGCAGGAACGGTTCACATAAAAGCTCGTAGAAGGTGGGCAAGTTTTTCTTGATTTGAATTGGAAAATCATATTGAGAGCAATAGTGACGTTATTATACCGCGTGAAAAGCGGTGCAATTTTTTCAAACGAAACAATTATCAATGGGCCTGAGGATTTGACGAATCGTCGTCTTCAGAGGCCTTGAAGGCACAGTTTACGATAAAAATGGTTCCTACGACTTCCCCCTGGATTTACACAGTGGCCCCCCAAGGATAACCAAAGGGCTTTGTCGGGACGAAAATCTAAGTAGATAGGGCATAATGAGAGCCCCATTACCGGATTCGTCGACGTGCTCGACCATCGACCGATGATATGTCAGACGAGGGTCAGAGTTTTACAATATGCGCTATTCTCACCAGGACCCGCATGTACGCAATGCCCCACATTGTATAGCTAATCCGAACACCCTTCTACATCCCTTTTCTAATCGTATTCTCACTTTTTTCGCCTCTATTGCACTATTACCCTTTTTCATGTTTCGTCATAATCCAGATAACTCAGATTTATCCTGAACTGTAACCTTAACCCTTTAGTTAACTTCTTTACCATGTACTGCTTGAGCAGGATCCATAAGACTAACACGACGCTACCCACTCTAATGATATCCCAACCTTGTAAAACTGATAACAAAAAGGACATGACGATTTTCTTGGTTATTTATCGAGCATCCTGAATGGAAAGTAAATGGCCTTGATGTGATCAAGCACTTACTGCTAGTCGACAGCATACCAGATGAGCAGACCTCGCTAACGGTGGTGGTTATGCTTCCACTGCGTGCACTGAAGTCCAGGCGCCTAGAAGACTATGAACAAGGCGTAAGGGACTCTTTTTAGGGGAAAGCATCGTATTCGGTCGAAGAAGTCATCATCAGTAAACATCGAAGTGCAACCATCGCCGGACAGAAGCAAACATTCAATAAGATCGGTTAAAGAGGTGAGTTGAGATTGGGCCTCTTTTGGAAAACCTCTTCTCTATCGTGTTGCATTTAATTTGATTTCTTATATTTTGGAGAGCTCTACGGAACCTGGTCTGAGCACGCTTTTGGAGAATTTCATTCTATCCGCTCAGTCTCCTTTCGGCACTTGGTTTATAGCATGCAGAGGGAAAATTGGATTTCATGACCTAGGTCCTAACTAGAAGCTACTAATGAGAACAACACGAGGGTGAGAACAGGCAAGCCCACCAACTCGGCTAATTACAAAGTTAGGCCCTGCAAAGCTGTCGATTTTTCCAAATAGAAATTCTTCTTTCATGATTTTCTTTCCTTTTGAATTAGACCAATTGGCGATAGGTTTGTGTGGTGGATGGTTTGTATGCTAATAGAAATGGTATTCTGAAGCCCACTAGTTGTCTTGCTATGCCAATACGCGGTTCACCAAGTAGACACTGGGAAGCAGAGAGATGGAGCTGAATGTTACACAGTTCAGACATTTTCGAACCTTGCTGTAACCCGTCAATTTAAGTCATGCATAACGATGTGTCCTGCATGGGTCATTTTGCAACCTTTTTCTATACTATCATTCTGACTCGGAAGCAAGCCAAGCGTACCCCATTCTATGCAGTGCAATTCTAGGCAAAGCCAGTATCTCGTAAAAACGTATTGCGCGGTGCAACAAGTCAAGAATCGCCATTACTCGCTCGCTGATTCGAATCGGCCAGTTCTGCCATTGGACATGAACATGGACGATCTGGAGAACGCGGTGAACCCGTATGCTGGATTTCCCCGCCACACTCGGCTTTCACCATCCACCATCACAGAGTACTGCAGAAGTTTAACGGTGTCTAAAAACTCGAGCCATGAGTTTATCTTGAGCTATCACCTCAGGAATTCGGGAGAATGTACGAATAGATAAAATACCTGAGCCTTTCCCTTGTCTTTCTCTACAACGAAAAGCCAACTTGTTCAACACCTTTCATACTGTAAGTAGGGGTGCTCATATTCGAAAGCCCGGTAAGGAGGAGACAGTGGATAGGTTAGAGGGAGGAACTCATTTGCAAATCACAACTTGTACCCATTGCCCCGTTCTATCCCAGGAACAACTTATTATTGATTTGGAATTGGGCTGGTGAGGAGAGATTCGCCACTCCAAAGCCTAGCTCAAATTAAACGTACGAATAGAAAATAGTCCGAAATCTCTTCTCATCAGGAAAATCCCAAATCGCATAGGCGAGGCCGGCCATAGTCGAGCTGCTAGCTGGAAATCCCTCCACTTCCTTGTAGCTCGACTTCACCATCTTGACAATACACTATCCAGCCGTCTCCGGCCCCACCTGAATCGAAAGCCGTTCAAGAAAGAGGACGCGGTAAGGAAGACACAGACCGACTCCCCATTGTAGGCGACATGGAATTGCGCTTACTCTTCCACGTAAGACGAGTACTTTTTCAGTAACAGATAAATTCGAAAGTCTTACTAGGATAGAAGACTTCGCTCTCGGCCGGAACCCGAACCTGTAGTTGTGCTTTCCGGTAACCTTGCTCTTTTTCCCATATATGCGATGCCCCGCTAGTCCTTGTCTTCTTATTGGATTTAAAAAAACTTATTGGGACGTTTTCAGGTTTCAAAGTCGTCTCAAAGCTCTCAACAAAAAAGGAAGCCCAGGTTTGTTCGAAAGGCGTTAATATCCTAACACTATTTGCTGCCTTGAAGCAGAATGGTACCTATGATGTCCCTCAAACTGCTCTCAATTGGTAGTTCTAGGAGGCACCGTATTCTTTTCGTGTGGTTCGTAGGAATCTTCGCATACATGTACTGTTATGAAGATTTTAAACATTTTTTCACAGCATCAGTAGACTTCTCCTACTCCTAGATCAACTACTGGAATAATACGCTCAATTCTTTACGTTGTTAAGAAATAAAGAATATCTTATCGTAGGGCTGACACAATCAAGATTCTCTCATGACTCTTCTTCATCAACTGCCTTTCTTGAAGCGCACGGTATAGACCGGTCAATCGCTTCGCTGGCACCGCTATTCTCCCGTCATTAGGATTAAAACGTCGATCTTAGCCTATGTATGTACCAGCTCCAGCAGAACCCATCTTTCTCTGCTGTAGTAGACACATCGACACGGTCCAATCCGTCGAGGTGCCGAACGCTTCCACTATAATGAAGGGGCTGAGCATCGCCACCGGGGTCGATCTTAAGTTGGTCACCATCCTTGATTCCGCTCTTTCCTTGATCAGTTTGCTCCCCTGCTTTATGGCAAACAGAACGCAGTTGCTCAATTTTCTGGTGCTCTTTTGTTCTCTTCGGGCTCGGCTGTAACAAAGCGCTACCAATCTCGATTATGGCTATCCTCTTAAAATGCTAATCCTTCGTTGCCAACTTTGTAAAGATATTATTGTCGGTATTACAGAAGTCATGAAACGTCTACCTCTTTGAAACGTTTCACTCCTTCGCGACTATCCTGGCTCCTCTGCCTATTACATGCTCTATTTACGGAGCTTCTTACCCAGACATTTCAACCAGCAACTAGATACCTTTTGTCACGGTCTGTTCTACTTCCTTCTTTCCATTCGATTTCAAGATGCCACTAAGTAGTTAATCGTGCTCCGTCAAGATGATCTATATGAAGTCGAAGAAAAGGAGCCTTTATTCTAAGCAGCATCTCTAGCGAAGCTGACGTTCAGTAACGAATCTCATCACCATGTTTTGTCTGCATTGATACAACTGACCCGATTTCCTTACATACATACATCTTCTGGTCCTGTCCTCGAACAGTAATTCTGCTGGTGATTCAGCGGATTTGTAAGTAGGCCTAATATTTTCGTTTTAAATAGCAATATAAACACGTAACTTTCCAGCATTATACCTTTAACGAGTATGAGCACTGATTCAAGAAAACGATCGATGTCTCGGAGCGAATCAAGTAAAATGAGTAAGAAGAAATCCACGTATGTTCAACATGCTTTGTAATCGGCTTTACACATTTATTGCTGTTCTGCGGACTTCTGTAAAACATCCTATCAACCTCGATCCCACTAAGTCGAGAACACTCTAACCATCAAACCCAACACGGTATAGAGGGGTGTGGTGCGTTAGGAACGAAATGGTCGCGTCGCGGTGAGAGGGGCGTCGCGCGCGAAGGGATGTAGCAGGATGCAGCAGTAGGTAAGAAATACAAGAACAAAAGTACTAACAGTAGAATCATGCATAAAATAATGATCACATATCGATTGAGCTGTATGAAGAACACTAGAGCTGTAATAAGTTAATGAGTGGTCTGCGACAGCCGCGTGCGGCAAATCGATTACCCAAAATCGTTCCTAACGCCTGTCTCCCCGGTGTAGGGTGCTACGTGCCGTTACTATTACTATCAGGCAGCATGCTAGATGACCTCAACGGAAAGCGAAATTACGTTCAAAAATTGTTTCAAGGAGTCTATTTTTGGCGTGCATTAGACTAGTGACAGTGGACAGAAAATTGATGAGGTGTTCCGCATGAAAAGTGAGCACTCTCAGTCTACAGAGGCCAGTGATGCTGGACTCTACGGACCTACTTTACCGAGACTCCAGAAGAGCACTACCTCTGTGATAAGGACCTGGTCAGGGTGGAAAATTCCGCCAGACGGTCATGGACGAACGGCATTATACAAGATTTCAGCCGCGAAAAATACTATTCTCCCCCGCCCTTTTTATGTATGTCGCTACTGTATAAACTCACGAAAAGATAGAGTCAAAGAGACCAAGAAGTGACCTGACGTGATCGCCCAGAGCTGTTGCGTTTTTCATCGTCTGTGCAAAATACTCTACTCAAGTTGCTGCTCCCCCGTGACTGATTGCGCACAGCAATAGAAAAAGGTCGTTCAGGACACCTGCGTCCGGACTTTCTGGAGCGATTGGCCTGGCGCGGTTCGCGCGAAATGATAAACAAAAACACTACGCACTATGTTCACGAACTGTTCATGAATTGTTAGTAGGTGAACCTTCAGAGGTGTAACCGGTCTCAAATTGAAGGAACACCTCCCCATCCCAGCCCGTTTCCACCCTACCACTTCGGTACGGACTTCGGTACGGACATATTTATATGCTACCAGCTGAGCTCAGGACATTAACGCATGCATCAGGAACAAGATTACAAGCAGACAGAGATGAATTTTTTATCCAACTCCACCCCTTGAGGTCTGTTCGTACACTGTGTTGGGTTATGGTCTCCAACGCCCACCCTGTAAACGCTCCACCGTTCGCGAGTTAGTTCCTTTGGTCCGACTTGCTAACCCCTCCCTGTTGATGACCTTTTTCCAGGTGTCTGGGCTTTTTCCACTGGGCACATAAGTGCTCTGTTAATTTTACCTCAGGTTTCATCCATCCCGAGCTTGGCACGACCTCTTCACATACTTCTTTGGGTAATACCCAAAGAAGCATGTGAAGTAGAATCCATAGGAAGAATAATTTCGCGATGATGAGTTTGATGAATTCATGGTGGCGTCGCCACACACAGTAAGAAGCTTCCTTAGGATGCACTCTATAGCAAAGACGCCCTATAATTTCTTACAAGACAAGTCCCGGAGACCGTTCCTTAACTGGTAAGACCCATAACAAACTGGGTGTAAGTCTTTTAGTGAAAAGGATCGTCATATGAGGATACATAAATCATGAATTTGGATCATTATTCCGTTACATGACTGAAACACAGGTTTGAGTAGGCAGTCTCATTTTAGCGAGAGGGTGTAATAACAGTGAAAAAAGTTTGCGTTGGCATACAGCAGTAAGTCCAAATAGAGTCATGGCACTGTGAGGGATCAAGTTGACGGGGGTTGATCCCTTCTCATAATGAATGGGTATGGATGGTGGACAAGAAGACGGACGAAGCATCGAGGAGGCAAATCTCAGACAACGGTACGACTAAGCAACCGGTTGGGTGAAGTAGAGGTATTCAGCCACTTCTGTACCATGTTGTTGATGAGCAGTGATTTCCAAATTACTCTGGAACATTTCTATGTAAATTACGTCAAATGTATATTTATTTGAATTTTTTGAATACTGGAATTGAAAATTACTCGCATTTCTACATTTTGTATTTCAGCACTGAGTCATCGGTGACTACAGCTCGGGGCGTTAGCAAGCCGAGAACGCCTGGAAAAACACGCGCTTTCACAAAGAAGAAATCTAGGTAATCAATGGTTCTACAGTAGCTCTACAATGGCCTTCTATGCTAGAAACTCTAGGTGGCTATTCTTCAGAAGTCTAAGTATTGCAAAGTTTAAGTACTGGAGGCCAAATTGAATATTGAATAGTGTTGTAAACCTTCGAGGATGGGTGCTGATCATTTTCAGCATCCAACCACTGAAAGTAGCTAGAAAGCGAAAATCATCTAAACAGGAAAAGAATCGGATGCCTACACAAAGGTCGAGGCAAGTGTAGCTTATTATTTCACAGATTGTTTCCCCAGGGCTAATGATCTCGATTTGCTCACTGCTCCTCTGGAAGAGACCGGAATATAAGTGGTAAAAAGACATTTTGTAGACGATAAAAGTAGGTATGAAGGAAGCTACAAAATACGAATGATCTGCAGATGATAGGCGTATTCCAATGTCCTCCGAATGAGACCTGAAAACGTGGGGGCGACCTAAAACGACAATGGCATCACATTGACATCAGCAAGGAAGTTTATTGTTCAATTATGTTGCTTATGCTTTAGCCATATGGGTGTACCAGACAAATAGGGACGGATATACTCATCAATCTTGGAATTGGAAACAAACTTGGAACGAATTTTACAAAAAAAAGAATTTTACAAAAACTCTGTAAATGCTTTTGAAGCTGATTCCAGGGAGTGTTCCACATGACACTTCTCTCTATGCCTTCCCTTTTGGTACCACTCCTGTTTTCCCATCTCCGTGACCGAAGTGGCCAGATTAGTCTGAACACTTGGAGGAAAATGGAGAAAAAAGAGCAATCCTCGTGTCATTGTGCTCCTTCTGTCATACTTGTCAAAAAAGATATTCACACAACGTTTTCTCAGCAAATTACATACATATCTCTATTTCATGCCTGCCCTAAACAGTTGCTTCACTTCGCATTCACATTGAAAACTACTTTAAAAGCGGCTATTGGTCATAGTGGATGTCATTTCAGAACCCCTCTCCATACAGCCAGAAGTGCAAGTACTCGTACTTCGTCCACGAAAACAGCCTCCAAAAAAGGTAGGCGAACGGGTGTTGATAGCTGTTCATAATGCAGAGAGCCAGATAGAAGGTCCATATCATACGGAGCAGCTCTTATGACCTAACTGATCTTGCGATAAACCTCTGATGGTCTTTTACCCAGTTCGGTAAGGCTTAAGACTTATGTGTGATTAGAGCGCGCGATGATTCTCTAGATTTAGGAGTTGATGTCCTAATGATTGGCTCCAAGGTGAAGCTTGGTGATAGTGAACATGCTCCGAGAGATCGTTTTCACGGGGCTATCATTGGAAGCCCGAGCCGCGTACTCACGCGAGTCTGCCGATCCGATTCTAATCTCCGGTTCCTGTTTTGGTCCTGTTTCTTCTGGGACATGCTTTCATTCCTGACATTTCAACGATTTTGCACATCACTGAGAGGAACGGAATCAATACAACTGCCTCTGAACGACCTTTGTAGAAATCAGGGAAAACAGAACAACCAGACCGTTCTTACGACATACACTCTACTACTATGTAAAAATCGTTTAGGGTGGTCTTCTTTCAGGGAAAGATACGAAAGGTCAAGAAGGCTCCAAAAAGAAAGTGAGTTTTTCGAATTTTTACCGCAGTTCGGTCCTCTACTTCTTCCATAACTACAAAACCAGAGGGCAACCGTTTTTCTTAGGTTTCCTAAGAGGAAGCTGTGTCTGAAACTTACCCTTCTTAGATAACCTGATAATGCACCAACGGTTCGTTTGAAAGTTTACGGAAACAGTAACTGCGTCATCTTTGAAGACACACTTTAATATGAAAACTGTTTCTGAGATATACCCTTGAGATGAATCTGTAGCACTTCCCTCATCCCTGTATACCGCATGTCTCAGTGTCAGATCTGAAAACGGCCTGAATAGGGCGTTATAAGAGCTTAAGGATTGTATCGGGTGTATGCATTACTCGAAGGCAGACGAGTTTCGGTGGTGTTGTACAGGGTGACCCACATGAAGTGTGACGAGCAATAAAAAAAAACAACCTATAGGCTTCTGGGCTGGAGGTAGCGGTGATCGCTTGGGCGGAAAGGAACGCTGTGAACGTCAACTGAACCTTCCACAGGATTGCGCACCAGACCACAGCGCAAAGAAGATCTGCAATGTTGTGAAACCACGTTTCCGGGTTTTTGGGGCAAAGCAGTTTTGACCTTCAAATTCCCCGATATCAATCCTTTGGATTTTGGTGTATGGTCGATTCTGGAGCAAAAATCCTGCGCTTCCGAGCACAGGTCTCACGAACCTCTGAAAGAAAGTTCTCGTAGAAGCGTGGAATGAAAGTGATTGCGCGCATTCTTGAAAACATCCGAATGAGGTTGGAGGTTTGCATCAAAGCGAAAGATGGTCATTCAGCATGCGAGATGTGATATGTTGTTTACAATTTTGTGATGATTGTGTAGGAGTAATAGTTTTCTATTTGGTTTGATCTGTATAATTTTGATGCCAGTTTTCTGCGTCACATTTCATGTGGGTCACCCTGTAGAAGCTGCACCATCTGCAAGTGGCACCCAGGTTAGAAATGTAAACCGCTACCTGTGACCTACGACGACAGTGGAATAAGCCCTGCACATTTTTGACTTAACTGAGTCAGCTCTTTACGTAATTGCAACAGATTAAAGTTCGCCCGAATACCCTTTCATAACATTTCCGTCACGGTATTCTCGTACAATCTCTGTATTCACTGTCTTTGAAAAGTTTCATTTTTCACGTAGTCGACGGTTTTTCTCGCTTCCTCCGCCACCGATGATCCTTCCCCAACGCTTGTATTTTTAAACTTGAAAAGGGTTCTCTTAAAGGCACTGTTCACGAAAAAATGGTTTCGGAGATTTGCACATGGTTTGAATTTGACGCCCCTCTGATACCATTTGTGCAGGAATGAGGTCGGAAAAGGTCTGGAGAGGGCACAATAAGGGGCCGGAGAGCGAGCTACGGTCGCCCTCCACCCCTTGCTAGGCTGACTACGAATTCTAATTGCCGTTCACCACTTTCGCATTGGAGCGAAGTTGGTGAAAAATCGATAAGCTGGATGGCAAGTTGCCAGAGACTGCCAGTTAGATTGTCAGGCAAATTGGGTGTGTTGTCTGCTATTGCAGACATTGCGTCGCCTTCGTGCACTCGCCCGAACCTCCCTTAACCGCCGTTCTTCCAATGTGAAACTCGTCCAACCCCCTTTCCAGCTCTTTTTTGACCCTTTCTATTTCTTTTTGTTCATCGTTTTTTGCGCCTGTTTCGTTGTTATCGTTTATTGTAGAGTAGTTCTATCAATTCCCGTCAAAAAAGGGTACCCTAAATTTATCGTAAACGGTGCCTTTAACTTTATCGTGAACTGTGCGTTCAAGAGAAGCTGTTGATGTGACGTACACAATGAGGACTCTACGTGGATGGCTGAGAAGAAAAATTTATTTGACTATTGTTTAGTAACTCTTGAGAATCTTGGTGATCTGAATATATCGGGTCGGTAGGGAAGAATGAGTCGAACGAAAAGTTGGCGATCGCAATAATCCAGATTCTTTTTGGGATGTGCTGGTTGTTTCCATGCTCTGAATCCAGTCCCTCTGGGAGGAGGGGGCAATAGAATTCTTGTCAAGTGTGTACGTGGCGATGAGAATCATTTGAGCGGCTCTGTGCACCTCACCCTACAAAGGTGAATCCCACTTACGTTAAGCCCATACAGGTGATTATTGTCTCATATTGTAACACTATCACTATGAGCGTTTTGATACAACTGGGGAGCCTGATTAAGTAAATTCACGTCTCGACAACTAGCTTGGAATAAACTTGTGCTGTGAGCTGATCATTCATCGCTCTACCTTGCCTTCTATCTACAGATGGTGATCAGACTGAAATAGAGCGGGGCTCTTTTGCAAGCTTCTTTGCCATCATGAGTAGAATCAAGTCTAGATTATCCTATACATAGACTACCCGTGAGATCTTACCGAGAGGGATCGTGAATTGTATACAACCTCTGTGTACCACCTAAAACTGAGTGTAACAAGTTCGCGGTCCATGAGCCGTAATAAAGAGCTGGGATTCCAATCCGACGCGATAGTAATTTCTGAGCATCAGTCTTATCTTGGAAGCTACGCCTCAGATTTGAAGCACTGAGCTCTCCAATGTAAAATATCAAAGCTTTATATATAACTGCTATCACCGTATGATCATTTTGATATCTCGCATTTTTAAAGAAACCTTTTTAGCCTCCAAGACGTGCTCGTCCTGAGAAACGTCCATCAGGAAAAGGATCACGGTAAGTTGAGATGTATTGTTGAACTCCAACTAACAAGGTCTTCGCTCCGTCTTCATGCTTTTGAAGTAGCGTTTTCGAATCTAAGCCAGCACTAAATCTTCACTCGTAAGTCAGCACAGCTTTTGAGGGCAGGTTTATTGAAGTGATGGGTTTCTACCTTTATCTGCGACGAATGACATTTACGCGCTGAACATTGACTTTTGGGAACGCTGGTCGCTCGGCAGAAGTCTGTTGATGACGTTCGCTCCACCGCTGGCTGGTGTGGTGCAGTGGGGTCGAAGATGTCACTTCTCGGCGGAAGAATGTAGCAGAATGCAGCAGCAAGTAAAAAATACAGGAACAAAAGAACTAACATTAAAATCAGGTCCAAAAATAATAATTGCGTATCGATTGAGCTGTATGAAGAATGTTGGAACTGCAATAACGAGGCGTCTGTTTCGCGACTGCCGCGCGCGGCGAATCGACTGCACAAAACCGATTCTACTGCCCGTCTCCCGCCGCTGACGAGTTTGTTCACCGACTGGGAAATAAAATGCTCCAGCGCAAAGACTGTTGAAGGCAGTCGTCGACACACTTCCGTCGAGCGGCCAACGTTGACAACAGACGATGTCCAGCTCGGTCATCGCATGCCTGGCATCGTTGCATTTTCAACTCTGAAAGCGTCCATTGGCGTTTGAGCGGTCTGCGGTCTAATTATTGTCCCCTATCCTCGCTCCTTTCTCCTTTGCTTCTGCAGACCTAACTGAACCAGTACATGAAAATTTGGTAACCCCTAGCACTTGAGACTCTATTGAAATTTGCGTCGAATTTTTGAAGATACTCCGTAGTGATGATAGTCCTCTTTGCTGTAGGCACTTCTGATAATTACTGGAGTTTCAGCTCTTCCAAACGAAAACCCATTGTACCGATTTTCTTTGACGCGACAATTCAAATGACCAAGAAAGGATGTCGCCGAAATCACAGATTGGCAATTCAAGCAGAATTTCATGATCAAAATCTTACGAAGTTAATCCTCAATGGAAAGCAGTGCAGGTGGTGCATTCACTGTGAATACGCGACTGCATTCACACGTTTTCAAAATTGCTCAGAAAAAGGTCGTTAAAGGCATCGTTTCACATTGGAAGAACGGCGGTTAAGGGAGTGTTCGGGCGAGTGCACGAAGGCGACGCAATGTCTGCAATAGCAGATGACACACCCAGTTTGCCTGACAATCTGACTGGCAGACTCTGGCAATTTGCCAACCAGCTTATCGATTTTTCACCAACTTCGCTCCAATGCGAAAGTGGTGAACGGCAATTAGATTTCGTAGTCAGCCTAGCGAGGGGCGGAGGGCGACCGTGGCTCACTCTCCGGCCCCTTATTGTGCCCTATCCAGACCGTTTTCCGACCTCATTCCTGCACAAATGGTATCAGAAGGGGCGTCGAATTCAAACCATGTGCAAATCTCCGAAACAATTTTTTCGTGAACAGTGCCTTCAAACATCAAGAGAAGAGAAAAAACAATGATGTTAGTTGTATTAACAAGTTACTAGATACAGTAAATGGTGATTCGTTTCGCCACGTGTACTCAGACGAATCACCAGGTGGAGTTGACTCCCGTGGCTCCCGTGGATCAAGTCTGTTTCGGTGTTGTTTACCGCATTATGTACAGGGAGGCTATCGCTAAATTTTCAATGCCTTTTCAGTAGCAATCTAGTCGAACGACTTCACTACTACAGCAGACTCACTACCACAGCAGACCTCAAATGAGAGATATGTTTTTCCGGAAGCAAAATATGCTTTCTGCGCTATATTGCGAATTTACCAGCTCTGAATTGCGCAAAATAGATATTTTTGGTGCATGAACCTATCAAAAAGTAGATAGCGTTGTATAGCTTGGGCCATGCCACGTAATTCAAGAACTGTGGCGCCCTGAATTCTGAGTAAGATCGTTATACATTGGTGGTATAGCTCTTCAGATAGCAGCGTCGTCGACTTGTCAGAACTGAAAGCTCTTGGTTGGCAGATATCAGTAGCTTATCCCACGATGCTAAAGTTTCAGTATACACCACTGAAGTCTAAACTTTTTCACTGACGTCCTTTTACAGACTTTGGTAGAGCTTTTCAATATGGAATTTTTCAGGGTCCCACAGCTTCAGATCGTGTGAGGAACGCGAGATTACCATAGAGTTGTTACTCTTCCTATTTGCATGCATTGTATATTTACACGAGAATAAACGGTGTAAATTTATGAACTTGAAAATTGTTATATGATAGAGTAGGTTAACGGTTACCACGGTTGTTCGATAAGGAAGATTGCAAAAAACCTGATGCAAGTAGTGTGGCGGAGTCACTTCTATACGAAGGCGCTTCCATTATATGCTTTCCAGTATTGAGGGAAGACCTCCTCACGCGAATATTGTCTATTCCCATTTGTTTTCCTCCAGTGCTGAGCTATACTTACTGAGTTCTTTTTTTTTCTAACGAAAACGCGCTACAGATTACTAGGTCACTCTTCCTTTGTTTACACCTTCAATTCCTCTGCAGTGAAGGATTTGTGGCAATAGGTCGAGAAATTACATTACGGAGCGAGGGGAGTGCTTGTCGTCCAAGCATTGAAAATATAATACATAGTCAACAGTTTTTCGTGATATGATTTTCCACTATGCCTCTGGTCGCCTGCGGATGGCACGAAGAGAAAAAGCCTATTTGTCTGACTACAAACTCGATTCTCCCAAGATAATGGTACTGTTTTTAATGCTTAGTGAGTTTTTTCCGCTGCACAACGTGGATCATGCAACCTGCTCAGACAGTGATGGAGCCTCTAATTGATCATTGCTCTTCTCCCATTTCCAAGCTCGTAACCTTCTCGGTGTCTCACCCCTTGGCATCTGGAACCACCAGAAACTTGGCCCGACCTAAAGAGAAAGTGCTGCTCCAATACCCTCCAAATCATCTCATGACTATCTATTCATGACAAGAACAAAAGATGAATATTCGTTTGCGAAGGACAGATTTTCCTCTGTGCGTCACGCTATGTTCAGTTGTAAGTTCCAGTTTTCAGTTTCAACAGAGGAGCATTCAATCGCAAGAAATATGTTCTGCCACAACACTTCAAGGTAGAAATGAAAGCAGTAGTTGGAGGAGAGCATTACAATTTCAGATATGCATCGATAGACGGGGGCGGAGATATTGCAATAGGGAAGTGGCGCACTTCGAGCCCGCATAATCTTGGTTCGAATGCGAGATTGATGTCCTCCTAGGCCAACCAAAGCTTCCATCCTTGCGGGGTTATTTAATTGGTTCCAGACTCGTTTGGGAAAATAAAGGCACTGAGCACAGCAAAGCCTTGTACAAAAATTGAATACAGATGCACGCTGAAAAGTAAAGTTGGGAATCCCACTGTTCCAGTTTGATGCACACAGATTGAGAGCTTCTTCTACAGAGGACGTCGCCTGAAGTGATGAATTGTAGAAGCAAGCGGAAGAAGAGAACTAGTGAGTATCGGGCAAACAGAACATGCTATTGGGTGTTCGACTTCCCTAACAGCCAACCATCTATGTCCATTCCTACATGAGCTTCGAAAAAAATTTTGCTCGTCTCTAACCCCTACGAATAAGTTTTAAGCCGCTTCTTCCCACAATTCATCACTCCATAGCGACGTTCTTTATAAAAGCAGTTCCGGGTCTTGTTAGGCATCAAACTCAGCTAAGCTGAACTGGACGGCATCCACTTTTCGAGATGTATCTGCATTTCTTTTCATTTGTACGTTTTGCTTCTATCATTCATTTGATAGTTCACAGTTGGCATGTAGCATTTCTCTAGCAGTAGAAGAATGTCAAGTCCTCCTAGCAGGCGCACTTCCTTCAGGATATATGGGTACTTTTGAATACCTTTCAGACTAAACATCAATATGCAACAAACCATCCAGCCACTCCTTCTTCGAAAAAATTATGTTTTTCTAATCGCAAAAATTGACACAGGACTTACAGGGCAGTGAAAAAGGTATTCAGATGCTTATGCCCACGACCAGGATTCTCGATCTGTTGCTCTCCACAATAAAAATAATCACTGGTCAAAGATTTAACTGCTAAGCAACCATAATACCTTGAATGGTGCTCCCAAACGTTGTCGAGTGGTAGTAGTGCTAAAATCACCTTCCATAACTCTCTGCCAGCCGTTATCGCTTATTAACAGTCCCTGGCACCAACCATCTACGGTTCCTTCACATCCCACACCATCTTCTTAAGTGCTAAACATCTGCTGTTAAACGAAGGGCGCTATAGACCTTGTTGATCTCGCTTTCTGGGGCTCGTCACCAGTATCAGTTCTTATCAAACTCTGTTCAAAAACATTTTTTCCTTTTCAACTACACCACCTACTGAAGTGCCAAAACTCTATCGCTAACAACAAAGTGGTAGCGAATCCTGCCTCGCCACCTAATACGCCTTATCTGCTCCTGTCAATTGTTATCACTTCTTATCACCCATCATTAGTGTTGCCACCAGCCGCCTGTACACCTTCTAAACCTTTGAACGTATTCCTGAGCCTAAGGAAACAGATAGACTACCGGTCAAACGCTCACAAACACAGCTATTCCTTTTCCTTATTTTATCAAAAGCGCTCGCGTCTGTCTGTCTGTCTATCCGTCCGTCCGTCCGTCCGTCCATCTGTCTGTCTGTCTGTTTGTACGGAAATTCATAACTCCTGTCCCCGTGGACCTAGGACGTTCAAATTTTGTGGAAGTACAGGAGGCAGGATGGGAACACATATGGTGAGTGGCAGGACTGTACTCCGCCTACAGGGGGCGGGGTTTGTGTGAAATAAATTTTTCAGGGGAAAATCATAACCCGTGTCCCTGTAAACCTAGAGAGTCAGAATTTATTAAAAAGTACCCGAGGCAGGGTGGGAACACTGATGGTGGGTGGCAGGATCGGGCCACAGAGGGCGGGGTTTGCGATAAAATTGTCAATTTAGCCTTAGTTCGTTCGAACTTGGAAGGAGTGTAGGCGGCACGATGGGAGCACTTACGGTAAGTAGGAGGACCGGATCCCGCCCAGTGAAGGCAAGGTGGCGCGAATTGGCTCTAGGGCGCTCAAACTTTGTAGGAAGACAGGCAGCAGTATGCGAACACTTACGGTGGGTAGTACGATCGGACTCCCCCCACTGGGGGCGGGGTTGTGCGAAATAAATGTCCTAGCGAAAATCCATAACTCCTGATCCCGCGTACTTGGAGAGCAAAATCAGTAGGAGTAGAGGGGGCAGGATGGAAACACTGGCGAAAGAGGAGGCATCAGAGAACAAGATCCAATCACGAAATGAATCCTAGCGCCTTTGTTGTTTACGATTTAGCTTTGATTCTTTGATATGTTTCATTGGACAAGAAGGGTAAGTGCACTGATAAGGACCTATTATGAAATTTGGTTCACTTCCTACTTACGACCGCTACCCAACGGAGTTTGCGATTCGAAGAAGGATCACGGTTTCTCTCTGCTTTGTTATCATTCATGGAAAACTTATCCGACCGCTAACAATCTTGGTTTCTCATTTAATGATGTATTCGTAGAGAGAAGGAGCTACATTCATGAAGACATTTGATAATGGTATTATTATGACTCGACAACATTTGAGAGTACCATTCAAGTCGTTAAATGCCTACCAATTGAATCTTCACTGAGTCATTATTTTTGACATCAATAGTGACAGAACGGACAGGCAGTTTTAAATCAAAGGCATAGGCATCGGCACATTTTAAATTTCCTTTGCATGCCCTATTATTCCTCTATCGGAATTCGTGTTCCGAAAAGTATCATTTGTTCCAAAGAAGGAGTGTGCTGTTTGCCGTTTAATACAAATCTATCATAGGAAGGGGGGAAGCCCGGCGTTAGCCGGGCGGTCCGACTGTCTCTATATAACGTAAAAGGATAAAGTTTTTGGCGTTAATCAATCCCGTCTGAGGGATGCGCCCCCGCACTCGACTTCCATTCAGAATCGTAGCGGCGTAATGGGTGCGTATGTGGCCTATACAATGACTTGCGGTGGCCAGCCGATGTACAAGTCAGTGCTTTTTTTATTTTCCCAGACGAGTCTGGTACCAATTAACCGACCCCAGAGGGATGGAAGGCTTGGTTGGCCTAGGCGGGCATCGATCCGGGATCGTCTCTATATATAAAGCAGTGATTTTGAGTGTCTTTTTGTACTCCCCTTTGTGCGTCTTTCCGAAAGTGTGAACGTCACGTAAGCGCGGTGAGGAAACAGTTATGAAATGAGAAGTCGATAGATTCTGTTCATATTGGCCCTCTAACAAGTCTAGCTAAGCGGTAGTGGGCATGTGGTGCGCGCATGAGCATGCATAGCCCAACAAGTTTTATATAAAGTGCTCGCGTCTGTCTGTTCGTTTGTCTGTCTATTTGTACGGAAAATCATAACTCATGTCCCCGTGGACTTAGGAAGGTTAATTTGGTAGGAGCACAGGCGGCAGGGTGGGAACACTAATGGCAGGTGGAAAGACCGGACCCCGCCCGTAAAACGCGGGATGTGCGCGAATTGGCTCTAGGGCGCGCAATTTCGGTAGGAAAACAGGCGGCATTATGCAAACGCTTATGGTGGATAGTAGGACCGGACTCCCAATGGGGGCGGAGTTTGTGCGATATAAATGTCTGAGCGAAAACCCATAATTCCTGATCCTGTGGGCTTGGAGAGCAAAATTAATAGGAATAGAGGGGGCAGGATGGGAACACTGACGATAGAGGAGGCCTTAGAGAACAGATCCAGTCATTAATTGAATCCTAGCGCCTTTATTATTTACGATCTAGCTTTATTTCTTTGATATGTTTCATTCGACAAGAAGGGTAAGTGCACACGATGACGGCTCCTCTCTGCTTTGACATCATTCATGGCAAAGCGTATACGACCGCCAGCAATCTTGGATTCTCATTTAATGATGTATTCGCAGAGAAAAGGATCTTCATTCTTAAGACATTTGATAATGGTATTATTATGACTCACAATATTTGTGAGTACCATTCAAGGCGTTAAATGCCTACAATTAAATCTTCACTGGGCCATTATTTTTGACATCAACAGTGACAGAACGAGACACAGATTTAAATCAAAGGCATAGGCATCGGCACATTTTGGATATCGTTTGCATGCCTTATTGTTCCTCTATCGAACTTCATGTTCCGAAAAGTATCATTCGTTCCAAAAGAGGAGTGTGCTTTATGCCGTTTGTCACAACTCTATCATAATGTCTATATAAAGCGGTAATTTTGTGTCTGTTTGTATGCCCGTTTGTGCGTCCTTCGAAAAGTCACGTAGGCACTACGAAGAATGTGAAAAACTTGAGCGCGATGAGAAATAGTTATGAAATGGGAAGTCAACCGATAGACTGTTCTCGAAGTCCGCCGCCCGTCCCACGGGCGACCCGGCACGCCGGCGCACTGACGTAAAACGAATTAGTTCGTGTGTAAGAAATCTACGTCTGTTGCATTTCCTTTCACGGTTAGAACAGGTCAGAATCGTAGAATATAATATAGATTTCTTACACGCGAACTAATTCGTTTTACGTCAGTGCGCCGGCGCGCCAGCCGACCGGCCGGAGGGGTAGGAAAGCAGCCGTAGTGTTTATATTGGTTCTCTAACAAGTCGTAGGTAAGCGGTAGTGGGCATGTGGTGCACGCATTAGCGTGCGTAGCCCAAGTGGTTATATATAGCAGAATACTAACATCTTGTGACTTCACGTTCACACGACGTCGGAATTGGTTGAGTCTCCTATAACGATTATCTGGACAAGCGCAGAACATGTTTTTTGTAGTCTCCACCGAGCAGATGCGGTAATGGATGTAGTGAACATGAATTGCTTATCGTCGCCGACCCCGATAGAGCATCAAAAGCTGGTAACTGGACATGGAAAGCTGTTACCCGAAAAGATCGCTGGATCTTGCGTCGTCCTCACTCGAGGGCGGAAGTAAGTACAACATGGGTCTCGGACACAAATCACAAGTCGTAAGTATTCACATTAGTGAAATTCTCCTTCGGTTATTATTGTGAGGAGGAGCGTAAGGTAAGTCGTTATATTCTGGGAAATGTTCGTGAAGTGCAGGTTTTTGACCGGGAAGCGAGGGTATGGTTGACCACAGGACTTCAAGGGCATGTGTGTAGGGAAAAGTGATCTCAAAAAAGTGTACATCGCTCTTGTGCTGGAGTGAGTGACGTGAAACAATGACAATACAATATACCGACTGTTGACGAACAGCCTGTTCAGTGTATTGACATTGTTTCGATAGAAAGCATTCCCTCCCACCTCAGTATGTCTCAGCATATTATATTACAGAGCGATAATTTGGGAGCACGGCTGCTCCATGTCAATGAATGTAAAAGGACGTGCCATGAAGTCATCCGACTTGACTGTGTTTCACAACAGAATACTCACCCCTGACGACAGGATCGGAACGATCAGTAAAATCAGAGGCAGTCTAGTAATGCATTTTCATTCTGATCTTTACATGTCATATTACTATAACCAGTTTGGCTATGCACGCTAACGCGCGCAGTATATGTCGATGGTCACTTATCCACGATGGAGTCATTCAGCGGAATGTTGGATAATCAGAATAAGATAGTTCTCTCTAGATTCGAACGCTGAACTGCTGATAGCATCACGCTCGATATAATTGAGCACAGTTATTAGTGTTTGATCATAGCTCCGTCCACCTTAGTGCAAACCCTTTTCACAGTGAACTTGACCACCCTTCTTTTGACTGCTCCAAACCGCATTCCAGAAAGATTTTGAAGAGATGAGTTTTTGGTCCTAGCCCCGCTTCCATGTTCCAGTTTCGCCCCCTTCGAGGACCTAACTACATTTGTTCCAGTTCCTCTTACCACTTTTTTCCGCGTTCTAGAACGTTTCTGAACAGAGTTATAAAATTTTGATCTAAGCCCCGCCCACTTTGGTGCCAGCCCCGCCCACTTTAAAGATTCGGCCACACTTGTTCCATTGCCTCTAACCACTTTTTTCCCGCGTTCTAAAACGTTTCTAAACAGAGTTATGAAATTTTGATCTAAGCCCCGCCCACTTTGGGGATCTGACCACATTTGTTCTTTTGCACCTTGACGCCTTTAACCCGCATTCTAGAACTTTTCTGAACAGAGTATAAAGTTTTGATTTAAGCCCCGCCTACTTTGGTGCCGACCCCGCCCACTTTCGGAATTTGACCACATTTGTCCCATTACCTCTAACCACTTTTTTTCCGCATTCTATAACTTTTCCGAACGAAGTTACACTAATTTTTGAAAAGTAGCTTTCCCCTAAACGCACGCCCCGCACCTCGTGGGCGGGGCTTCGGTATAGTTATGCATGCTCAGCACGCATAAGGCCTTCCTCACTCTTTGTTATTTTTTTCCCTGGCCTCGACGCCTTCGTTAAATCGAGTTATGAATGCCTGTGCAAAGTACCGCCCACTGCGAGAACGCTCCGCCCACCGCCGGTAAGTTTCCTTTATTTTGATTGTTGACCCATCCCGCACCTATGCACATTTTTTCCCGGTGTCTGGAACATTATGAGACCGAATCAGAAGAATTCGCCCATGACCCCGCCCAATTCCGGCTCATGCCCCGCCCCTTGGGGGCGGAGCTCCGCCAGGCTCACGAGTGCTCTGTTGCACTTACCCTATGCTCAACCCACTCCAAACTTGACCCGACTTCTCCAGGTGTTTCTTCAGGTTATATCGAATTTCCGTGCAAACAAACAAACAAACAGACAGACAGACAGACAGACAGACAGACAGACAGACAGACAGACAGACAGACAGACAGACAGACAGACATGGCGCTTTATATATAGTGAGGATAGATAAGTCTAGATTATTTCATGGGTATTTCTTAAACTCGATCCTGAAAATGCGACTGATGCATTCAAACGCGAATGGATGACTATATAGGGTGGTTCGCTTTACGTTGGAAGCCATGGAAATGTAAGTGCTACTTCCTTTAAGCACGAGGATTCACCAATCTTACCGCTCTGTGTCTGAGTGGTTTAAATTGGTTAGAGCTTGATCAGAGATGTTTTACGAAATTTTCGAAACAGATGGAGAATTAAGCTGCATTGTTCCTATTGCGTGAAGTAATCCAATTCTGTGACCTTCAATATTACCAGAAGTACAGAACTAACTAGTTACACATCGGAATAATATGTGGATCAAAATTGTCACTTCGAATGGGAAGGTGATACTGATTTACATTTAAGTTGTTACCCTGTGAAATTCGCAATCAGCTGCTTTTGCGCTCTTCAACTTCACGCAGCGAATAGCTCGCTTATTTAAATGCTTTATTCCTTGTAACCGTAATATGGAAGAATTGAATGGAATTTGTTAACTATTCCAACGTCTTAGTCCATGCTCTTTGCAGGTTCCTATGGTTCCTGCTAGAACAACCTATCCTTGTCAAGAAGGAGAAAGATAAGGATAGTTAGTTCTAGCAAATGTTTGAGAAGTGATTTCACCCTTCTCTTGCGCCCGTATCTCATCTGGCTTGCATTTATTGTCTTAATCATAATTCTGCATCATTGATTACGGTGGAACAGTTTTACATGATGCGTGCTCAGATCATTGCTTTGTCTAGTGGGGGAGCCGTTTTCATCTCAATGACAGAATAAGGATTTACATGCTACTTAATTTTATTAATCTGGACTTTAGGATTCCTATGTTTTGGACCCTATTCGTATGGGTCTATATGAATTTGTGTGGAAGATAGGGAGATAAGAACTACAAATGTTTTGGAAACCGATCATACTCTTTTGTTACGCCAATTGAAAACACCTGCCCTTCCTCCTCGTGAGATAAGCAGAACAGAACGTTTGACGCCCTAGCCACTCGTTCTGTTGAAGTTGATTGACTCAACATCACAGCATCCATTAAGCTTACCATCGAGAACTGGATTGATGTTTATAACAGAATGCGAACTTCTGCTAATATCTTTGAACAGGGATACTCGACACATGAGGCCGTGAGTGGTCAGAGGCCAAAAAACGTGGTATTAAACATATCCGGAAAAATGTCCTAGAATGCTTCCGAGATTTTTTTCTTAGTCAAGGATCTCTGAATAGTCAAGGCAAGGAACTTAAGAACAAAAACCATTAGAATACATAATAGTCAGCCACTTCATTCGGAATGGACGAGACAGTAATAAAAGGATATATGCATTTATACTCCACATGAAATGTACTACATTTGAATCTTTCGCTATTGCAATATTGTTTGGTGCTCTGGGGACAACAAGCAAACGATAAAGTCCTGAAGGCTTATGATTCTATCGTTGGGCGAAGACTTACATGTGATGGGTAAAGACAGTCGGACATCAATCGGAAATAGAGCCTCTGGCGGAACAATCTTTTGGATTGAACTTCTGTGGAGCCTAATAGAACTGAAACAAAAACTCCATATAAACAAGACTACTATTGGCACTGCGAATACGCTTGACACTGTTCTCGGCAAACGCTGTAAAGGACGGTCGATCTGAATCCAGTAAAGTGCAATATGTAATCTGGGAGGAATTCGATTTTGTGGAAGGGTAGTCACACAGGTCCCCGTCTAAGGACGTCACGAGAAATAACGATATTAAAATCAATGTATCTCACAAAGTTGGCATTGAAACCGCGAAGTTGGGAAGAAAATAAGGCTTATACTCCAAGATGGCCGAGAAAGCAATAACTATAACTTGAGACCACGACTGACTATATACTACAGTAACGAACTTCAACAAACAAAATGCGAAAGCAACACGAGGAACAAGACTATCATTTTAGTAGAAGTCTGGAGCACGCCACATTGACAGGCCGCTGTCAAGCCACGGACTACTTTCTATGAGCAAGACTCCCAACGCTTGTGTGAAGAACGATAAAGTGAAGCTCCTATACAATTTTAAAGTTGTTATGGATGGGTGTATATTAACTGATCTCTGAATAGTAATAAATACTCTCATTTCCATACTCTGTCCCATTTTAACTCGTGCAGTACATATCTCTTACTTTTGCTATGGTCAGAACATGGATTAAAACATTTTTGCAAGCAAAAAATAGTAGAAAGTGGAAATTGAGAGTAAATACATAGGCTTATGAAGGTTTATTGCTAATGGTTGTTATGGAGCAATACAGAGAGCTTCTTCACGGCTGCAAACACAATTTGTACATTTGCAGTCCTCGTTATCCGTGCACGGGTTGCCAACTTCATAAATAGGCATTCCCAAATAGTTTCCTCTGAAATCCATCTATCATTTACAATAAAACATAGCCTCCGGTTTCGAAAATTACACCTACGCTGAATCATACTCGCATGCCACGAAGGTCATGTCACTACACCACTCTACTGCGCATCCGATCTTGTTGCTCCACTGCCAGACCACCTTAAAAATCAGGTATTTCTTTTAATAGGCGCTACCACCTTCTAAAGATCTTCGAGTTACCTGGGTATAATGACCAACGCCACGATTGAAAACCGCCATAGTCATGACGTTATCATCAGGAACACCATTCTGTTGTAGTTCATCGAACCAAAGATCGACACTCTGGAACAGAATTCTTCACTACAATTCGTTACAAAGCTTGGATTTCCTTACCTCGGCTGCGGCTACTGTCTTATTTTGTTTCAAAATGGATGTCATATAAAGGTTCTGTCCCCAATTGTTTCTGTCAGAATATGAGTTATGCGCAAATACGCACTTTTTAGCGAAATTCATAGTGTTTTCTTCAATGGCGCAATCGTACGTCTGTAATAAACGATTTTCAGCATGGGAGACACTCCCTGAAGTCCCCTCATGCAAAGTGCACATGACCCCTGTCTAGCTTCGGCAAGCCTTTCCGTCTTACCACTTTCAACATTCTGGCTGCCTTAGGAGCATAACCACCAATCTCTTTGGCATTTTTCGCTTCTCCTTTGGCAACGAGTGTTCTAAATATTTATTGTGATTACAGTGCACTAAAGTGGTCTCACTGCTTCGCTGGGAAAAACCAACCGATACGCGTTGTGTTTGTCAACAAAGGTCTGTCTTACATTCATCTGACATACCGTTGGTATCTGGACACATGGCTGAAATTTTAGTCTTTTGAAGGTCATCTCCTGAGGAGATAAGCAGTTATTAGCAAATTACTTACATGCATGCCCAGATGTGCTTAGAAGCATCTGAAAACATTGATTTAGTTATTCTTCGTAAGCAAATAACGATTCGTGTGAACTTCTACTCACCAAAAGGCGACAGTGGCAAGTGAAAACATGATTTGCAGTGGATGTGAACGTCTGCTATGCACACACTTGCCTTTATATACCAGTTAGATGATAGTTCTCGGCTAAATAAATACTTGAAAATCAAATATGGGAAATTGTTTCCGGACTAATTTTTCATAGTTTTGCCTTTCAGATCACACAATGGAACGGAGAATTTAGCAGGTAACAAAAAAGAGCAAACAACGAACAATAAAAGGTACTAAAAAATAAGAGAAACGAAGAAGAAGAAGGCTGATGTGGATGTGGTGCAGCGGAATGCACGGTCGTGCTACCTTACACGAGCGTTTCTGGGATCAGAAATCGCTTCGATGCCCCTCACTCAGGTCAGTCGAGTGTTTCATGTCTCTGCACCTGTTGACTGGGTCCCAGACTCGACCTGAATGGTAGAAAAGTCCCGCATCAGGATTCAGCGGAGGTCTGAAAGCGTGTTAGGCTTATACAATGACTTGGTTAGCTAGGCGCTGCACAATTAGGTCTTACTTTTGTCGAAGATCTTTTCCAGTACATAGTGTACCTCTAAATATAATTAATATGTTGCGCCCTCAGTAGAGCAGCTTTCGGCTATGGCTTTAAGCAATAGGCAAGGAGTTACGCATTGTCAGATTTCGGAGCAGCTTTTGCTGTGCAGACGTCTACGATTACAAAACATTGGGAACGATGAAGTTTTTCGACCTGTTGATGATAGGGGAATCCAAGTGAATCGCTCACAAAATCTACCGAAGTATTAGCGAGAAAAATGGTGACGTTGATGTCTGAACCATGCCAAGCGGTCGTCAATGGCATACCTGAATGATTGGATTACTGAAGCGTTCGTGGCAGAAGCCTAAAAGAAGCTTGGTAAAGTGAAAACCACAAATGTCTTTCGTAAGTTTGCACATTTGATAGAAAAAGCGCTAAAATAGACTAGTTTGTGATTGACCGAATGCCTCGCGAGCAGTCATTGATGCTTGTAGCTTTGCTAAGAGGTAACGGACTTGTAGTAGCTCATTATTTTACACTTGTTTTGGTAGAATAGGTGAGATTCGTCATATTCTGAAAATCATGTAAAGGGTTCAGGAAGCCAAGTGTAAAAACTTCTTCCTTGGAGAGAAAGGGAGGGGAGAGGAATTTTTTCGAATATTTGTGACAATAGTGGAGGAAACATCTCAGAAGTTGAGAGAAAAGTATCAATTTTGACAGGTCTTTCTGGCCAAAAGCGTAAATGGTAAATGGTCATTTCTTTTTTCCAACCGCACTGTCTTTCTTTATCGATACTGTCATACCTAAGCCACTGTAACCTCCCTAGACTTCTACATTTAATATACCGAAGAGATTCCAGTTTAGTTGAATAACCGATTTCCAGTTTCCACTGGATTCTCGGTTCCATTGTGTGATTTGAAAGCTGAAACTGTGAAAAATTAGCCCGGAAACAGTCTCCCATATTTGATTTTCAGGTATTTATTTAGCTGAGAACTCTCATCTAACTGGTATATAAAGGCAAGTGTGTGCATAGCAGACGTTCACATCCACTGCAAATCATGTTTTCACTTGCCACTGTCGCCTTTTTGGTGAGTAGAAGTTCACACGAATCGTTATTTGCTTACGAAGAATAACTAAATAAATGTTTTCAGATGCTTCTAAGCACATCTGGGCATGCATGTGAGTAATTTGCTAATAACTGCTTATCTCCTCAGGAGATGACCTTC
This sequence comes from Haemonchus contortus, assembly GCA_000469685.2. Classification (NCBI taxonomy): domain Eukaryota; kingdom Metazoa; phylum Nematoda; class Chromadorea; order Rhabditida; family Trichostrongylidae; genus Haemonchus; species Haemonchus contortus. Next base: position 19,851,188 of record LS997562.1, on the reverse strand, counting down.
AAAAGACTAAAATTTCAGCCATGTGTCCAGATACCAATGGTATGTCAGATGAAGTAAGACAGACCTTCGTTAACAAACACAACGCGTATCGGTTGGTTTTTCCCAGCGAAACAATGAGACCACTTCAGTGCACTGTAATCACCATAACTATTTAGAACACTCGTTGCCAAAGGAGAAGCGAAAAATGCCAAAGAGATTGGTGGTTACGCTCCTAAGGCAGCAAGGATGTTGAAAGTGGTAAGACGGAAAGGCTTACCGCAGCTGGACAGGGGTCATGTGCACTTTGCATGAGAGGACTTCAGGGAGTGTACCCATGCTGAAAAATCGTTTATTACAGACGTACGATTGCGCCATTGAAGAAAACACGATGAATTTCGCTAAGAAGTGCGTATTTGCTCATAACTCATATTCTGACAGAAACAATTGGGGACAGAACCTTTATATGACATCCATTTTGAAACAAAATAAGACAGTAGCCGCAGCCGAGGTAAGGAAATCCAAGCTTTGTAACGAATTGTAGTGAAGAATTCTGTTCCAGAGTGTCGATCTTTGGTTCGATGAACTACAACAGAATGGTGTTCCTGATGATAACGTCATGACTATGGCGGTTTTCAATCGTGGCGTTGGTCATTATACCCAGGTAACTCGAAGATCTTTAGAAGGTGGTAGCGCCTAATAAAGGAAATACCTGATTTTTAAGGTGGTCTGGCAGTGGAGCAACAAGATCGGATGAGTGGTGTAGTGACATGACCTTCGTGGCATGCGAGTATGATTCAGCGTAGGTGTAATTTTCGAAACCGGAGGCTATGTTTTATTGTAAATGATAGATGGATTTCAGAGGAAACTATTTGGGAATGCCTATTTATGAAGTTGGCAACCCGTGCACGGATAACGAGGACTGCAAATGTACAAATTGTGTTTGCAGCCGTGAAGAAGCTCTCTGTATTGCTCCATAACAACCATTAGCAATAAACCTTCATAAGCCTATGTATTTACTCTCAATTTCCAATTTCTACTATTTTTTTGCTTGCAAAAATGTTTTAATCCATGTTCTGACCATAGCAAAAGTAAGATTTCACAATGCTTTGCAGTACAGGTTTGTTACGGAACAGTTTATTAGGTCGCCGTTTCGACTAACTCGTCATCTCCAAGAACTTGAAAGTAGTTCGGAGTTGTTGGTCTGTGGCTTACCTGACCAAGCCTCTAAACGCACTAGGCCAGTTGCAACTACTTCCAGAAACTCAAACACTGAAACATCCCTGCTAATAAACCAGCCTCCTGCGGTTCCACCAGCATAGCGTTGTCGTCCGCCTATATTTCGTGAACAACAAGGGAACAATGAGACACCATTGACGGTCGTGAGTTGAGTCTTACGCGGTGATCTCAAATCCCGCAAAAGGGAATGAATATCAGAAGTTCACCGGTAATGGCAATGAATCTCATTCTCGTAGGCCAGGATTTAGCATTTCATGACAAAATTTTTGCCCTGATGCCCCTTTAGTCGATGCCTACCAGGTGGATGATTAGGCTTTCGCGTCTTTTACGTGCTAGATGTTCTTTAATGCGTATGTCTAGCGTCCTTCCCGTCTCACCAATACAGAATTTGCTACAGGCTGAAAACTGAAGTCGGTCTACGCTGTGTGCAATCTCCATTTCTTCCGAATGGCAAGCCACGCAGTGATCCGTCGCACATGCACGATTATAGAGTCTGTTGCAAATCAGAAGGCGTTTGATATTGTCTGTTGGTGCGTTTATCAAGACAACATCATTAGCCGAATTCGCCCGTGCAATGCCCTGCCGTATTTCGGTGTTGACTCCAATTGTATCAACTTTAGCAACAGGGAAAAATTTTGAAATTAAATGCAAAATTCTGGCCTGCGAGAATGAGATCGGTGCTAGAAAGATATTGGAAGCGTTGAACATCCGCAAGAGGAATGCTAAGCTGAGCAACCGAAATGAATGCATTGCCATGACGAGTGAAATTCTGCCATTCATTCCCTTTTCGGGCTTCGAGAGCACCGCGTAATTCTCGACTCACGACCGTTAATGGTGTCTCATTGTTCCCTTGTTGTTCACGAAAAAGAGTCGGACGACAATACAACGCTGGTAGAACCGCAGGAGGTTGGTTTCGTAACAGATACCAAACCTGTACGGCGAAGCATTGTGAATATTGAATATTATTCAATATTCACAATGCTGTATTAATTCGACCTCTGCGAATTTTTGAGATTACGGTGAGGTCAGAAAGGAGGAAGGCCCATTCTCATTGTACGCATACTGTAAACACTGGGTGGTCGATCTAACGCTTCGGCGATTTAGATCAAGGTGAGCCTCTTGTATACTGGGTTCGAGGGGTTTCTAGTCTAGGGAACTGTCTTGGGTTTAACTCGCCTTATTATAGAGTCGGTCTCAATGGTTTTTCCAATTTCTAGGCTCTGATGGAGGCGAACCCGCCGAAACGTTAGCCCTTTAAAATTTCAAATCTTGGAAAAGCTGAAGCAATTTTACATATACAGGGGTGCCCAAAAAAAGAGACACTTTCACTGCTCGGCTTGTACCACCAATGTAATCAAACTTTATTGAATTCTGACTGAATAATACCACCCGCAAAATCAACAACACATTGTACTCGATCACGGAATGCTTCAATTGCCTTCCGCATGAACGAAATCAAAAGTTTTTGCCACGCAAAATTGATGCGTCGTCTAAGGTCGGCGAGGCTCGTCTCCCACGACATCGCAGACATTGCGGAGTTGTCGGGGCTACAGGAAGTCAGCGGTCTTCCAGATCTTAAGCGACAATGTTCAGGAATCTGTCCGTGAGCGACTCCATTTAGAAAGTTGCGTATCTGCTCGTTGCCGACCGATATCCTATAAGTCGTCTTGAGCGCGTCCGCAGTGGAAGACGGCTTCATATTTTGGTGCCGATATAGGAACCACACGAGTTCCTGCTCTCTTTCATCAAGCAACATTCTCAGTACAACTTACCCAATCACATTCTTATGCTGCTTCAATCGGTGCGACGTATTCCGCTCTGGATTAGGCCCCATGCATAGTGTCTCTTTTTTTGGGCACCCCTGTATATTGTGAATACTATTTGACATGCCCAGGTTTCAAGAAAACCGAACGTGAAAATCGCTACATGATGTAGCGCCGCATATGTTCGGTCAAGTTTGAGAAGCTCTTGCTCTCCGTCAAAAGATGGCCCTGCCCGCCAATCGTTGCTCTTCCTGCAGCGATACAAGTCGACCTCCTAGTCTTCCCAAAATTCATCACGAATAAGAAAATAGGATCAATTTGTAACCTCAACGAAGGTCATCCTCCGTGAACATCTACCGTAATATCCTAGGCGTCGCTATCAATCAAAAGCAGTACATATTGAGTTCGGTTCTTGGCACCTCCTCCAATGAGCGATCGACACCAGTTAATATAGCAGTCAATTAGAAATCCAAGCCCTTAGGCTGAATTCCATAAAGCGTGCTGACGACGGCGAGCGGCTTGTCTGACGCTATGCGAATCCGCCGTTGAGGTCCATAGGTTGAGAGGCGGCTGCGACTGCGAACCCCCCGTCGGCGCCTGACCATGCGTTTTATACGGAGCTCGCTGTTGATCCAGAGTTCCTCCATAGACGGCTGAGTTGGGTAAGCTGTCAAGGGCAGGGTGTGCTCGAAAAGACCTTACAAAGAAGGCAAGAGGAAGGTCTTCTCGCATGAGGACTGTCGTGAGCCCTTTGCCACCGAAACGAGCCGCTACGGAAGTGGGAGGACAGCAAACATGAGGTTCCAACTGGTTGACGTCTCCCATGTCAATGTGACGTGAGTTGGTGAAACGAGCAGCCATGGCCACGAAGGCTGGTTCAGGTATTCCAGACGCCTCATCATTCCGATGATGACGTCAGCGTCTGAGAATACCAGGAGAAAGAGTCCGCCTGGGCGAGTAGTATTCAACATGGACAACGTTGTCATGCATACTATGTCGGGGAACCGCACCCGAGGCACGATTTCCACGGCCTCTTTCGTTTCCTCGGAATTGTAGTTCTCCGTGATCCGGTATTGCTCACGTTCATCTTTCGACAGCTGGAGAGTAGATTCGGAGTCCAACAGTAAGCGTTCGACCAGGGTCCGGCCACGAGCGTAGTCCGCGAGAAGAAGGCGCTCCGATCGCACAAGCGCGTCAGAAAAATTGGCCAGTAGGTCTCGGAGTAGATGATGAAGGTCTGCTGGTGTAGGTGGTGCTTCCTCTCGAACTGCCGAGCCGGCTACGATCCGAAGGACCTATAGGTGTTTGTACTCGTCGAGTTTTAGAAGTGTCTCGGAGAATTGTGCAACGGCTTCGTTGGTCGTCGATGTCATGAAGACCAACTTCCCCGGTTCTGCGAGGCGAGCATTAGTAAGTTGAAAACGGGATCAGTGCCAGTCGACGCCCGAGCCAAGTTAACACATAGTGGTACAAAAGCGTCATTGGTGTTTAAACGACTTGTTCCATGACGCCGAATAGTTCGGAGGAGTGATTGATAGTGATGAGGTACGGAGTGTAGCTCGATAGCGAGAGCCTGACCATCAGGGCGATAGGTTGCTTCTGCTGTTCTATTTCGTAACAGAGGGATCGAATTGATAACCTAAGTGTGAACCGTTCGATCGTGTCCATCCTACTTGAGCCGACATCAGATCGATACTGATCATTAACCGAAGTGGAAGCGCGTCCATACTAAGTGTTGATGTTTGTCGGCATCGGCCGAGCCTGTTTCAAATGACCAGGGGCAGAACCGTTGTCTGGTTCGAACGACAACGATTCTGCCCCTGCTCGGGTGGTTTGCGAGAGCGGTGTACATCAGCGGGAGACCGTGCCTGAGGTGTAGTGGGTACAATTTGAGCGGCTGACGTGAAAAACGACGCGGAGGTGGAGCGACAGCTGTTGAGTTTCAGGAGAGAACTCAAGTTATCACTTCCTCTGATGTAGGTTTCCTGAAGTGCGCGTATCGTGTGCGTTGTCGAATCGATGTCGGTGTCAGAGAGCTGAGCCTAAGCCCGTGACTGTAGGAGGCCCAATTTTCGGAAGAAGCATAGTGGACGGTTGGACGGGTAAAGTTGTTATCTGCTGTAGCGGTTGCGATGCGCAACCTAAAAGTGAAATCCAAGGTGTGACGAAAGCTGACAAAGCTTGAATCGAAAATAACGTATTCTCGGTGCTTAGGATACACGTGTCAGAAGGTCGGGCATTAGCCCCGATGCAAGAACACTGCCTACGGGTGAATCAGAAGGGGAATTTGGCATTGAAGACACTATATCGGCGGCGGACGCAGATGTAATAGAATCATTTATGACGTGGTGGTCTCGAGCTGAAACACGGCATTTAATCTACGGCTATGGTACCGAGCCGTGGACATCTGAAGTCAATGGAAGGAAAGATGAGGAAGCAAATTTGAGAATGTGTATCAATTTGAGAATGTGTATGTGTATGTGTATGTATTTGGAGGCATGGTCAGGTAAGCCACAAACCAACAGCTCCAAACTACTTTCAAGTTCTTGAAGATGACGAGTTAGTCGAAACGCCGACCTAATAAACTGTTCCGTGATAACAAACCTGTACTGCAAAGCATTGGGAAATCTTACTTTTGCTATGGTCAGAACATGGATTAAAACATTTTTGCAAGCAAAAAAATAGTAGAAATTGGAAATTGAGAGTAAATACATAGGCTTATGAAGGTTTATTGCTAATGGTTGTTATGGAGCAATACAGAGAGCTTCTTCACGGCTGCAAACACAATTTGTACATTTGCAGTCCTCGTTATCCGTGCACGGGTTGCCAACTTCATAAATAGGCATTCCCAAATAGTTTCCTCTGAAATCCATCTATCATTTACAATAAAACATAGCCTCCGGTTTCGAAAATTACACCTACGCTGAATCATACTCGCATGCCACGAAGGTCATGTCACTACACCACTCTACTGCGCATCCGATCTTGTTGCTCCACTGCCAGACCACCTTAAAAATCAGGTATTTCCTTCATTAGGCGTTTAGGCGTTACCACCTTTTAAAGATCCTCGAGTCACCTGGGTATAATGACCAACGCCACGATTGAAAACCGCCATAGTCATGACGTTATCATCAGGAACACCATTCTGTTGTAGTTCATCGAACCAAAGATCGACACTCTGGAACAGAATTCTTCACTACAATTCGTTACAAAGCTTGGATTTCCTTACCTCGGCTGCGGCTACTGTCTTATTTTGTTTCAAAATGGATGTCATATAAAGGTTCTGTCCCCAATTGTTTCTGTCAGAATATGAGTTATGAGCAAATACGCACTTCTTAGCGAAATTCATCGTGTTTTCTTCAATGGCGCAATCGTACTTCTGTAATAAACGATTTTCAGCATGGGGGACACTCCCTGAAGTCCTCTCATGCAAAGTGCACATGACCCCTGTCTAGCTTCGGTAAGCCTTTCCGTCTTACCACTTTCAACATCCTTGCTGCCTTAGGAGCGTGCCCACCAATCTCTTTGGCATTTTTCGCTTCTCCTTTGGCAACGAGTGTTCTAAATAGTTATGGTGATTACAGTGCACTGAAGTGGTCTCATTGTTTCGCTGGGAAAAACCAACCGATACGCGTTGTGTTTGTTAACGAAGGTCTGTCTTACTTCATCTGACATACCATTGGTATCTGGACACATGGCTGAAATTTTAGTCTTTTGAAGGTCATCTCCTGAGGAGATAAGCAGTTATTAGCAAATTACTTACATGCATGCCCAGATGTGCTTAGAAGCATCTGAAAACATTGATTTAGTTATTCTTCGTAAGCAAATAACGATTCGTGCGAACTTCTACTCACCAAAAAGGGAACAGTGGCAAGTGAAAACATGATTTGCAGTGGATGTGAACGTCTGCTATGCACACACTTGCCTTTATATACCAGTTAGATGAGAGTTCTCAGCTAAATAAATACCTGAAAATCAAATATGGGAGACTGTTTCCGGGCTAATTTTTCACAGTTTCAGCTTTCAAATCACACAATGGAACCGAGAATCCAGTGGAAACTGGAAATCGGTTATTCAACTAAACTGGAATCTCTTCGGTATATTAAATGTAGAAGTCTAGGGAGGTTACAGTGGCTTAGGTATGACAGTATCGATAAAGAAAGACAGTGCGGTTGGAAAAAAGAAATGACCATTTACCATTTACGCTTTTGGCCAGAAAGTCCAGTCAAAATTGATACTTTTCTCTCAACTTCTGAGATGTTTCCTCCACTATTGTCACAAATATTCGAAAAAATTCCTCTCCCCTCCCTTTCTCTCCAAGGAAGAAGTTTTTACACTTGGCTTCCTGAACCCTTTACATGATTTTCAGAATATGACGAATCTCACCTATTACCAAACAAAGTGTAAAATAATGAGTTACTACAAGTCCGTTACCTCTTAGCAAAGCTACAAGCATCAATGACTGCTCGCGAGGCATTCGGTCAATCACAAACTAGTCTATTTTAGCGCTTTTTCTATCAAATGTGCAAACTTACGAAAGACATTTGTGGTTTTCACTCTACCAAGCTTCTTTTAGGCTTCTGCCACGAACGCTTCAGTAATCCAATCATTCAGGTATGCCATTGACGACCGCTTGGCATGGTTCAGACATCAATGTCACCGTTTTTCTCGCTAATACTTCGGTAGATTTTGTGAGCGATTCACTTGGATTCCCCTATCATCAACAGGTCGAAAAACTTCATCGTTCCCAATGTTTTGTAATCGTAGACGTCTGCACAGCAAAAGCTGCTCCGAAATCTGATAATGCGTAACTCCTTGCCTATTGCTTAAAGCCATAGCCGAAAGCTGCTCTACTGAGGGCGCAACATATTAATTATATTTAGAGGTACACTATGTACTGGAAAAGATCTTCGACAAAAGTAAGACCTAATTGTACAGCGCCTAGCTAGCCAAATCATTGTATAAGCCTAACACGCTTTCAGACCTCCGCTAAATCCTGATGAGCGACTTTTCTACCATCCAGGTCGAGTCTGGGACCCAGTCAACAGGTGCAGAGACATGAAACACTCGACTGACCTGAGTGAGGGGCATCGAAGCGATTTCTGATCCCAGAAACGCTCGTGTAAGGTAGCACGACCGTGCATTCCGCTGCACCACATCCACATCAGCCTTCTTCTTCTTCGTTTCTCTTATTTTTTAGTACCTTTTATTGTTCGTTGTTTGCTCTTTTTTGTTACCTGCTAAATTCTCCGTTCCATTGTGTGATCTGAAAGGCAAAACTATGAAAAATTAGTCCGGAAACAATTTCCCATATTTGATTTTCAAGTATTTATTTAGCCGAGAACTATCATCTAACTGGTATATAAAGGCAAGTGTGTGCATAGCAGACGTTCACAACCACTGCAAATCATGTTTTCACTTGCCACTGTCGCCTTTTTGGTGAGTAGAAGTTCACACGAATCGTTATTTGCTTACGAAGAATAACTAAATAAATGTTTTCAGATGCTTCTAAGCACATCTGGGCATGCATGTAAGTAATTTGCTAATAACTGCTTATCTCCTCAGGAGATGACCTTCAAAAGACTAAAATTTCAGCCATGTGTCCAGATACCAATGGTATGTCAGATGAAGTAAGACAGACCTTCGTTAACAAACACAACGCGTATCGGTTGGTTTTTCCCAGCGAAACAATGAGACCACTTAAGTGCACTGTAATCACCATAACTATTTAGAACACTCGTTGCCAAAGGAGAAGCGAAAAATGCCAAAGAGATTGGTGGTTTTGCTCCTAAGGCAGCCAGAATGTTGAAAGTGGTAAGACGGAAAGGCTTACCAAAGCTAGACAGGGGTCATGTGCACTTTGCATGAGGGGACTTCAGGGAGTGTCTCCCATGCTGAAAATCGTTTATTACAGACGTACGATTGCGCCATTGAAGAAAACACTATGAATTTCGCTAAAAAGTGCGTATTTGCGCATAACTCATATTCTGACAGAAACAATTGGGGACAGAACCTTTATATGACATCCATTTTGAAACAAAATAAGACAGTAGCCGCAGCCGAGGTAAGGAAATCCAAGCTTTGTAACGAATTGTAGTGAAGAATTCTGTTCCAGAGTGTCGATCTTTGGTTCGATGAACTACAACAGAATGGTGTTCCTGATGATAACGTCATGACTATGGCGGTTTTCAATCGTGGCGTTGGTCATTATACCCAGGTAACTCGAAGATCTTTAGAAGGTGGTGGCGCCTAATAAAGGAAATACCTGATTTTTAAGGTGGTCTGGCAGTGGAGCAACAAGATCGGATGCGCAGTAGAGTGGTGTAGTGACATGACCTTCGTGGCATGCGAGTATGATTCAGCGTAGGTGTAATTTTCGAAACCGGAGGCTATGTTTTATTGTAAATGATAGATGGATTTCAGAGGAAACTATTTGGGAATACCTATTTATGAAGTTGGCAACCCGTGCACGGATAACGAGGACTGCAAATGTACAAATTGTGTTTGCAGCCGTGAAGAAGCTCTCTGTATTGCTCCATAACAACCATTAGCAATAAACCCTCATAAGCCTATGTATTTACTCTCAATTTCCGAATTCTACTATTTTTTTGCTTGCAAAAATGTTTTAATCCATGTTCTGACCATAGCAAAAGTAAGAGATATGTACTGCACGAGTTAAAATGGGACAGAGTATGGAAATGAGAGTATTTATTACTATTCAGAGATCAGTTAATATACACCCATCCATAACAACTTTAAAATTGTATAGGAGCTTCACTTTATCGTTCTTCACACAAGCGTTGGGAGTCTTGCTCATAGAAAGTAGTCCGTGGCTTGACAGCGGCCTGTCAATGTGGCGTGCTCCAGACTTCTACTAAAATGATAGTCTTGTTCCTCGTGTTGCTTTCGCATTTTGTTTGTTGAAGTTCGTTACTGTAGTATATAGTCAGTCGTGGTCTCAAGTTATAGTTATTGCTTTCTCGGCCATCTTGGAGTATAAGCCTTATTTTTCTCCCAACTTCGCGGTTTCAATGCCAACTTTGTGAGATACATTGATTTTAATATCGTTATTTCTCGTGACGTCCTTAGACGGGGACCTGTGTGACTACCCTTCCACAAAATCGAATTCCTCCCAGATTACATATTGCACTTTACTGGATTCAGATCGACCGTCCTTTACAGCGTTTGCCGAGAACAGTGTCAAGCGTATTCGCAGTGCCAATAGTAGTCTTGTTTATATGGAGTTTTTGTTTCAGTTCTATTAGGCTCCACAGAAGTTCAATCCAAAAGATTGTTCCGCCAGAGGCTCTATTTCCGATTGATGTCCGACTGTCTTTACCCATCACATGTAAGTCTTCGCCCAACGATAGAATCATAAGCCTTCAGGACTTTATCGTTTGCTTGTTGTCCCCAGAGCACCAAACAATATTGCAATAGCGAAAGATTCAAATGTAGTACATTTCATGTGGAGTATAAATGCATATATCCTTTTATTACTGTCTCGTCCATTCCGAATGAAGTGGCTGACTATTATGTATTCTAATGGTTTTTGTTCTTAAGTTCCTTGCCTTGACTATTCAGAGATCCTTGACTAAGAAAAAAATCTCGGAAGCATTCTAGGACATTTTTCCGGATATGTTTAATACCACGTTTTTTGGCCTCTGACCACTCACGGCCTCATGTGTCGAGTATCCCTGTTCAAAGATATTAGCAGAAGTTCGCATTCTGTTATAAACATCAATCCAGTTCTCGATGGTAAGCTTAATGGATGCTGTGATGTTGAGTCAATCAACTTCAACAGAACGAGTGGCTAGGGCGTCAAACGTTCTGTTCTGCTTATCTCACGAGGAGGAAGGGCAGGTGTTTTCAATTGGCGTAACAAAAGAGTATGATCGGTTTCCAAAACATTTGTAGTTCTTATCTCCCTATCTTCCACACAAATTCATATAGACCCATACGAATAGGGTCCAAAACATAGGAATCCTAAAGTCCAGATTAATAAAATTAAGTAGCATGTAAATCCTTATTCTGTCATTGAGATGAAAACGGCTCCCCCACTAGACAAAGCAATGATCTGAGCACGCATCATGTAAAACTGTTCCACCGTAATCAATGATGCAGAATTATGATTAAGACAATAAATGCAAGCCAGATGAGATACGGGCGCAAGAGAAGGGTGAAATCACTTCTCAAACTTTTGCTAGAACTAACTATCCTTATCTTTCTCCTTCTTGACAAGGATAGGTTGTTCTAGCAGGAACCATAGGAACCTGCAAAGAGCATGGACTAAGACGTTGGAATAGTTAACAAATTCCATTCAATTCTTCCATATTACGGTTACAAGGAATAAAGCATTTAAATAAGCGAGCTATTCGCTGCGTGAAGTTGAAGAGCGCAAAAGCAGCTGATTGCGAATTTCACAGGGTAACAACTTAAATGTAAATCAGTATCACCTTCCCATTCGAAGTGACAATTTTGATCCACATATTATTCCGATGTGTAACTAGTTAGTTCTGTACTTCTGGTAATATTGAAGGTCACAGAATTGGATTACTTCACGCAATAGGAACAATGCAGCTTAATTCTCCATCTGTTTCGAAAATTTCGTAAAACATCTCTGATCAAGCTCTAACCAATTTAAACCACTCAGACACAGAGCGGTAAGATTGGTGAATCCTCGTGCTTAAAGGAAGTAGCACTTACATTTCCATGGCTTCCAACGTAAAGCGAACCACCCTATATAGTCATCCATTCGCGTTTGAATGCATCAGTCGCATTTTCAGAATCTAGTTTAGAAATACCCATGAAATAATCTAGACTTATCTATTATAGTAATACCAGTCGGATCGCCGGGCTAACGCCAGTCTCTCCTCCTTCTTGTGTCAAATACCCTATCCCTAGAAATGTTGAACTAAAGAATTTCCCCCCTCTCCAGTGTTTATAAATTTAAAATTTTTGCCGCTGTTTAGCTGAGTTCAAGTTTTTTTCCCTGAGCAGCTGAGTGAAAGAATGAAAGTGAAGCAGAGCTCGAAATCCTTCTTTGACGCAACAGAACTCGAAAGCTTCGCTAATTCTTTGATGAAACTGGTGAAAATGTAGTTCGGAGGGCCACCCATCCGAAGGTCAGTATATCAAGAAATGAACTCAGCCTAACGTGTTAGTCTTTGTTATAATAGCACTGTATCGGGTGCGTAGAGGATGATGGGAACCGACCACCTTAGCTCTTTTATGTGGTTTCACCTAGGGAAATTTAGTTTCCCAAATAAGCCTAGGTAGGGTAGGAGCACCTGGATAGCTGGGATGACTACCTCCTGCAAAAAAAGAAGAAAACGTAGAAAACTTGCCCATCGCGGTGCTCCTTCCCTACAAAAGCCCTCATTCATTTGGCATGTCCGTGATATAACACGACATAACGCGTTTCATTGACGTCATTTCTTGATATACTGACCTTCGGATGGGTGCCCCCCCCCCAACTACATTTTCACCATGAAACTATCGTGAGTCTAACTCTCCACTCTTTTTTTTGAAACAAACGACAGTTTCCTGTATACAGAATTTGACACAGGACTAACGGGGCACTGCAATTGGTATTCAGTTAGAGTCGGCGCTTACGCCTTCGATTGGAGGTCTCGAACCTTTGTTTTTTTAGAAATAAATACCCACAGAAACCCAGTTGTTGGACAATCAAAGATGATGCAATCGAGATGTTCTGAGTGATGATAGCACCGTTATCAGATGTTCTTTATCAATGAACCCATTTCTTAACAGGGATACTATTAGTTGAGAATTTCAGATTACTTGTGGTCGGTTGAGTTTTGTCGTAAATGATATCGACCAAAGAGGACCCTTCATAGGATTACAAGTCCTGCTTGGTAGCGGTCTTAATCTAATAGTGAGATATGAACAAAGTTCTGATCTGCTCATCGTATTGCCCTAATGGGTCCCTATCACTGCACTCACCACTCACTTTTGTCACCCTACTATTTATATACCATCCTGACTTATCGAATGAAACATACTGAACGGTCAAAACTACATCGTAGACACCGTAGATACCCAAGATTTTGGATTGATTTTGATCGGTAGGTGACCTCTCTTAGATCCCTTATCTTCTCTTATCATTTGTGATCAGGGTATTCTTGTCACCGAGTACCTACAATCCCGCCATATCCTACATCACTCACTGAAATGCTGAGCTTCCACTGTTTGAACTAAAAGTGTAATCCTACCATTAAACGCTCAAGATCCACGTGGACAGGAGTTACGAATTTGCGGCTCAAAATTTCTAATGCGCACGCCGCGCTCCCTGTGAACGAAGTCCGGTCCTGCCACTTACCATAGATGTTCTCATCCTGCCCGCCTTACTCCTACCAAATTTGAACGCTCTGGGTCCACGGGGACAGGAGTTATAAATTTCCGGTTAGACACACACACACACCGACACACCTACAGGCACACTTAGCGAATTATATAAAGAAGGATATTATTCATTATAAGAGTGATCAATCAAAAACCTAAGAAGGACGTGAATGGTTGAAGGGCTGCGAGGCCCTTGTCAGGCTCTCTAAGCCGTTATCCGTTTCCTTCACTACGATATCGTCCAAACCGCTCAATACATGCTGAAGCACCAAGCCTTCACTGTTAATAAAAAAGGTCAACTGTTCTCGTGGCTCCTTGGGCCTCTCTTCAAGCTCTATAAGTTGTTAAGATCTCGTGTCGCCCGCAATCAGACAAACTGACACACACCTACACCAGCACATATAGCGTCCCTTCGCACACACGCACAACTTTGGTTTCCTCCATGACGATAATTCCTCCCATGTCCACTGCTCTCGCATATTCCTTCCACTGCCATAATCGAAGTACGAAATCCCGCAGATGGACAAACAGGCCAGAAAACGGTCATTATCAAGCCGTCAAACAATAGACTATCAACAAAATTGGGGGACTTGACTGTAAAGACCTTCGGGAAGATTTCGTAGGCTCTCACTAAACCCTCACGTCGTTCCAAGGAAGGATCACAAACAAGTAGACCTTCGCGTTGCCCTGCTGGTTGTCACCACTAAGAAGCAAACCATCTTCTGAGAAAACTTTTGTGGCAAATCAAAAGTTGGAGATAACAGTTGCAGAGCATCCCATGCAGAGAAGAAAACACTCAGGGGTGGTTCATTTTGTGTTCAACATACTCGGATAAGTTCGCCATGAAAGGCGACGGAAACCAAGTAAGATCTTCGTCAAGAGTTTGACCACAAGTATGACTTCTGATTAGTTCAATGAGTTCAAATTTTGTTTACCATTAACAGCGACAGAACGTCGAGAAGAAGTCGGGCCGTAATGCACAACCATTGGATAGCAGTTCTATTAAAAGATTACTCGCTAATCAATTGTCGAAGGGTGGATCCGAACTTCCTGCAAAGAGCGACACATCTGATTCTTCAGCTTCTCACGGTAAGTACGCAAAATATCGCTGGGATAATACCAACTGAACGATGGAAGTAGGCTACAAGTTTTCCGATAAGTCAATTCGAAGATTGGCATTAACGAAGTTGGAGGACGAAAGGAGGGGAGGGGTGAGGGGAAATCTTTTCCAAGCTCAAGAACGCTTTTCGGTTGAAAAGTTGCTATTTTTGCTTAGGTAAGCTTCAGAAAAGAGGAGCACCAAGGTGAGCGAGTCATTTGAATGCTCCATTCTTACATCCCATTCCAACTTTTTGCGTAAGGAAATCATATCACTCCTCCCAGTGCTCATCCCTTTTTGAAGCAAAGGTAAAAACTACATTTCTCTGGCTAAATCCGTCTCCTAAGCACAAGTATGATTGTCTACCCCGCCATCTCAGGGTGCTAGTGCTCAGTGTTGGATAAGAGCGGTAGCCCTCTGCCGTGGTGGGCAACATGCTAGTCACCCGAGGTTTTGAATGACGGGTAGAAGAAGCATTGGTAGAGATTTTTGGATTGATTGCTGTTGAATATGCTTCATCGCAATTGGAATGGAGGAAAACGTGATCCTTGCTGAGGCACAAACCATGATGCGTAGTGGTGTGGCAACCTGAACACTATGACGAATGTGATATCCTCCTCCACGAAATCGCGTTCAGCTCGATGCACTCAGTCGCGGCCCGGCCACGAGAGGGATTGTATGAATTCCCAGTGGAAGGACACTGTAGTCGCGTCGCCACCACAGCGTGCGTCGTGGAAATTCGAGTAGAGTACCGCCTCCCCGCTACGACCATTGCGTATCAAGATATGCTCTTAGTTCCGCTATCAGCTGCTTCAAGCTTATCGATTGCCAATAATCTGAAAATCTTTCTGTGTTTCATACCCATGAAAATAGAACGGCTATGAACGATAATGCCTAAGCTCTCGTAAAACAGCTGAAAAGATCACCTTGGGCAAAAAGCTAAAGACTCCCCTGCCCGGTACTCCTTTCCTCCTGAAGCTCGAGTAAAAGTTTGCATGGGGTTTTGAGTTCACCACAGTTAATCTCACAAATCGATCACCTATTGTACCAACAGCATTTTTCGAAGATGTCACACCAGCGTATTAGCTGCTTAAAAGTGGGGACAGTATTCCCTGAGAGAGAGAACCGATGAGAGCTCTTTCCACATAAGTCATTCGACCGCCGTATGAGGTTGCAGATTACATTCACTTGTATCATCTGTTGTCCCGTGGATCATCGATTCCCTAGAGCAGGCGCCAGTAATATCTTCATTCGTCCTTGTCGTGAGCCAGAATAGTCCAGTGAATCGCATTCACTTTTAGGACGCAGGGCAAGGCATTCCTTCGTTCTGAACTTTCGTGAAGAAATTTGACCATCTCGTTGGCGGCCGTCCTGGTGTTCGTTTGGTGTTCCCAGGAAACCAGTCCGTAACCGCCCTGGTCCAACGGTAATCACTATACATGACGTGCCTGGCCTGATTTTTCAGCGAAAACGTTATGTGTAATATTCACTCGTTGACGTAGTTCGTAATTCCAGATTCTCGTCTGCATGGATTACATCGTTAATGGATGTTCTGTGGGGGAAGTCCACATTGCAGCTTACTCTCAGTAGTTAAAGCGATAACATCACTTCGTCCGCTTTATGGTCAATTTTGATATCACTCCCCTCTGATTGAGATCCTTGTATATGCAAGGATGCCATGTTACCCCGTTAGAAGAAGATTCTGCTTCGTAGCAACAACGAAAGCGGACCATGCAAGAATATGTACCTTACATGTAGTTCCTCTCCAAGTTCATGTTAGATGTCTTTATTTAGAAAGAAAATGTTCGGGAGATCAAACGAAGTCCAACAGAAGAGCGTGCAAAAACTGCAGCATGCGGAATCCTACTCATGTCCGCGAGAATATGTACGCCAAAGCTCTAGAAAAGTATTGGAAGTCATCTGGAAAAGGGTAGGGGTTGCTTCAAATAAGTTTGAAATTCGCCTCAACTTTCCTGAGAAGTTATTAATATTAAAAACTTCTTAAAGCTTTTGAAACAGTTTTGAACGACCAACTACTGGTTAACGGTTGCTCTCGACGCCTATTGGTTAATAAGGCTGCGTGTGTTGCCGTGGTTAACAGACAGCTGGAGAGACTGAAATCCCCCAAACCAGGATAAATTTTCTAGTTGCTGTGATTGGCTTCGGCTGTAAAAAGCGCTGATGAATAGAAATAGGAGCCTTGAGCTGAAAGTTAGATAAGGTATTTCATTTGTATCGCAGGCGTTTGACCACGTGGATAATTTGTTTATCGGCGTACAAATAAATAAACAAATAAGGTGAGCTGAAGAAGTAGGTATGTTATATGAAAACACTTCATTCACATATCAAATTTCGAAGGATTCTCGAAAACATTCTAGGCATTTACACTTGGCAGAGAAAACCAATTACCGGAAAGGTTGAGGATTCACTTCTGTCACCGTCCGTCGTTGAAGCAGCGGTGACAAAGTCAATAAATGACAGATGTTCGTGTCAAGTCTCTACCAATTAAGTTTAGACACACAACTGTGAAACCCAACACTCTTACCGGAAGGGTATAAGAACAAGAAAAGAGAGCAGTTTTCCAGTAATCAGACCTAAGTTTCTTACAGTTACGATCATTACGTCAGACTCTCTTTATCAAAAAATGTTGTTCATGGAGGCTACTTGATTCGACTTCAAAATTTTTAAATTTCTATCAAATCAGCCCCTCCGTTGTGGAATGTTATATCACGTGCATTGAAACAAATGTGCATCACTTGGCGAAAAAGAAGAACTAGGTGTTACATTGAACTCGAATAATAGTACACGAAGATGACAAGGGACAACCTTAACAGAATGCATATTGCCCAGCTACCTTATCGGGGGTAACGGAACTTCTCCCCTATCGCGGCATTCTCCCTTGCGGCATGCGGCAAATGTCACTGCAATTACCGTACTCTCCCCGCCTCCAGCCAATCGACCAGACGCGATATTTTTCCTTGACTGGCTTGCTTTTTCATTGGATTTTATCGTTTTTCTTCTGTTTCTTTTTTAGTTTCTATGTTTATTAGACTTGATTAATTAGAATGACTCCTAATATATAAACGACGATCAAGACCGCATTGGAATTTAAAAGAGCGGCCAGCCAATTCAAATAATTAAAGGACTCCCTACCTCACAAAATGCGCGCTCCAATCTTCCATCGCAATCCTGCGATAGGCGGCGGGTGCGGCGTGTGCGACGCCGTGTTAGGGGAGAAGTTCCCGGTCCCCCTTATCGGTCATTTAAAACAGTCTAACTTTTACTTGTACTTTTACCAGCTAGTCATGAAACATTACTTCCGTAGCCTATTAATGAGGTTATATCACAAGGTGTCTGTCAATTGAAATATCAACACTTATTCTCCCTTTTTTGTGCTAACCGCCCCTCCACCTTTCCACTTATTTGCTTTCAATTTTTTGAGTTTTACATTTTTGCAGATCTGCTATGAGATTTGCAAGGCAACATAATTTTTTATCAAGTATTCCACAGCAGTCTATTTTTTTGATGATTTTTTCATGCGTACAGACCCTCATTGCGTGAGGATCATCGAATCCCTCCCAATGTGCGTTGTGAAACAGTAGCCATGGTTATGATTAGATTTATCACAAAAAAACAAAACACAAACGGTCAAAATAACGCAGCGATGAAATAAATCAGTTTAAAAAGCATTGGCCGCTCAGTGAAAGGGCGGTTAGTCGGCCTCCGAAAGAACTGCTGACCGGGGGTCTGCTGACTTCGAAAGAAGATTCATTTTATACTTCTGCCTGTTCCCGCCAGGTCCACTAGATCAGTCGCTGGATCGAGCATGATCACGACCGCTCGCCCCTCTGATCGAGAATTAATCGAGAATTTCCAATGCAACTCAGTAGGAATTTAGACCATTGAAGTAGGAAGTAGAGCGTTTGCGGAGTGCTTGGGGGATGATGCGAAAAAGATTGAACGCATCAGCTACCAAGTATCGACTCACTTTGCCAGTACAAGAAATTTACACTTCACCCTCTCCTTGCCCTAATCCTTCTTATTCCTTCACAAAAGAGTTGAATTGCCACTTGGGGCAAAAAGAAAACAAAATGCTATCACCATTGATTTTCGACTAGGGGTTTATCTCCTATCAGAAACATGAGGCCCCCACTACTCTTGTTCCTAACAACTTGAGGATCCTTATTTGAGAGGGAAACATCAAGAACTCGGACAATCTAACTTTTAATTGTTTCAGGAGTCATCAGTGCTCGTTTAAGTTATAACCTTTTTAACTTCCTTTCCAACACTCCTCAAAAGGAGTATCACTAGTTGTAGTAATTTTTCTGCTTTTTTGCAGCAGTAAGCCTGAGGCACAAGCTTCGGAAAGTACTAAAGACAACGGCTTGCGCAGGTAGGACGATGTACAAGTTGTGAAATTAATCAAAACGATGTCTCAAATTGAGTGTTCCTTTTGATGTAAACTTTAATGTAAGTCGTGTCGTCTTGAAAAGGAAAAAGGAAAGCGTGTTGTATTAGGTTGAGTAAAAAGTTTTGATCGACCTTCGTCCCTTTTTTCGTAGGACTGCTCGGAAGTACTTCGTAATGGGTTATGGTAGACCAATCCCTAACCTGTATTTTTGAAAGGATATATAAGCATCCCCTTGGAAGTGCTTCGCAAAAATGACTTCAACCTTCAACTGGCGTCTGAAGCTGTCTGAGAGCTATCGTCTATCACGAATTACTGTAAGGGCATAATTCACCGACGGCTGTCGCAAATATCTATGGTGCGTCCAGAAGGGTCATCGTATCTCAGCCCACGGGTGCCTCATGACGAAGCACCTCCAAGTCTAATAAAGAAGTAGAAGGAACGTCCGAGAAAGGTTTTACTGTGTCGTCGGTGGACATTCTCAGGGAATGCTCTACATTGGATGACTTATTGAGGGCTCCACCGTGACCGCCGAGATTTACGCTTTTCAGCTACAGAGTTTGATCGACGTTGTTCGGAGGAAGCGTCCGCAGCGTGAAAATGTTTGCCTTTTTCACGACAGCGCTCAACCGCATGTTGCGAAATTATTTTGTCAGTAAATTGCCCAACTTAGATGGGCAGTGCTAACCCACCCTACTTATTCGCGAGGTCTCGCTCTGATTACCATTTGTTTCTTGCTCTGAAACATCACCCCCGCGATGGAAATTTTGATGACTGCCCGGAGCTCAAAAATGAGATCTCCAGCTTTTTCGAATCGCGGCCGCACCCTTCTAGGCTTCAGGAGTCAAATAACTGCCGGTTTGTTAGACGTATATTTAGCACAACGATGGAGACTATATTACCGATTGAGATCCTCTTCCAATGGAAATAAGACTTTTTAAAGTGAAGATTGAAAAGCCGATCAAAACTTTTTACTCAACCTAATATTTTGGGAGTTTCACAACTGACCAGCTTTATTTTGGATATGGTTCCGATGAAAACAAGGGCTGCGTAGTTTCTGATATGAGAGCTTACTGCAATTCCAGTAATGATGTGTCGCCGACATGCAGCAGTTCGGACGCATGTTCCTCCAGAAGTTTGGTTTCGAAATCTGAACCTTTCAATAAAGCAAGGTAGCTTAATTTCAATCCATTCGGCAATCCTTGTGCTTCATTGAAGCTTTGCAGACAACTCGAGTTGCTCTATGCAAAAAGTCTTGAAAAGATGTTCACAGCACAGGAGAAAAGGTCTCTTTTATCACATTTTTCATTCTTTCCGAAAAATGACCAAAAATACTTCAAGAAAATAGAAAGAATGAATTTACCTAAGATTTCCTCATTATTTCCAAGACGAAATCAGGCTTTATACCTAACCTGTTGAGGCCCACCACGGTCTGTTGTCGCTTGCTCACGACAACAGGTTCAATTCCGCAGTTGAGCGCGGGCCGAGGCGGCGCAACCCCATTATATCGGCGATAGAAGCGCAGATCCCGTGTACTACTATCCGAATCACATCAATGTTCTGATGTATGCAGGATCCATTATCCAGGAACGTTTTCAGTCATTGCTGGCACCCTTGCTTCCTTTTCTTTCGAAGCTTCCATTCTCAAATGGTTCCAGATTACAGATTACAGACAGATTGGCTTTAGGAAATTTTTTTAAAAGAATGTCTGCCCAGAGAGTGGATGACACTTCTTGAAACACAACTCTTTTCACTTTCCACTCCACTTCCTCATCCGTTTTCGCTAGTGATCATTGGTGATTGATGGATCCTGTGTTTCCCCTCTAGAAAGTTCTTGTCACGACATCTGTTGGACTCCTTCTATGTTTCCGCAGGGCTTTTGTTACACCGGTCACGTAAACCTTACTATTATAGAACAGAGTGGTAGAAGAAATTACTCAAAGACTCCGATCCCACAATATTACAATACATACATACGTTCACCAACGAATCAGCCACGTTTTGCTCATGGACCCTGCTGCTGAAAAATTGCTTTAATGGCCTTTGCTCACATTCGTTAAAGGATGTCACGTCCACTTTGGCAAAGGGTGTCAAAATGACAACTTGTTCTGCATCAGTACATGTAGGTTTTGGTCGAACATCCTGACCAGTACTTATCAGTAGTCGTTTGATTTCTCATTCGACTTCCCCGGTAGTAGGTCTGCTCATCTTCACTTCCGGTATGATTTATCATGAAAGGTCATCGGGAAACCTTGAACAGTACGGTTTTCGAAGGTCTAACCTTTACTCTGTTGCCGTGGTTGTAGCAGCATGGATGAAACATGAAGGATGATTATTTGCATTCAGCTTGTAACACCTTCTGTATCATCTGTTCGGAACCTCATGCTCACAGCAATTAGTAGTAGATTCATTCGACAAACTAAATGATATGCAGAGATAGGCGAAAAAGTGGTCATGAATACTGTAAAGGTTATCATCGTCCTAATGAACAAATGGGCTAATGTTCGCTAGATTGATTTTAGACATACTTACCCTGTCATGTAATGCCCGAGTAGAGGTGAAAAAAGAAAGTTTTTATGGTACCTTGGAAACAGGTGTCTGGCAAGATCTCAAAATGTTCCAGTTCAACCACCACTCGCGAGAAACGAGGAGAAAGTCGAACGCCACGAGATACGCAAGGACTTTACAAGACCGGCATAACTCCCCAAAAAGAAGATCGTGTACGGTCATCAAAAAATATAACGAGTAATACAGAAGACTCAATCACCACTCTATTAACAAAAGTCGATACTACCGAAAAAGGCATCACGATCGGGAAAGCAGAAAACGTGTACATCACTATCATTCGTTGGTAGGTGAACTGACTTAGATAGCAGCATCTGTTTTTTTTTGGAAAAAAAATTATGCAGCTAATCATAAACAGTTACCATTAACCCTCCGAAGTAACCCAATACCTTTGGAAAAACGCTAAATCAAGATCGTCCATGATTCCAACCGCCGATCGATCCCAGTCGAATCCTCACTTTCTTTACCCACTCATTCAAGCTAGGCTCTTTTGAATCAGACAGCACGATTTCCACTCACTTCAGAACGTAGCCATTTTCATGTGGCAATCACCATTGTAATCGCAAAAAGGGGGCCTTTTGCACAACACAGGGATGCTATGAGGGTGGCAACATGTAAAAAACTTCAGAGGAGATACATACGTCATTTCGCTAACCACCAGATTTCCATAGCGCGTCGTCACCGCAATCATTACATACAACCACTAGTTTGCAGGGAAACAAATACAAGAAGGCGTAACCGATAAAAAACCTTCCAAGTTTATTTCTAGTAGGATAGATATGCTTTCATACGTAAATCGAACTTTGTACTAGATTGTAATACATGCTGTGCAATATGGGCGTTTCTAGGGCAAGCGGTTTTCTACTTCTATTCAGAATCGTAGGACATTCTAGATGCTTGTGTGCAATGACGTGCGTCGAAGAGACGATGCACCAATCAGTTATGTTACACTACCAGATGGGCCTGGTACTAATTATTTGACCCAGAAGAATAGAAGGCTTGGTTGGCCTAGACGGGTGAAGAGCTGGGATTCGTTCCCGGAACATGCACGAGTTATAGTAGGTATTTACCGGGTGTGGTGCGTTAGGAACGAAATGGTCGCGTCGCGGTGAGAGGGGCGTCGCGCGCGAAGGAATGTAGCAGGATGCAGCGTTAGGTAAGAAATACAAGAACAAAAGCACTAATAGTAGAATTATGCATAAAATAATGATCGCATATCGATTGAGCTGTATGAAGAACGCTAGAGCTGTAATAACGGCGAATGGGTGGTCCGCGACAGCCGCGTGCGGCAAATCGATTTCCCAAAATGGTTCCTAACGCCCGTCTCCCGTATTTACCTGCACCTACTCACTTGTGCACGTTGAGAGATGAAGCCTTAGAAAATTGTGCAATGTCAAAACCCTTCTTCGTGGATTTTCAGTGCATGCACATCTGCATTGAACCCGAGTTGCCCATGCAAACGTTCCTTAACAAACCAATCGTGCAAAATTGGTAAGACATATATTTGTTACGTCTCATGAGTAGGATGAGCCTCGGTGAAAGCCATTTTCAAGACGGCATTTCATTAGGATCTGTCCTCTACCCCGGTTAATCAGAAGTCTATCATTGATTAAAAAAAAGCTGTATTTTCAAACTCACGCTGCTTTTCCTTTTGCTTTTCACCCCTATTCGATTCGTTATCATTCGGAATTACATGAAAGCTTGAAATCTGCTCAAAATAGCGAAGTAGCAACGAACAAAATCATTTGAAATGATTGAGCTCGAGACCCTACGCCCTTTCCACCGACCATTCCGATTACTCGGAAATCGCCTACTCATTTGAGCAGCAGATTTGTCAAAAGTCAATTTGACAGCTTCAAATAAATATCAGTTTCTTCATTGTATCATATCTTGCAGTAAATGCTAAACTACTTGCCAGTAAATCTACTGATCCTCGATTGCACATACCTGAATCCGACAGTATGTTTACCAACAAACTTTTAGTAGTTGAAGGAACCTGCTAATTCATTTTTTCTCACTCTTCTGCTTGTGTACTGATGTAACGATAGTCTCATAGGTTTGTAACTATTCCATACATTGTCTTTTAGGGCGAAAATTCAGTTCAGTTAAATGGAGCCCTGGACGAGAAGTAGGTTTTTCCAAGCATTGATGAAAAGCTACCAGATGATAGAATTATTGGAAATATTCTCAAATATAGATCACCACCACTACAGGTTCAATTGGTTGTAAAGAGGAATTCTAAAGCTGTACCTGAAAGCACCGCTTCGACAACTGCGAAAGCTCAGTGAGTAATTTTTATATACCTTACAGAACAGAGAAGGACCTATAGAGCTGGGGAGTTAATCCTTTATGGTCATTGCAAAAGCCTCTTTGCAATACGTTTCTACAGAAACTACCGGAAGGCTTTCGTTCCAAGGCCTTGAAGACACATAGGCAATTCCCTAATTTTTGATCCAAAAGATGGCTCTCTCTTTTTCCCCACTCAGTGCTCCCCCCCCCCCCGAACATTGGGCAAGACTTACTACTGTAGGTGTTTACAGTACTCCCTCACGCCGGTACGACCATTCACTGAAATCTGATGGTGGGCCGGGTACAAAAAACCGTGATCGTGTCTCTGAGCACATGTTGAAGATTGAAGCCAGCCCACAGGATAAACGACTCGCTAAGTTAACACTGAACGGAAAATGATGCAGGTCTTATCCGTGGATCCACTTTGCCAACTATGCTTCACCTTTTTAATTTTTAATCATTCCAACAAACGAAGCAAACTATTGGGAAGAAAAATACTGGGACACGAAATCTACTCGGTTGCAATACAGCCGTCACCCTCAGCGAGTTCCTTCCAGCGTTCTCGTGCATATTTCATCAAGATGGGACACATTGGACCCTAGCCATTTCTCTTAGCATCTTTTTCAAAGCGTCGAAAAATTTCTACGATGCTTTAATGACCTGAGTACTTGCACAACCTCTGGCAACGTTGATTTCTGAGAGAATCGCTGCTTTCCCTCAAGGTCATTACATTTTTCGTCTGTAGAGAAGAAAACCCGAATGCCTTCTCCGTTCGACGGGAATCTTACTGATGATAACAAATAATCATACAAAAATTCCTAATGGTATCCTTGCCGGAAAACCCACTCAATTGATCAGAAGTTTGCTGATGAACAAACAGCGATCGATTCGGTTGCAAGGCCAAAAATTCTCTGTTCCCCTCGCCTACCTTATACGATAACCGTGAGCTCTAAAGGATGAAATGATTGCTAAAGATTTGTAACATAGAATCTCTGAGGTTTAATCCCATTCCCCAAGATTAATTCCCGAGACATTATGAAGTAGGAAGTATAATTCATTTTTTTTCAGACTTTGATGGAGTAAGAAAACTCTACTGAAAACTTTCTGAAAATGGTTAATACTCGTAGTGCTCAACAATCTTCCTGATCTCTTTGCAATGTGTGTTTAAATAAAATTAATAGTCCTAAATTTGTAAAAGCTTCCACAAAAAAACTGTTTTTTCCATTTTCAACGCCATAGCAAGGTGCTAATCTAATTTTAGTGGCGAAATTTTTGCGGACAATGTGTTCTACTAAAGTGGGATTAGTCTTTTAGGTTATGTTTCCACCAGTCGACTCTATTGACTTCGCTCTCCAAGTGCACGAGAACAGGGGTTATGGATTTCGCCTAGACATTCATTTCTCGGAAATCCCACCCCCCTATAGATGAAATCAGGCCCTACTGCCCACCATAAGGCTCCCATACCGCCGCCTATCCTCCCACCAAGTTTGAACGCCCTAGAGCCAAACTAAAAACTTTCGCGACACCCCGTTTCTACAGGCGGGGTGTGCGCGAAAATTGTATGTACGTATGTATGTATGTATGTATGTATGTATGTATGTATGTATGTATGTATGTATGTATGTATGTATGTATGTATGTATGTATGTATGTATGTATGTATGTATGTATGTATGTATGTATGTATGTATGTATGTATGTATGTATGTATGTATGTATGTATGTATGTATGTATGTATGTATGTATGTATGTATGTATGTATGTATGTATGTATGTATGTATGTATGTATGTATGTATGTATGTATGTATGTATGTATGTATGTATGTATGTATGTATGTATGTATGTATGTATGTATGTATGTATGTATGTATGTATGTATGTATGTATGTATGTATGTATGTATGTATGTATGTATGTATGTATGTATGTATGTATGTATGTATGTATGTATGTATGTATGTATGTATGTATGTATGTATGTATGTATGTATGTATGTATGTATGTATGTATGTATGTATGTATGTATGTATGTATGTATGTATGTATGTATGTATGTATGTATGTATGTATGTATGTATGTATGTATGTATGTATGTATGTATGTATGTATGTATGTATGTATGTATGTATGTATGTATGTATGTATGTATGTATGTATGTATGTATGTATGTATGTATGTATGTATGTATGTATGTATGTATGTATGTATGTATGTATGTATGTATGTATGTATGTATGTATGTATGTATGTATGTATGTATGTATGTATGTATGTATGTATGTATGTATGTATGTATGTATGTATGTATGTATGTATGTATGTATGTATGTATGTATGTATGTATGTATGTATGTATGTATGTATGTATGTATGTATGTATGTATGTATGTATGTATGTATGTATGTATGTATGTATGTATGTATGTATGTATGTATGTATGTATGTATGTATGTATGTATGTATGTATGTATGTATGTATGTATGTATGTATGTATGTATGTATGTATGTATGTATGTATGTATGTATGTATGTATGTATGTATGTATGTATGTATGTATGTATGTATGTATGTATGTATGTATGTATGTATGTATGTATGTATGTATGTATGTATGTATGTATGTATGTATGTATGTATGTATGTATGTATGTATGTATGTATGTATGTATGTATGTATGTATGTATGTATGTATGTATGTATGTATGTATGTATGTATGTATGTATGTATGTATGTATGTATGTATGTATGTATGTATGTATGTATGTATGTATGTATGTATGTATGTATGTATGTATGTATGTATGTATGTATGTATGTATGTATGTATGTATGTATGTATGTATGTATGTATGTATGTATGTATGTATGTATGTATGTATGTATGTATGTATGTATGTATGTATGTATGTATGTATGTATGTATGTATGTATGTATGTATGTATGTATGTATGTATGTATGTATGTATGTATGTATGTATGTATGTATGTATGTATGTATGTATGTATGTATGTATGTATGTATGTATGTATGTATGTATGTATGTATGTATGTATGTATGTATGTATGTATGTATGTATGTATGTATGTATGTATGTATGTATGTATGTATGTATGTATGTATGTATGTATGTATGTATGTATGTATGTATGTATGTATGTATGTATGTATGTATGTATGTATGTATGTATGTATGTATGTATGTATGTATGTATGTATGTATGTATGTATGTATGTATGTATGTATGTATGTATGTATGTATGTATGTATGTATGTATGTATGTATGTATGTATGTATGTATGTATGTATGTATGTATGTATGTATGTATGTATGTATGTATGTATGTATGTATGTATGTATGTATGTATGTATGTATGTATGTATGTATGTATGTATGTATGTATGTATGTATGTATGTATGTATGTATGTATGTATGTATGTATGTATGTATGTATGTATGTATGTATGTATGTATGTATGTATGTATGTATGTATGTATGTATGTATGTATGTATGTATGTATGTATGTATGTATGTATGTATGTATGTATGTATGTATGTATGTATGTATGTATGTATGTATGTATGTATGTATGTATGTATGTATGTATGTATGTATGTATGTATGTATGTATGTATGTATGTATGTATGTATGTATGTATGTATGTATGTATGTATGTATGTATGTATGTATGTATGTATGTATGTATGTATGTATGTATGTATGTATGTATGTATGTATGTATGTATGTATGTATGTATGTATGTATGTATGTATGTATGTATGTATGTATGTATGTATGTATGTATGTATGTATGTATGTATGTATGTATGTATGTATGTATGTATGTATGTATGTATGTATGTATGTATGTATGTATGTATGTATGTATGTATGTATGTATGTATGTATGTATGTATGTATGTATGTATGTATGTATGTATGTATGTATGTATGTATGTATGTATGTATGTATGTATGTATGTATGTATGTATGTATGTATGTATGTATGTATGTATGTATGTATGTATGTATGTATGTATGTATGTATGTATGTATGTATGTATGTATGTATGTATGTATGTATGTATGTATGTATGTATGTATGTATGTATGTATGTATGTATGTATGTATGTATGTATGTATGTATGTATGTATGTATGTATGTATGTATGTATGTATGTATGTATGTATGTATGTATGTATGTATGTATGTATGTATGTATGTATGTATGTATGTATGTATGTATGTATGTATGTATGTATGTATGTATGTATGTATGTATGTATGTATGTATGTATGTATGTATGTATGTATGTATGTATGTATGTATGTATGTATGTATGTATGTATGTATGTATGTATGTATGTATGTATGTATGTATGTATGTATGTATGTATGTATGTATGTATGTATGTATGTATGTATGTATGTATGTATGTATGTATGTATGTATGTATGTATGTATGTATGTATGTATGTATGTATGTATGTATGTATGTATGTATGTATGTATGTATGTATGTATGTATGTATGTATGTATGTATGTATGTATGTATGTATGTATGTATGTATGTATGTATGTATGTATGTATGTATGTATGTATGTATGTATGTATGTATGTATGTATGTATGTATGTATGTATGTATGTATGTATGTATGTATGTATGTATGTATGTATGTATGTATGTATGTATGTATGTATGTATGTATGTATGTATGTATGTATGTATGTATGTATGTATGTATGTATGTATGTATGTATGTATGTATGTATGTATGTATGTATGTATGTATGTATGTATGTATGTATGTATGTATGTATGTATGTATGTATGTATGTATGTATGTATGTATGTATGTATGTATGTATGTATGTATGTATGTATGTATGTATGTATGTATGTATGTATGTATGTATGTATGTATGTATGTATGTATGTATGTATGTATGTATGTATGTATGTATGTATGTATGTATGTATGTATGTATGTATGTATGTATGTATGTATGTATGTATGTATGTATGTATGTATGTATGTATGTATGTATGTATGTATGTATGTATGTATGTATGTATGTATGTATGTATGTATGTATGTATGTATGTATGTATGTATGTATGTATGTATGTATGTATGTATGTATGTATGTATGTATGTATGTATGTATGTATGTATGTATGTATGTATGTATGTATGTATGTATGTATGTATGTATGTATGTATGTATGTATGTATGTATGTATGTATGTATGTATGTATGTATGTATGTATGTATGTATGTATGTATGTATGTATGTATGTATGTATGTATGTATGTATGTATGTATGTATGTATGTATGTATGTATGTATGTATGTATGTATGTATGTATGTATGTATGTATGTATGGTATGTATAGTATGTATGTATGTATGTATCGTATGTATGTATGTAGTGTATGTTATGTAATATGTATGTATGTATGTATGTATTATGTATGTAGTATGTATGTATGTAGTTATGTAGTATTGTATGTATGTATGTTTGTATGTATGTATGTTATGTAGTATGTATGTATGTATGGTATGTATGTATGTATGTATGTATTATGTATGTATGTATGATGATGATGTATGCTAGTATGATGTATGTATGTATGTATGTATGATGATGTATGTAATGTATGTATGTTGTATGTATTATGTAGTTAGTCCTCTGTTATTCTTTGCGTTTCCTTATAAACCGAGAACGGTTGTCCGGATTACGGTAGCATATCATGCCAGGGAACTTACTCTCCGATGAAACTTATTATACGAATCTGCTTATTTAAATTTGAATAGGCCTAGAGTGTCTATTGCCTCCCACCCGTACTCGGATTGGGAAAGTCTAAACTTCAAAAAATCGTAGTTGAATGAAAATCTAATAAACTCCTAATGAGTATCTAATGAAATCTAATGAGTAAAGAGGCACCAAGAAAACAAAAAGGAGACCAAGTCGGACAAAAACAACTAATGAAACTTAGAAATTCTCCAAGGTGGGCATGTCTCGGTAGCCTTTGAAAGCCGTGTCGTCGACAGCACCAGAATGCGGCTCCATGATGAACTGTCTATTCCAAGCTTTCATTCCGAGCAACTCTTTTTCAAACAATGTAGGAAGTCAACGACGCACCTAAACTTCAATGAAAAGCGGAACTAATGCCACGGTTACGGCGCCCTACTTTCTTTGCATAGTCAGGACCTGAAATTTCACCATTTGTTCGGGCCCTAACTGACGGGTACAACTCACTAAGTGTTTCATAGTTCTCAGCAAATCTAGTAGGATCCTTCATCTGCGAATATGAACCATGTGGAAATTGTGGTGATTTTTAGCAGAGAAGGATGATCGTGTACTCGTTTATCCCTACATCGACATCCCATACACCCTAAACTGAGCTTACCCTATGAACATGCTTGTCTACAATTCTACTCACAATTGACCTAGCATCGTGGGAGCCAATGTACAATCGCTTGCAACACTGGTTCACAGTCGAAGGTACGATGAGAACCAAAAGGAACATGGATAGTTCAGATCATTTGCGATAGCGTGGAGGATTCAACAGAATTGGGAACTACACGTCATTTCTACGCCTTTCCTCAATCGTTTGTGATATATTGTACTAATGCTGCTTTCGAAGCGTTCTGTGGAAGGAAAGGTAATCTGCATAGGCTTCTGTAGTGATGGAACGGATCAAAGGCTGAAATGGTTTAAAGGCTCTCGCAATGCATTTGTTCCATTAACAACACAGAATAAAGCTTTTCTAGATAATATTAAAGTGTGCGAGTGTAATAATGTGTGCTTTGAATGATCCTGTATTGCCGGCTCGGTCATCGGCAATACAGGATTGCGGGGAGCGATGTACAGTCGGTTGTAACACTGGTTCACAGTGAAAGGTTCGATGAGAAATCAAATGGCACTGACGGTTCAACGCGAGTGAGATTCATACCTATTTTCAAAACCTTCCCTCAGTCATTGATGGCATTATTGTGACTTTGCTGCATCGAGGTGCTCTCCATTCATTAGAAATGATGAGAAATTTTTGTAGGCTCTTGTTTCAGTGACCTCACGAGAAGCACCGATGAAGAACTCTTTGCAAGTATCATACATGTGAGTGGCCATATCAGGTCTTATAGTACTTGAGAACATGCCCTACCATCCTACTTATATAATCGGCTAAGTGTGTCTGTTGGTGTGTTTGTGTGTGTGTGGAACACTGATGGCAGGTGATAGGAAGTGACATCTATCGATAGAAACTGATAAGGAGCCTTAAAAGGCAAAAGCCTCAGGATCCGTAACTACCATCGTATTAGCGGTGGAGCCTTGGCACTTTGATTGGTGGTGCATGATGTGAAGGGACCGCAAATGTTTGGTGACAGGGATCGATAACAACTAATAGGAACTGATAAGAAACTATAGAAGCCACTAGATCTGTAACGCACTTTTTGTTAACAATTTAATCTTGGAATTTTAATAGGTTATGTGATATGTAACAGGATTTTAGGACTCGGTCACGGGATCGAGAACGGTTGTTGCCAAGCCAGGAGCTGATAAAACCGATAGAGGCTAATGAAAACCCTCGGAAGCGTAGAGCCACTATAATAACGGCATTAATAGTGGATCCTTGACATTTTGGCATGTGATGTGGAGTATGGCGGAATCATAGACGACCGATGATAGGAACTGATATCAGCTGATAACGACTGATAAGAGCACTTACCTACCGAATTTAACTACTGTGGTATTTACGATCTATTTATGATTACGACTATTATATACATAGATTACGAACGCTACCCAGCAAGGCCTGTAACTCGGTGGAAAATCAAGGTTTCTTGATGTTTTGATATCATTTACGACAAAGCTCATCCGACCGCCACTAATTTGGGATTCTCGACTAATGATGTACCCGTGGAGGAAAGAAGGTCGAGTGATAACGAAATCTTATAATGGCGTTATTATCACTTGAGAATATTAGTGAGTACAACTCAATTCATTGGTTGCCTATCAGTTAAACCTTTAATGATTCATAATTTTCAAGATCAAGAGCAACCGAATGACACTTTTAATCGTAGGCGTATGCGTGGGCATGTGGTGCACGCATTGGTGTGCGTAGCCCAACCGGTCTATTCAAAAAAAACTTTCAGACCGGACCAAATCAAATGATTTCAGCAGCTATTCATAAGGATTGGAAGCAAATCGAATGAACGCAGCAGTTACTCATAAGGACTGGAAGCTCAAATGGTTCCTTCAAAGTCGGTGTTCTACCCACAAGCAGCTGTGAGCATTTGAGTACGTGTTCTCTTTTAAACTTATTGTAAACGAAACGCATTTAACATAACAGGGAAAATGATAGATGAACGCTCCGGAGCAAATTATATAGAGTGAAAGAAATATCAGTTCTTCGGGCTTCTTTGCTTGCTTCAGTTTTCGAAAACTATCCTGTTGTACCAACCTACTCCGTGCTGAGCGTGCTGCAAATGCTTATCATGACACTCCTACGAAAGTATGCAGACAATTTTCTATTCCCTTCATTGTAAGAGCGCTTATATCTTTTTTCTTTGAACCATGTGCAAAAACATAGACTAGAAATTTTTCGTCAAAAAAAGATATGAAAAATTGCAAGCTGTTTCACAGAATCATGAAGGTTTATTGCAAGTGATTGTTATGGGGCAATACAGAGAGCTTCATCACGGCTACAAACACAATTTGTGCATTTGCAGTCCTCGTTATTCGTGCACGGGTTGCCAACTTCATAAATAGGCATTCCCATATAGTTTCCTCTGAAATTCATCTATCGTTCATAGTAAGACATGGGCTCCGACTTCGAAAAATTACACGTACGCTGAATCATACTCGCATGCCACGAAGGTCATGTCACTACACCACTCTACTGCGCATCCGATCTTGTTGCTCCACTGCCAGACCACCTTGAAAATCAAGTATCTCCTTTTTTAGGCGCCACCACCTTTTAAAGATTTTCGAGTTACCTGGGTATAATGACCAACACCACGATTGAAAACCGCCATGGTCATGACGTTATCAGAAGGAACACCATTCTGTTGTAGTTCATCGAACCAAAGATCGACACTCTGAAACAGATACCTTCAATACCTTCAATGCGAATTGTAACAAAGTTTGGATATAGTTTGGATAATGGACAGTTTGGATAGTACTTACCTCGGCTGCGGCTACTGTCTTATTTTGTTTCAAAATGGATGTCATATAAAGGTTCTGTCCCCAATCGTTCCTGTCAGAATATGAGTTATGCGCAAATACGCACTTCTTAGCGAAATTCATCGTGTTTTCTTAATGGCGCAATCGTACTTCTGTAATGAACGATTTTCAGCATGGGAGACACTCGCTGAAATCCTCTCATGCAAAGTGCACATGACCCCTGTCTAAATGCGGTAAGCCTTTCCGTCTTACCACTTTCAACATCCTGGCTGCCTTAGGAGCGTAACCACCAATCTCTTCGGCATTTTTCGCTTCTCCTTTGGCAACGAGCGTTCTAAATAGTCGTGGTGATTACAGTGTACTCAAATGATCTTACCGTTTCACTGGGAAAAACCAACCGATACGCGTTGTGTTTGTTGACAAAGGTCTGTCTTACTTCATCTGACATACCATTGTTGTCTGGACACATAGCTGAAATTTCATTCTTTTGAAGATTTTCTGCTGAGGAGATAAGCGGTTTATCGCAAATTACTTACATGCATGACCAGATGTGCTCAGGAGCGTCTGAAAATATTTATTCATTTATACATCGTAAGCAATTAACGATCCGTGCAAACTTCTACTCACCAAAAAGGCGACAGTGGCAAGTGAAAACATGGTTTGCAGTGGTTGTGAATGTCTGCTATCCACACAGACGCCTTTATATATCAGTTATATGATAGTTTTCAGCTGTATAAATACTTAAAAATCAAATACGGACGACTGCTCCAGACTATGTCAGTTTTCCTTTCTTTGTTTTAGCTTTCAAATCACATAATGAACTTGAGAGTATAGTTGGTAACAAAAAAGAAGAGCAAATGGGGAGCAATAAGTGCTACCAATTACTAGAAAATACGGGAAACAAAAGTGAGAAAAAACTGATGTAGAGGTGGCAAGCAAGTGGAGCGCTATCACACAGAAATATTTCTGGCATGAAAAATCGCTTCGATACTACTCGCTCATGTCAGCGAGGTTTTCCATATATCCGAGCCAATTGTTTGGTACCGGACTCGTCCGGGATGTTAAAAAATGCCCTGCACTCAAATTTCATATCAGAAATTAGCTGATGTTTAGGTTGGCTCTTTTCTTTTGTAGAAGATTTTTCAGACGCGTAAGGTAGCGAGAAGTGCGATAGTAGAGCAGCTTTCTCTATGTGCAAGCTCCGCGAAAGTTTGGAAGAAGATTGATCAACTGAAAACTAAGAGTATATTTTATGAGTTTGCTCATTTAAAAGAAAAAGCGCTTAAATATTGTAGATTTCTCTGTTATAGATAAGATGTCTCGCAGACCGTCATTGGTGCTCTCGGCTTTTCTGTGGGTAATAGGGATGAGGGATGTAGGAAATTTTTATTGGAGTGTTAGCGCAGGTAGGAATTTGCCATGCTTGTAGAAACATGGAAAACGCTGAAAAACTCAGGCAACTAACTCCTCTTATGGGGGAATTTTACCCTCATGTTTGCGACATCGCTGGTGGTAACATATCAGAAATCAAGAGAAAGGAGCCGAATTTGACTTGGCTTCGCTAGAAAAGTAGATGGTCATTTCATTTTTGGCGGCAATGTTATGCCGTTGCTGTTTGTTGTACTGTTGACCTGTTGTTGCTTGTTTACTTTAGCACTGTTGTCATATATAAGTCTCTATATTTCCCAGACTTCCTCATTGATTAGAATATGGATTCGGTTCCGATTCATTTCGATTGTCGATATAAGTTTGTCGATTTCATTATGTGATTTGAAAGCTAAAACAAAGAAAGGAAAATTGACATAGTCCGGATCAGTCGTCCATATTTGATTTTTAAGTATTTATACAGCTGAAAACTATCATATAACTGATATATAAAGGCGTCTGTGTGGATAGCAGACATTCACAACCACTGCAAACCATGTTTTCACTTGCCACTGTCGCCTTTTTGGTGAGTAGAAGTTTGCACGGATCGTTAATTGCTTACGATGTATAAATGAATAAATATTTTCAGACGCTCCTGAGCACATCTGGTCATGCATGTAAGTAATTTGCGATAAACCGCTTATCTCCTCAGCAGAAAATCTTCAAAAGAATGAAATTTCAGCTATGTGTCCAGACAACAATGGTATGTCAGATGAAGTAAGACAGACCTTTGTCAACAAACACAACGCGTATCGGTTGGTTTTTCCCAGTGAAACGGTAAGATCATTTGAGTACACTGTAATCACCACGACTATTTAGAACGCTCGTTGCCAAAGGAGAAGCGAAAAATGCCGAAGAGATTGGTGGTTACGCTCCTAAGGCAGCCAGGATGTTGAAAGTGGTAAGACGGAAAGGCTTACCGCATTTAGACAGGGGTCATGTGCACTTTGCATGAGAGGATTTCAGCGAGTGTCTCCCATGCTGAAAAATCGTTCATTACAGAAGTACGATTGCGCCATTGAAGAAAACACGATGAATTTCGCTAAGAAGTGCGTATTTGCGCATAACTCATATTCTGACAGGAACGATTGGGGACAGAACCTTTATATGACATCCATTTTGAAACAAAATAAGACAGTAGCCGCAGCCGAGGTAAGTACTATCCAAACTGTCCATTATCCAAACTATATCCAAACTTTGTTACAATTCGCATTGAAGGTATTGAAGGTATCTGTTTCAGAGTGTCGATCTTTGGTTCGATGAACTACAACAGAATGGTGTTCCTTCTGATAACGTCATGACCATGGCGGTTTTCAATCGTGGTGTTGGTCATTATACCCAGGTAACTCGAAAATCTTTAAAAGGTGGTGGCGCCTAAAAAAGGAGATACTTGATTTTCAAGGTGGTCTGGCAGTGGAGCAACAAGATCGGATGCGCAGTAGAGTGGTGTAGTGACATGACCTTCGTGGCATGCGAGTATGATTCAGCGTACGTGTAATTTTTCGAAGTCGGAGCCCATGTCTTACTATGAACGATAGATGAATTTCAGAGGAAACTATATGGGAATGCCTATTTATGAAGTTGGCAACCCGTGCACGAATAACGAGGACTGCAAATGCACAAATTGTGTTTGTAGCCGTGATGAAGCTCTCTGTATTGCCCCATAACAATCACTTGCAATAAACCTTCATAAATCTATGAAACATTTTGCAATTTTTCATATCTTTTTTTGACGAAAAATTTCTAGTCTATGTTTTTGCACA
Organism: Haemonchus contortus; assembly: GCA_000469685.2. Classification (NCBI taxonomy): domain Eukaryota; kingdom Metazoa; phylum Nematoda; class Chromadorea; order Rhabditida; family Trichostrongylidae; genus Haemonchus; species Haemonchus contortus. The sequence continues at coordinate 19,815,081 of LS997562.1, read as the reverse complement.
TGGTTCAAAGAAAAAAGATATAAGCGCTCCTACAATGAAGGGAATAGAAAATTGTCTGCATACTTTCGTAGGAGTGTCATGATAAGCATTTGCAGCACGCTCAGCACGGAGTAGGTTGGTACAACAGGATAGTTTTCGAAAACTGAAGCAAGCAAAGAAGCCCAAAAACTGATATTTCTTTCACTCTATATAATTTCCTCCCGAGCGTTCATCATTCATTTTCCTTGCTATGTTAAGTGCGTTTCGTTTACAATATTTTTAAGAAGAGCACACCTACTCATATGCTCACTGCTGCTTGTGGGTAGAACACCGACTTTGGAGGAACCATTTGAGCTCCCAATCCTTATGAATAACTGCTGCGATCATTCGATTTGCTTCCAATCCTTATGAATGGCTGCTCATTTGATTTGGTTCGGTCTGAAAGATTTTTTGAATAGATGGTAGGGCAAGTTCTCATGAACTGCAGGAACTGATATAGCCACTCAAATGCACGCTACTCGCAAAGGTTCAAGCACACCCTACCACACTAGCACACTTTAACATTATCTAGAAAAGCTTTATTCTGTGTTGTTAATGGAAGAAATGCATTGCGAGGGCCTTCAAGCCATTCCAGCCTTTGAGCCGTTCCATCCACTACAGAAGCCTCTGCAGATTACCTTTCCTTCCAGAGAGCGCTTCAAAAGCAGCATTAGTACAACATATCACAAACGATTAAGGAAAGGCGTGGAAATGATGTGTAGTTCTCATGAACTGCAGGAACTGATATAGCCACTCAATGTGTTGAATCCTCCACGTTATAGCAAATGATCTGAACTATCCATGTTCCTTTTGACTTCTCATCGTACCTCCGACTGTTAACCAGTGTTGCAAGCGACTGTACATACATCGGCTCCCACGATGCTAGGTTAATTGTGAGAAGAATTGTAGACAGCAAGTTCATAGGCTGAGCTCAGTTTAAGGTTTGTTCTACCTATTCTCAAGTTGCCCTTTCGCTTCCTTTGCAGTTAGGAGTGGGATTGTTAGAAAAGACACGAATAATCTCTACATATGGTATTGCACTCGTTGAAAAGACTTCGTCACGCCTTTGTGAATGAAATTCACAGGAAGCTTTTTTCAAATTTTCTCCCTCATCGGAACACGAAAATTCTTCTCTTCACAACACCCTCAGCGATGCCCTTCAAAAGAGCTTCACACCTTGACGAAAGTGTTTTGAGTAGTGACGTTCCTCTCTAGTCCTTTTCTTCAATTTAAGACCTCTGTTAAGTATCCTACTTATATAATCGGGTAAGTGTGTCTGTTGGTGTGTTTGTGTGTAAGTGTGTGAGTAAGTGTGTGTGTTTGTCCGACCGGAAATTCATAACTCCCGTCCCATTGTAGCTGAAGCATTCAAATTTGAAAAGGAAATAGGAGACCGGATGGGTACACTGATGGTAGGTGATTGGAAGTGACAACGATCGATAGAAACCGATAAGAAGCCTTGAAAGGCAAAAGTCACAGGATCCATAACTCCCTTCGTATAAGCGGTGGAGCCTTGGCACTTCGGCAGGTGGTGTAGGACGTGAAGGGACCGTTAGTGATTGGTGGCAAGAAATGATAGCAAGTGATAGGGACTGATAAGAAACCATAGAAAGCGAGAGCCACTAGATCTGTAGCGCACTTTCTATTAATTATGGAGTCTTGGAATTTTAATAAGTTATGTAAGATGTGAAAGGATCGTAGGTAACGGGATCGAGAACGATTGATGATAGGCCAGGAGCTGATAAAACTGTGAAGGGCTAATGCAAATCCTGGAAAGCGTAGAGCCACTATAATAATGGCATCAATAGTGAAGCCTTGACAGTTCAGCATGTGATGTGGAGTATGGCGGGATCGTAGGCGACCGGCGATAGGCTGATAACAGCTGATAACGACTGATAAGAGCCCTTATCAACTGAATTTAACTCTTGTGGTATTTACGATGTGTTTATGATTACGGCTATTATATAGATTACGACCGCTACCCAGCAAGGTTTGTAACTCAGTGGAAGATCAAGATTACTTTGTTTTGATGTCGTTTACGACAAAGCTCATCCGACCGCCAATAATTTGGGATTCTCAACTAATGATGTACCCGTGGAGGAAAGAAGGTCCAGTAATATCGAAATCTTATAATGGTGTGATTAACACTTGAGAACATTAATGAATGCTATTCAATTCTTTGGTTGCCTATCAGTTAAACCTTTAATGGTTCATAATTTTCAAGATGAAGAGCAACCGATTGACACTTTTAATCGTAGGCGTAAGTGTGGGCATGTGGTGCACGCATTGGCGTGCGTAGCCCAACTGGTATCTAAAATTTGAATATACGTTGATGTAGGAAAGACGAGGAAACGAACATTCCCCTTTTTTCCTATAACCACAATTTCCACATGGTTCATGTTCACAGATAAATACTCTAGGTTGGCTAAGAAATATTAAACATCTATTGAGTAACATGCGTCAGTCTTGAAAATTGAAGTATGCATTTTTGCTTCAAGCACTTTTCAAATTACTCAACAAATAACCAGCAACCCATTCGACAAATGATTGTACCAGGAGCTAACGTCCCCTCGACGGCTTCATATGACTTGTTACTACCAAAATAGTTCTGTGACCACACGCGGCATGATAATTGCCCATATTCTGACCTTCTCTGCATTGCCTGTCACTTGATAGGTAAAGGCTTGCACAAGAAATCATTCTGCTGCCTATTTTCCGCAGTTTTAGCCGACGTGATCAATGAAAAACTCGACACAGGTAAATGGTCTTTCAACACTACTATTATGATGGTATTATTCCGATTGCACCCTTCGACAGTCTTTGTCAACAAAGAAGAAGTACATAGTTTAGTTGTTAGTTGTTTACACCAAGTTGCAATCACTTTATGATTGTCTGTTATATGTTTTTCGGTATCATTATGCACGTTTGGAGACTATGAGACATAATCCGATGAAGAGTATGGCACCGACTATAATGGAAAGTATGAGTGCATTCACTTCGTCTTCAGTTCTGATCACCGAATTCAGATGACTAAAATTGCAGTCAGCATCTTCGTTCTTTGGAGGTTCCATTGCAGGCACGGTGACCGCTCTACTGTCTCCCTTCCCACTGAAAACGATATGTATACTGTTTTATAATGCCGGTGTTCTTATATCTATCAACTTTTCGGTTTTTCAATGAGCCTGTCCATTAGCACCAGAAGGTACATTAAAAGCTCTCACAAGGTCCCAACGCGGTACCCCTTAACAGCAAGAGTAGTGAGCTCAACAACGATCGAAGATCAGGGCGGCATTGTCAGACATAATACGTTACCGCATATACCAGTGATTTGAAAACATGCCAAATAAGAAATGGGCTCCTGTGGTGACCACCGGATTAGGTGAAACTGGGAACTATGAAGTCGGACAGAAAGGCCTATTTTGAAGCATTCTTCATTGAGGTGTAGAACGTGGAGACAAGGAGGGAAACTGAGTAGACACGCGTAATCCCTCACATCCACCATACAAAGATGACAGTGGCGGGGCTCAGAATCGGAATTGGGTAAACAACGGTGAGAGAACTGGAACGCTTTCTGAGAACCCTTCTCGAAAGACCCTATTTCTGTGTTGTTGTCTTTACTTTGCAATTGAATCCAGAGATTTGAGAACGAGAAGAAGTGAACGGGGTGTTTGCTTGGAAACATTCGGATATCACACTATATCCAGCGATGCAATCACTTTTACATTTGCAATAGCAGCATCGCTTTTATCATGATTTACCACCAGCGAACTTGACCGCAAATCCCTTTCTCACCCTACTCAACCAGGAGTGTGTTGTCGAAAAGAGCAGCACACGAGCTTTGAAAAACTGCGTTTTAGCTTCGATTACGTCCTATATCCCTTAGTGTCTCCTCCAGCGCCTGATGACCTTTCTGCAGCCTGCCCTGAAGATCCCGACTGCCCTGGCATGGGGGTTAACCAGCGTGAGCTTATCAGTGACCCGTGATGACGTGGGCTTTCCATCCTGCATTTGTTCTAAAGTTGAAGTTGAAGTTGAGGTTATGCTAGCCTTTCGGAATTGCCAAAATTCGGCCTTTGAGAAATCTGCCTGCTGATATCTGTGGGAAGTCTGCACGCACTTAAGGAGGCGTATGCCATTGCTAGATGCAGAATGTCATTTGCCTAATCTCGTAACAGGTAGATTGATTACCTGCACAACCTCGAAACATGGAGAATCCGAGCAGAATCAAGGGCAACTGGTAATCACTATGTCATAACAATACTTACCCTTTAGAGAATGTTCCCGCCCGACCACCTCTACCAGCCATTTAGTATAAATGCTGGTTTCACGCTATTCCACCAATCAGTTGATAATATCAATATCAAAAATGATTCCGCCAATTCGCACAATTCTTTATCTCAGTAAACAACTTCCCAGTATTTGTGGCATCAAGGAAACATATGGCAGCATACTTTACAACGATTGGGATTATCTTAACCAAAAGTACTACTCGACGTAATGCTGCCTTTGTGAGAGGTGGTTCTCAGATTGGAAGCCTAACAAACTACCACCAACTGTAAACCATTGGTACCGGGAAGACTATTCTATGTCTCGTTGTTGGTTGCGCAGAATTTCAAAATATGGATTCTTTATCGATCTAACTTGTTTCTGAAGTTGGACAAGATTACAAGAACAATAGGAGCGGCACACTTCGGGGTAGATCTTCGAGTGTCTACTGCGCCTTGCCTAAGCGGTTTTCGACTCAGAAATGCCCCAAAGCAGTCTTCTCAAAACCATGGATCCCCAAAAAGAAACCTCCGAATTTATTGTTGTCTTAAGCAACTGATGAAAATGTAGTTGGGAGGAGGGGAGGGGGAGGGGCACCCATCCAAAGGTTAGTATATAAAGAAGCGAAATCAGTCTCACGTATTCATCCTTTAGGAAGCGCATTGGAAGGCGTATTCTATGGTAAATTAATTATGTGGTAATGTTGCGCTAAGTAAGAAGCTTTTGAAGCAGTCTGCATGGAGAAGTGATTGAAGGAGACTAACTAACTAACTAGTTAGGAGAAGTGCATGGAGAAGTGATTGGATTGGAGGCAGCGGAAATTTCGCAAAACAAGGTCGTCTTTACCCTAGTCGGCTTTGAGGATATTTTTTTATGTGCAATCAGTCTCCTACCACAAACGAGAAAAATCGCCATCAACCAAGGCCCGAGGTCAGACGAGCGAGCAGAACCATCTGGCGATCCTTTAGATATGTGATCTTAACAATAAAGAAGACCACCTTGTGATCGTGCCCCCGATTCACGACTCGCAGTAAATCGCAAAATTCCGTAAGTTATGGCTAAATCTCAGTGATATCACGGGGCGAAATGTGTGCTAACAGTGACTGATCATGACCGATTCCCAAACCTTCGAGTCTCTCTATCTTTCCAATATCCGCATTCATTTCCATCTCATGTAATTGTTCTACTCAGACGGGAGCTATCGAAGCGAACTGGGCAACTATGTCATGATCTAAGCTGCAGAAGCGCTATCGTAAACATGACACAAACGTGCCTCTCAGGCTTACTCCTAATTTGCAAAAAACTTTTGTATATCACTAGCTTTCTCACAATCATTGGAGTTTTTGCGGATGGACGGGCATACAGATAAATATGCGGATCGATAGATCAGTAAACAAAGCAATACATCAAGTTACTGTTTTGTATATAAGAAGGACACCACCCTCTCAGTAAACGTGATCCTAAATCTGGCTAAGGTATGAAAGGAATAACAAGCAACCCTTAGTGTTTGGAGTTACGATAAAATGCTTCAAATCGATGAGCAATAAAGTTGCATGAAAGATAAACCAATTAAAACTAACGTGGTTTGACGTTTATCTCGTTTCGCGCCCCTGAAAAAGCAATTAATAAGTTCTTCTCTTTCTTTCTTCGAATTATCAGGAATAAATCAGATACTGAAAGCCATAAAATATCCATCCCACTATGGTGGTAATAATGCTTGCAGCGCAAAACAGTATGTTGGATTAAAATCTTCCAAACTCAACTAGAAGGCCGACAAAAAGTGACTGTTTAAAATGAAGCCTATTTTTGTAGTTTTTTTTTCATTGATGCTGAAAGGGTTGGCAGTATAATGATTTGATTGGGAGCCATTGATGAGCATGACCTTAACACCTTTGGGAAGTAGCATTGGATGGTAACTTTTGTGCAACGTACTAATTATGCAACCCGCTCATCAAAATAGTCACTATGGGATCTACTTGAATCGATCTACCTCCTCCTCCATGGAGTGTGGTGCATTAGGAACGAAATGGTCGCGTCGCGGTGAGAGGGTCGTCGCTCGCGAAGGAATCTAGCAGGATGCAGCAGTAGGTAAGAAATACAAGAACAAAAGTTACCAATAGTAGAATTATGCATAAAGTAATGATCGCATATCGATTGAGCTGTATGAAGAACGCTAGAGCTGTAATAACGGCGAACGAGTGGTCCGCGACAGCCGCGTGCGGCATATCGATTACCCAAAGTCGTTCCTAACGCCCGTCTCCCTCCTCCATGAGATCGTTGGCCTCCACATTAACCATCCCATCTGTGACAAAGTTCAGAAAACTGTCGTAAAAAAAAATGAAGGCAATTAATGAAGAGATTCATGGCGAGCCTTGTTGCCACTTCTTGACACTTCTCTTACATCAGTAAAACATCAATAGGGAGAAGGAAAGGAAATAATCATTAAAAAAAAGAAAACATAGTGTCCTAACATGAAAAACAAGTCAGAGCTGATTTGGCCAAAATCGTCACATGGTTGATGGAAATAGTCCTTCAAGACACTTCCACTCGAAAAAGAAGTAGGAAATTGATGGTGCCTTGCAATTATTTTGATTTCAATTTTTCACATTCAGGTGTAGTGAAAGAATTGCGTTAATACTTCTAGTATATCGCTATTTAGTAGTTTATGAGGAAGATTACGAGAAATAGTGGAAAAAATTACTTTCAACTAGAAAAGAAAACCATATACCTCAGGCAAATTAAATAAAACTTCTGAGAAGAGAGAGACAACTCAAATGGAATTCAATTGAACCCTGTGTCTATTGACGAGGAAGCATTTATCGAGAGGATATCGGATATGTCAATCGTCAGATTAAGAAAATCAGGGTTTCCCTTAAGTTTCACTGTGGAAGTTTTTCTTGCCCATTTAACGATGCAGTCAGTGTCGTGTGTTGATTCCGTGAAGTGGAAACGTGCAGCAGATATGGTTCTTCTGGTGATCATTTGACGAGTTGAGTATTCGCATTCAGTTTGGACGGTTTCAAAACTAATTGGCTGCTTTCATAGTCCGCAGGCAGGCGCGCAGGCGCGCTGGCGCGCAGGCAGGCGCGCTGGCGCGCTGGCGCGCAGGCAGGCGTGCTGGCGCGCTGGCGCGCAGGCAGGGGCGCAGGCAGTGCTAGGGGGGAGGAGGGAGGCAGACAGTGTGAGGCAAACATCCACGCCCCTTCGAGGGGTTGAAAACAAACAACCTTCGAAGGGGCGTGGACTGTTTGCCTTACACTGTCTGCCTCCCTCCTCCCCCCTAGCACTGCCTGCGCCCCTGCCTGCGCGCCAGCGCGCCTGCCTGCGCGCCAGCGCGCCAGCGCGCCTGCCTGCGCGCCAGCGCGCCAGCGCGCCTGCCTGCGCGCCAGCGCGCCTGCGCGCCTGCCTGCGGACTATGAAAGCAGCCATTGATAACGTGTATGCTATATTTGCCATTGATGCTCTCGTGCTAGAACAGCATCCTGACATTCCTTCTATGGTGACTATATGTACAACAATTGTTGTTTTTCGCACCTGCCATTATGTATGAATGTGTTGATCTCTTACGGGGGACCTAATCGTTTCTGCTTTCACTGCTCGCCTCTTTTCAAATATTGCCACTCGTTCGTTACTATTGGTAGTTTACTGTGCTGGTTATGGAGGACTGAGCGAAGATTTTCGTTGAAGCGATAGCATATGTCAGTATCCTTTCTAAGAGCACAGGAGCAAGCGTATTTGGCGAGTCAACAGTTCTGGATTAGAGGTAAAAGTTGTTCGATTGTACGAGTCAAAAAGTTGATTTGGTTAAACAATTCCTGAAGAGGATGTCACTATCCTTTTCGTACCCTTCTCAATTGTTATGTATTGACTCGGCAGGTTTGGAAGATTCTAACCGATAGTGTTTGTGATCACGAGTTGAATCATTGAGTTGTTTCGTCCGTGAAGATTCCCTTGTTATCGTCAATACAGTTTCTCCTTTTTGGATTCCACGTTCACGAGGAAATCCTTTATATGGTGAAGATGTGGCGTATGCATAACATCGGTAGCAGAGAAGGCACGAGCTGGTGCAGTGGAAACACCATCGGGTAGAAGCAATTTCTATTTGTTTCACTTACAATTCTTTGGAATGTAATACTGGTGACGTAATTCTGTGAAAAAAGTGTGATCCCTCGTAAAATATTTCATTTTCTGCTTGCAGACGTGGGATAGTCAGTCTGGTAGCTATTGTTCCCATCTGTTTTGTTTCTAACTTTCCAAGAAAAAGACGAATCACTTGTCCAATGTGTTAAAGCGTGACGCTAGTCAATCTCGTGGGAGATTTAAATTTTCTTGTATTTTGTATATGGTGATGAATTTCGGATGGAACAAACGCGGAGCGGTCCGTAATTGAAAATGAAGATGTTGCAGGTTTCTGATTCTCCCTTTTGTCGGCCCAGTAGGATGAAGACATTTTGTCTCATTCAAACACGAAATCTACCACCCCAGCATCCTGAGTAAGGCGTCAATGTAATTGTAATCAGAATTCGGGAACAAGCAGATCGTTTGTTCGTTTCCTTGATTCTTCATGCTCGCTAATGCGATACCCTTTTCCAAGCGTTGGATCAGCGTATATGATTTTTTTTGGCCACTGACTTGTATTTTGGCATCTGGTTTGACTATGAGGCTATGCGCATCGCTGTAGGTGAGTAAGGTCAATTTTAGAAAAACGCTGGAATCGTTCTTTGTTGAAGTCTCGCTTTCCAATTTCCTTTCCCTTAAGTGCACGGATGCCAATTTACTGATTTGTCTTTTTGGCGGACGATTCTCCTCTTTTTGTTGACGGTGAAACTTCGGATAAATTGATTTGATTGATAGGTCTTGTAATGGTAGTTCTGCCGTAGTCTCCATGTCGTGAAAGCGAAGAAGACAATTATAAAAAAATTTGTTACGAGCCCTTTCCTTACTTCTTGATACGTCCTTCATACCACCAAAACATCTATAAAAACAGGAAGGGTAAATAATTATTCCGAGCTAACAAACATAGCGTGCTGTTATGAGAGATTAGTAGGAGCTGGTTGAGATGAATTTTAGAGGAGGCTGATGGAAATAGCCTTCCAAAAAATTCTTCAATAGAAACTGTTATCAATCCAGGTTCTGATTGTGCAATCCCCGGGTGTGGTGCGTTAGGAACGAAATGGCCGCGTCGCGGTGAGAGGGGCGTCGCGCGCGAAGGATTGTAGCAGGATGCGGCAGTAGGTGAGAAATACAAGATTTCGGAGAAAACCGGGGAAAATACTACCTCGTATCCTCATATAATAATTAACTTACGCTCGTCCTCGCGATTTATCATCTTCCACAACTTCCCTTGACATTGTTGATTCCTTTGATGGAAGCCGTGATGGGCCACGTCTAGCTAGAGAAAGAAAAGCCCTATTAACCTGTTGTTCGATTTATCGTCTTTGGAGTTCCTTCTTTGGAGTTAGCCAGATTCAGTAACTATCCCATCCCTCATGACTATCGGCAAAGCTTTCGATAGAGATCGCTAAAGTACGTAAAAAAAATTCTGTTACGGCGCGAAGCCTTTTTTTATGTTCGTTTCATACTAGAAGCCTTCGTACCTGATTTAGCATTGGCCTTCAGAAGACGTTGCAGTAAATCTTCAGCCTCTTCCACTGTCATGAAGTGATCTCCCAAGAGAATTCTAGATATGTATGCTTGATTCTCTATTTTGCATTTTCCGTTCCGTGATCTATCTTGACCTTTTCGGGTTGCCTCATAAATATGCACCTTGGGAAACTGCTGCATTTATTAGTTTTATTCGCATTGAAACGATTTAGATCTCAACTAGCAGGGCATTCTCAAAAAGAAAGATCATCAATGATCTTCATCTGACAAGCGAAATACCTTTGATAAGAATTTAGGCAACTGTGTTCTGAGATGGTACGTCTTTCACAAATTGCAGAACTGTGAAATTCAAGCATCACCATTTCAGTGGCTGCTACATGGAGCGATTCTCGATATGGACATTAACCATTCAATATATGCACGGAGTGAGTTTTATGAAAAAAAAAAAGACATAGCAATTCTAGTAGTTTCATCTCTACTGAATACAAGACACAAGGAAATGAGAGGATAAGATAAGAAAAGAGGATATGTTCCATCCTTTACTGGCCGCTATCCGTGCAATAATTGACACCGTGTTGCCTCTACACCTTCTCCAAATGAACCTTGAGAATGGGCAAAGCACTTCATCGCTTCAAATACACCACGCCATTTGGCATGCTTCAAAAGGTGAGGTCCAATGGTATGAATAAGGTGGCAGCCAAATCGTCAAATGTTCTGCGATCAGTACCAAGGAAAACGACGATCAAGTAATTCTGGCGTAGATTTTCCAGCATGAACTACTGATGTCTAGTCTTGCTGAAAAAGCGACGACGTTTGTTATTTTGAAGCTCTCCAGGAAAAGAGTACATCATGTAAAAGTGGTTGTTGTTTGGGAAGAGCGCTAACATCTGATGATTTATTTTATGACTTTTCCATGAAGACAAGTGAACCCTTGCCCCAAGAAATTATACAGACTACGATTAATTTCAACTTCCTTGTGTGTTCATAACCTCAAAATGGTTGCCGAATCGCCGAGTCTGACAACGGCTCACTGCCTTAAAAAAGCAGCGCGAATTTAATTTGCACTATCTCAGTTTTTCCTAACCTTCACTTTCTGGGAGCATCTCCCTTTCCATAATAACTAGTTTTCAGGAAAACAAATCGCCCGGTTAAAGAACGGGTGAATCTGATAATTTGTACTCGGGAAGAATTGTAATTGTTATACGTAATTTGTACACAATTTCTAACGATTTTGGCTCTGCTCCGAATTATATCATATGGAAAGGTTTCTACAAAAACATACTTTCTTCTTGGAATTCCTGAATTCTTCGCATCTAGTGGTGAATTGGCTCTCGAAGTTCGGCAACTTTCGATGCGATGAAAATTGGGTCTGGGTCCTGAGTGAACACTAATCATTTCAAGAACATTTTTTCATCCCGGCTCACCATTGCCTTCGACTCTCTACCATTTTAGCATCTGTTCCCCCTCTATATTTTTCATGGTGGAAATGAAATATTGAAAAATCTTTATCAGGGGAAACAATTCTTTCGTGCGACCTGTCAAATAAGTTGCGGGGAAACGTCAATTGGCTCTATCGCTCTATAAAGTGATAATTGAAAATATTGGTGTGGGACGCAAATATTAGTGGACCAATTCATATGAACAGTGGAAGCTTGATACCTTGATGAGTGATGTGGGGTATGGCTATTGTAGATGATCAGTGATAAGAGCTGACAACAGGCATTAATGGTAAAAGTCATTGGGACAACGGACCATTAGCACTTTCTTGAAAGATGTATGGCACGGCGGGATTAAAGATATATAGTTATAGAAACGGTGTAGTTCGTTGCGCGCGTCCGTCGAAACTAGCTGACGCCGCAGCCGTCGGATGCGGCGGATAGCTCGCGATACTTGGCGGATGTCGCAGTTGTCAGTGGGGGAAACCAATTTGCGCTTGGTCTTCGACAATCAGCCAAAGATTAGATAACACGGACAAAACCTTCGCTCCACTGACGTTCGATGGTACTGTAATGACAACTCGAGACCTCAGTGTGGTCGCCGTGCGCGAAGTGGGCGGGGTGACCGACCTACTTTCGATGGGCGCGCGCAACGGACGTTCCCCGATAGGATTTGAGAACATTCGATGAGAGCCAGTAAGGGGCTGAAGAAGACAAAAGCTTGAATTCCATAAATAGCCTCCTACTGTAAACTTACCGTAGCACCCTATCCGTTGAAAATTCACATTAGCTAATTCCCGCGAAAATGTCTTCGCTGATTCCCATGTCGATATTATCGAAATGAACCGGGAACTCCCCCTCCCCCCCTACCCCACCCTACATGAAGAACGAAGAATAACCGGTACATTTCAATGTCATCATAGCAGAGCAGCAAATTCAGAACCAAGTAAGGAAAACGCTTCGTTCGACCACGATGTTAGTTCAATATCATTACCCATTGAACTTTACGGCTTCATAAGTGACACCTTTACTGTTTATAACGATATTAGATGCGATAAAACTTAATGATGTGCAGTCGAGCGCAGAAGATCTACCGGTAAAAACGGAATGGACCCCAATGACGATCTAATGAAAATCACGGGTTCCTATAGCAATTGACCTGGCCAAATACCCCTAAAAATGGCACCTAAAAGGTGGTCTGTAATTGAATGTGTTAGACCATAGCTGATTATAAGTTAGCCTACAACACTTACTCACTCAACCACTAATGATCTGAGAATTTCGACCAGTGTTTAGCATCCTTGAATAAAGTTTATAAAAGATATGAATAGCGACATCTGGTAATAGCGATTATCAGTCGACAACATTAGTAAGTACGCTTTCGAAACTTTGGTTGACTAATCATGTTGCTCAGTTATAGTGAAAACGCTACGCCAATATCCTACTACTGAGAGGAACAAAGTCTTCGTGGCACAGTTTGCGGGGTGTGCGAATATATTTTCGATCGCACCTAATCAAGCTCGCCTCGCACCTAGGCGCGAAGTGACCTTAATGAGGTGCGAAGACTACGCTATAATTATGCTGTCCGCACTCGCTGAAGCATTGAGTCAAAACTTGTTAAGTAAAGAGGATAATGTCACTTAAAAAAAGTGAAGTTTCTACTAAGAAACGATTTTTGATAAGAAAAGTTCCAATATCAATTCAGCCCTTTCCAGTGCGGCTATCCGAAACCTTCGCCCTACTCGTTTCCTGCACCCACACAGCCTCCCCCAATAGAGCTGAACACACAACCCCTCTTAGAATGGCTTCCACATCCTGTAGATACAGTTCTTTCTAGCCGGTTGAGCCACAGCTTCCCACTTTCGCAGAATTCAACTTTGACTCTACAGAGTCGCGACCAGGGCGCTTTATACGAGAGAGACAGGTAACTAAGCAAAGTAGAAGTAGAGTTTTGATTAAAAGAATTCCAAGTGCAGAATATGCATATAGGTTTGAGAAGGTGCGCACGAACAAAAGTGAAGGGAGAGCAGAAGACATGGAAGTATCTCAATGGGACCTGCCATTGAAGTAAATGATGAGACTTCACTGTAGTTTGTAGGGTAGAGCATGAATGAGCTTACTACATTATGCACATTCATTGGTAATGAATTTATAAGTGCACCGTGCACTCTGACCCATGAATGTAACCCTGCGAAATATGTACAAGAAAGGGGGACGAGGGCAGTTTACGAGGTAAGCTTAGGCAACCTGTGGTGATAAAGGCTTACTTCAATAGGAATTGAGCCATTTTTCCCATATCGCAGAAACTTAAGTCACAACTATATTGAATTTAACTATTATGCGTGGAAATAAAACTCTCAAAGCCTGATATTGGTACTTTTTCTTTCAAAAAATTCATTTTTCAAAGAGGAACTCCACTTTTTAAACTGTCATTATCCTCGTTACTTGACAAGTTTTAACTCGATTTAGAGGGTGCGGGCAGCATAATTATAGGGGTGTGGGACGTTAGTCCTGAACGCGTTTCTTCGCGCCGAGGTGCGAAGTGACCTCATTAGTGACTAACCTCGTCTTAATTACGCGACACCCCTCGATCGTGACTAACCTCAACTTACCTATGAAAGTGATGGCAATGATGAGAATAGGAGAAAATGAAATTCCAAGAAAAGTAGTTTTTTACGTAAAATTTTTATGGTCTTCGGTTTTAAAAGTTCTATTACCATATGGAACACGAAATTCGAGGGTCATTGAAATGAAGTTTTATTACTATGCAAGATGATAGAAATTCCAAAAAAATCCAATAAAATCTAAAGAAGCCTAATTTTCTAATGGAAAGTATAAAAATAAAAATTAAACAACTCAGATGGTCTTGTTCGTTACGAATTTTGACATCTTTATGCAAAACTCCTCGATTTGCATGCGATTTGCTCCTCTCTGATGAACTTCGTCGAACCATCCTGCGGGTTGGAGCGGTTCGGTAGGCGCGGAAGTATTATGGAGCGAAGGCTGCGGTAGGGGTTGGAGCGGTTGGGTGGGTGCAGAAGTAGCATAGTTCAAGGGTAGCGGTGCGGGTTGGACTGCATTGGTGGTAGTTGCGTCGGTACAGAAGTAGCATAGTAAAAGGGTTGGGGTGCGGATTGAAGCTACGTTGAAGCTGAAGGGTACCCCGTGAAATCACGGAAGTAGTAGAAAGTGTCGTCAGAATACATAGTAAGGATCTAAACAATATAGCTGTATATAAATCGCTTACCCACTAGCTTAAATAGTAGCTGATGACCTTTCTTCGATGTGCTGAATTCAGCCTGAAGTATTGTAATATTCCATGAGAAGTGTGAAATGGCCTACCTGATCGGCCGGCGGGCGTTCAGTGATCTTTCAAACACGAGATGCCTCAATATCAAACAACTACGCCGCTTCTGTAGATGTTGTTTGATATCACTGATCAGTGGAAATTCAAAAGAAAGAAGTTTTTTACATCTTACATGGACTCCATTTTTATGACCCTTGAATTTCGTGTTCCATATGGTAATAGAACTTTTAAAACCGAAGACCATGAAATTTTACATCTTACACGAACTTCATTTCAACGACCCTCGAATTTCGTGTTCCATATGGTAATAGAACTTTTAAAACCGAAGACCATAAAAATTTTTCGTAAAAAACTACTTTTCTTGGAATTTTATTTTCTCACTATTCTCATCATTGCCATCACTTTCATAGGTAAGTTGAGGTTAGTCACGATCGAGGGGAGTCGCGTAATTACGACGAGATTAGTCACTAATGAGGTCACTTCGCACCTCGGCGCGAAGAAATGCATTCAGGACTAACGTCGCACACCCTAATTATAGCGTAGTCTTCGCACCTAATTAAGGTCACCTCGCGTCTAGGTGCGAGGCGAGCTTGATTAGGCGCGATCGAAAATATATTCCCGTACCCCAGTTTGCGTAGACCGAGAACTACGGATCGATCTTTATAATCGTACCCGTAGGCTTCCCCTGTATTGAATGCAAGCCCATTTTCCTGCCAGATACCTCTTGTCGACAAGTCTACGAGGCTTCAAGTGATATAACTTAACGAATGAGACTGTTGCTTTCAATCGATTCAGGTGTATTGTAGTCACAATTACTACTCATCGTCGCATGCAACAATGTTGAAGAGCTTTAGCTCGCGGGCTCCGACTATGTTGTTAGCATTCATGGGATAAGCTCGTCATCCTTGCAATTTATAAAACGCTCGCGTCTGTCTGTCTGTTTGTTGTTTGCACGGAAATTCATAACTTCTGTCTCCGTGGAGCTAGAACGTTCAAATTTGGTAGAAGCACAAGCGGCAGGATGGGAACACTTATGGTGGGTGACCGGACTGGACTCCGCCCACAAGAAGCGGGGTTTGCGCGAATTAAGTGTTGAAGCGGGAAATTCATAACTACTGTCTCCGTAGACCTAGAGCGTTCAAAGTTGGTACGTGTACAGGAGGTAGGATGGGAACATTTATGACGGAGGGCAGGACTGGACCTCGTCCACGGGAGGCGGGGTGTACGCGAATATTTTCAACTTGGCTCTAGGGCATTAAAACTGTGTAGAAGAAGAGGCGGCAGTACGCGAACACATATGTTGGGCAGTAGGACCGGATGTGCCCACAGCGGACGAGGTTTCCGCGAGTAAATGTCTGAGCGAGTACTACTGATCTCGTGGACTTAGAGAGCAATGCAATATCAATAGGAATAGAGGAGGCAGGATGGGAACACTGACGATAGTAAAGGCCTTATAGAACGAGATCCAATCAATTATATCCAAGTGCCTTTATTATTTACGATCGAGCATTGATTCTTTGATATGTTTCATTCGACAAGAAGGATGAGTGCATTGATAGGGACCGATTATGATTTTTGGCTCACTTCTTGCTTACGACCGCTGCCCAGCGGAGTTTGAGATTCAATGGAGGGTCACGGTTCCCCCCTGCTTTGATAGGCTGCTTTCATAGTCCGGCGGCCGGCCGGCCGGCGTACCAGGCGAGGCAGTGCTAGAGGGAGGAGGAAGGCAGACCGTCGGTAAGCCCCTTCGAAGGGTTGTAAACAAATAGGGACAAGATCAAAAACCATTTGTTCAAGCCCCTGGTTGTTTCGTTTTAATCTTGTTCTCTTTGTTTTCAGCCCTTCGACCGACCGTCTGCTTCCCTCCTCCCCCTAGCACTGCCTCGCCTAGCGGCCGGCGGACTATGATGACAGCCATATCATTCGTGTCAGAACTTATTTGACCGCAAATAGTCTGGGAGCCTCTATTAATGATATATCCTTAGAGAAAAAGTCCCATCGATACAACCACCTATTTTTGCACTCTGCTTCTTCTTGAGGTATAAAGAGTTAGTTGGCCTTTTTCAAGAAACTTTGCTAATAAAGAAGGTGAGCACATTCAACTGTTAGCAGCGATAGAATGAGCTCCTTTTACCTTCTTACGGGACAAAGATCTGTGAGCCAAGCATTAGAGTAACTTCTATGGCGAGTGCTGCTTTTGACTACATAATCGCTGCACTGTGTATCCAGATGAGTTGATTGATTAATTAATGTGTCGCGCGCGTTAACCTGGAGCCCAACTGGTACAGTATAAAGGCAGGTGAGGGGATAGAGCTTGGCAGTTCCTGCTTCAGCAACAATCGCTTACTTACATTACAAGTTCACCTAAAGAGGGAAATCATACGATTGCTCTATCCCCTCACGAGTTACGGTGGCAGATTGTAGATTGGTAGTTATTAATCGCACTTCATAAAGTCGTGCAACCATACTGTGTTAAGAGCAGAGGAAAAGTCCCGCCTGGCAGTGTGAACGCTACAGCTGACCCTTGAGTACCAAGGACCTGAGCCCCTCGATATCTCAGCCTCTTGAAGACCTGTGTCAGTTTTGGTGGTCGCGTAACTGTGGACAGTCCTTTTCAGAAATTTTGTGATTGAGCGCTCTTAGAGTCCAACGACGTGGGATGAAAACGCCGCTTCGCCAGGCTCAAAATGATAGCGCTGGACATTGTCTGTTGATGATGTCCACGGAGCCCCCAACGGACTTGTTCACCGCCTGGGAAACAGCTTGCTCCAGCACGAAGGCCGCTAGAGTCGACGCGAACGTCATCACAAGACGTCCGCCGCGCCTCCAGCGCTTTCAATTGCGTCTAGCGACACTGCGTTTTCGATCCTGGAAGCGTCTACTGAATAATATCATCTGATCTGGAAAGAGTCTTTCGAAGGCCCCGGCTTTAACATAAAAGTAGAGCAGCCCAGCGTAAGCCGGACGGTCTGGATATAAGTAAATGAATGAGATGCTTCTTTCTCAAATCCTACCACGCAGCAAACGAAGGTTACAGAAGTGTACAGCTATTGCAATACATTTACCCCTATCCCCCTTCCCCTCTCAAGACTTCGTAGTTTAGGATGTGAACTTGAGGATTGCACTCCAAAATGAACGTTTATACGATAGCGAAACTACCCCTAGAAGTCTTACGCTAGTCTTCCAAAAAAGGACTTACTAGGAACTCGTGATCTTCTGAAGCTTTGATCAACCATTTCTCTACTTAAATTGGATTCTCTGCCACTTTGATGCCTGAAGTTGAATTCAGAATGTATGAAAGAAAATGAACAACACTCAACCAAAACAACGTAATCCTTCCATAAACCAGGAAAGCTACTCCTCTCCAGATATTTGCCTAATTCGTACATTGGTCTTTCGTTGTCACGCTATTCCTGCGATATTAATGTTTAGAATCTCTCTTGTTCATAAGGGAGTAACCTGGTGTGTCGGTTTGTATGTCTGTCCGTCCGTAAAACTTTATGATTACGATAAAAATAGTGATATGGAAAACCCAGCTCTATCCTACATTTCCTTCCTATATATTAAGCATTAACTTGGTGAGTATGCACTCATAAGCTCTGTTGAACTTTTCGGTTCTTGCCGAAAACTCGTCTTCTGTCCTCTTACCGTGATCCTTGACAAAGAATACAGTGCTTTACACAAAATTCATTTGATTTTCCGGTCACTCAAGGTGTCCTCGAGAAAACTAGATCCTGCTCCCGTGCTATAAATGCGATGAGTGCGGGTTCAGCCTCTATTGCCTATGCTGCTCTTGCAAGTTGTTTTGTTATAAGTATCGGAGATCCAGTTAAATTAGACACACGCAAAATATAATTTTGTAGAGGAAGTTTTTCAGAATCAAAAGCAATGTGCAGAAGCGGGTCTGAATGATGTGAGAGATTCTTGCCATCAGATTGGTGTCTCAGTTACCGAATGCCCAAGGGGTCAGAGAAGGTCGATGGAAAAGCACAACCCATTTCAGCGTTGCATTTTTTACGTCACTCATCACTATATGTATGCGAAAGGTAGGTGGACATGCAGATAGACAGTAAACCGAACAATTAATACGAAGGAGTCTTTGAAATGCCCTTGGTCCAACTTGAGAATGTAGAAACCAAAAACGATTTTGTCGCAGCGTACCGCTTCTTTGTTGACTTCTTCGCATCCGGTGGTGAATCCTTTGTCGAATTTGGGCAATTTTCAAACGGCTTACCTAGGTACGCAATTATGTTATTCTATTAGACTTCCTTCAATGTCGTTTGAATTAACAGGCAACCCTATACATGCAGTTGACTCAAAAGACAAAACACGCATGTAGTTCAAAAGCGCAGTTAACGATGAAAACTGTCTCTGAGCTATTCTACTAGGGCGATTCGCTGGCTTCCAAGCATGCTATGCGGATCGTTGAAGGGTTGAAAACCGGATTAAATAAAGCTCAATCAGTTGCACAAGTAATTCAGGCTCCGTCAACGTCAACACCTAAAGGGGCCGTGACCCAGCGTGCACAGGCTGACCCATTCGAAATGAATCACATATGTTGGAAATTGATTGGTTCGAAAAGTGCGTGGTGAAAAGCGAATTTGGGTGAGCCAATCTGTAATTGGTTGAAATATTTGGGAAATCCTGTGCAAGCACCCCTTTCCTCGCTATAATTTTGAACAACTCCACAATTGGTTTAGTCAAAGAACCTTTTTGTTTATTCATTTTGCAAATCTTCGCACTTTCTTCTACATCAATGCACTATTTCTTGACAAGATCCGTTATTTACTCAAAAAGTGTATTCAAAATCATCATGAACAGTTAACGTTGTTTGAATTCTTCTGCCGTTCGAGGTTCTCAGGTGGAACACTTTATTGAATTAACGGCCTAACGTTTCGACGTAATCGTCGTCTTCAGAGGCCTAAACGCAATTCGAGAACTTTTACATTAGCCGACAGCGTTTGCTCTTGAGCTAAAAACGACCGAAAATCATTGGAAAAAAACTACCCAATTCATGAAATACTCATCAGGCTCCACCGTTAGAGCGGATAGAATCCGCAGTCGCCAGAGGCGACTGTCAGTAGCGAATGAGACTTATTGATGTCTCTCTTGTACTGATAAGAGAGATCGCATTACGATGCTACTGATCATGAGTCAAAGCTCGCAGAGCGGTAAGTATGGCAAATGATCGCTGGTGATGGACGACACTCATGTTGTTGTTCATCTTGGGATTCCTTTGCAGAATCCAGAACGACTCCAATGCCTTTCATGAAGTGGGTAGTTTTTTCCTATGAGTTTCGGTCGTTTTTTGCTCAAGAGCAAACGCTGTCGGATAATGTAAAACTTCTCAAATTGCGTTCAGGCCTCTGAAGACGACGATTACGTCGAAACGTTAGGCCGTTAATTTAATAAAGTGTTCCACCTAAAAACCTCGAACGGCAGAAGAATTCAAACAACGTTAACGAAAAGTGACGAGGTTAAAACAAGAGAGAAGCTGTTTTGAAAATGCAATAAAATATTCGATAAATCAAATGTTGGTAAGAACAGAAATGAGTGTGTCTGTTCATTTGTTGATGTGTTTGCGTTTTCTGTGTGCGGGTGTGCCCTTGTGTGTGTGAGCTCTAACTTTCGTCCCCTTAGGTATAGTGCATTCAAATTTGATATACGAGCAAGCGGCTCGATGCGAGCACTGATGTTAGGTGATGGGAATAATCTCTCTTATTTATAAAGCAGTAAATCGGTGTGTCGGTTTGTAGGTTTGTATGTTTGTCGGTTTGTTTGTGTGTCAGTCCAAAAAAAAGATGATTACGATAAAAGTAATGATATGCGAAACATAGCTCTATTCTACACTTCCTTCTTATATACAACGCAGTTGATGGAGTAGGGGGTACTGCGGAGTGGAGTGAGTGATGTGGAGTAAAGTGGGTACTTCAAAACCGTCATTTCGTTCTGTACAGGCTTCGTGCTATGTATGTTTGTACAAAAATCGGAGGTGATATCGTAGTTGGAGGACCTCCGCTTTTCTTCAATATAATTTCAACATAAGGAGCTTAGCCCACAATTGTGCTTATTGAAGTTTCTTAGCCGAAAACATACATTCTTTGATCTGAGCTTTAGGAGGGAAGAGGTGTCGAGGTGGATGAGTTAATTGAATACTAAACTCATATCCCATCCAAGCTTTTTGCACAAGTAATCATCTCACCCCACTCCGCCGCTTCTCCCCGACTGAAGCTAAGCTCGAAACCATATTCTTTCGCCTAGGACCGTTTCTAAGTACAGGTCTGGTTGGTTACCTCTACTCTGCACTCTAGCCGTGTGTTGGATAGAAGCGATGCTCCCTCCCACCTGTAAATACACTTCCCAACTACTTGGTAAAAGTAAGGAATGAGGCCCGGAGTAAGACGGACGACCCGACTGGTCATACTATGTCCTGTGGGCCAGACTGCCCCCACAGGGGGCGAGGAGTGAGCGATAGAAGTTTTCGACCGCAAATTTACAACTCTTGTTTTCGTGGACCTAGAGCGTTCAATTTTGGTAGAAGTACAGGCGGCAGCACGGGAACACACATGGTGGGTAACAGGGTTAGGCTTCTCCTACAGGAGGAGGGGTCTGCGCAAAATCAATCGTTGAACCGGAATTCATAACTCCTGTTCTCGTGCACCCAGACAGTTTAGTAGCTTATCGTATTGACAGTGGAACCTGGGCATTTCAACAAGTGATGCAGGTTACGAGGGGATCGTAGGTATTCGGTGACAGGAACCGATAAAACTGATAAGAGGAAATAAGAGGACTAAGAGAGCAAGCACCGCTGACCGATCAAAACCCTTACGTCCTCGGTATTCACGATCCAACATTGACTCTTCAAGATATGTTTCAGTCCATGAAACGACATGGTAGAATAGGGTGATAAAAGTGACCGGAAAGGGCAATGATAGGGATCCAGTAGCCGCACTACGATGAGCAGATGAGAATTTTGTTTCTTTCTTGCTATTAGATTACGACCACTACCCAGAAAGGTTTGCGACTCAATGGAGTCATCTTTGGTCGATATCATTTGCGACAAACTTAGCCGAACCGCCAGTGATCTGAAATGCTCAACGAGTGATATTTCCGAAAGAATTAGGTCCATTTATAACGACATCTGATAATGGTGTTATCATCACTTGAAGCATTTGTGAGTACCACCCAAGGCTTTGGTTGCCTATCACTTGAATCTTTATTGGGTATTTATTTTCAAGAAATAGAGCGGAAGATCGAGACTTCTGATTAAAGGCGCGAGCACCGACTTTCACTGAATACCATTTGCACTGTCCTGTTAGTCCTGTGTCGAACTTCGTGTACAGGAAAGTATTATTTGTTTGAAAGAGGGAGTGGAGAGTTAGCCGGTTACTTCAACTTTGCCAGAGAAGGGGGAAGCCGGAGTTAGCCGAGCGGACCGACTGGTCTTAATCAAAACGAATAACAAGGAGTCTCAGAAGGCAAGAGCTACAATTGGTTATGCCCTTTGTGTTACTCGTGCGAAAATGGTATCCTGGCACTTGGTAGATGATGTGGAGTGTCGAGGAATGACGGTTGATGATGCAACATAGACGGCTGATGACGATAACTGACAACAACTGATAGGAGCGAAGCCAAAGAAGGCCAGATTCACTACGTCTGTAACATCCTCCGAACAAAGGGAATCAGATGCTCGATGACAGAAGCTAATAATGGCTTCCAAGAGCTGATGAAGAGCCATAAAATGCAAGAGTCACTTAGACGATGACGTCTTTCTGAAAGCAAAATGCCAAAATGGACGGTTGGTTCGGAGGACTTCACGAACTTTTCCATTTTGCCTTTTAAGGCCCCTCACTCAAAATCCATAATCCTAATTTACAATCAACCGATAAAACTGATAAGAGGAAATAAGGGGACTAAGAGAGCAAGCACCGCTGTCCGATCAAAACCCTTACGTCCTCGGTATTCACGATCCAACATTGACTCTTCGAGATATGTTTCAGTCCATGAAACGATATGGTAGAATAGGGTGATAAAAGTGACCGGAAAGGGCAATGATAGGGATCCAGTAGCCGAATCGACTAGAATTCGAATTGAGTAGAATGAATTGACTTCCTGATATTTATCGCTCACTGTCAGTTATTACCACTTCCAGTCACCTGTTTATGCTCTGACGCCTGTAACGCCTCTAAATATAAACGTTCTGGATTTAAACGGGAGAATAGGAGTTATGAACCTACGGACCAACTTGACACACCAACAAACACTCAGCAAATTATATACAGCGTGCAGTACTGGCTTTGATGTTTCAAAAGAGAATTCAGTGGCTGTATGAGCACCTGACTTTTTCTTCTCTGTGGATTCTCCTTTTTGACCAGACTCTTCACCAGCTACGCTCCTGAAATAAATTGAACAGATAGAGAACGACTATTTATGGATAACAGCACTTCTCTGAGGGAACAATGGATGAGCGAAGAATTGAGATCGACTGTGTTACTGTTAAATTCATAGCTAGAGCTCACTTTAAAGGTACTGTTCACGAAAAAATGGTTTCGGAGACTTGCACATGGTTTGAATTCGACGCCCCCTCTGATACCATTTGTGCAGGAATGAGGTCGGAAAACGGTCTGGATAGGGCACAATAAGGGGCCGGAGAATGAGCCACGGTCGCCCTCCGCCCCTCGCTAGGCTGACTACGAAATCTAATTGCCGTTCACCACTTTCGCATTGGAGCGAAGTTGGTGAAAATCGATAACCTGGTTGGCAAATTGCCAGAGTCTGCCAGTCAGATTGTCAGGCAAATTGGGTGTGTTTGCTATTGCAGACATTGCGTCGCCTTCATGCATTCGCCCGAACACTCCCTTAACCGCCGTTTTTCCAATGTGAAACTCGTCCAACCCCCCTCTCCAGCTCTTTTTTGACACTTTCTATTTCTTTTTGTTCATCGTTTTTTGCGCCTTTTTCATTGTTATCGCTTTATTCTATAGTAGTTCTATCAATTCCCGTTAAAAAAGGTTACCCTTAATTTATCGTAAACGGTGCCTTTAAAGGCACAGTTCCCGATAAAAATGGTTCTTGAGATTCCCTCACAGGATGTATTTGAGGCTCCTGCGTATCCCGCGCATACCATATCTGGCACTATGCATTCGGTCAAAAAACGGCCTAGTTAGGGAGGTATAAAGGCTCAAGGATTGGTCCGTGTGTATTCTCGGACGAATTCCCACCGGCATTGTAGAAGCTGCACTGAACACAAGGGAGCCCATGTAAGAAGTTCAAAGAACTTGTTATGACCCGTAGCGACAGTGAAAGACAGTTCTGCACAGTTCCTCTTGATGTAGTCAGCTCTTTGTGCAATTGCAGTAACTGAAATCTCATCCGAATACCCTTTCCATGTTATTGCCGTCATGACAAACTCGTCCAACCTCTATTTCCCCTACCTTTGAGGAGCCATAATTTTCACAAAATCGGCAAATTTTCTCGCCTTCTTCACTACCGATTAACTATTCCCAATCTATACTTCCGCTTTTCCAATGAAAAAGGGTACCTTAGAATTATCATGAACTATGCCTTTGAGGTATGAATCGTGAGAGTTGCTTTGTTCATAAGCCGTAATTGACACCAGCTTTTTCGCGCCGCTTCCGATCGCAGTTCTTACTGGAAATTCCCACACACTTTGAGTAAGTTCAATGTATTGACTGATTGTAAGCCGTCAGCAAAGTAAGCTTTGTGAAATTTGTGGAGGCCGATCACAATCAAAATGATGTCTATAGCAAATTTTATAGGCTTAAGAAGCCGCTGGAGTGTGAACGACCTTAAAAGGCACACGGTTCGAAACGATGCAATGTTATAGCAAATTAAGAAGAGATAACTGAAAAGAAAAGCAAATAGTCAGGGTACACACCTCTGCTGAGCAACCGCAGGAGTAGAAGGTTGGTCTGTACTGGGTATATTGGACCACCCGCGATAGCTCATATTTAAGTTCCAACTGCGACGTTTCTGCACAGCTGCAATTAGTGAACTTGAACTAAGCCTTCCTAATAACATTCATTTCTTTCTAATCGCTTCCAGTCAAGAAGCACAGTCGATGAAAGAAATGGTTTCTAAGCTTCCTTACTGGGACGAATCTCTGGGCTGTCAAGGAAAACTCGTGGACCGTTGTAGGGAGAAAATGGCCTAGATAGTCAATAATAGTGTCTTAGAAACTGCCACCGTTGCACGCTTCCCCCAGAGGTGGACGCGTTGCAACGGCCTTACAGAGGCTCCACCGTTCGCAATGGAGCTCGAGTGTTGAGCTCGCAGAACTGATCGTAGAGCATAACAGTATGAAGCTCTCAGTAGCAAAAATTCTGTCTAGTGACGATGGGAGGAATTCTTGGGTTTTTGCTTACTACGGCACCTTTATGCATGTGATTTGAGTGAAATCTCGTTCAGCTATCGCTTCCAAACCGCTTCCATCGTCATCATCTCGTAAAGTCGCAAGCGGGGTCTCGGTAGTGTAAGGGATAGAGCACGGTGCGCGGAAAGTACAAGTACGAGTTCGAGCCCTGTACGAGACTGAAGTTCTGTCCATAACTCGCCAACCTCGTGGGACTTTCGCATCGCGTACTGCGGCGAATTAACAGCAGTTAACGAAACGTCAAATCGAAAGTCAAAAGTCTAAGTAGTTTTCGAGCAGATGCATACGTTGTTATGCTTAAAAGTGTATAGGGGGTTATAGGTACATACTTGTGGAACAAGGCCATAAAAAGGGCTGCTGTACTTACAATTAGATATAAGTTTAAGGATTAAAAAGACAGTCGTGTTGTTAAGCTTGAGTCACAAGTCACAGCTTCTATGACATGCATTCAAAGTCCTTCATACGAGGATGGCGAAGACCGTTCTGAATTTCGGCGCGAAAAGGGGAAAAGCATGGATTCTCGAATTCCATTTAGAAAATCCCACTGAAGATTCGTTTGCGAGAATCGAGAAACGAACTCACACCAACCAGTGAAAAAATTCTGGGAGGACTAGAAGTGTGGATTCACAGGAGACGAGGCAACACAGTTTTGAAACGATGATGCCTTGTACGACAGGCTAGGTGGCCGAGAATCGGGGAAGTCGCCAAAGTCCGCATCGGCTCATTAAACACGTCGATGTAGTGGACATGGTTGGCATGCCCAAGCACCGGGTGCGCTTCGTTGCGCGCGTCCGTCGAAACTAGGTCACGCCGCAGCGTCGCATGCGGCGGGTCAGCCCGCGATACTTGACAGACGTCGCACTTGTAAGTGGGGCATACGGTTTGCGCTTGGTCCACGGCAGTCAGCCAAAGAGAAGATAATACAGACAAATGCAAATTGTTCGCTCCACTCACTTTTGGTGGTACTGTATTGTCATCACGAGACCTCAATGGGGTGTGCCGCACGGGAAATGGGCGGGATGAACTACTTTTGACGGACGCGCGCAACGGACGTTCGCCCAAAGCACCGCGTTGCCGCAGGCCCCACCCCTCGCGCGAGGTGACCTCATGATCTCCACGCGTGAATCATACCACACGCCACTGGATGAGCCTTCACCATCTAAAAGATGCTGAGAGTCCCACAATAGAAACCATGCATTTTGCAAGAAATCCTGCTTGTGCAACTAATGGATAGCGAATGAAGTAAAATTAATAGGTCATTTCTGTCTTAAAAGTTTCCCAATTTCGACGCCCATAATTTTGTCGCACTATGTAAGAAGCCAAAGTGCACTCACGCATATTTTCTTCGTTTTTCAGTTCTGCAAGTTTTTTCAGTAGGCTAGCTGTTTCATCTCTTGAGAGAAGGCGATCGCCAATACGTATGCTGTAAGGTAAACGGTTTTAAGGCTCGTAGCTCAAGAGCAATGGCCAAGTTCCGATGTAGAGTGTCTGATATGTCTATTAGTGTATTCACATTATTAGCCTCACCCTTTAGAACTATAATAATTCAAGTGGTCCTTTTTAGGGATCACAACTACATCCTCAACGCAACCTTAGCCTTAGAAATGAGATTCATTTCAAATTAGCACAACAACTCATGCAGCTTTGATGCTAAAAACAGCCAATGGCGATTGAAAAGGCGCTGTTACGGTTACGTTCAGTAAACAGCATTTGATAATTCGGAGGGGAGAACTGGAGAAGAAACTCGTTTCTTGTTTGAAAGCAATGGGCTTAAAGATATGTTGAAGCTGGAAATGCAGTTGGAGCTGTAATCACGTACACTACATCCCAATCTTTCTCTTGTACGTGTACCGCTGGGGGTTCATGATATTAGGTTGTAAGGAAAGTTCTGGCCGTTCCCACGCACGCGCCATATGACTTCAAATTTTGGTGGCTGTCCATTCAGACTAATCGACATATTGTGTTCCTTAGGTAATTCATTAGTTGCTCTTTCTGTCATAGTGCTTTCCCCGAAGTCTGTAAGTTTTTGGAATCCTTAGGAGGTTTTTTTGGCAGAATGGATGAGACTGCTTCTTGAACGGTTTTACTTCATGAGCTCAAACTTGGTCAAACTGCGAAGGATGCAGCCACAAACATCAACATTGAATGGGGAGAAGGCACTGCATCAGAGCGAACGATTCGTCGCTGGTTTCAGAAGTTTAGAAGTGGAGACGGGTCGCTGGAAGACGAAGAGCGAGTTGGTCGTTAGTTGATCACGATGTTCTGCTAAGAGCAGTCGAAGAGGATCGACGTCAACCTCCGAGAGAGATTGCCAAGAAGATGGGTGCCTCCTACACAGTCGTCGCTGCCAACGTGCCAAACGATGTCACAAAGCAGCAAAAACTGAAGCGCTTAGAGGTTTCAAATTCGCTGTTGAGAAGAAATGATGTTTAGACTTTTCTCCATCGTATTGTAGCGTGTGATGAGAAATGGATCCAGTATGATAACAGGAAGCGTTCTGCTCAGTGGGTGGGTGTGGATGAGCCTCCGAAAATTTTCCCAAACCAAGTTTACACGTCACGAAGACAATGATCACAGTTTGGTGGTCCAAACATGGATAAATCCACTACGCATTTCTTCCTCTAGGTCAAACCATCACCGCACAGTCATATTGTGTTTGAATTCACAAGAAGTACACGAAACTGGGGCAAATGCAGCCATCACTAGTCAGTCGCCACGGTCTACTGCTTTTACACGACAATGCGCAACCGTGAACGAGCTGCGAATCGAGGCTCTCCCTCATCCACCCTACTCACTAGTCCTGTCACAATCTGACTATCATTTATTCAAACACCTGGACGCTTCTTTTAGGAACGAGTATTCAAAAATCAAGGCGACGTGGAAGCTGCCTTTTTCGAGTTGGAGTACAGATCTCCGGACTTTTATGAGAATGGAATAGACAGACTTGTATCATGTTGGCAAACATGTGTAGAATCGAATGGGGCTTACAATGAATAAAAATTTTCACTCTGAGATGAGTTATGACTTTTTGAAAAATAGCTGACCAAACGGCCGGCACTTTCCTTACAACCTAATACTTGATGCGCAGGGAAAAGACAAGTAAAAAATAAGTTTTGAGTTTGACTTGCTCTACCACGCACTTCTATAATTGCAACAGAAAAGAAACCCACCAAGGCTCATCTGGAGCTATTTCTTCATTTTCAACTGAAAAACTTCTCCTCAAGAACATTTCTTTATGTTCAAATGTTCTGTTGATGTTCAAGTTCTGTTGATAAGCACGAAAAAAAGGAGAAGCACTACTAATGGAATATCCCAGGAATATACAGCTAATCTATGTACTATGACAAACAGTATTTTCGATTTCATTACCTGCTACTCTGATCACTTATCACGGGGTCTGGTGCGTTAGGAACGAAATGGTCGCGTCGCGGTGAGAGGGGCGTCGCGCGCGAAGGAATGTAGCAGGATGCAGCAGTAGTTAAGAAAACACGAACAAAAGTACAAATTGTAGAATTATGCATAAAATATTGATCGCATATCGATTGAGCTGTATGAAGAACGCTAGAGCTGTAATAACGGCGAACAAGTGATCCGCAACAGCCGCGCGCGGCAAACCGATTACCAAAATCGTTCCTAACGCCCGTCTCCCCTTATCACGCAGTGCTCGTCAGTTATGATGCTTAATAGTTGCGAGCCCTTATTCCACTACTGTTTAATGATAATTTTGATGAGAGTCACTACACTTGTAGTGAGCGCAATAGTATCACTGTATTCACGGGTGGAAAGGTTTCAAGAAGTGGAAATAACTACACGGCAATGCAAAGCGAGTAATTCCGTTAAAGGCACAGTAAACAAGAAGAATGTTTCCAGATTCCTCCCTAAAAAATGTGACCCTGAAGGATAGCACAAGGGGCGTTGTCGGTTGTAAAAACGGCCTAAAAGGGCTTCAAAACCGGTTAGCCATATATGCCCAGAGGAGGGCGAGTTCTTACAGCACTGTAGAGGCTCTAGAGGTTGAAAACTCCCAGCACACGTTGCATGCAGGCAGGTTACTACAGCCAGCTGTCTCAATGGAACACACATTTTATACAGCTCGTCCCAACTTTTGTCGTACATTCTCGTCTAACCAATGATTTAGTTACTTTTTTGAGAGCCTTATATTCCTCTGGATACGCCGATTTCTTCGTTCTCTTGCACCATGGTAGAGACCAGCTTTGAAAAAGAATGTGACTGTTATTACTTCAAGAACCTCTTTCACGTTGTCCTTAACTGACCAGTGACTTAGTTTCTAAAGATTAATCATCTAACACTATATTTTCATAAAATGTGCTGCTAACCCTATTCACAAAGCGGTTCACTCATTTAACACTGCACTGAATAGTGAAAGCCACACTGGAAACAGAAAGAGGGTTTATGTGCACGGCTCCCCGGATGAGCTCCCCAGACAGTATCTGATGCTTCCTACTTGTTTTCTTATGAAGGTCTACTCATTTAGAGTTGACACGAAAATCATTTCGCTCAATGTCATAAACATGTGCACAAGAGGTACCTAAAAAGACGACAAATTTTTTTTATTCACACTTCCAACCCGGCGTAATCTCATACGCGGAACCATCTACACCCACCGGTGATTAACGCCAAACTCCTCGCTAAGGGACAGGAAAGCTCAGAACCGGCATACATAGTCATTTTTTGCTATTCGGTTCTTGGGAACTAAGGATAGGCATTTTATATCTACTAAGAACGATTTCCACGAAGACCGAGATTAAAACAGCTCAGGGAACGAAGGAGTAATTATGCCCTAGAACTATCAGTCCAAAGTCATACTCATTCCGCTTGTCTTTTTCATTGTACTATGAACCATATCTGGGAGAAATTAAAGTTTTCCAAAGTCAACGAAAAAATGTAGGGTGTTTGTAACCAGTATTTCTGATGACGTTGTTTTCCTGTCCGTCCACTGTAATTGTCAAAAAATCTAGCACCTGATTGAGGAGGACTCTGTTTGGCTTCAGGTTCATTCGTGCTCTGCTTGTCTTTCTTTTTACTTTCATTGTCATCCTTATTTTTATGCGGCACCTTGTAAACTTCTCGTTTGCTAAACGTAAATGAGTGAGTGAAGAAAAGGAATGAATCTGTAAGTGTTCGTCGGAGACTGGCTTTGTAAATTATCAGAGGCCTAACTGTAATCTAAAATGAAGGAGATGGTTCGTCTTCAGTAGGCAACTAGGTAAAAGAAACCGTTTTTATGGATTCTTTTGAAATTTGTTGAACAAGATAATTTCCTGAGCAGTTGAATAAGGCTCTCTTTTGCAGTCAAGTTAGCGGGGTCTTGTGCAGAATTATCGTAATTGTCGCGTCGCGGCGAGAGGGACGCCGTGCGCGAAGGAATGTAGCAGAATGCAGCAGCAGGTAAGAAATACAGGAATAAAGGATCAAATAGTAGAATCATGCCTCAAATAATGATCGCATACCGATTGAGCTGTATGAAGAACGCTAGAGCTGTAATAACGGCGAAGCAAATGGTTCGCGACAGCCGCGTGCGGCAAATCGATTATCCAAAAGCGATCCAACTGCCCGTCTCTCAAGTTACCGTTTTCCTAGAGCTTTCCACAAATGATATAGGAGTTGAGCTGAACAGTTTATTGCGACAAGCCATTCCTGCTGCGACTGGATAAAGTAGAGTTTCGGAATTGTTTGGAGCCAAATCAAACCCAATGTTTCTGAGACAAATCGACTGGAGCAAAAGTTGACGGTCACTAGGGCTGTTGTTACCAATGAAGAATACAGTACCGTTCAAAAAGAAATCACCTCGAACCTTTTCTGCCATAACTCATCTCAAACTCATTCTTTTCACCTGATTTTTTGATAGCGTTTTTTTTCAAACATTACCCACTCTCCTGCGATGCAGAGTTGGCAGTAGCTCACTTCCGGCGAAGTAGGTGAATTTTTTTTCAGAAAAATTGCGAAAGGGGCATGTTCTTTAGGTAGACTTCATTGTGTTTTTCGAGTCCAAAAATATTGGTGATTTTTCTGTTCTGTAAGCTGATCGCTCTATGTGAAGAGATAAATCTCTGGCTCTCGCTTTCTGACCATGGAGCAGCTCTCTGCCACTGCCACAGGCAGTAAGCAGGAATTGACCCATGATCAACATCCAAGGCTGTTTGCTGTACCAATGTCTACGATAACGAAGGCTATCAGAGGTGTCGAGCCTCTCATAGGCCCAATCAAGCGAGCCAGCTCGGGAAGGTTACGGATTGCCGCTCCTGAGGACGATAGGAAGAACATTTGTGCGTCGACTCAAGACTCCAGACGAGCGTCTTCCGATATAATGGCCGAAATATCGGCGACGGCGACGTCGCTACCATCTAGAGGTGTCATCGACAGACGCCTGTGGCTTGCTGGAATATGTGTTAGAAGTTTTGTGAAAAAGTATCTGGATCTCTGAAAAAACGGACGAGCTCGACTTTAATGGGCGCGTGAGCACCTTCGCTGGAACTTCAACCAATGACGCGAAGTCATCTAGAGCGACTAGTCAAAGATTGTTTGACTTGGTAACCTTTAGTTCCGTTCGTAGACGACCTTTCAAGGCACAAGTTCTGACCCCAAGTTCCATTTGACAACTCTCAGGCATGGTGTCGGCTCAGTATAGGTTTGGGGATGATCTCCGATTCTAGGCATGGGGCCCACGCACCGTATTCTCACCACTACGGCCCAGCATATGCACGTAGACACTTTGGAGAAAGCCATGCTACCTTTCTCCCGTCCTTTGCACGGAAGATAATTTACCTTCCAGCGAGATTACGACTCCGGACACAGATCTAGAAGGGGTGCGCAAGTGGGTGACTCATCGGGAAATTCGATGCCTTGACTGAACCAGCCAGTGTCCTGACCTGAACATTAATGGACCCTCGTGGCAAGACCTCGAGAAAAGGACAGCCGATAAAACCGTCACAAATGCTGCTCAGAAGTTTGGCCTATTTGAAGAGGATTGGAAGGAAATCGATGAGTGCTTGATCGACAAGTTGGTCGAATAATTGCCCCGCAGATGCCAAGCCGTCATCGATGCCAACGGCTTCACCACAAAGTATTGGAGTAGTAGTTAACTAGTTCTTTATCTCATGACCAGTTTTGCTACGCACGCTAATGCATGCACCATATGCCCACTACCGCTTACTTACGACTTGTTAGAGGACCAATATGAACAGTGTCGGTTGACTTCCCATTTCATAACTGTTTCCTCACCGCACTCATTTGACATTCACACTCTTCGTCGTGCCCACGTGACTTTTGGAAGAACGCACAAACGGGCATGCAAAAAGGCACACAAAATTACTGTTTTAATAATAGAGACAGTCGGATCGCCCGGCTAACACCGGGCTTCCCTCATTCTTATGATAGAGTTGTGATACACGGCAAACAGCACTCTCCTTCTTTCAAACGAATGATACTTTTTGGAAATAGGGCCTGCAAAACATATTCAAAATGTGCCGATGCCTATGCTCCTGATTAGAATCTGTCTGTCTCGATCTGTCCCTGTTGATTTTAAAAATGGAGACTTATCAAATTTAAT
The DNA here is from genome assembly GCA_000469685.2 of Haemonchus contortus. Classification (NCBI taxonomy): domain Eukaryota; kingdom Metazoa; phylum Nematoda; class Chromadorea; order Rhabditida; family Trichostrongylidae; genus Haemonchus; species Haemonchus contortus. The sequence goes on along the minus strand of LS997562.1, from coordinate 19,782,487 downwards.
CGCATTCAAAGCCTTGAATGGTGCTCACAAATGTTGTCGAGCCATAATATTGCCATTATCAAATGTCTCCATGAATGTAGCTCCTTTTCTCTACAGATACATTAAATGAGAATCCAAGATTGTTAGCGGTCGGATAAGTTTTACCATGAATGATATCAAAGCAGAGAGAAACCCTGATCCTTCATTGAATCGCAAACTTCGCTGGGTAGCGGTCGTAAGCAAGAATTGAACCAAATTTCATAATGTGCCCCTATCAGTGCACTTACCCTTCTTGTCGAGTGAGACATAGCAAAGAATCAAAGCTAGATCGTAAACAACAAAGACGCTAGGATTGATTGAATCTTGTTTTCTACGCCCCCTGTGGGCGGCGTCCGGTCCTTTCACCCACATATATATGTGTTCCCATCCTGCCGCCTCTGCTCCTGCCAAATTTGAACGTCCTAGGTCCACGGGGACAGGAGTTATGATTTTTCGCCGAAACATTTTGTTCGCACAAACCCCGCCCCCTGTGGGCAGGGTCCGGTCCTGCCACCCACCATATGTGTTCCCATCCTGCTGCCTGTGCTCCTGCCGAATTTGAACGTCCTAGGTCTACGGGGACAGCAGTTATGATTTTTCGCCGAAACATTTTGTTCGCACAAACTCCGCCCCCTGTGGGCAGGGTCCGGTCCTGCCACCCACCATATGTGTTCCCATCCTGCCGCCTGTCCTCCAACCAAATTTGAACGTCCTAGGTCCACGGGGACAGCAGTTATGAATTTCCGTACAAACAGACAGACAGACAGACAGACAGACGGACAGACAGACGCGAGCGCTTTATATAAAGTAAGGATGATAGCGCTCAAGTCAAGTGAATTATTTCAAATTATTGAAACTGATGATTTTTTGTCCTGTTCAGAAGAAATGTAAAAAGTGGCCTTTTGAACGAAATAAAAAGGAGTATCGTGAGTCCTGTAATGGAGACATCGAATATCGTTACTGTTGACAACAAATCAAAAAATCAGTCAGAAACGTTGAGTTCGAGATGAGTTATGGCAAAAAAGGTTGGAGGTGATTTCTTTTTGAACGGTACTGTATATGGAGAGGACTTCAACGATTTAAGTACTCGTTCCACAACCTCCCACACTTTTTTGGGTGAACCGAAAATTTGAATGAATTCTGCATAAATGGCAATCTTCAGGGATGCTGAACAACATTGACCGTTGATAAGGCTGACTATTCTCCAACCCCACCTCATTTCAACACCCTATAACTCTACAGTTTTGCTTAGGCGTTTCTCTAACGGTAGCATAAGGTCTTAGCAAAGACAGAGCTGAGATACTCGACGGTAAAGACATTTAGAGGCCGTAAACTTGTTCAAATAGAGGAATCTGAACTTCTTGCCAAACAGAAGAAATCGAAATCCCACTTGCCGGGACCACATAGTATGAGTTCTTCCGAATTTCTTCCAATTTCGAATGTCTCTGCAGTTTTAACTGCTTCTGGTGGAGTAAGATCTGAAAATAGTTATGTTAAGCGTTACAATCGAACCAGCCTCAAAAGAACTGCTCCCCTATAAAAAGAAGGAGGTAATACACTTAAACTGAATATCAAAAGCTGTTTCTTTTCGGCAACAGAGTGAACCGAATGGTTTCTTTATGCTCTTGTGAACTACACCTTTTTTTCTCACTGCTTCAGAGTTTCGGCTTAACCAATTAATAGCTCGCTTCCTCCATGAGTCGTATGACAAATTAACCTAACATCAAGGTAAAATCGGGGTGACGTGTATCCTCTGCTACACAGCAGGACCTAGAAGCACCTAGAACCGTGGGAGAGGATGACGAGACAAGTCATGAAGTCCCTCTTTGACCGCTCTTCCAGGGGAGACGGGCGTTAGGAACGATTTTGGGTAATCGATTCGCCGCACGCGGCTGTCGCGGACCACTCATTCGCCGTTATTACAGCTCTAGTGTTCTTCATACAACTCAACCGATATGCGATCATTATTCTATGCATAATTCTACTACTAGTACTTTTGTTCTTGTATTTCTTACCTACTGCTGCATCTTGCTACATTCCTTCGCGCGCGACGCCCCTCTCACCGCGACGCGACCATTTCGTTCCTAACGCACCACACCCCTCTTCCAGATATCAGTAATTTTCGACCTTTTAGTTATGAATTCCAATTAAGTTCCAACGGGTTGTATTCAGAGAACTAGTACCTACTACTCTACCCATCAGATGTGGGTGGTAGTGTTAGGGTCCCAAATCGGACGACAGCTAATCGACAACATAATTCAGCCCTTCGAATAAGGATAGCTGTAGTGGCCCAGTAAGATTGGTTGAAGGACAGTTCAATTGTTAACCTTAAACCGTTCAACAACCAATCTTCGTTATGCGCCCTACCTCGGTTCAAACGATACATAAGGAAAGAAAGGATAAATTCTTTTAGGAGAACTCGAAGAAAGTTGTACATCCAAGCTTATTTTCGAAAAATTTATTAGAATAATCAAAAATTTCCACTTACGAGAATACTGAATAGCAAGGAAGAAATATACATCAATACTGACAACCCCATTTTCTTCTGTCTAGAAAATGGAGAAAGACTGCTCACCTCCTTTTGCTTCATTTTTCTTTTTCCCCTTCTTCCCTTTTTTAAGTTTATCAGTGGGTTCAGGATCAGTAATTGAGACAATGTGATCATCGAATTTGATTCTGGAAGTTTGTAAACATCTATTAATGCTACCCAAAGTATCGGGTGCATGCAGCATTTATCATCTCTATTCATCGCCTTCTGCATATCTGTGGAGAATCAAAAACGTGACTACATTGGTTCAAGATCAAAGGTGTGACATCACCGCATTTGCTAAAGCCACAGTTCACGACCAAAACTGGCTCAGCCGACGTACCCACTCAAAGCGGACTAGTTCTAACGCCGTTGTGGGAGCTGTAGCATTTGTACTATTCCAACCGGGACGCCCACCTTCCTCGCAGGCAGCTTACTGTATATAGCTTTACGCAATGGCGCGCACATTTAGACAGCTCGTCCAAATGCCCCTTTCATGGAACTATTCCCTTCACTTTCTCTTCCAGCCCTTAATTCTTCTACTTCTTAAAGACTCATATTTCTCTGAACACGCCGATTTTCCTCTCGCCTTGTTTAGACTACTTTGAACCTTCATTTTCGTCTATCTGCCTACTACATACTATCTTCTATCTCGCACGCACGGCCACAGGTTCGAATCCTGGATCGATTTCCGCCTAGGCCAGCCAAGCATTTCGTCCCTCCGGGTCGGTCAACTGGTATCAGATTCGCGTAAGGTTAGAAAGCGCTGAATTGTGGAGCTACCTCTACTAATCATTGTGTATGTAGAACAAATAAGCATGAAGCCCAGTACTACGCTGAATAAATGGAAGTCGAGTAAGGGATGCATAGGAGCAACTCGGAATAGAATTGCCCGACACTAGGTGGCTTTACCTCGAGGAAGGTAAACGTGAAATCGGGGGAAGCCATGAAAAAGGACCGAAGAAAATCAGCTTGAGGCTTCTTTGATAAGAGTTGGCAAAAACTATTTCTGAAGAGTGAAGTCTCTTTGTCAGGCTAGGAGATTAAAAAAGTTCAAACCGAATCGCTGCTACTAGCGACCAAGCGATAATGCTTGATATTTTTGTTGTTTATCGCTGAGCATGATTGATAGTGCAAAACTGCGGAGCTTCGTGAACCCGACTCGACTTACTTTTGTAAAGACGGTATCGAGTCATCGCTTTCTGCATCCGATTCCGAGGGTCTAGCAGCTGAAGATTGCAAGATTACATGCAAATTTTCAACTCAATCAGGATACACCGTACTGCTTCTATTATTTCTAATGCCCTTCTAGAAAAAATAACATACCTGAGATTTGAATGCTACCTTTCTTGGTCACATGAAGCTCATCCCCGTGTGCGTTGACAATACGAGTATCATCCATCTAGAAAAGTTTGAATTAAATGACATACTCTCCCTTGACACGATCCTTCGATGTAAGGTAGCTGCGGAACAAAAGTTGTACCAGGGAAACAAAATTTGTTCCTAGCCTACTCAGCATTGGTACTTTCAAAGTAGAGCGTTGAGAGTTAAGCGTGGAGCGCTGAGCGGCGCCGGCGCTCTGTTGACAACGTCGGCCGTCAATCGATACTGCACGCGTCGGCGGCGAATTATTATTTGATTGGATCTTTATTGGTTATGGTGATACTTTTTCAATTTCTTTTGTACATTTGTTTCATAATCTTTCCTTGACTTCTGTGATGTAATGGGACGGAAGGGCAATATGGAAGAGCTTTATGCAGCTGTGCTTGTAAAATAACACGCTCAATGCAAACGCCGTCAGCCGGCCTAGCGGAGGCTAACACGGCTTCGACGCTGCACGCCCAACGCTCAGTGCTGTATTCTGGAAGCGACCAGTGGTAATCAGTTATCGGCCTCTAATCTGCCTTAGAATCTCGATGGAGTGTCATTTGGGAGTGATTCATTTCATGTTCATGCGGTCGGGCTAGGAAATCTATTCGCCTGCTCGTACTCCTATTTCACCGAATCACCATGCTCTTCAAGTTGATCTGACGCCTCTTGAAGCACATGCGAAGTGATACCCGTATGTTTCCGGACATCTGCTTACGTTCAAGTTTTTACTTTTTCACCTATCACACCAGCTGGCTTACACCTGGCACACCTCCCTCTTTCGAGAGAATCGGAACAGACGACTGTCTCCCCAATTCTCATTTCAGCACAAACAATATATTCCTAGTCACATTTTCTCTGAAAATGGAATCAGATCAGAGATCACCCGCATAATTCTTATCTTACGGTCATCAATGGTGTCTCTGATCCCTCATTGTTCATATAGAGTGGGACGTAGCGCAGTGGAACTGAGGAAGGTTGGTCTTTTTGCTGGGAACTTTTCCATGTTTTAGTTTCTGGGAGTTGTTGCAACTAGTCTAGCGCGTTTGGGCGCTTGGTAGGGTAAGCCGCAGATGAGAGGCTTCGAACTATTTTAAGGTCCTGAAGACGACGATCTAGTCGAAACGTTGACCAATAAAGCGATTCAGCCATAACAACCTGTACGGCAAAGCAGTATCAAACATTCTGTGAAATGCCCAGGTTTCAAGAAGACCGAACTTGGAAGTTCTTAACTTGAGCGTCTGGAGTTGATGAACACAGCTCGCAGCCACTTGTCCTTGCTTAGAAACTTTTCTCACTGCCTCGTATATGTGGGTCCTTCGGTTTTACTGGGTGTGATCAAAAACACAAAAACAGACTTCGAAAACTGTCTGTCACGACCTCACTTTTCAAAGAATCGAAAGGGCAGTAGGTTTTACTCGTAATTCACGAATAGCCTCATCTTATTTCAGCTCAGAACCATCCTAACTCACCTTCTTCACTTTTTTCGAGGAAAAAAATAGAGCCATCCGTTTAAGTACGAAAAGGAAAAAGGCACAAATTGATGCTAAGAAAGAGTGGTGAATGGCTGCTTTCAGACTCTAGCGACGCAACCGACAACCGTACGTGCGTCCGTTCGTGCGTGCGCGCATGCGTGCTTCCGACCAACGGAGGCGCAAGCCACTTGTTGACAACACTAGCCCCTGATCTATCGGCGTCCAGTATTGTCAACAAGTGGCTATCGCCGCCGTCGGCCGGACGCATGCACGAACGGTCGGTCGCCGGTTGCGTCGTTGAAGTTTGAAAGCAGAGATTAGGATCACGATCATGAGTGTGCCCCATATTCTGCAGAAGCTTCCGGGCTAGCTGGGAACTACAACTTTTCTGGAACTACGCAGGAACTTCCCCGCATGGTGATATAATAGTTTCTTTTGGGATGCGAACTCGAATACAGTGGGACATTTATGGCAGTTGCAAAAGTGACTGAATCAACATATGGTCATGCCAGGAATTTTACCGTGTAAAGTTAAATTTTTTAAAGGAAACCAACCTAGTCTAGTAGTGAAATAAGAGGAATGAACACACTTCCATCAATTGCTATGAGGTGATCAGATTTACGATAAGAACAAGCTCTACCTTATTCGCTAGAAAATTTTCCTTCTTAGCGGTTGTTCACAAGTTGGCAGAGCTCTCCATCTTCGGATGGGAAAGGAAATTCTAGTACGCCCCAAGGGGAAAGGCTCTACGATTCACTCAGATGTCCCTCGTATTGATTTCAAGTCAAGAAGTGGAATTTTTTGTGCTTTTAACCGGTAATATGAAGTGAACTCTTTCTTTTATATCTCTCCTGGCATCTTTCCTATCATTAGTTCAGTTTACATATGACCATGTAAACCTCGAAGAGGTGGTGGGATGTGATCAGAAAAGGTTACGCCAAAAAGATAACTAAGGCAGAAGATGTGTCTGCTCGAAGGAAATGGAGACGAAAAACTGGAGGAGCCGCCAACCATACAATTAAGCTGATCTGAAGAAGAGGGCAGACGATTTCTCACGCCGACGAAAAAGTCGAGAACTTGGTAGCGCCCAGGATCCCGGTAATACCACAAGTAAACAAGTAGGCATAGTATTATAGCTTCTTATTTTCCTTCTTTTCTCAATCATCGCAAGGACCGCTTTTCTTATTTGCCGTCTTCATCTCCTTCTATCAGCGGCATCTTCTGCCCTCGTTCCCGACCTCCTTACGAAGCTTCTTTGACCACGTGCAGATCTCCATCGCTTCCCTTGCAGATGCGAAGAACAGCTCACTATTGCACGACAGCGTAAAATTAAGCGAAATTGTTCAATCTTGCTTCTTCCTAATAAAAAGCGGAAAACTTTGCGAAAACTTCATTATTCCGCAAAACAACTGAATAAAAAGAACGAGTTTCATATAATCCAGATTCGATAATGATACTACTACACTGGTGTGCAAAACTTAGGGACGAGATAGATAATGTAATATAAAACATTGAGGACTGGGTGGAAATGAATGAAAGTGTGGGATTGTATTGCCAGACCTATGACGGTTATGCACAGGAAGTTGGACATCCCTTCGTGGAGGAATAGTCCAAATAAAGCGAGAAATATGGCTACCTGCACAAATCAAAGCAGCTGATAGGTACGAGAAATTTTTTTTGTCAATCAGCCAGTAGCTAACAAGTCCTGTGGTGTTGTCCTTCTATCCATCACTTCCCGCAGACATCGTCTGGATGACCTGGCACGAGGAAGGATCATCGAAAAACTCGAAAATGGTCGAACCATGACGAGTGCAGCTCAGGAACCTGGTATCGCTCACAGCGTTGTTACACGTGCACGGAGAGCATTCCGAACCTCTGATACTGCTGCACGAAGAAGAGCAGGTGGTCAACCAAGAACAACTACATTGAGGCATGGCCGCTACATTGTGCAGCAGACAAGAAGCGATCCACGTCAGTCAGCCTCTTTCATTGCAATATCATTTAACAGGATTTCAAAGCAAGCCATCCCACGCACTACAGTGGCACGACGACTGCACGGTTGCGGTCTTTTCGCCCGACGACCACTACGTAGTGTTCCTTTGACCCTCGCGAATTGGCGAGACCGTTTAGGGTGGTGCAAGGAGCATAGCGAACGGACCGATGAGGCATGAGGCCGTTTGCTGTTTCCGGATGGGAGCTGATTCAGTCTGAGTGATGATTTTAGCACCCTCATGGCCAGAGGTGGGGACTCGCACATCTCTCAGAAACGTTGTGAAACTTGATCGTTCTGGTGGCCGAGGTGTTATGGTATGGGAAGGCATCATGCTTCGTCACCGTACTGAGCTCCAGATTTTTGAACATTTGACCCTTAACAATCGACGTTACTGTGAAAAGAAACCCCTCTCTAATGTGTCTCTTTTCAAGGCTGCAGTGAACCCTAAATTCATTTTTATGGATAACAATGCGCGACCGCATCGAACAACTCAGGTGGAAGAGCTCTTGACACGAGGGGTTATCCAGCGAATACAGTGGCCTGCCCGATTCCCCGACCTGAATCCCACCGAGCACGTGTAGGATGCACTTGGTAGAGGCATTGCAGCACGGCCAAATGCACCACTAACCGTCCAGCAGTTGTCAATTGCGCTGATAGAGGAGTGGAATGCCCTACCACAGTAACTCATTTCCAACCTCGTGGAAAGTATGGAATCGCATTGCAGAGCATTTACTGCTGTCCGTGGTGATCACACACCCTATAAGGAACCGCGTGGCTTTTTTTGAAGTACTAGGATAAGTTGTGAGGAACTATGTGTAATCGATACCTTGCAATGAAAATGCCTTACTTGCTAGTCCTATTTCAATTTTCTGCCAGTTACTTCCTGTGCAATACCGTAATGATCCACTATTGGTACCGTATAAATTTCATCGAGCTCTGTCGTCTGGCAGAGGTTCAGTGATCGAAAGTTGCTTTCGTCCCTAAGTTTTGCACGCCAGTGTAGTTCAAGAAAATATACAGCAATGTGAACGAGGAAGGGAAAGAAAGGAGCTCTATAATAATTTCTGTACAAACCAAAATGGAAAAAGAGAGTACGGTAACTAAAAAAAGATACTACGCAGATACCCTATCAGATTATTTAGGACACTAGTGTTATGCGATAAAGCTTGAACGCCTGTTGTCACCTGTTTTACATATCCTATCCTATTTAAAAATCTCAACAATGAAGAATAAACTTTGTAAATGAATAACAACGAACTGGGCAAGCCTATAAGCCATAAGTCATCATTAGGAACAACACACATAACCTACACCTTGTGCTATCATAACTCCTTAGCCGATATGCTGCCAACAACAACGATCCTCGATTAGTCACTGTAACAGAAAATCGTGAAGATATGATCATTTGTGAACATTTATGTATTAGTAGCAGTTTGGCTATTACCCGAGCGCATAAATAAAAATTGGCGAATTCGACAGATATAATACCGGTTTGGTTAATTTCAACGTCCGCGACTTCCCTGGCTTGATGGCATGTTTTACTCCTTGTCCTAATCCTCATAAGACTACCGATAATTTCAGTCGACATGATTGGAATCGTCACTCGTTATATGCACCGTTTGCTCTTGCGCTGACACAAAATAATAGTACCCTGCACTTGTAACACACCAATCCTCTATTTGGTAAGTACTTCACTAACCACAACTAACTGATGAGACTTAGGGGTTGGTGAGTAAAGAAGTGAGCGGAGGCGAAACGAATAACATACAAACAAATAATTTATAACATAGATATAAATAATTGATTCATATAAAATCTCTTCGTTCTTCATTACGATAAGTGCAAAACATATGTAGCGAGTAGCTCGGTACCCACCTTTCACGCTGATACCTAGACACACCACAAAGTAGATCCCAAAGTGCAGGCGAAACTTCACAAAAGCATATACGCTTATTGTCATCGGACAAGTAGTCGATCAAAACAGCATGTTTCTCTTGAACTGCCTAAAAATGACTTTCATGCTTTGAATATGTTCCAAATGGATTTGAATGCCTTCACAAAGTAACGGGACGATCGCAGTGCAACACCTCATTGGTCCAAAAAAGCATAGTTTGCGCGCAGGTTTCCTAGCGCAACCTAGCTTTGCAATAAGCGCAACCGGTGTAGAGTGGAAGGCGAAGTTCATTTAGGAAACATGTATTTATTTATTTTGAGTGAGAGGAATACCTTGAATGTATCTCCACACCGATGCTCGTGGAAAGAGGAATTGACTCTCCACACGGTTGCTACATATAGTCAAGGGAGATATGGTGGGTGTAGTGGCAGCGAATGAAGTTGAAAATAAGCCCTTTTCAGGGAGATAAAGAAGAGGGTAGGAGTCCCTTCCAGTTATATCACTCAAATAAAGGTGAGCTGGGCGGAAATCACAATTACTTTTTCGAACACTAGTAAATGATGTGTTCCAAAACCAAAATTTTCGAAATTTCCGCTTTTAACGTTTATTTAATCCGAACTGGCGACTACACATGAATATTTATCCAGTTGTCACTAGTATACATCTATTACCCCCAAGACGGGTCGTTAACATATACTGTTACTACGACAGCCATCTCCCAAAATTTTAAAGATTCCAAGCCTCTACGCCAACAAGACTATCACAATTGCTCTGAAAACCCACATTTCTAAGAGAAATGGTCTCAGCCAATCGGTGGAAAAACTTCAGCAACGTATAGAAAAGTTGAAAAGGACTATAGCAAGAAACTAAACATACTCGGTCCATCTCATGTACCAAATTACGCATAACGTTTCGGGTGCTTCCTATTGGCAGCTTCGTTAGGTGAAAAAGTTTCCTTTCCGCTTCCAGTAAGGTATCGCCCTCAGATACGAAAACAGACTGAAATGCAACATTACGACACGAAAGCTAGTAAACTCGGCACTATTTACCCTTTACTGCCCCACCTAGTCGAGAATGGGCTGGATTTCTGCCGAATTTTTTCACAGAAGATGAAATCGGCTAGAAACTTGACTACAGGGGTAATTTGACCCGTAGAACACGAATATTGCATCCATTTGTCATAAAGATGCCTAGCGGTTGCGCCACAGGCGCCTGCGCCAAATCGCTGGGTCACTGCTCCTGCTGAAAACTTGCTCCTAACTAGTGTCCCAGACGTTTTCATGATGAGTGGATGCGATATTCGTGTTCTACGGGTCGAATTACCCCTCTAGACAAGTTTCTAGCCGGTTTTACCTTCTTTGAAAAAATTCGATAAAAATCCAGCCCATTCTCGACAGAGTGGGGCAGAAGGGTAAATAGTGCCGTAAACTCGAAGATGGGCATAAAATAAAATGGCGATAATGTACATAAATGACTTTAGAACTCGTCTTTGAACGTCTCAAATATCAATCTGTACATTCTCAAATCAAGAATTAGAATGGAATAAGCAAAGTGAACAACGTACATCGCGCTGCTTCGCTATAGCGGAAGCCATGCACACGGCTGCATGAGCAACTCTTGGCCCTCCCTCATCACGAAATTGTGAGTCCAATAAAGCGAGTTCTAGCAAATACTGAAATGATATTGAACACAGTATAATGTTGTTAAGAACAAATTTTTCCGAAGAGAAGGAAGAGTAAAACAAAACATCCAATCACTTATTGCAGAAAAATGTGATGCGCTGCATTTCCATAAATGCATGTCAGTAGCCCTCAAATTGCAATGAGGTAGAGAAGTGTAATCTACGTATACACAAAAAAAGCATTCTCACCTGCGCAAAACGAATTTGTTCATCATCGCAACACAACTCAGCCAGCATATAATGAGCAAAGAGGAAAGGAGTAGGAAAGCATAATCCATCTTTCATTTCGTACACAATACGCTTTTCAATATCACACAAACGAGCCTTGCTTGCAGTGGTACCAAGCAAAGTGCCCACTGTACCTGGTCGGAGCGATTCGTATTCCTCCATTTTCCTTAAGGTATTAGATCACACTGAACTGTTTCCAGAACATCATCAATTTTACTAAGAAGATTAAACTAGTTGTAGGCATTATCGGTTAACACCTACGTTCCAAGAACCATCGAAACTGCACAGACATCGGCCAGAGAATTTTTCGCAATATGGAAAGAATCCAGGCATTTGTCGAGTATGTAAATACCAAGGTGAATTGCCTCCTGTACAGAATAAAAGAACGATTAGTTGTAAATCTCTCAATTTGGAAAGCCTAAGAGGCACAAAATTAGACAGGGGAAAATTTTTGAATATGTCTGTCAAATTAGGCTAGCTAAAGGCAAAACCACCAAGGAAGCAAAACAGGTGTCGAACTTGTTAGAGATACAGTACATGAAAAAATGGTCTCAGGTTGCTCTCTAGGATGAACCCGTGATCTTAAGGATAGCTTAAGGGATGCTGTTGGATTGAGAAACCGCCTAGATTTGATAAAGGGCTCCTAAACCGGCTCAGCAGACGTATGTACCCGAAGGTCGACGAATTATAACGGCATTGTAGAGCCTTTGCACTATTCGCAGCAGAACGCACACACCGCACACAGGCAGCCAGGCAGCCAGCTGTACGCAATGGCCACACAACTGGAGAGCTCGCCTAAATCCATTCCATGCAAATTTGTCATCACATTCTCGTCCATCCTCCAATTCTATGACATTTTTGAACCTCATATTTATCTAAATACCCCGACTTTCGCGTTTCGTTGATTACATTCGCACTATTCCGGAATATCGCTTCCATTATACGTCTAATGCGATTATTGCCACAGAGCTTACAAATCTCCAGCCAAGATCAGTGAGAGCGTAACGATGATTGAAGTAGAGTATAAATTAGACAGGGTTTTTCTTTGTGGCCAAAGACTATTTAGATGTATTTTGAAACTGACGAAGTTCAAGTATTCACCAAAGTGTGCTTCCTCTTTTTCATGTCCACGAGCGCTCTCATCACAACGGCCCGACGATCTGCCCATGATGCGCCTTCCTTCTTCTGGGCATCCATAAATAACGAACCTAAGGTATGCGTAGTTGACTCTCGATAGCTTAACCATGCATATGTCTGAAAAAACGTATTGAACCTGATGCCCTTCCCAAATAGGATTTCATCTGTACACGAGTCCTACGGGAAATCAAGGAAAAAAAAACTCACATCTTTCGCATACTCATTGTGATACCTCTCTTCATCAAACAATTGAGTTTCCTCTGCAAACGCCCCGTTATCTGAAATCAGAATGATCAATCTACCAAAACTAAATTTTTCTACACTTGATGGTAGCTCCGAAAAGTAAAACCGAAGCAGAAACGAATAGTTTTTCTCAAATACAAAAGACAACCTTATGACACCCACCGGGGATTTTTTCGGCACAACTGGAACCGAAACGACCACGTTTAGCCACAGGACTAGACAAACTTGAAGCACTCGACGCCACCACAGACTGTAATGATGAATTCGTATACGTGTTTTCGAGATTGACTACTGAAAACAAAGGAAACATCGTTTCTTCAGACTTAGAACTTTGGACATAAACCTTCCTTCTACTGAACAAGACTGCATTTCAGCCCCAACGCGTGACCGCGTAGTATGGGAGCGAAAAATTGAGAAAAAAAAAACGACCGCTGGGAACCATATAGCGAAGTTAAATGGGAAGCTGATCTGAGTTGCTATGCCTGGACACAAGAACTATAACCATGACCATAAGATGTTTCGTTCCATCAACATAGCAGTTCGTCTCACGGGTATAGTCAGTAAACCTTCTCGTAGTAAATAGAGAAAATATATCACTAAGTCCCTTGCGATAATTTTATCAAGTCTCTGCTTGCAGTGGGTCCTTGAGGGAATTCTGCGGGACGTCTGTGGGACTCGACTTTAAACGAGAGATACGCAGCAGAAATGGAATTTGGAATGTGGAATGATTAGAACGAGCCAGCCGATCTACAGGCCTACGTTTTCAACGTCCCGAAAAGGGTACGGACAAATCAAGCGAATCCGAGAGAGGAAGATTATAGAAAAAGTTAAACTCACACTAATCCTTCGAGGAGTATCATCACGACTGGCATCACAAAGCTGTAGATGAAGTACTGTTCCATTATCACATGTAGTAGACACTTCACTTGATAACGAAAGATTACCAATATCATCGTGCTGGCTAAAAATGGATCTTTTGAAGTATGTTAGGTGTCAGCAAGAAAACAAAAGGAGTGGTCACTGCAACCTAATGTCTTTCTCGTTTTGAAAGTTCTAAATCTGGATGGAAGTGAGAGATGTAGCTACCTTTTATACACCTATTTAACTCATCTAACCGAATCCTCCTCAATGCTGCTAAGGAGCTTACACAGGTGTCACGCATCAGAGTTTAGAGAAAAGAAGGTAACACAGGAATGTTATTCTTGGCTCATGGTCGAAGATTTACTTACTTGCAATCTGTTACAACAGTCGGCAATAAAGAATCTTCGTCTGACGAATTTGTGGTGGAGCCGTTTTCGCTTTGTGAGAAAAAATCTTCAATAAATCTCGAAAAGACTTTAGCAAAATTTTCAGCATTGAAATATTCCTACACAACTAACCACTTCCGTGACCGCTGCTGCTTTGCGTAAAACATCCGACTTCTTTCGCTTGGGACGATGTTTCCTCCAAAGAATTTGAACAAGAATTATTTTCGCTCTGCGAGAAAAACCCTGCGAAAATCACCAATGATGTCATGATATAGTACTGATGCGAACAAAAAACAATCCAGTAAGATCTTACCACTGACAGCACCATCGCTGTTTTGCGTATACGATAAAACATGTCCTGCACTAATATAAGACTCTTCATCTGTATCTGCGTATGCGGCTGGCGGTACGGGAAAAATGGGTGAGCCCTCTAATGGGCTTCCAGTTGACAGCACAGTTAAGCAATCATCAGGCGAGTATGGAAAATGATCCGCAGGATATGATCTGAGAGAACTGTTACTGCTCATTAAGGAGCTATCCACGGATGCAGCCGCACCGCGATCTGAAGATATCTTAACAACATACTGTTCTATTGCACAAAACACAAAGTCTCTGCTTACGAGGGAGGGATGGGGTTGATATGATCGGACTTCCAGTCATCAATGGCATACGTGCAGAGTATAGCGGTTCAGTTTTGAGAACTGGGTCAGCATTACATTGCCGTAGTTTCTTCGTTTCGCTGTGGTAGTACGCCTTAGAAAATTTTCCTGACTGAAAACAGGAGTGTATAGCAGGTCAAAGGCACTCTCCTCGAAGCTCTACAAATCTGGATACATACAAGAGATCTTCACCCACGAAGTGCGTGAAGATCACTGAAGATTACGTGAAAATTTAGCTAGGGAGCCTCGAAATTTCGTAGCACCCCAATCCCGGTAAAGAAGTGAGAAAAAATCCTCAATGTCGAATCAAGAGAATAGTCAAATCCACAGTACGTGGGGAAAAGACGCGCCGATGAGTAACAAAAAGCCCCACACCGCATATTCTAGCCTCATTTGTCCAGAGGATAAAGCGGAGGGCGCTACGATGGTTAAAGGAGCGGGGGGCGGGGGCAGGCAACTTAGGGAATGCATGGCGGATTAGCCATTTATCTCTAACCATCTGCCTCAACATGGCGTTCGCCCATCTCCTAAAGCCAACTGGTCCCCATGATTCGATCCGACCGACAGTTCCCTTATTGTTGATATGATTTGCCTCATCAGAAGAGAGATGTGCAAATGGTCATCAAAATCATGTAGGCTTAGGCACTCGCACGAGTGATCGATTAAAGATCACTTTAAGACCTCTTTGGGTAGGGAAGGGCAAAGTGAAAATTCCGCTCTCGTCTGCGCTCTACAAAGGCATGATTCACATTGTTGCAAGGATTACCAGGGCTGGCCGGAGGAGCGTTGCTCATAAGCTCAACAGACTCCCTGTAGTGAATCTGTTTGAGTAAGAAACACGAAGTTACCGATTTGTCCATGGGAAGAGAGTAGTCCATGTTGTGACGATGAGGATAACACCGCAACCCGACGGGTGCATTACCTCGTTCATTGAAGCAGTCACAAACTTCACGAGTTATGGGAAAGTCGTACATATAGTTGCCTAGAAAAGGATAGGAAGGAACATCATTCCTTAATATGTACTAGTTTGGGTAGTCAATCACTGAAAATTGAGTAGCGAAGAGACGTGAAAAACAAACTTTGAGCAATATGATAGCCGTCATCATTTTCTAATCTGTGATGTCTCGCAACGCCATAGGGCACTTCATGTATTTTTGAAGAAGTGGAAAAATCATAAGGCGATAGGAATGAATCCATGAATAAAGCTTCAATAGAAGAAATGTCCTGAAAAATTAATAGTACTGTGACAAAAAAAGAAATTAGCTTTAGGTCGGAGGCTTCGTCCAACCTTTTAAAACTATACCTGCGAAAACGTTGCTGTTGTTAAGGGGAGGCTCTCGTCATCTCTAACGCTAGGCGCTACAGCGCAGAACAGTTTTCTAGTATGCTACCGCTCACACTTTTAAAAGAAATGAATCAGTGGTTAACTGAATGTTCGATTCTTCCCATCCCAGGTTTTTGCACGAAGTAGTCATGTTATCAACCCCGGTTTTTCTACACTCCTGAAACTTATTTATAATAACTATCTAACATTAATTAATTTTTCTCCTTTGGTTAAAAAAAAGTTTCCAAGCAAGAACAGGCAACATTAAAAGTTTGCAAAACCGATACCTCCGCATCCTTTTTCGCGCTCTAGCTCTATGTAGTGTTCGACCCCAGCTGTTAGCATTTTCACAACCGCACCTTTCATATTTCAAGAACAAGATAGCATAATTCATTCCCTTTCGCGAAAAGAATCGGCTTGTGTAGGAAACAGTTGTGTTACCTGCTACCCTCAACAACTTACGGATAATAAACACTAATAATTCGGAATTTCAAAAATGGGTGCACCTTTTTCTGTGATCGAATTCATCTACGTACCTTTTCGTTGCTACCGTTGAGACGTGGAACGTAGCGAACCTGTCGTTATGCGCAGCAGAAGACAGACTCCTCTATTTTTAGGAACGCAATTTCCTCAAGAAGATACTGAAATGAATATGTAGTCCTTCAAAACAAAGAAAAGGCATAAACGTAAAGAACGACGACGAGTAATAGACTCAATTGGTAGGTGAACGAATAGCACAACAGCAAGAAATACTGTTATTGCGATGGTAGATGAATCAGCTGCCAAGGAAACAAGGGCTACCGTAATGGAGCGTAGATGAGAAGCCAAGTATAGATATTCACAGTAGACTGCTGCGTTCCCAACTTTGCAGATAGCGTCACCGAAAAAGGAAAGTTTCAGTTTTTTGCGAAAAGTTACGGTATTTGCCGCACTATCCTTATGTATAAGAACCATAAGAAGAGAAGAATACAAGGACAAATTCCCACAAAGTGATGCTGGAATGAATAATTCTCTCATACAGTGAGGAGGCACAACGATGATAATTAACAGGGCGAAACGATTGCTGAAAAAGCAGTTGAACAGCAAGAAATGAGAGCGGTCATTTCCCTAGAAAACAGAGGAAGAACTCGATTATCAATTTAACGGCGCTATGACATACTCGAGGCCCGATGTAGAAGAATTGACTGTAGACGACTGGCCGTAAGAACGGTAGCTCTGCTTTATTCTGCACCTCCCCTCATAGTCGCTGACACCATCGCCGAACGCACAAGTCAGATTTTAAAGTCCCGTTAACGTGTGATACAGTAACTCTCTCCCCCCTACCCCTCCCCCCACCCCTTGAGTCACACAAGACAAAAGTTCCAAACGTGAACCCGTTTCACACACAGTAACCTAACCATAGAATAGATTCGATGGACGCAGTACCTCACAGACAGTATACTTCATTCTATTGCATGATCTTACACAAATAAACTCCTCGAAATTATAGTACACATCCTATGCATCAAAAAAGACCTTGGGTAAGACACGGCCTTATAAGAAGGTGACCGCTTAGCTGTGTTGCATCACTTCCTGTCGCTCGTGCCAGGAACAACGGCCTGATTACTATAGCAGCCCAGGCTCGTAGGAGTCATCAGACTAGAGGGGGGCCTAACCCGCTTACCGTTTCCTATTTCGTGGTGGGGCCATTGGCCTCCTTGCGCAATATCCGTTTCGCCAGCCGTGAACGCTTCGGTCTTGTTGCATCAGCCTCGAGATAAACGTGAAAAAAACCAGAGAATACGGGCGGGAGATATACGGTGTGTTGTCGGCGACCGCTCATTCAATTCAGGACCCACCCATGAGTTACTGTAGAAACCGAGTTCCTTACTGCTTTTTCGTTTCTTTTCTTGATGGTTAATGGGCACTCGCGATTGCTCTCATCGTCTTTTGAGTTGCAAATTTTGGAACTTCGGCTTTGTAGTTTCGAACGATTGAAGTTACAGGTTTAATTGCGGGTTGCCGGAGTCGAGTTGCTGGTGTGCACACTAATGGGCGTTAAAACTTCATAGAACTGGTGGTCAACTATAGTTAGACATATGTGGTGGGCGCTTATACAGATTTCGCAGTCCTAACCTTTAGGGGCATCTACAGTCATTTCATACAGGAAAAAGGAGAAAATAGTAAACCAAAACCCATAGTCTATTCAATGCGCTGAGATTGAACGTAACTCATGAGGATGTGAGTGAAAGTGGTAAATGGCGAACGGGTATTCCAGAAAGGGGTACAGCCTGGATCACGTGACTGCTCCTTTAATAAGGTAGCAACGAAAGGAAACGTCGCTATCCGGCTCTCCACACAGAACTATATGCAGGGTGTCATTAAGGTAAGTGGTTGGTATATAAAACAATCTGGTACCATCACTACCTAATTCTGTGGATATATTCTCAACAACAAGTTTCCTACTTTAGTTACTCACAGAATCTTTTCTGTAAAACAATCATAGACGAATTTTCCCAACAGGAACTCGAGCCAGTGGTTGTTTACTGGGTTCATCGCACGTTTGCGAGTAACGGATAGAGTCGGGTGTAGTGCGTTGGGAACGAAATGGCCGCGTCGCGGTGAGAGGGGCGTCGCGCGCGAAGGAATGTAGCGGGATGCAGCAGTAGCTAAGAAATGCAAGAACAAAAGTACTAATAGTAGAATTATGCATAAAATAATGATCGCATATTGATCGAGCTGTATGAAGAACGCTAAAGCTGTAATAACGGCGAGTGAGTGGTCCGCGACAGCCGCGTGCGGCATATCGATTACCCAAAATCGTTCCTAACGCCCGTCTCCCGATAGAGTCATGAGCGAATTGGTTCAAAAAATTGATTTTTCTCCCCATTTTGTTGTAAAGGTTCGCCAGCCTTGAGGGTGAGAACTGTTTGGGGTGTGAACCTTAGCTACAAGTACAGGTCGCTAAATGGTAAGTACCTAACCACGTAAACAAGTTATTTGCCATGCGCACATGCACAAACAAATGCGTATACATTACAAATGCAGGGCGTTTTTAATCTAGTGTATCTGCTTACATAAAACGTCTTCAGCAAGCAAAGGACTATAGGAACATTCACACTGAGCCGAGCATAAAAACATGAACGAAGTACTGTGAGAGGAACTGAACTGTATTATGACTTACTCAAATGTAAAACTGTAGTGGAAACCACGCAATGTAAGCATAAAAAGTAAACAAAAGCAAAAAAAGAAACAAGTAAAAGAAAGAATAAACTGATGGGCGGTGAAAGCGTAAAAGCCTCCTTTGTACTGACGCCATCCTATCGATCGATTCCATGGTGATCAAACGACGGTGTCGCTCTCCTCAGGACACGTCAGACCCTGTTGGTCAGGATCAGACAAGACGAAGGACTACCTCCCAGAAACTGGAGGGCTGGATGATTTTGGCTCCCACTCACCCCTAGCTGGGTTCGATTGCAGCAAAGTGCCAACCTCTCCGAAGTGGGAAGCAGATTAAAGGCCCAAAACAATGTCACTTGTGGGTAAGAAGAGAAATCCTGTTTACTGAGTCGTGGACTAGGAACAATGCTGCTGTAGCTGCTTGGGATAAACTCTGTCGCAGAGACAGAAATGTACTGACCAGCTCTACTTCACGCCAATTTCGCCATAATGACAGTACTTCGCTCTCCTTGGAGGTTCTATGCCTATCAGGTTTAGGCATGAAGGACGGAGCACCTCGTTTCGGCACCCTTACTTTGATCTTTTTTAAACTGATTTAGACGAGACGGATATTAGAGTCCCGTGAATGTGTTATACACTAACCCGAAGACACACTCAAGGACCTATAAACATAACAAAAAGGTGCCTGAGTGAGGCCCAGCGGTGGGTGGTCAGGGGAGACGGGCAGTAGGAACGGTTTTGTACAATCGATCCGCCGCATGCGGCTGTCGCGAACCATTCGGCCTAATTATAACAGTTCCAGCTTTCCTCATGCAGCTCAACCGCTATGCGATTATTGCTTTTGAGATGATTCTACTGTTAGTTCTTTTGTTCCGTATTTTTTACTTGCTGCTACGTTCTGCTACATACCTTCGCGCGCGGCGCCTCTTTTGCCGCGATGCGACAGTTTCGTTCCTACTGCACCACACCGGTGGTGAGGCATTGGGGGTGACTGTACCAGACGGCGGGTGCCCCAATAGTAGCTGCACTGTAGCCCACAAGTCAGAGATGCAGAGCATAGTCAAGTGACCATTTCAAATCTCATTTTCACAACCCACTTGCTGTTAACGGAGCTACATGTATTCTCCTTCGTGGTACTGTGAGTATGCCCTTATACAGGCCCATAAAGGACCTTTGGGTGTGGTGAAGTAGGATCGAAAATGTCGCGTCACGGCGAGAGAGACGTCGCGGGCGAAGTAATGTAACAGATTACAGCAGCAAGTAAAAAATATAGGAACAAAAGAACTAAGACTAGAATCAAGCCAAAAACATTAATCGCATATCGACTGTGCTGAATGAAGAACGTTAGAATAGCAGCAGCAACGCTCGTTCGCGACGCCGCGCGCGGCAAACCGATTACACAAAACCGATCCTACTGTCCGTCTACCAGGACCTTTTCTGAAAAGCTGTCCGTTCATAGCTTAATAGGCACTAAAACGTACAAAAAAGGGAGATATCGCCGGAGAGAATTCGTGCTGCAGTGCAAACGCGTTACAGTAATTACACATAGAAAAAGAAGGTAAGCCAGGCGGCCAATTTAATGAAGGAAGGCCTTTAACAGAATGGGGGCAGCGAAGGTGCGTTCCAGAGGACCCACATCCGGATTGCTGTGTCACAAAATCCTTTCGGGCTTCGAAATCAGTTGTCCGTGAAAGGACGAACGGATTCCATTCTGTCTTATTTTTGGTTTCAAAAGTGCTGAATAGGATCCTGGCAGGACACAACTGTTTCACTGATTGTACTGCACCGACGTTCCAATGAACATCCCAGGGCTCCTGAGGATTCCTGTTTCCTGTAGGGGGATCGTGAAAGTTGCCCACTACGATATTGAGTTGCCCCCCGATCTCCAAGTTTATTCAAACGTCTACAACAGTATTCATAGTATGAAACATCGAATAATGGTCGAAACGACCACATCGTCATCGAGTCCCTTACGAAAAAGATACAAGGTTTATTTAGGATCGAGCTATTCATGAAACTGAGAAAGCAGTTATAACACCAACTCTTATGTATAACCAAACCATTCAGTTTTTCTTTATTATGAAGAGTGTGATGTTCCTCTATACAAAGCCGATAAATTTGTATCGTAAGAACGATCTGACGGTGGAAGCTGACAAAGACGGCAAGGGGTACGGGAGGCGAGAAAAGCAAAAAGGTTGACTTAATGGCGAACACGGTAGTAAACTTGTTGTGAGAAAGAGGGGGGTAGACGTTTGTGAAGGTAACCAGATGGTGGGCAGTTGTGAAAGACGTTAGAAAAGTACACTGGTAGAGGTCGACGAGGAGGCAACAAACAGTGGAACATACGAGGCAATAAGACTCGTAATGGGCACGCAGTGAAGGTCCACTGAAGACGGGGGCAGGACGAAGCAAGGAAAAAGGGAAGTTACAAGCAACGCTATGGGCCTCACAAATGAAATAGAAATGGGCGCATCAGTAATGGATGGAGCAGGCAACATCCTTGACAGAAAGCCTCACCCTCAAAATAGCTGTTTGAGGTAAAACTTGAGATCTTAGTTCTCGAATGCAGATATTTTTAAGCCATGGCTTCGCATCGCAGGAATCCTTCGAATCATAGTTTAAAATTCTAGCTCACCAGAAGTCCGTTGGAGCATAAATGTTTTTTGGATAAAAGTCATAATCCATTTTACTGCCACTTTTTCAGGAACATCAAACGAAAAAGGAAAAACCTATTCAAGCATTTTGCATCGAAAATCGCAAGTGGGCATGAGTGCATGGAATGAGAGAAGGTTATCTTTGGAAGCAACTCCACTCAGTGTACAAATGAAACCTCGAGGACTGTACGTGATAAAGATGTTTTACCGCGATCTCCCTTACACGGCATGTTGTAGGTGACAGATGGTGGGCAGCGAACCATCTGTCCGTTACAACCTCTCATATAAGGAAAATTGCGAGGGTGCACTTGGTGCAGTTAGTACAACCTTCGAAGGGGCGTGAACTGTTTGCTTTACACCGTCTGCCTTCCTCCTCCCCCCTAGCAGTGCCTCCTTCGGCACGCACGCCGGCCGGCCGGCCGGCCGGCGGACTATGAAAGCAGCCATTGGGGCCGAAATCTGAAGTAGGGTAGATTAGTGAGGTCAGCTGACCCTCTACTCTACTGTAGTTCAAAATTGGGCCCAAATAATAGGCGGTAAAGTCGTTAGTACCCTGTCGGCCTGGTAGGTCACGAGCATGGGTGGTCACAGATCGGACACCTTGATCGCGCGGGAAAAAGACACTATTTAAGGCGCCGTGGTGGTCTCTCGGCACCTTTCGTCTCCCGAGTCGGCTTTCAACCGCTCGCCGGTCTGCCTGATATTCTCTGCCTGATATTCCGGTACATATTTCTGTTCATTACCCGTTCTCACTAATCAATAAAGTTACTGGAACTTTCCACTTCATTATTCAGCAATATCCAAGTCAATTTCCAAACAATATTGAACAATCTTATCAATAAGACCCGCGTGGCAACCCTTCACCAACGTTCTCGAATTACGGATAATTATCCTCAAAGGGTTAAATAACGTAGGGAACGTAGAAAAGCGCTAGATAAGAGCACTAAACTGAGAAAAGGGGAGGGAGTATCCGATGTGCCTTTGGCGAGACGGATATCATTTGCAAAATTAACAGACAAAGCTTATTTTCTAATCTTTGGTCTAGATTCGACTTCACACGGACGCTGAGACGAGAGGAAGCTCTGTATTAGTTTATAGAGCCTTACAATTCAGCCAATTTGGAAAATTTAATAGTCTTTCTTTATTAGAAATCAGGAGTAGTGTAGTAAAAAGAAAGGAGACTCAAGAAATTGTGAATGTGGCCCTTGTGACATTGTAATATATTGCTTTGTAAAAGTTTGCTGAAGGTGCAAAGTAGGGCTCATGTAGAGGCGTACGGTATGAAGGTCTTAAGCATGTATAAATTTCCACTATTTGAATCGATAAGATGTGCACGCGTAGATCACGAGCAGCTTACGAAATCAATGCCCAGCTGGGTGTGTATTTTTCTTTGTGTCTCCATAACCTCGTACTATTTGTATTTCCCCGGATCTTCCTTTGAATGCTGGCATTCGAGAGTAGCTTGGTTCTGCAGTGACCGTGCATGGTCAGCTGCCCTCCCCTGCGCTATCATTTCGTACCTTTCCGACGTCAATGTATAAAGGTAATTGTTTTATTCAGTTACTACGAATGAATTCTGAACTTTAGAGATTCGATGTGTAGCCGACTCGCTCCATATCACGGGTTCGAAACATATGAGATAAGGCGTGTCTGCAAAATTGGAATTCGGGAGACTTCCTGTTTTTGAGAAAAAGGTGCAGCAGAGTAAAGAGTCGCGGGAAACCGTCAGTTTAGAGAACTTTTGGACAATCTTTAGAAAGCACCTGAGCAGGAGAGTTTTCTCGTTTTTGTGTGTCTGAGGGTGAAACAAGAAAAACGCAATCATGACCGTGCGGGACGTTACTGAGAGGAACAACCATGATATCGTAAATGGCGTTCATTTCCGTTTGGTACGAAAAAAGACAATAACAGCCGAGTCGAGGGCATCCAAAAAGCTACAGATTAAGCGGAACGACACGCAAGTCTGAACATCAGGTGCGATGGAATGCCGTTATTGTATAAGGGCAGGACATTTTGAAGAGACTACAAAAACGGCATGCAGTCAGATCCTAAACAGCGTTGTAGAGATCCGTTTGCGCTCGCAACGGTCGAAGAAGAAGCTGCGACGTTGGTCGTATATTGTCTTAGTGACATCGCCAGGAAAGCTAGGTATATGGCCACCAAAAGATTGTCAAGAAAGAACTTAAAGAAGTCCATGAAAAAAGACCCTAAGTGTTCCGAGTCTGCGGCCACTGAAGTAAAGGTGCCCTGGAGACGTTAGGAGTAGGGCTAGCGGTCGTCCCCATGGAAGTTTCTCAAAAAACTTGACCTCTCAGATTTCGATCGAAATGTGTTTACTAGATGTATTTTGATGAGCTAAATCGATTCGCTCCAACCAGAGGTCTAGAGTCCCTCCGCAGTGTCCGTATATGTCCTTCTGTTCTGTTTCTATTTCACACATTGCTTTTGCTGATCTGCTGATTTGACTGTTGGTGGCAGTTTTAGTACTTATCATCCGATTCTCACCAAAATTTCGCTCTTCTGTCCATTCGTCTCATTTTTGTGTTATGGTCTTCATTTTCTCCTCATCGCGCTTTGAAATATCACATTCCTTACATCAGTTTAAAATAAATAAATTTTACTTTTACCTTGGGGATCCAAAAGTCTCCAATGCATCTGAAACGATGCACACAATTCAATAAAGCTTATTATGGAATAAGTATCCAATGATTACTCTAATTCGTGAAACTGCCTTGGAAAAGGTTGTACAAAAAACGATGTAAAAGTTGTGTTGTTAGTGTCGCATTATTTTCTGGACAAGCAATATTAGTGCGGGTTAGAGGTTTCAATGTTGAATACGGAAGTGTAGGTTATATTTCATGATTTTCATATTTTAAGTTTATGGAGTTATGAATATTTCATATTTTCTATCATTGACATTAACTAGATCATTTGTAATTTTTTTTTAAAACTTGGTTCGTGAATGACTTGTGTTTTCAGCTTTGTTGATTAGATAGGATTTGTGAAAGATTCCAAGATGTTTTTGATGTTTTTTTAATGATAAATGAGAGAGAAATTTCGGTACAGTAAATACTGCGTTAACTAATCAATTGGGTGATTTTTCTATTTACGTTTTTTAGACCGATCGGAGGCGTTCTATATCCTGTCCTCAGTGTTCTGCTTACATTAGCAGTGAGGAGTGCGGATTAAGCACGCTTGTGGAGACCACGGATTTCGTGAATGAGTCATATCTGTTAGTCAATTGTCACAAGTCTAAATTGCACTTCTTCACAATTTACGGCGTCAACGTCAAGTACTCAGAGTGTAGCCGATACGTAGTTTATATCTATATGTACGTACATTTATATGCTAAGATGTGAGCAGGTCGGCGAGTATGCATTGTATATGCGCCCATCTAAGCATTACATTAGTTCCAGATCCGGTAAGGAATGGTCTGCGAGATCCAAGAAGGGCGAAGTCTTTCTGAGGCAGTCTTACTAGCTCAAACATTAACCTCAACACTAACTTTTCTGAAGTGAAATCGGAGGCATCACATGTTAATTGCCAAATTAATTGCTCTAGGCTGATGAGAATGAATGTAGTGGTATGCTGATGTCAAGCATTGCGAATCGCATCTCTGCCACATTCCAAGTGCTGCTTTGTTACCGTTGTTGAGCAACGTCAAGAGAGAAATATCATTGCTGTTCGAGAAAAATCCCTTCGTTTCTAGCATCACGAGAACCATCGAGATGGAATGTTCTTCCATTTCCAAACGATCTAGGTGGATCACAGCAACTAATGTGTGGAACACAATGGGACTAGTGCCAAGGAAAAAAAGATCTCAAATCTATCGCGTATCAGTTTGCGAAAAACGGTCTACAGATTACTCTGAGACTATTTCTGCATGGCAGCAACATTAGTTTGGAGCGTATAGCGTTCCAACCACTATTAGCTAGAATTGTGAGTGCAAAAAAGACTAATCGATGCAGAGTCGGACAAGACGCCTTCCCTCGAACCTGTCCTATCGAGATTCTGAGATTAGGGACCACGTCGAGCACTAAGACATGTATTTTGCCCATGATTGACCACCAGAAAAATTGAAGGGGCGTACCTTGGTGAGATGAGGTCGGTGGAAACGTAGTGGGCACCTTATTGTAGGACAGGTTGATACTCCGTTCCTGCTAATAATCTCCTAATAATGCATTATTGCGTATAACTCCACGGCAATAAAGCAAAAGGTAATCTTCCATTTTTAATGCGCGATTTCGACCCAAAAAAAACTATAGAACTCCTTACGGCAGCAAACACTCCTTACATCGTTGACATAGACGATTATCTACATGAACTTGGCAGTTTTCCGCGAGGAAGGCGAAGAAGCGCAAGAGGTGACGAATCGTTGCTGCGAGGTTCACGGTTGTAGAGAAGCCATTGTACACACGTGATCGAGTCTGCAGTCTACGGGAAAATCATGTTCCGTCTTTAGCATACTGGTCGACGATTGAACATATATGTTCACGATGATGAAGGACAGCGAGAAGAGGGCAGTCGTAACGGCCACATCGGTCGGCAAAGAACCATTGTGTAGCGCTTCCGATCAACTCTTGAAGCTCTGAAGAACAATTCATAGGGATTGATAGATGTGGCGTATTTAATCTTCCATCTCGCTGGGATAGTAACAAAAAGAACACGGAACTGCCAAATTAGGGCTTGCGATAGTCAATGTTTCATGGACTGGCGATAGTTAATGTTCCATGGACTAAGTGACACAACAAGTTTTCTTAAGAATTCTCCCCAGCGCTTAAGCCGAAGAGTTATCTCTCCCGCCGTTGTTCTCGATAAATCTAGCAGTGACAAATGGCGCACTACCACGCACGCGTGGTTCTTGTATCAAATACATGGTACCAGATGCGTCTGGAAGGATGAATGCACTGTACTGGATGGCCATGGCAAGTCATTGTGTAGGACACTCACGCATTTAGAATGTCACTACGATCCTGAATCGAAGTCGAACACGGAGGCGCATCTCGAAGCTCCAGGAGCTCCTCACTGCCCTTCTCAAGAACCCAGCCGAGCAAGTATCGAAGTAAGGAATCAAAAATTTGCGATTCAGATTTTGATGGGTGCTCATCAATCCTACGTTTTGACCATCGAGCGTTTATGTGATTTTTCCATTCAATACCGTCCACTTCTCCACTCCTCCTTCATAACAGACTCCACATCTCACGTGCATAGCATCATAAGTGTTCATTTGAAATGTGAAACAGTAAGTTGGAATTAAACCAAGAGCCTCGTTGATCCACGCCACGTATTGAACATTTAGTTTTTGGAACTGACGTTGGTTCCGAAGAGCTCATCAACAGCTATGTCAGGCTGCTTTCATAGTCCGCCGGCGTGCCGGCGTGCAAGCCGAGGTAGTGTCAGGAGGGAGGAGGGAGGCAGACGGTCGGTCGACGCGGTTTGCACAAGCCCGTGGTTGTTTGGTTTTTAATCTTATTTTTCTTTGTTTTCAGCTTTCAAAGGGGCCGACCGACCGTGGGCCTCCTTCTCCCCAATACTACCTCGGCACGCCTTCACGCGTGCCGGCGAACTATGGAAGCAGCTTCAGGGGTTCGGCGACGAGCTATGCAGCTGAGCAACACTTTACTTCCGTGACTGTATGCATTTACATTGACAATACCAATTATTTATCAGTAGGAAACATTGACAAGGTGATACTATGAAGTCAATAGATTCGGGGCCTGATTTGATAAAGATTTCATCACTACGATGCCCAGGCTTAACCGTAGCCACGTGTTGCGTTGTGACCAACGCGACAAGCGTATGACAAAAATCGAGAACAAATTCCTTGAGAATATTATTACATATGTCATTAAATGACATTACACGTTGGTGGCGACGATCGCTATACGTGACGGCAAAAAGCCTTCTTTTCCATTTCGCAAACGTCGCACCCATAACCAACCATCGGGCTGTAAAAATAGACTGATTTTAATTCACTGGCTGAACGGAAGTAGTAGTAACAGTTCAACTACTTAATAACTAGAAATAACTTATTACATATAGCATGGTGTTCTTTCATTCCCTCGGTACATGTGTATACATACTCATAAACACAGTTGTAGTCAAATTCGTGTACTACTCTCTGCGCTTCCACGAAATGGCGAAGTGAGCAATGAAGAAAGACGCCATGGTCTCCCTTGGGATTGAAAGGACTAACACGAATCCATTACTATTCCATTCTCCTTCACCCTTCCAAAATTTGGTCGAGGTTGAAGCGGACAGTCGGGGTAGGACGAATTGGACGGGGGCGGAAATACCGTATCGATAAAAGGAAAGCAACGATATCGCTGTATTTAGCATGAAAGAGTAGGCGTAAGTATTCCCGAAGATAGTCTGGCCTGCCCCTGTATGAACCAAAGAATCATTCGCAGACGAGACTTTTTTGATGTATGGTTCACCCTACTTTTTCGTTTTCCTTGCGAAGTGCGTGACTTGTAGCTTCCCACTCCGATTTTTAGCACACAGCCTTTTGCCAAGATCGTGCCAAGCATATTCGTGGTGGTAGGCAGCGAGCGGGATGGAAGCGCGAACGGATGGCTGTTCAGAGTTCATTCGTGTCCTTGATGATGTTTGGAAGGGGTGAAAAAAGAGGCTTGAAGATTTTAAAGAATAGAACAGAAGATAGCAGAAGTTGGAGGAAGTTTGAAAAATTCAATAGGGATGTAAATACGGACATCTTTAGAAAGGACTCGAACCCATTCTCCTTGTTTCACTGAAATATCCATGACATGTTGACCATAGAAATCCTCAGTGACCAACAAGAGTTGTTCCTCTGGGTTCGTGCGTTTGGTTCTAGAGTTGATACTGGAAATTCATAGATCAGGAATTCTCCATTGTGTTCACTCTAACGTACACAAATACCCCAAGTCTTCGCATGTACCTTTGGGACACGAAAAAGGGATTTTCCTTAGATCTGTTGGGGGACATCCTCATAAAGCCTGTTAGTTAGAGAATGATTTTTGTAATCGTACCTGTAGTAATCCAGATAATATGAAGGAACAAAACCTTCTCTTCCGTGAGCAGTACGTACAAATGTCCAATCGGGATCATCTATGTTCAATATGGTGACCTAGAACAACATTGTAAATTTGATAGAGTCCGCAATTTTCGTCGGCGGATCCAGAGTTTTAGTCTCTCATACTCTACATATTTCAGGGTCATTGTAAGTTTCCAAATATCGGACTTGAAGGAAGCTCTCAGCCGCTTCATCATGCTCGTGATCTCAAAAGTTGGAGTGCATCCAGTCTTGAATTGACTCCTTGAACCACTCGGTTTTCGCTTCTTTGGAGGAATGAGAATCAAAAGCTTCTCAGAACCCAAAAATTGACTCACACAGGTCGGAAGAACGCATTAAAAATGCACAAATCTGGGCTGACCAAAATGCTGGGTCTCGATCCCAGAGTGAAAAGTAAGAGCATATTTTATCACCAAGTAAAGGTTTATCAGACAGCTTAAAATCCTACCTGTTGTCCTTTTCTCACAGTGAGGTCACCTGACCGGAAAGCAATATGACGATGCCGCATGGTGGCTTTTCCGAGCGCTTCCTAAAAATAATAAGAATTAAACATTTACAATTATAAACTCTCCTAGAGCTCTATGGACACACTCAGGATGCATAGGGTTCTTCCGACCAAAGATGGCTTCGTTACACCCTTTACATAATTCTTTTTCGTCGGATTTCCAGGTTACGTGCTGATGATTGAATATTAATGACAATTTTTGATTTAGACATGGATAAAATCACGAA
Organism: Haemonchus contortus; assembly: GCA_000469685.2. Lineage (NCBI taxonomy): Eukaryota > Metazoa > Nematoda > Chromadorea > Rhabditida > Trichostrongylidae > Haemonchus > Haemonchus contortus. The sequence continues at coordinate 19,753,094 of LS997562.1, read as the reverse complement.
ATCATTGAAAAAGGAAAGGGAAGAAGAATGAGCTGGAATATTTCACGTTTTTTTGCTTCTACACAACGTAATATGTACTTCAGACAAAGCAAACAACATTGTTCGAAGTGGACCTAAGCGTTATTGTCTGGGATACTTGCCAACCCTCGTCTTCTTATTGGTAGATACTTTTCGACCGGATTTATTTTCGCTAGTAAGCTCGAACAGTATTTCTGGCGCGAAGTGATTTCAAGAAATTTTCAGAGTCTACGTCTTTAGCGTTGATCAATCCAGCTTTTGGAAAGCGCCCTCGCATACGACTTATACTTTGAATAGTAGTGACGTTTTGGATGCATATGTGGCCTATGCAATGACTAGCGACGGTCATCCGATGTACAGGTCAGTGTTTTTACACTCCCAGACAAGTCCGGTGCAGTTATTTGGCCCCAGGGGATGGAGGGCTCTGAAAGCCCATGCAGTATTCATCCGAAGTTCGATGTTCGCCCCATATGTTACTGTTACATACTTGACACTACACCACCTTCACTCTCAAGAGGTTTCAAACAGGAACAGGAAGAGGTTTGAGAGGAACAAAAAAAAAGATCAGCATGACTGAGTGTACTGTTGTGAAAATTTCACAATGATCTATATTCCTTATATAAGGAACTTACGGTATTGAAGGGGCGTCCACGTTCCTTCTCCACTGGTAAGCTGTCCAAAAACCTCTGCAAGCTGGATTTGTGTAGATCTTTATGCAGAAAATGATTTGGCTGAAATCTTTATTATCACTAAGATTACAATGTTGAAATCTTTGCCAGCATTATGAGAACAATGAGAGGTGATTAGCGCTGCACTACGACGATCTCCTAACAACCACCAAGGGCCCGAAGTTTACTCACCACCTTCTTAATTGCTTAGTACATCAGGGTGTGCGAAAAGCATGAGAATCTTCCGAGATTTGGCGAAACATTCCAAAACAACAGTTTTTTTATCACATTTGGTTGCTTAACAGAATAATTTTCCCCAGCCATTCGAAGGCAAAGGAAGATCGAAGGTCATCGTGAACGGATCACGATCGTTGTAACGTTTGACTTCTAAGTGTGGCTCTAACTAGTGCGATATGCGTTAATCATGAAAGCAGAAGAAAGAAATAATTTTACAATCACCCAAAGGTGAGTTTGACGTTTTTTCAGCGAAATTCTTGAGCTTCATAACAATTTTCTTACAGGTACTGCGAGCGTTCTTCTTCTGTCGGACTCCTTCCTTGAAATCCGTCGATTAAGCTCTGTCGAAGATTTCGTAACTTTTGGTGGACGACCTAAAAGATTATGTTCGAAGATTTTATGCGCTCGGAGCAAAGGTAAAGCGGATTCTCGTTGTCCTCTTTTGACTTTGATAAAAAAAGTCTGAATGATCTTCTTTCACATCTTCAAGAATCGTCGTAATGGTTAGTGAACTTTGTAAAATACAATCGCAGTATTGAGTAGAAACTCTGGTACTAATACGGTTTTTCTGTTCATTTCAATTCCAGCAACCGTACTAGTTCAGTAGAAATCTTTGAGTTGCTAGGATTCCCCGTAAGTTTAGAAGCAATAGCATCTGATTAAAACGTACTCGGTTTGCGATCCACAGTGAGAGTGCAATACGTTTGAGGGACGAAGCCGTGTTTGCCATCGGATGAATGTACATAGAGCCATTCGTCTTCGCAGTACATAGCCTTTACTTTGGACCCTTTTGGTAACGTCAGTTCATCAGCCACCTAGAAGTACAATTTTGTGAGTTGGACAACAATCAAAAATCTAAAGAACAAAACGTGCTACAAAGTAGAAGCTGACTAAATATTTTTTGTACAACGTTTCCCAAAAATTTGCGTTGTTTAACAAGAGCTGTTATGGAAATAAATATATCATTAAATGACATATTTGCGTTTTATAAATACTGCCGCTGCTTACGCCATTGCTCCGAAGATCAGGTTAGTTTTGTGATGACATTTGGACTAAAGCACCTACTGAATATGTCCTTCAGCGCGTCAAACTTCTGTACCCATTATTGCTCAAGGTCAAGTGCTTTTTAAACAACTACCCGCTAGGCATCTGGTGTCGCTTGATCCTAGGAATAGCCCCTCTTCATCTACATCTAGTGAAGCCATAAAAGGCTTGTGTCGGAAGCTATCACAATTATGGAGTTACTTACACTATGGGCTTGAGCTTCACCAAGGAATTAAGGGGCAGTAGGGAAATTTGAAGGTCCTTTTGAGGGGCTTTTGAGTGATTCTAGTAGTTTCTATTGGTGATCGAATGAACGCAGAAAAAAATCAAGTTAGAGTGATTCGAACGAGCACTTCAATGTTATTAGCATTTCACTCGTTGTTGACAAACTTTTTCAAGCTGCAAAAGACATGGCATTCTGCTCATCGTAGGCAAGTCTAAACTCTTTTTTGAACAATACGGTCGACCAGTACCCATTGAACCTTGCGTTTCACATAATCATCACATAATCACGTTTCACATAATCATACCGTTGCACTGAAACTTCTCTTCATTGTCCCAGTTGTGAACGGTTTAATTTCCTTCACAGGGGTCGTTTGTGATCGATTATTTGCATCCGACGAATCTGGAAAAAGATTGAGATTTTGTGGTAAAAGACAGGGGTCGTTTGTGATCGATTATTTGCATCCGACGAATCTGGAAAAAGATTGAGATTTTGTGGTAAAAGTCTTGTTCACTATAAATTAATATATACAAAAACTTTCTCTGTGTGTTCCGGGGGGGGGGGGGGGGGGTAAAGGAACTTCTCCCCGGTTGCGGCATTCCCCCTTGCGGCATGCGGCAAATGTCACTGCAACTACCGGTACTCCCCCGCCTAGCCGCCAATCGATAGGACGCGAAATTTTTCGTTAATTGCCCTTCTTTTTATTAGATTTGATCGTTTTTTCTATTTCTTTTTAATTTTTATGTTTATTAAACTTGATAAATTGGAATGATTCGTCCCATGTAAGCGACGATCAAGACTGCATTGAAATTGAAGAGAGCGGTCAGTCAATTCGAATTCAAAGACTCCCTACCTCACAAATTGCGCGCTCCAATCTGCATCGCAATCCTGCGATACCCGACGGGTGCGGCGTGCGCGACGCCGTCTCCAGGGAGAAGTTCCCGGACCCGTGTTCTGGGGAACAAGGGTTCCGAGAAAATCCGGGAAACAACTATAGGAATGTAACTATGTTTGAAGTGTTGTAGCTTGAAGGCACAGTTCACGATTATAGTGGTTTCTTAGATTTCCCTATAATATGAATTTGGGGCTCTCCCTAATACCATACCTGACGTTATAAAAGCGAATAACGTCCTGGATAGGGCACATGAAGGGACCAAAGATTGTATCGTGTGAATGCCACAGTTTGAACGGCTTTGCAGAGGCTGCGCTATCTTAAGAGACTCCCATGTTATAATTTCAAACAACTTGTCATTACCCATGGCGACAGTGAAAAACAGTTTCGGGCAATTTCGGCTCAATGTGATCATCTCTTTGCGCAATGGGAGCAAGTTAAATCTCGTCCAAACACCCCTAACATGCCATTACCGTCACGGTGAACTCGTACAATCTCCACTTCTACTACTTTTAAAAGCTCGAAGTAGGCTGATTTTTTCGCTTTCTTCTCCACCGATGTACTCCTCTGCATCAGCACTTCCGCTTTACATCCTGAACAGGGTACCTCAAAAGTATCGTGAAGTGTGCCTTTAATTTGTATTATAAATCAATGAACAAGTGCCAATGACAGAGAAATCTGAGTGTTGTTACTATCTTGACGACCTTTAGGTCGTTGGAAATCTTGATATCTGAAATGCAGTAGTATACATTTGTTAGGCGCACGTCCTAAGAGGTGTTGTGATCACGGCTGAACTTGTGTTCTTCAGCTGTTACGGCTTAGCCTTCATCCCGTTCAAAACACAAAGTTTGTGCCACGTATTTCGCGTGCATTTACCTACTTATTTTTCCAAAATGCGAGTCATGAACATTCAAACCAACCTTGTCGAAGTAGTAGTTTTGCTAAGAGGCTCCTCAGCCCCATTCCGTTTATACCCTTCTTAAGCCTTGTTTCGGTTGCGGCGTTGAGGACCTGTAAACAGAAATCAGCAAACTTATTAAAGAGTTCTTTTAGAGAATGTGTAGTCAGAGAATTCCTAGAACATTGGTTCCTTTTAAAAAAAAAAGAGATACGCAAATAGGACTAATGCTTTTGAGGCCACGGAGGTCCAATCAGATCCGAGAACTTCATCGTTACCTAATCAAGAAGCAAGACCTGATCGTAATTAAGCGCTGTGATAGCCTTATTATCCATTATGAGATGATTTTCATTTGAGCTGTAACGTAATTCACAACATGTATTTATTTATTCATTCATTTATTTTTTTACTTACTCCAACACTAAAATGTATGCCTAATTTTAAGGACAGAAGTCTCCATTATAAAAATGAAATTGACTGAAAAACTGTAAGAGCCAAAACATAAACGTACAGAGGGGGTTCAATTGAATTAGAAGGTATCATAAGTTATGAAGTAAACTTTTAGGATAACGTGGTGACAGTGAGGTAATTCTTAACCTAAAACTTGTCTAAAGCCGGGCGTGGCATGTAGTGGAAACAATTCTTGAGTCCTTATTACGCCCTATCTAGATCGTTTTTCGATTGACAGCTCCACATATGGCATTCATGGATGCCACAAACTCATTCTTAGGGTCTCGGAAATCATTCTTTCATTGAACTGTACCGAATGTGCAATTGAATAGTAGAGATGAGTGTTCAATTCACAGCACTTAACATCAGCCCGGTTGAATCTGACAGATAGGTTGCAATCAACTAATTAAGTGAAGTCACGTTACAGGTGAGTGAATGAAGATGGAAAGTGACCAAATTCGGATGTGAGGCCCTCAAACCTTAATGAAATTTCATGACCGTCCCGTGAACTCTCGAGTAATGAAATCGCTGGCACTGATAAGTAGTAGTTCAAGTACAAATAAACAGGGGAGGCAGGACGATAAAAGGCTTAAAGACTCCAGGAAAACTGGTGTTTGGGGTTTGAGGAATTCAAGCCGCGCAGGAGCACATGATTGCGGTCTTGACACATTGCTTATTTGCTTAGGATTAGAACAAAGAAATCCGGATATGACAATTTCAGTCAGCATTTGCAACGGATTGCTCGCATAGTTCAAACTGTTTATTGTTTACAATCGTATAATGTGCATAATTTTTTTCGTATGTAGGTGAACTAACGAGCAACTTTTCGTCACCACTCGCATCGGCTTTTTTTCTTTTCATGTCAAGAAATACTTGAAGGCATCAAACCCGGAAAAATGGTTCCCGAGTTTTCTTCCTAAGATGAACCCTTGACTATCAAGAATAGCACAAGGGTTGCAGATTGGCCCAGATAGGGCGCAATAGGGCCACACGGAGGACGGTCAAGTCGTGCGTCCGAGGGTGCGCGGGGCAAATTGCGCGGCGAAACCCACACCTATTCCGACGACTTTAGCGCCTATTATTTGGGCCCACTTTCGAAGTACAGTAGAATAGTAGGATCAGCTGACCTTACTAATCTACCTTACTTCAGATTTGGGCCCCAATGATAGGCGCCGGAGTCGTCCAAATTCGCAACGAACTTCGCCCGCAATTTGCCGCGCGCACCCTCGGACGTACGACTTGTCACACACCCGGGCCACACTACCGGCATAGCCGAAGTGCACACCCAAGACGGACGAGTTGCCACGGCGTTGCAGGGACTGTCCAATTCGCAACCCTTGCACCGGAGCGCATATGTTGCACGCGGGTGCCAAAAATTCCCCTGGTCAGAAGGCTACCAGTTTCCTGTAGCCAGCTGTGAGCAATGGCACACACATTCAGACAGTTCGTGCATTTACCCCTTCAATGCATTTTTTATCGTAATAGTCTCATTCAACCCTCAATTTTACTACTTCTTCGAAGCCTTATATTTCTCTTAACAAGCGTTTTCTTCGGCTTCTTTGCGCTGAACTTCCACTACTCTTGCAAAACCAGGTATGCAGGAATTTCCATGAGCTGTGCCTTGAAGGTTTTGGATGGATCGTGTACCAATTGTTTATGAAACTGAAGTTTTACCAGTTGATATATCACTCTTCTCGCTTGCCTCGGACGTATGCGTACGATTTTGTGGAATCGTGTTTTACTTGGGCTTCCTCTACTGTGAGTTTGATCTTCGATGGCAAGACCCTCTTTGAAAAGTTCTATACCCATATTCTTAGATCTGAGATCCTTCGAGTGCTTGAACGGCGATTAGTCAGAGCTATTCCTTTCAGTTTTTCTTTTTTCCCTACAGGAAATATGTAGCGTCGGCTTTGATAACGATCCGAGGAGGCAGAAGCACTTTTCTTGCTTTGGTAAGCGAATCCATACGGGTGTGGTGCGTTAGGAACGAAATGGTCGCGTCGCGGTGAGAGGGGCGTGGCGCGCGAAGGAGTGTAGCAGGATGCAGCAGTAGGTAAGAAATACAAGAACAAAAGTACTATTAGTAGAATTATGCATAAAATGATGATCGCATATCGATTGAGCTGTATGAAGAACGCTAGAGCTGTAATAAAGGCGAATGAGTGGTCCGCGACAGCCGCGTGCGGCGAATCGATTACCCGAAATCGTTCCTAACGCCCGTTTCCCAATCTATACAAATTCGTGTTCATAGAAATTCCAATTTCGGAACCATTCTCGATTTGTAGCTGTTTGTTCTCTTTACACTGGGATGCTCCAATGGCTTCACCTTGACTGTCACTATGCTCACGTCGTCGTTTTACGCCGTTCTATGTGGTCTTTTCTCAGGACTATCCAGGCCTTTTATTTCCTGTCTAAGCTCCCTCTATTTAGTTTTTCTTATTTCTGTAGAGAAACGTGGGAAAACTGTTCTGTACTTGATGTCCTGCACCCACATGGCGATATACACCTTTTGATTCTCTCCGTTTTGTCCACATTGCCTATTACAGATTTTAACTGTGCGTCAACACTCTCGGGTTGAAAGGTCGATTTCAAGGTATAGTTAGCTTCCACTTCCTGCTGCACTTCATAGCGTCCCTATGCTGTCTTTATGTCTCTCGAACTAGAGAGGGTTTTCTTTACGAGGTCTGCCGGTGGCTGTTCTCAGCTGATATTGTTATCTTGCCTTCCCTCTCTTTTGAAGAGAACGATTTTGCCTTTAAAAACGATTCGGGGAAATTGAGGTCGATTTGCCCTCTCACTCTCTTTTCTTGACGTAGTCAGCGGATCCCACTAGGCTGCAGCCGTTCATAAAGCTGTATTCGAACTGGCGTGAGTTATGAACAAAGATTTTCAAGTAGTGCTATAAGCTGAATTCAGTGGGAACCACACAGCTCTCCGCCTTGAAGAGATGCCAAGTATTTGGCTTACGTACGTTTCTAGCGCTCTACGAATTACCAACAATATCTAGAAGAAGTAAGCTTTGAATGAGTCAGAGACCCATACAACGACACAATAAGGAGGTATGCGAGGGCAGGTGCCCGTACCTCTTAGTTAGCCTCTTTTCTGCATCTGCAGAATACTTGGAAGGAATAGAAAGATCTGATGTATTGTAACAAACCCAGAACATTGTGGTCAGCCTGACCACCAGCACCTTGAATCCTTTTGATTCTTCAAACAAGAAACTCGATGGACAAGATTTATTCCACCGAAATTGTGTAGTCTTTACATAGAAGAGATGGAGAAATTACATACAGAAATGCTCAGATTACTGGGTGTACTTGTGTGCATTTACGAACCGCCCGGCGGCCGTGGGAGGTAAAGCTACAGTCTGTTCATACTTTTCGGGAGGCAGCTGTGAGAGGGTGACACGACTGGCGGTGCTTGAATGGGAAACAATACGTGAGCAGCGGCAGCAACTCACTGCACCGTTCCCTGACTATGTCTACACAAACGAATACTATTTACAAATCGGGAACGGGGAACTCGCACAAACCGACCATGACAATCAGGAGTAGAGTTCCCATTCCCACACGCAACATCCCTTCGTCCCAGTTGACGGACGCAAACAATAGAGCAATAGAACTCGTCCATATTGTTCAATTGCTGCGTACGACTACAGCAAACAAGGGTGTATTGCTCACAGACAAGGTATTTTTTGGCAGCGGCACATATGGAATATTGGCCTCAGTTTTCGGAATTATCCACTATGTATGTATAATACATGATTACGCTAATTACACTTGCTATATAGCGCTCTTGAATTTACGGTATCATGAAAATCCTATCAAAAGCACTTATACGAAAGAGAGATGATTCATGAACGTACATAGAAAAGCTATACGCAACTTACACAACTGTACAAAATCTATACAAAACTTAGAAAAGAGAGATGAAGAAGAAGAAAAAAAAGGTTAAAAGGTTCACTAGCTGCTGCGTGTCGGTCCGGTGTCAGGTGGTCTGGCTAAGGAATGAGACGATTAGTCGATGTTGTTGACCTGAAAAATGGAATTTATGCGTTTTTAGGCCAGTCTGATATATCGAAGTACCGGATAGCCCGGAACTTTCAGAGACGCTTCTGAGAGTGCTGAGGCTGGAGAAACTTTAGGGATTGGGCTAAGGGAGCGGGACGTTAACATCATAGAAGGCCCATGCCACTATGTAAATATGATTAGGCCAAGAAATACAGGCCATCTGTACAGAACGTACAATACAAGGTATGAAGACTAGGGATTGAGGAATGGTTGCCCCTTTTGAGTTGCGCTGGGCATTCGTTTCATTCTCGAAAACTTTGGAGTAATGGTTTGCCTATATGGGCGGAGGAGAGTACCAGGTGGTCCGTCAGTACTGCAACAGTCCAGAGATTTGATTTCAAATTGATACCCATTCAGGAGAATCCACCTTTCCAACCCTCTGAGGTCGAATTTGTGAAAGACCCGTCCGAAACGACAAAACTGCTAACTCGTAACCGTATACGCGTTTACCCCACACCAACCCCACCTCCCCCCTTCCCTTCAACAACAATGCTCAGATCAAGGCTTTGCGTTCTCCCAGGATCCCGTTCAGGGGAAATGGACGTCCTGAAACCACGCCGTTCCTAACGTATTAGCACAAATCATCTACATACCTTGCGATCGTTATTACGTCCTGACGACATTTTTCCGACTTTTTTGGAACGCGTTTTGGTCTTTGCTTCACTATTGACGTGAGTCGCAGCCGTTGCACGCTTCAATTTGCCGGCAGAAACCAATGCCGTTTTCGCCTTCAACGACGTCAACGTTACGGAATTACCTGGCGAGTCGACATCGGCAAACAGCTGAAATATTTACTTTTTGAATTGACAGATCGAGTTGAGAGCCTTCTGCGTAGGAAGTTAGAGCGCTACTGAGAAAAACTTGGGGAGCTTTCAAAAACATTGTTATTCATCATCATGAGTCAGCTCATCTAGTTTAATTAATTAAAGAGGAGACATAAGAAGTTCCACTTTATTCTGGTTCATTTCAAACTCTAATGGACATAATTAAAAAATAGAAAAAATAATTAAATTCAAAAATATGTTCTACACTCGACCTCATGTCACACCTACACGGAGGCAAGTTTTTTCTGATTTCTATCTCCTAAAAACGTTCCAGAACATATGGTTTTCAAAACGCAAGAAGGTCCTGGGATTCCCCATCCCCTCTCCGCTCCCCTTCCCTCCTCCCTCTCCCCATCCTACTCCAAGCATAAATACGTTCCCCCGGTGATTCCTGCTCACATTTCAATTCTAATTAACTCCATCCATTACGGACTATTGATATTCCTTCTACCCGTCTAGATTTTGTCAATACTTCTTATTCACCTCTTCGGTAGACTGCTGCAGCTCCAAAGAAGGCAATAATTGTTGTGTTTAGTAAATATCTCATATAGGCTATGATGTTCACCGCATGTCCAGCCTTAATGGTAGAGAATGATACGGCGTCATAGGTGAAGTGTCAATTACGCACACCAGCTATTAGGCACCCATTAAGCAACATTACCACCTACAAGGTGGCCTTTCCACAAATATACTTCATAGAGGTTTCAGCGAGACTCTCCCTCCCCCACTTTAACCGTTAGCGCCGATCTCAAGGATGTGAATGAGATGAAGAGCCACGACCATCATGAGGAAACGGCAAAGTCGATCTGTCACGTGTACTTGGCTTAGGCGCGACTGCCTTTGTTTTTCATAGAATCTCCCTTGATTTCACTTCATTTCAGCCCCATCCTTTGTCCCCTTTCAGACCATGCGGTGTCCAGTTCTCCTTTGTGACCACATCGAAAACTTACAGCGCGGCCGTTGTTGTCTATAAAAGCAATTAACCAGCAGTGAATTAATTACCTTTCGGCGCGTTACAGATTCGGCGGTCATGTCCGAAGGGGTAATTGGGCCGGCCGGCGCCGGCACGAGGATGGCGATCGGATCGCTCCGGCAATACGATTCAAGGAGAGGAAAGAAGAGCGGCATAGTCGTAACGACTAACGAGCCACATGATCATTACGATGAAAAGGATCGGGTGAAGATTTACTGCTCGGCACGAAATTGGAGCGAACCCCGAACACTGGAACGCGAAACGACCGGGCGATGTGAAACTGGTTGCTTCTTGAGACTTCATGGGCCTCGAAATCCGCTCACTCTCAGTTTAATGGGAGATCTCAAACTCCAAAAAACTCCCTATTCCATTTCACCCAGCCTACTTTGTGCCACCATGGAGAAGAGTTAGTTTTTCGATAGTCGAGGCAACAGCAGCTCATTCATCTCCTGTTAGGGGCTGTAAGGTACTGACAGTGATTGCCCCAACTGGGAGATGTGCAGTGTTATTCGAGTGTGGCGTAAAAATGTAATGGAAGAGAAAATCCTCTTGGGCTAACTGGTAGCGGTCGGCGATAGAAGAGTCGAATAAGCTCCCAAGAGCCCTTCCCATTCATTGTTGATGAGCATACGCCATAGTTCTGGGTACCCCAACGCTGTGCTGTTTGATCCCTAGCTCTTACCCCATGACTCACCGAAATTGTCCCCATGAAAGAGTATATGAAGTTGCAGTAGTGTACCTTCTTGAAAATGTCCCGTTCACATCTGAATTATCAGAATCTTCGATTCGATTCATCTATCCCCAAGAACGAGGTACTTCCCGCAACTGGGCGATACTCGTGACCATTCAGGGACAGGTCTGATACGTCATGACGTCGATAGTTCAAACTCCAAATACGATCCATGAGGCATGTGACTAGCATGTTGGGAGAAATCGTGAAAAGCGCCCTCATCCCCCAAATTCAAATGACGTCCCAGCCATGACGTTTCACATTTTTCCAAGATAGATTCATCCTTCGCTGGATCCCCAGAGTGCAAAAGGCTCCACCTGCTGCCATAAATCGACGTCGTCTCCATTTCTTCGGCTCCTGATCCGGATATTTGCGCAGTCGCAACGTAATACAATGACATACGATGCGTCGTTAATGGCTGATGTCCAAGGTACCGATTTCGTGACGGCCCTACCATACGATTCCTCCCATACGGAACTCGTTGTCAAGGAGGGTTCCCACTGACTTGTATGGTCATTTTGCTTATCGTAGCGCAGGAGGACCAACAAGCATACAAAATCGTTTGGGTACCTACCATGGGGGAGGGGCTCAGAGAGCACCGTCGGCTGTGAAGTGACGGCTATGAACTGATAAACGAAATGGGCTAGAGAAGGGACATCTATTCAACCCTGAAGTACTTGATTTGATAGCAATTAGCCCTAGATACTTCCTACGCTTCTACAACTGTTTCCGTAATCACTGAGGTTACATGAAGAGAAAAAAATTCCTTCCCTTTGGCCTCAAAACACCGAGTTTCTTAGAAGTTTTGTTATTAGAACCAAATTCATAATCAGTACTGGAAGCCTCCCCCCAGCCGACCCCCGGAGCAGTATAAAGAGCTCTGTAGAGGCCAAAGTAATGGTTCGGTATAATCAAGCGGGAACCAAGCGACTAGACCTCTATTTAATACCGTGGAAACGCCCGAATTCCAGGTGGTCCCTTACCATTTAGGGAAGGACTGAAACAAACATTCCGAACTGAAGACGAAAAACGTGATTTCACTATATCACGAGGAATTAAAGATAAGAAAATTCCAGAGGTATTAAGAAAGTGCATCGTAGTGATGCAAAACGATAAGCACTATCCAGTAGTGAGGCGTTCACCGAACATGTGTTATGAGTCATTTTTTATGTTGAAAGAATGAAAAACTTTTTCCCCTTTTATTGTTTGTGTCGCCTTCTTAGGCTCATTCGCTCTAGTGGGTAAAAAAAGCATGGAAAACATATGGGTGGGTAGCTATGGGAATACACTCACCACTCGTTCCAACTGGAGTCGATGCGCGCTGGCGGCTTTCGCCTGTCGCAATTCTTCGCTTCGTCGAATTTCCTCGGCAGTTGGTGGTGGCGCTGACTAAATTAGAGTCGAAATTAGATTGGGACTTGATGAAGTGCACATATAAATCCTATTTTGAAGAAGAAATTTCAGAAAACTTGAAATTCTCAGTTGTAAAAAGTTATCGGCACTGAGAAGAGTAATCTCGTTGGGAATGACCAAAATACCAAGCAATCACTTCGTTATTCCCTACTCAGAAGCACCAACCTTGATGTTCTCCAGAACAACGAGATAAGTTAAGCAATTATTTTGGAGTTAACTTATCAGTTCATATAAGCTAGGCAGGCGGAGGTTATGTGGTGCCAAGTGACGCACTATCAAACACGCAAGGTCACATTTTCGAATCCTGGGTCGACATCCGTCTAGCAACCAAGTCTTCTATCCCTCCGGGTCGCTCAGTTGGTGCATCCAGTTAGCTTTCTCCAGGAAGTGAGGAAATCCTAACCAAAAAATGCGAAATGCTGTGAAAGGTTTCGAGGAAACTGTGAAGAGGGATATGAAGAGAGTGGTTTGATGAGCTCTCGAGAGGTCTTATCCCTGCGCAAAAGTACGCGCTGAGGGTCAGAAAAAGGAAATTAAAAGTAAAATTTAAAAAGGTTCTAATGGTAAGCAGTACAGAAAGGGGCATAAAAGGGAAAACGTTAACTTGCCAACTTGTTGTCACTGCTGAACTTTGCAATTATTTGAGGAATAATTTTTTATATCCAAAATTTATAAAATAAATTGGTGCTACCGTAGCAGAAATCGAGACAAAAGATTTCTGTGTAAGTTACCTTCACCTTTTTCGACGCGAATGACAGCTGGTCGATGTCACGAAGCTCCAGATTGGGAATAAGTTCCGGGGAGCTGCGACCAGATGGTGCATCTGAAAAGAAAGTGAAATGAGACGATGAAGAAGGGTTTTTGTTTATTTATTTGTTAATCACAATGAACTGAAGGGCTAATTGCATCTTTACTCGTGGCGATGCTTCAAACTCTGCTGACAGAGTTTTTTTCTTTTGGTAGCTCCAGCTCTCCCTTGGAGCGATAGCGGTCATGAGACTCTCTCTGGTACTGTTTATGTAGGAACGTTCATTGCGTCAGAGATTGGTAGTCGACAATCGCTAGACACAGGGCCGTCATCACTACGACACGGGAACTACTCGACGCCTGAGAACACTTGAGTCACCTCAGCCTAGAGAAACTCGCAAGCAGATATATCGATCTGGGAAGCCCACATGAGATTAGACGAGTAGCTGTCACCGACTTTAATCCCTACGTCAAGCCAGAATATAAATCTACAAAGCCCTGAGCAAATTTTACCTTGAACTTCTCAGTCAGGGAGCTACTGTGAGAAGTAATCAAGCGCAGTTAGCCAAAAAAGAGCTTGTGATCATTACGTCTGCACTAAGGTCACGGTAACACATGTGGGAGCAACGGGCAGGGTCTTATGGGAGGTATTACGCTTCCCAGAATGGGGAAAAGCCAAAGACTCATCGTGATATCTTCAGAGTTTTAGGCTAAGTGCGAAAGACAACAAGGTGTACAAAAGAAACTGGTCAGATGCCATCGTGACTTTGGCAGAAACACTTAGCCACCCCCCCCCCCCGGGTGTGGTGCGATTCACGCGCCAACATAATGAGGTCATCGGACAAAAAGCGCTAAAACATCATGCCTACTATCATAACGCAAGAAATAAGCACTTATAAGTAGAATAAGTAAGTAAATGACCAACTATGCACGTTTACAGAAGGATTGCGTACTCTAGGATCGAGAAAATTAAAGTTATTCTTATTTTGAACGTTTGTTAAGTAAATTGTTGATCTATGAGGGTAATTATCAATCTCGGAGGGGCTTTTTTGCCATAGTAAAGAGATTTGCCATGTTCATGGTGAAGCCGTGGACTACTACAAACTTATTTGGTCCATCTCAACAGAAAAGTACTGAAACGATACTGCGTGTGCAAAGAGCTCTAATGGGGTCACGCGTGATTCGCGCGCCCCCCCCCCCCCCCACCCCACACACTCACACACCCCAAGGCCATGGCTCGACATCAGACCTATTCCAGGAGCTTGATCTAGGTTGAGGCTCGAGAATAACAGTGAAAAGAGAAATATCGTAGAGGAACACAACAACACCGTTGAAAATAACAAAAAAATGCTAAAATGAAGGGGATACTGTCTTCCAAGGATAGCTCAGGGACTACTCCCGAACCAGTAACACCAATTGGTTTTTGTAAGAGGTCTGCTTCGGGGATAAATTAATTCAACTCTTCCCTGATGAAGGCAACAACTACGATAATGATTGTCGCCGATAATTAAGATGATGTTGGTGGTTAGGAAGCAGAAAATGGCACAAAGAAGATCAATAAGTAGCGAAAGAGCTATAAATTTGTAAATGACTTCGAAGAATGGATGAGGAAATGGTAATATTCGGATATTTTGACATTTGGATGAACAGATATCACACCATATCCCGCGCTATTATGTAGTTTTAGATTCATCACATTTTTTTCCGATTTAACCCTGTTGCTCCCTTTAAAACTCTAATTGCTATTTCATGAATCGGAAAACAAAACGACGTCTTGACTTGATGTTTTGTTAACTGCTGTTATATCGCCGCAGTACGCGATGCGAAAGTCTCACAAGGATGGCGATTTATGGACAAAACTTCAATCTCGGACGGGACTCGAACCCGTACTTGTCCTTTCGGGGACCGTGCTCTTATCCCTTACACCACCGAGACCCCGGTTGCCCTCGCCTTCTTAATGGCTTATATCGGCGTCTGAAAACGACGTCTGCTACCCAAAAAAATGAGTCCGAACTTTTCACGTCTACGACGGTTTTGAAGTGATTTTGGTGAAAGGGCGTCAGACGTAGTCTATTCAGGACCCAAATGACCTTTTGCCTTCTCATCCTACTGCCATTTAAATCTTTATCTTTATCGCCCTCGCCTTCTCTTTATTTTTTTCCTCTATCGAGCTGCATTTCATTTCCTAGCTTGTCTAATTACTGACTTTCTAGAATGGAATGGTTCCTCAAAATGAAACCATCCTGTAACCACCTTTATAGAATGACCAGGGGGCCGAAAAGCCTTGATCATCACACTACTCTTCCACTAATCAGTAGATGTTAGTAGTATGCCAGGAACAAACGAGATTTGCGACTCAAGCATAGCGTAACATATTTACCTCGCAATCAGGCCCTGCAAGCCTGTGGGTTTGAGCTTTTCTCTAGCCTGGGATTATCGAGAATTCTTTTTTGTATGTGAACAAGGCATTCAGAAGCTCATCTCCAGATCAACGATAAATGAGGAATCGGAAGTGTTAATGGCTTAGCACATTAGGGGCCCTATCAGAAGTCATACCCTTAGGAACGAAGATCAGCACTGACTGCTGAATCGGTATCATCGTTAAGTGCTGGACGAATTCGAGAAACTTGCGAAGTACAGTAAGCGGCCAACTTTTCAGTTACGACTCAAGGAGGACTGTGAAGTAGTAGTGGGGTATACAGCGAACTGCTTCCGTCTCTCCAGCTTTGGACAAGGCGTAACCACCAAAAAGCAAAAGACACGGTCAATAAAGTCACTTCAGTTATCAATCAAACCATAGTTAAGTCAAGTCACATCACATTCATACATGCTGATCCATGCAGCACCAGGCCACCCTCCATTTTACTACTTATTCCGTCACTAGATTGGATCAAATTATCTGCAAGTTCAAGGGCATCCAAGTTGGGGAGCCGATTTTTGCTTTATAGACTTCGAATCCGATGAATCACTGATCGTAGGACGAATTCGACGCAGTGGCTTTTAGACAAAAGTTCAAAGTTGTGAGCGTTCTTTTCTTTGAGGTATGCTCCCCATAGTATTGTCACTAGTGTTGGTCCTGGGCGATGGGTCAATAGAGCTGATGGTACCTCGGGAAACGATGCTTCCCACAACACAACAGCATAGCAGGTATTCTTCCCGGTAAACGGTTTCACTGCATGTATCCAACTGTCAAAATGGGGTTCATACTTTTCGGCAGAGGAAGCACCCAACTTGAACCATTTCCAGGAGTTTGCGCGATTTTTTCTCGAAGAGGTTTGCTACTGAGGTCTTGCAAGCCATGGGCAATATTCGTGTTAATTTCTCACACCATCGTGTTCATGAATGCTTCTTTTTCGCCGAATTCTGTCGTTTTACGTCCGATTCAGTGAGCTGTCGCTAATTGAATGCACATGTTGTGTGAGCGACGACCGTGAGAGAAAGCGTGCGACATATTATCGCCGTTGTGGCACAATGGGCCGCCGACGCCGTCACGCCCTTCAGTTTCGCACGCTTCACCAGAAGACTGGCAAGTGCGAAATCGTACATACACCTTGAATGGTGAGAATCTAGAACAGTCACAATGCAGCAACATCAAACAGCTGATACTCTCAAGGAAAACATCACAGACAAGAAAAAACCCAGGCAAACTCCTATGAGTAGAAGCACCTACCAGGGCTGAACCATGGGCTGGATCCTACTCCAGCGACTTCATCGATAATGTCCCAAATTTCCAATACGGGAGCTTTCATCTCCCACTGTATGTATAGATCTGAGGGTGAATATCCTTATCATTTCCAGGAAAAAAAATCACAGAGTAATCCAAGTTGTAATCGTTTCTCCTTGTGGGTTGAATGCCAACTCCGGCCCCCTGGTTGGGAATAGTGCTGCATCACAAAGGGGACCAGAGACATCATCAAATAAACCCAAATCAAAGTGAAGTATAACTCTCTGATGCAGTGAAACGAAGGGCATTTCAGGCAAGGACCCAACCTGCTGCCTTCAGCGCCAACATAATGGGAGAGATAGTTTTAATGATGAGTCAGGCGAGTTCAGGTAGGGCCAAGTGGGCGATGCTGGCATAGTTATTGCGAATCTTCGCTTCCTACCCATGAAATAACACCTCAGAACTGTGCATATGTGCGTTCTTAGGGAAATCAAGGGGCAAAACAGATTTGTTGTTCTGCCGAAGTGGACGCGACACGGGACGCGGCCAACAAAGAAGTATCACTCTTTGTACACTTGTGATGGTCGCCTTTTGTTATCTTTGACAATACTTCATTATGTGATCCGTTAAGTAAACCATCATGGTGATAAAAAGTAATTTCAAAGCAAGCAGAATATCGAACATTTCCCCAGACAGCTGGTCTGGTGTGGTTTTTGTGATTTCTGAGTCTTAAGGATGTTTACCAGTCAGCATCGTTATCGATTCTTCTCTCAATGTTGCAGCCTATTCAACAGAACTTTTGCCTACTTTCCTTAAAACGAGGTTATGCTCATGGGGGTCAGAATGGGATGGTTCGTCTGGGTAAGGAACGACCCGTAGTTCACTCGAGGCTTATATATGAATTTGTAATCATAGCTCATCTATATTCTCGGAACCGCCGCATAGGGATATCTGAAGACGTCATCTATTCAGTCATTTGTTCAATGCAGACCTCATACCGCATTCTGCAGCAGCATACCTAATCCTGCATATTTAAATTTTGTCCTTTACCAGAGCAATCCCGGGACGTAACTGGGAAGTCTGAAGGCAATTTTCCTCTTCAACCTTCGAATTGATGCTTAGCAGGGTTACTAGTGGTAGTGGTCGGAAGTGGTGTACTGGCTAGTGACGCGGCTCTAATCGCATGGCCGAGGGATCCGATTCCGGATCGATACCCGTCCACGCCAAATATGCTAAGGGTCGATAATTAGTACCAGACTCATTTGGAAGGACAAGAGCATTGGCTTGTACATTGGGCTGGCCATTGCAACCTCTTTTTGGAATCAATCCAAAAAGAGGTCTAACAAGGCCTAAAGACCTCAGGGCGACTAATGTTTAGGGTAACCTCTTATTTTATTTCTTTATACTTGATTATAATTGATACGAGGTTCTACCGAGCATTATGCATTTCCAAAACACGTTCCATACTATCATATACAACAAATGCGCAATAGGCTGGCAAACTGGTCGAGCCCAGATTGCTTGAACGATAGCTATACCGGTCATTGGAACTTTGGCATTTTGTTCAGCAAAGCCAGCTTATATCTCAGAGTTTGATCGCAAATCGAGCTCATTTAACATTCATTAACTTCCTGCTAAGGAGATTTGGCCATAGTCACTTGGCACGAGGGGTAATGAGTAAAAGAAGTAAGACCACCGAAAAAATCCATCAATTTCTAAGCATTCATCCCGCAACCAGTCGGGAGTCGACCATCAAATGGTTTAGTTTTCGCTTCTGGGCGATACCCGACTCGTCCAAGGAAAACAAGCAATGTGCTTCATGGTCTCTACCGGTTTTTCATTCTCCCATGACAAATAAGATTCCAAGACGGATCCCTTACCATACCTATACATTTTTAACGCCCAGACTTGTAACCTTAACCTCTACACTTCCACCCACGTTGTACCCAGCAGTCAGTTTCTCCCTTCCCTAATCTTTGCCCATACATGAGCAGTTTGAAGGGACAATCAACTGGCTCTAATTAGGCTGAAGGCCGAGCCAACCCACTTAGCCAGAAATAATTTAGTCAAAGCGGTGGCCCTCACACAAGTTACACCTCGCTGAACCTGACTTGGAATAGCCAGAGCTAACTTACCATCAACCAGGCACCAGTCGTCCTCGGTCACCTTTCCAGCAGGACTCAACGACGTCTCGCTGTCATTGGAAACCTAAAGAAAGAACCGATCAATCAGCATGTTTTGAACGGGACTGACTATATGGCATGTAAGATGTTGTCTGGAGAATAAATAAACAGATTCCTTGGCTCTTTTGACTAATTTTTCGTTTTGAGACGCTTTTAGTTGAGATTTCCGACACTTCAAACAGTTAATCGGTTCTCAGGGAATCAATCAATCGATTAATATCGATCGATCCCTAACTTTTGTCATATTCCTAATTTTTGTCAAAAATAGGACCGATTTAAATCAGAAGTTGCTAGGACTGCGAAAATTTTTTAAAATTTTGCTTAATGCCTGAATTTCTTGGACCAGATGATTTCTATTTTCCATGGCGTACCTGAGAATCGTTGGAGTCCTCAGCGCCGAAGATGTAACCGTAGAGACCGTGCAGCATAGTGTTATGGAGGGAGAAGAGAGTGGAGGAGGAGAAAGCCTAGAAGGGCGCCTTCATTATTATCGACGTGGTGGCCGACGAGGAGGCGAGAAAACATGCACCACTCGACTATACACATGAATTCCCATTCAAATTGGCTCGATGATTGGGAATTCGAGGAAATTCCTCTCCTGACAGCCGGGTTGGGAAAGGAATTAAAGAACAAATTTGACAAAGATATTTGTGAAATGGCGAATCGACGTAAACATGGCAACATTGAGTGATCGGAGAGCACACGTCACGGCGCACGCATTGGCGCAAAGGCTCTAGGTTGAGGTTGAGAGAAGAAAGGGAAAAATGTCAGCGGTGATCGGTAACGTTCGTTGCCTCACCGAGCTACTGGCGAGGGTTAGACACTGGTAAAATCAAACTTTTCTCAAAGACAGACCATCAACCGGTTATGGTGTGGTTCATGATTACCTAGGTAACCAGTAACGTCAGTAAGTAAATCTAGGATGATTAGTGAACTACCAAAAGACCATTTCAATGTTATGAAGTCCCTAATGTACAGCTCGGAAAAGGAAGCGGAACAGAATGGTAGTCTGACGGGGCGGAGCCTGCGCGATGACGCCAAGAGTACGCTCCACACACGGATATCATGTGAGTGGTGCGCACGGGGTGGTAGACATGGGCGGTCGCTGACCCCGTCAGGGACGCAGAGTTGGTGCAAATGGGTGGGAGCAGACAGACGGGGAAGGGGAGTCGAGTGTCCATCTATGGGGAGCAGGTGTTCATGCAGGCGTAACATCCACCCGAATAGGGCGTTGATATATCAGGGTTAGCGTTGAAAACCGTCGTGTACGTGACACCATGACCGTAATTGGTAACGCCAGATGGATGAGCACGAGCTCTGGGCGATCCAAATGGCTACCCCAGAAAGAGGATTCCCTTACGAGACTCCCATTCATGGTTGATCAGAAATCGTCATCGCTTCAGGGCGGTTTTTGTTTGAGAAGTCTTCGCCCTCGTAACATACAGTAGCGCTCAAAAGTCTTCGGTGAAATGGTTCTTCAGCCGCACTTTTCAGTCGTAACTCTTTTCCTACTGGATCTTATCATGCGAAATTTTTATATTTGGAGCGTGGGTGGATTGCGAATATTTACCACTATCAACTTGCAATCTAATCATGTTCCAGATATTCCAAAAAGCATGAACTCAAAACCGACTGAAAATACAGATGATGGCCCTTCTAGAATCTCTTCCCTTTTTGTCATGTCTAAAGTGTACGAGCGATAATGCCGAACACAAAAGGTGAGAAAAACGGTCATACGGTGCGAGTAAGTGCAGACGTCAACAACTTTAGTTTTAGCAAAATCTGCTACCGCAAGAAACACCTTAATCTATCTGTGGATATTGCAGCTTCAAAGTCAAATAGTGTTGGGTAGGGTGAAATATGCTCTAGTTGAACATATCCAAATTTCGCGGCATTTGGTTCACTAAGAAAGAAGTTATGTAAGAAAAAGCGTCAAAGCATTTCACCGAAGACTTTTGAGCGCTACTGTAAGTGCAACACCCAGCGGATTGGTTTACATATGGAACAATGGAAATGTAAACAAAATGTGCGATGAGAGCGGGGCATAGAACTTTAGCTATGCCATTTTTCTGGCTACATAAACTTAAAGATGAAAGAAAGCCTCAACGAGTTGCCGGCGTGTGTGCCATTGTAACGGAAGGTGCCCGTGCCTCCTACGGACCAAAGGTCATTTCTATCACGGGCCTTTTTATAAAACGTCCTCCAAGTCTCCCCTCGTTGCCCATTTTGAGTCGCCCATCGGTGAAACACCAAGGCGTCAGCTAGTCTGGCACACACCGATCAGAGCCGCCTTTGAAAGCGAAAGCGCACACACATATCGGCCAAGCACTAGAAATGGGGTTAGGGAAAGCCGTATGGGACACCAGAATTAGGAACAAGGAAGTCTTTTCAATGGATCGATTTGCGCCCACCCGACAACTGCCATATGGCTTAGAATACTTAAATTCCTCATGGACAGTTGTTACGCGCCCAGCACGTGTATGTACTGGAAATTATCCAAAATATTTTTTCACTTTAGAGTTTGATTGACGGATTCAACGTGAGATAAATGATTTTTTCCGTAGGGGCTGAAGTTCAGACAATTAGTTGGTGGAATTTCTCGGGATCCTTGGTGGAAGGAGGGGGGAGGGGGAGGGTATTGGCTGGAGTACAACGAGTTTCCGATTAAAAATACAGTTAGTAAGGTCAAACAAAGGCTAGATTTTCTTTAAAAAATGCTCTTCGAAATTGGTTCCACCCTTTTGCTTTCCCATGACTTTGTAGAGGCAAAGGGAACAGCAACAGTGCTCCCATATGATCTCCCTATCAACCAAGCCCACGCCAGAAATGAGGCTGTCAGGGCGTGTAGCGAAAATTCTTGTCAGGACATTAATCATTTGCACAAGTCATCGGCTAGCCGACCTTGATCCTTCGTGCTTTTCGACCTCCTTCTGCGATCACATAATCCTGACCTGACCATCGGAAAGCTTGATCCTTCTGGGATATTCAAGCTTACCTGGAAGGAGGCTCCAATCTGTAGATTCGCACAGATCAAAGTCGTCTACCGATGAAAATATAATGTCTATAATAAATTTCTACGAGCATCTGCAAATGACTTGGCAAACGGGACGGGATGAATCTTTGGTTGTAAAAAAATAATTTCGTTGTAAATAATTGAGGTGATTAATGGGGAAACGAGGAGACGGGAAAAAAGTAATGCAGACGTGCCGGTTGTCCGCGTGGTCGTTGTGAGCACTACACAATTTGAAGGCTGTTGCCAATAATCCATAAACGCCATCTGGCGTTGATGGGGTCTTTATAACGAATAGCTTAAGCTTCAACTAATCCTCTACAACAAATTTGAAACCTACTGATATAATACTGTTGGGACCTATATCACCAAGTTCAAGATTTAGATAGGAAATTATTCTGACCAAGGAGACTTCCCCCGAGTTCAGGGAATGTCTTGGAATTGTATGGCTTCCAAAAACAAAACTTCCGGTGAGATTCATACTTCTTATAGATGAAAATCATGAATACAGTAATCTACATCCTACAGTGTCACCTAGAAAAAATGTGAGAGCGATGATGAAGAAAACCCAACGTGAAACGGCAAAAATGTTCAGCAGTTCACCGAGTTCCCGTCACACTGTCAGCTGTTCGACGGCTATCGTAAACAACGAGTTTTTTTTTCTCCCTGCGCGTCAAGGGAAACAGAGATAATCACCTGAGCCCCCGCCTGGGTCGCCACTATGATAACGGCCGATCATCGACGAAATTAGCCCTTATCAGTGTTTACATTTATGAATTTCAACGGACAGTTCAGCGAATTTCGTAACCCAGCTTAATTTTATCAACAAAGGCAGAGATTGCCCCCAAAACAAAAAAGATATTGAAGGGGACCAAGATGCTCGGCCGGTGGGATTTTAGGCATGAGTATGGGTCCAGAAACTGGGATCATCGCCTCAGAGTACTTCGAAAACTTCCGTGCCCCCTGATCAGATAGAATATGTTCCTCCTTCAAGCGCTCCGACGGCATGGGAGATTACTACCATGCTTTCCATCACCTATAGGATCAGGTGGCTCAGATCAGAGGTCAGAGATTCGTGTGGTGGGGATATTTGTTGTGAACGCTCCAAACAGGTGAAACTACTGAAGGTCGTACCGCCCCCTTAATCAGATGCACATGGTGGACACAACAAAGCTACTTATACACGACGACGTATTGTTAGCAAAAAAAGAGGACGGACGACTTGGAAGTAGCGCTAGGCAGTCATACCGGTTATACAAGAATAATAGCTGGTAAGAACTCAGAGTAATTACCCACATGGAGATGATTTTTGATAGAAAAAATCTGGCAAAAAACCAGACGATAGACAGACGTCTGAGCTTCAAAAAAGGAATGGCTGGTAAGAAATCATGGTAAAAAATGATTGGTTTCCTTTTGAGGAGCTACTATTGCAGAACTTCCACCACTGGCTGTAATGGGAGCGAGGACTGCCAAAATTACTTCGTGGGAAGGCCTTCAGTAAACTTTGGTATTGCTTTTTTCGAACACGAACTCCTTGTGGGTTATTTCGGTGATGACGGGAGAACATTTTCCGACCCTTCAGGAGCACTCTGGCGAGCTGGTTAAGTTGATAGAAAACCTATTTATCTCCGACTTGCAACTGAGCCCCATAAAGGACCTGCCCGGGGAAGATTTCAGGTTTACGTATCAGGAAACCCTCCCTATGCTACGTCGATAGAGTTCCCTTTGCCTAGAAGCTTTCGATTTGCCAAGTGTCGTTAAGCAAACACAACTGGGCAAGCAGATGTGCATTTGTGGCATAAAAAACACCGTCATCACGATTTCTTTGCGTATCCTTTACGGCCATAACTGAATCGGCTCCCCTTTGAAATGATTTTTAATACCAAGCCTTGCTACTTGTTCGCTCAATGTTTGAGAGGTTCGATTTCTTAAGCGCTTCAGTTTTTTTCCAAGCTTTCAATCATTCTCGCCTCTTTTTCTCAATTCTCTGTTGTCTGTTCATTCACATTGACAAGTGGGGGAGTTTGGTTCCACAAAAACAGGTACGGAAACCGGAAAAAGGGAAGGAAAGACAAAATGTGAGAGGAACAAAATGAAAATTCAGAAGAAAAGAAACGGGTAATCACCCTAGAGACCGTGGAAGACCTAATGGCATGGTTTTTCTGCTCTCAAAGCTAAATGAATGGATAATAGAAAATAGAGTTCGAAAATAACCATTTTCCTAGAAAACAGAGTTTTAAAATATCCATTTTTTCTATCTCTACATGGTATCGCCTGCAATTTGAACCTCAACTCCCGGGCCAACTGGACTCGGCTGCCTCCTAGAGAAAGGGTCAGTCGTTATGGCCAAGGATCGAGAGAGAGATATTTTGTAAATAATCGAAAATAGGTAAACAAAAAGGTCAAAGTAAAACTTTCTAATAATTCTGTTACTGATGTCCAATCGATAGTTTCCATCGTCAAAAGTCGTATGGATAGATTTTCTACGTAGGTTTATCGTAAATATAAAATCTGTTGCTATGTCCTGCTACGTCGATTCAACTTTTTCAATATTTCAGCTGAATATTTTCATTCACCTGTTTGAGAGGAGTGGGGGGTAGAGGTTGGTTGGGAGGGGGTCACCCGTAAAGGTTAGACAAAGTACAAACATCAGCATTAGAGCAATTCACCTAAATCCTAGTGTCAAGGTCGGTTATTCAGCGTACGGAAGCCACCGTCCTTCCCTATGGATTGAGAGGGCGTTGGATTGAAAACTAGCCAATAAAAGGTATCTAAAGGGCAAGGTGTAAGATTAAACAGATGGATAGGAACGCCTACACAAAAGGGACTAAATGGAACCTTGAAATGAGGGCTTGCGCACACAATAATTTGGAGCCTGTTCCCCGGTAAAATACGGGTTGTTCCACATTCGACTCTATACCGTCCATAAAATTTACGACCCACCCCATATTTGGCGTAGTGGAAATGGCGCACGACTACATTAGCCGTAGAGAAAAAAAAAATAAAAGAGGATCGTCACACGTGAGTGACTGAAAGGCAATCGACGACGATTTACGATCGCGCCGTCACCGATTACGAATCCCCACCATCCCACAGTAATCCCACAAATCACTTCATCGTCAGGAACCCCTCACCCTGAACGCGATCGTGATTCCGGGTAGAACATTCGTTGAACATTGTTCAGGCCAGCAATTGAGACTCGGGCACGACTTACTGGGTGTCACACTGAGAGCGTTCGGATTGACGCATGTCGTGTTTGCGTTTACGCAGCCGCAGCCTCGCAGAAATCAATATGTAAATAAGAGGAGCCGACGATAAACCAGACGTCTGAGCTTCTACGGGTTGATGGTCCCGATTCGGAATGGGTTAATACCCGCTTTGGGAGAAAAGTGCAAAGGTCTGGGACCTACAGCGACAGTCTCGGAAATGAAATTGCATGAGAAAACGGTGAGGGGATGCCATCCTCGGATGGTGGCTCTTTTAGAATCCTCCATTATTTATGTACTATCCGTGAGAAACTGATCGGGATGGATCTCATTTTAGGGTCGTCTTTTCACCGAAAGCTCCTTCACGGGCATGGAGAAGAGAATACTAAGTAGGGAAGGGTAGCGTGCACAAGATGAGGCATGGATCCCGAACCCTTCTATTTAGGTCCACAGCTCCCAGATGACGTCAGACGCGTGATCTGAGACTGTATGCATGGGACCGTACAGTGTTATGCAATTGATGTTTACCTGTCATTTGTTGGTCAATGGTTCTGTACACAAATAGACGAATGCAAAGCAAAATAAAGGAGAACGATAACCAGGAAGAACTCGAACATACAGAGAAGAAGTAGGAGATGAATCAAACTAATCTGATACCAAATCGACGGTTGGGGACGTAGACATCCAGCAGGGAAAAGTAACAGCGATAGGTACAGCACCACGACACTGAAAGCGCCAGCTCGATGAAGTTCAGCAGGAGCTCTTTAGATACCCAGAAGAAAGCCAATCTGGGGGATTGGAAAAGTTCGATGGCACTACATACCTACACATTTCAGTGAACATTCTAATCAGTCTTTGTGGACCTGCATCAAAATGTATTGCACATAGAAAAGAGGAAAAAAGAAAGAAGAATGAGGAATATTGAAAGATAAGCCCAAATTTGGAAGGGCTAGAGGAATCCGGGTACTCTCTGGGATATGTGGCAATCTTGCAAGTGGGTATACAACAAAGTTCTTCCGTTTGCAGGATAGGAGAGGACAACTCTGTCGCCTCAAGTATCCAAAAAACAAACTGCCGCAAAGTTTCAACACCAGTTTTAACACCGAAGGGAAAAGGAGGGGTATGAGGGAGGGTGGGGTAACTTCTCGGGTTCCCACAGTTTTGGAAGTTTTTTTACCCAAAATCTACTCCGTGCCGGCCAGTCCAACATAGTTGACTGGAGAGGGGGGGGGGGGACTAGTGGAATGGCAATTTAGCAAACAATGTATGTACACTTCTGATCTCCCATGGCCAATGGCCTACCCACATTTGATGCAGTTCCCTGAGTTCGCCGATACTGAAAAGACAAGGTGCTTACTGAAGTTAAAGAACGGCGCCGTCATAGAGACTATGTAGTCACACAAAGTGGGTGATTCCTTGGATGGGAATGTATGGATGGGTATTGTAGCTCCAGAGCTAAGGACGCTTTCGATTAATGTTATCACGTTGGGTCCCAATTTCGAGACATTTTCCCACTGAGGGTAATGTGCCGCGTTAGAGCGCTCTTCCACTGGGCTAGGGAGCATAGAACACAAGCTACCTGAAATACGATCCGTTAGCGTTCAAAAGGGCGCCATTCTCCTGAAAGTTCGGGCAGTAAGTCAACCTCGCTCTGGGAGGAGAACGGCGTAATCATTGCCCTTTCATTTTTGCGATAGAAAACATCAGTCATCGACTTGATCGACTGACTATGAAAAAAGCTCCCATTGGAAGAAAAGGTGATGCTATTGGGCAAAAACGAAACTGGACTTTGTCCAAACACGCTTTTTGATGGAGAATCGAGGCAGTTCGGAGCCTTCAAATCACAAGTGTTCCGCCGTGTGATTGAAAATGTCGCAGAAAGCACGTGAATTTGTGTGGGGGTGTTTCAAAAGTACAAAGAGGATGGCTATTTGAACTCTCCATTATTTCTACTACTTCTCATCAGTATCTTACCAAAGAACACAACCATCACAGACTGGGACGAAAACAGCCGTCATAACGATGTAAGGTGGTAATGAAAGAGGACAACTATGAAAGCAAATGATCTTGTGACTGAGCGGAAATGAATGGTAGAAATTAGTGGTTGAGAAAGGCAGAACGCTTTATTTTCATCATAACCAGAAGGATTTGAATTTAAGATGATTTTTGAAAGGATTTCCCTGTTTTCCACACACATGAGCTACAGTTTTCACATAGTTAAGCCTCTTGGAAACCTCGGTTGTCAATGCCCTTCCACAGGAAAATTCATTTGGTACGATTATAAAATTAAAAAAAAACTTGCTTACAAGATGCGCCATGCACTCCACTTCCATTCAGAATCGCTGTAAGGTTTTGAATGCTT
Organism: Haemonchus contortus; assembly: GCA_000469685.2. Lineage (NCBI taxonomy): Eukaryota > Metazoa > Nematoda > Chromadorea > Rhabditida > Trichostrongylidae > Haemonchus > Haemonchus contortus. Next base: position 19,725,482 of record LS997562.1, on the reverse strand, counting down.
TCGAAGTACAGTGCTTTCAATTTTCCCGATGACTTTACGAATTCACCGAGCCCGGATGAATGGAAGGGGCTTTGTTGGTTTGGCCTTCCATTCGTCCGGAGTTCGGTTGATTCATAACAGACTCGGTCGGAAAAAACGTCGATCCAGGAATCGGTTCCCTGACCATGCGTGTGGTAGCGTGCGCTATCTGCCACTACACCACCTCAGCCTTTTCATTCTGGTAATTCATGAGAGATGCTACGCATTAGACGTCAATCCTTTGAAACTGGTATCCACAAATGAACGCGTAACTGAGTAAACAAATAATCAGTTAAACAAATCGATAAATAAGTGATAACATGTGATCTCGAGTATGGCTTACACTATGCTTTACGATTGGAAATCGCTGCCCAAGTTGGTGTTCTTCTTCCTTCAGAATCGATTTAAATTTCGTTCGACCAAGCCAGGTTGTATGGCAGTTTCGATGGATATTAGAGGGACAGAAGAACAATCTAGGAGACCTTTTGATCGTTCTTCTGCCCCTATAATGTTTATAGATGCCACGTCTTCACTGGGTTTCACAGCATGCAGTGATCACATTACTGATAAAATCTTTTGTTAGAAATTCGATGGCATTGCGATTACGTCATTTCAATGCACCACGCTTGAGTAGGCTGAAGCCGAGAAGGTCACGGCGTATTCATTCAAGTGAAGAACAAAGAGAAAAAGGCCAAATGTTGCTTTCATATGCAATCCATTATGTTTACAAATAGGAAGTTGATCTTCAATGTTCGGACAACGTCATCAGCAAAATACCATGGTAGGGTGGAGGTGGGTAGTGGCAAGTGGCGCACTATCACACACGCGTGGTCACGAGTTCGAATCCCGGATCGACCGCCTAGGCTAACCCAGCCTTCCATCCCTCCAGGATCGGTCATTTGGTAGCAGACTCGTCTGGGAGGATAAAAACACTGACTTGTACATGGACCGGCCACCGCAATTCATTGTATGTGCACCATAAGCATCCAAATACCACTGCGATTCTGAATGGAAGTCGAATGCGGGAGCGCATCCCCCGACGGTAAGGATCAACGCCCAGAGGCTTTGCCTTTCACTTTAACCTTCTTATATTTCTACCAGGCTTTTCCGTCTATCATTCCGGTTTTAGAATGCGCCCTTGCCTTTCACTTCCCTTCAGATTCGCAGTAACGGTTTGAATGTACAATGAATTACGGTGGGTAGCCGACGTACAATTCATTCAGCGTTTTTATGGTCTCAGACAAGTTTGGCAACATTTAATCAACAGTGAAGGGATGATAAACTACGTAGGCCTAGGCGGGTATCGATCCGCGGGCCATGCGTGTGAGGGTGCGCCATTTCCCACTACACTTCCTCTCTGTGCTCGGGCTTTCAAACACTAAACACCCTCCAGTTGTAGGTACTACCACTAAACGGACCCATTAACCCTAACGACTATTGCACGACAGTAGATGTGTAATTAGTAAATGCTCTGAGGTGTAATGAAAAACCGGCTCATACACGCAGTATGTAGACACACCTTGGTATCGAGCAGGGAAGGGAAGTGTGTGTGTGGGGATGCATTGACAAGAAACCAGCTTCTCAGTGGGAGATCTAGGTCTGTATGTGGCGTGGTAGAGTAGAGATGTGTAATTGAGTACCGGTTGTCATGCTGAGGGATACAGATAGAAGTCATTAGTTGACGGTGAATAAAAAGAAATTGTCCAAGGAACCATACGGCGTGATATGTTGAAACGATGGAAAGGGGGAAAACCCCATGGCTGCAGACAGAACTACATTGGAATTCAAAGGTTTTACCGAGTTGTACTTCAAAAAGTAGGGAAAGAGTCAGAGTTTGCTAATGGATTCTTCCCATTTATTTTAATTTTTAATCGACTCAAAGGTTCTTGGTGGAAAGGGCGGAGGGGAGGGGGTGGGAGAGGGTTTAGTGGGTGCGAGGGGGTTTACGATGACACGAATGGCTATCGGACTGTTATGGAGCTTCCGTAGGATCGCAACTGAGTTCTTCCTTTCCTACATAACTAGCAGTCCCTTTCATTTCCTGAATTTTGAATCCTCCTTAATTTTTGCTCGGAAATGGTAATTTAAAGGTCCCTGGTTAAAATCTACCATTCTCGGTGCTGCTAGAGAAATGACTTGAGCAATCAGTTGTTTTTTTTTTCTCAATACATCTACATAAACTGACTATCTAGTCAGGTTAATGGAAATGAAGCCCTCGAGAGGTTTTTAAGAAACACCGAGTCAAACAAGTTCATTCACAACCTAAAAACTTTCGAAAAAAAGCAGAAGGGTCAGGTTTTTAGTTATGTAACGGCACTGAAGGGAGTAACGCTTGAAATTTGTATTGCAGACATATAGATATAAAAGGGACGGAACTGCGTTGACATTAGAGTGAATATACAGCTTTCATGTGACTGGTTTGTCAATGTGGGCGTGTCAGCATGTCAGCTGATACCATCGACAGTATCGAAGATGCTTGAAGAGAATGACAGCGACAGAAACTAGTAACCAACAACCAACCAACTGAAAGTAGGAGGGCCATCAGGCGATCGTACCTTCTGAAGGGCTGGAAATTGCACATAATGAAGCTTTTTATACCTGTGATAAATGAAAACAACTTTTTCGAAATCCTTCCTACAGGGAGGGAGGGCTCGAGTCTTGCTTAATTTCAAAAAAAAAAATCTAAGGATAAAAAAATAATGAAGGGCGAAAATGAAGGGTGATGTAGGGGCTGATGGTATCCTCCACGTTCAGTACATCGATGGCGCCTTCTAGGATACCTAAATAGCCGTGGAAAAGGGTACCAATATGAAAACCTTGGACGGCCACTGAAGAAGAAAGAAAAAAAGGGAAAAATAAAGAATAATCGATTTACCAAATTGGCCAAGTAAAAACTCAATAATCAGAGGGAAGTTTATAGCAAGGTCCTTCTCTTGTTGTTAAGTTTTGCCGTTGTAGAAGGCCCTGAAAGGAAGCTTTTGGACGAGTTTAGTTTGTTAATCGTTGATCTGCTTTGATCGCTTCATATTGAAGGATTCCTTTACGAACATCGAGGTTATCCTTATGTTTGCTTTGGTTGCATCTTACTCTGCAGACAATCTTCTTGATTAGCTGGTCTAGGAGTTCTAAAGGGCCAGAAACATAGTTGATGGGTTACATCACTTGGCAATACAGTCTCGTGAGTATCTCCCAAGCATGTCCCATGATCTCTTAATGTCTCACATGCGGAGAGATCGGTTCACTCAGGTGACTGTACATAGCACGTGCCTTTTGAACAGATCAGGTTGATGACGAAGGCCGAAGACGACGATAGTTATAAGCTGAGAAATTTACTGGCTATGGCCCTATTCCAACTATCAAAAGAAGGAGAAAGAATCGAGAAAAGAAAGAAAGAAAGAAAGGAAGAAAGAAAGAAAGAAAGAAAGAAAGAAAGAAAGGAAAAAAAGAAAGAAAGAAAGAAAGAAAGAAAAAAAAAAGATAGAAAGAAAGAAAGAGAGAATGAAAGAAAGAAAGGAGAGATGAGTGGCAAACACAGAGCAATTAGGCAGTATGAACGGGCAATTATGCATGGGAATCAAGTATGACTTTTATTGCTTGTACAGGAACTTTCACTGAATGCAATCATTTGTTTTTCGATCAACACCTTATAAACAATGAACAGCTCTTGGTTATGTTGACGTTAATCGATATGGCTTTATACACATCCAAATTCCCAATTTCAGTGGAATCGACATGCGTGGCGCACTCCACATTCGCGTATTCCTTATACTCATACTTTCCACTCGCTGCTCCTTTAATTTTCAGCCAACAAATGATGTTTCCAGCATCTATTTACTCGAATGGCTGCAAATTAATTATAATATCACTTAATAGTAATAAGAAGGTCTACAGGGTGGGCCAAAATTATGATTACAGCGCGCGCTGACGTTCATAGCAAATTCTTTCTGAGTTCATAACAATTCATTGAACTTCTTCCATTCCACAAGGTAGCTTACATTGTTACCTTTCTAATGATACTAAACTTTTGAAAGATTTTGAAAATAATATAAGCGTAACTAGTCCGTGAATTAAAGGTCGCTTTGCATTTACAAGCACTTTTGGCACGGTGCATCTACAGACGAACTAGCGTAACGAGGCAGGTGGTGCATTCAACCATAAGACGCTCTCGAGAGTTGGGAACAATTGCAGATAGGAGTGGTAAACCAAGGACATCTGTGGTTATATTTAGGGGAAGTTTTAAGGAAGCAGGGCAAAGGTCTACGTAGCAGCAAAATTCATTCTGAGTCCAAAAAGGCTAAATGAATGGATATCTCACGAAATTTTCTGCGTGAAATCGTGAAGCATCACTTGCACAATGAGACCCTTATACGATCAGAAAGCGAGTTCCCCAGTGAGCAGGTTGAAGAGAAGAGAAAGATTGGCTAACAAAAGCTGCCCGTCGCGTCCGAAAAAATTGTCGTACGGAATTCCTGTTCACCGACGAAAAGATATTCCTAGTGAAATAGGCGCTCAATAAGTAGAGCGATAAGATTCATATGAAGCTTAAATGATTGAAAGTGATACAGCGTCTGGCTCACTAACTTTCTGTGATGGCCTGTGCTAGCGTCACCGCCGAGGCAAAGACACCGATTATTCTTGTAAATTATGGAGTGAAAGTTGGTTAGGAGACCTGTTTGATCTCTTCGTGCGCAATAGGACACTTTGGTGATCCGAACCGGTCATATTGTCAAGATGCAGCTCCAGATCGCAGAACAGAAATTGCCTAGAAATTTCGTAAAAGGGGTTTCTTGACTTCATAACCTTCGATCAGTGACCACTCTGGAGCCCTGACCTAAATCCCATGAATGTCTCCATGTGGTCTGCCTCTGGGATGAAAGCATCCTTCAGTCCAAACAAGAGAAGAAATGATCTCGAAAATGCTTAGCAAAAAGCCGGGACCAACTCGATGACCCTAGCTGCGTGCCACCGTCAATGCCGTCCATCGTCGTCTCTGGGGTTGGGTGAAAGCAGAAAGCAACAGATCCCAATGTCAATGTACAGTTTTGATAAGAAATTAGTCATAAACACTTCAATGAAATCGGTTTGCTCTATTGGCTTTCTATTCGTTTTCTGCGATGTGATGTCTGTGTAATCATAATTTTGGCCCACCCTGTAGAATGGAAATAACTGCCATTTAAGTAGAGTCTAAATAGGCAAATCCAAAAAATTGAACCCGAAAAGGGTTGAAAGAAGATGATCAGCTCGATGACGTGATTTAAGGCATCTGACTTCCTATGATTCTTAGGTGCTTGTTCCCTGACCTTGACAAATAACTAGCATAAGGGCAAAGAACAGAAACTTCTGGCCGGGCGCCAACTGTGTCTTATTGCGTCATTTTGTGGAATTCTATTACTAATCATTTGTCAGACACAAATACCACGCGGTCGCGACGTGATCGTGAACTTTCTTCATTAATTGCTGAACAGCCCACAGAAAAACAATCGCCATTAGAATGATGCTATGAGAGGAAAAAATCGCATTTTCTAGGGAGGACGAAGTCCTGTTGAGGAAATGTCGAAATATTTTGACAAGCTAAGCGTTAGATGGTATTAGACGGAAATACAGGGCACCCATGAAGTTTACCCTGAAACTTGGACTACTTGTAGATGCAAGATATAAATTATTTCTAGGAGGGAGGCCCATTCAATCATTTATCCCCCATGAGCGTTGTGGGATCAATGATTGAATGGGCCTCCCTCTTAGAAACATGAAATGAACGAAATGGAAGTAGAACTTTAGCAGCGAGGTATTTCATTTCACGGTATGTCCTTATTTGGATGCATGAATTTTAGTAGCGCCTCATCTACATCCACTAAGAGAACGAATCGAAAAGTGACGGGAAGGACTCAACGAGGTGGGTGGGGAGTGGGTAGTTGGGGAGACGGGCGTTAGGAACGATTTTGGGTAATCGATTCGCCGCACGCGGCTGTCGCAGACCATTCATTCGCCGTTATTACAGTTCTAGCGTTCTTCATACAGCTCAATCGATAAGCGATCATTATTTTATGCACAATTCTACTGTTAGTACTTTTGTTCGTGTATTTCTTACCTACTGTTGCATCCTGCTACATTCCTTCGCGCGCGACGCCCCTCTCACCGCGACGCGACCATTTCGTTCCTAACGCATCACACCCGTGCACTGTCAAATATTCTGACACGCTTGGTAGTGAAGCCACGCCACCCAGGTGCAGATTGATAGTTGCGTGGCTTCACTACCAAGCGTGTCAGAATATTCGACAGTGTACTACTGTAAGTGCAGATTACGGTAGTGGATTTACTTGTCCATAAGTTTTGCAGCATATGAATATGTACGCCTGTTTATGCTACCTCTAGAGGGCAACTTAGCCAACACGCGTACATCGGTTAGGCGCAGGACCCATAACCGTCCCCGTCCAGACGATTGTTATTCTGAGGTCAAAAGTAATGGGCTAAGTTGTCCTACTCAAAGCTCGATGGAGTCATGTCACTTTCAACTGTTTTTTGTTGTATTCTCTGTTGTATCCCTATCATCCTGCGCTCTTTCTGCACCTACAAGGCACACTGATGAATGGTCTTCCCTTGCAGAACAAAGTATTCCTTCTGTGGCACTATGTAAACAACGGCAAAGCATCTTAGTCACAACATTTTGCATGGTTTCATCTATGTCATCTTTCAGCATCAGCAGAATTACCCATTTTTCGCCATGATTGAATTTTGAGCGAAAGAAAGAGACTCTTCAGAAAAAGAAGGCGGTGGAACTGGGCGAGTAAGTTGACGAGCGAGTGGCCCAAGCGTAAGAGCAATCCGACTCAGTCAATGGCATTTGTCGGCATTGCTTGTGAAGCATGCTTACCGAGCCATATCAAAAAGCCCTACTATGGCGTCACTGTCATGATGTCGTCGCCATTGTTAGGTTAGATCGACCGCCACTGTGAAGACTAGTCGGCAGAAGATCCGAGCATGCAGAAATAGGAGACGATAATTGATCAATGTGAGACGATAGGTTCGGTATTCGAGACCTATCATTATTACCCCTCATGTTTCAATATATTGTGACGCATATAAACTATTATAAGACAACAATTAGACTAGAAGCCCCAATTTAAAGAGGCGTACGAAGGGGCGTTACGCCACAATCAGCGTCCTCCTGTCTCGGGAACTCCTCTATTGGGAAACTATTATAGCTGACGTTAAGCAGAAGAATCTACCTAAAGCAATGCAAAACTCAAGATTGTTTACTAATAAACAGGCTGCTGCTTATCGTGTGTGTGTGTACTGTTTGTACAATTGGCACTACTATACAAGTTTTTTGTTTACCTACTGCAATTGAACAGATGTCTGAACAGCAGGCGACGAATATGGGCTGATTTCGGTTGCCGTTAACGATTTGTCGGCGACATCTGACAGTCAAACAGAAGGTCGCTCTGATCGACGGCGGCTGACAAATTAGCTTTTTAACCAGTTCGTCGAACTTCCAGGTAGAGCGAAGTGAGTTGAGTAGATTTCAGGTTTTCGAGAGGTCTAGGTTACGAGGTCCTTGAAGAATTAGGTAAACATGAAGGTAAACACGGATCAAATTCCAAAAACTCGGTATAGGTAGTGATAGGAAGATGGGGCTAGTAGTGTTGAATAGCCCTCTCAGAATGCGCCACGCATATTCGAATTCCATCAAAGTTCTTCCAGGGATTATCTGAGTAAGATATTTCTAAGTCTAACTTTTTCTAAATTTTTTTTTTGATAACTGGTTCGTACAACCGCTCTTCAGGGCAATACTAATTATGATGTTTATGTATGTGTAAAGCCAAAAATAATGCAATAAATTATGTCTGATCGTTGAACAGCTGACGGCAGAGTAATAAAACCGCAGCCATTATTTCACATGTGTTGTTTAGAAGGCCGGACCTGGTAGAAGTCACCGAAGCGGCACGAGCAATTGGTTGCCATTGAATAGAAACAAAACCTGCTTTGGGGTTCGTAGTGGAATTGGAGGGTATTCAGGGCCAACACAGACTCGTGCTTGTAACAAGAATAAAAATCTTACAATCCAATGAAATAAACAATAAATAACGAACACAAAAGTAGTAAACAAAGAACAAGGGATGAATATAAGGTGAACAATATCGGTTTCAGTTACTCCCACCCCACCCCACTTCAGTACTGGTTGAATTGGGTGAATGAGGAAGGATGAAAGGATGTGCCTCCCCAACATTATTTACACTTCCTTTTCTGGGATGCGCCCTGCATCCGATTCTAATTTGTATCTTCTTGTAAGTGTATGCCGTACATACTCTGACTTGTAGTGGCTAGCCGATGTACAAGTCGGTGCTTTTGTGCTCCCATACTAGTCTGGTACCACTTGGCCAACTTCGGAGAAATGGTAGTCCATACCAATGTGGGCAGATATCATTCCAGTTCGAACCTTGGACCATAAGCATGTGATATGCGCCACTTGCCGCCAAACCACGTCCGCTCAAAGAAAACAATAAATAAAGCGAATAAATAAATTAGTTTCCCTGGTCACATTCAATTGAGAAAACCCAGTGTAGCAAATGGCGGTAACATCTTAACCAAGGCGACACTCAGTCTTTCTCTCTCTTGTTATCTATCGGGTTTTGATAACTTCACACCAAAAAACGAAAACTCGAAAAAAAAACTGGAAACGCCCTGAAAAGACGATCACGAGGAATTGGTCATGAATTGTAGACATAGAGGAGCCTATGTCAATGTTAGCCTTGAATGCAATAAACATCGAGTGGGAAACCTTATAGGGGTTTTTAGAATACTCCGTGGGTTTGGTTTCTGCTTGAAATGCTGGGGGCATTGTACGTGGCGACAGAACGCAGAAAGTAGCCCGTTCCTTACTCAGCGTTTCATACTTCTATACATTAAAAAATGAATAAAAAATATGAAATGTAAAATATGGTAGATGTTAGCGATGCTTATCGGTGACACTCGAATGTAAAAGCATCTTTCTCATGATACCACAAATTCCTTATCGGGGACCCGATGATTATCCACACCTCTACGCTTTTTCAGTGACTCTTGCATTACTCGCTAAGTTTGCATTAAGAACTTAGCACTCATTAACACAGTGGCACCTTTACATTTTTGAATTACTGCCACTATGTCCTCAAGAATGGCATAGCCGCTGAGCACCTTCCTCCTCTCTTGAATTGATCTGCGCTAAGAACACAATGTTCTGATAATTGCTTTCCAAGCACTTCCCCAAAATGTCGTTTCACTTTGGGGCGAAGATTGTGTAGTGGCAAGAGGGGCACTAACACACGCTTATTTTCTGGAAATCGAATCCCGCATCGAGATCTGCCCAAGTCGATCAACCATCACATCCTTACAAGGTCATTTCCTTGGTACCGGACTGACAGGAAGGTAGAAGGAGGATACCACTGCATCGCGTAGACACCGCAACCTGTTGTATAGATCACATACATATTCAAACCGCTAGTACTAATCTAATCGAAAGTCGAGTGCGGGTCGCATTCCAAAAATAAGACTGATTCAGGTTGAAAGGCATCATCTCTAAAGAGTCACCACTTCACTTCAGAGCCAACCTGGAAAAAAATTTATCTAGGAAGTCTTTCAGTCGAATTCTGGCACCATTCAGATACAATTTTGTGCAGACCCTCAGGAAGCTTTTTGAAGCGACATCTGATTTCTAAGACGCGGATTTAATCCAAGTCCTGCCACCCATCCTGGGTGATTGCTGTCACAACTGCCAAGGAGGGTTGAGGTGTTCGGTGCCACAGCAGTTTGAGAGGACAAAGCTCTGGTTTGTATAACACCCGGCTTTCGCAACTCATTGTATAGGCCATACCCCATTTGAGGGTTTTGAATTTCGCCGACTGATCCGTTTTCAATGTTTTCTGCAATAACAAGCAAAAAACATCATATTGACTGTATCCCGCAGGGCCGTGGGAGTTGATTGGTTGCATATTCACGGCCCTGCGGGATGCAGTCTAGCCGACAAAGATGAAAAGGAACTGGTCAGTCTACTCTACCACTTCCATGTCGACCTTCTACGGGATTGCGCTAATAAGTGCCGTATATAGGCCACCACCTCAAGGTTCTTCGAATTCGAGGAAATAACAAATTCGATGGGGATGCCTGAACAGAGAAGGTCATGGGAAAGAAGTTTGCAATTCGTTACAAAAAATAACGATGTACATATGTACATAGTAGGGCCGAACTCCATTCAGGGAGGCACTTTGGCCACTGGGGGTTGTAACGCCTGCTTCGAGTTCCCCATGAATTTAACGAGTACTCTGAATGGCTGTCGTTTCAGGGAATCCGTCTTTTCGGAACCCGGCAGAATAGTGTTGACTCATGATGTTGTCCGACCAAATATCTCATCACCCTACTCTGTAGTCTTTCAAAACCGACTTGATCGTAGCATACTTTGGATTGATAGAAGTACCGTACCTCCTTAATTTTCAGTTTCAGCACCTGGAAACGATGGCCGAGGTAAGCCGTTCAGAGTCAACTCCAACTCAGAACACAGAAAACATTTGAAATGGCTCCACTTCTCTGGTGGTTCGTTGAAGTCGTTGAATGGTGACGTCAAACTGTGAACTTCGTTTAAAATTCTTTCAGTGACTGCCAGAGTCTGTCATAGGGGCCCGTGTGATACCATGCTTATCACCAACTACTCTCGGTGTCTCAGGACGTGGGTTGGTGAAGCGTGCTTAACAAAGCCTTCTTTCGAGTACGGCCAGTTACGGCAATAGGCTTGCTTGCCATTATTATGTATCGGCAGAAAGGCAGAGATCTAAGCACGGACGATTTTTCTCATTCACTTCTTGACGAGAAACAGGAAGACAGAAGAAGTGGGAAGACTATGACAATCTATGAAGACCGGGTGTGATGCGTTAGGAACGAAATAGTCGCGTCGCGGCGAGAGGGGCATCGCGCGCGAATAAATGCAGCAGGATGCAGCAGTAGGTAAGAAATACAAGAACAAAAGTACTAATAGTAGAATTATGCATAAAATAATTATCGCAAATCGATTGAGCTTATGAAGAACGTTAGAGCTGTAATAACGGCGAATGAGTTATCCGCGACAACCGCGTGCGGCGAATCGATTACCCAAAATCGTTCCTAACGCCCGTCTCCCATGAAGACCGAAGGTATCAGCCCATCGTTCGGAAAGTTGCATACCTGGGCTGATTGGCGGCCAATTACCCATTGCTGCTCACCCAGCTCTATGGGAGGGTGACGTGCAAAGAGGCTTAATTATATGCGATGCATATGAGATACAAAGCAAACAGGAGGGAGAGAGTTCGGATGGGAGGAGGGCCCCGGTAAGCAGGAAGCCTCTGGTAATTAGGGAGTAAGGGTCAATGCGTGTTGATAAGACACGATATGTAGTCTTGAAAAGTTCATAGATATTTTGGGAGGCCAATGAGATCTTTTGACCAGGCTCGTGGAGAAGTCAGGCGGTTAAAATTCTCAACGACAGCTAATTTTATGCTGCTGTTTTGTAACGAATATTTCTGAGGATTTCGAGTTACTGGAACAGCTAGCTGCGAATTCCTTTCCCACGTAGCTGTCCGAGTAAATTCTGTGGAAGCTCCCGATTTACTGTATTATAGTAGCATTTATGGTAGTGCTATTTTCTTCCCACCAGAAACTTTCCTGACCTCCAAGATAGCTGCCCAATCAACTAAAAGCATCCTTATTTCATGGAATTGCCATTTATAGGAAGGTGAGGATTCCACGAAAGATAGTAGTAATAATTTTCCTTAGACGCTGTAAAATCAAATAGTTTAGTCTTGATGCTACGGGCTCAACCGCATCTTCGTTTCTGCTGATTCGTGCCCGACCCAGGAGGTGTGGGATTGTCGTGGCAGCGTACCTTTCCAGGTGTTGATCTGTCGTCGACAGCCCACTCATTTCTCATCCACATAGTTGTTTTGTCACGCGACCGCGGAGACGTTGCGCAACCCCACCAGGGGTCAAAAGGTTCACGCTTGAAAAACATTGTTAGCATCGCGATGGGATGTCACTGCCAGTGCCGACAAGGCTGTGGGAATCGTAGAAAGGGGGAGTTGTGAGTGGGATGGGGGTGGGGAATTTTCAAGAAAACGTTTTTTTGCGGTACAAAAGGAATTGGAATGATAATATGCTCGGAGATAATAACGCTTTTGTAGAGGGGCGGGACAAGGGGCCATGGATAGGATCCACGATGAAAGCAATGAAAGAGTATTCGAATACGAGTCGATGTGGCACTAATTACCATTTACTGCCCCACTCTGTCGAGAATGGGCTGGATTTCTATCGAATTTTTTCAAAGAAGGTGAAACCGGCTAGAAACTTGCCTAGAGGGGTAATTTGACCCGTAGAACGCGAACACGAATATCGCATTCAATCATCATGAAAACGCCTTGGACACTAGTTAGGGGCAAGTTTTCAGCAGGAGAGGTGACCCAGCGATTTGGCACAGGCGCCTGTAGCGCGAGCGCTAGACATTCTCATGACAAATGGATGCAATATTCGTGTTCTACGGGTCAAAATACCCCTGTAGACAAGTTTCTAGCCGGTTTCATCTTTTTTGAAAAAATTCGGTAGAAATCCAGCCCATTCTCGACAAGGTGGGGCAGTAAAGGGTAAATAGTGCCGTCGATATTCTTATGTTCAAAATGGATGATACGGACTGGGACCAAAAAGGGTCGACTAAAAGGTAACTTCAAGAATGGACTCAGTCATCAGGGATATTCCCTTTGAAGGACAGCCACTAAATGCTTCGGCATTGCCGTCCCGCTTTCTTCATTCAGATAGAAGTTGTAGACAAATCTGCATATTGTGATAAAATTGTCGTGCTGTATATATGAACGGTGTGTGTAAATCGTAAGAAAATAAGTAACAATGAAAGTAAATAATTCATTCATAGTAAGTCAAGAAGTGATGATGAAAGACTGAGTACGTAACACGAGAGAAGACTTACAAAAGCGAAGGAAATACAGAGAAATACACGGAGATCACTGCAGGATTTCATGGTTGCAAAGTTCAAAGTTATATCTGTAAAAAAGTTCAAGTAATTTAATCAAAAAGAGATCATTTGCAAGACTCGGAACACAGCTAGATCTTTGTACCGGAATCCTTGGGCGTTTCTACCACTGAATATCAATGAATGATTAGTTGAAGGAGAATCTCAGTAGGTAATCATCGAAGTGATGTATACAGATAGGGCCGATTATCACGAAGTCTTAGCTGCAGATTCAATACAGTCCTAGTAAAAGGACAGTACAGCAGAATCCCCTACATGCCCAGAAGCTACTAAAATGCTCATTCTTTAAGAGATTGAGGAAACAGGCTTTTTGGGTTACGGTAAGTTTCTGTAGGTATACAGCTGGAAAGAATTAATAGGATAACTATGATAATCTCACTCCAATATAGACATACAGTATGAATCTGGCGAATAACGAATTGTTAAAGAAGGCACAATTATCCACATTGAAAGTGCTGCTGAGTACCAATGAGGCCAAAAGACGTCGCGGGAAATGTCGCATTACGATTCGCTTCACACCTACAAAGAAATAAAACTAAGTAATTGATAATTTATCTTGTCCGCAGATGGTCCACAACAACAACAGGCATCGTCCCATGGAGGACCTTTTGAGATATTTAAAAGAATCCGTAGAAGGAAGAAATTCTCATCGACGACTCTTGCCTCGACCTTCATAGTACATGGTCCCCAAAGCAGATTACTTTGAACATTCCTGGGACGATGAGTCCGAAATCGCTCATTTCACTCACCAAGAAATTCTGCGGTTGTATCGGTTGATTACCAGGATGTCGTTGTAAGTTGTCAAAACCAGAAAGAAATCGTTGAACTTGAGGTAAGCGCAGAAGCACTTGCTCATCTGGTATGTCATCAAATCCATATTTCTGCAAAACTTCCATTGTTGTAAGATTGCAGGGTTCACAAGCAGCCAACAACAATGCAGTCACAATTCTTGCAGTTCTCGTCGGTTTCCTGAACGACATTTCAACATTTTCATCCTCTTATGAAGTCATCAAAGGCGACATCAGCTTGTTGCATACCGTAGGACCGACATTCTCAACTTTGAACCCCGCATTCGACCAAAGTCATGGTGCTGCCTTCAGCTCTTTACGATACTGTTTAGTAAACCTTACCAGGTTAACTGCTTACCGGGGTGTTCTTCGAAGTATAGAAGGATCAGAACTATTTGTGAGTCTATTTCCACAGCACTGCGTGCTAAAGTTTGAAATCTAACAGAGCAACAGTTAAGCTAACGGGCCGCGGTTCTACTGAAAGGCCCAGGACCGACTTCAGTCAAACTGTGATAACGTTTTGGGAAGAATCAGCAACTGATTTGATCTTTTCAGGCTCCAAATAAGGTCATTTTGCCAAGTATCATCAGGTTCACGTTGTAATGTCGTAAAGAGTTCGAGCTCGTTCATCAGAACTGTCAGTTCTTTAATTAACGTTGACGTGCTGTCAATTCTACAGTGTCTATTCCCTCCCTTTTGGAAATGTAAACTTCGAAAGCTCCACATATGGGGATGAGTTCTGTTCAGTGCTGAAGAACAATCTCGGCCGAAAATTCTAGCTAATTTTTCTCTGCAGTTCAAAGAAATACATGAGTAAGTGAAGAAAGCACTAATCAGAGCTGTGAACGGTACCGTTCAATTCCCTGACGGTGATTAGCAAAAAAAAATGAACAGAGGCAATTCGTGTGTTACATACCTTTGAAAGATGCTTCACGAGCTCCTTGAGAAGTGGCTGCCTTGACATGAGCTCCTGCAATAGTAGGAATTCTTAAGAAGCATTCCCTTAGGTGGTGTCAGTTATTTGAGGACGGGGTGGTGTAGTGGCAAGTAGCGCACTATATTGCACGCACAGTCAGTGGTTCGAATCCTGGATCGACGCCCGCCTACTCCAACCAAGCCTTGCGTCCCTCCGGGGTCGGTGAATTGTTACCAGACTTGTCTGGGCCTCCGGGGTCGGTGAATTGTTACCAGACTCGTCTGGGAGGATAAAATCACTGACTTGTACATCGGCTGGCCACCGCAAGTCATTGTATAGGCCACATACGCACTCATTACGCCACTACGATCCTGAATGTGAGTCGAGTGTGGGGACGCATCCCTCAAACCCCCTCAACGCCAAAAATTCTACACTATCCTATATTTCCACTAGAGCCACACTAGAAGGGATATTTTTCACTTCGATATCAAGTTCGAACCAGGTATGTAGCAATATCTGTGCTAAGGGACCTCATGAATAAGGAAGGGTGAAAGGATCGACCCTTTCGACATTGACCAATTCACTTTCTGGGATGCGCTCCGCACCCGACTCTCGGAATCATTACAGAGCTACAGCACTTTTGGTACCAACTAAACGGCTCACTAAAGATTTACGGCATTGTCGGCGTGAGCGGCATCGCTTCGGGATTCAAATTTTGAACTATGTGTATGATAACGTGCCCACTTCCCACCTTAACCTCGTCGAAAGGTCCCCATGCAGGAAAAAAGAGTTGCAAGCCCGACTAAAAGTGAATAGTTTACCTGAATTATTGACGGCTTCTTGGTTAATGCCACAATCGGAGTGGAAGAGGTAGTAGCTGATTGTACCTGGGCTTTATTGCCAAAATTCGAAGCCATGCCATCTCCATATAAGCGTGTCTGAGTGTGAAAGATCGACGATGGTCTTTGAGGATTGCTTATCGATACCTAAAGGAGCTGGATCTTACTCAAGGCCCAGTCAAGCACAACTTTTCAAAAGTAACATCTCTAATTGAGCGTAGCGTACTTTTGACGGTGAAATAGGCAGAGCGGCAACAGGTGACGCAGGTATTTTCCTTGGATCAGTGGCGAAAGCGAATGCACCACCGTAGGATGAGTTTCGAGATGCACGAAGCAGAGGACTCAAAGTCGATGTAGGCGCTATGAATAGCTTTGAAGATTTCAATGCCTATAAAAATAATTGCACCTCAATGAAAGCAAATTCAAGAACAGATGCCTACCTGGTTATCGGCTGGATCGAGTTTTTGTATCGCAGTCAGACGTATGAAATTATCGCTGCGTGGGCGAATTACTTCTAAGTCTCCACCTAAATTTTAGATCTCTACATTTTTGTTATGTAGTGATGTTCTGGATTTGGACTGCTTCACGATCAGAGCTCGTTTTCTACGTCATCTTAATCCCCCTCTACCAACGGAGGAGTCGCGTCATCGTTTGGAGTACTTTTAGGCTTCTCGTCCTGCTTACAATCTTTGGGATAAACCTACTCTACAACGCTATGCGCGCTCTACATTTCTTTTTGGAGCTGGCTGCTTCCAGTGAGTCTCATCATTGATTTCTGGATCTGAAAATCTTCAAAGGCACTGTTCACGAAAAAATGGTTTTGGAGATTTGCGCATGGTTTGAATTCGACGCCCCCTCTGATACCATTTGTGCAGGAATGAGGTCGGAAGACGGTCTGGATAGGGCACAATAAGGGGCCGGAGAGTGAGCCGCGGTCGCCCTCCGCCCCTCGCTAGGCTGACTACGAAATCTAGTTGCCGTTCACCACATTCGCATTGGAGCGAAGTTGGTGAAAAATTGATAAGCTGGTTGGCAAATTGACAGTCTGCCAGTCAGATTGTCAGGCAAATTGGGTGTAATGTCTGCTATTGCAGACATTGCGTCGCCTCCGAACACTCCCTAACCGCCGTTCTTCCAATGTGAAACTCGTCCAACCCCCTATTCCAGCTCTTTTTTGACCCTTTCTATTTCTTTGTTCATCGTTTTTTGCGCTTTTTTTGTTTTTATCGCTTTATTCTAGAGTAGTTCTATCAATCCCCTTCAAAAAAGAGTGCCCTGAATTTACCGTAAACGGTGCCTTTGAGGCTTCAGGGCTGTACCTCACACTTTACCCTTTATTATCTTATAACCCTAGCAACCCATCTTGAGCGTTCAATTGAAGGCACATTTCCGATAAATTTAGGTTGCAATTTGTAAGTCGAAAGGTTTTAGTGTTTATTGGGTGAAGGAAGCGAGAAAATTCGCTGATTCTACGAAAAATAAGGGTTTTCAAAGTAGTGAAAATAGGGGTTGACAAGATTACCATAACGAAAATGACATGGAAGGGGTGATTGGACGAGATTACAATTGTTGCAATAGCACCGAAAGCTGACTAAATCAAGCCAAAACTGTCCAGAATTGCCTTTCACTGCCACTATGAATCATGGCAAAATGTTCGAACATCGTACATGGGTTTTCCTGAATATGGTTCCAGCCTCTTTAATATCATTGAAACTCGTCCGCGCACACATTAAGGATGCTTCTACAATTTCCACGGCGATTCTAGAGCCGTCTACAACTGTTTTGAAACAATAATTTCCACGTTTCAAACTTTTCCCGAAGGTTCTGGGACAGTATGCCTGAGGATTTTGATGTATGAACAGAAATGGTCCCCCCAATCAGTCAGCACTCACCACACGCTAGATCCCGTCCATCTCCGTCGACGATATTCGTATTCGTTACTGCCACGGATTGTCCTTGTCGAGTGGATGTTTTAATAAGAAATTTTGACGGTAAGGGTGAAAATCTTAAAATATCGCATAATATCATACAATTCAAAAGCATGAAACGTGATCTCTCAAAAGTGATTCTTTTTGAAGAAAATCTCAACGATTCATGGAACTATTTACATTTTTTATCATTTTTTCCATTCACTCTGTGGAAAAACGAGAGTGGAGATGCTTCTTCATAAGTTGACGCTAGAACTTTGATAAATTGCTTGAGAAACTGAACCTTATCGGAAGGCGGATGCGATTCCAACCAGTAAAGGTAACACCGCTTTGCATCCAGATCAAGTTCTCCTCAGCACCAAATTTTTGATACACGGACAATGAAGATGAATCGCTGAAAAACATTTTCTATAATTTCGAATATCACATGCGCATGGGAAGCGGTGTAGTGGCAGTTGGCGCACTATCACACATGTATGGTCCACGGTTCGAATCCTGGATCAATATCCGTCTAGGCACGAAGCCTCCCATCCCTTCAGAGCGACGATCGGTACCAGACTTATCTGGGAGGATAAAAGCACTGACTGGCATCTCTCATAGTCCACGATTTTGCGAGCAACCAGTCGCACGACCGTCGCGGATCCTTCTCGCGAGCGACTGGCGACCGACCAGACGCGCGACTGGTCGTGGACTGTAGAAGCAGCCACTTGTACAACAGCTGACCACCGCAATTCATTGTATAGGCTACAAACTCATTGAAACCACCTCTACAATTCTGGTTGGAGTTCGTAGGGAAAATTGTCAAAAACTAGTAGATCTGAGAAAAGTGAGTTCTCAGCAGTAGGATAGACATTTTCTAATCTTTTCCACGTCAGTTTCTCCAGCTTTAATGCATTTTTTAGCAACCTTCCACAATTTCTTTTTATTTCACTGCAGGAAAAAAATTCCGTTCCATCGTTCACAGAAATAGCGCACCTTGAAATCCATTTTGATGCGCATGGTGGATTTTCTAGCACTTTGAATCACGAATCCCAGCGTCGAACGTCCCTTTGGCAGATCGTTTTCGAGTCTTGGAATGAGTGAGTACACCTTTTCTGGATTCCAATTCCTTTTGAATATCCTTCCTGGATGACCGTAATGCTTAACGAATACGAACTGATAACGTATCGGATGTGAGGTGGCATAGTGGCAAGTCCAATTGTGCGAGAATTGAATCCTGGATTGTTATGGCTAACAACCTTTTTCGGGTACATGGTACTGAACTGGACCAGGAGTATTAAAGTACTGATCCGGCAACCTACAGTAAGCCACTGTATAGTCCTTATACACATTCAAAACGCCGCTACGTTTCTGTTAGGATGTTGGATGGGTCTCACAAATGGGATTGATTAACGTCTTTACTCGCTTTATACTCACTCCTTATACCGTTGAAGCACCTACAGTTTTCGTCAGTTCCAAATCGGAACAACACCGCTCAACAAATGCGTTTGCCTTAGCGATTTCGATAGCTAACACCTTACCCTTTGCTCATAAGCTCGTTCTTAAGACTTTCACAGCCCTCGCTGCCTAACCGATACCCATCGTTGGCGGTTTTGACTGTCTTAAGAACGAAATTATGAGCAGAGAGTAAGAAAGTGTCTCCGCTATCGAAATCAAGAGCTGACCATAGCAGAACACAGAATCAGTAACCATAAATGCTCGCTGACCTCATGGACATGTCGAATTCAAAGTGCGCATTCAGCGGTAACAGGACCGGTTCGCTCTCAAGCCAAGCGTCAGGTTGAGCTTCGGTGATAATCTTCCCATTTATAAGTTTCCAATTGGCAAATGACCTGAACAATCCTAATATGGAAGTGAGTAATATGAGGTATTACTACTTTTCATCTGTTAAAGTAGCATTGTTTAAAACAGGGTGCTCTGTGATTGATGATAAAAAAGTAATGAAGTCGAAGAACTTTTCCCAAACCCTACGAAACTGACCATGAACATGCATTCTCCTTGAACGAACATTTGACTTTGCACCGTGGCGCTGTGTTTTGCCGTTTGCCTGAAACTAATTTCATTACTGGTAAGAGACCACAGTAACCACTCTTGATACGGTAGCTTTCAGTTCTGCGACTAGGCAACTAGACAGCTGGCGATAATTTCGATTGAAAACTGACCTAGCTTAAAAGTAAGGGGTATCAAAGATCATACCAATCGCAGTAAAATGGCCGATTTGTGTAGGCGATCGTCGCAGTTCACGGTCCGCCATCAACGTTGCCGAGTCCCAACCACCACCGCTGAAATGCTACATTTCTGTAGTGTACTCTTTTCGCAGCTTCTTTGCTGAAAAATCAACGACCGCTCCTTTTGTAAGGCTGAGCAACAGTGGCAGAAAGGAAGTGCTAGCGACTGAGTAGCCACCGAACGCACGTTTTCGACCGTTGCTTGTGCAATATTTTTACTGCTGAGCAAGATGGAGACCTCGAAAGCGAAATTTGACGCTCGTCCCAAGTATCTCCTGCCAACAAGTGAGGATCGCGGACCTGTTACCTAAGCCAAGGAATAGGAGATATAGTGAGCAAGACATGTCAAGCGGCTTTGGGACCGCTGGGACTAGGGCGGTTACTGAGGGGAGGGGGGCGTTATACGATCACAGGTCGTCAGCGCGACGGTCAGATTTCTTCACGAAACCTCTGCACAGAGGAATGACAAGTATCCGTCAAGCGAAGAAGATCCATTTGACGACAGTGGGCTCGCGGCACGGAAGAATGGAAACGTTACTGGGGCCCGCTGGAAGGAATCGATGAGCCCTGGAACGTCAGATGATTTTCGAGTCCAACATCAGGGGTAGCGTAACCTACTCGACTGTGGAAACTCTTGCATTTTTGTTGACTGGCATTCTTTATAAGGGTAAGAAAAAGACAGAGAAAATTCAAGTCTATGAAAATGATTATCTCTATCGAAAACGGCCAGGTATCATTCGAGACATCATCTTCCTGCTCAATGCAGGGTGCTGGCTATGTAGCTGTATTATGATTTATATCAGCCAAGGATCTTTTGTTTGGAGGTGAACCAGAGGGATAAGTAACAAAATAATCAGAGGTTGCCGTGATAGAAATTCATCCGTAGGAGGTGCAAACCTACAAGCAGACTGTTTCACTGACTGACTTACCGAGCCCCTATCGGGCATTGACCCAAAACTTAGTTGTTCTTATTCGAGCCTTATTGCGTAGGTCGCTCGGAGGTGCTTTCGCCACTGCTTCAAATCATTTGTATGTATACATTTCCAAATTTCGATCTAATTTTGTTTGGATATGTAGTCAATACAATTGTTGCGTCATTTAGCATTTTAAGGTAGCCATCCAAGCGGTCCCCGAGTATGAGTTGGGGACCGCCGTCGCGGTCTTGTGCCCTACGTATACCGCGGCTGCATATGTGTACCGGGTCAGAGGTGGCACTTCCTGACCCATGCCCTCCACTAAATGATGCCTTTTCTGGGTCGTACTCGTGTAAACAAGCAACCGATAGAAAATGTCTCACGAATCTAATGGCGCTGCAGACATCACATTTTTCGCTGTCGTTAGGAGCAGCACGTCATCTATTGATATGGTATCGAAGCCGTCACGTAATTTGTTGACACGAAGAACGATCTGAATACAGTCAAAACTTTATGATTGGCCTAATCTTGAACAGCTTCTCGAATTAAAATACAAGAGATAAAGTCGTTTGACGTTCAATAATCCCGTTTTCGGGATACGCCGTACCTTCACCTTCCATTCAGAATCGTCATGACGTTATGAATATGTATTTGCCCTTCCTAATGATTGCAGCCAGCTGATGTGAAGGTAAGCTTTTCTAGACAAGTCTGATACCTATCAAGATCGTGCGCTTCTACATCAACGCCGTCTTTAAATTCTAATAAATTTGGATATGATGCTTAATATTCACCCAGCAACCTACTGCTCAAAAGAAGGTAAACCCTGATTCTGTTGTTGCGTACTTCTATATGAGCGTGACACTCTCTCAACATGATGGTCATCACAAATGGGCGCATTCCTACTTGCTTACTCTGACATGGAAATGAGTATGAGCCAAATTGTTAAAGGAGGCACCATATTTTACTGACGTCCGGGAATGCAATATTGGGCCAATGCCTGCTTAAACCAACCAATCGTATGTATAATGCTCCGAGTTGGCTAGAACCAGGCTTCTCTCGGAGGTTAAATGGTGGGATGTGCGTGATTTGTAAATGTTTTAGCCGACCCTTTCAAGTTATTGTATAGACAGAATGCCATTAAATGGCTACCATCACTCTGATTAAAGGGCAAACAACACCGATGGCAGAGTTGTTGTACAGGGCGATTAGTTAGACAGCCAGCTTCGAGAGAAAGTCGAGAAAGAATGCATGAGAAACCTCACCTGATATGGCTCAATTGTGGCCGGCACGACAAGGGTTCGACGAATCCACAACACAAGGGAGTTTGATGAAATCGTGTCCAAAATACGATAAATTGATCCTTCTTTGATAATTATCTGCAAAGAAAGAAGAAGAAAGATGGGATAGAAGAAAGCTCATCCCGACACTCTTCCTCTACAGACAGCTTCGCCGTTTCTGAACATAGCCATAGCACCCCTTAGAACATCTACATACGACGTCGAGTCATTTCTTATCCAAACATTTTGAGTAGGTCGGTGCCAATCTCAACTGATAAAAGAAATCTTGTCCGGAGATGTATGTTCAACTCAAAGGCACCGTTTACGATAAGTTTAGTGTATCCTTTTTTGACGGGAATTGATAGAACTACTCTAGAATACAGCAATAACAACGAAAAAAAAGCGCAAAAAACGATGAACAAAAAGAAATAGAAAGGGTCAAAAAAGAATTTGAAAGGGGGGTTGGACGAGTTTCACATTGTAAGAACGGCGGTTAAGGGAGTGTTCGGGCGAGTGCACGAAGGCGACGCAATGTCTGCAATAGCAGACAACACACCCAATTTGCCTGACAATCTGACTGGCAGACTCTGGCGATTTGCTAACCAGCTTATCGATTTTTCACCAACTTCGCTCCAATGCGAAAGTGGTGAACGGCAGTTAGATTGGGTAGTCAGCCTAGCGAGGGGCGGAGGGCGACCGTGGCTCACTCTTCGGCCCCCCTATTGTGCCCTATTCAGACGGTTTTCGACCTCATTCCTGCACAAATGGTATCAGAGGGAGCGTCGAATTCAAACTATGTGCAAATCTCCAAAACCATTTTTTCGTGAACAGTACCTTTAAACGTGAGTCCCTTCTTCTAATTTGATTGGGCGACTTATACGCCGCTTTGGATTTGCCAAATGACTTCTTGAGGATTCGTGAAAGAAGTCGACAAAGGGATTTCGAAAGGGAAGGAGCGGAGTGAAGAGGGAAAAGTTTACACAAGTAATGCTTAGCAGCATTAATAGAAGTTTGCTTTACCGAAACCCATTCATCTATCAGACTTGAGAGTCATTCACAATTGCGTTGGACGGACGTAGGTCTCCAACGCAGGGCTTCAGACAGGTGTTATCATCTCTATTTAAGGTTCTGCGCCTAATGATCTTGATAACTCGGAAGTTTGTAGGTAATATACCTGCTTTCGTTCCAGAAAAAGCCTTTTGACAAGCTGAGGAAACAGTGCATTGGAGCTCTACGATCGAAAACCCTACATATACTACCATCGTTCATCATAATCGACCGTCACCTGGGATTATTACTACTACGATGAGTACAAGTTTAGTCCCCTTCCACGCTTTGGGGAACATTCCATTAGCAGCCACATAGACATGTAAGTAGAATCCGTTCGTAGAGCCTTTTGAACCAGAGATTGAAGAGCACCTGCGGTAGCCACCTAAGCACAACCAGATGATTTTTTAAGATGGCATGACTTCGACATTCACAGTTTCAGCATTTTGAAGGGTAGAGGAGAGTTTTTGTTACTTCGACCCTCTTTTCAACAGCCGTGCCCGTTCGGGTACTTATTACCATTCGGAACAGGAAGGACATGTCATTTTTCTAGTTCTTCCTTCCGAAGTCCAAGCGCTATTCGTCGGCAAAATTTGTATGAAAACCGGCTTCGATAGTCTGAGAGAAGCCTTCAAAGTATTCCGCCGACTGCTGTCAAATCCTTGAGCGAGTTCTTCAAACACTGCTTTTCAATATGCAAGTTAGCCATTTTGTGGACTGTACTGTTGCACAGGAAGGCAGACATCGATGGATTTTGTGGTTCTGGTTACTTGCTGCTTGCTTGGTTACTTGGTTACTGAAATTCACGAACATTCCACATGAGAGCACTGCCTATCATATCCGTACGGCTTCCTAACCCTGCGACGATAAACTAAGTTACTAGTTATGTTCAGCATGCTACTATTCCTCTTGTTCCGGTCGAACAATTTCGAGAAGAAAAGCCCACCCTGTTCTGTATTTAAGCTCTCATCGGAGTGAAAAGAGGAACATAATGCAAGTTACTCTCGCTCAAAGGTTTTCGAGCTCATAAGCTACATGATAAATGATAACACATGGTAATATCCGCCAAATAAAATCAGGAATCAGAATCCGTCAAATTAAAGACACAGTTCACGATAATTTTGAGGTACCCTTTTTTGGTTGAAAAGCGGAAGCGTTGATGTAGAGGAGTACATTGGTGGCGAAGAAAGCGAGTAAATCCGCCTATTTCAAGGCTTTTTAAAAGTAGTGAAAAAGGAGGTCGTACGAGATCGCCGTGACGGAATGGCATGTGAGGGGTGTTTGGACGAGATTTAACTTGCTCCTGTTGCCCGAAGAGATGACTACATCAAGCCAAAATTGTCCGGAACTGTTTTTCACTGTCGCCAAGAGCTATGACAAATTGTTTGAACTTCCTACATGGGAGTCTCTTGATAGCCTCTTTAAAGCTATTGAAACTCGTCCACGATAGATACAATCTCTGGCACCTTATTGTGCCCTATCCATGACGCTTTTCGACTTCATAACGGTAGGTATGGTTTAGAGGGGAGCCTTGAATCAATAGTGAGGAAATCCCAGAAACCGTTTCTATCGTGAACTGTGTCTTTACAATCAGATGCCTCCGCGATGGTCTAATGTTTTATAAAAACCCTCAACCAACAACATTTCTTGTCTTCCACGAGCCAAGGCAGATAGGGTGGGAGGGCCGCCTGACACGTGTGGGGATGAAATGAGACGATACTGGAAAGTTACTGATGCCCGCGACAGGGAACCCGTAATAATGGGTGAACTAGCGGTAAAATAATGCTAGAGATGAAAATGTGAGAATGTCGGTTATCAGAACTGGAACAGGAAAGGTTTGCAAAGGAATTTTGCCGTTGACGTACCTGTAAGTTAGCATTGCCTACAACTTTGGTGTACTTAAGAGACAGAATACTTAGAACAGGTGAAGGTTCCACCAGAGGGCTAACGAGGTCGGCGGTCGTATTTGATCCGAAATGTCCCTGAGCTGTCATGAAGGAGCCATCTAAATGAAATGCTCTCTGAATTTCTTTATCTACAAGGAGGTTGTCCATAAGCTGAACAAAATCTTCTCGGGTGCACGGCCTCTGTTGAATTCAGAAAAATCCAAAACAAAAACTTGAACCAGAGAACCAACCTCCTGTTAACATGATGGGGTTAAGATTCAATAAGCTCGGTATGAATGTACTTTCTGTAAGCCTCCACGGTTCTTCGGCTTCCCAACCGCAGAGACTGTGTTGAAAATCGCAGTCAATAGGAGAGAATTCTTGGCTGTATGTCGAAACGACTGCGTATAACAGCAGTTGAACTCGTCTCATTGCTTCGACCTGAAAATAACGAAAGCAAATTTCAGGTGGACATGATTACTAACGAACCTGATCACGATTGAGTGCTCTATATTTGAAGAGTCTATTCTCAAGTAGATAAGAATGCGAGCAGGTAGGTTCATTACCTGTCTTGCCATTCATGCACAGTGAACTTATGAGTAACCCAAAATAAGTTCAATATTATTATCTGCTTGCTATGGGTACTATTACGGTTCTCTGAGGAAAGGGACTTTTCCGGTCCTACCAACTGTAAGAGGGAATCGCATCCAAAATTCCAATAGGCATGAAGGGCGGCAGGGTAAACGCTGTTCGCGGCTAATTTCCGAGCCCGTAAGCAATTTCTCGGACAATCTCCGGATGGAAATGTTGGTTTGGGCCCAGCCGCATTTGAAAGATGGGAAAGTTACTCGACGCAGTTCTCCAACGTCTTCCAGATTGTGAAAACATAACTGACAGTGATGTCTTTTGTTAACTGCTGCTCTATCGCTACAGTTCGTATGAGAAGGTCTCACAAGGGTGGCGCATTGTGGGCAAAACGTCAGCTCTAAAAGAGGCTCTAACCCGTTTTTTTTTGTTTCCCATGCACCATGCACTTTATTTCTTACACCACCAAGATCCGGATTTCTTTTTCCTACTTGTTGACATTAAATTATAACTTTTCAGCAATGATACGACTTGATAAGCTAGCCAGTCGGCCAATATCGCCGTCAAATCTTTGTAGAGCAGAGGGTCTCCTACTCGTTGTTCTCGCTCCTTTACCAGTAAATTAATCAATATGAGCTTCGCTACATCTATGTGAGTGCTCTGTTCGCCGTGGCGTTACTCGGTTTGTCACGAAGTTCAGTACGACGGAAGAGGCAACTGGAGAGGTCGGTTCAAGCATGGAATGATTGAGGTAGAGGGAAAGATTAGAGAAGCTTATGCAAGTCTAATGGAGGTTCACCTAGGAAAGACAGGCAAAGCACCGAAGTGGACACTACCGATAGCGAAACTTCCTGAATTAATATCGGAACGATCCAGATGCAAGAAGAAAAGGAGGGAATTCATAGTTGAGAAGAAGGAAAGTCAATAGGCGGAGGGCCCTCGATCGGACAGTACATAATACATCAATATAGCTCAACTAAGGACAGCTTGGAGGCTAGAAAAAAAAGAGAAAAAAGAATAATCCAGTGTATGCAAAGCATGATTGAACTAAGCTACGGCTTGCAAAACCGTGCTGAATGAGGTGTTCACTCGGTCAGAAAGAAATGTCTTCTGCGAGTATTTCTAATTTCATAGAAGAACGTTCAAAATTCCGAGTAAACGTGGTTTGAGGTTATCCTAGTGAGTATCGTAGTAGTGGTAATGAAGGCAATAGATGCGATAATGTGGTCGTAATTGGAGAATGGTAATGGTGGTGGTGGGTGGAACACCTATGGCAAAAGTATCACGATATCCGCCCAAAACCTGCTAGACAAGCTCATTATATTTGCGACTGACCTGGCTTTAGTGAATATATTATAATAGTTACTAAGATCACTCGTACATTTCTGCTTTCTACGTCGACGTACCGGGTGTCCCCACGCCACTGTTCCTGTTGCCCACATGTTCTTCCCCTATTTGTACACCTTAGTTATCATGCTCGCCACCCCCAAATGTGAGGTTGGAGGAAGGCGTCATAATGTGCCCCATTGCCACTGCACCACCTCCACCCACAGGTTGTTCATTCCAAAGAATGCTCCATCGCTCCGGTTCTGATGACCTCCTTGGCAGAGCGCTCAGAAATAATAGCAAGCTGTTTTCCGTCGAAATTCAAGAAGAATGACGGTGGCAAAGAAACAGACAAAACGATTTTTCTCTTCATCCTCTATGAGTGGATTGCGATTTCACAGCAAACAAAGGGAAATAGTAGGTAGTTTCAGAAATGGAACGATGGATAGTATTTTGTAAAAAGGAGCGAGAGGAAGACCTAGTAAGTCGAGCAGGGAATAGGATATCGACCAGAGAAGAAACGTCGCGAACTCCTGTAAGCTTCATCCGGCCGATGATGTTCCAAACGTGATGCACAACTGAATGTTAATAGTCTACTACTGTCAAAAATGAATGCTGGATAGTATTAATGCTCTGATGTGAACGATTTGCCAACCACTCTATAGATCCGATTTCACAAAAACTGAACGTGGACTACGTTTTGGAACTAACTGGACGCAGTGAAGTAATTGTAAGCTGAAAGAAATGAAGTTCATATGAAA
The DNA here is from genome assembly GCA_000469685.2 of Haemonchus contortus. NCBI lineage: Eukaryota > Metazoa > Nematoda > Chromadorea > Rhabditida > Trichostrongylidae > Haemonchus > Haemonchus contortus. The sequence goes on along the minus strand of LS997562.1, from coordinate 19,697,930 downwards.
ATGGATTGAACTGGATCGAAAACCTTAGAGGCACAGTTTATGTAATTTTGAGGTACCCCTTTTAAGTCGAAAAGCGAAATATTGATTGAGAATAGTGCATCGGTGGTGAAGGGAGCGGAAAATTCGCCGATTCTGAGAAAAATAAGACTCCTTGAAAGTAGGAAAAATAGGGTTTGGACGAAGTTACCACGACGGAAATAACATGGACGGGTTATTCGGACGAGATTTTAGTTGGAAGTCTCGAGCCTTCAAAGTCTTTTGGCCTTATACCGCATTCGACTTCCATTTAAAATTGTAATGAGCATAACAAAAGTGTATGTGGCCCATACAATGGCCTGCGTTGACCAGCTGGTGTACAGTCAGTGCTTGTATCCTTGCAAATGGATCTGGTACCATTTAGCCGACCCCGGAGAAATGAAAGGCTTGGTCGCCCTGGGAGGATATCAATCAGGGATACGAACCTGTGACCATGCGCGTAAGAGTGCACCTCCGCCCTAACTTCATAGGTAGAGAATGAAAATCCGAAAAGAACAGTGAACAGACGACTTCGTGTTGTTTGCCTAAAGGGAAAAGTCCATAGGTGATAAGTGAAATTCCGAAAATAGTGAATAGACGGTTCGGGTGGAGTTGTGGAAGACCTGACAGAGGATCAAGGAGGAAAAGGGTTGGAGGGATACCTTTATGTGGAAACAGTTGGAAAAAAGATGATAAGCATGAGGAATGATGAGAGCCATGCATATACTGAAATCCTGCGGCAAATTTTGTTAGCAGCGGTTATTTACCATCAAAATACTCCAGTGAAAAGGCGGCAATTAACAAGAACTGGTTGTGATGGCGCCGAATAACTGACTGACCAGTCGTGGGGGCCAGTCAAGCTATGCACCTACCAGAGAACCTCGCACCACCACACTATTACGTAGAAATCCGCGACTACCATCATTACTGTGCGCGAAGGCGGCTACGGAAATGCACAACACAGAGAGAGAACGAAAGAGGGGTTGATTGAAATTGAGCGGACCCTTTTTAAGAACGTCGACTCTCTCATAATGGATGACCGATGACAGCGCGACAACCAGAATCGAAGCATTGGTTTCATGAACCTTGTGGAAGTGCCGCTTCAACATTGCAAAATATGTGAGATTCAATTTGGTGATATTCGAAGCCCCTCTGATTCGCCTCTTTCGGTAAGATCAGAGTGAGAGAATCAGAAATTGTTGCAAGACGAAACAGCAGGTGCTTTTTCACGCCTTCACAAGAGCATTATCACCCTGAACAAGGTGAAAAGGTCGAAAAAGTGGCACCTGGTCAAAGACGATATAGAGATACGTACTGGGGATAGCTGGCAATGTGAAGGGCTGATTCAGAACTACAAGAAGAGTAAAAATTACTGTTGGTTTGCTGAACGTTATGACCATTATGCCATTTGAATGTTCCATTTTTTCGGATTGTTTTGATTTTCGTTTTGAGTTCAGGTGTATGGGGTTACTAACACATTCAAGATATTTGATAAACATGGACTGAATTATGACCAGATCATTATGTGCGGCGTACATGCTGAGAAGGAACTCCGCAAGTTCCTTACAGTAGAACGGGTGGCACAAGAGGGCTGAGTGAGGAGCACTGTATCGATTTACTGTACTTTATTACACATCGCTCGAATATGTAAAAAATCTAATTATTAGAGGTCAATCTTTTTTAGTTACGATGACTACCGTCCGATATAGGAACCGATTCGTGAACTTAGTATCGTGTACGCTCTGTTATGATTGTAATCCATCGGAAAAAATGGAGGGGACTTATTACACGCAGTCCGCAATTTGACGGAACAATCATCTTTGACCCGATTTTGAGGGTCATTTTTGGGTGAAGGTTGGGTGTATAAAAGTGAGACACACGGGCAACGGTAGAAAAACGAATATGGAATTGAAAATTGAAATTGAAAATAAGGGAACCTGATGAGAAGAAGGAAAAGTTCAGGATCGGCATATTTATTAATATATTACATGAGCTAAACTCATGTGAAGATGATCAAACTAGCACAGTGATACCAACAGACCAAGGAAAACAAAAATCAACGAAGCTAACGTGTAAAGAAAGAAAGGTAAACCAAGATAACAGAAAAAATTAGTTCATAGGATTAAAAAAACGGCATAGGAACGGGTACTCTACGGAACCAAGTGACGGCCGATAGAGTTTTTGAAAGCTTGTATACTTAATGGGAAGGTTATAGAGCTAGCAAGTCCGAAATAGTCCGTACCGGCTCTTGCTGCGAAGAAATGAAATCGTAGATTGTGCTTAACCAGCGGAATAACACGTTTAAAAGGAGCACCTCTGGTAACCGTGGGCCGTTCAATACAAAAATGACAAGGGTTGAGACCGCAATGACCATAGAGAATTTTATGAAATAGAATGAGATCAAACTTTCTTCGTCTATATGAAAGAGTGTGCAGCTGAAAATTTTTATTCCTTTCCTTATTAGGAGGTATGCCATCGTATCTAAACCCGAGGGCCCTAATCATCTGAGTTCACTCAAGAGCTAAGATCGATTTGGCTTTATATGGGCCAAAAACAGGCGTGCCGTATTCCAAAACGGGCCTGACATAGGTCATGAAAGCACGTAATAGGACCGCCGCATTTTTTGTAGTAAGGACTCTAAACAAGTTGTGTACCACTGCGGTAGCCTTTCGTGCGATATTCTCGCAACGAGTATCGAAGGAAAGGTTCCTTGTGATGAGCAAGCCCAAATCTCTCTGCTGCTCCGCCTTCTTGATTAGTGCTCCTTCTATGCTGTATGTGAATTGTTCATTTTTCGACGAAGGATGCAAAACACTAGTTTTCTCTTTCGACAGCGGTAGGCCCCACTTCCTAGACCAGTTGCTAACAGCATCATTGGCCCTCTGAAAGCGAGAGCAGTTTTCCAACGAACGCATCGGACAATATAACTCCAAGTCATCGGCAAACGCGGTGCATGAAGCACCACACCTAGTAATGATACAGGGCAATTCGAACGTAAAAATGTTGAAGAGGACAGGAGAAAGGACTCCACACTGAGGCACCCCACTAGGCGTCTTTCGTGGATGAGAGGAGGTATCATTGACTCGAACCATGAACTGTCGGTCAATTAGAAAGGCACGGATCCAGGAAATAATCGGAGAATGTACCCCAATCAAGGAGAGCTTGGTAATTAGCTTTTGATGGTCTACTCGATCGAAGGCTTTAAAAAAATCTAAATATACTACGTCCACGCTAACTCCTTCATCCAAGGATGCGGTCCAGTTGTTAAGCGATTCCAGTAGTGCAATAACAATGGATTTCCCTTCTTGAAACCCGTGCTGAAACGGTGAAAGAATGGAATGCTCATTTTTTCAAAACCACGAGCAAAAATTGACGTGATACTGATAGGCCGATAATTATCCGGACAATCATAAGGCGCCTTTTTCGGTATAGGAGAGACGCATGCCATTTTCCATCTAGAGGAAATTTCAGACCTCAGAAAACTAAGATTGCAATATATATTGCAGCAGTCCAACAATGACATGAGCAACGTTCTTGGTGAAATGAGTCGGTATCTCATCAGGGGTAATCGAGCAGTGCGAAGGCCAGCGCAGCAAGATAGCAAGGAGGCCATCAGCTTGAACCCACGCGGAGTCGGGCATAACCGGGAACATGTCTAGTCCTGAAAGATCGGTTAGATCCTCTGACGCGCTCGGAGCAAACACCTTTTCGAAGGTAGAAGCAAGTATTTCCGCTTTGTCTTTGTCATTATGGAGTGGCATGCCGTCATAACCTCTCAAGCAGCCAAGCTTGTGTCTACTGTTTAGCCTTGATCTGACATATTTATAAAACGCATTTTTAACAGTGGACTCGATGACTTTCCTCTCATCAGAGCAGTTGTACTTGAATAACTTCCGCTCATACAAGACATGACACGATATTTAACCTGCGAAAGGAGGACCAACATTCCGGTGTGTCATTCGGAGTAACATTGACCCAAGCCTGCCTCCTCTTGTTATAGAGGCGTCGAAGGTATGACGGCAAGTGTGATCGAGATAAGAGAACATGGATTACAGGAACATACAAGGATATGCAATGTTGAAGTATTGCTAAAAAAAAGCTCATACATATCATCGACCGAGTGGGTGAAGCCAAAAGAGGCATACCAATCGATCCCAGCCAGATATGTCCTGATAGCGTTGAATCTACATCTTTAAAATTTCGCTTCTTAATGAGTGGCTCACTGGCCGCAAGAAGGTTCAAATCGGAAAGGATACTATTATGGTCGCTATTAGCCAGAGGGGGCGCAACAGTCAGACCGCGAATCAACCCCTCAGCTTCAAATCTAGAATATTTACACCTAATGTGGGCTGTTTAACATGTTGAGTGAGAAGATGAGTTCCGCAGAGGTCGACAAATGTTTTGGTAACCGCGGAACATCGCTGAATATCGCTGCCAGGATTCGACTAATCGATATCAGGAAAATTGAAGTCCCCGGTTATGACGCAGCGATGGTCACAGGAGACGGGGTCACTGATTGCATGAAGTAACTGATTAGTAGCCGCAGCTGTAGCAGAAGGAGCCCCGCATACGATTGAAGAAACGCTATCCAAATAACTTCGTACAATGTCTACACAAGGATGTTATACGCTTCAGAACAGCTCTCACGGAAAACTACGACAGGAAACAGGGCTTTCCTAACCAAGATTGCAACGTCCACTTTATTTCGCAACACGGTCGGACCTGATCAGGTGATACTGTGGCCAGCGGTAACCAAGAGAAGACGACCGCTGAACGCCCGCGATAAGCCATGGTACTGTTAAGGTAATTATGTCGAAGCCGGAATGTTCAATTTGGTAGAAGAGTGCGCGTCGATTATTATGAGTAGAGCGTATATAGGTATACAAGCACAGCAAGCGGCGCCCCTGGTTCCGAAGAGCACTTACAAGTTTGACGAACCGACTTGATTTGCAAAAGGAGCACTAGCATGAACACTGACATTAGAAGCATCAACAGGCTCGGGAAAACCAAGATAACCAATCGATTTTTCTTGGTTTCATACCGATTTGAACGAGGAAGGGTTACGCCGTGCAAGCCGCTCAGTACGAGCACGGCTTCTTTCCTCCCTAGTCAGGTAGAATCTCATAAAAATTTTGGGGATGGAAATATACCTGAGACGACCGACGGCGCAACACCTGCCCAGCGTAGAATAGCGAAGTAAAACTACCTTCAGTCTGGGGACTGCTGCATTAGCACGCCTCATCCTATAAATAGTTAGCCGTGAGCATTCGATTCCAAAATGAGCAAAAAAAATTTTCAGAACATTAATGTCAGGCGCTCACTAGGCAGTTGGACATAGCTTTTAGGCACTCCAATAAGACCAATAGAGCGTTTGCATTCAACATCTACAGGAGACACAGACAAAACATTAGAAACATCAGATCAGAAGAAGTCTCAGAACCTGTTGCGAGGTCAAAGGATTGGGTGTGACAGTGCCAGAGGTTTGGCGCCAGCTTAGTTAGGTTTTGGTAAATTAAAAGAATGAAAAAGAAACCGAGAAAGTCACGGTTACGAACCGTTCGAATGAAAGCACACTGCTTGGTGATAAAATTCTTCATCAAAAAGAGCAATAAAAAGAGAAATTCAATAAAACAATTAGAATCCTTCTAGCAGCAAAAGACCCCACTCAAAACTACAGCAAAAGAACCCACTCAAAACATTGCTATAGAAAAAGCGACTGCAATGCACAGAAAAGAACCCCCAAAACTGAAACTTACGGTCGGGGCAGTAAGCGGCCCCCTTCTTCGGCGGCAGTAGAATCGGACGACGACGGCCTTCCTCGACCACGGTGAGTACTCAACTACTAACCTCCTTGCTCACGGCCCGCCGCCCATTAGATGTTTCCGCGCATTTGGGTTTCGCTGGGTACTGCTCGACCCTTTAAATCCTGTAAAATTACGGCCTACGCACCACTACACCAACAGCTTTGAGTTTAGCAATCTCCGCTTTCACCGTCGGTACCTCCTCCGCCAGCTCCCTATTGCGGCATAGGACAGAATGGAGAACTTTCCTATTCTCAAGAAGAATGCCCAGTACAGAACGTAAATGTTGCGGGAGAAATTGATTCTTCATAAGGAGTGCCACGCCTCATCAAATTTGCTGGATGGCATAGGTGGTGAGCGATCAATACGTGATCGCTTAGCCGGCCTTTCCTGAACACGAGAAAGAGACATGAGAGTAGCCATCGAACCAGATTAGGAACGTCGATATAAGTACCAAACACGAAGAAAAACGAAAACTGAAGGAATATATGAAGACACACCCTTACAACTGGTGATAAATCCCGCAGGTTCCGTGCCACACTGATGCTCGTTTGGCTGCAGCGTTCCGGACCAATAATTCAGAACCAATAAGCAGCAGCGAATGACAGGGCGAGCCGACAGTACCTATATCAGTGAATAATTAACTATCGTTAACCAAGTGAAGGAGTAACGACTGGGCTGGCATACGCAAATCTAATCAACCCCACTGATATTCCTTTCACATTTGCGAACCCTAAAGACTTTAACTCGATATTTTTGCAATTATAGAAGCTATCATTAATTGCAAATTACGAGGCAATTTTGATTTGCTCTAGTCATGTATTAGAATTCAACGAATGAATCATTAACTGAGAGGACATGTTAATTTCGTTGTCATATGTAGAGAAGTGATTTCTCATTTATTGCACATCCGTGGCAAATCACAAAGGGATGCAAAATAAGCTCTATATAATTGATGAAGCGCTTCTAGTTGCAGACGCTGAAAAACGATTAGTGGCCATTCAAACTAAAAAGTATTTGAGCAAATATGATTAGAAGGGAATACAGATACATGCCGGAAAAAAGATAATTTAGCGTGCAACTATAACAGTAGCCGAGTTCAATGCATCGCATGTGCAAGAACCGCTTTCATAGAGAATTTGCCTACATCACGCATCTGTAGTGACGTGTTTAGAAGCCAACATAACACCGTAGAATAATAAATACACAAATATAAGTCTCCTTAAAGGCACCGTTCACGATAAAAAGAGTTATTGAGTTCTTACCTTATTAATACTCAGCGGCCCCCATGGGTTGTAGAAGGGTCCTTCTCACTCCCGCAATTTCGACGTCCAGGGCATAGTGGCGGGCCAGTTGTTGTCGTAATTCGCATCTCCGCCCCTCGACCGATGTCACCTTAGACGAGTGTCGAGACGACACAGCATGTAATCGCGTCAGGACCCACCCTGAACTGCAAATTGGCAAATTGCCAGAGACGCAATGTGTTGTCTGCTATTGCATTACGTCTCTGGCAATTTGCCAATTTGCAATTCAGGATGGGTCCTGACGCGATTACATGACACTGTGTCGTCTCGACACTCGTCTAACGTGACACCGATCGTCTCTAACCGACGCTCTTTCAATGTGAAACTCGTCCAACCCCCTTTCCAGCTCTTTTTTTTGGCCCTTTGTAATTCTTTTTGTTCATCGTTTTTTGCGCTTTTTTCGTTGTTATCGCTTCATCCTAGAGTAGTTCTATCAATTCCCGTCAAAAAAGGGTACCCTAACTTTTTGTGAATGGTGCCTTTAAGAGACTCGGTGCGTTATCAATCCCGTCAGAGGGATGCGCCCACGCGTTCGACTTCCATTTAAAATCGTGGGGTGTATTGGAGGCGCATGTGGCCAATACAACACTTGCGGTGCCCAGCCGAAGTCTGGTACCAATTAATCGACCCCGGAGGGGAAGGCTTAGTTGGTCTGAGCGGATATCAAACAGGGATTCGAACCAGTGACCATGCGTGTGTGAAGTGCGCCACTTGCCACAGCACCACCTCCGCCCTTGACATAGACAAATATTTGGCTAGAAAATTTGTAATAACTATTCAGATCATAAAGCTTGTGCAATCCGAACAGCGGCGTAGATGCTACGTGGTTTGCCTGTACTATATGTATGTGTGGTTGTCTCGTAAGCTCCCGCCATTTCTGAACAATCTGGGTTTATCAATCAATCTACAAAAGCTCAACGAGCTAACCTTATAAAATTATTTATTTTCTGAAAGGGGATCTTCTCCTATATCCTTGTTAAGATTCTGTTATTAACTTCCATGTTCGGTCTTCTTGAAACCTGGGCATTTTACATAATGCTTGCCGTATACTGCCGTTTTACATACTGCTTTGCCGCACAGGTTTGTTATGGCTGAACCGCTTTATTGATCAACGTTTCGACTGAATTGTCGTCTTAAGGACCTGAAAGTAGTTCGAAGCTCCCCATTTGTGACTTACCCAACCAAGCGCCCAAACGCGCTAGGCTAGTTGCAACGACTCACGGAAACTAAAGCACGGAAACGCTCCCAGCAAATAGAAAAACCTTCTGCGGTTCCACCAGCGTTACGTCCCACTCTATGTGAACAACAAGGAATCAATGAGACAGGAATGATGATCGTAAGATAATAATATGCGGGTGATCTGAGTCTACAACAGGGAGTTCACAACAGGGAATGAACGGCAAGAGTACACTTCTTATGGCCAAGCACTCATTTCGGTTGTTCAGGCTTGGATTTTTCGTGCGTATGTGTAACGCTTCCAGTATCTTTCTGGTACCGATCTCATTCTCGTAGGCTAGGATTTTACATTCGATGTCAGATGGCGAAATCATTACCTTGATGACCTTCTAGTCGGTGCCTCCCAAGTGGTGTTAGTAGACTTCCATGCCTTTTTCCTGCCAGATGTTCTTTGACACTTATGCCGAGCACCCTTCCCGTCTCACCAATATATGTTTCGTCACAGACTAAACACCGATTGGTAAACCGTCCCTCGCTGTGTGCAATCACTGTCTTTTCCAAACAGACAAATGACGCAGTTATCCGCACAACATGCACGGTCGTAAAGCCGATTGCGGATTAGTCGACACTTGATATTGTCCCCTGGTAAGTTCATCAAGACAACATGATCAGAAAAAACCGCGCGTGCTATGCACTGCCTGATTTCTGCGCTAATTTTGTCCGATATGAAAGGAAGCCGGAGATACACCACATTCTCAGGATTTCTTGAAAAATGCCTTTTCGAGCCTGATCTTCCGTGTTGTGCCCCATAATCATTCAACTTTGCTATCTCAGATGCTAGTTTACGTGACTCCTCTCGTTCCACTTCGCCTGTACAAACTCCTGTCGCTGTTTTGTACATATTACGAATGACTGCACATTTACAGCGACAGCAGGCAGAGTTTGCGTGGAGCCTGTTCTTTTTCCGATACCACTTCACATTATACCTTCCACTTGAAATGTTTATCTGCGTGTTCAGAAAAGGAAGCTAGCCTGCATGAGGAACTTCTCTCGTGAACTTGATGTACTGTAATTGTCGGTTAAGAATATCAAATAATTCATCTATCTCGTGCTGCGTTGATGTAATTACGTAGCAGTCATCGATATACCGACAGTACAAAGTTGTCATGCGCGCTATAACTGGTCTTTCTATTCTGCTCATAAAACAGATGCCTAGAACCGATGCTAGCCGCTGACCCATAGCAAGTCCTAGGTTTTGAGAGAAGTATTGCAAGCTCCATTCGAAAATATTACACTTCAGGTATCCCTTAATAAGAGCCATAATAATATGGACTTTGAGATCACCCACATATCGTTGTCTTACGATCATCAGTGGTGTCTCATGTGATACACGGTGTGTGTGGTGTTCACATAGAGTGGGACGTAACGCTGGTGGAACTGCAGAAGGTTGGTCTTTTTGCTGGGAGCTTTGGTTCCCGGGAGTCGTTGCAACTAGCCTAGCGCGTTTGGGCGCTTGGTCGGGTAAGCCACAGATCAGGAGCTTCGAACTATTTTTAGGTCCTGAAGACGACGATTCAGTCGAAACGTTGATCAATAAAGCGGTTAAGCCATAACAAACCTGTACGGCAAAGCGTATTGATTATTCTGTTATCACTTCTCAAAATCCCCTTGTATTGGCCTCTATGAAAATTTAGGACAGCCGCATACATTTTCAGCTTGTCATGCTTTTCTTCTTTTGGAAGGGCAGCAATGCGGCTTAAGCCGCGAAAAAGATATGTGTGGTTCGAGTGGATAATGCTTTGGGGGAATGTACAATGCATGAGTGGTTTGCGAAATTTTAAGAGGGTAAATTAACCCTCGAAAATTGACAGCGCTGGGGGAGGCTATAGTCAGTTGAAAACCACCAAATCAAAATATCTACCGAACCAAATCAGCTCAACGCTATTTGTGAAATATGAGAAAGATTTAGCATCTCGAGATCAACCATTTATGACCATTGCTGGGAATGGTTTTTGAACACCTTTATATTTGGGGACCTCGCGAGCAATGTGATGGACTGCGCCGCCGTGTGCGACTCGTTGCTCGAACGAAGCAAAAATTAACTGTTTCTGATACGCACGAAAAAGGAAGACGAAAAGTCGGTCGTGTACAACAATTTGGAATGGAAACGACGAGCCGTCACAAGCCAGCCAAAACCCAAGTGCGGAAGCTATGCTGCGTTGCTGGTGAGATTGAAAGAGAATCATTTATCAGCAGTAAATGCGACTTTTCTCATGTACCCACGCGAGTAAATGGTAGGTTTACATTGCTTGAGAGCTCTGATTTTCTCAGACGCCTTAGTTTTTGAAACATAACTCCATCGGAGAAACACGTGTTTGCAGAGAAAGATTTCTCAGCCTCAATAGTCACGATGGGCTGAGATTCTCAGCGGACTACAACCAATACTTTTGGATCGCCCTTACGGCTTTATTCAATAGCAGGGATCGTTTTGCCCTCTTCGGGTCTCTTGCCCTTCAATAGCGCAGCTTCGATACGTCGTACTGATCAGTCGGAGATAAGCCTCGCCATTTCAGACACTACCAGCTACTTCTGTCGACGCCTTCTATTTTTTCTCTTGTATTCAAACTACTCAGACCTCGTACTTCAGCTTCAGTGCGATTAGCTAGAGCGACACGAATACGTCCGGGACTCGTCGAATATTTGAGATGAGTCCCATGACGTCGTTTACTATCAATACCAATAAGGATTCCTGAGAAGAAGAGACGACACTACATCACCAGTTGATTCTCTGAATCTCCTATATCATACCAGAATAAAAGATTTTATACTCACTGCGTGGCACCTGAGGAAAGGCGTGACTTCCCACAATTCGGTGCATCGGGAACTCAGGGAGGTTCGCTCAATAACATTTTCCAGACTTAGAATTAGCGATCCCTTCAATACCTTTTCTATTTCTTATTTTGACTTTTCAGTTCAGGGTAAAAGAGCTCCCTCTCCCTTCCACCTCCTATTTCCTTGAAGAAGAGTGCTCTTCCAATCTATGATTCGCTAATGTGTCTCGTATGATAACGGCCCAGAAGAGACTTGTACTCTTCATGTCAATAAAGTATCACACAGCGTCGCTTAGATTAGGGAGGAGAATCTGCATGAGGACCTAATAAGTAGCAGTTCGATGGGAAAGTCATTCATCAGGACGTGATTGCTCATCTATGCAACCATTATGGCTATAGTTTTGCTTGTTCCAAGGGGGAGGCATCATGGAAAGAATTTGCAACAATATCCAATTCAATTCTAAAAGAGGACGGCAAAACTAGCGACTATGAAGCTTACACGACAAGAGCTGAATCGGCACTGGCCGATACCTTAGACCTAACCATACTGTTGGAAGCTAGGATTCAAGCATCAGCAATGATGAATCTGCCATACGCAATGCAATCAAAACCAGGTAAAAACGTCTTGTGTGCTGCTTCTAGGCCTATTTCTGCTAAAATACCTCGGCCTTTGAAGCTCCCTCCTCTCCTAATCCCGAATTTTACGGGGAATGTGTGGGATTGGGATAACTTTTGGAAATTATCAGCACAAACATACATTCCCAGGACTGCCTGGAATGGTAAAATTCAACTACCTGTTGAACGCTCTGAAGGGAAGAGCTCGTGAGTCATTACGAAAATTCCAGGTCACCAGGGGAAAATACAATGAGGCGATAGAATTCCTTTTGGCTGAATACAATAGTGAGGAAGTCCTAGTCAATACCTTAGTAGATCAACTCGACGCTTGTGCACTTAAAAGCCCGGCAATAAAAGATCAGCGCAGTCTATTAGAAGAAATTCAAGTAATCGTGGACCAGCTAAAAGAGAAAGGAGAAGATTCAAGCAGTTCATCGCTTCTGAAAAACGTTCCAATTAAATTTCCAGACAATGCCCTTCTATCTTAAGAAGAAAGAACTGCCCAATGGTGTTCCCTTCACTATACTCAAATTATTTCAATATCTAGAGGACATACTGTCGACAGAAGAGATGATTCTTCCATTTCTGGGGAAAAATTCAGGTCAGTGACGTTCACAGACTATCGTTAGAAAATAAATCTCTACAGCAGGAAAGTACTGTATGTGCTGCAAGGATGGGCATGCATCAGGATTTGTCAAAGGGATCATATCCCCAAAGGCGCTCTCATTGTCTCCGTAACAACAAGTTCTGCTTGGTTTGCGCTCCAGCATCACTTAATACTCTCTCATGTAAAGCCTTGCTTTCTTCTGTGTCCAGAGCAAAGGTACACAATACATCATGCTGTTCCAAGATAGGAATGAAAGCAGTACCGAGGCATAGAGCAGAACCGGGGACAGTAACCCAAAAACATCTTTGAAACCTCAAAATAAAAGATCAATAGGCCATATGAAAAGAACAATAGAAACTAAGTTCTTCTGCCGGATTTTTTTAATAAATATCTCAAAAGCGCAACAGCCTAGAAATTAGTATGGCATCTTGTCGATTCCATCTATCCAAAGTGCGGGAATGGGACTTGAGAAGACGTCGAGTGCTTTTCTGACCGCATCCTCTGTGGGAAACTTGCGAAAAATATGCGGCGTTGTGATCTTCAAATGCAGTGTACGTGCGTGATAGCAACACCGACATTCATGCAAATGGAATACCGAAGGAGCAATCACGGCGGAAAAAATACACGCATCACCGATATTGCCGCGTAATCAAACGATAAAAACGATAGCGTCGGGAATATACTGTAGGCAGTGATAGACTATGAGCTCCCAGCACTGGTCAATCGTAAGAGCGTTTTCTTCCAACAGGATAATTCCAGACCACACGTATACCGGGGTGCCCAAAAAAAAGTGACACTATGCATGGGGCCTAATCCAGGGCGGAATACGTCGCACCGATTGAAGCAGCAGAAGAATGTGATTGGGTAAACTGTACTTAGAATGTTGCTTGATGAAAGGAAGCAGGAACTCGTGTGGTTCCTATATCGGCATCAAAATATGAAGCCGTCTGCCATTGCGGACGCGCTCAAGACGACTTATGGGATATTGGCCATAAGTCGGGCCGGAGTCTCGTGGAACGGTAATACGGAGCTGCTGTTCGTGGAGCCCAGGTTGAAGATTAATGCCGAGTACTACGTCCAGCAGCTCAGAGAAGACATTCCGCCGTCATGTAGCCGCCTTTATCGTGACGGAAGCTTTGTGCTACAACATAACTGAGCACCGGCCCATGCATCTAGGCAAACGCTCGCCTTTTTGGATTCAGTGGCCGTCGAATATCTTAAGAAGACAGAATATCCGAGCGCATCTCCTGATCTCAACCCGCTTGATTACAGGGTGTGGGCTGAACTTAACAGGATTGTCTGCGATGGTCAAGAAGTTGCCGATCTCGCCGACCTCATACGACGCATCAAATTTGCGTGGCAAAAAATTTCGATTTTGCTGGTGCGGAAGGCCATTGAAGAATTCCGTGATCGAGTACAATGTGTTGTTGATTTTGCGGGTGGTAATATTCAGTCAGGATTTAATAAAGTTTGATTATATTGGTGGTACGAGCCGTGCAGTGAAAGTGTCGTCTTTTCTTGGGCACCCCTGTATTTGGCCACTCGTCAGAAATCGGTGGAGTTTGGATTATCAGAAGACACTTTTATACATTTCTGCAGGATTCTTCGAAAGAAACCGTTTAACGCACTGGAAAACTGCAAAAAGCAACTGTGAGGGTTTTTTGATTCTAAGACTAGAACCCCTCATGAAAGTGGGATAATGAAACTAACAGGAAGATGGAAAACCATTACTGAACAGAATGAAGATATATTGCTAAGTAATTCTTTTTGTGCTTTCAGAAATAATCACTCAGACAACTCATAATCAGCTGAGGCTTTCCGGATGACCCAATATCTATTAGTTACCCAAAATTGTAATCCTCGACTTACGTCACAACACAGTAATTCGAGAGAACCAAAAAAACCTTGTCCGAATATAGGCTTGTATAAATTATGCAAGCTTTATTTGTCTAATCACTGTCAATAGGACGAAGTTTTTTAGCATTTTGTTCCCATAACTCATTACGTCAGGGTGATATTCTCTATAAAAGCAATTTGTGTTCTCGTAGGGCAGTCAACTCGGTTAACAGCTGATTTCCGAATCATTTGCTGTTCAAAATGTATCTACATTTCCTTTCAATCGTACGTTTTCCTTCTACTGTTATTCGAGTACATGCCAGTAAGCATGTCCAACCGGCATATTTTTAGGTTCTGCTGATTAACGCATTTCCTCCAGGACATACAGGTTTTTGAGAGATTTTTTGTTTTGATGTCAATATGCAAAAATTAACTGTTTCAGAGAACTCTCCTTCAGCAGTTGACCAGACTGTCAAGGTATAATGCTCCTAGATACTCATAACTAACTATTATAGTTCCTACCCCTTTTGTTTTTTTTCCTGAAACCCTTTTGCTCTTATTCTCTGACTCTTACTACGATCTCGTGCTCTTTGACGGAGTACGCTTGTTTGCAGTCTCGACCAACAATTCGCCACAACAGCGATGGATCCACTGAATACGTCCTGCTTATCGTTACCGACCTGGATAGAGAATCAAAAGCAGATAATTGGACATGGAGAGCGGTCACCCGACAGGGTCGCTTGACGTTGAACCTGAATGGCCGTAAACCCCAAGTGAAAATAACGTGGGACTCGGAGAAAAACCTGACGTCGTAAGTTAATCCATGGACCTTTAACACTTCTGTGTCCCTACCGTCCCGTTGACCATAAATTTTCTTGCGAATGGGGCAGTCACGTTTCCATTCGCTTCAAGAAAAAGAGAGGTTTGTCAAGAGGGAACGAGTTAGGAGTTGTATCAATCCCTTGTTTCCATGCTATCTCCCGTTGTTGTTTCGAAAAAAGCGCCTTTATCGGCTTTGTCGTCAACAATAGCACACGAATCAAAATGTGATGGATTGCTCCCTCAGGTAATTCACGTGACGGTATCTTCCTCAAATATTCGAAACTGTATTCCGATGTGGGAGGTGATTGTAGACGTAGGATAGGGAATGACATTTTGAGAGAATCATTCGTCACCTTATGGCACTGCTATTTTTGGATAGATTATCTTAAATTAGGAAAAGGATTCCTTATCCGAAATTTACCTGAGTCAAACAGACTATTTTGGAGAGTGCGGCCGCTTCAGGAACATGAATGTGAAAGGACGTGCTATGGAATTATCCGACTTGTCGGTTTTTCACAACAGAATTCTCACTCCTGACGACAGGACCGGAATGATCAGTGAAATCAAAGGCGATAATGTAATGAATATCTAACCAACAACTTGTTTATTATTCTGATTATGGTAAGATTCCAGATAATTCCGTGGGTATTCCTTAACTCTGGTCCTGGAAACACGACTGACGCTTTCAAGTGCGAGTGGATGACTATTAAGGATGACTTGCTCTACGTAGGAAGCCACGGTAATGTGAGTGAGACTTGTGACGTAGAGATGCACTTATTTTAGTTCTCGATAAAGGAATGGTTGTTTAAAATCTATATAATACGTGTTTGGTTGACTCTCAAAGTTATGACTTTCAGGAGTTCAAAGGCAAAGTTACGCACAAAAATAACATGTGGGTCAAAACGGTCACGCCAAGGGGAGAGGTAAGATTGAGTCACAATTGAATGGCAGCCTTTTAACATCAGAAAGTTGTCACTGAGTTGAAAAGCTGATGGTAATATTTTTGAATTACTATGAGTTTGAGAATTGGCTTTTACTTTGACAAATGCGCTGTCGTCGTGTGTAGGACCCGACAATGTGTTACGCCTAAGCTGTGGTTGGGTTTCTATAATAACTTGAATGCACACATTTCGCTAGCTCGCCACTTCAGAGACCTCCCCAATCCTAGTGTTTTCGATACAGACGAGGTTTCGTTGAGTTTCGATAAGTTGGTTGATTCGAAATGTTGGAAAAGTTGGGCATTTAATTCATAAGAGCAGACTAACCTGGGGCACATATTCTGACACTGAGTTTTCCCTTATTTATATTAGAACTGCCATTTATTCAAAGTTTAAGCCAAATCTTACCTCTGCTTTGCACCCCCAGTTGATTCCAGCATGTACTTGTCGTCATTTCTACCTCCTTCTCTTACATATTTAGTAACTGCAATAAATTAGCTCTTCACAATATGTGCTCTTGCTTTTTAGAGCGTAGCAATAATACTAACATGATTTCAACCATTGTGCTATCTTTAAAAGCACTCCTGTCTTTATTTCAATAAGAAAAACGCCTCAAGTTTACAGACATAACATGAATAATCCATTCTCTTGAAGGTCTCGCTGAGCTCCTTTCGTACTTATTTACTTTGCCCAAGTTCTTATTGGATAATGTTGTTTGTATCCGGTATGGGTATACATAGACCGTAATAGTATGGTATCAGCGGATCTTTTCGAAATCAATCAAACCTACCTCCCTTCACATCACTTGACATCCCTCCCCATTCTCAACGATTCCCTGTTTCTCTCATCTAAACGGGGAGAAGTGGGTCTTTTTGGTTGGTTTTACATTACAATATGAATTAAGGTAACCAACCTGAATTGGATTAATGTCTACGATAGGATGCAGGCAGCTGCAGGTATTTCCGCACAAGGCTATCTAACACATGAAGCCGTACAGTGGTCGAAGATACAAAATCGTTGGTTTTTCCTGCCCAGAAAAGCATCGAATACTAGCTATGTCGAGTTAGAGGATGAAACAAAGTGAGTGCTGCTCCGTATCCATGTATATCTTACAATCATGCTTTCGTGAGCGCAAAAATTGGGCACTTCACTTCAGGGGCACGAATCTACTGATAAGTTCTCCGGATCTCAAGCATTTCGATTTCGTAACGGTTGGACGGCAATTTCCTAAACGAGGATATTCGGCATTTGACTTTATTCCTGGCACGAACGACGAGCTCATTGTTGCATTGAAGTCGACGGAAGTAACCGGAGAGAGTACTGCTTCATTTATCACTGTATTTAATATCAGTGGTCAGGTTGTTCTAAAAGATCAGAGGCTCGACGGTGATTACAAGTTCGAGGGACTGTACTTCATTTGAAGCTTCGCCTACCGATTTCTGATGAATATTAACATTTTATACTGTTCTTGTTTCAAAGATCCTGTTTTGTCATGAGGTTATCAATAAAAGAGCTGGACAAAAAACCTTCCAGTAGCGTGCATACACGAGAGGGTCTACTCTTCATTGAACCTATCATTGTCACAACGGAAATTACTCTTTTACTCAAATCGAGTAGTTACACCATTCGTAATGTTAAGCGAATCTTGTGTTCAAGTAGTAATTGCGTGATATCGAATTTCTTTTCAAAAAACTGTTCCGTCATGTGATAGGTTCATTTATTGCATCGATGAAAGGTACTGTTCACTACAATTTTTTGTTAGCTAGCTTATGACGAAAAATGAAAGAGAAAGTGGAGAACAGCACAATGGAGGTGGAGAAAGCACAAGAATCGGCGTTTCCAAAGAGATGGAATGCTCCAAAAAACGTGAAAAGGGATTGGACGAGAACAATACCAAAAAATGAGGTAGAAGTGGTATTTGAACGAGTTATTCAATGTGTCTCATTGCGCACAGCTGACAATAGTAAGCAAATTGTTCATTTCATACATTTAAAAGCACGAGCACAAGTTAACAAAAACACGATTGACAACAAAGATAGTTCACCTTTTTCATCCTCGACAGATAGAAAACTAGAAAAATGACAGTGCAAAAGGGATTACAGCGAATAACAGGATGTGAGTAAAACATCCCCTCACCACTCTGTGATCCGCTGATTGCATGCTGCATGTGTGGGTCCTGGTGCGAATAACGCAACCCGTAGTGCCTCGACACTCGTCTGATATGACATCGTTCTGTGTTCGTGATATCTGACCGATCCGGTATTGACTCTCCTGTTATGCCCTATCTATTAGGTTCGTCCCGACAGCGTCCTTTGTGTCACCCTTTGGGGCCACTGGGTAATCCTAGCAGGAGTTAGTAGAAACGATTTTTATCGTGGACTGTGCCTTTCATGCAGGAATATGGTGAAAAACTGAGGGTAGTGGCTTGCTATAGTTAACTTGCCTTAATTGTTTTATGTTTATGTTAGAATTGGATAAGTGTATGCATACGTATGTATACTCTATTGAACATCTCTTATTTCCCTAAAATTCTGGAAAAATGATTTGTTCCTCATCGAGCTCAAGGAGGAGACATAAATACTCGGCTTTCCGATGTTGCGTTTAATGATGTGTAGGTCCTAAGCCTTCAGAAGACATGGTGGAGAGGACCAAAGGCCAGGGAAATCGGAGAGGGTGTCAAGCTACACGTTACAGTATAGAAAGACGAAATGGTGTGGTCACAGGTTCTGCGGTCGGATCGCGGTGGTGAGATTAAATACGAAAGAAGGATAATAAGGATAAGGATAACAATAATACTCGTGCACCCACCGAATCAGAATGCTAGGAGCACGTTAGGATTATATTCTTATTTATGTTAATATAGTCAATTTGAAATTCAGTTCGACATGATGTTTCACTGAGATGATCGCAAATTCTGTAAAGTTTCGGAAACTCTCACCAAGCAATGCGCTGGCTCTACTATGCTGGCGGGGGAACGGAACTTACGTGCGTCCGAGGATGTAAGCGGCCAATTGCGCGGAGAAGTGAGTGGCGATTCGAACGACTCTGGCGCTCATCATTGGGGCCCAAACTTGAAGTAGAGCGATTTAGTAGGGTCAACCAATCATACTGATTTATACTACTTTGAATTTGGACCCCAATCACAGGCGCTAAAGTCGTTCGAATCGCCACGAATTTCGCCGCGCTATTTGCCGCACGCATCCTCGGACGCACGTATGTACCCATACCCACGCTGGCGCAATCCGTGACTGCATTTGAACAGTTTAGGCTAGCAAATTCAATACAACGAATTGAAATCTGATCCAGAACACTCTTAATTCCATAGTTAATCTTCGACAATGATTATGTTTTGGTGAAAGCCCGTGAAAGTTGATGATATGATTTGTAGGTCATGCGATTGGTGGAGTGCATAGCTGCATAAGCACGACTTGAAAATAACTTCAGCCTTCTCCCACCAATGAATCTCCTCTGATATAAAACTGTTTGAAGTAACTATTATCCACAAAGGTTTGACAAAGAGCCCTTCGTGGCGTCTGTCCGTGACTCACGATGCCATTGTCGCTTTTTTCATTCGTGTTGTCAGAGTTTTCTGGAGCAGCCTTTCTTCATTGTCAGTACTTGGTCACTTTTGTACACCACTTAAACTCTAGGCTAGCACTCATGTTAATGTGTCTGAGTATTTTGTTTGAGGGCCTTTATCTACCTGCACCACTTTCATGAGCTTCCGTAAGCAGTCAAAACTAACTATTCCTCCTGCCAGACATGTAAACATTGCGCAAAGCTCTTTTTTTTCTGTAAACGGCACAGTTAAATGATCGTAGGAAACAACTCAGAGTCTTCTTTCTCTGTGTGAGCGGTACCACATATGGAGCGAAGGGAGCGTCAAAGGCATGCCTCGATAGCTCAGTTGGGAGAGCGTTAGACTGAAGATCTAAAGGTCACCAGTTCGATCCTGGTTCGGGGCAACGTTTTGCAAGCGTCTATATGTTTGATCCACCATAGTCAGTCCTTGAAGTTTACCTATTCGAGGTTTTTATCGAATTGGGTCATGCCGCCGTTATTTGGCATTTGACCCAGCTGTAACAAGAAAAGCTAATAACATATGTACAATAAAATCAACGTTGACCAACATGGGAAGGATCTCCCTCGTATTGCTAGTGTATGCTATGCTCTGCAGGTTTTCTGAGATATGCAGAAAGGGAAAAGTGCTGGAAGAGCCCACTGATGTAAGCCATCAATTCGTTTTATTACTTATCCAGGTCATTCTCCCGGATCGTTTTGCCGAAATCACATGCGCTTGTAAAATGTTTATTGCAAAGTAATTGTTCAATAGTTCGATGATGTAGATTTTTTGATTTCCAGTTGTGATAACTCATTTCTTGCTCACTGCTTGTGGTGAACGACCTATGCGAAATCGCTCACAAATCAATTGAATTTCATACTCCGTTTTGGCTATCTGGAATTGGAATATTTATTTCTTCTGTCTTTTTCTTCTGTCTTAAAATCTACGAAATTGGACATCAGACAGTTCCTCAGAGCTTTGGTATTAACGGGTAGCATAAACGCTTCACAGAGACGCTTCTCGTGTTCACACTCAGTGATCCTTGCTGAGGGGTGTGGTGCGTTAGCAACGAAATGGTCGCGTCGCGGTGAGAGGGGCGTCGCGCGCGAAGGAATTAGCAGGATGAAGCAGTAGGTAAGAAATACAAGAACAAAAGCACTAATAGTAGCATTATGCATAAAATAATGATCGCATATAGATTGAGCTGTATGGAAAACGCTAGAGCTGTAATAACGGCGAGTGAGTGGTCCGCGACAGCCGTGTGCGGCAAATCGATTACTCAAAATCGTTCCTAACGCCCGTCTCCCCTTGCTGAGCGCTAAGTAGTTTCGATCATTCAAGCCTGCTAGTCTCTATTATTTCAGAAATGATCCACTGCTTCCGTCTTAAAAGGTAACTGTAGAGGGAATCAGGCTCCGCAGAAGAGCTTTCTGAGAATGGGCTCAGGTACTAGACCAGACTGTCTGGCAAGATACAAATAAACGTCTCTGACTAGTTTATCACAGTTCTTTGCGTATCCCTTAATGGAGTTCAGAACGGAAATGGCATTGTGTAGAATTTCGGCAATACTTTCTGCTTTTTTCATACGATGCAACACTCGATTAGGTAACATTTCCGAGCCTCACCAGCCTCGAACTTGTAGCCCTTGCAATTTCAATGACAAGCTTAAACTGTAGTCCTGACTGCGCTTCGGAGGTTCTCGAGTATTCATACATATAACATGTTTCGTAGGATCGCCTTCGAGCAAGTGTGGAGCTCATTATTCAATCTTTAACCATTCTGAAAGTTCTTGAAGGAAGCTATTAAGCCGTACCTCTACTTTCAGAGTTTCCTGCTCCTTTTCAAGTGATACAATCTTCATGAGCTTGTTGCCGGTTACATCTCTCCTAAAAACACATTGTTTGAAGCTTGTTCAGCAGTATCTGATCTCATGATTACGAGGGAAATAGCATAAAGTGCTTTGTAGCAGAATCGTGACACTGATTGCATTGCAAGATCACCATGACATTTCTCCCTTAACCCGCGATTGTATCTGACGTAGGAATTATTGGTGGCGGAGTGATCATCTCAGTAGTCTTGTTATATTTAGATATAAGGGACCACAGAAGGGCTGACTACAGAGAGCAGAATATTGCGATGGATAAAGTAAAAGGTTAAAGGGCAGAGTTTTTTGGCGTTAATCAATCGTGTCTGAGGGATGCGCCCCCGTACTCGACTTCCATTCAGAATCGTAGTGGCGTAATGAGTGCGTATGTGACCTATATAATGACTGCCAGCCGATGTACAAGTCAGTGTTTTTATCCTCCCAAACGAGACTGGTACCAATTAGCCGACCCCGGAGGGATGGAAGGCTTGGTTGGCCTATGCGGGTATCGATCCGGGATTCGAGCGGGTTCAGGGCGTGCAAAGAGTTAAAGGGCCTCAGATATCAACTTGAGTTGATTGTAGGATGTAGAGGATCGCTATGGAATGGTACGATAGAATAGAAACAACTGTATATGCAGAAGAGACCAGTTACTTCATCATCATATCTTATTGTCAAGCGGATTAAAATGTTACCTGTGTTTGATCTGTTCTTTGATTATATCTCTCAAACGAGTTGTCTGTTCAATATTGTACAGCAGGCGACCGTTATCGGCTTTTAACATCTCAAGTAAATCTGAAATCCGCTTGCAATTGAAGCAAAAAGGTCTCACGTGCAAACTCGTACGCACCTTCAAGTTCTTTCTTCTTTTTCTCTCCTCTAGCGTTGCTCAGTTGAAGTACATTCGCCACATATTCTTGTGTTTCCTGAAGTTTTTCTCATTGAAATTCAACACTACTTTTACCCGGTTATGAAATGTGACCTCACGGACCTTTCATTCTCAAGAACCTCTACCTATGTATGGTCTAGAAGCTTCGATGGTTCGCTACCACCTATGTATTTAGCTGCTATGTTCAGCCTAAAGAATGGGAATGTGGGCTTCCCACTTCTTCTCTAAACTACTGGTCGACTACACCCCCTTACCTCTGCTTACCTCCTTATCCACACCCTATTACCTTGCCATTCCTTGGGCAACTATTCTCATCCATCATGATACATATTCTATAGAAACCATCTATTGCGGGATTATCCTAACAAAAACAAAGCCGTCCAAACTTTAAGAACTTGCCGCAGAGGCGCCATTTGAGTTCACCAGTTCCCCGTATTCAGAGGAAAGGAAGCGTAGCCTTTCGAATCCATGGTACCCGCAGTCTACTCATGATGAATTCTTGTCAGGGTAGAATTAGATAATTTCTGACATTCTTGCCATAAACATTTATTGGATCAGACCGGCTATATATGGATAAGATCACCTGCCCCTGACCATATTCATGAAAGAGTAACTCATTCGATTTTACTTCGGAATGGGCAACTCTCAGCCAGGCCCCCTGTGCGAAACTTTTTTCAGTAAAAAAGTGTACGAAATGGATCCCAGAAAAGTAATGAATTAATGTATAGCGTTAAAGACAAGTTTTTAAGTGCTTATAACTACAATTTTTAGAGAACTTTCTCACCTTACTCGTATCTGTGAATCTTGTCACTTTGTCAACGTCACTGAGCGTAGTTCCTAACATAAATTTGATTTCTTGCACACATTGACGTTCTAGAGTACGGGAATTCCATACCTACATAAATCCACAGCTATAGAATCATAAAGAGAAGCCGATACAATCGGAAGGAAGTGACCACACTAGAATGGATTGCTGGGACATACAGCAGAGCGAAAGTGAGTTGATGTGTCGGGGTGAGAAGAAAAGCAGGGACAGGAAGAAATAAGCGAATTTTTGTTTATTTCTGATGGCGATCCTACCACATGATACTACCCATCATTACCAAGACAACATAGACGACAAGAGCCTCCCATAGTAAGTTTTCGTATAAGCGCCTTCATTGTAAGTAATGCACAAAGGTTTGCGTGGAGGAATGCAGACATCGTACCATCGATTAGAGATTTCAAAAAGGACAACTTGATTGAGCTAAACGCTCGGCATTTCGTCGTCGCAATTGAGCTATCATTTCAGTTCCCATCAACCATATATACATTGCTTTCCAATAGAAGTAGAAGGATTTCGGAACTTTAAGCGTTGCTTACAGTTTTTCCTTCCTCTTTTGAGAAAATTTCTACCGCCTGCAGAATAAGTATATGCTGTGGGTTATGACGATTCCCGTATAAGGCGATCTTTACCTTAATTCGTACCATCATCGAACAAATCGTATCATCTTGGTTAGTTCTGAGCGTGGACCTACTTTCACCGGCTTGCTATCTTCCAAGACACCCGAATTAGGCTTGACGAGGTATCGTGTCGGCGCATTTGTCTGTAATGCAGAAGAATATTATAATAGGCACAAGAAGCTCAGCTTCACAATTGTTTAGATAAGGGGGATGCGGTTAACTATGGTGATCAGATGGTGACAAATAGATGCTAACACTCTTTCTCAGGCCCAGTTGACCGAGGTATTAGCTTTCTTCCCAGATACACACATATTGGACTTGTTTTGTAACATTTAGGCAACAGGGTCCAGCGGTGATCAGGTTTTGGCGTTGATAGTTCCCGCTTTGGGATATGCCTCACCTTCGACTCCCATTTAGAATCATAGTGCGTAATGAACGCGTATTTGGCCTAGACAGTGCGTCGTGGTGGCTATCTGATTTGCAAATTGGTGATTTTATTCTCCCAAACGAGTCCGGCCAGTTGACCGGTCTGAGGAAGGTGGAAGCTCCTTGAGCATGTGAATATCGAGATCACACAGAAGAAGAAATTCTCTCGCATAGGTTATCCGCACGGTGGAATTCACCGCGCAGGTAGCCTTCGCGAGAGAAAGTCGAGACTGTCGCGATCTTAGAAATTCTTGTACGTTCGAGGATCCACTAGCCTTTTTTTCATATTGAAAACGAAGTTAAGTGTCTCCAAAGTCTCAATTACCATTCAGCTCGCTGTGCGACCTCCATTTATACTGGAATTTCTCATCTTATTTCCTAACTTCTTCCTTATGTCAGTAAAGCAAACAACTCATTCGAGGCATACTGCGCATTTGAACTTTCGAACTCCAAAACACAGCTTACTTTCAAGCAGAGAGGGAGGAGAGATTAGTGTAAGTACTGAGAGGTCGCTCAAGGTTTGTTTATACAGCATGGAAGTATACATCAAGTTCTCACTCCGATCCTTATGGAGTATTCCCTTCTTTGATCTGAGAATCACCTGTCACCTGTCGTCCCATTTATTATCGACTTCCTTGAGCGAGCGCTGGTGATTTCTCTATTCGCCCCTTTCGCGAGCCCGAGTAGTTCAGCGGATCGTCTCCGCTCGAGGGACGCGAGGCATAGTATTGCTTTCGTTTAGGGCTCCCGCGAAGGTTGACCATCGCACTGGCGGCCGTCTTGCTCTTCGTCTGCCGTCCCAAAGAGTCCAGTCAGTAACCGCCTTGGTCCAACGGCCATTACAATACCGCACGATATGTTCCCCCTCCTGATTTTCGATTATGATATGAGCGTATTAAAAAAGTCTGGCCCTGTCTATTAAAGAAAGTACATAAAATAGACGCACAGTAAAATGTCGCATCAAGTCACAACACAACATTCAACAACAACAAAAACAACATTACTCCAGGGTTTGTTGGGTGTGCACCAAACACTCCACTCGAATTTCCCCGAAGCGCTACATGAACAGCGTTCTCGTCCCGATAGCCAAAAAGAGAAATGGACAGAAGGGGAGACGTTCGGTAAGCTGTGCGACTTCACTTCTTCATTTAGTCCATCTTGATGTACACGATGATTAGCAAAACCCTAGCGGGTCTTTATGAGGCGAAAATGAGCATGAAGAAAGTATGGAGTTCGAGCCTGGTTTAAAGGTGACGAGACGGTCATGTCGATTTCCCAGTCTGCGACAGACGCGTAGTAGAATACGCTGGGCAAACTGGTTACCGAGTTTTGCGTGATAACGCTTGTAATACTGGAGCCTATACCGAGAAGAACTTTTTATATTGCCTTCCACAATATCATAGGAGCTGGCCGGTTGTACTTCTTCTCATTGCTCATAAAAATTACTGAAGTTTCTGTTTTACTACGTTGTCAGGTTTTGGAGCATTTTCTCATAGATGATTCCAATCTCACCATAAAACGATAAGCGACGAGACCTTTCTTCGCCAGTCTTTTAATACTGATTGTTTCAGAAGCAGTCCAAATTTGGTCAACGTCGAATACAATGTACGTCTGGAACAAAGCAAAATCGTCATGGAACTGATCTGGCTGTCATAACCACTTCTACTCTTGTAACTGTTTCCCAACTCCTGAAAACCATACCTGGTCTGTATGGATGTACCGTGGTCCGTCATCCTCTTCAGTGCGATCTTCTATTGACAGAGAATCCAGCCGGGGATAGCTCATTCGTCGAAAGGATGTTTGTTACCCCATCATTTCTATAAATAAGCTTGGCCTATCACTTTTATCAATTATTTATTGGTCATATTGTATATTCATCTTGTAACGCAGTGGACCGTGAGGCTGGCCTGTGTTGGTTCAGGCTGTGCCACTTCCACATAGATACAAAGCCTAAATGACGTACAAATGCCTTTTGTGCATCTACAATGAACCACGCCTTCTCTCAAGTTTTAAGTCCATGAATGAGTCATAGACTTGAAAAAAAGCATGTAAATGCAATGAAAGGAAAGCGCAGTAATAGGAATCAACTAAGAGTACCGAATTTCAAGGAGATAGAGATCGGTTCATTTTTTGCTATCAAGTTACGACCGCTACCCAGCAAAGTTTGCGACTCAACGAAGAGTCACTGCTTCTTTTCCCTTCGATCTCATTCTTGGCGAAACTTATCCGACCGCTGATAAACTTGGATACTCATTCAATGGTATATCCGTAGAGATATCCGTAGAGAGAGGAAATATATCATTGTTAAAAAAAATTGATAGTGGCATGGCTCGACAGCATTTGTAAGAGCCGTTCTTTCGTTCTTTTAGTTGCTTGAACCTTCAATGGGTCACCGTTTTCAAAATGAACAGCAACAGATTGAGACTTTTGATTATTGGCGTAAGCATCGGTTCATTTTTAATGCATTTTGCATGCCCTATTAGTCTTCTGTCGAATTTCGTGTTCCGAAGAATATTATTTGTTCCAAATGAAGAGGGGTAGATTTGCCGATTTATTACAACCCTACCATAAGGGGAAAAGTCCGGATTAGCCGGGCGGCCCAACTGGTAATAGAAGAACAGAGGTTGTTTCCCAAAGTGTACTTCATTTCATACTTCACTACTTTGTGCTATATGCTAGAGACTGCAAGTAAGTATTCGCAAGCATTTACTCAGTGAATGAATCTGCATGAAGTACAAGTTGATACTTTTTTCAATCACAGGCACAATTGAATCGTCTCAAGTTCCCCCAACCCCTGTAATGCTTTACTGAGAAAAAAAAAAAAACCCGGCTGTGCGTTCACTCTTTCGCCATTGTGGTTCTTCGTGCAGTGGTGTACAACTCGGAAAGTTTGACCTTTGAAAGCAGTACATATAATACGCAGTTAGTGTTATTAGACGTGCTATAGAGAGGACCATGCTTGGAATTTCTCTATACACGCGGGAACAAAATGGTTTCGAACTTCACCAACGAATGAAGACCACTGACGTCGATGCTGAGGAATCAAAAATCAGGTTGGCCCAACACATTATGCGATATCGTGATGGTCGCTGGACTAGGGCGGTTACTGATTGGAAATCAAACAAATCCTAGGAGCGTTGCCAGTGCTATGGTAAGGTTTCTTCACGTAACTTCTGAACAAAGGAATGCTATACCTCGTGTACCTTGAGTAGCGCGATCCAGTCGGCTACTTAGGCTCTAGATAGGGTCGAATGAAGACTTTACCGCCCCAGGAAATTGGTAATTAACGGAACAAAAGGAAATGCTTATAAATGCTCTAAGCCTTCGTTGTTCCTCCTCGTTGAAACTTCATAATTCATCACAGCCACATAAGTGAGACTACTTTTGAATCTGATCGTGAATACGGTTATTGCCATGCGTCCCTTGTTGTGCTGTTGTCATTGAAAGCGAGTTGAGCTCACACTTACTTTGGTCACGATAATATTCAATCAGTGAAAGGCACATGCGCTAATGATCAACAAGTCTTACGTACGCCCAAATGATGGTTGTTTTAATATTGGAAAAGCCAATAAAATATTATGCAAAACACGTTTTTAGTTCGCACGAGTGCTTTTTTCGGATTACATGTGAATATTTTGTATAATACGTACTATAGATAAACTACAAAATCTGTTTGTATGTTTGTCCGTTTGCAGCGATCTAATATGGCGCCTTCTGGAAATCGAACTGGAGCAGCTATGCCAGGTAGCAAGTGTGGATTGACCGAATTACTCGGGAACGCGAGAGCCGAACTGGGCTCCGCTCACAGGAGGCTGAAATTGCGCGAAAATATTTAATTTTGCCCAATTTCGACCTGGAGCGCTTCAACTTCTTAGAGGTGAAAATGGCAAGATGGGAAAACTAGTGGCAAGGAGCACGTGTAGACTCCGCCCATTGGGGGCGGGATGTGTGCAAAAATCGTTAGTTTGCACCTATTTGGATCTGGAGCATTCAAATTTGGTAGGGTGCAGATGACAACTTCGGAACTATTATCAGACAGCATGTGTAGGCTCCGCCCACTGGGGTGGGACTCGCGCGAAAAACGTTAATTTCGTCCAATTTCGACCTGGAGCGTTTGAATTTGGTAGAGATGTAGATGGCAAGATAGGAAAACTAATGGCAAGGAGCATGTGTAGACTCCGCGCGCTGGAGGCGGACTTGCCCAAAAGTGGTTGATTTGGACATGGAGCTTTCAAATTTGGCAGGCGTTCAGGTGGGAAGATAGGAAAACTAATGGCAAGTGTCATATGTAGACCCCGCTCACTGGGATCGGAAAAGTTGTTAATTTGGACCAATTTGAATTTGGAGCGTTCAAATTGGGCAGAGGGGCAGATGGCAACTTGAGAACACTAATATTAGGGGCGGACGGCAACTTAAGAACACTAATATTAGGTGGCACATCCGGACTCCGCCCACTGAAGGCGGGGCTTACGCGAAAGCTGTTGATTTGGACCTGGTGACCTGGGACTTTCAAATCTGTTAGAGATGCAGGCGGCAGGGGGGGGGGGACTAATAACGGGTGGCAGGACTGGAATTGGGAGAAGGGGCAAAGGGAAAGTGGGGAATCCAAAAACGACAATCCCTCCTGAAGGTCTTTGAAGATTATGTGGCGAAATTCACAAACGAGTGCATAAACGAATGTACATAGGTGGTCGTCATATGTGCGCTCTTGATAAGACGACTTATGACGCTATTAGTTGGGTCCTAACGGTATATCTACTTTCTCCGAAAAGGGCAATGCACTACGTTGCTAAAACGATTACGCTTGAGGTTATCAGGGGGAATTATTTATTAGAAGCCATGAGACGTGCACGGCACCGTGTGCAGGCCAACTGGTGAAGAATAAATGAGAAAAAACCTTATGAAATTTTTCATGTACATATGTATGCGGCTAATTCCTTACGTCCCATGGGGACAGGCGTTTCCTCTCGTGTTTGGAAAATACAATCAGATTCACTTGTGTCTGAAGAGCGGCACCATTCTCACTAGGAACTTCAAAAATATCCCGAAGTGGAGTCTCATGTGAAAAATGTGTAAGGATTTGTTCGTCTGTAAGTAGGTTTTCCTCACGGGAAGTTTATATTAAGAAGGTAAGAGGAAGGCCTCAAAGTCCTTCTGAAGAAGCTTACAAATCCTCTATTGCGAACTTAATGAAAAAACTCACATGCCAATGACGATAAAGATGTTAATGGCTTAAATGAAATGAAACCTTGCCACCATCCGTTCTACTGCTCCACAGTATCGAGTGTTGAGTTGGAAAAGGCTAAAGAATATGTATTTTATCAAGAAAATGTACTCATTTTTGATAGCCTCATCGTTAGACGAAACAGAAATGCTTTGTGTTCACATGAAACATCAAAAGCGTGTAGACCAAAAGCCAAATAATAAACCCTGAACCGTTTACTCGGGGGGGGGGGGGGGCGATTTTCCGTTGCATAGTCTATCTCGTGGCTTGACCATTTTGATCTATCTTCATATTCAAAAACACATCCATGCCTGAGCTCAAAAAAATCCTCAAACTCTTATGGTTGGTTTCTTGACACTCGTTCCTTACTTTTACACCTATGTTCAATGTACATCGTAGCCAACATCACAAATCCGCAGATATACTTCATTTACTAAACAATTTTAAACAAATTTTTATTGGCGTCTGCCAACCCTGCTTCGGAACAATCCCCCCCCCTCCTCCCCCTCCCCGTCCCCCATTATGACTTTCATTTATAATAGAATAGCAGTAGTGTTTGGAATGAATATATGGCCCATGCAAGACTTCCGGTGGTTAGCAAATGTCTAAGTTAGCATTTCCTTCCACCCAAAGGAGTGTGGCGCCGATTGATCGACACTCCAAGAATGAAAGGCTCTCATGGTTCAGACAGGTACCGATCCGATGACGATAACGAAGACATAACATTCTTTTGTAACAATTTTTCCACAAGTCACCACTAGCGATGACATAACGTATGGCGGAACAGTTGAAAAATGAAGAGCTTATCATCAGTGAGTGGCCTAGCGTTAACGGTAAACTCAGACGAAGTTCACTCATTCGCAAAACCAATGTGGCCCGATAGAGACTTTAGACTAATACTATGCGGATAAAGTCCAAAGTTTGAGTCTATGAACAACAACTAAATGCGTCTCAGGGATGCGCCCCGCATTCGACTTCCACCGAGAATCACTCTGACTGTTCTGAATGCGTAAGCTATTGTGCAAATATTTATTTATTTATTTATTTATTTATTTACTATGCGCCCGAGGACGCGCTACAGCCTGGCAATACAAGAACTAGACTGCAAAGATGTTAGGTCTAGGATCAACAAAAAAAATAAACAGAAACAAACCAAAAAAAAACAAGAAGAAAGAACTGAACATGATTAAAAGTATATTAAAACAATCCTTTCTCACATCAGCTCATGGGCAAGTCATGTCTAAGCAGGACCACTGACCAAGGAATTACTGAGCTATCAATAACGAGAGGAGCGCGAGCAAGGAGATATCAAGATACGTCGGCGATGCCTAACAGACTCAAAATATTAGATTTTGCGACAGCCTTCTTAAATTGTGCTGAGTTGTTGAACGCCAGAAGTTGAATAGAAATGCCATCGATGAGTTTACTGGCAATCTTTGTAATATTTTTCAAAGCTGCCCCCTACGAATATTTTGCATAGCGCGAGGAAATTGATACACAGTCCGAAAACCCAAGGTGATAGCTGACCGCAAGTATGTTCAGCGGGTTCGGCACTAATTTACATTTTGAATGGCTGCTTTCATAGTCCGCCGTCCGGCCGACCGGCCGGCGTGCCACGAGGCAGTGCTGGGGGGGAGGATGGGGCAGACGGTGGGTCAGCCCCTCGAAGGGCTGTAAACAAGGAGAGACAAGATCAAAAATCATTTGTACAAGCCCTCGGTTGTTTGGTTTTTGTCCTTGTTCTTCTTTGTTTTCAGCCCCTCGACTGACGGTCTGCCGCCCCCTTCCCCCTAGCACTGCCTCGTGGCACGCCGGCCGGCGGACTATGAAAGCAGCCAATGGCGCACTCGGAGAATTTTTTTTATTCTCTCAATTTTTTTATTCTGAATTGTGATTGTTTTACTAAGCATTACGAAGAGGGCTGACATCAAATACGGTAACACAGGTTATCGAAATTCTCAGATCTTTTATGAATTCCACTTGATGAATACTCCGCAGTGGCTGGTCTCCTAATACTATTATTATCAATATTGAATATTGACATCATTAATCTATCACTGCATCGATTCTATTAGTTTCCCTTGCATCAGGCTTTGTAACTTATCATAAACTCCGTATCCATGCAAAACTGCACATGAAAATACAAAATTGTGTCAACCTAGTGAGAGTTTTCATGCTACGATGGACAAATAGCAGGAGAGATTTGTTACGTAGTCAACATTGTAGAAAACAAATTTCCTTTTTTGCAAATTTGTAATAATCTTGCGTTCACCCAGTCGTGGGTATTTTCTATTTGTCACAATATGTCGTATAAGCTCAGCGGGGTATCTACCCTTGTGTTAGACTAAAACTAAAATTCCTCATAGCAAGTATTTCGTTCACAGATATTAAAATACCTTGAGTTAACCATCCTACTTTATATAATTCGCTAAGTGTGTCTGTTGGTGTGTCTTGAATGCATGGTAAACACAACTGTATTGTGCTGCCAAAAAATCCTCTTCCATCGCTCACTGTGTCTCTGAGTTGGGCTATGCAAGCAAAATTCATTTCACATCAATTTCACTTTCCATTTCTGGATGGACGGTGTTTTCATTTCAGGATGGACGACTGGGTTTGGTGGGTCTGCTCGATGTCGAATATCACCATAAACGTGGTTGGAGTCACTGCCAATACTTTTATGATTTTCGTAATTCTGAAGAAAACTCCGCCACAGTTGACCACTTATTCAATTACTTTTCTCAACACCGCATTCTGCGATTTGTTCGCCTGTTTTACTGCTTTTTTAGTGCGACAGAGGTAGGCATTTAACGAAAACTAGAAAAAAAACTACTACATCCACATACTAAAACGACAGGGCCATTGTTTTATGGAACTATCATACTCGCTGTAAGAACTCGAAAATTCGTGCGAATACCGCAAACTCGCCTTTTTCTCGATTCATCTTCGTAGAACGGTTGTGAGTGGAATTATTCATGAGCTGAAGATGTCGTTGAACTTGGCTCATCGAGCGCTGTAAGTCAATATTTTAAAGTGTTGAAAATGCTTCGTTTTAGATTGCGTCATGCACTTAAAGGCACTTTTCCATTTTTCATTCAATGGGCGGACACGTCATCGGCACACCCGCCCATTGAATTAACGCGAACGATGCCTTTAAGTTCGATTCGAAAAGTAACTGCATGTACATGGATTGCACGCTTTAGTGTTTGTAGAGCTGACTGATCCTCTACTATGAAGCGTTCAGATTTCCCTCCGGAGTGTGCCACGTAATGGACTTACTCAGAACAGTGTGAGAATGATTGATCGGTTTTGTTCAATCTCCATCGTCCATTTCTGATGTGGAAGCTGCAGATGATGCGTCTACAGTCTCTGCACACAACACTCCTTGCTGATTGTATTGAGAGTATGACACCATTTCACGGCAAAATGATTGAGTCGTTTTTCTTGACATTCTCGAAAGTTTCGAGCGATTTTTCTCCGAAGTATATTTGAGTTGGGAAGAGGGACTCTACTATTGTAAACAACACTCTGGTCTTTGCGAGACGATTGTGGTACACCTTATCATAGATTGAAGTTTACCCCCTGGTCTGGCCCCAAACTTCGCTCTTCGTCACGCCCAATTCACAGAATTACGTTTAATCCCTTTCCGGTGGCCTTTTTGCAACTAAATTGTACACTATTAGGTTATCTGTGAAAAATGCTAACTAACCTACAAGCACTAAAGCGTGCGTCCCATGTACATGCAATCACTTTTTGGATGGAACTTGAGTGTATGACGCGATCCAAAACGAAGCAGTTTTAGCGCTCAAGAATATTGGCTCATCGTGCTCGACGAGCTGTGTACAACGATATCTTCAGCTCTTACTCCACTCTGGACAGACTTGTGGAGAAGGCAGAAAACGCGAGTTCGCGGCATTCGCGCGAGTTTGGAAGTTTTTACAGCGAGTGTTGTATGATAGTACAAGATGTGACTTTATTCAGCAGGAGCGATAGAAATATTCAACAAAAACATGTGCAAATAATTACTCCGGATTGTAGTCACCATCCATGTCAAGCACTGTTTTCCATTTGCTAGATAGTGGACGATTCCGCGAGCGAAAAAGTTTTGATTCATGGAGGCGATCTAAGCTTTACCATCTGGTCAAGACGCTCTGCCACCTTCGAACTCTGCCCGAATAGCACAATAGATTGTAATGTGACGAATACGAAGATTTTTTTGTTAGATGCCTTTCCGTTAAGGAAAGTGAGGAGGCTATTTCTATAGAAATTCTCAGCTTGACATTCAAATTTTTTTCGGTAGAAAAGAAGGCGAGAAAAAGTCCGTAGTAAGTTTTGCATCAACCTAATAGTTTATTCAAAATGCCTCGGCCGTAGATATTGTATATTCCCGGATACCTGTTAGAAATTGCTCCGTAGTTATCGATTATGCGTTTACTTAATGTATAATTTACAAATTCGACTAATACAGGGAAAAACATATGTGAAGCTTCCCCAAAGAATTACAAGAAGGTTGCCCCTGCTAGTTTTCCAATCTACAAGTGGCACACGAACTTCACGTCGGACAACTATTCCATCGAAGATGGAGTCTGTCCGGGACGCTCAATGGAGTTGGATTTGGACGTGCTGCATAGCCAGGTTGAAGCCGATCCGTATCAGACTATTCGTGAAATGGAAGTCATCCTTGGGAAGTCAGTCTACAGTTATTCGTAGAGTGAAGTCAATCGGCAAGGTGCAAGAGCTCGGTCGATGGGTGCCTCATGCTTTGGAGCAGTATGACATGGACTGCCGCACCGACATGGCACATTCTCTCCTCACGCTCAAACGCTGGAAACGGTCACGTGTACCTGTCAACATACACTTGAAAGAGCTTTTTATACTCAATCTAACGATGTCTCGCGCGTCCATTTTCGTCACCTCTTTCTCGAGTTATGATCTCTAAAAGTTATCTCTATCACATTGTCCGAGGACTCATGACTCAATCTAATAAAAAAGCCCTACATCTTCGTGTGTGTGGAGGGAGGTGTGGTATATTCTACCAGAATAACGCACCGTGCTCCCTCGCACCCGATTGCGCGCGGCTGCTCATTGTATTGTAGGAAATTCAATTTTTCATGGCAAATATAGAATAATTGCATAAAATTGTTGCCTTGGAAATTCGGGCTAAAATATTCATGGTTAGTGTAGAGAAAATACTGTTTTGCAAAAGAGTGTAGGAGAGTACTGTAAAGTAGCCTTGCACATTGGGGAAAACTCACCAAATATTGTTCTAGACAGAACATTCAGTATTCTGTCTTGTTTCAGAACTATTCCTATTGGAGCCGATTTATGCTACATTTCTTATGGACCGTGTACATATTTTGGACCGTCGGTGTGCTACGCCATGTAAGTGTCTAGAGTTTCCCAATTGAAGAACGAAAACCTATGATCTCTGTGAATCTAATATTGCCGATTCGTTTAGATATGGTGTCATGCTACATTTATTCTCTCATGCTATATGGGGTATTTTGTTTTCGTTCTCTTATCGGTATTACATGCTTAACCATCCTCCACCAAAACGGAGCAGTGTCGCAGTTGTTATTATTCTTATGTATTTACCGTCTTTCCTTCAGCTTGTGAGTTCTATGCAATTGGATCACATGGACAGGTAAAAGGGCAGTTTTTACGGTGAGGATCAGCGACTTCACCACATTTAGGCTTTTTTTCACTGTGTTATCACTGCAACCTTTAAAAATAATAATAGTCAAAATGATCAAAAACACATTTTATTACTTGACGGTCACTGTATCCTCCTTCATATAATCACTCACAATGTGATTGGTGAGGATCAGGAACATCTCTCAGAACTCGTTTTAAATAAATAGCTTCAAATAGGAATTGGTGAGTGGAAACTATTTGACCTACAGAAATCAGATCATAACTTCATTTGACAACTGCCAATTATTGGCATTGGAAAGGATTTCTAACCTTCATCAAAGGCCTATTGAAGCAGTGTGACAATGTTTCAGTTATACTCCTATGAAAGTGCGGTAAACGAAAAACAATAACACCTACATGACTCCTATCGTAGAGCCAGCTCGTTTTGCTGCCAGACTAGGTTTCTCTTTCTAGGTGCTGTATTCACTATCCGCCAGCGATAGCGAGCAAATTAAGCTAGTGATCGAAGAGAAATATGGATATAATGTCAGCTCGGAATGCGTTAGCGGAAATCTCAAACCTGACTGGAAAATGGACTATGTCAATACCCATATATTGCTATCTGTTCCTACAACCTTCTTTGGTGTTCTCATACTGAGAAAAATTATCATATCATCGTTAAATATCGGCGTAGTTAATATGTCGGAGAACACTCGGCGGCTTCACTCGCAACTTATAAGGGTGAGCATTTACTCTCTTCTCTTGAGTCTTTATTCCATCATTCTAATGTTATGCTTTGGAGTGGCTATTCGAGTCTATGAGACTAGGATAGCCGAATGCTTCACTACTTTCCGCTGTAGCACAACGTATATCTGTAATGAAATTTGAAAGAAAACAGGAACACTGTGGCATTTTTAGATGAAATAATTGACGTCAAGTACACGGCCTTATCATTAATGTAAACTTTGTGATTACCAGAAGAAGTGTGGAAACATGGGAAAAAAGCATGTTTAGGGGCGTGTTGATTTGCATAGGAGGCACCAGTGAAATTTTTCTGTAGTGAACTGTTAGGCTGAATACTCATTGAGCCCTGTAGTTCCCTAAATTTAAAACAGATTGAGTCATCTTATGTACTGTTGTATACAACACTCCACTCCATTCAGAACAGAGAAAGGAAGGTATAAAATTATATAAAAACACGTTAAGGTACTCACTATCCAGGCTTGTCTACCCATATTCTTCGTGCTGAGCACCATCGCTTATTTACTTGAACAAGCGGACATCTTTCATCATCCTCTTTTAGAAAATTCTTTCATTTTCGTTGCTGAACCTATACCGGCCTTGAATCCTCTTGTGTTGCTGTATTCTATCGGTCCTTACCGTTTTTGGCTAAAGGGTGCGCTACGCAATACTCGCCGGTCCCTATTCTCGCCAAAAAATAGAACAAGTGTCCGCGCAGTCTCGATGACCGTCTCGTCTGTTCTCGCTCGTTCATAGAATTGCCATATGATTTGCCATTTATGAAGGTACCCCGTTGCTCGACATTTTTTGCTAAGAGCATTCCGTAGATCCGAATGTAATGTGTTGTGCGGAAAGTCTCCGCCGATTTTCGACACCCCGGCTTTATCAACTGTTGTACAAAAGGTCAAAAGCCTAAAATCATAAAATTATATGTTTCCTCAAGGGGTACGTCCTTCTCTATATTGCGCTTCAAGTTCTGTTGACATTCGTCGACGTCCGTCTGTATATGGCTCGTGTAATTTTGGGGGTTATCGCGCGCAGTTGCGGGTTCTGATGATTTTTTTCTACAGCATGGGCAAGAACGCCGCTCAAGTTGCGAGATAGATTTGGTACGTTTGTATAGACATGCTTAAGGAAAACGTATAGAACGCGAGTCTTCTGCGGAATTTAAGCAGGGTAAATTCACATTCGAAAGCGGGCAACGCTCAGGAAGGAGGCTATCACCAGTTGAAAAAGACCAAATGAAAATATTAATCATAAGGAATCGGCAATTCACCACTCATGGAATAGGAAGAAGACTGAGTGTTTCGAAATCAAACATCCATGATGATTTGCTGGAAATTGGTATTGTTAAATGTCTTGATGTTTGGGTACCTAACGAGCGCAATGGTATGGATCGTGCCTCCATGTGCGACTCGTTGCTAAAACGGAACAAAAATGAGCTGTTTCTGGAACGTATGAAAACGGGTGACAAAAGGTGGGTCGCGTTCAACAGCATGGATCGAAAACGATCGTGGAGTCTAAACAGCGAGCTGTCACAAACTAGTCCAAAGTCAAAATCCAGGTGAGGAAGATTATGATGTGTTGCAGGTGGGATTGGAGAGAAAATATTATATTTATCGTGAGCTGTTGCCGCATAGTCGAACGATAACGTTGGAAAGGTACTGTACTCATCTAAACAACTCATAGGCAGCGGTAGACCGGAGGCACCCAGAAGTGGCCAATAGTGAGGGAGGGGGTCGTCTCCCAACAGGATGACTCCAGACCACGCATTTTTGGTCCCTCCCCAAAAACTGCCGGAGCTTGGGTGGGATATCCTACCACACTCACCATACAACATCAGGCTACCACCTCTTTAGGTTTCTGCAGAATCTTCTGAGTAGAGAATTGTTCAATCTTCTAAAGGACTGCAAAAAGCACCCGAGAGGGTTTCTTGGTTCTAAGTCCAGAACCTTCTATGAAAGTGGAATAAGGAAACTAAAAGGAAAGAAACCTAAAGAAACTCCGCTGAACAGAATGAACGATGTGTTGTTTAACGAATAGTTTCTAGGAATTTCCTTTCAAAGATGACTTAAAAATCGGGGAGACTTTCCGGACAACCCAATATTTCATTCTTTCTTGTAGTAATGGCAGAGTTCTTAAATATCAATGGTTGCTAGCCAAGTGTGTGTAGGAGCTCGAGACTGTACTTATGACGACAGACTACAGCCTTTTGTTCAAATGTAAAACATAATTATGTGAGTGTTGTTGAGCACAGTGAGCTTGGACTGATAATATTTCGTTGCTGGTTGTTTATATTTCGTTGTAAAGAATGGTACAAAATCAATGTCACTGCATGCAGCTGTTTTCTGCGTTTACGTTGAGTTCAGTATATTGCTGGATTTTCTTCCCTGGATTCAGCAAGTTCAAACTAGGCTCGCATGCAAGTTCTTTTCAAATTTGCTGAACTCCCGCAGTCATGTTGAAATAAAACTTCACTGACATACATACGGATTATTGCCACACAGTCCAACATAGACCTATACAACAACTTTTTCATCAAAGACGGAGATATGATTGATGCTTGGTAAGGATTATCACGGTTAACGCTAGCTATGTTCCCAGTACGGTTTCAAGGACAACAGCACAAATTGGCAGGATCAGATTAATTGCCTATGAGACAGCTACAGGACGTGTTCAACACTACAGAATATTTTGTGCAGGAGTGTAGACTGGTTGATTCAAATCGCTGAGCGCGAGGTTGGCCGGACGAGGTCAGAGCCAACATTTTCCATTCAACCTTTATCTCTGCGATCCGAAAGTTGCAATATTAGCTTCGTACTTTGACGCATCATTTTTCTTCATCTCTGACCTCTGTGAGCCCTGCTTGCTCTTACACAAATATTAGTGTTATTAAGGTGGGACATGCATTGGCGGTGTTGAAGGCGCCCAACAGTGACGTG
This sequence comes from Haemonchus contortus, assembly GCA_000469685.2. NCBI lineage: Eukaryota > Metazoa > Nematoda > Chromadorea > Rhabditida > Trichostrongylidae > Haemonchus > Haemonchus contortus. The sequence continues at coordinate 19,659,263 of LS997562.1, read as the reverse complement.
ATCTTACCTAAGAAGAGTTACGCTGAGCTCGCGCTTTCTGAGCTCTTCCCTTGCCACAGCATTTGAGCTTTCTAGGTCCACGAGAACAGGAGTTATGAATTTCCGGTCACACATACCCACACACACACAAGCACACCAACACACCAACAGACACACTTAGCGAATTATATAAAGTAGGATTGGTTGGAGGCAGATCAGTGTTGTGATCACCATAGCACATCCTTTATTTGAAGCGTTTGCGATAAGCCTCCCTCTCCAAAAACAGTTTACAAAGAGGAATGGAGGTCTCAATCCGGAGAAGATGCTCTTGTTGCTATATGGAACGTGCGAAGCAAAAGATCGTGCCTACAGATCATGCCAAAAGAATCTGTCAAGATGCACCAAGTGCCACAAAAATTTTATTTTGAGCGTTTTCCCAAAATATACACTGTAGTATGTGCAATTGACAATAAATTCAACAACAGCTTGATTTTGCTACTTTTTTATACTATCCTTACATGAACTTTTGTTCCCTCTCATAACTGTAGTTGAAAGTGAACGTTGATGGACCGACCACGACGCCTCAAGATTCTCTATAAGGCTGTGAGCCTAGTCTGTACCTGTAAGGGTCGAAAAGTATGGAAATATATAATAAATAATGTAAATACTACCGTGGTTCGTCGGTTAGCCACACTGTCACCAAGGGATCGAATAGAACATACAGTAATTGCCGTAAGAACTAGCAAATTCACGCAAATACCCCGAGCACGCGTCTTTTTCGTCTTTTTCCATAAGTCAGTTCAGATTGGGGTATTCCAAGAGCTGAGGATGAAGGTGAGCTCAGCTTGCAAGTCCTATAACGATATACTCTGAAGTACTGGAAATGCTACGTCTCAGTCTGCGTCATGCACTTGAAATTCATTCGAAAAGTAATTGTATTCACATGGAGTGCACAGCTGAATGCTCATAAGAGCTAACTGTTCGGGGTAGATGAAGCGTCCAAAGTTCGCTTTAACGTGCCCACGTACTCGACTTCGCTCACTACAATATGAAAATGATTGACTGGTTTTGTTCAGTCTCCATCGTTCATTTCTAACCTGGAGGCTGCAGATGACTGCATCTGTTAGAAATCTACAGTCTCTGCGGTCAACAATCCTCCTAACAAAACCTACTGAGAATATGACAACAATTTGCGGCAAAATAAATGAGCCTATTTTTTTGAGATTGTCCATTCTTTGGAGGGATTTTTTGTCAAAATCGAAGGAGGGTGCGTTGAAAGCATTCCGCTATCGTGGTTATCTCTTTTTTCTTTGCAAGATTGTTGTGGTGCATCTCACCATAGATCGAATTTTTGTCCTTGACATGGTCCCAAACTTCACTCTCCGTCACGCTCAAATGGTAAATTATTTGTTATCTCTTCCCATTAACCTCTTTGCAGTTGAATTCTACACTATTAGGTTCCCCGTGAAAAGCTATTTAATGGTATGCGAATCAACCCGTGATGAAAACCCCACCTCAAAACCATTTTCTATCCTATGTTTGTCGCTGATCGGTTTCCTCGTGAGCGTGTTTGCATACGCTCGTGGCCGGGATTGGAATGGGGGTTTTGGGAAACTTTGATTCGCAAGCGGTGCGCACTGTTTTGGCGGGAAGGGGGCTGGTACGAATAATAATAATTGAATGGGGGAAGGATCACGATCTGCAGGAGGCGAGGTATGGTAGAGATGAGGGGCACGAGGTTCGAATGGGGAAAGTAAGTGTAGTCGTAAGAGGCAAAACGAGCGTCCGGATCCTTGATAATGTGTTGACTTTGCTTCTGTCTAAGATTCTTTTTATGTTCTCCCAAAATCGTATTATATATTCTTACTACTAAACTACAGAACCAGGCCACCCAAACACGCTCCGGGAAACCGATCAGCGACAGCCACACGGCAGAAAATAGTTTTGAAGCGAGGTTTTTATTACGGGTTAACGGATTTTCCTCACGGGTTGTTATATTATTAAATACCATTTATCACGGAGAATCTAGCAATTTACAATGCCCGGAAAGCACAAGTACTGGTTCGAGTCCCGTCCGAGGCCGAAGTTTTGCCCACCAATTGCCATCCCTGTGAGACTTTCGCATCATACGACGATATAACAGCAGCTAAAATATATCAAGTCAAAAACTTACACTTTAATTGCGAAGACGCCAATTTCAACTACTAATAAAATTACTCTGGTAATTCTCCTTTTTTGAGTTTATTACTGGCCTTTATCACTCGGCATCAGTTCCTAGCACCAACTGCCCCTTCGTGGCCAGAAAGCCAAGGTTCCTTTTCAACGCGGAGAGCGCATCCTCCCTCCCGTCACAAAGTCTCTACGATTCCGTCGTAACTTTGATTATTATACCTATCTCCCACAACCTACTGCCAGTGTTCCGATTCTCAAAAAAAGGTGATAAAAGTGGCTCCCGGAATAGTAGGCTTTCTCACTAGTACAAATCGCTATCCCAAGTATGCCACGTGGGTCGTTGTGGGGTAAAAAATGGTCATGATCGAGTTTTTATGAGTCCTGGTCTGACATGCACCTCTGAGTGTGAGGTGTCCTTGTTGGGCCACAGCAGAGATTTTACAATTTTTTATTTGTCTAACGTTTTGACCCTCGTTAGAGTCTGGAATATAGAAAAAAAAACCTTTTTGACCTCGGAGTGAGGTAGACTTCTCTATATTTTAATCTTTTCTATATATTTCTTCCGTTCTCAGAATCTCGTGCTACTCCCAAACCTATGCAGTCCGAAATATCGAGATGTCCGCACATTTCGCAGATTTTCATGCTTCCTTCCGCATTGATGCTATAATTTGCGCCGAAACCAGCCGTAGCATCACCCCTCCGTGAATCTTTTGTTCTTTTCGTCGTCACTTTCTGAATTTATGAAAACGCTTTGACCGAGAAATCACCTTCCTCTAGTACTCTGGCACGCACAGGTCGTATCCGAAACATTGTACCCTCTTCAGCTCTAAAACGTCATTAGCTTCTTGCTCCAGGGAGTTCCCTCTAATTTAAATCAGGAATTCTATGAACCCTCTTTACATTTTCGTTTACCTCGTTCTGAACCCTACTCTAGTCAAATGGAGTGTTTAGGGAACAGTACTTTATCACTATTATTTTGCTTACGCTTGGGTTGTATATCATCACAAACGGCCTTGCCTTCAGGGTGAGGTTCATTCATTGTTCTGCTCCGCCTCTCCTTATGTGGTGAGTTCTCTCTTGGAGCTCATTCAGTCCCGCGAATTATGGGCAGCTTCTCGGAAACACCGGCTTGCCCCGTAAGGCGGGAACTTCGGAGCTCTAAGGATATATGTATGTTTGTCTTCCCAAGCCGCCCAAATGGAAGCTTCGATGTTCAGATGGCATCTGACGCCTATCAAAAGGTGCTCCTTATGGTGGATACAACTGTTAGCAATGCAAAGGATTTGTTGAATCAGCTGCAGACAAACTCTCAAGAAAAGAAGCCGAGCCAAGCAGGAATTCGGAACAGCACTAGGGAGTCGTCGAATCAGATCCCAGCAAGCTCGCAGAAAAGGACTCCAAGTCAAGCGGGAGTACGGAAACGCGGGGACAGAGCAAGGGACTTGTCGAATCAGAGGCAGACAGTTCCGCAAAAAAGGAAACCGAGCCGTGCAGGAAGTCAAAAATCCGGTAACAGACAAATTTTTCCATTACTACATGGTGATTTCGAGTAATAGGAAGGCATTGAAGAATCACATCGCTAGTTTGGGTTACTCATGTCTTGCAAAGAAATGATAGCAATCCCCGCGGCCTCCGATATCTTTTTCATATGAATCTCAGGACATACTGGAACCATGATCTGCCAATACAAAACCAGCATGCCTATACTTCTTTTGCACTAGTCGGGATCTGAGCCAAGTTGCAAACTTTTTAGCGATTACTCCATTACATCAGCCGTTTGGCTCAGTCTCGCGTAGTGCCTGATGAAGTGTAGGCATGCCGGCTGTGAATAGGTAGACAAGGATAAAGAAGAGTTCGAACCTCATTCGTTGAGAGCTCACAATTTCACATCAATGTGGACTGCACATCTTATCCGTCACTTCGCACCAACCATTCCAGCTAACCGTGAATCAAGAAATGTAGAACACTAAAGCGGCTGTTTGTTGTGTAGTGTTTGTGCAAGAATTTTTCCATTTAACACACCCTCCTTCAGAAGGTCGGTTGTTCGCTTGCCATGAAGATAAGGAACTCAAAATCGATCTGAAACTCGTGTTTTTCTGACTGCTGATATCAACCTGCCATGATGTTATGACTATTCACATGCCTCCACTCTTTTGTCCCATAAATTTACTAGGTTTCATGGTTCCAGTACGAGTGCTGAAACCACTCCACAGACACAGCCTTGAATCGATAGTGAATAGGGCTTTTTAGTTCCCTTTTATGCCTGAATATGGAGACGATCACCATGGATTAACCGTGCTTCTAACTCATAGCTCGCAGTGATGTCTCAAAGACCTAGTTCACGACAGTTTTGTGGCAATCAGCTTTCGACGAACAATCGAACTGGTCGTCCCTAATAGGGCAGAAGCGGCAATGGTAACAGTAGGCTCTGAAGAACTAGTAAAACTATGGGTTGGACGAGAATGTGGCAACAAGGCTGCATGAAAGGGATATTTTGACGAACTGCTTAACGTGTGTGCCACTGCCTAGAGCAAGCTACAGTAAGCTCCCTGTGTGCAAAGTGTGCGTCTCGGCACGAATGGTGCAACGTCCATAGCCTCCACAACGCTGTAAGAACCCGTCCGCCTTGAGTGTGCCAGCTAAGTCGCTCTTGCAACCCTTACTACAACCTACAGTAGCGCTCAAAAGTCTTCGGTGAAATGCTTTGACGCTTTTTCGTTCATAACTTTTTTCTTAGTGGACCGAATGACACGAAATTTGGATATGTCTAACTAGAGCATATTTCACCCTACCCAACCCTATTTCACTGCAAGGCTGCAATATCCACAGGTAGAGCAAGGTGTTTGTTGCGGTAGCAGATTTTGCTAAAACTAAACTTGTTGACGTCTGCGCTTACTCGCACCCTATTTGCGTTTTTCTCATCTATTGTGTTCGGCATTACCGCTCGTACACTTTTGACATGACAGCAAGGAAGGAGATTCTAGAAGGGCCATCACCTGTATTCCCAGTCGATTTTGAGTTCATGCTCTTTGAAATATCTGCAACATGATCAGATTGCAGGTTAATAGTGGTAAATATTCACAACACACCCACGCTCCAAATATAAAAATTTCGCATGATTAGATCCAGTAAGAAAGGAGTTACGACTGAAAAGTACGGCTGAAGAGCCATTTCACCGAAGACTTTTGAGCGCTACTGTATGTATACCGTTTTTTGACCCGCATTTTTTGTGTCATCTCTGGGGGTCAGTGGTTCATCCCAATGGGAAATCTCGAGAACAATTTTCATTTTGAGCTATACCTTCAAGGTTAAAAAACCGTTAAGAAGTATCAACTGATATCATGGTCCTGAAACGTGCTCCCTTTATCCAGTTGTAATCAAGCCCTCAGTTCCTACTTCCTACGTGTATCCCCTGCTAACTTGATCACAAACGCTCAGAGCTTGAAATAATTTTTTGTTTGATCACACCTTGAATCGATAGTAATCGCCCTAAAATAAAGGTCATCACTGCAGCGAATTCACACTCATGTTACTACTTTAAGGGTCCTTTTAGTTGAGGCTATCACTACTATCACAACAATCTAACTAGGTTTCTTCCTTACAGACAACACCTTGAATAGCAAAGGGTTTTCTATAACGATCTCCTTATCGTACTCATGGGAAGCTTTGCGAAAGAACAACTATACAGACACTGGAACAGACACAATACAAACGTGGAGCTCTATAGTTACTGCTTTATTTATAGAAGGATTGGCATGCCAACTTGTTTGTCGGTCTGTCGACAGATGCTGATGCACGGTTCTTTCAACTAATACTACAACTCTTCGAAAGCTGCCGTCAAAGTTACGCGGATTATGAGCCAACTTCAGGACTGTTGACAACCTGTCTTCTAGCTGGCTTAGGAGTTAAGCGAGCATGAAGCAACGTGTCGCTGTCGCTGTCCCTGTCGCTCGAACGTGCTAAACAAACTGTGTCTCCGATTGAGGAGTGCCTATGCATTAACATTTCGTGGTGTGGTGAAATTGTATAGCATGCCTGCGCTATGTATTTGTACTGCTCATACTGGAGATGTACAACCGACTCATGAACTACGCTCGCTACGTGTCAAGGTGGCTGCGGCTGTCGAGACAGATGAGCCCTCGACAACCACAACCGGAAGTTATTCACGAAAAAAAGGTTAATATTTGTAACAGAATCTCGAACGAAATTTCGAATTCAATGTGGAGCCGGAAAGGACTTTGAAGATAGTTTCACCCTAAATATGTTTGCTCTGAAGCTATGTAACGTATGGCTGTCTAGATCGTGAATAACACGGTCCCTAGAGACTGTTGAGGCGACGTAAAATAAAAAGAGTCCCATGAACTAGCATATATGTTAAGCAATTGATATTCATTATGGGAAATAACCCATGAGTTAGATTTGGGAGACCACGTCCCAAGAGCAGGTTCTTCAGTTCACTTGGATGGCACTTGATTAAGCTCATAATAATCGTGACTTTGAAATGCGAAAAGGAAGGCCCTGTGACAACACTGCTGCGAGTTGAAAAGTCGAAACGATTGCTTGGTTTGTAAAAAAAGTGCTATATTCGTACATTCCATACCCTTTGTGGGCTATGAGACCAATGGGTAACTTTACCTGATATGACCTTATCGGTTCAGTTGTTCAGTTACGCAATTGAGAGATCATGCAGGATGAATAAACCTCAGTATACTAAAGAGTACGATTCGCTCAAATGTCGACTAAATCAAAGGCATGGGGAGTATGACGCAAAATAATGCCAAAATTGCGAAGAAATTTCAGAAATCGGCGGCTTTCAAGGGAAATGAGGCTTTTAGGAAGTAGCAGGAAAAGGGGGCTGTACGTGATCACGGTTCCGTATCCACCTGGGTGTCTCCCGATAAGCGTACTATTCGCCGGCGGTCTGACGCTCATTTTGAATGGTGCAGCCTTAACAAGGCGCCACAACACGGGCACTTTTGGGAGTGTACGTCAGCCAAACGGGTTTGGAGCCCCTGTTCAAAGTTATACGAGCTATCACTCGGGACCACATGTTGATCCTAGAGAAGAACCTCAGAATCTACTTTGATCGTGAACTGTGCCTTCAAATGGTTCCATCGCAAAATAATAATCTATTAGGCACAGTAAGATAAAGACAGCATTACACCTTCCCATATTTTACAACATAAGTTAAGCTTGAGCAGTAAAGTTAAGGGGATAGAACACCTGTTCGAATTCTATGGCATGCGAATAGTTGTGATTACCATAAGTTCTTGGACGTGCTTCTAAAAGTAGAAAGGCGATAGGCCTCCGGATGATCCATGGAGATTTTTCAATGTAGAACACAGCAAATTTCAGGCCGAACGTAGGATTTTTCATGACCAACCTTAACAGGTAACCACACTCATGAAGTTTCCGTTGAGCTTTTTTTGCAGAGAGGCGGGCAAGCAGTATTGCGGATAGTATCAGGAGCGAAGATTGCCATACTGCACCGAACGTCACCTCGGATTCGGAGTCTGCTCACACACCTACTTATTCCCCAACTGATCTGTACGTATTACCATATCCTATATACGGGAACGGTTTCGCGAGTTAATTTCGGAGAGATGGAAAAAAATCAGAACGACCTGTGGATCTTTGAGGTCTTATGAAGAAAAAAGTTGACTATACTGAAGGCAATTCTTAGTTCACCTAGTGGTTATGGGCTCGATAACCAAAACTCGGGGGAACATCGTTCTTAGCATCTATTGATTGGCTATGAGAAGACTTAATCGAAAGAAGAATAGAAAAAAGTCGACGTTTGCTGTTTTGAAGCTGATCTTGGGAGCCTATGGAAGCCTAGTGATGGAAAAGTATTGAATGTAGGAATTACGCTGATGTTGGTGTTTTTCGGTGGATATTAGGGTTCGGCCACTGTCTACTCTACTTATTTGCAACCCTTACAACCTGTTGATGACTGTGTAGTAATGACAGTGTCGTTCATGAATTTGGGCCTCTAATCTTCTCGAATGTCAAAAGAAAGGGAACATAAATGGGAAGAATTCGCAGTGTAACCGGTATTCCCATATCCGAGTAACGAGTTCAAAAAAATTGGCAGTATTCACATTAAGGGGCGGAGACGGTGTAGTTCCAAATGGCGTACTATCTCACACGCACGGTCACGAATCCCGGATCAAATCCGCCTAGGCTAACCAAGCCTTCCATCCCTCCAGGGTCGGTGAATTGGTATCGGACTCGTCTGGGAGGATAAAAAGCACTGACTTGTACATCGGCTGGTCACCCAAGTTATTGTATAGGCCACATACGCACTCATTACGCCACCGCGATTCTAAACGGAAGTTGAGTGCGAGGGCGCATCCCTCAGACGGGAATGTTTAACGCCAAAAACTTTACCCTTCATCGTTTCGTTCATATTATGATAAACGAAGTTTCAGATGTAGTATACCATATTCGAGGATGAAAAAATGTGACGATGCCGGAGGTGTAGCAATTCATAATGATGATGAATTTGAAATCACAATCATGCACGCTGACAATGTCTACATAAACTGTGAATCAGATCATGAGTGAGCATTTTAAGAAAGAGTTACAAGAAAAAGATATTGACCCGCCCATTCTATTGCCTCATCTACAACACCAAGGATCCCTTCCTATGTAATGGCACGATAATTATGCAGCATCACTTGTCCCGTCGATCATCGATTTCCTCGAGCGGGTAACGGGCAAGGTTACCAGCGAATAACGTCAGTGGTTTTGGTCAATAGCTTCGTGAATCGACTGGTCGCTCGACTGATAGCGCCACCGACTGGCGACTAGTCGCGCGACTGGTCCTGGACTATGAAAGCAGCCATTGGATGCACTTCACATTCAGAAGCAGTGAATCTTTTGTAAGGGACCCCGTAATTCTTGTGAGTATAGTGAGGATGTCGAGCACCCATCAAAACCTAAATTGTAAGTAGAGCAAGACCATACCATGTCAACAGCCTTCAAGGCACCGTTCACAAAAAAAGTTAGGGTACCTTTTTTTGACGGGAATTGATAGAACTACTCTAGAATAAAGCGATAACAACGAAAAAAGCTCAAAAAACGATGAACAAAAAGAATTACAAAGGGTCAAAAAAGGAGCTGGAAAGGGAGGTTGGACAAGTTTTACATTGAAAAAACTGCGGTTGGGGAGTGTTCGAGCGAGAATGCACGAAGGCGACGCAATGTCTGCAATACAGACAACACACCCAATTTGCCTGACAATCTTACGGGGGACGTGCGATTCGTGCGATTCCAACCGCGCGCGGCAAATTGTGCGGCGAAATTCGCGATGATTCAAACGACTCCTGCGCCTATTATTGGAGCACAAACTTGAAGTAGAGACTTTAGTAGGGTCGGACCATCCTACCAACCTACTTTACTTGAAACTTGGGCCCCAATGGTAAACGCTTCAGTCGTTCAAATCGCACCAAATTTCGCCGCGCAGTTTGCCGCGCGCACCCAGAATCGCACGAATCGCACCACACCCCAATCTTACTGGCAGACTCTGGCAATTTGCCAATGAGCGTATCGATTTTCCACCAACTTCGCTACAGTGCGAATGTGGTGGAGGGCAATTAGAACTCGTAGTCAGCCTAGCGAGGGACGGAGGCCTGACGTCCCCCACTGTTCCTGCCCTTATTGTTCCTATCCAGCCGTTTTCCGACCTAATTCCTGCACAAATGGTATCAGAGGGGGCTTCGAATTCAAACCATGTGCAAATCTCCGAAACCATTTTTTCGTGAACAGTGCCTTTAATCAACTTTCTGAGAAACGCAGACAAGTAGGTCAAAATGTGAGCTTGCCCTTTCCCTAGTTTTATCGCAGATTCAGAGATTCCCGAACGAGGTTGGTAATGATCTGTTTTCTATAGATTTAACATTGGCGCATTAGTCGGCATCAGTACTTCATTGCATAAATTCTGACCTTAAGTTATGTCGCCTTGGTTGCGCCTTTGAGCTCGACAGTAGGTACTACATGGAGGGTGGAAGGATTTGAATCTTTCTAGGCTTCTGGTGTGAGAGAGCAATAAGGTTGTGTCGTTGGGTGAGCTTAAAAAATGATTTCTGACCTTAGTAGTGGCTTATCATTTATGCTGCATAATTGGATACCCATAGCTATGGGATCTGAACAATTCAAGACATTCCGATGACGACCCGTTTTATACGAAGCTCGTCGGTAAAATCAGCAGATCTGTGAGAGTTAATTGAACCTCAGATTTCTTGATTTAAAAAGCGTAACACACTCATCAGTGCTAGTTTTCAGATCCGGTGCTGGTTCCAAACGGTCGTTTCCCGTGAAAGTGAAACCTAAGGAGACTAGCAGTATGGTGGCGCTCCCCTCTAAAGGAAGGACTATCACAACGGAATCGCAAAGATCACAAAGAGCGATTTCTTCGGAGCAGCAATTGTCAAAGCGATCATCTTCTAGAACACCCGTAAGGTCGTCAAGGCCAGTGCCAGCTAGAACTCCTCCATCAGTGTCGGCAAGACGAGTACCATCCATAACACCTCCAACGATGTCGTCAAGACGAGCCCCGACTAGAACGCCTCCAACGATGTCGTCAAGACGAGCCTCGACTAGGACTCCTCCAACAATGTCGTCTAGACGAGTGCCGTCTAGAACGCCTCCAACGATGTCGTCTAGACGAGGGCCGACTAGAACTCCCACAAAAGGGCAACTGAAAACGGCAAGAACCACTTCTGAAAAGTCAGTACAGACACTTACTGCCATATCTCCTGGAGTGTCAACGGCAACAATCACTACCACGAAAGTGTGCCACACCGACAGTATGCCAGGAGCCCTGCCATCCAGAAGCATACCGATTTGTGAACATATATGCCCATTTGCGCTTGTGCCCTGTGTGACTGGAAGCCGGTCCATGTCAGTACCGAGGCAGCTCCGACAGCCTAAAGACCCTTATCGTCCTCCTAAGAGGGCAGTTTCTGTAGCAAGCTCCGCTAGAACGCCGGTATATCAACGTGGTCGTCCTCAACACACAACTTCACACCTACCATCTGCAGAAACAATCACTAAACCAAAGAGAAAAGAATTGCCCTCTAAACCAAGGTCGACCTCAAAACCTAAGACGCCGGTATATCAAAGTACTCGTCCTCGGCACACAACTTCACACCTGCCATCTGCAGAATCCACCGCCAAGAGAGAAGAATTGCCTTCTGAAACGAGGTCAACTTCAATAAAGTCACGAAGTGCCAAGACACCTGTAAAATCACCTAGATCAAGGCGTACTCCAGAGATACGAAGTCAACTAGCACCATGGGGTACGTCCGCTGAAGTCTGTTTTCAAGATGCTCCGCCTTTGAATCCAGCATTTCTTGAAAGCACCTCTTCACAAGAGGGAAAACCTGTAGAAAAACCGACAAAATCACCGAGAAAGTCCCCGAGAAGGAAGAAAAGGAAAAGGAAGGATCGTCACGGAGATTTGAAAAAAACGGGCTCATACTTGGATCTGACCTCGAAGTATGCCGTGGCTGGTAGAAAACAGAAGCAAAAATCCTCTTCTACGGCACCATCTTCTCAGGACAAATTGTCAAGCGGTACGCCTCCTGGTGTCTCAACTGAACTTCCTCCAGAGATATCTACGAACGATATGTCGAAGTCAGCCACAGAAGCATCGCAACGATCAAGCGCATCAGAGCCGAAGTTTATATTTAAAGTTCATAAACCCAGAAAAGGAGACAGGAAGCCGTCGAAGAAAAAATATAAGGAATCGGGAAAACGGGAATCAGGTCATAAGCTAGTTGAAAAAAGTGAATCGGACCTGAGCCAGACGGACCAACTTCCTGAGGAGGCCGAGCGAAAGCAGACACGACTACCGCAAAAATTGGATTATGTACGTTAGGTTTCGACAGTAGTGTTTTGTTTCAATCACACTCGGTACCCAGAAGGTGGATAGGTTTTTACATCAAATGCGTCTAACGGTAGGTTATAGATGGGTGCTCCTGAAGTTTCAGAAGAACTAGGTGTAGTCATGGGTCACCGAGTGAGGATATCGGCTTCCATTTCATGCCCAGGTCATCATGGACAGAAGCAATCTCAATTTCACGATTAACACTCGTGCCTGTTCACAATAACGCACACCGCTTTGCTGCCTTTTGAAGATGAGCCTTGCCCAGGTGTAGGTCAGGATGCACCATTATGTGCTCGAAAGTAGGTCAGTGCGTGCTTGACGATCTCGACGAATTATGTCATATAATATGTCGAACACATTCAGATGTGGGAGGGGGTCTTTTCCACCCTCATCTCTATTTCGTAAGAAACCTTCACATTCTAGGGAAGATTAAAGTCGCTCAGATCAGTCACTCCACTTATGACGCCGTTCAGAATTCCTTACTCTGGTTAGCTTAATCACTTCCTGGAACTCATGGGAATCTGTACATACACTAGAGGTGTTCGAACTTTCATCCCTCAAGGAATTACGTGGAGCTCGGAAGCAGACCTGCCACGCAATCACTATTGCCATCCCCGGACAACAAACAGAGCAACCTCTGTTTCGTTTCATCTGCTTTCGTTGGAGCGGAAAGAAGTAAAAATTTTCGAATAACTTGCAAAACAGTTACAATTAGCGGGATTTCCGAAGGGCAGATTGAAAACGCTCAGTGAACACGTGTCTGGAAGCGTCTGGGAACTTTTCACTACATTGTCGCCCTATTTATCTACGTTTGTGTACGAGCAGAAGCCAATTTTCATCTGTAGCCTCACCAAAAACAGGCAAGTTAAAAGCTTGGTACTCTCGTCCAGCTATAGTTGTCTAGACTCTTGGTCTTCGTAGCCTATTCTTGGCTTTCATAACTAACTCAGACGGAATTCGTCCTAGAAGTCCAATGTAAGGAAGAAAGTTCTTGAGCGTGGACCAGGAACTGGTATCAGTTCTGCGAAATCTAGTCTCGATGGGGAATCGTGATGGTACATTCTGACCTATACCGAAATTCATAGGAGTCGCTCAGAATACCCATTTTTCCAAGTATTTTACTGATTATTAAAGTCAAAGGCCACTAACTAAGTTTACGAGTGATTTAGGGGAATTAACTGATGAACGAGAGAGACTTTTCTGCCCCGAAAACAGTAGCGTTAGAACCCCAAGGGAAGTAGTACAGGAGTTCCTTAAGGATTGCCTGAAACATCAGAACTTGCACCGCATTGCGATTGCACTACTAGCAAGTAATTATACACAGTAAGATATGTATGTTGCGAACGAATGCAGTAGTGGGCATGATGCTTGTTGGCTCCGGTTCAAAGTGAAATATATAGAATTAACCTTGATCCCTGGATTCAATGCGGCTTGAAGCTCTTATCAATGAGATAACAGAAAGGTCCCGAGTGTTTACGTCTTACAAATAGTTTGAACGCAACTTAGACAGCTCGAATTACTACTACCATTACGCATTACTGTCTGCCATATGGCTTCAGGACCGTTTCAGATACGGCAATCAAGAGAGAGTATAAAAGAATCCCGTCAGATAATGAAGAAACAGGACGTAAAGAAGAAACAAGAGCGACATGCTGCTAAGGAGTTCGTTAATCCAACCAGGATGAAAAGACCACAGGGAGAACTAGAAGAAGAGGTTCTGAGATTTCCGCCACCCCCTATACCCACAAGCACATCGTCATCTACTACACGACCTCCTCGTCCAATGCCAGAAGAATCGTCGTTTTTCTCAGCATCAGATTCTCGTTCACTAGGAAGAAGCTATCATAGAAAAGCGAAACGCAAACGCGGTTCACATAGAAAATCAGCAGTCCTCCAGCCTTCCTTCCAGCCAGCTGAACCAAAGATGTCATATTTAGATCAGCAGATTGCTCGAAGACGTGTCAAGAAAACACCTGAGGTATGTACACAAGGTTGAAGAAATTTACAGGCTTTTGCCTTGTCTGTTGTTTTTGGTTGGATTTTTTCTACGCCTAGTTCTAAAGGTCTCTGTGGAAGGGACACAAAACAGAAAAGAGCAGCTGCATAGGATCTGAACTTCACAACGAATTCCAAAGTTCTTGAAAATGAAAAGTAAATCCTTTGGGCTTGATCAATCCCGTCTGAGGGATGCCCCCCGCATTCGACTTCCATTCAGAATCGTAGAGGCGTATTGAATGCGTATGTTGTCTATACAATGGGTTGTGGTGGCCAGCTAATGTACAAGTCAGTGCTTTTATCCTCCCAAGGAGTCTGGTACTAATTATCGGGATCCCGGAGGGACGGAAGACTTGGTTGGCCTATGCGGGTATCGATCTGGGATTCGAAACCATGACCTGCGTGTGAGATAGTGCGCCACTCGCCACTAGACCATCTCCACCCGGCGGCATTTCATATATGGTTCGGTATAGTCCAAAAGAGATAGCCTTTTTCATTCCTCATACCGTTTGCTAGTCGTGCTCTATTACTCTCTCTACTACTCTCTGGGTGGTCGCTGCATAACTCGATGTGCATCTTGGAATCATCTATGCACAGTTTCCGGCCATTGACTATGCCTTCCTACAAAGCTGCCGGGGGCTTTCAGCACTCGTCCTCAAGTTTGGAGGATAGATTTAATCACGCAGTATGAACCGTCTGAAAGCACATGGTATAGTTTGTTCTTGACCCTGAATTTATGATAAATAATGCTGCCGAAAGCCTTTTATCTCCATTGATATTCTCCAACTTCCTCTGAACCGTCTTCCATTTTTGTGATGATGGCTATCATTGATCGCTTTCGAGTACTAGGATCTGAGAAGGTAACGTAGTGGCAAGTAACGCACATTGTATGACCCACACTCTTCGGGAATCGTATAACCTACCGATCACTGCCTGGGCCAAGTCTTCCACCTCAGCTCCTTCTTCTCCATTCCTAGTTCAAGCACAATGACCACTGCCCAAATGAAAGGGCAAGCAACAGGAAAAAAAGTAGCTCATACATATTTGTCCTGTTGGAATCGCTTACTAGAAACCTAGAAGGGCGTGCAAAAGCCCCTGTCGTGCTATAGCAGGCAGCCCCTGAATCCGAAATAGGGCCGTCTCCATTACAACTTTGGCTAAGTAACTATAGTATTTTATATAATTTACTTATATATCACAGAACAATGTGAGTGCTCCACTTACAGAAGCCGGGCAAAGTGGCAACTCCGAGCACTCCTCAAGTATCTACAGCTAGAGCTGATTCGAAACTTAGTACGGCCAAAGGGAGCGGACTGTTGGTGACGGCTCAGGAGAAACCACAAAGTTCCGAGAGCGGGTAAGTGAACTCACCACATCATATCCAGGAATTTGTGAAAAAACAGCCAGTCTCAGAACATTGGTAGAAATGTTGGTGGTAGTCGCGTTGATGTTGGGTCAATCACTTCTACGGGGTCACTGATCTTCTTCATCTTGGGTTGCTCAATTTAATTGGCGCATGGTCAATAGGGATAGCCTTTCAAACCATGTATGCAGTTCATCACGCTTTTTTTGTGTAAGCAAATATACAACACTGCCGACCTAAGCTTCTTTCACAACGCATTTTTCGAAGACTGATTCATTCAGAACTAAATCACTTTCTGATAGCAGTGGCAAGTCAAAGAAAGGCGATACAAGTTGTGAGTTAACCAGAGCAGTAATCTTCCGAGTAATTTTGGAAAAAAGTATAATCTTCGCCAAAGATTCACGATATTTGCTTGCTTTCAGCTGGAGGCGACAGCGATCGTCCACCAAAAGTCGACTCTAAGTTGTACAGGCCGAGTGGTAAGCTTCAAAATCTATGTTTTTTACATAGAATTCATAATCCGCTGCCGACTAGCTCACCTCACCAATAGAAGGAAACGGGTCAGTCCTCTTTCTGGCAGTAAAACAGTTCATAGATTCGCATTGCGATTCCGATTCGCAATGAAAGTATTTCCCAAGATTTTGTACTGGCGCAAATTAGTGGACTCTAATGTTGCATATGGTGCGTCGTTTAGTCAAAAACGGCTCAAAGACTAATGATGCCGTTGACCATACCCAGAAACGAGAGTGTTTGACTGCCTCTCAGAGGCTGCTTTCATAGTCCACGAGCAGTCGCGCCACCAGTCGCTAGCGACTGACGACCAGTCGCGTGACCGCTCGCTCGACTGTTCGCTCGACTGATCGCGCGATCTGCTCGGAACCGTCCATGACGGCACCCATAACTAGCGCGGCATCCTCGACCGATCGAGCGACCAGTGGCGCGATCAGTCGAGCGACCAGTCGCGCGACTGCTCGCGGACCCATCTCACGAGCGACTGGTCGCTCGCAAGATCGTGGACTATGAAAGATGCCAGAGGCTGCCCCACGTGCCCACGCACAGAATTCATACCGGAGCACGTTTTTTTAAAATGCAATCAGCTGGACTTCCTAGGCCTTTTCTTCAAAGGTTTCCTCCTGTAGTACACTTCCAGCGTGTGGGTGTTGAAAAAGAATAATAACGAATTCATGCGATAATGGAAGCAATGCGATGCGGAACTGAATGGAAGCCATCAGAGGATCCCCAAAATGAAGGTGTTGGGACCTAATCAGAGTACTCTACGAATCCAAGGTAGAGGGAGATGATGTGGCATCTCGAATAAAGTGGCAAAAGCCAACAAGGACAAAGGATCCTACGTCTGTGCTCGATTAACGCCGCGAAGAAGCTGGAGAAGAATAAAGAGCAGCAATTTAGATATTGCAGCAGCAGAGAACAACCGCTGCAGTCTTGCCCCATAGCGATAAAGGAAAGCAATCTCAGATGAAGAAGTCTTGCTGAAAATTTTTCACGCAAAATGCACGCGTTTCCGTGCAAAATTTCGTCCAAACATCTCGTCCAACGTTGCAATCTCGCACAACCTGCACAAGTTCACAACCGATTTTGCGGATTTTCTTGCTTCCTGCGCCAACCATCCATCCATTATTGGTACCTTAACCGAAAACGGTAACTGAAATTACTGCTAACTGGGCCTTCAACAGTTTAGGAAAATAGAAACCTCTTCACCCAAAATGCCGCGAGGTAGAACATTCTAGAGTGTAACTCCTTCCGTTTTGGTGTGGCTGAACATCACTTGTTGGCTCTGCAACTCGGCATGTTCATGTCTCACCTTTGATACTTTCACACTTTCCCGTAATGTCTTCTATATGAGCTTTAAGCGCAGATTCAGGAGTGTACCCAATATACAGTGCGTCTCTGAATGTTAGGCATCTTTCATAGCCCACGACCGGTCGCGCGACCAGTCGTGTAACCGGTCGCTAGCGACTGGTCGCTCGACTGGTCGCTCGACTGATCGCGCGGGACCGTCCACGGCGGTACCCATAAGTAATGCGGCCTCCTCGACCGATCGAGCGACCAGTCGCTAGCGACCGGCGACCAGTCGCGCGACTAGTCGTCGACTGGTCGCGCGACTGGTCATGGACTACAAAAGATGCCTTACAGGCACCTCTAATTTCCCCAAAAACTCTCAGTATACGATTTTTCTGAAAAAAGTGCCATGTGTCAAATCTGAATTACAAGTCGCACATTATCACCAAATTCCAGCTCGGGAACTAACAATTTTTGGTCAATCGTTCAGTAAAGGGTGCTTTTCCAACGTCTCCAAATGATACAGGCACTAATAAAAGTAATCTACTTAACCACAAACATACAACAAGGAGAGAAAGTTGCAAAGTGAATAATCAGTTGGTTCATCATTCCTTCGAATTAATTCGAAAATACGGTGGTTTAGGCTCAAATAAAGACTATTAATCAACTCCTAGTCAACTTGACGCCATGCTTCGATAATCGCTTTTTAGCACCTTGACGCTTCGGAGTTGCTTGTTTCGAGTGTAAATTTTCCGCTTCATGGAGCCCCATACATTCTCCAATGGATTCTAATCGGGCGAAAACGGCAGAAGTGCAACCTGACGCCGAGAGAACCAAGCTTGGGTGCTCCATCTGACGTGAATGGGGGCGTTATACTGCATAAAAACAAGATTTCGATGCCAGTTCTGACGCCGAAAAAAGGAGAACTTCACATCGCATAACAGGACTAGTACATCCTCTTTGGTACGAAATATGAACGGATACGCCTACTCGATGAAATCACGGCCCAAACTATGGCTCGTCGTCCCTTACAGTTCCTTCTAGAAAACTGGAATTTTTCCTTCCTCAGGTTGCGCCAATAAAATTGGTTCTCGACTGGACCATCACAATTGAACTTCTTGCCATCGAAAAAAAAGACGAGAACAAAAACCATCCAGAGAAAGAAGGTGAAATGTCAGCTCATGAAAAACTCCTCATACTACTCGGTTCGGCTGCACCTTCTGCTGAAAGCGACCTGATTTCCTTAATGTCTTTTTGTCATAAAGGGCGCCTCACGCATTTTCCGCTTGGCGATAAACTTGAGCATTCTGATTACTTTCCAAAACGTGTTTTTAAGGCATTGAGGTTCAGAAACAATCGGATTTCCATACAGGACTTGGTGGAGGTCGACGCTTCCCTCGACATGCGGCGCTTGTCTCTGTCGGACAGCAGCGAAGAAGGAATGTGTCACCTCGTGGGTCCGAGGACGCACGCAGCATATTGCGCGGCGACATTCGTGGCGTGGCGATCTGGACGACTGCGGCGTTTATCGTTGGGGGTCAAACTTGAAGTAGAGTAGATTAGAAGGATCAGCTGACCATGCGAAGGACATGCAGCCCTTCTTTTGGTTCAAAATTCTTGACGAAATTATACACAACTGCATGACGTCGACCCGAATCTCGCGCGATTCTGCGATTCGACAGTCCCTGCTCCTTTTTCGCAACAATTTGAACTTTCCCGAATTCCGGAAGCAACTTTCCTCTCCCCATTACTTCGTTGCGTTGAACTAAAACACGACACGAATACATGAAGTGGCTGTACCATTTGACGCTTTTGTATAGTATTAGCAATAGAAATGAGCACGACCATGTTTACAGGTTCTAAGCTCGACGGTAAACCAACTGCAAAGAAGAAACCAACGGTAAGTAGGAAGAATGGCATGAGCAGGCAAATGAAAACATTTCAGCTTATTTTTACGGTGTTTGCATGCCTTTTCACGAACCATTCCGTATTTGTGCTGAATTCTACAGAAAATATAGAGAAATATAAGAAATAGGTGAAGAAGGGGCATCTCTTTCCAAAATGATCTTAATAGCAGGTTTTTCGGTATTGCACGAGGGTAGGGATAGAACGGTTTGGACGAGTTCACGAGTAGGGGTTAGCTCTAATCACCCCGAATCCACTACCTTTTGCTGTGGGCATTCGGCAATGAGGGCCCCTAACCCTGGGTGAGCGTACGCTTATACAGGGCATAGGCACAGTTGACTTAAATACATATATACATATATAATACATACATGCTCTGTCGTCCTCTTAAAGTTGGTTGTTTGATAGCGCGCTAGAGAACGGATGCTCTGGAATAGGTACTTGGCATCTTTCATAGTCCACGACCAGTCGCGCGACCGGTCGCTAGCGACTGGTCGCTCGACTGATCGCGCCACTGGTCGCACGATCGGCCGAGGAGGCCGCGCTAGTTGTGGGTGCCGCCGTGGACGGACCAGTCGCTAGCGACTGTCGACTAGTCGCGCGACTGGTCGCCAGTCGCTCGTGAGATGGGTCCGCGACGGTCGCGCGACTGGTCGTGGACTATGATAGATGCCCTTTACGCGGATTTGGTGCCGCGTGCGCGCTTTTCTGGGCGGATCAATCGACGCTGACAAATTTATCCTGTTATTCATTGCAGATCCAGAGAATAGATGTAGGAGTGCCAACGTACACTCTTCCATCGTTATCTTTGAAACAATCCCAAAGTATTGATTCGCAAACAAGGTACAAATATTGTTCATATCATCTCCGCGCTCATACACATAACTGCAGCTACTTAAGTGGTGGAATGAAATTCGATGCGAAGTTCCAAATCAAAGACGTCGACAACAATTTGGAGCATGTGCTCTCCGTCAATTGTAACTTTGTGAATAAACAACTCAAGAAAATAGTTTTAAACGGGAAGCACGGCAGGTATAAATTCATCCTATAGTTCTAAAAGCTGTGCACAGAAAACACAGATCCAGTTAAGCGAGAGTCTCGAGACCACTATGAGGTGAGGCTCCTTCCAGTGCCATTCACCACCGTACAGCAGTTGCTTTTTGTCGATGGTTTGTAAAGCAGAAGTGTCGAACCGATACCCTCAACAGGATGCGGTTAAAGGGACAGCTACTTAAAAATGGTTTCTAAGATTTCCCTTTAGGATTACCCTGTGGCCCGTAAGGGTCGGTCACAATAGATAGGGCATAAAAGAAGCCCCGTTAACGGATTCGGCGACGTTCACGTCCACCCAGCGATGATATCCCTCAAAAGTTGCCGAGTCGGTACAGGTTGCGCTATTCGTGTCAAGACCCACACCTTCAGCATCCGATCAGCTGATCGCCGAGTGGTGAGGGGATGTTGAAAGTGAAGTCGGTAAAAAAAATTTTCGGATCTTTGCTGCTAAAATAATTGCGAGACAGGTGTAATAATTTGAAACGGTTTGAACTGGCTATGATAATAGGTTCGAACTTTACCAAACGAAAATGAGGAATGGAACAACTGATTTTGGTTCCAGTACCACGTACTTCATGCTTGTTCGCAATATGCACATGACTTTCTTTTATCAGTGGCGTTTTCCTCTATGTCACGTCTAATTTGAATTTTTTCAGGATCTGATCAATTATTGGCGTTGCTGTCCAACTGAAAGTCTTCGTATGATGCAACATTTGTTACTCGAAGTCAAATAAAAAATTCTCGAAACAAACTTCAATTTTTTTCAAAACTATGGCTCCCACTACCATTTATATGACCGCCTGCTGCTGGTGCTCATAGGCTCATCAGTCGGGTCGCCCGGCTGACGCCAGACTTCTCTCCTTCTGATGATATAGTTGTGGTAATCGGCAAACAGCTCCTTTGGAATAAACGATACATTTCGGAACATGAAATTCGATAGAGGAGCAATAGGGAAGCAAATGATATTCAAAATGTGTCGATGCCTATGCCTTTCATTAGAAGTCTAGATCTGTCGCTGTTCACTTTGAAAACAGTGACCCGTTGAGGGTTCAACTGGTAGGCAACCAAAGCCTTCTGTTTCCATACTGCCGCCTGTAGTCCTGCCAAGTTTGAACGCCCTAGGAATCAGCTGACAATGTCGGCGCAAAACCCCGCCTCTTGTAGGCGGAGTTTGGTCCTGCCACCTGCCAGGAATGTTCCCATCCTGTTCCCCGTACTCCTACCAAATTGGATCTCTCTATGTCCACGTAAACAGTTATGAGTTATGAATTTGGAACCCAAAATTTCTATAACGGATGCTCCGCCTCCTGTGGCCGAGTCAGACATACTTAGCGCATTATATAAAGTAGGATTGCATAGGGTGCCTCCCCCCTCCCCTCAACTTCATTTTCATACAAATTTGCGACCACTTCCGTGGAACTTCTGCCAGGCCGATAGCCTCGAACCTCTGCTGAGTGGTTCGGTTTATATCTCATTCCAACGATTCACAGCCTGAAATCAAAAGAACCTATTATGAACCCGAACTGTTCAAATTCATGAATTTATCCAATATGGTATGAGCATACGAGGATATGGTGTCCCTTCTGTAGAACTGCTATGACGGCTTCCAGAAAATCGTGGGAGATGTCCAGACTATTCTGCAATCTTAGTTAACGAGGGGGTAATGTTACTTAGCATAAAAGCGTGCTAATCCGAAGTTGATACTTGCTCATACTATTAGTTACGAATGCTACATCAATGCTGTCATCAGACACTGTTTACCTAACTGCTATCTATGTGGAACTCTGGACCGTGGGAAGAGAAAAAGAGAGAAGGATATGTAAAAAATTTTCATATCTACTTTTTATGAATCGTGACCCACATCATCCACTCGTCCATTCTGGTGGGTTGCGAGAAAACAGCGGCTTATCAATGCCTGGTTAACGGCCTTCCTCTAAAAACAGTCGAGTAAGATCACTTCACATCATATCAACTTTCGCTCCACAGAATTCAATTCATTTTATGCAGCAACACACGATATTCGGTGGGTAGCGTTACATCCTGATTTCAGAGACCTAATAAAGAACAGTATGGAAGTTGGAAAAATGGTGGTTTCTAAAACATGGGTGCGCCCCATTCTGGGATGTGCCCATGCTTCCGGCTACCTTTCAGATCCCGATAGTCAGTAGTTTTCAGCCAATACAACGTTAGTGCGGGCCTCCCATGTACACCTTGTGTTTTTATTCTCTCATTCGATTCTAATACCCGCTGATTTGGTAAGAGTGACCCTGTTGTACCAGATTCAGAATCTGAAATCCGCAATATCAGTGAAATTGCGGTTTTTTGTACTGCCACACCGCCCTAATCACCACAAAACATCGTGAAAGCACGGTATCAGTCACATCCTTTCCAACCCCAATGGCAATGTAATTATCACTAAGAATGTATTCTAAACACTCCACGGTACTCCGAATTTCTTCAAGACTAGTTAGGAAAGAAGGGATGGTGATTAACTGAACAATGCTACCCATCATTGGAACCACATGAGGCGCAAACCATTCCTACTTCTTCATATTCCTCCCACTACCTACATCTGTGTTGGTAAGTTGAGGAAAGCGATCTTACTATGTATCGAATGGAAGACTGGTAAATGTTCGTCTCCTTCACTGCAATGAAAGCTTCTACGGAGCCATTCCCTCAAGTTTCTTGGGGTCCGGGGACTTCTCCCCTAACACGGCGTCCCACACGCCGCACCCACCGCCTATCGCAGGAATGCGATGGAAGATTGGAGAGCGAAATTCGTGAGGTAGGAAGTCCTTTAATTATTTGAATTGGCTGGCCGCTCTTTTCAATTCCAATGCGGTCTTGATCGTCGTTTATATAGGAGGAGTCATTTTGATTAATCAAGTCTAATAAATATGAAAACTAAAAAGAAACAAAAGAAAAACGATAAAATCCAATGAAAAAGCAAGCCAGTCAAGGAAAAATATCGCGTCCTATCGATTGGCGGGAGGCGGGGTGAGTACGGTAATTGCAGTGACATTTGCCGCATGCCGCAAGGGAGTATGCCGCGATAGGGGAGAAGTTCCGTTACCCAGTTTCTTGTTATAAGTGGACGAGTTTCAGAAGACATTACTATTGTTCATTTAAATTATTTATTTATTTATTCCGCACATATTAACTGATTAGCTCTGTCACACTGCACGTGTGTTTCCATCTTGTCTCCTGCATCCCATCGATAACTCATTGCACTATATTTAGGGATATAGCAGTTGCGATGTTCCTGATAAACACACGCAAATACACACGCATACACATACCCACACGCATTTACACGCATACACCATACACACGGGAATGTAAGATGAGCATTTAGAAAAAAAATCTCCTATAATTTGTTCGGTATTTTTTAGGTATATTCGTCATTCACTCAATGATTCTATGCAGCCTAGCTGAAAAAGGGTAGGTGTTTAGCCCTACTTTTAGCAACTATACTTTCCAATGAAATTTGTCGTTTCTAGGTGGAATCCGTTTGCCGACGAGGTATCTTCACCCCTTTCCACTGATAATTTTTGAAGGGGTAATGTATTTAAAGAAGTTAAAGAAACGCTAAGAAAAGTACTCTTCCTAGGCCCCATCGTCGTTTCATGTCTATGTGGATGACGGATGGTACGATGTTGTAACAATCAACTACGATCGCAAATGGGTCGAACGATACAATCTGAGCCGTCAATATAAAGTAAATTTTTATGCCATTTGTTTTCAATTTGTATACGAAAATCTGAAGCAATTCAGTTGGAAAACCAACTGCTGTACTTAATTACTCTTTGATCGAAATCGGTGGTCTCATGTAGCATGAGGTTGAGCGGTGAGTTCATGGACGAGGAGGACGAGTTGTGACTCACGCAAGAGTGAGCAGCTTTGCTACTTGAGTCAACAACCCTTGAGAGCTACGAACTGCCAGAGATGTGCTTCACTGCGCTGCGTGTTACCAGTCAGATCACCACACCTACAGCAGACGCTTCTCCTTCCCTTGAAAAATTCTGAATATTGGGTTGTGTTGCCATATCTCTTTTCGATTAATTTATAGGATTTTTGATCACACAATTCCCGTAGAGGGTGGTCTAAATTGCGTTTGCACTAAATTCCGTACAAAGACTATGCGTAATCCCTACGGCTGCTTGTTCTTACTGACGTTGTCATATCATAACAGATGAATTGATATACAGTAACGCAGTGGCTGTTTCTGTCCACCTGTCCACTGCAATCAATACCTAAGTGAGTTCTATAAGCCTTACGGTCTTTCCGGGGCTTCGGAAGTTTGACGACATTAAAGCGTGTTCATACATATAAGCCGACCCCGCCAAATGCGAATCTGAGAGGGGGAAGTGGCCAACGAGAACTATCTTAGTCTGATTATCCAAAATCCCTCTGAATGACTCCATCGTGGATGAGTGGCCGTCGACATATACTGCACGCGTTAGCGTGCATAGCCAAACTGGTAACTCATAATATTCTAATGCAAAAAATTGGAAGACAGTTAGTATCGAAGTTATTCTTTTAACTGAAGACCATTTTGGGTGATTATCTAGACAAGCCATGCTGCGAATCCGTTCTTCTAGAAGGGTTGTGCCGTTCTAAAAGAACGGATTCACAGCATGGCTTGTCTTGATAATCACCCAAAATGATCTTCAGTTAAAAGAATAACAGTGCGATACTAACTGTCTTCCAATTTTTTGCATTAGAATATTAGGAGTTACCAGTTTGGCTATGCACGCTAACGCGTGCAGTATATGTCGACGGCCAATTATCCACGATGGAGTCACTCAGCGGAATTTGGGATAATCAGAATAAGATAGTTCCCTCTAGATTCGAACGCTGAACTGCTGAGAGCATCACGCTCGATATGTTTCACTTGAGCACAATTATTAGTGGTTGATCATAGCTCCGTCCACATCAGTGCAAACCCTAACCACTATAAACTTGACCACCCTTCTTTTGAATGCTCCTAACTATTTTCTCCGCAGTCTAGAAAATTTTTGATGGGATGAGATTTTGGTTCTAGCCCCGCTTTCCTGTGCCAGCTCCGCCCACTCAGGGGATTTGGCCCCATTTGTTCCATTACCTCTTCCCACTTTTTCCCCGCGTTCCAGAACGTTTCAGAACAGAGTTATACAATTTTGATCTAAGCCCCGCCCACTTTAGTGCCAACCCCGCCCACTTCGAGAATTTGACCACATTTGTTCCATGACCTCTAACCACTTTTTTCCCGCATTCTAGAACGTTTCCGAACGGAGTTACAGTCATTTTTAAAAGGTAGCTTTCACCTTAACGCTCGCCGCGCCCACTGTGGGCGGGACTTCGCTGAGCTTACGCATGCCCAGCACGCATAAGGCCTTGCCCACTATTTTCATTACTTTTCCTGCCCCCGACGCCTTCCTTGAATCGAATTATGAAGCTCTGCGGGAAGTACCGCCCACTGCGAGAACGCTCCGCCCACCGCCGGTAAGTTTCCTTTATTTTGGTTGTTGACCCATCCCTCACCTTTGCACATTTTTTCCCGGCGTCTGGACTGTTATGAGAGCGAGTTAGAAGAATTTGCCCATTGCTCCGCCCAGTTCCGGCGCATGCCCCGCCCCTTGGGGACGGAGCTCCGCTGAGCTCTCATGTGCTCTGTTGGTCTTGCTCTATGCTCAACCCATTCCAAACTTGACCCGACCTCTCCAGGTGTCTGTTCATATTATATCGAATTTCCGTACAAACAGACAGACAGACGCGAGCACTATATACATATAGTAAGGATCTTAATGAATAGTGAATTAATCATATTCGTAAATTGAAGTGAGATTTCCCAGGGTCAGGACACTTGGGAGCTAATTGGAAGTGGAAAGCAAAGATCAAGGTGGAGCGTAGGGGTGAGTTTTCTTTGGCTTCGGCTAAGTTGCGATGGCCTTTTAAAGACGGATCAGTAGTAGATGCTCAAATTCATACGGTCCCGGTTCCCTTGTGGCGGCCATAAGAGACCTTTTCGAGAAACTCCGCTTGTTTTGATTATTGTACTTGTTAACCAGCTTTTTCCACGACAGCATGCCATCCTGAAGCCTCACAAGGTAGAGGGATGTGGGCAGAGCGCTTACTCTCGGAAAAGAATCGAACCTATACAGGTGCTTCGCGAGCATCTACTCTCCAATCTTATCCACATTTTCAATGAGTTTCGGTATTGATGCTTCAAATGAGACTGCTCACTCGGTGAACCAACATGGATTATTTCCGAGTTTCCACTGCCATACCTGAACTTTTGTAAATGGCGACATGATAGTTAAACACCTACTGGGTAATTTCGCAAAAAAGAACCTTAAAAAAATTAAATTCGCTCTTAGGTTTCCAGGACAAGTGATACTGCTGTAAATCAGAAAGGGATAGGATTTGCTGGCGCTATAGCACTTATTACTCCCATTGTTCATTATGAAATTTTCTTGGCTTTGAGATGCTAGTAATGGAACAGTCTAGATTTCACATATCCAGAGATGAGCATCAATACGCGAGGTCTCCTTACAACTGCTTGCATGACTTCAGACCTTATGCACGGTCCAACCCAAGAATGTCGTTTTTCTTAATTTTTTGCTAAGCGTAGAAGGTATCGCGTTTTACACGCTATACCAAAAGGGGGGTGCGCTTCGCTGCGCCCGTCCGTTGAATTTAGGTCACGCCGCAGCCGTCGCATGCGGCGGGTCAGCTCGCGATCATTGACAAACGTCGCAGTTGACAGCGGGGCATATGAAATGGGCTTGGTCCACGGCATTCAGCCAAAAGGGAAGATTACACGACCAAATGCAAAATCACTCGCTCCACTGACACTTGGTGGTACTTTAATGTAATCTCGAGACCTTAGTATAGTGCGCCGCGCGCGAAGTGGGCAGGGTGACCTACTTTCGACGGGCGCGCGCAACGGACGTTTGCCCCAAAAGAGATGTAGATGTTGAGTACGAATGTATTGGCACAGTGGGTGGATGGTGTAATGTATCAAAGTCAACGAATAAAAAACGAAAAGTCTGAGGGGAGATTTGGTTAGGAACCTTGTTTCAGTGGTTGTTTCAGTGGTGAACCTTACTAGCTTAGCTATTGGTTCCACTAGTTCGTCGCATACTCGAGCATCTGCCCTAGGACACATATTACTTTCAAATGTTTTCAGTTTAGTATCCTTCGTGGATTTACACCATTTCGGGAATGCTTCTCGTACAAAGTCAGCCTAAGACTTATCAGTAAGCATGAATTGGAGTCCGTCTCAAATGAGGTGTGCATAGGTAAGCTTGATTTTCAGTTAAAAAAAAACTACCCCTGAGAACTCCCAGTCAGTATTGAGCAGTAGGTGGGCACGCCCCAATAAACACGAGATCACCGGCTGCTCCTCCTTCTTCTTCGCCTACAAAACACGGGGTATGATAAAGCACTGCTCAATCCCATCGACGTACCATGGTGCTCCAACTGGGGGCCTGCTCGAAGCTGCAGCTTCAATATTGGCAACAATCAAAATTTAGCAACGAGTACCAACGTTATTAGTGCGACATTGCCTGAGTACCAAGGCTCTTTGGCAGGGCTTTACCAAGTAGCCTAAGTTTTCGTGGAATATCTGAAACATAAGGACATGCTGAAGCTGTTTAGGACCAGGGTCAAAAAGTGCGGAGCAAGTGAAATTTTGGATTTTCACGACCATATTATGTGGATTAATAGCAGTCCTATTCACCGTGGCAATTCGACATGAAGTCCGGGTGAGTTTCGAGTTTCGAAAGTTCGAAAACTATCATTCAAACACGAAACTCGCTTATTCACGCGGCCAGTTGCGCGACCGGTCGCTCGGCGGCGCCCATGGCTGGCACCGCCTCCTCGTCCGATCGCGCGACTGGTCGCTTGGTCGCTCGCCAAATCGTGGACTATGAAAGCAGCCAGTCACCCCTCCAGAATACACAACATGCCATCCGTCTTGTTCCCTCTCAAAGCAGTGATGTAAAGAACTTGGCTTGATGCAGCGTTAGGAGCCGAAATATTGAACTACGAATCACTCGAATGCTGGCAACATCAATGCGAACCATCGCAGAAAGAGTTACGACTACAGAGATTTTATGGATCGAGAACCTTTTGAATGTCTCTTACCCAGCATTACAAGTATAACAGGTCCCACCCATGTTCTCCAGACTTCTAAAAATTCCTGAACCAAGTTATGCGAAAATGTAGTGCTTTTGTTAGTGAATGTGAACTGCACCTATAAGCTACCCGACTTCAGCTTCCCTAATCTATGGAAGTACACACTGGGAGAAAACAGCATAAAAGTCAAATCAAGGATGCTATAAGAAAAAATATGCGATTTTCAGAAACCAAAAGAGTCGCAGGTGAAGGATACGGTGAATGAGACTATGAACCGAGCAGAGTTGAAATGGCTTTGCTTCTCAACTAGGGTACCTGGTGTTGCTCTCAACAATCAAATCAGCATAGAGGATTATTGATAAATCCGCTTGCTAGAAGACCCCTTGCAATCGCCTTGTTCTTGCCTTCAGTTTTCCCCCTTTCTTTTACTCAAAACTTAAAGGCACAGTTCAGGCTAATTTAGGAATATCCGGTATTTCAGAGATAGTGATAGGTAAGGCCTACACTAGGACAATGGAAAAGCATGAAACGCTAAAAACAGCGAAAAAAATGAAAAACAAACGGCCGAAAAAAAGAGGAAAAAGTCGTTGGACGAGTTTCATAATGGGAAAACGGTGGTTAAGTGAATTTTCGCGGAAGTACACGAATGCGACGCCTTGTGTGCAATAGCAGGCCACACACCCAAACATCTGATTTAGACACAGTCTTGAACCTGGCAATTTGCCAATCAGCGTATCGATTTTTCACCAACTTCGCTCCAATGCGAAAGTGGTGAAGGAAAATTCGAACCCGTAGTCAGCCTAGCGAGTGGCGGAGGCCTGACGTCCCCCAATGTTCCTGCCCTTATTGTCCCTATCCAGACCGTTTTCCGACCTAATTCCTGCACGAATGGTATCAGAGAGAGGAGGCATCGAATTCAAACTATGTGCAAATCTCCGAAACCATTCTTTCGTGAACTGTGCCTTTAAATTCTGCGTAGACACAGGCATCCCATGCAGAGATTATGTTTAATCAAAGATTGGTGTTCATTAGGTTTTGTTCAATAAAAGGATAGTTGGTAGCAGATAGACCTGAAGGTTAAAGCCATTAGTATTCGCTAAGGCATTTTCTAACTTAGACTTTTTCAGAGAGAAGCCATTTTTGCTGAAAGAAAACCAACTCCTATTGTCATTGTGCCATCAGATGTACGTATTCAAACGGGTACGGGTAGTAAAGAAGCAACCGAAGGGGACTCTCAAAGAAATTCTGCAGCAGCTCAGCAAACGGTTGTCCGTGTTCCGAGTTCCACGGCTCTTCGTGCGGATCATGCGTAGACAAAGGATCTGGGCAATTTTAATCCTGATTATAACTTTACAATAGTACGCCCGATGCATTTTCAATAATGACTTAGTAATGTTGAGCATTTGCTAAATTCAACAAAGGATGCTTTTCCTGTGCCGTACACATGCAAACATATCTGGACGTCTTCTTTATCCTCAACTCTGATTGCTACTGAGCAGCTAAAGGAGAAATATGCAATTATATGCATATTAAAACATTTTTTGACTTAATGAAGTGGAAATATATTTGAAAATACTGTGAGGTTGGAAGAATGAAAAAACCGTCAAATCTCTTCGTGCACGATGACGATGAGTACGCGGCGGCATCTTCACTGAGTCTGAACCATGTATTTGCTTCATTTGCTCCATGGTTCATTCAGTTTGAGGTTCGACACATTTGTTTGTTTTTTTTTTTTTGATTTGTTATCTTCCTCCAGAAACCACTCTTACCTTCTTCGTTCCTACCCCTTCGACTTTCTCGCTTTGTAGATGATTCAGAGTCTAAACTAAACGTTGTTTCCCGATAGTGTCTTCAGAATTCAAGGACAACCATATGAACGGGTATTCCGGAAAAACTAGGCTCTTGAAATTCAGGAAATCTGGTTTTGTTTTTATCTGCCCCGCCCTCTATCAAACGTGGCAGTCGTAGATCGAAAAATTATCTAGATAGGACGTTATAAGGGCGTTATAAGGGTTATAACGATATTGCATCGCTTGTGTGCCACACTCGAAGGCGGGCGAGATCTAACACTGTTTTGGAGGCTGCAGTCATAACAGGGGACACTCATGTTAGAATTGAAACAATTGATTATGATCCAGGTCAGATCTACATATGGCAACAGTGACTCGTCACAATACTCCATTCGGATCAGCGGAAGTAGATGGAGTCCACCGGCATCCTCACCAACCGTCGCTGCTTCGAGACCCTTAAAGGTAAGGTGACAGTGCTAAGGCCCACGATATCGGACAGTGGTAAGGCCCACGATGCTCTGCGGTAGCGAGTGTTGGCCTGTAAATAAAACCCATCAAGGACAGCTCCACTCCGCTGAAATGAGATTGCTCAGATGGGCCTGCGGCTGGACGCGGCTGGATCGACGAAATGGAGACATCAAGACCGCTATGCAACCAGCCCCAATTTAATTGAAGATGAGAGAGCAGTCATTGCGGTGGTTCGGAGAGCCATCCGATAAGGGAAGCAATGGAGTTCAAGGCTCAAGGTAAGCGACCACGAGGAGCCACAAGGAAGAGGTGGCGGGACGTGATCAAGGACCTCGCTGAAGCTAAGGTGACGGTAGAAGATGCCGCAGATAGAATGAAATGGAGACGGCTGACGCGAACAGCGGACCCTGCGACGGCACGGGATTAACGCTAGGGAGAAGAAGAAGAAGAATTCCTTCCATGCCATTTCCGTCAAGGCGATTCAGTACTACTTTTATTTTCATTACTTTTGGAAACCTTAACATGTATTCAGATATCAAAGCAATAAAATTGGATATCGGAAGACATGAAACCTGATCCACGACTAACATACCTGAATTTCCAATGAATGGAGACACTATCTCCCAGCCTGTTGAGTTGATCGAAAACTTTTGTAGTCGAAGACTTTCATATGAATTTCGACGGCTTGATTCTGGGTAAATTACAAAAAGTACATGGAGGCAGGAAATTGTAAATTGTTTTCTGTTGTGGTAGGAATGGGGTTTCTAGATTTGAGAAATTAAAGTCCATCTTTTCGGCGAAATTTTGCAAAAGCACATCTTTAGGATGGAAGTCCCGCAGTGCAGTCCACTCAGTGGACACTTTAGTATACCGGCATGGATAGACCAGATCGAAGTTCCAGCCCTGAACGAAGGTGCTAGAAGAGCTTGAAGGCAGTAGATCAGCTGAGAAAGGTCCCACCAAACTCACAGGCCCATTACCTTTCGAAAAAAAATGAAAAAAAAACTCACATGAATATGTACCTACGATATGTAGACATGACGATTTTTCTTAAATTTGGTAACGTCCAACCACACAAGGAAAATAGAATTATAAGGGTTTCAAAGCCTGCATTGTTTCACGACACAGAGGACTCCATCGGGTGCCTGAGAGCCCCAAAAGAAGACACTTTCCGCTGGAGTGAACCCATTGAAAAGTGCTCTTGTCTACTCTTCAACAGATGAAAAATGAAGATGAAACGAAATAATTGGGTTTTATTCAGCAAGAAATCAAAGTAACAATAAAAATGGAAGACATAACAAAAATCGCAAAACAATTGGTTGCCACAGCTTTTCGGGAATTGTTAAGGGTCCTTTAAAAAGCTTACAAAATTCAAAGCCCGCAAAACAGAACTCAACTTTAAAGCAGCATTACCGCTCTATTCAACTGAAGCAAAGATCGACAAGCGACAGAGAAGAGTATGTGAACAAGTACCTATCACTTTGGGAAGTTTAGGTTGAATTAGGTACTCGATTATGTCTTCTTCTCCATGTACAGTAGAACCGTAACTAAAGACAAGCAATATTTCGGGACCGTTTCACTATTTAGTGATAAATTCGCCTCTTCCTTTACAACAGCTGATAGGCAAGTCTTCAACGATGTCCTCCACCGAGCATAAAAGCGTCGTACACGATAAGAGGCAATAACAGTTTACGCCGTGTAGGTTGAACGAGACCAAAATGTAAATAATGCTTAACATCCAAAAAGTGGGCACCATACAAAATTACTTTTAACGAGAAAAGTGGAGCTCGAGGTAGTTTGACACTAAGCAGCGGTTTTTTGTTGTCGTTTCTTCACACCAAAGTTATGCACATGTGCGATGTTCACCTCCGTTGTAGTGATCTGATCTTTCACAAATGCCAGCTCAGACGTCAGTTCATCGACGGCCTGAAATAATTTTCTGAAATTTTTAAATCAAACAATGGAATATTCGTTTCGGTTTTCACGGAGGACAATGACAACGGTTGGAACCTAGTGTGCAAAATAAACACTACTGCGACAACCTATACATTCAGATTAGAGGCCTGAGAAAAAAAATCCCAGGCTTCCACTGAAAAACCCAACGCTTCACCTCGGTCTTACTAACTCACAATGCTAAAAGTCTGTTATGTGCTTCTGAAACCACTGTGCTTCTTCTGGAACCGAACAACCAAAAACAAAAGAGGAGTGTCGCGGACTGTTCCAGAAGCGCATATAATGAGTATTGGTTTCCAACTCTATCCAAACCAACAGAACTGTTGTTGGCGACCCCAAAATCGTTTTTGTTGTGTTAATTACATGCGAAGGCACTTACGAATTTCATGGGGTTGCAAAAGGTGAGGTACAAAATAGATTACCTACTCCCTTCAATCTTATCTCTATACAGATCACCCCCTTGGGTCTTATCTTGATTCTCTCTTCTATAGTTCTATGGCTCTACATATTTTGTGAGATGGACGAACTTTTATTCTCGAATAATCGATTTGTGGCGTTGAAACTGCAAGATACTGCCAATTATGTTCAAATCTTGCTAGTTTCGGTGGAAAATCGAAATCATTCAAGTTTCTGTTGCGTATGCGCTGTCTAATAGAAGGAGAATTTTGTAGTTTTACGTGATAAGGGTGGGATTAGAATGTTCCTAAACCTGATTATTATAGCATATCTTATCATGAACACAGCCTTCGAAAGAACATCTCGAGATAATCGCGTCTAAACGACAACCTTTCAAGGTTTCTCACTTATCAGTGGAGGCTATGAGAGTTCCGTACGACAAGGAGCTGCCTATAAAGGCGGAAACAAAAAAATCTGCAAAATCACCTTTTGAACGTTTCCTTGGTTTTTGACCAGCAACTCTTTTGCTTTGTCAAGCTCGTATTCCACCATGATACCAGCACCTAGCCAGATTGATACCTGAGAGTTGTGTGACATATCTCGATTTCAATAAACCATCGCCTCTACTTCCTATTATTCTGGCTAACCTTCTCTGGTTTCCGTACTGTAGCTTTCGTGTAAACTTCCTCGGCTACAAGATACGTCGTTTCGAATGGTTCATCCTTCTCCTGAAAAGAAGTTCGTACTTCCGAGGTGTTAATTTAGATGGAATACGCCTTACACATGGATCAATACAAAGCTATTCTTATTTGTTTTCAAGGAAACTAAGCTCCAAAGCGAAATATTGCAGAAGATATTGTACTAACACTAAATCGTAAAGATCACCTTCTTGTCAATTAACACGTCGAGCAGAGCAAGGCTATTCTTGAAATCCGGTAGTTTTTCCGCCATTCTGAAACATTCCCAACTGAACATCTGCTCATTATATGCAACATATTGTGCTTTACGTACTGGCCACTAAACCTTATCAACGATGTGTACCATAGTTTATATGTGAATATATATACCAGTCGGGCCGCCCGGCTAATGCCGGGCTTCCCTCCTTCTTATGGTGTCGCCCGGCTTCGCCGGGCGCTCCTCTTTTTTGTAAGAAGTCTGCTAAGCGTGAATAACACTTCGGATCCTCTTCTTTCTTTGAAAGCTCTACACCCTCAGTATTAGCTCCGAATTAGGAGCGATTTTTTTTCTGTAAGCCGTCTTCGCTGTATCCGGATCGAACATCGTATGATATCACAAAGGCGATTATTCAGAGAAAAAAGACAGATGGGCTAAGGAAGCGTACCTCCGTGAAGTTTCCGTGCAATTGGAATACTTTGAACGCCCCAGGGCCAAATTGTCAATTTTCGCGCAAACCCCTCCCCCCCCCCACCCTTGGGCGAGGCCCGGTCCTGTCGTCCTCCATAAGTGTTCCCATCATGTTTCCAATAATCCTACCGGGTTTGAACGCCCTAAGACCAAGGGGACAGGAGTTATAAATTTCTGTCAAAACCCCGCCCTTGTGGGCGGAGTCTGGTTTTGCTACCTTCATGAGTGTTTTCATCCCACCGCCGGTACTCTTTGTAACTTTGAACTTGTGGGTCCATGGGGACAGAAGTACGACTCTCGTTCAAGATCGTAGTGAATTTGAATGATTATTGGTCCAAGTGGGCGGAGGTGGTGGTGTATGAAGTTACGAGTGGAGCACTATCACACATGTTGGTCATGGTTTCGAATCCCACAACGATATCCGCCTTGGCCAACCGGGCTTACATCCTCCGGGGTCATTAATTGGTACCGCACTATTCTAGGAGCTTGAAAGCACTGACTTGCAAATTGGCTAGTCATCACAATCATTGTATAGGCCAATTACGCATTCAATACGCCGCTACGATTATGAATGGAAGTCGAATGCCGGAGCGCATCCCTCAAACGGGATTGATTACTGCCCGAAGAATATATGTTTCATTGGTATAAACAACGATTTTTACCCGATTCGAAGGAATGCCAGTAAACTCGCACTGCTCCGATCGAAGCAACGTCCTCTGGTCCAATCAACGCCCTATGTTGTTGGAAAATAAAGTTCTAATATCTCCGTGATCGAGTTTTCGCCCTGTGCAGCACTTTTTCATAAGAAGTATTGACCACCGTATGAGAAGCTCGCAATTTCCTTTTCGACAACCAAAATCGGCCACTTATGTTTGGTACTTTCCAAAAATTGCACAGCTTCGCGTACTGTTTCACATGAGAGCGTAATTATAATAATAATGGGTCCTTATAAGAAAGGTTTTCCAGCCTCACTATATAGCAGCAACCGTTAACAAACTGTTTTCTCCTTTGCTCCAAAATAACACAGAATGACCATGGAGGTAGACAAAAGACAGAAGAATTCGTACCAATGAGGCGATTAATCCGTAAAAAAGCATTGTGATAAGAAATTGAATCGGGAACCCCCCCCCCCTCTCCTCTTGCTGAGTTCGCACTCCAAAGACCAGTTGAATTTGATCCATGTGAAACTTTTGAAAAAGAGACATTACTGTTCCCATCACTCACTCCTTACTTATGGTACTTATGATAGGTTTCTGCTGGTACGAAAGCATGAGAACTTCTGTTTTTCTCAAAGCTCCGCTACCTCAATAGATAAACGAATTTTTTTTCTTCTTTCATGGTTGATCAAGACTTCATAGTAGATCCGTTGATGTTTTCTATAAGATTGGGTGTAATCTAGTGAGAAATCGTGACGTTTTACGTTTGCACTTGCTCTAATACACTGTCAATGAGCACTGGGCAGCAATGTGTCGTAATATAATGTCTTATACAAGCCATTGCCAAGGCTGTCACCATTCAGAAGTGCTCAGCAACCATCATGGGAAAAAAGCGATTTTTTTTACTTGCCCCACCCCGCCGCCCACTCCCTTTCCCACTCAAATCTCATCAGGTCGTGCATTTCACCGATGATACACTTCTAAAGACGTTGCTCCAAGCTTTAATGAAACGTGGAACCAGCGTATATGCGCTAGTAATCAACTTTGATCCTTGGCCTTAGGTATAGTCACGGGTTCGAATCCCAGATCGATATCCGCCTGGGCCAACCAAGCATTCCATTCCTCCCGGGTCGGCTATTGGTACCAGACTCGTCTGGGGGGATAAAAGCACTGACTTGTTCACTGGCTGGCTACCGCAAGTCACTGTATAGGCCACATACGCATTCAATATGCCACTACGATTCCGAATGTAAGTCCAATGGGTGGGCGCATCCCTCAGGCGGGATTGCCTTTATGCACAAAGGAATAAGCTCTAATACAGTCTGATATTCGATTCTCGCCCCCCATTCACCACTGGTTCATGAATAAACCATAAAAGCTTTTCCGATTCGGGACAGTAGTAACTGTCCCGAATCGGAAAAGCAGACTGACAGACTAGTAAAGACACTTTAAGAGCTGAAAGCAGCTTTCGCTTCACCAATGCCTCCACCAAATTTTTGCTTTTACGTTCCGATTCAGTCGAGCAACTCATGCAAACACGAACATAAAAAGCAAACAAACAGCAAACAGTGCCATACCTTGCCTTTTGCGACGTCATACTAGCTTCGACGTATTTGTACTTTTTATAACGTTCCTCCAAAACAGCAACACCTTCTTCGGGTGACAGCTTTTCCTTAGATAGCCATGCTTCAACATCTTCCTGAAAAAAAAAACTAAATTATATAAAGTCCGATTTGAACATGTCCCACTGGAGGAACTTCTGAACAGTAGGAGTGATCCTTGACTATCATAATATTTAGAAGTATATTTTTTTACGTTGATGCGATGGAAAACTCTCAGCGCTAAAACAACGCTCATATAAATCACAGCTGTGGCAAATACGCAAAAATCAGTCAAACCCGATAGTCCAATTTAGTCGAAAGAGCACTACTCCTCTCCCCTCATGCGCACTGCATTCTGAATTTCCCGATGTCCATAGCGGAAATGACATCCCCATCGAACAGCGTTCTATCGACCGCAAATCCACCAGCCCTGCCGATGGCATCGGCAGCCTGCGTAGCGCCATTTCGACGACTTTGACGCGGTTACTTCCAAAGAGTATGATCGCCAGATCGACGCGATATACGAACGATATGGCGTCGCATGCTTATCGTTCTCATCTAACGCAGCCCTCATCGCCGTCTGTTCAAGCATCCACATTTGCTATATAGCGATGGGATCTTTTCATGAAAAAAATAAAAAAAACAATAACAAGACACATATCGAACTTCAGAAAGGCATATTTCACTGCAACTCAGATTTCAGATGTACAGAGAAACGCTATGAGCCTCAATGTGAACCCAACACTTCCTGAGAGACGCAAGACTGATCGCTGACCAAGAGCTCCTAATCGATTTCAACTTACGATTTATTAGAGGCACAGTTCACGATAAAAATGGTTTCTGAGATTTCCCCATTTCCCCCATAGGATGAATCCGAGGATCACTCGTATACCACTGTGGCGCTATCAGGTCGGAAACGGCATAGTTAGGGCGTTAAGTAGGCTTGAAGATTGTATCGTGTGTATTCTCGGACGAGTTTCACTGGCATTGTAGCAGCTGTACCGATCACGGGAACCCATGTAGGAAGTCCAAACAACTTGTCATTACCCATAGCGACAGTAAAAGACAATTCTGTACTGTTCTGTCTTGATGTAGTCAGCTCATTGCGCAATTGCAGCAACTGAAATCTCGTCCGGATACCCCTTCCATGTTATTTCCGTCGGGATAATCTCGTCCAACCTCTATTTTTCTTACTTTTGAGCCATATTTTCCTCGAAATCAGCGAATTCTCTCGCTTTTTCACTACCGATGAACTATTCCCAACCTATACTTCTGCGTTTCCAATAAAAAGGGGTACCTTAAAATTATCCTACTGTGCCTTTAGGAAAGTAGAATGTTGAACTTCCCAGAACCTCATTATTATTATTCAGCCAAGATCAAAAATAACAATAAGTTGGACGTACTCGGGCCCTATTCAAAAGGCAATTCTTACCACAGCGAATCAGTTTGAGCAAGATAAATGTTCTGCATGCGCAGTTTGTAATGTCCGATACAGGTGTCAAGAGGTGTCACTACCACTGACACAGTTCGCTTAGCGCAGCTTGCCTAGACCATTTACTGTGCCTCTGTGATCGGTTGGTTGGTTAACAAAAATGGAAATATTGCTATAAACAGTCAACTCCATGAGTTGTACGCCCGTTTAGAAAGTATTTCGTTCATTTTCACGTACACCAAGCCTATTTCACGAGAGGCTTTATAAGAACGTCACGTTTGATGGTGATGGATAGCCGATTATGATGGTCAGAACGTGATGCTATGCTAAGAATTAGCAAGACTGAACAAGGGTCCGGTTTTCTTCTGAATGGGATCAGTGGTCGCTATACATCACCATTCCCATTCAGAAGTCTATGTGAGTTTATTCAATTTGTCATCTTTCATTAGTTTTATGTATGAATTTAAAAATGGTTTCTGAGATTTCCCCATCTCCCCCATAGGATGAATCCGAGGACCACTCGTATATCAATGTGGCGCTATCAGGTCGGAAAACGGCATACTTACGGCGTTATGAAGGCTTGAAGATTGTATCGTGTGTATTCTCGGACGAGTTTTACTGGCATTGTAGAGGCTGCACCGATCACGAGGGAACTCATGTAGGAATTTTAAACAACTTGCCATGACCCACAAAAAGGGGTACCTCAAAATTATCCTGATCTGTACATTATACTATCTATATATCTATACTATATAGTATGATCGCCAGATCGACGATATGCGAAAGATATATCATAGGGGCATGTAGGATCCCTATGCTTTTCGTAACTTTCCCAACCTCTCGTTCATCATTCAGAGAGAATCTCCTGTGTATTGAGCGCCTCGAACCTGCAATTGGAGACCTGACGTTGTAGCCCTCACACAACATGCATCTGGGCTGGGAACTTCTCGAGCTAAAAACGCTTCGACTGAACTCAACCTCCTTCTCCCCCCCCCCCCCCCTCCTTCCATACTGTCACGCTTCCCTTATCAAATGCACTGTCTATTCAGGTTGCAGCAACGTTGAACCAAAAAAGCTCCGTTTCACGAAAAAAAGCTCCACAGAGCGACTCCGGGGAGATGCAGTGCGACGTCACGATTACGATTGTTACATTACCGAAGCGTCTCGTTGCTGGCCACCACACCACTTCGTCCTCCATTTTACACCTTCGACAGCCGGTCGCCTGCTTGCCATCCACTCAAAGGGCGCCACACAATGACGCCTACACCACCTGAGTGCCCCATTCGTTCACCATTACCAAAATGTAAATGTCAAGGCAAAGGCAGGTGTTGGGTCCGAAAATTACAGCATCCTAGGTTACGGCTGTCAAGGTTTCAAACAAATAATTTTCGACAAAGGTGAGAAGGAAGGCCCCTATGCTCGCACAATGTTTTTTCACTAGAAATTTCCATTAGTTGCTGGACTGTTACTTTACTTGAAGTATGTCGCTTTCCAGTAAATTCAGTTAGGATAAGGTAAGAAATGAATGGAATTGAACTCAAATCGGCTCGTCGCTCAGAAATGAGTTCTGGGAATCGTGGAAGAACCAATCAAAGGAACGCCACTGTGCATTACAGACAAATGGAAAAAAAGTGCTACAGGGAAAATCCGAAGAATTCTTCACACTCCGATAAATAGGATGAGACAAGGGGAAGCCGAGAAGAGTACGGCCTCATGGCTGATTTCTTTAGCTTGCACAAATCCTATCTTTACTTACGGTATCGCAGAGCTCTTCCACGTTCCCCAGCAACAGCAAATCGCATGATCCTGTTCCAGGAAAAAACATACTAATCCTGCTTGAGACAATACTTAAACATTCACCTGACCTATATGACGACCTCCTGATGCCATTCAAAGCATATATGTTGGAGTTTTTATATCAAGTAATGAACCAGCTTAGTTGGTAGATTTTGTTGGCCCGAAAGGGTGTGGATTACTAACCTACACCGGATTCCTATGGCGCCCATCTTCAGCGTTATATCACATACCATACCACAGAAATGTTTCTGCACCTCTCACCTTTAGGGAGCTTAAAGTTTCCATCTCATGGGTTCTAAAGTTTCCATCTCATGGGTTGTGACAAACTATGCAAAGCAGAAAGCAATGGAATTTTTCACCTTTCCCAGATATTTGAAAAAATTTCCGAATGAGTTTTCCGAAGGAGTTTCTCAGGATTAATTCATTTCTTAGGATTGAAGCATAGGGAGACAGAACTCTCTCTCTGCTTCAGGAAGATCCGTTCCTTCAGCGTTTCTAGGCGTGTTACTTGACTGTATCCCACTTTTTCACATTCGTGCTCCCATTTATTTCCCCTCACCTGTACGATTCCCTCGGAAGCTATGAGCCTCAGGATGTGTTCTTGAAACAAAATGATCGTTCATGCTGTCAGTTCAAGGTCATGTGCCAGCTGTGTGAAGTCGACGACGTCGAAAGGGGGCAAAAAGATGGTCCCCGTCCAAGAGTCGCCCCCCGCGTTGCGCAATCGTCAAGGACAGCCGGTCCCTAGCCGACGTCGTCCCAACACTCGCGCAATAATGAATGGAATCGCCCGACGGACGGGACGAACAAACGAAAAGAGAGGCAAGGGAAATGGCGGAAACGCAGGACATGAGCGCCAGCGAGGCAGGTCTTGCGAGAGGCCCATTGTGACGAGACGTTCGTCGATGACGGTGAATTGAGAGTGGATGCGATGAGGAGACGACGGAACTCACGACGTTGCTCAGACAGAATGTAAAGCAAGCCAGCCAGAGGTGCATACACTTGGGGAGTGTACTGCGACAGCACGAAATCAGCGGAGGGTAATGTGCACATAAAATTGAAGGCATCACGATTTGCAAGAGACGGAGGCTGTGGAACGGCACGAAATAGCTTGCCAGTCATGGGAGGACGTTGAAATGTGGTAAATTACCAGAGGGCCCTCACGGGGAATAATACATTGCCAGTATGCAAATCTTCGTACTGGCCAATCGATCACGTCCGTGGGTCTGGGATTGTACTGCTTATACACGACCCTGCATTCCCATGGGTGATGGATAGAAATTTTACACAGTTGCCATCACAGCGTTATGTGTTAGGTTGTAAACCTTAGAGTCTCAAAAGTTACAGGATTTGATCGAATACGCTGACATTCAGTTAAATTTTGGCACGAGCTCGATATCTCTTGGTTTCCTGTTTTCTCTTTACTCCTTCGATTAGTGGGAGGAAGAAAATATGTCGCAGGTTACGCCCGTAACACTTCCACCTTTTTGTTCCAAGCCGCATTTTTCTTCTGCTCATCTCGAGGACCCGGAAGAACTTATCCAGAATGTTCAACAAGAAGTAAAGCTCTGTTCGATATTTGCAGAGGGGTTTCTATGACGGACCGGACCGGATAACAATGACCCAATCTCGGTCAACACCTGGATTCGAGCAGAAACCTGTCATTCATGCACCCAACGCACGACGTCATCCCTCAAAAACCTTGACTAGAAAAACCAAGAACAAGGCTTGAAGCGTGCCCACGTCAACCTTCGAGCTCTTTACTGCAGCACGTAAACTGCCATTTGAACGAGTACGGGATCTTCCGTCGATGGCTA
Source organism: Haemonchus contortus (assembly GCA_000469685.2). NCBI lineage: Eukaryota > Metazoa > Nematoda > Chromadorea > Rhabditida > Trichostrongylidae > Haemonchus > Haemonchus contortus. The sequence continues at coordinate 19,617,708 of LS997562.1, read as the reverse complement.
CACGCTTCCCGATTCTCAATCGAGTCTCGTCCCGCGCCTCATCCAATCTTTCTCCGCTCTAATGGTTTCCCTGCTATTTCGCTGTAAACGAAAATTCACCACACTAAGCCACTACAAGACATTTGTTTCAGGAGAATGGTGAATACGCTAATGCCATGGTGTGGAGCCCACGAGCGGAGTGTCTAGTAACCATGCCTTTCTTTATACCAGTCCCGGCATGGGGAAATGCATGGTTTCTAGACACTCCGCTCGCGGGCTCCATCACTATGGCATCAAATTTCAGAACAACAGAAACCCGATTTTCCAAACAGAACACAATAATGGTTATCATGGTTACCGCATATGGACGCTACACAACATAATAAAACAAACACCCCATTATTCGGTTCGAGACAATGTTCAATGTTATCTAATATCGAGACTGAGTAGATGAACTCATAAGCCATCATCGATGAGCCCCGCTTTGACCGGAGTAGAATATTGTTTGGTGTAGAAAATAATGCTCCCTCCTTATACATCCTCATTCCATCCTCAAAACTATGCTCCATCTACAGATGCTACTGTCATCTCCTTTTGGAAACACTCAGATCCCTACCTTTTATTCTGTCGAATAATAACAGCAACAGTGACAGTATGGATAAGACTCGAGGGACATACCATGCGGTATCAGATGACTGTATCCCCCGGGACGTCAAACGAACACCAAGACAGCCGCCAAAGTGGTGGTCAGATTTATTTACGCAAACTCTTAATCAAAGGAATGCCATGCTTCGGATTCCTGCGAAGTGAAGACGATCTACTGGACGAACTTATGGCTCGCGACGGGGACGAATGGGGACCCAACTGACGCCCGCTCGCGAAAATCGATGATCAACGGGACGACGGGTGAGGAGATAGGATCAAGGAAAGGATCCAATTCAAGATGTAAGACGCCTTTCCCAGGACGGCTTCAGGAGAAGAAAGTTTTTCGGAAGCTTCAATCATCTGATCAAAGGCGCCGACTAGATGCAATGATAGGTAACAGTAGAAAAATTAGTTGGAAATTTAGACTTCCTATCTGAAATATGGAAGTTAAGAATATGGTTGAAATTACGAGCTTTACGGAATCGCCGAATACTCGAACACCTTTTGACAGTGCATATTCTTGAAAATGTAACGCATCCTCCCTGAAGCTTACTTATTCCTGTTTATTGAAGCTAAGCTTCCAATCTTGATATCCTTGAACTACCCTATTCGATTTCTGAGAGAATGCAAAGTATCCTCCAAGATAGCTTCATCGAACTCCTTTTTTCTGCAAAACATTGTCCCCTTTTCCACCTTTAGAGCGGTGAAAGATGGGCTAGGGGCACCTCTAATAATGAAATCTTAATTCTGATCTCCTAAGATATAGTGCTCACCCTTGAATAATTGTACCAACTTTACTGTCTAGCTGATTTCATCATCAATGCTCTATAAGAGTTCATATCAGATCTATATCCCAATTGGATGAATTTGATAAATAGGAAGTCGCCTACGCACTTCGAACCTTAGAAGTGGCTAACCGAGGCAGTTTAGACACATTTCCAAGAGACTGGCCTCACTCTTTATTGCCGTTTTTATATGTTATACAGTAAGATTATAAGTTCGATTGATTGCCAGTCCGACGCAGTTTCAGGGTAACTTTAGTAGTAATTCCAAATGAAAACGGTTCGGCAAGTTGGAAGTTGTCACTGGGTACTTATTACAGCACTAGCTGCAACAACTGATTGCAAAATTTCTGTGAAGCCCTAACAACGTTCATCGGTAAACTTCCGGACCGATAACTTCCCAGTAAACTGTGCTCTCTAGCTCTCTTTTCCTTTTCGATGTCGGTTCTACCAAGAGAATAACCGACAAGTAAACAGTACCGAGGTATAACGCAGCAACCGCAATAGCCTTCCAGATATCCCCACAAAAAAACCCGACAAATCAGCTCAGCAACCAGACTGCACCGGTTAAGAAATTTTTTAGAATTTCTTCGAGTGTGGGCCTTTGCCTTTAATCTGGAGATAGGAACACCTCTTTGCATGGACAAATTGGATGTCACTGTTCTTCATGGTACCCAAAAAATGTGTCGTTGGATTCCATCCACGATTCCCATAGTTGGAGAGGCCGAAGGAAGAGAGCTTGGTCGTGATGGCGCCATTGAGTCGCCTATAGGGACGGAAACGGCCTCGGTTTGTCGCCCCAAAGATGAGCGATTAGCTTTAGTTAAGAGTCGGGGTTCTTACTGCTACTGAGACACAAACAGTAAAGCAGCTGTAAGCAACTTTCTATCGAGTAAAGCCTCCGATACTGTATGTCGCCCTTTGCATGAACAGGCGTCCACTCTCCCACCCCGCACGACGACGTCTCGGTCGCGCGAGACGTTACGCGACTGTCGCATGTGCGGCTATGCATTCGAAATGAATGGAGCGAGTGTAATCAGCCTGGGTCTCATTTGTCCAACATTCCGGTATATGTTGTACGACATGAATCCGTCATTAGGGAGACATTCTTATGACCAGAATCTCAGCGTTCACCTGAAACAGTTGATGACAAGCCAAATCCTTTGGTTCTTCGAGAAACGATTTAAAACCGGATCCCGGGGTGGTGGGGCTATTTGAGGTTGAATCAGTGCGACTATGGCGAGTGCCAGTTGCATCGAGCGACTTCAGCCGCAGTGACTGCAATAGCGCCGTCTAGCCAGAATTGGATACATTGCACATCGATGAATTTTCTCGTAGAAGGCCTCGTTTACCGCAGTTGGAGTTCTGGGGTGAACGAAGCCTTCCAAGCTTCATGAGAAAACTCAACGATGCTACACGGATCAAGATCACCAACCTTGCAGATCAAGATTCCCCACATGCTGAGCACTGCAATCCAGGGACTCACCAAAACAAGTTGTGGGACGTTTTTCGAAAAAAACAGTTTCCGTCCAGCATTGTGTCACCAGACAGAAACAATTTTGCGGTGTAAAACAGTTTCGGCTCAGCGAACGGGAGCTATCATCATAGACAGGTTAAGGGCAGTTATGGTACCAAACAACTACTTCAGGCGAAACAGGACCATTTATCAAGTATAAAGTGCAACTGTGATACGTTCGCTAGCACTTAATGATCGTCGCCCCAAAACCTTACCTAACCGTATGTCTATCGATCTACCGGTATTCATAGCAACTACCTACACCATGCTACCAGAAAGAACAATCGAGCTTAAATATCCAACTGTAAGGTGAACAGATCGAAAGGAAGTGCTGAATGATCGTCAAATCGTCTGCAGTAGTAATTTGTAGTCATAAGAACTAATTACTAAAAAAGTACTAGAAGTAGTAATAGAAAATTCTCCCTACTCCTCCGAGAATGCAGAAAATGAACACTGTTAATTTATCAGTTAGAGTGATTGGATACAATAAATTCGGCTTCTCATGACCGATCAAACTCTGAGCTCTGCTCATCTTTCGAAAGATGATCTAAAGACTTACCATTACTACCCATTACCCACCCATTTTCTCTTTCGCAGGAGCTTTCGCTTTATTTCATTTCAAAGGAGAAGAAACGAACAATAAAACAATGTCCCCTATAAAGCTTGTGCATCTGTGAGTATTTGCAATCAACTCGTTAGAGGTAGTTACCATCTCATTTACATTTCCCTTCTGATGCTTCTATCTGGTGCTCTTTCCATCCCACTATCCTTCACTCATATTCAGTTTATTCAGCTCATGCAGTGAAAAAACTTTGGCTTTCAAAACTTAACCAACAACGAGACCTCGTATCCAAAAAAAATCTTGCCGGTAATCGCTGTTTCCGGTCTGTCAGTCAATGCCAAACAATGTTTGGACGGCGGCGTCGGCATGTCGGTGAACGTCAAACAAATCCAGAAAACGGGCTGGGGTCGAGCGAGGTCAAGTAAGCAGCGACGACCTCTCTCCAGGAACCACAACAAACAAATATGACAGGAAGCAACGTCGTTTCAAGAACAAAGAGCCGTTGATCGTGATATCCCATACCCAAAGAGTTAGCCAACCCCTCTCCTTCTCTGTGAAGTACCGATGGGTGGGTGACTACGAAAGGCCGATTTTATACGTCTTAACAATTTAACTCATATAAAAGTGAATGCCTAGCTATACTGAAAGATATAGCGAAGCAAACTGCATTGGAAATCTACAAAACAGGTTGAACATTTGGAAAAGTCAAGTCCCAATTATGAAAGGCGGAAAGCCCACTTGCCTTCAGCTGAGTTTCAAACTTACATCCGGGCTGAGCTACGAAAAGATACGTATAAGTTCATTATGCCTGTAGACGAAAGAATCTCCAATACCATTCGGTTCGTTGTGAATCAAATTTCAAAAAAAAGGAAACCTAGATGTTTTAACCCGACAAAAAAAAAACCAAAAATGCGGTTCATACGAACCATTTGGAATAGTCAACTAGTTAGGGATCGATAACTCGAATTACAAGGGAGAAATCTTGGGACAGAGTACCTGAACAGTACCAAAGGTCCCCCAGCGTTATTCCGTTTGTTCACTGGATCGTAGACTGGTTCGCTTACCATTTGGGAAACTGATATCGATTGTAAATATAGGGTGGTTATGCTAATCGAAGACGCAAGTCAAAGAGCCTTCTGTCAGTTCACGCCAACGCCAATGATCCTATGAACAAACACTCTAAATGCCTTTAGTATGGCATTCAAAGCCATTCACCCTAAGTGAATGGCTTCGAATGCTTTGGTGACTAATTGTACACCTCCCTTCTCTGCTAACGGTGATGTGCAAGTACTATGAACCAGAACTAAATGAATATCATCCCCCAGACCAAGAAATCTTCGCTCATCCTGACTATTAATATCAACGATCAACTATCTTTTAAATTGGGGGATAACTTGAAAACTGCACGTAAAACTATACAATGCTGACCAAAGCAAGCTAATTGAATCAAGTAAGACAAAAAAAAACCCACAACAACTTCCATCACAGGGATACCACGTTTTGATGCAGTGACGTCGGACATGTTTTCGGCCACCGAGGAAAAATTTGCAAATAGTTATCTCTCCTGCAATCGATAATCAAATAAGAAAGACGAGATCAGGAAAAACCAGCGCACAACATCATGACACAAATAAAAGACAAGAAGAGCGCTAACGAAGATCTGCTGCATGCATTCAAAGGATTGAGCTCTCGCTCTGTTTGAAAACCATTCGACGCATTCGATTTCAATTCAAAATCTGACAGCGTTTAAAGCGTATTCAACCTTGGAGGAAATATGGGAAGTTTAGTTGGCCTGGGATGCACCTGACTCTAGATTTAATTCTATACGAATTGCACGATAGTCGTGACACCTTCGTTCATTTTTCCTCAGCCGTCACCTTCTAAACAAAAAACTCATTTCTTTTTTTATCCATATTAATAACCATTCACCAAACTGCCTTCCTTTTAGAAAAGCACGTGATGCTTCAGGGTTACGCCCTCAATTTACCTGTAAATACCACACCAACATTACCAAATACCACTAAGACTAAGAAACAGAGGAGTGTCCCTATGTAATAGAAGTCCATTCATGGGCAGCAGTGGATTTGAGCACCATTCGCCAGAGACCAGAAATTACATCCGTTCACGCGTTAATCTGTCCTGGCCCTTCTGACGTAATTCTGAAGAACACCACACAAATAAAACACCTTACCGGTTTGACCATCACCACCCATTCAGTGTTTCAGTGAAATTGATTTGTTACCTTACACTGCTGGAGTAAAAAGAAGACATATAAGACCTAATTGGTTGTACAGGTCTTCAGAACATACTTCTGTCTCTACAACGGGAACGGAAAAGGAATTCGTGCGCCATACGTGAAAAATGAAAAAGTCGACCTCAATTTTCGAATCCTACTGCAACTATACAAACTATTCTGCACCAAAAAGAACTCCAATCTGGGAAAGAATCCATCCCTAAAATAATCGAGTCATCGTCCTGCTTCATGCCGATTTCTGCCACGATTCGCGATGCGAATGTCATGAAAAAGAAGCTGGGCTTTGCGCAATACCCTCGGCTTTGGACGGGATTCAAACATGCAGTCATGCTTTTGAGCCTGGAAAAAGCATTGGAGCGTTTCCTTGAAGCCCTGGTACAACTTTGAATCCCGTTCGAGACCATTGTTTTGTACTTAGCTCGGCATCCTTGTAATAGTCAATCGCCAAATGTTGATACACAGTCTGAAGACCACGTTTGTGCCGTCGCTTGATTCCAAGCAAGGCCCAAGACTCTTCTTCTATTATCCAGCTCCCATCTCCCTTGCCGTCCCCTCACCACTCTTCACTAACTGACTGTACGACAACACAGTATCACACAATTGGCTGGTCCTCTTAAAAACGGAACCTGTTCCAGGGTCGCCCATTGTACTGTGTCTGCCGAGAGGATAGCTGTGTGCCTGATGTAATTTTGCCCATGTGCCCTTGCATTTTCCACTTCAAAACCACTGAGAAAACGGAAAACTTGCTCAGGATGTTCAAGCTCAAGGACGAAATAAATTTGGGATAAAAGTCGTTGAAAAGACCTTTCTCAAAAACAAACTCATCATATTGCGACGAAATTTCAACGAACCCTTAATAGTGCGGACAGAAGCTTCATTAGACAATTGCCTTGATGAAGCCACACAAGCAAGGAACCGTGCATATGTTTGTTCTCTTCTCAGAATCATTGGAAGGATACGAAAAAACGTCCTCTCGATGACTGGACACACTAGCCCACTATACTTTTGCCCATGAACGGTCTGAGCATGGATGAAACCTGCAGCTACAAACTTGTCTGCTAGTGTGGACGATTATTCTCCGGAATGGATAGATATAAAAATCATTAAGCTCCACTCGCTGTTATATCTCCCTCGCGGGCGCACGGATTTGAGCTGCATGAGATATCGAAGGAGTGGAGGCGGCGTGTTCAAGGATGTTCCTTTCAAAGAGGAAGCTCATCAAGTCCGTTCATAGTTCCATGTATCGTCTCTAACTTGCCAATTCAATATATCCTTCCTTACCTCCCTTCCCTTACACCACCGACATCGTCGTTCGCTTCACCAGCACTTGCACAAACAACAGACGGCTAGCGTTTTACGACGTCAAAAACTCGTGGCCAACGTGCCCTTCAACGCCAGTGATTGGCGAGAAATGACGCTTGCAGAATGCAATCGAACGTTCCCAGCTCGTTCTTCTTCTCGATCTCCACTGAGGCTACGTCATGGATTGAATGTAAAATGCTGAACAGATAGAAGTCACACTTCTTGTGACATCAATTCAGAGCCCTGAACTGATGAATGCCGAGAACTCGCCAATATTGTCTACACCTTTCAATAAATTTGTGACTCGACCGTCACAGACGGCATCTTCCCAAAGGGTCGGGGGTTGAGAGTAGTAAAGAGATGTGAGGAATCGATTCTTACGTTGTAAATGCGGCTGAATGCACCCTATTGCTACGTAAAACCCAACTATTCCTAGTCAAAACCACCACTGTAAAGAGCTCGTCATCTTACCTAATGATTCCGTTTGGGCTTTCACCCCTAGCGACTCGAAATGTCCCAGTCATCAAAAGAAGTTTCACTTTGAGTTTCAAGGGCTGCCTTTGATGTTGCATATAATTACATACAGATACCACATACTGATTGAAGGGATATACCGAGTACTGCGGATAACAGCGACGAAAGAGGATTGCCGCTACAGCGCTCTGTTGGGTATCATTTAAGAGGAAACTAGTAGAAGAGGGAACGTAGTGATGAAAATCCATCGGCATCAAATCAACATTGTTGTGATTTGCGCAGTCAAAAACAAGACAATAGAACTGTTTGATAGAAAAAAGCAAAATAAGCTCTGTGAAAGGCTCTTCCAGATGCTCCAGTGAAGCTCAATACTAAATTGTGAGAGAGGAAAATTTTAGAGCAACAGGCAGCAAGGTAACAAAAAGGTTCCGCGCACGATTCACTTTGTGCACGATTATCGATTTGCTCACCCTACGCTGCCGCTAAGTATGTTCAGAAAATCGTACACTACTGCGTATGCCACGTTTGTCAAACCTCGAGGCAAATGGTGCATAGATATTTTTTGATTTTTTTTAGAGGCTCCGCCGAACGGTGCAGCGATTATCATACCCTGAGCCGACGCAAGGCCAAGTTCACGATTTCTTGGCTGAACAGCTCTCCTTTTTCGGGAGAACGAACTTCATTATTTAGCCAGAAGCCTGAAGACGTGTAACCTCTTTCCTTAAACCTTCATACTGAAGAGCTCGGTGGCAACTGAGCATCCATAGTCGTAGCTCTCGCCGGCACGGCAAGAAGGCGAGAAAAACCAAGCTACCACCTTTCAGCGCAGCATTTCTTTAAATGCTTGCATACAATGTCATGCGAGCTGGAATCACATTCAATTTTGAGGAAGGGAAGCGTGAGATTCGATGGGATGATTGCTTTATTAGGCTGTGTAAAACTGAAGCGTAATATTTAAGGTCATTTTCCGAATTCATTTTTAAAAGGAGCCAGAACACCTGCTGATGAATTCTCTTCTACCATTCACGACATGTGGCCAGCGCGTAGTCAGCTTACAGATCCCCTCGCGGTAGGAGGCGATCTTGGGAAATTGCGGTCTGCGAAGGACTTAAGGTCGTTTCCAAGGTCAGCGTTCTCTGGGAAATGTGGTCCTTCAGTGAAAAGGCCACTGATTGAAGAATGGAGGAGGACGATCATTCCAGCTTTATTGCATGAAGAGAAATATATCAAGGCATCAGTCCTCATTTCTTCGAAATTCGATAACACCCGGCCCAACTCTGGCATTCATGATGCATGAGGCAGATGCCTGCAGTTAACCATGACACCTTTGACGTTCCACCAGCATCACGATCTTCCTAGGGCCAAGAAACTGAGAAGGTGCACCAGCATCTGATATTCCTGTTCAGGTATGCATTCCATACAGAACTGAGCCAGTTTTCATGAATACTGTAGATCCTCGAGGTAGTTCAGCAAATTGACAGCCTAATCAGTAGAATAGGGAAATACTCCAGGCGACCATCTTCAAAGAACTTCTCGGCTTTCCCAGTCACTTCGGCATCTTCGCTCAGTTTCTGAAGATGCCGGCTATAGTGATGCTCAGCTAAGCAATCAACAACCGATCAAACAAGGTACCGCCCATTAGCATTAACCTGAACAAGATCGAGGTCCTTTTGCCTCACGCACTTGACCGCAGAAAGAACGGGGTCGTGTAATTAGCGCTTATGGAGACAAGGACACGGACACAAATACATACTGAGTTTCTTTTTCGGGGAGGTTGATTCTACCGTGAAGCATATCCCTAGACAAACCGGAATCTCTCTCAAAACTATCTATTACGTCCAAAATTTCGTTCTCACCCGCGACCCATCCCCCCCCCCCCACCGGGTTATTCCAGATTTCACCCGCTTGATTACCTTAAAATGACTGTCACTGCTAATCATGGAAGAAGGCTATCAGTGAGGGCAGCATATGGGCTTCCAATACCATCATTCGTAATTTATTTTATTACTTTGGTGTAAACACATGGGAAGGGCCGCGGCAGGCACGTCTATGTGTGACACATCAGAGGCTTCACACAATCACAATATGTCAGTCTTCGGTATTTCAGCTCAATAATTATTCGTTACCAACGGCAGCAGGACGCCTCGCAATTACAGGAAGTCATGTGAAAAAGGACATGCCACAAACCTTCCACATATGGGGATTATGATGATTATACCTCAAGAGGGCTGGAAATATGCAGTTCTGACGTAACGGAGATGATTAGATCCTACAATACTCCTTTTGTTCCCATAAGACAATGGGATTTCCAACTTCAAGCTCACAGCGAGAAAGAGAAGCTATGTACTTCGTATCTGGCAGTACTATTCCTGCCCAAAACCATTTCTCGAACTAGGCTCGAGAGGATTATAGGATGAATGGGTTTCGCTATCAGGCTGTCTACAAGGATTCTTCTAAGCCTAGCTCAAATAACCATTTTTAACACCCATTCGCTACCCAGAACCTTTTCTAATTCGACACAGGACGGTTTGACCCCTGTGTTGTGTCATTACCCGTGTGAGGGTGACATAACAACGAGAAGCCCTAGAAAATCGCTAATCCATATTTAATAATTTTTTTTTTGAATCGAATAAAGCACTAGCTACACAAAGACATAGCTTCTTACAAAAACTTGAAATCGATTACTATCAAAATAAAAGGCACCCAATGAAGTTAGAAGTTTTTCTCTGAAAACTGTCAAACTGAGTGAAGTTTCTGAGAATATTTCTCTTTCAGAACCGCTACAATCTAGTTTCTCCTTGAAAACATCCTTACAAGGTAAAAGACGCTCAACAAAGTAAGGGAGTGAAAAGACTCGAAAGATTATGCTGCAATTCCTTAAACGCATTGTAATAGCCTTGAAATGCTACCTACAAACACATATAAAACCAAACCGATAGCTACTTAAGTAAACGTGATTGGAAATTCAGTACGGGCACTAGGCTCTTACAGTAACTTGACGGTGAAATAAAATGTAGTAGACGCAGAATCCCACAGCCAACACATTTTGTTTCACGGCATAATCCAATTTGGATACGCAAGTTCTCATCCATTCCCATATAAGACGCGTCAAAGAAGAACCTTGCGTAATGAACGGGGAGGAAACGGTATCGCATAACAAGCCCCGTTCAAGTCAGGACCCGTGGCCGCATCACTGTAGGACCCGAGGGCCCTTATCAGACTTTGTAAGAAATAGGCCGTAGGCCTCCATCCAATCCAGAATGGTTCCTAATTGCAACAGTTAATTCATTCAAATTAACCAAGACGTGCAGTCCCATCCCCCCTCTTCCATATCCTTCCCATTATCCTAGCAGAGGGACATCGTTTTTAAGAAAACATCGAGCATCTACAAGCCCATGACGAATCCCTACGAGCTTTTCTGCCTTAAATATGCCCATGTACATCCCCAACACTGCCCGAGACATCTTCCCCCGAAAGGCCTAAACATCATGGACCGTGGCGGCAGAGATGGAGATTAGAATGCCACATCACATTACATAAAATATCATGACATCATCGCTGGTCACGCGGATTCCTCCCGAGGCCTTTGAACATTTTTGCCGGACAAAGCAAGGGCATTTGTACCCCGAAACCTTTTCTTCGGGTACTCTTGAATGTCAACCATTGGGCGAACAAAACCCCCCGTCCCCCGTATTGGTTGGTCCCTTGAATTGGCTCGTGCGCGTCCCATTCAGGCTGGCCGTCGTCGTCGTCGTGCGCCGGCCGCGTGCATTCTAACGAGCCGCGTTGCGTTCGCGCGATGGCTAATTCATTTCGCCGCGCCCGAATGGCTGCTAATGCGAGGCTGCGGAGCGCATGAGCGCCAATTTCCCGCAATCGACGGCAATCCCAAAGGCTCAGCCTCCCTCCGACATCGGACGGACGTGATGGTACCGCCGTCAGACGTCCCTGACAGCAGAGCATCCATCCCACATCGTGAATAAACCATGGTTTAGTAGAAATATCGGATAAAAACCGAACAACATCACTTGGATATCATAGAATTTCACAAATTAGCAACAGTATTTTATTGTTGACAAAAAATATGACATATATATATTAACAACAAACACAAATGAAACATATGTGCACGCAACGCGACCGCGTTACACGCGACAAGTGCTTTTCACACTATCAAAGCGCATTGCGTAAGTGTGTGGTGCATGTGCGTGTGGTGTATGTGTGTATCTGTGTTATGATAGCATTCGGGCTAATACTTGGGGAAAACCACCCACGTTTTCACGCCATCCCACACATACGAAATGCTGCACAACAGCTCCGAATTCCCTCTGGGTGATCAGCAAACAAAACGCGAGCATTCGATCACATAGGCACAAATGGCGTCGAGCGACGACTATGACGTCGCGCGAGCGAGGAAATCGCGGGCGACTCGGGCAGCAGCGATGTCGTTCGCTGTCGCGCGATGTCGTCCACGACTTCTTTTAAGTTGTCAGAATATCTCTTCCATAACTGCGATTGATAAGTTTTATTAAAGGAATGAGATCGCCTCACAAACCACTCCGAATCGCCGACGCATGTCAGTACATTCAAAAAAAAAGAAGCGAAAGCTGAATTAATTTCTGTGCGCCTAGCAGCACTTTGGCAATTGTGCCCGAAAAAAAGGAACTGAGTGCCTGACATTGTCGGTCGACGACTATTACTCGAATCGCCCTGCGAACATATACATAACACTACTGTACACACATAGGCCACGTAACCACGATGCGCTACACCATACAAGACATGTGAAGAGCTCGTGCTACGCTCGCTCAGGTGGGATTTAAGGCATGCTGTTATTATTATTATGGGAAGCTCTGGCATTTCTGTAGGCTAAAATTTGAGTTTTTCCAGGAAAAAAGTTATCCATGGACGTCTGACCAATGAATCCCGAGCGATCGCATACGATTTCAAAAAATCACAAATAGAAATCTGATGAGGGATGAGAGCTGGGTGATACACACATACATGTACACCGAACGCGAGGATGAGGAAAGACGTTCGGTCAAGGCGGCTTCTATAAGCGGATGCACATCAAAGAAATAGTTGTATGCGCAATGTATATAGTCAACGCAAAATCCTGAGTATCGAAGCATGAAAACCCTAAAAACGCAATGGAGGAGTAGATACAAGGACAGGCATGCACACACTCTACGAATATCAAACCATAAGTACGGTCAAAATCGAGTCATTTCGAGTAAAATCACATTACTAAGCGTGAATCCCAGAGCACATGCCACTCCCTGAAGGCAAAGAACCAAGAGGTGAGGGACATGCAAGCGAAGCGATGATTACAGAAACATTTGACGGGAAGAAAGAGGTTAATTGGAAAAGTAAAAAAAAAAGCGGCCAATCGAACACCACCGGGACGAAGATCTTGGGCTATCGAATCGCACTCTATCAATAAACAATAATGGCCCTAAATAGGAAAATCTCTGTCTAGAAGTAGATCATACTTTGTTTTACATGATGATAGAAGGCGTGTATCCAATTGTGCACGAGTTAATAAAGTATACACAGGAAAGCGTGCGCTTAAAAGCGAAAATAATATGGAAGAAATGGGAACGAAGAAGCAAAATAACAACACACAATCGATAATCGATTAAATCGATTAGAAATGGAGGATGGCAGGCCCGTATTGAACAGACGTCATCGATCACAATATGGAAGAGGAAGAGTTGAAAAAAATCTATGAATATAAACACCACAATGATGATAGGTTGTATAATTGCAATGAGGAGAGCCGACCATCAGAACGTTGAAGCACTAATTGCTCTGCATTGAACTGATATGACCGGAAAACGTAGCGATACCACGTAGATACAGAAGAAGAAGCAAACTGTCACTCCAGAAGCTATTCAACCAGCACCGCTTTTTGCTTGTCGACGTCCAGCCGGCACACCGGGCATTTCTTGTTATACACCAGCCATTTGTCGATGCAGTTCACGTGGAATATGTGCGTACAACGTAGATTTCGCACCTCTTCACCTGTCTCAAACTCGCATAGACATACCGTGCAACGCTCGATTTCGTTTTCCGGAACCTAAAAGGTGAAGTGTTAGTCTACATTCAAGAATACAGATGACCAGATGAGCCTTTCTACTCCACCAAGTGAAGAGAGCTCTTCTGATGAATACTTCGTGTACCGAAACACTTTTTGCAACATCAACATTGTTGATAAAAAAAACTCGTGGCTTTTCACCCGGTACTCTTCATTATCAAAGTCATTACCGATTTTTGAACCTGAATCACAACTCTTCAGTCAATTTTGCAAGCCATACCCCTAATCAACAAAAACTTTAAGAATGAGAAAGAGCGTAATTCGAGCCAGATCATCGACTCGACTTTTGTCTAACAACTTTTTTAACCAATAACTGGAACTTTTCTTTCTTGATTTCAGATCAGAAACGTGATGATGAGAAAAAGTATATTGCTGATAGATTGGCGACGAGTAACCAGCTGTTGAAACCGGTATCGGTAACACATCGGAATGCCAAGGAAATAAGTCCGAACGTTAAAAATGCACATTTCTTACCTCAACATCTTTTACGAAATTCATTTTTTCGGTACATTTCTCAATATCTTGAGGAGTTGCACCAACTGGCAAGGGCTCGGCGACTGGTGCTGCAAACATGTGATGTCGATCCAACGGTCGTTCGACCATTCCGAGAAGTTCCGGAGGCATTGCAGAGTTGACCAACATGTGTAACTCCAATCGTCCATTCTAAAACTCACATGCACAAAAAATATAACGCTAATCAATAGTTGACTTAGCGAAAGAGGAAGTAAAGAGGGTTTAAACTGACAGGCAGACGTACCGACGCCGCCGGATAGCCTCCGGTTCGCGGTAGTACGTAGAGTCCGGTAGAACTGGGCAAAAGACGTCCGAATTGACTCAGCTGTTCTTGTTGCCGTTGTTGTTGTTGCTGTTGGTGACGCTGCATAGACTCTAACATATGACTGGCGAATATCGCATCATGTACGTAGCGAAGACCAGCCGAGGCCATTTGTGAAAGATGCGCAGGCGGCGTTAGATGTGCAAACTGTGCGTTTCCAGGTACAGCCAGCTGTTGAGCACTTAAAACGAATATAGTGAGTTGAAGAGAACGAACCGTTCCCACTAATAAAAATGCAATCAAAACTTACGGTTGAAGCGCAGCGGGAGGATTCAATGCAACGGGAGCAGCAGCAGCGGCGGCTGCTGCTGTAGAATGCGGACAGTATGCACAATAGCACGGTACACAAGCTGGACAAGGCCCACGAGATCCACAGTGAGCACACTGCGCAGGAGGAGCAACGGCAAAATCTGTGCCATTAGCGTTGGCAGCAGCCGCTGCAGCAGCAGCAACCAGTTGAGACGTTGAAGGCGGCTGATCAGGTTGAACTTGCTGCTGCATGTTGGGTACTTGCTGAGCGGGTTGTTGAGTCATGGGCTCTGGTTGAACGGCCTACAAAAACGAACATCGAGAGCTCTAGTCATCGTGAGCTCAGAAAAATCAGTACCAACCTGAATCTCACGAGTGCGTGTACCATCGCTAGCAACTCGTCGTAACTTTGGGGCACGAACTGATGCATCGAGATTTGACTGAACGCGAGACGATATAGGAGCGCCACGTTTTAACCGCATCGCCATGGAACGCATTTGAGGAGCGAGGGTGGGCGGCAATGAGGTGTGCTGACGAGCCATCTGGAACAGAAGGTAACTTCCATAAAAGTATCTGAACCAGATGAAGCTAGCAACTTCAACGAAGATCCCATTGCACACAAAACCGCTGTTGATTTCCTGTTTGGCTATATGAAGGGAATAAGGTCTCATTATAGCATCGAAAACCACCGTAATTATTCTAAATCACAGCACCACCCGATTTTGCTTATGAATACCTAACAAACAACATGCCTTTTTTATCCCACCAGAATCTGACTGAAATCCTTTGCTGTGTAAAACTCTCAGCAGCGAGTCTCAGGGAACACTACCCAATCACATTTAGAGCGGACAAACGCGAAAAGAGCAAAATGAAAAGCATATGGAATACGTGGAGAGTAGACCATCTCGAATTAAGCTTGTTAATAACTTGTGGCTTCCCCATCCTCGGCGTGGGCGGCCGGAAATTTCTAGACGACCATGAGATCGCCCGCAGTAAAGAAGGGAGAACTAGTGAGGAAAACAGAAAAGCAATGGCAATGCGAAAGCACCCAAAACAGACAACTGCGTCGTATGACTAAAATAGCGACCAATACCAAGTAATAGTATTCAATTGAATCCAAAACATGCAACTTGAGTGAAAATATAAAAATCCCACGAAATTTCTGAGGCTTCGTTAGGTTCCCGACTGTTAATACTCAGAGGATAGAACACAATCAGTGATCTTTTAGCTCATGATCTTAGGCACTTCATCGTTTCCAATAAGCTTCGTAAAATAAATGAAAATAAGGGTGCTGGGTGTCAACCGGTGACCACAACTTCAGCATCCAAAAAGGGTAGTAAGTGTGACCGAATGAGAAGCCCTCCACCGATTCAGCCGTAAGTCATCAGTCGAGAAACCAGTTCTCTAGCTAGCCAGCAGTAGCGCGTCCTGTATGCCGTGATCGGGGCAGTGGCACAATAACATAAAACGACGTTGTGATGGCGGCAGTGAGGACGATGACTCGTCGTCGTCACCGCCGCCACCACTACAGAAGCCAACAGCGTGATTATCGGGACCGTCCCTTGAAAAGAACGCTGTACAACAACAACCTCGTCAACTCACCTCAACTTCCCTCCGTTGCTGTTGTTGTTGTTGTTGCTGCTGCTGTAACAGAACAGTGTTCGCTAACGGTAACTGCGCTTGAGATAGCTGAAAGAACGACATTATGAAGACGAACCCAAACCATATCTGGAGCAGATTGAAATATTCGCAGAGAATATAAGTGATAATAAGAACAGAAGCAAAGATCAAGCAGCTAGCACTGATCCAAAGAGTCATTGACGCATTTTTGAGAATTTTACCTATTTGAGGAACTGATAAATGAGCCGAAATCCCTCTAGACCAAACACTGAGCGAATAAAAGCGCCTATGAAAACGGGATCTGATGTTAATAATGTTCGATTCGCCGCCTATACCCGAAAACTTTTAGTAAATAATCAGAATTCAAGAATTTCTTAGGTTAAGCCACTTAACATAGACAGTAGAAGTCTTGAAGTAGAAATGCATTTGAAATAATCTACGAAAACTATCTAAAATAGTAAAACCAAACGGTTACACATTCTCCATTTTTTCTAGTTTTAAGAAGATACTAGAATTTTCCCTATCCCTTCCCCATAATAATCATACTAAGGCACAACAAACGAATGTAAAAAAATGAGTCTTCTATGATGCAGTCAAACATATATCAACAGTCTGTTCATGAACATTAGCCTTTCCTCATTTTTAAAGTGAATAGAGAACTTCAGTAAGATGATTTGAGAAATAAAAAAGAATCTATTGTGAACCAAATTCTGTTCACTCATTTGAAGTCGTTAGGGAAAAATACCAAAACCCACCTGAGAAGGCTCATTTATAATTTGCTGTTGGCCACTATTTTGTTGCTGTTGTGGTGGCGGTGCTGTCCCATTCGGTTGTGCAGCTTGATGGTGATTTGTGGGATGTTGCGATTGCGGTACCAACGCGTAGCTGGGCGTCGCTTGACCGTAAGCGATCGGTGCATGGTGTATAGAACAAGGTTGCGTCGGTGATGAATAGATACAGGATTGGCACATCATCGGCTGAAACAATATCTCTGCACTACGATACAACCGCAAAACCATTATGAAAGAAAACAGAAAACTATATAGTTAAATAAATGAATATAAACATAATCACCTTACATTACCACAAATCAAAAGAAAATCGCTCCAAACCACCTTTTCCTGTTTTATGTGTTACCCATGGAAGACGACGAGCACGGCCTCACTTAACTTAATAATAGCGCGCACCAGAGAAACCATCCGCAGGTGACAATGCTCCACAAGTACCCATTCAGTTCCACCAACCCATGACCGCTTTTGTAAAAGATTTCAAAAAGATTTTCTACCAATCCGGCTACGTATACCCTAAAAACTAGAGGTGAATTTGACACCTTTGACATCGAACCAGGATCCTCTTTAATCTATTTTTGCCCTACTTTCAGCTTTTTTTCCAGTTAGTGGATGCTAGGGTGTCGATACAGTGCATAGATGTGATTCTACTTCAACAAAGGAGTACTACCTGCTTACAGACCTCCACAAGCAACGAGCCTTGACGCTACAACTTTACGCAGGACTCATTTACGGCTACTGAAGGCCTCAGAATAAAAGCCCGTCTTCACAGTAAATAACACAAAAGATTACACTAATTTTCAACAGACTGAAGATCCAAAACGCTTTCGCATAAAAGGAAAAGGAACTGAGCACAGTGGCATTGTCTAAAATATGGACTTGAAAGAAAAACAGATTTGTCAACAAATATGTTGGTAGAATATAAAAATTTCAAAGATTATGAATAAATTGCTTCACCACTTGAAATACCTGAGCACTGAGCAGGCAAGGCGGGACAGGAGTCTGTGGTAGAACAAGACCAGCGCCGGTTCCAGGATGATGGTGATGATGATGGTGGTACATCATCAGCTCGAGAGGGATGTACGGCGCAGCGGCCAACGTCTGTGATCCGTTCGCCGGTCCGGTGGCCGCTGCGTATGCCAACTGTTGAGCGGCCGCCGATGCGTTGCGCGACGCGGCTGCAAGTGGCATGGCGGCAGGCAGAGGATCCATCTGACGTTACGGGAATACACCACGAACACGGCAGAATGCCGTAAATGGACCTGAAAAAGGAGAGAATTTGGAGGTACGCTTGAATAACTGATTTCAAGAAATCACGAACACGTGTATTCTAGACGGATTAGAGATGCTAAAGCAGTGAAAACAACGAGGAAAAATGCTACGAAAACATCCTAAGCTGGCAATGAGTTGGAAGAACAAGCCATGTACAAGATCAGTGAGCATTATAACAACATAAAATCCCTGGCTTTACTTCAAGATGCACTGTGACTCAACTTAGGCCGGTTTCCTCATTATTGATTGCAACAGGAAAAAAGGCTAAGGAAGTTTTAAATCAAATGGCAAGGGAAGGAAAGTAAAGTAAAGTCGGGACATGAAAAAACCTTGTCCAGATCATTTGTCTAGAAAATAGCAGTGCACCGTAGTCGTGCAATTAAGCTCCCACTGCTCGTGGTTCTGGTGTTAACATCAGTCATACAAACTGACCAGACATCTCCCCTTAGTATGAGCCAATACGGCACTCAAGAATCCTAGTCAAAGGCATTCTCATTAACTTAATTGGGAGTTCATAAACATAAAGACAAAAAAGATGATGTCACAGTCCCATGTTATCATTGATTGACCTAGCGAGGGAGTAGATACGGTATTGATAAGATTGACAGTGTAATCTTGAGGCCTGCTAGAATTACACTTAAATGTTCATCGAATGAAACCGATCGATTCGTATCAAAGAAATAGCAAGAATATAAATAAAAACACACTAAGCTAGAAATCACAGCTGCAAATGGAAATAGAAAGAGGACATCAATCATATTGACAGTAACTGGTATCAGTAACTCAGGAAACGTAGGCCATTTACTGTATCCAGTGAAAATTCAACACGAAAATGATCCTCAGTTCTTTTGGTTTGCCATAAAAACCCAAATTTTGTAACACATAATCAATGAAACGAAAAAACAAATGCGAAACTCGATATTCAGGAGAATCGATAGGCATTTGTTTGTTACTTCATGGCATAAATTGGTTGCATCGATGAGCTAAACAATGAAAACGATAGCTGTACAAATAACGTTTGCATCTATTTGCTCACCTGATATCAAAATGAAACGCATTGGGGAGCACCTAGAACAGGCACAATTCTTCAGGCAATTTCTGGAGAGATGTCGAGGGAACAGTAGAAAATTCAATACGTAGAATAAAAAAGACATTTTGAATAATATAATTTGTCTGGAACGGGTTTCAACAATCCCCCAGTCCCAATAAATGCATTTCCCGAGCGACACCGCGATATCAATGCATCTTTCGTCGTCGTTGCCCGATGGAGAGATATTGAATGCGAGTTTGCGACGACGAATATTGATCGGCGTGGTAATTCGGAGGGACTGCTGTGGGTCTTACGCAGTTTTCCTGGGGAGAGAGATACGACCAATACGATGCAAAGTACGAATTGTGCATCTACCGTCCAATCTTCATCTATATAGAGATAGTCAAACTTGAAGGAAAAGAAGGTAGGGTGAGGTAACGACAGTGGAGAGGCGGAGAAAATTCATGTTAGTCGGCATCAGTTCTCAATCTATTTCGGCCTCCTAACACTCCAACGTTACAGGATTCATTTCATACCAGTTGGGGTTTCATTGATCGTACTGAGCAGTAACGAAAAAGGAGAAAGTCGAATGAACTAATGTTCAGGATGATTATAAGAAGCGGAAAAAAGAAGAATCCTACCCAAATCAAGTCGCAAAATAACGAAAATGCCAACAGGGGCTATGCTGGATTCCTCAGTAGCGAAATGTCCTTAATGAGGTCGACACAGGACGCCTGGTCAGCACTGCCAGGCAACGGGACATACACTGAATGCCAGCAGATGCAATGCCGCAATTACGACCCCACCACCGACGCCGCCGTTACAGCGATCGGCGATAACGGGGCGATAAGAAATCAGAACGGATTAGACGTCGCCGGTAACCCCACTGAGGTCACTTTGCGAATCGTATGACGCCAATTGCTGGCTCAATTCCATTCCCATAAAACTGCTTAACGCGAAATTATCAACAAATTTTCAACCGGTTTCCAATAAATCCGGAGTACTTCTAATATAAGAGGACTGCCTCTCTCACTTTTTTCTATTTCATATTACACCGAAACATGACAAAGTAAAAAGCCTCACAAGGATAGCAAGTAGTGGGCAAAACATCCGCTCCGGAGGAGACTCGAACCCGTATTTCTACTGACGAGCAGTACAAGGACGCCAAGTCAAAAGTGAAAAGATTTTTTCAAGAATTCAATTTTTTAAAAACCTTTTCAACTATGACTCACTATTCCCGATGCAGCTAGTAGCTGTAAACTTGTATTACTCAAAATGATTTAATGCAGCACTTCTGTAACTGACAATTTCGAGACACGAAATTGAAGATGGAAAAAGTTATCAAAGAAGATACGAGATCCGCATTTCAACCACATTCCCTTTTGCTCACTGTCAAAAGGCTTTTAAAAAGAATGTTGTACGCTGACTTTAGTGACGTAATTATGCAACAAAAATATTATTCGCATTCGCTTCTGAAGACAAATTCATTTAACCAAAGGTATGTGCACTTTTTCGAGATCCAGTAGTAACCACAAAAATCAAAAATTAGGCATGAAACGTTACAAACAACTCCTCAGGAAATATTGTCCAGAAACATTAAAGGCCGTCAAAGAATCAATCCCGGTAAATGATGTTCGAACATAAAAATAGAAATAATTGAGATCTAGTCTATGGCTAAATCTCTTACCGGTCTTATTACGAGCACATGACGCCATAGCTAGCTAATGTGAAACTAGAACTCGAAGTTTCTTACTTCCATTCCGTCCCAGTAACTCAGCTTATATAGGAGCTCAACCATTCCCAGGTAAACATAAAAGAAAAGTTTCGATGTTACGGAACTTTAGAAAAAGAGGAAACGTAGAGGAGAGATGTGGCGCATTGTGTTGCAGGAGAGGAGGTTTCGTCAACACACACGGTGCCCTTGACGCTAATCAATACGCTGAGTAAACATTCGATCGATAAGCAAACAGTCAACAGCGGGCCGGGGACAATGAAAGCGCCCACATCGCCCCGTAAACTCGATGTCGATGTGAACCACTGCATATGATTAACCCTTAGAAAAATATGCATAACGGTTTAGGAAATTTTGTAAATATGGATTGGATAATCCAATGGTCACCAAAAAATCGTTGCATCATCACAAAGATTGACATTATGCAAAGCAAACATAAAGAACTACCGTAACGTTAAAAGCTGTATTTCTTTCGAGGACTGTAATAAAATAAATGCTCTATGGAAGTGATTTGGAAATGAGGGAAACTGTAGGAAGTTAAAGGACACAGGGTCAAGCAGTCGTGGAGGGTGTTGGGAAAATGCCGTCAGGAAACAAATTTCCCTAATTTGGAATGGGAAAATGGAGTAAGCGAGAAGAACGATCTAAAACTACCGTATTATTCCCAGATACAGTACTTCATCCCTAACCACAATTCGCTTCACTCTTTAAAATGTTATTCTTAAGTGTAAAAATCATGAGATAGTATAGAGGAAGATTCGCCAGTTAACGGGAAAGACAACGAAAATTCAGTTCGCATCCAATTGCTACTGTGGTACCAATATGGTTTCGTATACTCGCCTAATCGTGGAACGTTGCCAAATAACATGTAGTGATTGCGTAGTATCATGAATTTCTGTGCATACTAAGCTTTCGTTCTTGTCGAATGTCGGAGATTGAGGGATTATGTAAATGCAGATTTACGAAAAATTCCGATAAGTAGTCAGTCCTAAAGGAGATCTTCGGGCTGTAACGATTCAATTATTCTAAATGGTACTTGAATGCCTAAACACGGTAACCAGTAACCCTTCCACGGAATGGGACACGTGCTGGGCTATTTGTATGAGCGCTCTGATGGTAACACATCAAAGTCTCACATAGAAAGGTGTAATAACAATGGTGCTATCCAAACCATAGAACAGGTAGGGGCAAACCAGCCCGTTTGGCCCTTCTGCTGGGTGCATTTCCTTATTCTGCGACTCTATTTGAAAGTCTCATAATTCCACTCAGGGAATGTACGTGGGGAGTCGCTTTTGAATCCCAGGTGGAAGACACTTCCTTGTTAATATGTGGAAGTTATTGGGCGAATATATGAATCAACTGTTAAAGCACACCATACTGTCACATTTGCACGGCAGCCCTATGTACACCGTATAAAGAACTTCCACCTGGGATTTAGAAGCGACTCCCCACGTACTTTCCCTGAGTGGGATTATGAGACCTTTAAACAGAATCGAAGAATAAGGAAATGCGTCCAGCAGAAGAGCCAAACGGGCCGGTTTGCTTACCTCATCCCATAGCTACAACCACCGTCAGCCAGTGCCCCAACGATGGATATCGATTATGCGCAAGATCGATTGGCGCCAGTTTTGAACCGTCGATAACAGAAATGTGGAAATATTCGATACTCCCACAGGGTGTGGGGAAAGATGCAAAGGGAATGGTGATCTAACAGTGTATGAATCCCTCCTTTTCCTTATCTACACCCTACGGAAGCACAAAAAAAACAGTAAGAAAGATGTTATGAAATCCTTAGAATAGAACAACGACGTCGTAAGCGTAATTCAGCGCGAGAACTACAAAAGAGGGAAATTTCGAGAAATAATGCCGGTTACATTAAACACTAGTCAAAACCAATGTCTTACGACTGGGATGGCAGAAATTTGCTTTAAAAAATAGGGTAAAAAATAGGAAGCAATTGAGCAGATGGAAAATACGGGGTGAAAATGTAGTTGGGGGGTGCCAGGCACTTTTGTGCTCTGCGTCTCTTCTATTCTTACCTCATCTAACAATCTCACCCATCCCGGAGCTCCCCCCTTCTAAAAGATAGGGAAGGAGCTCCGGGGTGGGTGAACCAGTTGGATGTTCAGTTCTTACCACATCCCAGCCTTTTGCATGAGATAATCACCTCTCCAACTCCGGAGCTCCTTCCCTAACTTTTAGAAGGGAAGGAATTCATCTCTGCGATCTGTATGCACTCTGCCGCCAGTGTCGGGGACGCAGAGCACAACAGGGCGGTGGCACCCCCCAACTACATTTTCACCAAATACGGTATATCGCAAGCAACACATTACGCCCCCCCCCCCCCCTATCCACTGAAATTGTGTAAAATTGGTGTAATGCATTTGTTACAGAAAAGTCAAAAGCAAGAAAATCAAGTTTTCCGCGTCACTTAAAGAGCAGGACAAACAGAGACATACACACAAGCATACACGGAATTCTGAAAAACCCGAAAATCTGCTTGGATCAAAAAGATCAATTTGTTTACATAAATAGTCACATGAAAGCTGTCAATAGCGGGCTACTGTAGCATGTAAAACTGGGAAATTTGTTTGTTATAACGTATAGTAGTATCCAGTAGAACGTCATCACCGTCAATAAGATCGTTTCAAAACAACACAAACGAAAACTCATGCGCTAAACAAAAGCAAGCAGTGAAAAACGAAAAAACAGCAAAAATCAGGAAAATTATGAACTTTCATAGGAGTAGGGAATGTAGGCATTGGTTGCAGGACTTTAAAAAGATGACTGGGAGCACTGGAATAGGACATATTCTTCGAAAGTGAAGATAAAGACGAAAATCGATGGCAGTGAAACGAAACGAAAAGGTAAAGCGGGAAAACTGACAAAAAGTATGGTAATTCAAGCAAAAAGAGATAAACGTACGTTAGAGAAGATGCTCAGTACTTCCCAGGATCAGAATGGAGTGTGGAAAAGGTCGCCCTCTGGGTGGGAGGCTTGGGGAGAGGGTGGTAGAGGAGTGCAGCTAAACCAATGCGACCGCCACGTAGCAATCGATTGCGCGACAGCTTTTGGGTGCATAAGCACCCAAGCGATGTGCGGGGCGTGCTAGGCCACACCCCCACCCACACAGGGAATACAGACGGACTGATGGGACCCCGCCCGCGCGAGCAGGCCGGGAACGAGAAGACGAGGGGCGGGCATTAGCAGTAGGAGAGGAGAAGGTGACCTCGGCACAACCCGTACACAGCAGCATACTCTCATCTCAATACCTGAATGAAGGTCAGCTAGTGAATATGGGCGGCAGTGTTGGGGCGATAACAAGTGTTCCACCGCCTACAGCCGACCGACAGTGGCAGACTGTGCTGCCCTCCCTCCTTGAAAAACTGAACCCGAACACATGAATCAATGCAGAGGGAGATTCAGAGTCCGATTATGGATCCAGCACCCAGTGGATCCAGCACCATTCTGGGTGTGGGTGCCGATGAACGACGAGCGAGGCTATCCGAAGGCTAATGAGCACTGCTGATCGAATCTCTATGGCATCACAGCGAGTTCAAGTACCCAGACAGCGTAATTAGGGCCGAGGGTGCTGGTCGATTTCATGAGTGGGGCTTCACCACCATCCAGATCCATAAAAGATACAACCCGATTTCGACTGCAGAGTGTTCTGCTTTGGTACCCCCACTGGACCAGCATGGAACCTTATGAGTAAGTCTTTTAATGCGGTACAATAACTATTCCGCCGAAAAGTCGGTAAATCTAATCGATAAATTTTGCAAGTATAAACTCATTTGGCCTTGATCAATGGGATGCGCCAGCCCATTCGATTCCTGTTCAAAACTATAGTTGTAATGGTAACGGATATTTACAAAGATCACTCAGAAATAGTGTAAACTGTTCACCGAAAAACCGCCTTTGGATTGCCTACATGATAGGCTTCGCTGAACTTCGCCTCTCTTAAAAATCTGTTATAGAGGCCAAATGCTCATACCATCGTAAGCTATCTCCATACTTTTTAATGTAGCGAAAAGATCGATAAAGAATAACGATTGATAGGAGATCATGTGGAGGCGGAGTTGGTGTAGTGCCAAGTGCCCACACTGCAAGAATGATTACTGGGTCGGATCTCAAACTGATACCTGTCCAGGTCAAGCAAGCCTAACATCTCTCCGGAGTCGGTTGATTGGTACAAGAACTAGTCTGGGAGGATAAAAGCACTGACTTGTACATCGGCTAGCCACCGATGGCCATTGTATGGGCCATATGCACATTCAAAACGCCATTATGATTCTTAATGGAAGTCGAATGCACAAGGGCATCCCAAAATGGGATTGATTAGTGCTAAAAGACCTCATCCCTCATTGTTTATTTTCGAATTTTCCCTTAGTTATAAAGCCAAACTAGCGCTGGCTGAGCCAAACCATCACAACTACAATTTCGAAGAGAAATTCAGGGGGCTGGCGTATGCCAATGATCAACGTCATGATCTTCGGACAACTTCTTCTCGTCCGAATAAGGCCCAATAGTGAAATGTTTTCTCATTTTAAAAACTACAAATTTTTTAAAAAGAAACATTCCAAGAGCTTCTACTTTCGAGCCAGAGGGGAAAAAGGCTCAATGCATAATAAGCTGGACATAAAGTAAAAGGTGAAGTAATGGAGTAACCTTGCTAGAGTTCTCCTACAAAACGTCCTCCATAGCAAAGAAAAAATCCAAAGATGAACATCACGGATGGAAGCGATGAGTCAATATAAAATGCGGGTTCTACCGCTGTAAAATTGAAATTTCTCAAGAAACCCCACAAGAATAACCGTCTTCAAATGCCATTGACGTCGATGGCGCCATGACATTCGATGTCGTATCCCATGAAAAATCGTAGAAGTCCCATTCAGGAGATTTCCATGATTTTATGGATCTCATTTTTTGGTTTTCAGTCAACAAAGGACCCCCTCGCTTCTACGAATACGAGTACGAGGTCTATGTTCGAACCGAACACCTTCCCCATCGACCATCCATTGAATCTATTATCGAGATGGTAGAAAATTACCTACATAGCACCCATAGGCGAGATTCGGCTACTCTAATAAAGATTCGAGCTGACGTAACATCAAAGGGATCAGCCGGGTCTGGCCGTTAGCGCAATCTCGGTGACCTTAAGAAAAGTTTCTCAACGATTGCCAGTATGAGCGGATTATGGCCGCCCTTAGATAAATCTGATGGTGCGAAGATATGGCCAGAGTATCAGATTTGATTGCAAAACGATTAATCACGCAAGTTCCGAACCTACAGCGAGAATCGTGGCGGTTCCATGGCCTATGTGATTCAGAACTTGCCGCCTTATTCAGCTGATCTACATTGTGCCCTACGTAAATGGCCCAAAAAGGCTGAGCAATCCTGCGTTAGGTCAACGCTAGGAGGGGAATGGGACATGCTCTCAGGTAGAATAGCTCACTGAACAGATTCCTGCCCAGGTCAACCAAGCTTCCCAATTTTCTGCTGGGGAAAAATCAAATGCACCAAAAAGGACAACGACAACGCCCTGCTCAAATGCGTAGGTAGCGATGACACGATGTATGATTAAACAGTTACGGAATGAAAACATTAATGATGAGCAGCACGCCGATGTGATGAGGAAGTAGGGAAAACGCTCAGGAAGCCCTTAGCCGACATCACAGCCCATCATTTTCAGCGCTCTGAGAGATGGTTGGAGCAGGATCCCATGTACACAACATGGTCTCTACTTAAGGTGTTGCCTCTGCAAGGCTGTTTGACCCGCCCATAAATAGGCATTCCAGACGAACTTTGAGCTTTTTTGCGCCCTTTTCTGGGCCGTCTTTCGATCGCATCATGGCGCTCTTTCTTGAAAAAAAATTCCTGCCGTCTGCAGAGGCCGTCTCATTCCAAATGGCCTCCGAAGCTGAACGATACCATACATATAGATGTGATCGTAATATGGAAGGTTGTAAATAATTTTTGCTTACATGCCCCTTTGTAAATATGGATGATAACAGTATCTCAGAGGAACGGAGCCGCTGCTCAAACACACAACCTTGGGACAGTTTTCTGCCCATGGCAACCTAGCTCCCAACCCTTCTCGGTGAGAAAACCACATTCGACTTGTACGGTTCAGAGTTCGAAATCGATACTCGGGATACTGGGGGTCATAAAGCTGAATACATAATCGGATTGTTCCGGGATTGTGATCAATGGGAAGTCACGTGGTGGGTTCCCGGAAAAAAATATTATTTACCAGCCTTTGACTCCTGGGCTAAACGAATGTTTTGGCACACCGGGGTGGCTTTGTAGTAACTCTGGAGACCCAGTGCCTATTGTGTTCAAAGTTTCGATTCGTGAATTCTAAAGGAATTGAAAAAAGGACAATTTCAAGTTCAACTAGTCCAAAATTAAATTGCTGATCGTACTCTCGTATGACCGTGACCGTGACCGTGTCTAACCCCACCCTACGTGTTTTTTGGTAATTTCTCAAATAGGCGTCGCTATGCAGTAGGTTGGATCCAGTTTCAGATAGCGGCTCATCAGTCCCTTTCCCAACCCTTCTCCTTCAGGTCGATTCACATGCCTGGTCTACTGATTTGTTGCTTCTCACCGTTGGCTCTCGTTGTTACGAGAAATCGGACTATCCACCCAAAACACATCAGGCCCCCTGCTGGTCCCCCTACTGGTCGGCAAAATTCCTCTGAAATAGCAGACAAAGGCTACCCAGTATTGCTGCAAAACCATTTTTTTCCCCAGGAATTCATCTAATACAGGACTCAAGAGTTGGGGAAATAATCGCTTTTTTAGATAATCGCTCGAGAGAATTTCAAAGTATTGATGAATAGTTCTCAAAGAACTAGTCGGTCAGAAACAAAAAAGAACATCAACACAAAGAAATCAATCAAATGTTAATTGTTCGACAACAAACGGAAGAACACCGGTGAGAAAAAAGAAACGAGCCACGAATGAAACGACAGGAAAAGCTGATGACGCTCTCACATAGAATCACGGAATTCCACGAAGGAACACCAACAATTAGATAGTAATAATTGAAGATATTCAGAGATAAGTTCAGCGGCTGTGATGCTGCCGGTGGAGCTGCAGTAAAACAATGCCAGGCCTCTCGACTCTGTGAAGCTAAGCCACTCTCAGCCAGTTAAACCCACCACGATGGTGTAACATGCGCTACACAGAGAAAGCACAATCCAATCCGTAATCCCACATTCTAAGAGCACCCAATGGCACGAAAATTTCTTTGAACGTGCGTTTGTGAGTGTGGTTGGGAAGTTAGTGCAACGAATGCGAGATCGATCTCCTGTGAAGACTGATACCCTTGAATTTCCAAGCCATTCGTTGCGGGAGTCCTGTCAGAACCCGATTTTCAAAATGGGAAAAATGAATTCGCAATCGATCTCTATCGAACTAATGCAATAACGAAGGATTCATACAATGGGTTCATTTTTCACGGGAGACATTAAGAGGTGGAACCATTAAAGAAGAGCGAATTAAAGAGAGAAGACTAAAAAACCCTGGAGAGAACCCGAACAAGGCGACCGCACACCATCCAAGACTGTCCTCCTTCGTGGAATGGTGGTGGGCATGGTCACGTACCAATGGGGTAAAATAGTTACCTACCATCTAAGAGAGCCCAAAACCATTCCGATACCTGCACAGCAACA
The DNA here is from genome assembly GCA_000469685.2 of Haemonchus contortus. Taxonomy (NCBI): domain Eukaryota; kingdom Metazoa; phylum Nematoda; class Chromadorea; order Rhabditida; family Trichostrongylidae; genus Haemonchus; species Haemonchus contortus. The sequence continues at coordinate 19,588,892 of LS997562.1, read as the reverse complement.
TCAGCCAAGTCCAATTCACCCAGTTAGTTGGTCCTACAAGAGCTTGCCGGAATTTCAGCTACAGATTACGCCATGGTGCTTTGTTTTGGTTGACTCACCCAGTTGTGATGTAAATGTTTATTAAAAGGCAGATGATCAGGTGACTGTCTACAACAGGGGCCCACAATGGCACGAATACACCATATAATCAACTCAGTATCATCACCGTGGAGCCAAGCTGCTTCTGACAGTTCTACCCTCTGCCGAGGCAGGTAAGTAGGAGGCGAAAGCAGTAGTTCCACTGTTGGAGGGAATTCAGCAGCATGGGAGAGGGTTGGTTGGGGAAGGGGGAGGAGGGCGAGCATATTTACACTTCCAATGACACTTTTACGTTTTATCGAACGATCGATGGAAGAAGCGCTGAACAGAACCGAATGTGTCGCGTGAAGATAACAGAATCTACTATATCTACAGACAGAATCGTCCTAGAAAAACCGGGGCGTACCGTAGTGTTCCCTCGTGAGATTTTGAATTCTCCTCTGAGACTTCTCACCCACCCACTGTTCTATGGGACACATGAAAGAATATCCAACTATTTATAAATGCGAAATGAATTTCTGAATCCAAGTGTCGATGGTTTCGAACGGAGAGAATTTCCCATTGATAAGTATGCAATATTGATTGAAAGTCTATGCAAATATGGTAAGAACGTATAAGAAGGTAAGCCATGACGAAAAATGGGTGCAACAAGGGTGAAGAATGACCAGCACTGGAAGTCTGGACATGCTTGGGTTGGATCCAGATCCAGTCTGCTACGTCAATGCTTTTAAAAGTCGGCAGACTGGCTAACAACTAGCCCGGAAGAAGAAAAAGTAGTTTAATGAACACGGCCTATTGGAGAAGTTCAGAAAACAACCAACGGATCACCTTAACCATCTCCACTGTCCATTGGTTCCCTTGATAGAACGCCAGGGACATCGCCCTTTGCCCCGCCCGCACCAAGCCATTGTAGGTCAGACACCCCTACTCGCCTATCCAACACAAATCACCCTTTCAAAGCTCTCATGGAGGCGTCTCATTCTCGTACTAGCGGTCATTCTGGTGTGCGCATGCTATCCCGAGGGATTTTGCGTGGTTACCCGCTGTGAGGCAGTGGTCATTACAAAATCGCACGACATCCCCAACCCATCCGACCTTCTTTCCCATAATGCCCGTAGCAGCATTCCCCTTGTTGGACCGTAGACGATCCAGCCTGTGTGCATCGCATGCTTCGAACATTGATCCCTTCGTATAAAAACTGGAAAATGCTAGCTGTTTGCTAACATCGTCCCGACCAAGCTCCCCAGACAGGCGTGGGCAGGAAGGCGTGCTGAATGGAGGGATGATGGGCGTGGGTCCTGTTCGTTACATCTTTCCCAGCTCTGGAGCTAAATGGTTCATTATATTGGTTCATTGACTTGGATACAGGGTATCCAAAGATGCTCGTTACGGTAAGCGTTAATGGGTCATCAGGGAACAGCCCCCTTTTCCGAAGTCATCGCTGGGTTCAACTGTAATCTAATCATTCCGCAAGCCAGCATGCATGATCGTCTACTTCGTACTTGTGCGTATACCAGTAAGAGTTTATAGTACTGGAAGTCAAGATAGGTCTTCCAGACTACGTAGAGAAAAAGAGGAAAGATAAACCCTCTCCCCTTCCCCTTCATGAAAGCGAGGGCTGTGTAGCAAAAGTGGGCTTCAGAAGGTATGGATCACCTTTGAAGCGATTCTAGGGAGGCTTCAAAGTGAATATGGGCAAGGTCATAACTAGGGAGGCAAGCGACGCGGGGGTCCTATGAGAAATGCTGGGATGAACAGGGTTGCCCAGCTTTCTATTTCTCTGTTATCGACTCATCTTTTCTGTGTAATGTCTGACAGACTGCCGACAGAGGCAATTAATGTAAATAGGAGTGCCTAGGACACAGCAGGGCGATTTGGCGAAATAGGTCCCAATTAGCTCTTTCTCAACACCAATTTGCATCACCTGGATGCTTCTCTTCTCCATTCGAGACTCCTGTCTCCAATGTCGTTCCCAGTTTATCCTCCCCAGCAGCTACCAGGCGTAGGTGAGCTTTTGTCATCTTACAGAGTCTGCAACTACTGTCGACCACCGTACCGTCGAAGTCAAACACGATCGACTATGATGAGACGGACAGACTGACGGCCGAGAGGACGGTAGGTAAATGTATGAGGAGCGGCTTAGCGAAATCGGATATTTGCTACGAGTAGCGGCGTGAGAGGCTCGGGTCAGGGCAAAAGGTCTTCAGAATGGATCGAATAGGAAGCCTAGCGTCCCTCCCCGCTAAAACCCTTTTAGCCACATGGAGTGGCGGCGCGTGAATTGGATTTGAAGCCCATTTCAGCCGTTCAGGGACGCTGCCAGACACATCCTCTAGTCAGTAAAGCTATGAGAAACGGCGAAATTGATCTGGGAGCTGTGTTGGAGTTAATTCTTATGGGGATGGGGAATTACGTATTCGAGAATACTTCTTGTCATCCCCTGTGTTCTCTTCAAGAACCCTTCACTTCTAGCCACAAACCACTCGCCCCCACCCCTCGTAAGCATTCCTTCCAGCAGCCGGTCGTTGTCCGCTCGCTCGCGATGTGGCGCGGACGGTGGGGGAAGGACGATAAGCGAGCGTCCCGTGCTATCTGATGCAGGCCAAAATTAACGATGGAATGCTGCGTGCTGGGCTAGGAAGATTGGTGAATAGATCCACCGCAATACAGTAGGGGAATTAACAACAAACGAATATTCCCTATGTGGAAATAGGGGAGGCAAATATTACGGTGCTGTAATTTGGGATGATTTATAGCGATGTAACACTAGGACAGCTCCCATCACCTTAAGTCCATAGTTCTCTGTAGTTATACAATCGGGACAAACGACGACGACCTCGAAAAGATGCTCGGCTCTGCTGTTACAGCATCAGCGCTGCTGTACTCACACACCACACTCAACCAGATGCGAATTGCTGATATCGTGCGCGGATGGAGAACCCTCCCATTCCCTGACGGAATCGCCAGCCCTACCACCACCACTCCATACGATAGGGCCTCGCGACGTCGATTGATGATAACGCCCGCTCTAGATAAGCAATACGGCGCCCCCCAATAGGGGCTACGGTAGATGGAGGTGAGCAATTTTGTGTAGATAATAGGCAGTCTTCATCTTTTGGGTGTGGCTTACCCCTTGACGGTGAATTATCTTCCCTCACAAACTCCCAGACAAAAAAGTTACTGTCCCGAGAATTCCCTCACTTAAGTAATGATTAACGATTGGGGACGTGAAGAATCACCTGACGTCGTTTCCAGTATGATTCTGGAAGGTCATAACTTTTGCAATTGGCGATATCGAGGGAAATTTCATCGGTTACTGAGACGGACACTACCAATACGAAGCGCTACTTCAAAAGCGATCAGATTCGAACCACAGTGCAATCCTAGGTTCATTCCGAGTGACGTATGAAGAGGATTCATCGGCCTACTTCTCAGTATCAACTCACATTAAATATCGGAAACTCGGGGGTATATGGTGTAAAGATGAGAATGGAAAGGTATTAGCAGAAAGAGAGAGAGATTTGTGATGAACCTTGTTGATATGTGAGCATACTCAGAGATCTGAAACAATACCACGCCTGAACCTGGCTGTGACCATTCAGGGAGGAGCCATGCATGAGGCACAAACAAAAATTTACGACAGTCAGTAGGATAAGCAGCCAATTTTTACAAGAAAACATAAAAAATATGTACAAAATGCATAAGGCTTGTTTGATAACGACTAATAAGCAACAGAACAAAATCAAACGGTCCAATAGAACGGTGGTCCGGAACCAGACCATTTAAACAGCGTACAAACTGGAGAAAATGAAAAACGGAAGTAAAGGACCGAGCATAAATAAGGACGAGAAGAAAATTTGTTAGAAGTATAGAAAATGAAAGAATTTTGACATCAAGAAATTTTGGGAAAAAACCAATTAGTTTAAAGAATGTGTTAACCACCGTCTCCGATCCCTCGCCATTTAGCGACCCAGTGTAATCGTCCCAAGAAGATTTCCTAGAGTGGGAGCACAGACGGTTACTGCGATAAATGCTGCTGTACATTACAATCCCTCCACTGATCCTCTGTTTATCAGCTGCCCGAAGATTATAAATTTCGAAGAGAAACTATGATCCAAACAAATCCCCATCACTGTAAGGGATGAATCTGACACCCCCTTTCGATGACGTAATCGCTAAGTAAGTTAATCTTCACAGTAGGGAGTCAAGCATATGCTACACACGGTAGAATGGCTATTAAAGAAAAGGCATACGATACGACCAGCAATCCCGTTAGGCTCTTCAGCTAAGCAGGCATCTGATTGTGAAAAGCATAAATCATTCATTGTAAAACAAACAAATGCTAAGGGCTAAACAGGTAGTTGTAAACAAATCTTGGAACGGTATAACTTGGCCATACGTAACGTTGTAAAAATTAACAACATCCAATGTGCAATCCTAGGGCTTACGATGGGAACTGGAGTGATGTGCTGAAGAATATCTGAAGCGATCACGTCGCGCAGTTGCGGGGTGTTGGGATCGTATTCGGTTGAGAACTGCTCGTCGGCAAGTCCCCCCCAAAAATCGTGCGCTCCACCAAACTCGATACACATACATATAGTCCAAGTCATCGCCCCTTCATCTGTCGCACCATATGTCGCCCTTAAAATCGCATTCACAATCGCACCAGTCTCAACAGATTCCCCCTCCCTATTCTTTGGTAAGAAATTGGTCGCTTGGCCCGTCCAGGGTTGGTGGAATGAGAATGCTCGTGCCTGTCGGACGAGTTCGCTTGTGTCCCCCTATCAGCAGCAGAATACGGAGCGTCGTCAACGAACTGGTCGCTTGGTCGTCATCGCTGAAACAGGCCCACATCACGACGACGACGATGACGACCGGCTCGGAACTGAGCCGTCCATCACAAATGCAGGCCCCCGCTACTACAGATCAAGCACCAGGACGACAACGAAGATGACCGATATTCTGTTGGGGGGTTGAGTGCGTGCGCAATGTTGCGCGTCAAACAACCCACCCCACTATGGAACCGATTCAACTCAGGACAATGCGAAGAAGCTGGAACGAATCAGAACTGGTGCGTACACTAGAGCGCGACAGAAAACCAATCCAAAACGAGCATGTGGATATGTGAAAAACTGCACGGGCTGTGGGGTGGTGGTGGGGGACTGGTGACGGAGCGCGAACGACGTGGACGGGGCTGGGCTGGGCTGGTGATGGCGGTGTGTGGCGCGGCCCAGTCCGAGCTGACGCGAAACGAGTCTCGCACCGCTGCACACACATACACACCCGTACGTACACACACACACACACACTCACCTACACACACATACATACACGACGGCGACCGCCCACATCTCCCCAAGCCTCCCCTACATTTCTAATTCCCAACACGTTCCCGGTCATGCATAACACGCACACGCACCACGCATACACACATACAACACTACAACACACTACTTGGATCAATGTGGTACTCGGCGTCCCTGACCGCCTCCCTGGTTGTGCTCTCGACGTCTGCGATGTTGTCCGCGTCGTCGAACAGCTGATCCAGTCACCATCGCTCGTGCCACACGCACACACAGACACACATGCAGATACACACACGCCCATACATTCACACACATATGCACACACAAAGTGGTGGAAGCGCACGGCCTCGGTTGGGGGTTGGGACTTAATTTCTGACGCAGCCACTCAAACGTTTCGAAGCTGCGCACTATGGACGCTTGTTTCTCTTGAGAATGAACAGGCCCGACCGGTGCTCAGCCTGCCCGTCAAAGATGATTTTGTTAGTCGTAAGTTCAGCCATAGAAGGGTGGCTAGAGCCGGACATCGGGAAGAATTCTAGCTCCAACCTGACCACCAAGAAAATGCGGGTGCATGATGGGATTGGGAACGATTTCTGCATTCAACTCATCCCTGTAACGTCAAGAGGGGGTCAGATAGCTGAGATTGTTCCCTTTTCGTTATTGTTTTCTGGTGGAGCGATTTTCCTTCATAACGCCTGTAAGTGGCCCTGTGGGACCGGAGGTTTTCCTGGAAAACTTGCAGTAGGCCACTTTTCTCTTGAGATTTCTAAGATACTTCCATGGGGTCCATGAAAGGGCAGAACCCACCCATATACCTATAACCTATCCGGCTACACAACTACTTGTTTATTTGACCGAATTGTCCACCCCACAGTTGAAACGTGATTCTTACGAACTCGAATCCAGCCATTCTGCTGCCGAATATATGGCGCATACCAGAACTGGACCGATTAGCAGGTGGCTTCTCCTTCCCGTTTGAACAATTCTAAAAGACTTGTTTTAAGGCCTCACCAAAGTTTCTAAATGAGCTTCCTCTCAGGAGAGTAAAAGAAATCTTTGAAAAAGATGGAATTTCATTTCTCGAACTGGTAACTTTTAAGAGGTAGTTCGGTACAATTGAGTTCTATTGCCGATTCTCAAGAACCTGAAAGGAAATCTTTAAGGGAGTGGAAAACTCATAAATCACGCTGTTTCGGAATTCTGCTCTGTGCAGGTATTCCATTAAATTGTATTCTTTTATTCGGAAGTCATTAGAATAATAAAAAATCCTCCTTTCATTCATTGTCTTCATTTTCGCTCAAGGTCATCTTCAGAGGAAATTATGGTTTTTCGGAACACATTCCATGATGAGGCATGGTTTTGGAGCAATTTAATGGGGAGGTTTCACTCAGGCCTTGTAACCTCTGTAGATGGCTCAATGGTAGGAGAAGAAAACTTTATGAAAGAGGCAGCAAGAGAATCGTTCGGTTTTCTCCACTGTGAAATGGGTCTTTAAAATGGTATTTCAGCCACAAATTTGGCCATTCTTTAATAGATAATGCGCTCCAGTTCAACTAACATAACTGAAAATATTTATTACCAGCAAAGCCCTAACTCCCTCTTGAAATTCTTACTCGAGAATACCGATGGTGGTGCCTAATATAGACCCTTCTCGAATGAGAATGGGGTTTCTGTTAGCTGGACTCTACGTCACAGCATCTCCTCTGCCTCCTACCACAAGCTGACCAAACAGAGGAAGTCTGCGAGGGTTGTAAGCTGGTTTCTTGAATATGTAGCTACAGGTGAAAGGCTTTAATATAATCACAACACTATATAAGGGGAGACGGGCGTTAGGAACGATTTTGGGTAATCGATTTGCCGCACGCGGCTGTCGCGGACCACTCATTTGCGGTTATTACAGCTCTAGCGTTCTTCATACAGCTCAATCGATATGCAATCATTATTTTATGCATAATTCCACTATGAGTACTTTTGTTCTTGTGTTTCTTACCTACTGCTGCATCCTGCTACATTCCTTCGCGCGCGACCCCTCTCACCGCGATGCGACCATTTCGTTCCTAACGCACCACACCTCTATATAGACCATTAAGAAGCCTTGAGCTGCTAGGATCTCGGTAGCGTAAAGAAAAAAGTAGCACCGTACCGGAAGGCACAAGTACAGGTTCGAGTCCCGCCCGCGGCGGAAGTTTTACCTCCAAGTAGCTGTCCTTGTGGGATTTTTAATCGCATACTGCGGCGATTTAAAGCAGTTAACAAAACGTTAAATCACATGACTGCTTCGCACTTGTAGCTCATAGACGAGTTGGCCATATCGCCTCCATAGCCTTTGGAGCGTTGTCTTCACCCAACAGGCCTGTCACTAAGCGTAACAATTTTTAGGTGACAGACAAACAGACACTGAGCAGGCCGAGTAAGTAGTTTATTCAATTATTCCATTAAGTCACCATAATTTTGTGCCGATTTATTGCCCATCTATTTGCAAACTTATAGGATTAGCTTCCCACAATTTTGTGGATGTGAAAAGAGAGCTGGCGCGTGGGAGGCGACCGCCGCCAAGATCAGGATATCCTGCGCTATTGTTTTAAAGCGACGCTATCACACTGAACCCTATTTCCACTACTACATATTGTGTTTATGCGGAAAATCCCCTCCTGCCGCCGCTCTACAATGTGCTGGGCCGTCACGCATGGTGTTGCCGTGCGTTGAAAAAAGATCCTTTTGTTTTTCAATGGGAACTGGAGGAAAGTCTGATGGCAAGAAATCTGGCAAGCCAGTATTTGTTCCGATTGCGGCCCTAGATATCGGTCGGCAATGGCCCTAGTTCGAGGGGTCGCTGATAAAGTGAGTACGTACCCACCAGGAGCTTTGTATGGGCATTTTTAGGGAGGACGTACCGTAGCAGCTGAGGCCATGAAAGTGATCATTTTTTGAGAATGTTGCAGCTATCTCACGTATTTTCCTTCCGAATTCATGGTAAAGTCTGAAGTAAGAAGTTGAGGACCTCACGAAGCCCTCAGGTTAATGTGCTTGATACCACAATGAGCATGATATCAGCTGATCAATCCCCATAGGTGATGAGTTTGTTCAGCCCAAACGGGGTCTGATCGATGGAGTCTTGCCAGCTACAAGCAGAGATTCCACCCGTTGCGTCGGGGATTCCGTGTGTTGAAGTTGTAAGTTCTGGAAATAACGACAGTGTCAGCTTCCTGACTTTCCCAGCTGCATATCTTGCACATAAAGTGCCTGGGGTATTTTGTCCCGCCCGAACAGTGACTTCATAGAAATGTAAGGCTTCTCGGAGAGAAACTTGAATTTATTGAGACAAAATCCTAGTACAAATCCATCCCACCACCCAAAGCTTTGCTGTGCTGTAACTTGCCGGCCAGACGCTGTGTAACCGTTGTACTTGACAATCTTTCCTACACCACACTGGAGCCAGACCTCCGAATATCTCGATAAAGCATTGATAAATCAGGTGTCTTGTCAAAAAATAGATCCGACTCTACTAGAGCGCGTCTGATGGCATAAATATTACTTTGGAAATTTCCCCTGGTCAATTTGGGGCTGAAAAATTGAACAAAATCCAAGAACATTCTCAACCATCCCCACTGGCTCAGTCGGATGTGTGCTACGACCGCCACTTTAAAATGAACATTCCGGTAATTAATTGAACACGATGTCGACCCTAACGCTGATTAATGTGGGCTGAATCAGATAAGAAGTGGAAAACGGTGATATCAGCTTCCAACTAATGATCTGTATCGGCTAGTAGCGAGCGAAATCTTCCACCTCACAACTGGAATAACCTCTAGGGGACGGGAAAAAATTGAATGGACCTATTAAGAGACTGGACTTTTGACTGAATTTCCAGGAATTCGCTTGATCTAAGAATATTATCATAGATTTTTCAGGTCCTTTACATTCATAGTACATATGGACTGATGGTAAGACCCTAGATGGATTCCGTAAGTGATTCCGAACTAGAACCTGATCATCGGGCTGAAGCTTGTCGACATGAGACAAATTTCAAAAAATTGTAGGCGGGTGCCCAGAGAAACCTTGTGTTGAATAGGTGAAGTGCAGTTCGTGGTTCTGTGGCTCCACAGATTCGGACTTCTTGGATCGAAGTCGAATGCCCTTTTTCCATCTCATTCTAGAAATCCTACCAACAGTCCTTCATAATCTAGTGAAGATCAGTAATCCACTACTGCCTTCAGGTCCACACGAAATGAGTATCAAGTCTTCCGCATTAAGACCAAGTTTTTGGGGTACGCTTTCACATTTGACACTCATTCACAATAGTAACGGTGTTTCGAATACAGATATGGTCTATACAATGACCTATAGGGGCCAGCCTAAGTACAAGTCAGTGATTTTACCCCCATCCACTTGTTTGGTACCAATCAACAGACCCCCGTTAAAATGTGGAAGGCTCGGTCTGCCTGGGAGAGCATCGAGCTGGGAATAGAGGCGCAAATCGGAAGTTCGTTTAGCACTGACGATTTCCTTTGACTTTACTATTCAGTGGATGTGCTAATTAGTTAAGCACTCGAGTTCCGGGAAAATCAATCAAATTGGGTACACTATGTTTAAGTAGTACATCATTTGCAAAATAAATAATGATTAAAAACGTGAAGGTACAATTAAATTATTTTGGTCCTTTAACTCCTGATCGAGTCGATGGGGCTGTAGGATGATAAATGCACTTGTCCTATTGAAAAGGTGAAACATATTCGAAGGTCTAGAGAGAAAGTCAAACGCCCAGTGGTAAGCTACAGGAATGAACTAATAAAAAGATCCCGACAAGATGGTCATAGCTGTGCTTATTGCCTGATTACGTTGCCTTTTATCATGGTGTAGGATAGGTTAATGGACACCATACTGACTTTCATTTAAACGAATCCGGCTCTCGTTAAACCTTAAGGCGCATCTTATTCATATCATGAAAAAAAAAAACACCAATTGATACGTTTCACTTTGCTTGTGTTGAGAACCAAGGAAGAACGGCTGAACCTTTGCGAACCGATAAGAATCGGTTGTGTGGCGCAAAGTCGAAGGAGCTATCGTGCACTACTGAATACAAGAAATGGCATAATTGAGGAATGTTCATCGTCAGTGCTATCCTAAGAGAGAGACGGGCAGTAGGAACGGTTTTGGGTAATCGATCCGCCGCACGCGGCTGTCGCGGAGCATATAACAGTTCTAGCGTTTTTCATACAGCTCAATCGCCATGCGCTTATTACTTTTGGCATGATGCTACTACTATGGCTATTGTTCCTGTATTTCTTACCTGTTGCTGCATTCTGCTACATTCCTTCGCGCGGCGTCTTCTCGTCGCGGCGCGACAATTTCGTTCCTACTGCACCACACCCATCCTAAGGTCCTCTAGGTGACCATATACCCGAATCTTGTCGGAACGTCAATTAACATTTTATATTGGAAACGTGGGATAACTCTGATACTGTATCTTTTGGAAGAGCCTTTGTATGATTGTAAAAATCTTAGGACAGTTGCCGAAATTTAGTTGAAAAATGTTATAGCTCGCCGAATATTTCGTATCCCCAAATGCTTTCTTTGCAATAGGCCATCCCACACACGAATATAGCACTGGCGTCATTTCATCAAATTTTCATGAGAATTTCCTTTAAATGTCTGTATTAATATTGAACGGGTTCCCTTTCGTCATAGACGATTGAATGCCACATTTCCATCAATTTCATAACGCCACCCGAAAATTATCTGGAAATCAACGAAAGCACAGTTTTTATTATCACCGGCACCTCTTTCTTAAGAATCGTTGCTTTCCTATTCACGTAGTTCTTTAGACTGATTAGTGAATACATTGTGATTCCACACTGAGCGCCCGTCAACTTGAATGTGGCCGAATGCTCTCGTGATTGAAAAGACGTTTCATCTTGAAGACTTAGATGGGACGGCGATTACAAGAGAAAATATACAACTAGGCTACATTTAACAAATGTAAACCCTGTAATTCAATTTTACTAGGGAGCCTCCTTCTAAAAGTCAGTGACGTCACGAGGAATGCCTGGCTAGTTTATATGACTTTGCTATTCTATCATGTTCATCTAAGGTAGGACCAAGGTACCCTCCACTCAGTGCACCACCTCCCTTACAACACATCACATGAATCAAGAGTGAGACATTCCTTTTTGAGGTCCCATTTCCTAATGTATGGGAAAGTTCGTACTGGCTCAAAGCGAATGTTGCCTCACTTTGGACAGCTCACAAGGGCGAAGGTCACCGTATCCTCCCTCTAACTCAGCCGAAGCTCTGAATATCATCACCCTTATAAAGATTTCTAAGTTGAAAGGTAGTGTTACTCTCAAATCAGGAGAAAAGGAAACTAATATGGTGTCCTATTCCTAATATAAAGCACATATAAGGATCAAGCCAGACATTTCGGACCAATTGTGAAAGACTCACTGCAGTTTTGAAACAAAAGCCCGAACAAGAACATATTACCGGTGCCAGGTGAGCTCTGTTGGCTGCCCAGTCCAACATCAGAATCGCCACTGTTACAGTCTTTATCGAGTCGTGCTCATAGAAATTTTTATACGAAACTCAACAAAAGTGAACTGCAACATAAAGATACCGTAATACGAGAACTAACTCGAAGTCTAAACGACGTCACATATTCTGACTGCCTGATCTAAATCGCGTCACAAACCACGCGCTGCACAGCTGCTGCTGGGATTTTTTCTGCTAAACATTACGACAAAGAGAATCAAAAAAACAACGCAGCTTATCAATTCGGGCACATACGAGTAGAACAAAACCAGAACAAAACGTGAGATACACTGTCTAATAAAAAGCTGACGGTGGCATAATTTTGAAATAATACTAGCAAATCGAACAATAAAGACGATAAACAACACCAAATGTGTCAAGTCTACCAGCTTGAACGCGCTCGTCACTTACCAAATGTCACTTTTACTCCCCTAGTCCCTTGGCAACATGGTTGCGTGCGTCAGGTAGCCGGTGTGTGTTGGCTGGCTGAACGGATAGACAATCGCAGTCGAACGGCCTGGCTGTTGCGGCACCGGCGGATCCCTGGAAAGCGTTCGCATATAGGGTGCGGTACTTGAGCAGAAGTTCAGGTCGCGTTTTGTATGGATCGAAACCATTGTTCTGTCTCATTTACTTAGTTTATAAAATAGCGTTCCAAGAAGCGCAACGATCCGTCCGACTACTCTTGTAGTTTATTCAAGATTAAGGAGCGGAACAAGTAATAGCCAGGTTTGTTCAGGGCATTACGGGGATGGAGTACTGCGCCTAAGTCTGGCTCCCGCAAAACCAAGGGTGGTAACCTCAGAGGCAGCCGTGAATGGGTAGTGCGTGAACACTCTAAAAACAGCTTTTCTTCTAACATATTGCCCTTTCCCGTGAATCAGTGATGGAAAGCATTGATAGTAGTAGTACTACTAAGCGCAATTCATCTTAAAGCTGTGCAGCGATTCCAATGCCATGATGCCGCGTTTGGAAGATAGTAGCTAGAAGTTAGTCCTCCGAAATGACCATCGTGCTTAGGATCAAGGAACAGTTCTCCTGTCATATGAACCTCTTACAGCTTCCAGAATGCCATACAATTGCCACACATACACCATTAATGTCGATAAATAAATGTGAATTTCGCAGTTTTCAAAAAAAAACTCTCTGTAAACTCTGTGCACATACTCTGTTGTTTCCTCCTCCAGTTTCCTCTTTCTTGCTCGATCATTACCGGAACGTGTGCCCTGAATGGCTGCTGAGTCCCCAGATGCGTCGAACTCGGCCAATGATTGACGTGCCAGTTCCACCACCTGAAATTCATAGGCCCTTAATTTCTCTTCCTAAATCGAAAACTCGTCGTACAGCTACAAACAAGTAACAAATTTCGAACAATGGAAGATTTGGTTGACGTTCTGCTCCAACAAAAAGGCCAAATATGGGATTTCTGGTAGAACGGTGGCTAGCTGATTACTCACTGGTACTAGCTATGTTCCCGGAGCTTGAGAAAATACGCTAACAGATGTGGTGAAGAAGTGAGAAACTTAAGGTTAAGCTGTAATGATGTAAGATATAAAAAGTTGTGTATATATCTTAGGACACTACTTCCATGGTCCCCCTTAACGCCATTACCACATCTACAGCCTCTTTGACATTAAAGGACCTAGTACACCGTGGGAGCCCATGTTGATCTTGAATTAGCTACATCAGCCAAGTTTAAAAACGACGAGCGCTTCTTATACCGAATAGTTCTGGAATATGGAAAATCAGAAAACTCGCTCCACTCACTTTATAGGTCCTATGAACAATTTCAACAGTTTCCACCTGTACGAATCCCACCTGTCGCATTATATCGCATGCACGTTGGACCTGAAATCAATGAACCAACCAATACCACCACAATAGCCCGTGTTTTAGCTTCACACTTGTAGTTGTTTCCGAAGTGAAGAAAAAAAGAAAAAATAGAACCAGTGACTGCCATTTGTCAATGTGTTACTCTGTGAGGAACCAGCTTGGCTCTAACCACATGACTCCTCTATTTTGGTATGATTTTCCTAGTCAAAGTGTGCGAGGGTGAGCTCACTAAGGCAAACCTATCTTGAACATTTATGAAAATCAGGAATGCTCCCATATCACCCGTCCTGTTTGAAAATACAATTTTGCACTAGAATTCTATTTACAAAATGATGCACTCGCCCTGCTCAATTGATTGAGAAGGCCAGCTGATGCACTCCTCAGCCAGGCAGTCACTCCTCTGAGATAGTCTATGAAGTGCTACATGCGAATGGTACTTCGTGGGCGGCCTCGAAGGGATGAAATGCTTGGTTGATAAGGGAGGCTAACGGCCTGGAATTTAATCCTTGCACCACGGCTAAACAGTGGCGTCTTTTGACAAAACTCCATATTATCCAAAGATGAGCTCGAATGAAAGGTTCGCTTCGCACGAGGGGAAATGGCAGCTATCATACGCCAGACGAACACTTGGCTGTGGTCAGCGCAACACGCTCTTCAAATGGATGACGCAACATTCAGGCGGTTTCATTGCAAGGGATGCTCTACCAACAGCAGCCATCTGTAGCCTTTGTGCGGCCTGTTATCGCAGCCGTCCCTCAACTGCCCCTCAGCGGTGCGCGACAGATGCCGACAAGAACAAAGATTTGACCGAAACCAATTGTAGACTCATTTTGATTTATTTTTCGACCAGAGGAGAAATGCAGAATTCCTTTCGGCTCGAAAAATGAACCAGGAAGTTTGTTCTATAGATTCGTTCAATCGCGCACGATCGAATAGGACAAATAATGAGCTAGAAACGTTACAGCTTGCACCAGCAGCTCATTTTAACACGAGCAATCGAGATTCCGCTTTTCAATTTCAGTATTCCTATTTATTCGTCAGCCATACGCAACGAATTACAAGAAGTAAAAGGAAGCACATTATAGACTTGAATGAAAGATCATTCAGTTTCACGAGCTGCGGTATTGGGCCGATGTGCAAGTCGAGGTTTTTTTCCTCCCAAACAAGTCTACTACCAATTAAACAACTCAAGAGGGATGGAAGACTTGATTGGTCTGAGTGTGGATCAGTTCGAGATTTGATCCTTGACCGTTCGTGTGATAGGGCCACACTGCCTACGCCCTACCGTTTACAACAATTGCTATATATTAATCTGTGAAAGCTCGAAGTTAAACTAGCAGATAAATTGGCTCCAGTAGTTCCAGCAGCTCTAAATTTAAACTTCCAATCTCTCCATAAACCTATAACAACCTATCCTTTACCGAGTAACAGTGGAATAGAGAGCACTTCAAAGGGTGCAAGAGAAGGCGTACAAGAGCCAATGATGAAGCTCTCACACGCATGCTCTAAAATCGAAATCCGAAATAACGAATTGCATAGCATGTTTTGTTTCAAATGAGCAGAAAGCAGCGAGCATTCCTGAATCTCATCTTCGGACATAGAATTGTCGTAATAACTCCTTGCCCTTTAATAGGTTCAGCTCAAGTCCCTCACGTTGAGGCGATACAGTTCTCAAATCCAACTCGGCAGTCACGCGTAGTCAGACAATTCCAAGTATAAGTCTGATCGGACAAGCTTCTACTCCTAATTAAAGCAATGTCTGATAACAACACTTTGGATGAACTCACCCCCTCAATCATTTGCAGCAGTTCTTGACAACAGAATTTTTCATCTTAGCAGAGCACATCAAAAAGAGGATTTAAGAGTATGTCAAGACTTTTTGAACGCTTTTGAGTTCCAGTTTCAAGCATTTGTTACATGATTTCATTGTAGAGAGGATAGCAATGGTTTAGTATGTTCATGTACCTGCTCGATACATGGACTGAATGACACCAAGCGCCCTCCTCGAGTGCGCGATATGGCGCCGGCGGCATGGGGAATCGCTTCCCATGGAGCTGGAACGTCAAGAAAAACACCATCACATGCATTCGTCACAAAGAAGCCATCTGTGCATACATTCAGAACGACAGCAGTTGTGACATCAGCCAGCCCATGCTCCTAAACGAATTCAATCTAGTTTTGACTAAAGATGAATCTTGAAAATGAGAAAGCCTCAAAAATTTCACCGAGTAAAAATGCTCAGCTAAGTCATCTAACCTCATTGTAAGCTGACAGTTCAGTGAAAGGTGATCAGAGATTTGTGGGATTTTGAACTTCTTCAAGAAAAAACACATCATACCCTAAACTCTTGCTCCACATTTCTCGTGCGACTTTCTTCAATGTCGTGGGTGTACAGGTGACCTGTAGGGGCGACAGCCATAGCGATAGCATGACTCAGACTTCCACTCCCTGTGCCAGACTCACATATCACCTGAAAAAATTTACAGCATGATTGCATCCAAAAAATCAGAAGTTAGGAAAATATTTTTTCACGAACATTTGATCACAGCATTTGATCGTAAATCAAAAGACTTCATGCGAAGGACTAGGCACTCCATAGTCATGCTGTGCTCTTAGCCAGTACTTCCGAGGGGAAAGCCAAGGGGTTTCGAAATTTGCGGCTGAGGCAATTTGAGACGACAACGTCAAAAAACCTCGTTCTGCATCGAAAAAAAGGAATTCCTCTTACTCTGGACTGGTTGGGCTTATGGCGAACATTTTCTGTTTAAAAACCTCGACTTACACCTCCAACACCCAAACTGAACTTTATGATAAACTCAACCAGCACGGGATTGTTTGCACCGATTACCACTCTGTAACTTACTGTTACCTAACCTTCATCCCTCCCAGAAGCTCTGGTAGTAGAAAAAATAGCCAACTGAACGAAAAAGGAATGATACAGAAGCTTAATGGCTACCAACAGAGAAAAAACTTTGTGGTCATGCACTTCCATCATTTTTTTAGCTGTCGCTGCCGTCCAAAATGTCACTCAAAAGCCAAGCACACTTTTTGAGTGCCAGTACCTGCTGAATCTCATCGTCATTGCAACTTTTATTCTTTGTTTAAAAGACGGGTGAATTTTGGTAATCAAAGACTGAGTAAGCGATGGCCCTATATCCCAGGTGTTAAAGAGGATCCCCCTACAGGATAAATATGTCTCCAACAACACTCCTGAATATAAGTTGCATAATAGGGGTAACACCAATGAGACTCCAAGGGACAGCTCTTCTTATTGGTATTCGAACATGCAAATGAAATCCGAATGAATTATGAGAACACTTATACTTTCATACATCGATTATATATGCTAATTAGCTACTCCGATGTCGCAGTCGAGAAGAACCAGAAAATCGAGCTCAGAGAAGGAAAAAAGCAACAAAATGGCTTGCATGTCTCGCTTGCTAATGGAAACTAACTGCACTGATTCTCGATCTACTCTTTCAATCACAACTTCTATAACAAAGGCTAATCAAAACTGTTTTCTACAACAAACTCAAAAGCCAAGCCCACTCCTTAAAAGTTGTTCTAAAATCAAAAATTCAACCGTTCAATAAGCAAAGAATAAAAGTTGCACTAACGATAAGACTCTAGAGGTACTGACTTCAAGGGGTGTGCTCGACTTCTGAAGTTCTTTCAGTTTCAATAACAAAAAAATTGACTCGGTAAGTTTCCTTGGAACTGCAAGAAACTCACCGATCCTGGTCGAGCGTCTAGGAGTTGCAAAATAAAGCTGCAGTCGGGTGTATAAAGTATCTGTGTGCGACGTGGTAATGATCGTGTCCACAGTTCAGGTGTTGGACGTAATGCGTACACATAACCAGCTGTAGCCGATATACGTGATCCCCACCTGAAAAATGCATCTGTACTCTTTGAATAATCTTTGAATAGTAAATCAAAGATTCTTCGTTGCATGTTCCATGAATTTTCACAACATGATTACTGTCATTAAAGAATTCAAGTAATTCCTATGTACGAATGTTTTGGTTTTCTGCGTGTAGGTCCGACCACATACACTGAAAACCCGATCGTCCATTGAAGACGAGGATACAGGAACTCTTTCAAACCTACACTGTGGACCAAAAATACAGTTCGTCTTTGCTTCATGAATTTCACATGATATTCATGAGAACCTTGACATTATTCCCTTATGACATTCATTCGAAGTCACCCAGCAATTAGTTGCATGATGCAATAATCATTCT
Source organism: Haemonchus contortus (assembly GCA_000469685.2). NCBI lineage: Eukaryota > Metazoa > Nematoda > Chromadorea > Rhabditida > Trichostrongylidae > Haemonchus > Haemonchus contortus. The sequence continues at coordinate 19,570,906 of LS997562.1, read as the reverse complement.
CAACCGAAACTGACTCCTGTAGCTCCGACCTTCTACGCAGGATCGCACAATCGCCTCTGTGCGGGGTCTGATTTTCAAATGTGGAATGGGAGATGCTCTCAGAAAACGGAGCTCCAAGACTTTCAATCCAATTCTTTTCCCTTTCTGAGTTTACCAGAAGATTTTAGGCTCGATAAAACCGAGGAGCGCAACCGGTTCCAATACTCGGTGAACAGAATGGCGTTGAATCGACCTCGACAGGGATAAACTAAAGCAAATGAAGAGCATCCCTACATCTAACGTTTCAAATCATCTTGTCTCACCTGCCTGGTTAGAGGGCTATTTTTTTGAGAAAAATCACCGAAATTGTGTCGCCACATATGAAGTAAACGTTGACAATAATGTCGATCTCCCTCGGGATTCGTTGAAGTGTCGCACGAGTAAAGGGTGAAGTCGTGACTCTCTCCCATCGATTAGAAGAGGACTTCTGCCTTTGTTAGAGAAATTGTTATCCAAGCTCTGGCGACCGGCTGTTCTTCTCACTACGCTCGAGCTCTTCAACAAGTCAACAGCGACCCCAAACTCATCACCGAGCAAGAGGTCAACACATCGTGAAGGACCATAAAGGGTTAACAATTTGCCAAAATTTCTCAATGCCTCTACGGAAGCAACAAAGGTAAGTTTCAAGGGAACACATGCAAACGAAGTTCGAGGACCAGTGGTCAATGAAAAATTGAGCTCCCTCTCGGTGATCCTGCTATGTTTAGCTGAAAACTGCTCAAAACGCGGGGTTGAATAATTAAGATGACTAGTCCCGCTCAGCAGCTGAACTGAAGAATGAAGAGAGACTCCACGAACTCGAGGGAATTGAGAGAAGGTATGATCATGCTGCATCTCTTTTTGTTCTGCTGTCATTCCTGCTTTAACGAATGATGACATGGAGACTTTTGTTGGCGAGCCTCTGAGAAATCATGACCAGCATAGCGACTGATGACCAAGACGATCTCTAATCGCAATGCTCTAACAACAAGCAATCAGAGTTTCAGGTTGTGCTGTGCATGATGAGCAGCTTTAATAGCATTGAAGGGGAAGGAACTGCATTCAAACACTGAATCGAATCAACGTTTCGACAAAATTTATATTAATAAAATCCACTCACGGCTTTCCAATCACAAACTCATGCCGAAGAGCACCGTACTTCATGCAAAGCGTGAGACCACGTTTTGCTATGATTGCATGCGTCGTATCAAAGGTTACATAAATGATGACGGTGTCGCCCTCTTCGATCAGCTCCGAATACTTGAAAAACGAGGGAGCATCTGAAGATAGATTTTACAGTAAATGCTGAAGGCTTACAAAAAAATAAAAGAGCAGAAAACCATTTGGTGGGTAAGAGTATAATGACAAAATTTTCTCCCTTTTCTTATTCGTACCACAGTGATTTGATGAACCTGCTTTAAGTATGTTTCAGGGCTTTCTAAGCATAATGTTCTATTTTTCCACTAAACTTCCAACAATCTCTTCCGATCACTATCAAACTGTATAGTGATTGGTCAGATACCATTACTTAGCTTCTGCAATGTAGCAATCAAAGAATTGCAGGTGAGAAGTGAAAACTTTAGCATCAGTCAATACTAATCCCTTTCTCACTCATACGATACTGTGAGCTGCGCATTAGTAGAACTACCCCTAGATCCACCCAATCATACCCTTAAGGAGAGGGACATCAAACAGTCTCATGCTCTACTGATTGTGAGATCAGTCAGTCTGGCTTTGACCCATAGGAAAAAAGCGAAATGTTGGCAGCATAGTATGTTATAATACTGTAAAGGGCTGAAATCTCAGCATAAGTGCGTCACGCGATAAATCCATAGTAGGGATCCCCTGTACTGGCACAGCGTAAAGTTAAAAGGCTGTCCCATTTCGAAATTGTACGCAAAATTATTAAGAAGTGCTATGCGAGAACAAGCTTCGAAATACTTACTTGGATTACAAGGAGCAGAGGTAGAACTGTCCAAACTGTCCGACTTGTTGGGTTGAGCAAAAACAACAGCCATAATTGACGATAAATACTCGCAAGATAAATTCTGGCAATGAGACAAACCTGAAGGTTATGACAATCAACATAGCAAGAGAGATAGCCTTATTCTTTACTAACATCAAAACCACTAACATCGAAAGAATTTCGAGAATAAACAATTTTTAGCGCTTACCAAACAAAGTACAGTATTATTGCAGGAACTTGACACCCTCTGACTCCGTGCCAATATTCATCAACTGTGCACGTCGCTGCAGCTCTAGACTTCGTAGTGCTTTCACCAATACGTCTTTCTCCAAACCGTAAAAAGCTGAAAACACATTTCAATTTGATGATTCTTGGAAAGCGAATAAAATTTTAAGTGATGTAATTTTTGTAGAAATTTTAAGTGATGTAATTTTTGACAAATGAGGTAGTGATGGGAAATTTTAAATTAAGAAAATTCCTTAGACTGTTCTCTGATCTTTTTCACGTTCCGGCGCGAAACTTACACAGTCACTAACTTTCCTCCTATCCCTTCCCACGACAAAAAGTAACCCTAGCAACCACTTTACTAACAGGCAGGCACAATGGAGAGGTGATTCTCTTTTTCTTTAGTAAAAAGCTGTAGCAGTACACATGTTCAGAGAATAATCACAGAAAGGAAGACAGACACACAAGTGAGCGCTGTCAAGCAGTGTTTAACTTTCTTTCAAATCAAACTTTCAACTTGAAAGATGTTCTATTATCCATCTAGAAGGGCTGTCCCAAGGACAATATTGAAGCTGAACTGAACCATGCCATGAATGAGGATAAATTCTAAAGCCACTCACATTCTTGTACAGTATCGTCCCCGTGTGCGATCTCATACAAAGTACACGGTGTGTTCAGCAAACCGTTTGAAACAGCCCACGCGTAGATCAAAGCCGCCCACTCGTCGGGGCGCCGCCAATAGATATGACACCGGGTTTTCACAATATCGATCCACTCGACGTGCTCTAAAGAAATCCATTCTGTTTAATAACCATTCAATTTGTTCGCAATGCTTACAAAAAGTTACTCTGGCTTCCGTGAGAAAAAATTTTTAAAAAGCACTGAAAAAGACATACTTTTCTGCTCGAGGTAGTCGAACACAGCACGAATTCCTTCAGGAGAAAGGCGCCCTAAAACAGACAAGGATAAAAGGACGGAAAACACAGGTACATCTTATAACGCTGATCCAATTCATATGAAGCGCACTTGGAACTTTTGATTTGCAGTACATACATTAAAAAACGGAGAAAAGTCACGACTTCCAATATGCTCTTGCCCTATACCGTATCACCACCCACATTTGTTAAGCAATAGTAAAACTTAATTAGGAATTAGGGAAGGCAAATCGCCTAGATCCTGGTCCTACTATGCATTTACAAAACTGTGAAGTCCACATCACCTACTGATGCAGCTGCAGGTGCATATGGGAGCAGAATTTTCAGTACAAAGGAGTCGTGGGTCAGCTAATTAATCGAGGTATTATCACCCTAACGAGAACTCAGTAGGAACTGTCCTGTCTCAAATCTTCCCACCGCCAATACCCCTACTGATTGTTCGACTCAATACTTATAGAAGAATTGATAGAGGGCTGAGTTGATAGAGTGCTAAGCTAAGTGATGTGAAGAAAGCTAGGTAATAACGAATTGGTTGTAAAGAATAGAGGGGAGTTGTCCACCACTGCATCGTTATAGTGGTTATTGGAAGAGTAGGAGTCGGAAAGGGTCTCTTTCGGTCGGTAACTCTATGCCTGAAGGTACTTTGCGCTATGGCGAAGATCGTCAGACCATTAGATCAAATCGGTTTCAACCTTGCTATGGGAATAGTTAACCATCAGTAGTAATACAAAGCATTTCATTACCGCGGTCGATTGGAGAATGACTGTGCGGTAAGTTTTCAACTCCCAAATAATATTATAAAGAAAAAAAGAAATCGGATGGAATGTCCAACATCGTTCGAACAGCCGCAAGTTGTAGAAAAATATGAGAGCCGATTCCGAAATTGGTCGACCAATTCTATCTTTTAGCTGGCCATATTTGGACCAAACAGCTTTACTCTTAAATATGCTTGTAGCTTCCAAGCCCACCGAACCCAATTGAAAAGAAATTATGATGGTCCTATGTCATATTCATGAAAATTGTATAAAAATAATAATGTTAAGCTATGCATATGTGCAGCACAGATAAAAGGTAAAACAGTTCCAGGCTTGAAAAACTACAAGAATTGCTGTTCTATATTTGACCTTCGCCTCCCAATACTTCCTGGGCGAAATCCTTATTTAATTGAAGAAACAGGCTCTACGTAACTATTATATAGCATTTAATTTGCAGAAAACTTACTATTTAGTTTTTGGTTGTAGAACAGTTCACTATTGGCCACTTCAGCGACGTCGAGTGTGAAGATCTTATTGTGTTGTGCGTAGTCTATCACCAAACTAGCCCACGTTTCTAACTGTTTCTCTCTTGTAGCTAACGTTGGTTGAAGGCTGAAAGAAACATTTCTTAAATACCAAAATTCATTCAAAAAAGAAATTAGAGAAGCAATATTGAACAGGATTGGGACGGTGTAAAGAGGAAACGAAATTTTCCCCTATTTCTTCAGCATTCAAATAAACACCATTCATAGTCTTCATGGTCGAAATCGTGAATACCTACTGGTAAATCAGGAAAACCATTGCAACCTTTGAAAAACTATGTGAAAAAACAGAGAGCCCTATACATAGATGTTATACACAATTTATATGCCTTAGATTCTGGCGAGGGCCTGAGTATGATCTTAAAACGTGAAGGACTTGAAAAGATCTCCTTCAGAGATGCGAAAATACAAAATAGTTTCCTAAGTCAACATGTTATTTTGGCTGGGTCGTTGAAATGATTTCGTCAGGAGGGAAAGGGTTCTTCTGATAACTTCTGTGCTTAGCCAAATTCACACATCTCAAATTAAGGCATTTCTGCAGGCATTTCTAACGTAGGAAGCCGATATCGCTCGATAAGAATAGCACCGCATATAATTCAATATACGTAATCAGCTATGCGGTTAGTTCATGTGTGTAGGTTCTTCAAAACTAATTTACTTTTTCCAGAGCATAAAGGATAAAGAAAGTGGGATAAAATTTCGGGTGATTTTGTACTAAATCGCCGGCACCAATATCGATCATTACTGGTTGAAGGGTGTTTCATGAGAACGGCGTCCCACACAGTCGACACCGAAAGTTGTAATAAATACGCTTTATATAATGGGCACCAATAAAAGATTCACTGACGCGTGATTTCTCAAGGTGAAGCTAGTGATGTCATTCTGATCACCGCCCCGAGTCTCCAGTCCGCAGATTGTTTTAGTGACGCGCCGGTAATTTTCCATAAAAAATCCATAAACAGCACTATTTGTCTGATATGGTTGTTAGGAAACTTTACCAACAGAAACAAATCTCGTCGAAACCCAGTGGGTTCCGTTTGATAAAGCCTTCTATATCCCTTGTTTCAATTCTGAATATTTGATGACGCGCAGAGGCATATGCCTTCCGCATTGCCACAAACTCACATACTAAAATATCATACTGACCTACTAGAACTATATTAAAAGCTCTTTTTCTTCGAAGCTTCATAAACTCACGTGAAAAAAGGCGGAAAATCATATTGCCATGGCCATTTGAATGTCATTCTATCCCGCGCTTTCCATCACCTGCAAGCAAACGCTATGCATCAGAAGCTGTTCGAGAAAAGATGCCATCCAGAATACAAAAGTCATCACGAAAATATGGAAATACGGAGAAGTTCGAAGTAGATGTTGGACTATTCAAGAGGTTCCTATTATAGTAAATACTTGCAACTATGAACACAGAAAAACAACGAACACAGAGTAAATGCTCTCCAGAACAACTAATCTGAGCAAGTTCAGAGCCGTATTGATAGAAAAACGCCTTATAAAATGAAGTAATCGATTCAAGAAAGCTTATCTCAGTTTCCAATCTATTTGGGGTGTTCATCGCAAAATGCTAACGAACGTGTTTATAAAGAACTTCTAAGTGGTTACGTAAGCACCAGGCTGAACGCAAACTGAACTCCTTGCATGAACTGCTATAATCGATGAAGACAAACACCCGCAAGTCCCTCACCAGTCCCAATTAGCCTCGAAGAAGAATGCGAAAGATGTAACAGTTGCCATTGTCTGCGTATGACGTGTAATTTACACTTTGGCATTCAACTGAGCTCTAGTGTCATAACGAGCTTGTTCTTCGAAGAGAACAGTGGAATGGGAAAATCGAACGAATGAATTGGTCGTGGATGATTTCTTCGAGAACAAAGGGGTAATAACATTTGAAAATGTTGAATAGAGCACGAAAAACAACGTAAATTTTTTCCTTTGGCTTCATTATCGAATGTTCGTTGTCATCTCAACACAGTGTCAGCATTTAAAACGCCACCGGAGTAGACTGGACGTCCTAAGCCCTAGAGAAATACCAGCACAAAAGGATACCATTTAAATGAGAACAACAATCTTTTACACTGCTTCTGCTCACTCCCAAGCTCTTAGGAAGGTTTTGAATATTACTCTTAGGAAGGTTTTGAATATTAAAAAACGAAAATCCAGCAAAAATATGCTATTCTCAAAACTAAGAAAAAAGAGAAATTCGTAAATATAGTAGGAAAGCCAATGGTATTAAGTGAATATCCCACTAATCAGCTTTCCTACATCAAATTCGTAATACCGTTACATCCGTCCCTTACTTTTTCCGAAATAGTTTTTACTTAATATTGAATAGGTATTTTTCATGCTAAATATTCTGCGCGTAGCACTTTTGGTCGCAAAATTTCAATGAAGTGGAACCAATGAGAAAAATCAAGAATTGTCAGCAACACCGCACGGACGCAAGCCTTGTAACTGGAGCGCTGTTGATCATAAAGTCGCGAAAACGTTCTTTACCCAAACGACCCATAAAAAGACGACCCAAACGACCCCTCTTGCACGGGACCCTGCTAACTTGAATAAAATCCACAATCAACGGGAGAAGTGGTCACTTGACACAGTAATCATCCATGCAGTTGTCTATGAAGCAGATGTCGGATAGACCTTTTGCTTGACTCGGATAAACTCTCCGCTTGAGCCTGAGTATCGAACGACAATCAGAGAGCATAGGACAATAGGCGTCATAAGTACGTAGCCGGAAAATAAACAGCAATCAAAAACGATGTGTAGTTAACAATCAGATCGGTTACCAGTGGAGGTGATGGCTCACTCAATGTTGGTGTTCGATGTGAGTTTTACATGGCACCGTGATTAGATCAATGAAATAGGCCAAGCCAGTCTCAAGCCTCAAATATATTTGACCCTAACATAACCCAGCAGCCATACTACACTATTTGCCGCATGAGGACATGTACGTCCTATAAGCCGTCATTGTATGCTTCCAGAGTAGAGCGGTGAGGGTTGAGCGTTGAGCGCAAAGCGTCGAGACCGCATTAGCGCGTGCGCCGTCGCTAACGATCTTTGAGTTGAGCATGTTATTTTCCATGCAGAGCTACGGGCTTTTTTTAATGATCATATACTTCTCCACATTACACCATAATAGTCAAAGAAAATATGGTAGCCATATACAAGAAGTAAAGAAAAGCCATCAATAAATGCGCAGTCGAGAACATAGCTACCGCCGACCTGTGCGGTAACGTTGGACGACCGGCGTTGTCAACAGAGCGCGCTTTAAAAGATACCACTAATGGTAAGTAACCTGGCCAGAACCAGGTCACCTTGCAGAGTCCCGACACGATGGCATTCACGAGCTGCGGCAGCTTTTCCCCGCGACCCATAGAGTAATATTTCATTCTTAGAAAACCCCTTTCCTTGCAAATCCCCTTCACACTAGTATTTGCCAGAAAAAGGTAAGCACCAAAGTTAACGGAACAAAAACGAACGAAACGACACAACGTTAAAGTCTTTTCAAAGCAAAGAGAAGCACCCAGCGATTTCTATCAAGACGTTGCAGCTGGCTGCACATTGAAGGCAGTTGAGTCCAACCAGCGAAGGTGGCCTCAAAGTCCCTTTATACTACTTAGTGGTAGGCGTCGGCGCCGCCTCCGACCGCCTCAAGTCGGTGGCCCCTTCTGGGTATAATAACTCTCAACAATCTTGTTCTGCACGACTCTTTTTCTTGTGCCACTTCACGTTCCGTTCTTGTCTACTCATGAAAACATTTCAAGTAAAAACATTTGACCTCAGGAAACAAACAAGCAAACGTTGGTCGAGAAGCAAAGTAGCACTCAGCGCGAAATATCAAGCAATCAGTGTAAAAGCAATTATCTGTTGATGTACGACCTTGAATTCATTATGTGTCAGCACGAATCAACGACTCAGAGGATATCGAACGACGCTGACGAGGGTGGCGGCATTTGTGCTCGAATTGCCACGGTCGCGCGCACGCATGGAGGAAACCTCTGATGAGTAAGGTATTTTAAACCCAAGCGGCAAGCGGCAAGCCATCAAACTCCAATGATACTATTCACCCATCGAAATTACGCCGCAATCATTTCAAGTCGCCCATTCATTGCCTACTCTTATCCCCCGTAGCATTTCTGCAACAAGCGGTGGATGTGGCGAGCGCCGATGTGGAAACGGCTGGTTGGGAAAGGGCCACAGACGCTACTGATTCTCAGAATTCTGAGAGTCTCTGATTCAGCACCTGCCTGCACCGCCGGCACTTCAACGGGAGCGTTTCACAGATCAGAGATGAAGGTGTGCGGCAGGATTGACCGAGACCGCATCGCGTGTGGCAACGTACTTCTAACGAGTCGACGACATTGGTAAGTGCCGACCCATGCTTGTTTCAAGAAGCCCGATCAAATCGCCCACCGTCCATCGTAGAGCAGAAGTACATTCAACAATCCCGTTTTGGAGTGGGATGCGCTCCCACTCAGAATCGTAGTGGACCACAGAATGCGCTTGGCCTACACAATGACTTGCACTGGCCGAAGTACAACCAAGCCATATCCTCCCAGACAAGTTTGGTACCAATTACCCTATCCCAGGTGGATGAAAGGCTTGATCGGCCCGGTCAGACATCGATCCGGGATTCAATCCCCGGTTCACCGTAGTGTCGTATGGTGAAGGGATGGCGGAGGTGGTCAGTGACAGCAACGCTGCACGAGTATGGAGCATGTACGACTGGTAAGGTGGAAAATAGGAATTTATACACCTGTGAAAATTCTCATTTGATTTTCTCGGGAAACGTGCGTTAGGAACGGTCTTGCGTAATCGATCTGCCGCATGCGGCTGTCGCGATGATCGTTTCGCCTTATCACTGCTCTGGCGTTCTTCATGCAGTTCGATCGCTATGCGATTATTACTTACGGTATGTTTCTACTGTTAGTTCTTTTGTCCCCGCATTTCTTACTTGCTCTGCATTCTGCTACATCCCTTCGCGCGCGGCGTCTCTCTTGCCGCGACGCGACGATTTCGTTTCTACTGCACCACACACGATTTTCTCCACAACACTGAGCTACTGCGTGAAACTATTAGAGATGGATAAAGGGTAGTGGGATTCACAAGTAGAGCTACTTCACTGTGTAGATCTTTGAGCTCTTCGCCAGCGCCACAATAGCTCAAGCTTGTCTCTACGGGCTTGTAATGGGCATGTAACTGCTTGCTACTTAAAAGTCATAACGCTTTGGAGTCTGCGGCTCTGTCCGTGGATGGGAGGTACAAAACTGTGTTTCATGCCTGACCTTCCCATTGCGCTTTTTTGTCGAGTAGCAGTATACGGCCGTTGTGACGGTTCGCTACAAGCCTGAAGCCCCACCCCGGGTAACACCCGTGTGCCTTCTAATGCCCAATTTGCTGTTTGACAACACTGCAGCGGCGGAGTCATCCGTTATCCTCGGGTGGTACACGTTTTTGCCTTTCGCCATAGAAGAAGTGAGCAATTAGGTGCAAGCCATAGCGAAACAGATTCGTCACAGAATGCTCTTTTTGCAAGAGAGTTTGCAGAGCTACCGTTGCCTAACATTGGCACTACCCTTGAAGTACTCCTGTACTCGCAAGATACCTACCTACCTGAGCTAATGAAAACAATTACTCGAGTATGAGCTGGTTTTACTCTAACATCGCCTGGTCAATGAAACCAGTAAAACGTCCTGTTATTCCAAGAAGAAGGGCAAACATGCTGTTACTTCTGGGGATTGTTGAGAATCAATAACTTTGCTCTTTATCCCTTATATCCCCCATAAAAATAAATGTAATCAACTCCTTGAAAGCTAAAATAATGCTACTGAATACAGGAGTTGATTACTAAGATCTCTTCAGCGGAAGTATACAAGCTTGCCAATCTAATGAAAAATCATTGAGAACGTTTGGGTAAAAACGACCCATTGAAACCCAAAGTCAGCAGGAGCTCTCATACTTTCTGATAGAGACACTTGGCCACTCAATCCAAGCTCTCAACACTCAGCACTGCCAAATCAGTAGGTCTTCCTCATGGAACATTCCGTATGTAAACCTTTACCTTTCACTCCTGAAATACCCCAAATGGCATGAATGAATAAAGCGGCCCATGGAATGACATGACCCATGCAAGCATAGGGCGGTGGGAATCAATGAAGGGAAAAGAACAGCAAGGGAACATGTTGAATAATGGCACCAGATGCGTTACTGGAATAAAGCGCCCGCTGCCGCCAAAACACCCGCCATCGGCAACTCCCAGTTTATTTGTTCGAGGTTGTGATTGCCCGTATGGGGTCATTTTCCAGGTGATTACTGTTTACAGAGCGGATCAGATGTTAATCAACAATGTATAAACCCTTCTGCACCATAACAAAGTTCCCAATCACCCAGAATCATCTAGACGCACACAAACAGGCAATGGTACTTTTGGGTTAATGTCAAAGTCACCTGAACGAGAAGGATGTGGGAAATGTCACCCTTTGTTTTATATGAAAAGACGAGTAAAGTATATTGCCTAGGATACAAATCCCAAGTAATCCCTTTACCATATCAGGATCATACGATATTCATATTGCCCCAATACGGTGCTTTCCCGAGTGCTTCCGCCCCAAATGATAGCTCACAAAGGAAGAGACTTTTTATGGGAGCATATGCAAACACACAAGAGAACTCCACATGCTCATTTTTAACATCGTCTAATCGATCCCCTTCTGAAGCCTACATGAAAAGGCAAATATGGAATGAGACTGAAACTCGAATAGCTCAAATTTAACAAGGAGATTATCTAAAATAAGTTTATCTTATATGATACAATGGAAAAACATCGAAGAGCGAGACAAATAGATCTAAACAATAGATTACGACAATATTACCTATAATCAAGTATTATCATTAGCGAAATAAAGAAACATTGAAAAGCAGCATCGCCGTCAACATAGCAGCAAGTTCAGAGGGATAACGCGATGAGGGATAGGGTGAGTGAGGCGCAGGCGGCCGGGAGGGGCAATCGCATTGGCGGCGCCGCGCCGTCGCCGCGTTTGCGACGACAGGTCGTCGCGCGCGGCTGCTGCTGCTGGTGGTGGTGCTTAAGCTTAAGCTGCTGCTGAGCTGCTGAAATGCCCCCCGGGCCGCCTCACCGTTGCCTTTTCTGGATCGATAACAACAACGACCAGCAAGCAGCCTCGTCTATAACACACCCTCACCCTCCCACTCACATTCACATTCCCTTGCGCAACCCCACCCGCACATCAGCAAAATTTGAAATAATCCCAGGCGTGCAGACGGGCTGACAGTGTGTGCCATTTCATTGCAGAGGGGGCATTGAACTGGCACGTTTATGCCCTGCTGAACAAATCATAACCCTTAACGTGGTGACTTTAACGAGCCTCACCAGGATGTGGGAGATACGATTCTTCGGTTCTCTCTCGGAAATGATGTAAGGGATCACATTTCAAGAGAGTTCGTATCGAGGGAACGGGTATATGTAAGTTGACAACGCAGAGGCAGTCGTATTTGCAAATCTAATACTCCCACAAAGCAAAACTGAGGGGAAATTCTTGCGTATAACCCCTACAGTACCCGTACTATCCCATTGGGGGACGGAGCACTTACCCAATTCTGGATCCTATTCCCAAATGAGGCGCCAGAACTGCCACGAATTTCGCCACGCAGTTTGGCGCGTCCACCAGATTGGGCGACTATATCCATAGGCCGCTTTCAAAGTTCAACAACGTGCCCACCGACCGACCGACGGACCGACAGCGGCGCTAGCCACTTGTTGACAACGCTGGTGCGTGATTCATCGACGTCCAGTGTTGTCAACACGTGATTAGCGAAGTATCTACCCTACATCATAGTGCGTTTGCAGAACCGAGAACTAAGCGGATCGGTCAGCATTATTTTTATCATTTGATTACGTTGATTTCAACCACCAGGTAAACATACCCCAGTAATACCCACCAGTTAGGATACAAGAAAGCTCATCAATAAAGACCCCATGACCAACAACAGACTATAAAAATGACTTCCCCATCATAAAACATTGAAAGACAACCAGTCAAATGACATCATTATGTGTATGTGCTTGTGGTCGTCGGCTTAAAGATTCATTGAATACAGCTTTGAAGCAACGGAATAAATTAATGAAGTTGTTTACTAGAAAGAAATCGAACAGGAAACAAACGACGTCGCCTAGATCTTCACACCTGATTATGGCCGATATCCGTAAACGGGTGATTTTAACCTCGGTTTTACATGGGTAGGAATACGTCAAAGCGATGATTTCATGACAAAGCTCTTATATTTTAAGTATATAATACGGGCAAAGCTGCAAAAAACCGGGACATTTACAGAACAATGCACATCTAATGCAATGAATATATATCGATCTCAGTCATTGATTAAACAACGAAATGGCCATAATCTTCGAGTTAACACTTACAATATACTGCTTATCGAAAGTGTATTCATTCCCCTGCCATTTGGAAAAGGAAGTATCGAAAATGATGAATCTCGCCATAAAGTTCTGTAAGGATGACGTCAAATATCTCACGTATACGTATGCTCCAGAAATTACTCATTTTCAGTTACACAAGGTAGGCAAGTTAAGGACAAAAGTTCGGCCCTGCGGGACTCGCACCCGTACTTGTGCTATCCGTGCACCGTGCTCTTATCCTTTACACTACCAAGAACACGCTTGCCCTCGCCCCTCTTAATGACCCAACGTGGTGAGCCTGTCAGTCGATTTCAGCACTGAAACGTTAAGGGGGACGGAACATTCACCCAGAAATGGATGAGCGCGGCAAATGGCGCGGCGAGATTCGTGGCGTTTAGGACGACTTTGGTACCTATCGTTGGGGCACAAACTTGATGTAGAGTACATTAGTATGGTCAGATAATCGTACCTATCGACTCTACTTCAAATTTGGGCCCCAATGATAGGCGCTGTCGGTTAAATCGTCACGAATTTCGCCGCGCGTTTTGCCGCGTCAATCCAGTTCTGGGTGAATGTACCCAAACCCAAACGTTAAGCAGGAAGTTTTTGTCACGTATTCGCTTAACCCTAACCGCCCCAATAGTAAATGCCGTCACTATTTTCAATATTGGTTTTCCTCCTGGGTCTCATCGCATACTGTTCAGTTTGAATTTCCTTTTCCTCACATACTTCGTGTTGTACAGGGAAATTTAATTGATTGAAGCCATAATATTATTACTGTAGAAATTGATGAAAACAATGCTCGATTGTTAGCCGATCACCTCACACTCACGGCAAATACATCTACCTAGAAAACAAACACATCAAATCTACAATAATTCCTACCAAAACCGAGGTAAAATGAAAGAGAATTTTAACACTTCCTGTGAATTTAAAGATAAAACAGCATTATGACTGAATAGAACACGCAATATCACATATAGTACAATGTAGTAAATATGAAGAGCATAGAGATAGAAAATGAATATTATAAACATATTAAGATATACTGAGACCGGCTGCTGCTTTCTAGAGTTTGCACACTTGTGGTACACCCGCATGATGGTAATCCTTATGCTGGACCTACTCTCTGGAAGAGAAGGTCACTGTTTGGGTCTATGTGAACGGCTCACGTTAATGATAATGCCCATTTGGATGAGGGGTTGGTGAGCTCCCGAGGAGAGCAATAAGCAGACGTCAAGGCGATATCCTCATCCACCTGTCACACTCATCGACATAAACTGCTCACTTTCCTTCGCATAAGATGTACTATGATTGAATCGTTTCCTTTGCAAGCGCTATGAGCGACGTCTAGACGAACGCGTATAGAACAAAAGGTAGGCTTTTTGTTTGAGCACCGTCTGCTCAGAACAAGCCTTCACGGACGCATCATTGAAGTGGTACCAATGACCGTCCCGCTGACCATAGGTGGTGTAGTGGCCTGATGTTACTCTGTAATTAATAGACATCACCGTAGAGCTAAGAACGAAAACTTCTTTGAAATTCGTGGAAAAATTTTCAACACTCTCGTTCTGAATGAGGTGAGAAATTTACTTGGCTGCGGAGAGGATCAATCAATTTCTTCCGATATGGAGAGAATGCTTTCAGTTGTCGAAGTTACAATTTCGTGGACCCTATGTGGTGGACGACTGAAAGATTCAGCCCAATAAACAGGAAATATGCTCGAGCGATAGAGGGATCTTATAACTTGACCGCGATTTCATCAAAATCAAAAGTGGCAGAGACGAAAAAGGGATGAAATTACGGGTCGTAGGTGAACGCTCCACTTCTCTAAACATTTCGACCCTGGTTAGAATTACTCCTTTCTTCATCTCCTTGAAAACATGGCAGGCTAAATGGTATGTGGTCAGTAACGTTTTGCTTCTCTTGTGACCGATTTTCGATCTACAGTAAGCCATTGACTAACTGGACTAGCAACAAATTTGTCATAGGACTTTTTGACAACATGGAGATTTGATTTTCCTTTTTGCGCTTCCATATGATGCTCAAAACTAGTCACATGAAGAATTATAACTGAATTCAGTTATTGAACAACCAATGTCACTTAGGTTACAAAGAGGCCTCATACCTTGTAAAGATTGAAAATCAGAAGTGTCAGAGAAGGAAGGCAAACATTTCATGACACTGTCAAGGGATAATAGAGCGCATTGGTCCTCTCGACGCCTTGCAACCTTTCGATGAAGCGGAAACTCATTTCAGGAAAAGCTTGGATCTGCCGTGAAATTACTGAACGTAAGGTTTTCGGAGGTCTGCCTGCCTTTCTGGCAACACTTCGCACCCTTTGTGAGTTTTTTTTTGACCTTCCGTAATGGAGCCAACATTAACTTATGAGGTTTGCAGTTAGGCTTGGAATGAGAAGGGGTGTGCATTTATGATAGGAAAATCTAAAAAGTCCAAGTATCAAACTCTGGTGACGGAATCAGCAAATTGGTTTACCTAGAGGGATGCACATAAGGAAAATTACATAAGTACTTACCCAGATCCGTGATGAACAACAACAGAGGACAAATCGAAGGTGATGTTGCCAGAGTTTTCCGCGACACGAGAAGCTGCACACTGAAAATGTTTACCGCTCAAATGCGCTTCGACAACCCATTGCAGCAATAATTCATAAAAAAAAATCTTTAATCATTCTAAAGTTATCTCTTTCTGCCAGTGAGATATTAGAAGAAAATATACGAACCTGGGCCATGAACGGTGTGATATCGAGCCCGCTCAGTGGGAAGTCGACCATATTATCGAGTTTGCCTCTATTGAAATGGGACCACCGAAAGCGCTTTAGATGAAGACACAGCACCTTCAAAAAGATTCAAGCATGCATTTAAGTACGTGTTCATGTATTTCATTCAAGCAGGAAACCCGGTTTTCGAGCACTTACGTTGGGTAGCACTCGCAGAAAAAGTTGCTTGGTTGATGGTCGTTTGTCTTTGCAATTGCTACACATATATTGTTCACAATGATCCAGTTCCTCTTTGGCGAAGAATCGCTTTATGCATTCTGACAATCGCACATTACTAGCCCTGCCATTTGCAGCAGGCACGAATATATCAAGAGATAGATCTGAAAGTGTTCCCAAATATTTGGAAAAGTGGAAAAAACTGATATTATCAGAATTAGCACCGGCTCTGCAATTACTTCTTTGCCCTTGCAAAACGGTAGCATTACTTACCTAAGAAAGGATCATGCTTGTTACTTGCAGTATGACACGTCAGACAGACTACTTGACTTTGCAGGGAGCCTTCGAACAAGGTCGTAACTGCAGACCCATTGGGAGACTCACTGCCCCCACATGCTGCCGCCAGCCATTGATCCACTGATTCCGGCAGTCGGCATCGTCTAAGCTCCGAATGGACTCGATCCATAGTGCAACGCAGAAACTCATGAGCATCTTGTTGCTGATACCCTCTGTGACAGAAAATAATTTTTTTTCTGAAAAAGTAGCTCATCTCAAAACGAACCTGAACCTAGGAGAAATTTTCCATACTGACTGGAACAGCTCATCAGGTGAAACAGCCTGATCGCACTGAAGGTCACTCAAACGAATCATAACTTTGCGAAGTTCCTCAGCAAGCACCCTAAATCAGCTTGCACATTGCCCTTGTTTATCTATGGTTTACAGGAAGTTTCCAAGTAACCTTCTCTATACAGTCAAAATGTAAAACCGACACTTAAAAAAAAGGAGAGCAAGCAGATGCATACGCAATGCCAAATACATGGGCTTCGCACTCCTCAATAAAGGTTCTAATCCTAATTAATCCGTACATGGTAGCGTGACGAATGAAGGGAGTATATTAAGAATTAATAGCATTGTAATGTGGTAATTTTTCATTTGTTGTAAATGTGGAGACTATCCAGTTCAAGATCGGCGTTTATTATGAGGAAACCCTATCACATTTCTAGCCTTTAGTCGAAATTACTCATTATAGTTTCAAGCCAAATTAATTACAACAATCATGGTTTTAAGGGTACGCGAGTGGAATGAGAAGAATTGCCCCTATCTCTAGCTGTCACCAAATCAACCCATCACTCAATGCAGAAAAAGAGGCGCTGTTCAAATCGTCAGAACTTTAACTAATGCTGGAGCTTCCTTCACAATTGCACCTTTACTTGCGGTTTGTTTCAACTTAACGTCATTTCCACATTGTTCCCACTATTTACCACTTACATGTTAGCATATCAGATCTGATTTAAAAACCTTCCTTGCCCTCGGTCTCAAACTCGAAATCTACAAGCCCAATCATCTCCTTCCGTAATAGTTTCATTTGTTGACTTCTGTAGTTATCAAATCCTCACGTAGGCGTTGAGGTTGACGCAGTAGATGTTGACGTGTTACCCGCAGATGCAGCTCGTCTCGTATTATACCGGGGACTTGCCAACGGCTGGTGGTCATCACCAACATCATCATCAGGTTGAAGAAGTGGAAGCTGCACCAAATACCCACGAAATACATCGGTAGTACTGAATGGAAGATATTGATTTGATCTGAAAAAGCAGTAAATTGGCCAAACCTACTTCAATGCTTGGATGACTGAATTCATGAAGCACGTGTTGCCGAGGTTCTTCAACCCTCGCAGTTCGACACGTACGCGAGGCTGCTTCCCAGAGTTGTAATCAGGATCCACGTTAGGAGATGGAGGACATGAGGGCGAGAAACTCAGCTGAAGGATTAGCACGTTCGTTATTCCTACAGCAAAACTAGTTCAAATGCTTGAAGGGTGTAAGAAAGGCAAACTCTAGATTTATTGAAGTTAGCTAACCATTTGGAAGCCCAATTGACCTGACAATCTTACATTGAGTTTCTCTCGCTGATTGCTGCAGAGCCGTAACTGTCTGCCTTTGAAAGCGCAACTCGGGATACAGCATTCCCTTCGAGCGTCCAGAGCAGCACAGTGAAACTTTTCTCGCCTGGCGTGTTCTGACGTAGGCTGCACGAGTAAATCTTCTTCTCAATCTCCTTCTTTTTCACGAAGATCCTCTCGTTGTTATCATCGAGGGACCAGCCCACCACTACCGTAACCACCTAAACTCCTTCCGAATGAGGTTAGGGAGTGGTTGACTGAGAAGGCGTGTGACAGAGATCGCCCGTCATTTGAGCGGGACCATCGAGTAAGTACTTCTCTGCAAGCGTGGTTCGTGCGCTGTGTGGGTATCGGGCTTCTTCTTCACTTCTACAGAGCAAGAAGTAACTTGTCCGCCCCGACAAGGATCGTCGTCGGGCTCTGTATCTCCAGAGTGAAATGGAGAAACTAAACGACAAAGGTCGCAAAAATGGCTACATCCACTCCGAATGCAGTATTGATGTTAGTGCCAGCAGAACGAGGACTGAAGCCGCGGCGATATTCGTAAAAGAAGATTGCTCAAAGTTGATCTTCTGAGGATTGCGACTTGTTTTACAGGAGAAGTGCTTAAAGACCTATTTGAATGTTGTTGGTGATAACCCTGAGATCGTTCTAGATTATGGTGACGGTTCGAGGGCGGCAATGGTTCTTGTTAGAGAAACAACGATACATACATTTTTGCGTCTAAAGCTTTCGTACCGACCTAATAGATTACACTACTAATAGCAAGTTTAAAACACTTACTTTTCGTTTACGCGGCCGAAGCGCTCTCCCTCCGACAAGTGGGCCAGATTTGTTTATTCCAATGTCTGGTGGCATGGCCTTTGAAGATCCTTGTTCAGTAACTTGTCGGACAGGTCGACCTTCATCCTCTGGTACGGAACCACTGTCCTCATCCAGATGAACAACTCTGAGAGCAAAGCAATATTTTAATCACAAAAGTCATTTTACAAAGGCCTTTTTTTTTACAAAACGTAAGGGGCAATCGATACCTTTCTGTCACCGCTTGACTTGTTCCATCTTCATCCTCTTCTTCCGTGGCTAAATCTAGAGCATCCTCCGTATCATACATAGCGTTTTCATTAGGCGCCACGTAAAGCTGAGACGAGTAACTGTGGTCGGCACATCTAAACAAAAGGTCTCAAATCTCGAAGAGTGAAATGATGGAGGAATTAATTCTATTTGTGAGTTGTTTTACACAACCACTGTACTGAAAGTGGAAAAAAAGGGCTCTATAAGTGCTTTCTGAGCCCATGAGAAAAACATTGATGATTGGCGCGCCTGCGCCTAAAAACGGTCTCGTACATGTGTCAATCGCCTAAAGTGCGTCGGTGCTTTAAAGTCCTAAGTAGAGTATAAGATCATCCTTAGTAGCGTTCACTTCTAATCGCTTACAGAAGCCACAAGGCCGAAATTCAGTTAAACAATTTTGTGAAGCTTTGGTTGCGCACCGACTATCACATTCGAGGCATATAAAATATTTCATTCCAGAAAAGGAGCCGATAATGGTGGAAGCCTAGTTGTAATAAGGTCTTGTTCTTCGAGCGCAAATGGTCCCCGACATTGCGCTGGCCTTTCATTTACATTTCAAAAGTGTGCTGGACCTCTTCTTCATCCACCCCGTTTCTTAGAAATTTCAGAGGATCTACTTTTGTTAGGTCGTTCAAGTTGATGGCGCACAGCGTTTGAGGGAGGGGCTGAAGAAGGCACGGATGCCCAATGCAAACCATCAGTAGATTTCAATAAGTCCCCTGAAAACTACGAACAATACGACAAGGAATGAGGTCAAGGGAAAGCAGCAATCCACAATATTTGCTCATTTACCTGAACCTTTAAACTTTAGAGTTTGTCTTGACGAGTCATAAATTTAGTTCAACGTTTTCTTTCATGAGTCAGCAATGTCACTTTGGTTTCTGGGGCGACGGAACTGCTCCCCGATTACCCTCGTTCGCATTGCGGCATGCGGCAAATTTTTTTAGTTGTCTCACGGCTTCAAACTGCAATTACCGTACTCAACCCGCCTCTCGGTAAATTGATATTTCCGTTTACTGCCTTTCTTTTTTGATTCGTTTCAATTGTTTCTTTCTCTTTCTTTTTTGCTTTTATGTTTATTAATGGAGAGACTCGTTATCTATTACCGACGATCAAGACCGCATTGGAACTGAAGAAAGTGGCCAGCAAAAGTGAATAATCAAAGTACTCCCTAATGCACAGATTACGCGCTACAATCTCCCTCCGCATTTCTGCGATATGCGGCGGGTGCGACAAGCGCGACGTGGAGTTAGTGGAGAAGATAACAAACCCTGGTTTCTGCTATGCTTCTAATGAATGCAACAGACGTGAATGGGTTAAGTAAACGGTGTTCCACTCCAGCCTATCGACAAAAATTCGGATTTGACCTTTTTCGGAAAAAAGAAAGTTTCAAGGCTTCCTTGCAAACGCAAATAACAATACTGATCTCTGCCACTTCGCAGCAGTCATCAACAGCCCGCATGAATCGCCGCCTAATCCGATATCGCTACTAATCTATCATCGGAGCATTCACGGTTCACGGAGAATTAGTGGAACAGATAAAGAAATGATACCGTAATTGACATCTCAAGCAATTTCGCCCCAAAATCTTGAAGCCATCATGGTGCACCATGATACGACCGACCTGGCTTTGTTGAAATAAGCCAAGGAGTGCCGTACAGAGGAGATCTTGCCATCTTCAGTGTCATCGCCCACAAAGTCGTCACAAACATAGCTGAAGAGCCGCGTAAAGAAATTCATGGCAAAACCAAACCGTGAGACACCAACATTTATAGGAAGATTTTGTGTATAGAAATCTGTGAAATTCTGCGGATTACGAATGAAGGAATAATAGTGAAAAATTGTTGTGTAATCCGAATCGATAAATGGAGAATCATATCATTCCAACATTTAGTTGCTTGTTTATTTTTTGTCTCGCAGGTCAAAAAGAAAATTAACTTACTTCTGGTAAGCAGTTTCGTGCCAAATGAATTCGCTTTACAAATGAAGATAAGGATTTTTTTCAAAATAGACAAAATACACTCGCGCCAGAGCAATCTATAGGGGTAATTGTTTTGACCCTGTGTGCTCCACCAAACACTTTCTTTTCTCAGCTTTACAGGAAAGGTATATACAGCTCAATAATGAGCCGTAGAAGCGAGATCATCTCTCCAATAATACTGACAAGGGCAAATTTGTCCAAGTGCGGTCGATCACTTCCATTTTTACCGAAAACCCCTTTCACTATTTAGCGACAAGAGGAAGAATCTTTCTATTCTTTAGGGTTATGTAGGATTTGAAATGATAACCTGTCACGTACTGCCATTATTCTGTCCTAAATATAGAAGTACTGAAGTGAAGACACCATCTTCGCATTTTACGTGTTTCAAGCCCAATCTGCTAGTGTAATGGCTAGGCTTGAGTGAAGGTAACATATCCAACATTTCCAACTTATAATTCGATTATAGATCAAAGGGACTCGCACGAACATTTCCAGAAAACCCGGTCGTAAATTTGGATTTCATTTACGCTCGCTAATAATGTATGTTCCGCAAGCTCCTACCGTACAGACCGTACAGAAGAAAGTGAGACTATCCATTACCTTATTAACCTCACATGCAACTATCACATTTCACACAATCACGTGGTCGAATTCAAACCGAATCCCTTTTTAATTTCCTCTTAATTTGCACATAAGTATTCGTTACATCCTTCTCCTCTGGCCTTCAATGCGAATCTATATAGATTTGTGCGTTAAGCTTGACAGTTCCTGCTTTCAACGCTAGAGCATTTTCAAAAGTCAAGCGGGCAAAGATGAAGGAAAATTCATTGATGACGACGAGGTCAGGTTGGATTGGCCCCACTCTTGAACCAAACGACTTGAAGATGTCCGTCGCCGTCACATTTGCCTCTTGCTTTCTACAGCTTCTTATCAGACTTTCAGCTAGGATCAGTTTCTATCACCTACGATTCAATCATATATCATCCACCAAAGTGCAAAGATTTCACTGTTACCACAGAGGGCTTTCCGAACACAATGAAACTTGTCTTCTATGACCACTTATTGGCCTTATCACTTCTTATATCACTCCTGTGACCTACCATCAGCGTTACCATACTACCGCCTGCATCCCTTCCAAATTGGAACGGTCCAAGTCCAGGGAGAGAGGAATAAGCAGCCGAACTGACACACACTGACACACCACACACCTACAAACACACACTGACACACAAACCTGAAAACCAACAGACACACTTATCGAATTATATTAAGTAGAACAATATTGATCACTGCAATTTGGTAAAGTAAATTTGTGTACTTAGGTGCCAGTAATTTTGAGACACCCTAAGTACAGTATAAATAAGGATTAGTTTAAATAATCTTTAAGCTTTTTATAAGTATGAATGCCGATCTCAGCCGAATTCGACAAAACTGAAATTGCAGGGTGCACATCTGACTGTTAGTTGTTAAAGCAGTAAATATTGGACGGGTAACAACTCACCAGAACACCTCATAGGTTTGGCAATGCATCAGCACACAATGACGTGGATGCTTCATTTCATTATGGTGTTTCAATCCATGGGCATTCACGTATCGACCGCAAAAAATGAGACCGCACGCTAAGCACAGCCATGGACTTTCGGACGAATCGCATCTAACGCAGTTCCACAGAACCTTCTCCCTATAATATTTGATTTTTAGGAATCAAACTTGTAACGGTCTGACCATAATTTGCAGAGTAGATAAGATGCATGGGTAGCACTGCCGCACGAAGAGCCAGGCGACTGTTACGGGTTGCGGCATCGGTCTTCTCGGAGCTCCGGAAGAACCGTTCATAGTTTGGGATGTGTCGATTGTGATGGGCGACCTGCGATGCCCCGCTGCGCTGACATTGCCGGGGATCAACTTTATGGTAGTAGTGTGTGGTGTCGGGATTGGGCGCTTTCAGAGTTCAACGACCGGCCGACTGATCGACGGCGCTGGCCACGTGATGATCAACACTGGACACCGATGGATCACGAGCCCTCATGACTAGCTGCTTTCAGACTTTACCAACGCAACCGACAGCCGCCCATCCGCGCGCGCGTCCGACCGACGGCGGCGCTAGCCACCTGTTGACAACAATGGCACGTGATCCATCAGCATTCAGTGTATCTTACAATTAGACCTGTAATTTATAAGGCATCGAGGAAGGACCTTGACAAGGACACAAAACCATTAGACGTCTTAGCCGAGGAGCTGCGTCGCGTCACCGCTACTCATTCGAGCAAAAGCCCCACTGCCAGTAAGAAATTGGTTACTTTTCGATTCTGTGTAAATGTTGGATGTTTGCTTGTGCTCTGCTTCGATCCACTGACCCCTCAACACACAATGAAGGGTTTTCGTTAAGGGTAGACAAAGGCGATCATATTTTGATGATTGCTATCCTTTACAGGTACACGTGAGGTCACCCACGCATTCTTTTTACAGATGAATGAGCACATCCATACATCAATGTTGTGAAAAAAGTGATTGGCACAAGGAGAACACTGCCGCCGACAATCTATACGGAACTAGGTACCACTAAATGAGATTGATTGATTAGCATTGTGCCCGAAAACTGGTTTGTTAGAAGTACGGACTTTGACAAACATTCGATAAGCAAATTTCCGCAATAAATATTAGAAGGGAGAGCCAGGTAGGTCACTCCAAGTTGAAACGTCTAACCATATCCAACGAGCAGACATGCACCCCCCCCCCACCGTCTGGATAAGGTGCCAAAAAACGATGTACCAATGATGTTGAGTCCAGTTCGAGAAAGCACCATTTCGTTTATATGCGATTTCAAAAATTCATTCGCATTAAGGTGACAGGCTATTCGGTGAGAGAACCAGAGAAGCAAGTGGAGCAGACATACTAAAGTTCTTCAAACAGCTGCAAATTGAACGTTGCCGAGTGAGAAAGCAGTATGGATCATTGTGCATGCGAAGCAATGGTGTTGCTTGGTGACTCGGTTAAGCAGCCTTCGCAATTCGCGAAGAGCGGACTGCAATTGCTGCTCCTAGAGGGTTTCTAAAAGCTTCGCAGCAATTCACCTCGAAGTCTCGCCCTCTGGCTTACCGACATACGTGATTAACAATAAGCTATATGCTAAAGGCTGCTTCCAGACTTTGGCGCATTGACAACACAAGACACTGATGGATCAGGCGTCCTCACGAGTGGTTGCTTTCAGAACTCACGGATGCACCCCCGTGCGTGCATCCGACCGACCGAAAGACGGTGTTGCTGGCTACGTGTTGACAGCATAGGCAGCCGATGGATCACGCACCTGTGTTGTCAACAAATGACTAGCGCCGCCGTCGGTCGGACCATGGTCGGACGCACGCACGGAGGACACTCTGAAAGCAGCCACTCACGCGGCCTTGTACACTATCTATCAAGGTCAGCACATGGCCAATCAGCGTTGCCGTCGGTCGGGATCGTTGAAGTCTGAAAGCAGCCACAGGCGCCGGCCATCCTGCCGCTGAACATGAGTACCGTGAAGGTAACTTGTATCAGAGTTGAGCATACTTAATACTTCAGGCACTCGTCTGATCGCCCCTTCGTTTATGGCTGTATATCGCTATTACACTGCATCGTGCTATCGCATATTGATCTTCGAGGAGCGCTCCTCATGCCGGTGGTGGCATTCATAGTACGGCGCCAACGTCGAAGTCAGCGTTCTGACGCAGAGTTATGTCGGCTCCGATCACTGTCGACAATCCAGAAACTGTACCCTAAATGCGAGAGATGCGAGAGACACTGCGCAGTTACATTCAGCGACTCATTTATACGGAAACTAGCTTTCTTTTGCTTTTTCAAGAAATCGACTTTTTGCACTAGGATATTTCGCCAGGAAAAAACCACGGAAAAAATCGTCTTTAACAATGGTGATTCAAAACTTTCACACCTAAAATTTTCCCTTCTCATCCTATAATAATCGCTATTATCTCGCATACGGCACCATGAGTCATCGACTGGGTGCTTCTAAAATTCAACGACGTGCGTTGCTTCAATCGACAACCGAACGACCAACGGCGGCGCTGGCAACGCGATGACAACGCTGGACAGTTGCTTTCATAGCCGCGTGAGCGATATCGATTGATGTCCAGCGTTACCAAAGCGTGGCCAGCACCAGCGTCGGTCGGTCGGTCGTCGATAGAAATAGCGCACGTCGTTGAACTCTGAAAGCGCCCACTCACGCGATTGACGGCTAGTGCTTACATCTACGTCATCACACTATCAGCGTCCCAACGCAACGTCTGCATTAGGACGCATGTACCATGAATGCGCCCGGTGAGTGCACTGCACTTTAGGTGCGACATCGTTCAGCGGCATCCTTCCTTGGCTTGTCACTCGTTTTCCTGCCCTCTAAAGAAATTTTAATTATTTCGGGTCTTCTTTTTTTATTAGTCTTCGCCTCCTAAACCTCAGGACGGGCGGGTCACGTCGGGAAACTGCAACAATAAAAACTCGCTGACGTGGCAGAGATGGCAAGCTGCACATCGTTGGCTATAATGGCAGTCCTCCAACGGAGGACTAGTGCTCTTAGCATTCAGCAACTGAACGCTGTTACAAGCAAGACCATAACTGTGCATTCAGACTCTTTCTTCCAGTCGAAATCTATCCATAACGGGCATGGGTACATTCATGCGTCCCGGGATGCGCGCGGCGAAGTTCGCGGCGATTTTGACGATTCTGGCGTATATTATTGAGCCACAGGTTTGAAGTAGAGAAGATCAACGGGATCAAACTTACTGATTCACTCTCCTTCAAATTTGGGCCCAAAAGATAGGCTCGAAATCGTTCGAACCGAAACGAATTTCGCCGCGCAGCCTGCCGCGCGCATCTCCAGACGCACGAATACTCCATCTCCCTGCGACAACTCCTGCGGGATCGGCAGATCTTCAATTCCACGGCTAGGAACATTGACTAACAGAGCCGACACGGCTACGCGCTGAACGGCAGAAAATTGAGCACTTGAGCTCCCTCCTAGAAAGCAACGTTGCCAAGTTGGATTGCACTGAGATGCGCCTCAATTTGTCGCATACGTGGGCCAGATGCTGAAAAAGTTAAAGTGTGGTGGGAAAGCACTTACGAAGCATCTCGGCTCAGTTTCCGTTGCGTCCGGATCGCAGATCGACCACCATAGTCGAAATCGTTGAATTCCCGCAGAAGTTGCAATTGCGAGAGATTTAGAGCTGCGATACAAACTGAGCCTGAGATATGTGGACAATCCACCATTGATCCTGAAACTAAATTCTTCTGACAACATAGTGGTGAGCGTAAAATACACGATTGAGAACGGAGAAAAGCAAAAATTGAGAAGAGCGTGGAACAAAATTGAGCCGAGAAAAACGACATAAAATAAGCGACCACTAACCGTGGAGGACGAACAAATACCGCCCCCGATATTCTCAAAACACCCTCTCCTCTCCCGAAGCATAAATATCACCTTAAAACACAAGGAAATATATAAATTCCTTGAGTTCACCCTGGCAATTACTTTATCGAATGATCCTGAGGCTGGCTGCATGCCCAGTTACGGTAGCATTGGCGATGGTCCCGAAGCGATTCTCTTTCACGGCTCCGCATGCGACCTTTAAAATTCCTTGGTATTAATTTTCAAAGGCCTAAAGTTGAAGTTTTCTCTGAAGGATATTATTTTCATTGGAGGTTCAGGTTACACTTTTTGTGCTTGATTTTTTTTCGTGCGTAGGGCTTTCTTGGATTTATTATTTGCTGGTCAGAAACGCTTAGTAGGGTGTTTTTTTGATCGAATTTGCATTTTGTTCTGCGGCAATTATGAATTTTGGGTCGTATTTATTTCAGGTAACAAGTACCATCTGCAAAGATGAAACTTAACTTCGCCAATCCGGCGACAGGTCAACAAAAATTGTTTGAAATTGATGATGAGAAGAAGTTACGTTTGTTTTATGATAAGCGTATGGCCCAGGAAGTCGAAATTGATGCTCTGGGAGAGGAATGGAAGGTTTGTTGGATTTTCTTCGATTGACTTTTACGCAAACATGTTTCTAATGTTTTCAATCCATGAAAGGAACAATTCACATCTTTTACCCCCAATTTTTAGAATATCTTTTTTTAAATTTGTTACGGTTCAACGAAACGGTTTTTGTCTTTCATTGAAAGTAGTTTTGAAAGGCTATGAGAGGGAGCTTTTTTCTTTTCATCAGCGGCCTTCAATTGAAGGGGGAGATTGTAAGAGACGGTTTAAGGGCTCCGATTTCGAAGTGAACTAAAAGCAGCCAAACTAAAAACTTGCAGTATTTCCGCATTGCTTACATAGGCGGGTAAAGAAACACCTTTTATCACCTGAATGTATTTGAACTTTATCTTTTCGAACTCGGATTCTGAAGAAGCTACGCGGCAGGCTTTCGGTTGCTGTTTATTCAATCCCACTAAATCAGGCTTTGTAGCGTGTGAATAATGCAGATGGTCCACTTTTTATGTTTTATCAAAAATTTTTTTGCTTTGGGTACTTCAATTCGCTTCCATATTACACAGGTCAAAGTTGTAGGGCTCCCAAAGGGATCTTTGATAAACTTCGTCAGCGCAAAACAGTGTAATTTAGTATCGCTTTCTATTTCCTAAGCAAGCAGAAAACAGCACTGGATTGTACCGGCTCACAAAGGCGTCGGATAGGGACATATCATCAAAAATTTTGTTTAGCGAGACGATGTGTAGTAGATGAAAACGATGCTGTGTTGAGTTGCTTTTGAAACCCAACCGATTTAATTTTAATTCCTCACAAATTTTTCTAAGTTTTTGGCACAGAAAAGTATCTATAGCTGAGGTAGTTCATGGGTTGCGGTGGATTATTGAAGAAATTCTTAAGAGCGATCATGCCAGCGATGAAATTTTCTGAAGTTCATTTCTTTAGATGTATTTGCCAATCATTTCAGGGTTACATTGTCCGCATAACTGGAGGAAACGACAAACAAGGGTTTCCGATGAAGCAAGGAGTGCTGAGCAATGGTCGAGTTCGCCTACTCCTCGCTAAGGGTGACTCTTGCTACCGACCAAGAAAGGCTGGAGAGAGAAAGAGAAAGTCTGTGCGTGGTTGCATTGTTGACGCTAATCTTTCCGTTCTGTCCCTCGTTGTGGTGAAGAAAGGTAAGCATAATCCCATCTGATTTTCTTTTTAAATCGCGTTTGTTCGTTTTATTCTTCCTTCCTTATTTGTTCCTATTTTGCAAAGCTTATTTCACGAAATTCAGAGCAGGCACTTTTCTTACTGCTTATCTTGAGTTAAGATTTTTGGCCCCAACTCAATTCTACTCCCTTACATTGTGCTCTACTACTGCTATAAAGTCTACACGCTCTTCTTGCTTCTTTCGGTGAGATATGTTGGTCAAGACTACCAGAAGATTCATTCATCAGGGAGGATGAAATGGGCGTTGTATAACAACAAGAAAAGTTTGATGACGCAGGATATTTTGAGGGCAGGTTTTCAGGGAATGTTAACGGCGGTTAATCAAATGAAGAGCGCAGTACCTATCCTATTTCAGCGGAAGTTCATGAGAACGGCTAGTTTACGGTCTTCTTGGGCGGGTATCTAAGAAATAGTGGCTGTGATCGGAATCAGTGAAGCAAAGAAGTTGACAATAAGTAAAAATTTGCGAAAATCATCGAGTTGTGATGGGATTCCAATTTGGTTGAGTGTGTTTCATAGCCAATCGCGGTTTAAGACATCACCAGCGCTAAAGCGCATTACTGATGTTTACGCAGCCACACAAGTGAATATAGCTGAGACGTACATGAAGAATTATTTAAGCTGCCTCTTTGAATTAAGATGAGTTTTTTGTTTTTGATTAGGTTTTGATACGGACTACACGGTTGCAGAGGTTTAGGGAGCATTACTTGCTGTATGAGACTGGCAGGTTTCTTTATTCGGCTCGAAAAAAGAAACGGCTTGGTAAGACTAGGTAAAAAATAAACATTTAAAAATGGCGTGGCTGTAGTTGATTGAAAATATTACTAACTTTTCTCTTTTTATCATTCGCTACTTAATGCCCTTCGCTTTTTATTTGAATCTTCTTATATTCCTTAGCTGCATAGTAACAGTATTCACTTACAAATGGTATAATATATGTATTCGTCGACTAAAGTTTCCGAAGGCTGTTAAGGCTTATAAAATTCTGAACGCAAATCGGTTGGCATTCTCTTGTTGTATTTAGGTGATCAGGATATCGAAGGCCTTACCGACAAAGTTTTGCCGCGTCGTCTCGGCCCCAAGAGAGCAACGAAAATTCGCAAGCTATTCAATCTTTCCAAGGAGGACGATGTAACAAAGTATGTCATCACCCATGAGAAGGCTCGCGGTGAAGGTAAGATTCTCTCAATCTTGCTTCGTTTCTGCTCTTCATTGCACGGTTGCTACTATATGTGGCGATTGAGCATACGAGGAGCTAGAGCAACTATCTACAGTATCTGCCTTTAACCTCTGACCTAAGTGTGATGCTTCCGTATCATATGGTTTTAGGTTCGTAGCTAGATAACAAAAATTCAATGTACTGCAGTTTTAGATTATTGATTCTATTTTTTTATCTAATGCATAATTCTTATGGCACGTATTACCGGAGTACAAGAAATGTGTACTGCTTGGGTTCAGGAAAACCAACCCGCATAATCGCACCCAAGATCCAGAGACTCATTACACCGACTGTTATTGGAAGACGTAAAGCTCTCCTTAGGAAGAAGATTCAACAACGTAACAAATCTCGTGAGGAAGCTGCTGCATATCACAAACTCATGACTAAATACGCAAAAGTGAGTTGATTTGTGACTCTTCACTGCTGAGCATTCTCCACATTGAAATCGGTTTCAGGAAGTGAAAGACCAAAAGGTTGCTCGCAGGAGATCATCCGCTTCGAGGTCGTCGGAAGGTGATGCGAAGAAAGCTGCCAAGAAATAAATGGGATTGTTTCTTGTTATGAACCCCGTTTGTTTCTATCATAAATGTTATTATTGTTAGATGTCACGAATGGCTGGTAAATTTCTGAGACATTGTGGTTTACTGTGCATCCTTCATCATTATGTAGTGACTGGAAGATGTGCATGTTGTGTGGGGTCACCAGTAATGGTTCTAAACGAAGCGGGCGATAGTCGATAAGGGTCTGACTCGTGAGGTAGCCATAGAGCTTCGCATATCGGGATTTCGAGACAGGCCTGACGCTCTTTCTGTGACTCAAGTAAAGCAGCACGTTTGCGATTTTTTGTGGTATGTGACCCGGATAAAATTTCTTGAGTAAATAGGAGGAAATAATCGAGTTTCCACTTTGTAAACACGTATAGGAGCAGCGTAGGCAACTGGTTTCAGCAGTTGGCGATCACAGCACATTCTTCTCCAAATTGGACAATTCTGGATGCTAGCACTTGTGCGCTTTTCTGGGTTCTCTCCATCTCCTGATTAGCCACGAGATGACATCTGCAGTTGGCTTGCGGCCATGGAGACAAACTGTTGCTATGAAATCAGCTCAAGTTCCTTTAGTTTTGGACACTTAGTCGCACGAGTACAGTTTCTTAGTGGGGGCTGGCCACGTTGCCGTTTTAGCGCATAAATTCAATACCTAGCAGCCGCCGGAATGACGTGTCGGGAATCTCGATCAAACCTTTCGATGTGAGGCTTTAGAATTACTTCTTACCCAGGTGTGAAGCCATCCTGATTGAGAATTTAGACAGGGATCCTTAAATTTGCAGTAGACCCCCATGAATCAAATAGAAACTGAAGAAATTGTATATTGTCGAAGTATGTGATAACTTTTGAGACGTTGACAATTCTTCACATCCTATTCAATAGGATCTTTCCTATTCGAGTATGATAAACCCCCCAAACCCATCAGTAAACCACCTGTACTTATCGAGAACACGTCCCTCTGGTGCGTCATCATTCGACTCTTCTCCATCGTCATTGACAAGAAAGACACGATTGTAATTCACTGCAGACTCTTCCAATTCATCGGCACTATCGAGCAATGAAGCGTTGAATCCCTGAATAGGTCCGTCGTCGTTCATAGTTGGTACGATGGCAGCCCATGTGAGCTGCCACGGCCTCCGAAAAAGGCGCCGTGAGGGTAGCATTCGCGAAGCTAGCACATTCGCGAAAGTTCAAACATCAGTTCATATCACGCTGATAACAATAACATAGACTTCACTGTGAGATGAACTGCAGCCAGGTCAAGATCTCCTCCATTGGCGTGGAAGCGCCAAAATTAGTTGTTCGAATATTTGCCGCTGTAAAATCGGGTAAACGATAGATTGAAGACTAATTTTCCTACAGCACTTTATTTATATTAAGCCATTACACACAGTCAATTCAAATATCGAAAATCCCTCCACGGGCTTGGACACAGGCCCTCAGACGTAAGGGGAAGACATGCACTGTGGCGCGAAGGTACTCCAAAGGTATTTCCTCCTATGCTCTGAGCAGGTTCCTCTTCAGCGAATCAATTGTGTGATGTTGCACAGAGCAGGCCTTGCTCTCCAACAGCGACCATACAGAATAAACCATTGGACTCAGATCAGGGCTATTAGATGGCCATTCCTGAGCACTGATGAATCCTGGGACGTTGTCTCGGCCCCACTCCTGTGTCGCCTTCGCTCTATGAGCCGGTGCTGAATGTTGTTGGAACACGAACCGTCTAGAGCCGAAGTGACATTTTGTCTACGGAAGCAAGGTGTTTTTCAGCACGTAGGCTCCAAGTAGGCTTCCGTATTGATTTTAACATTGTTGTCGATAAAAACCAGTTCGGACTTGGCTTCGTAGGGATCGCTGTCCAAGCCATGATTTTTTCTGCATGTCCAGAGCGTCCATGAATTCTTCTACTCTCGTTAGCTTCTTCAGCTGTCGAGCAGAGCACCCAATCATTTTGACTGTTGAAGGTCGACTCCAACGTAAACAGTTTCTCATCGGAGAAAACAATGCCTCGATGGCGCGCCGACGCGAACCGTTGAAGGAGCATCTTGCACTTCTGGATCCGGTTTCTCTTCATGGATGCAGTGAGAAGGTGCACCTTTCGGCATCGATAAGATGTCAATCCCAGCTTCTCTTTAGGTATACGGCGAGCGGAAGTATGACTTATTCCCAGCTTTTTGGCAATCTTCCCCATCGACCTCTTCGGATTGCGTCGCACCATATCGCGTACAACTTTAACATTTCTCGCGGAAGTTGCAGTCTCTTTCCTTCCTTTTCCTTGGCGGTCTTCTGTAGTACCGAGCTCCTTGAATCTTTTGATGGTGGAGTTCAGTGTTCTTCTGCTGATTTATAGAGTTTTTGAGCTTTTTTGCGATGGTTTTGGATCAGCGACCCATCTGGTGCACTGAATAGTCGCGGGTCTCAGAGGATGAGGTCCAACCATTTTGAAAGGAGTAAGAGCTGAGAATCGAAGCTTGTGTTCTTGATAAAGGAAGAAGTGCTTAACATGTTCGCGGCTAATCGATAGATCATCGCCGCATTAATTCGATAGGTCAAACTCTGCAAATTTGAGCAGGTAATTTTGGCGCACCCTAGTAGCGCTCAAAAGTCTTCGGTGAAATGCTTTGACGCTCATTCTTTCATAACTTTTTTGTCATTCCCTGCGGCGCCTCGAAAGAGCCACTCATTGAAGCGGATCTTTCAAACGCGGTCTCTCCTTTGGATCTGAATTTCGCAAGCCTTTCTGCCATTGTTGGCGTCGACTGAAAAACTCCTTTCTAGCGCGTTATGAGAAGTTCTTGTGGCTTTCGCGATGTTTTGTTGTCAGGTCACGTTTCATTCGTGTAACACATGGCTGACAGGCGCTGAATATCGATGCCTTGAGGTTAGGATCCCCGACCTGATCTGTCGTTTCACGGATTGAACAGAACATATTCGTCTTCACGCCTATCCGCCAGCTTGCTGCATTGAATTCGTTGACCGTCTTTTCCATTTAATCAGTACTGCTAGATATCAAAACGATATCATCGGCGAAGCGGGGTTATTGACGTTTTTGCCATTGACGGGATATCCCCTTTCTTCTCAGTCGAGGTTCAGCATCGCATACTGTAGCGGAGCGTGAAAAGCTTTGGGGAAATTGTATCTCCTTGTCGCAGCCCCCCCCCCCCCCCGCAAATGGAATCTTCAGCCTTCACGCAAACAACTGGATTAATGTTGATGTGTTTGAAAGGCACTATTTGAGCAGGGGCCCTAGGCGGGAGAATCAACAACAAATGTTCTTGGGGGAATTAAGTTTCCAAACATCATCTTCGGTGAGAGAAGTCCTCACACTACAAAGCGAGATGAGATTGAGACAGGGTCCTCCGAGAAGTGTTTTACGAAACATTAATTATTCAAAACTTTCCCTACGCCAACTCAGCGTGCAGAAGCCCGAATTGAAATTCTGTTAATCAAAGGAAGGAATGATGTCATATTGAAATCCGCTAGACAGCTCTTATCATGAGTTTTCTGGTGGAGCTGTTCTGAACTCGCTCTATGAGTTGACGAATTTGCACTTGTGAGGATTGAAAATGACAGTACCGTACTCAACCGAGGGCCTTACATAAGACTTATAGGCTAAGGGGAGAACTGAGAGTTCATTTTTGCTTAAAGCCGTGAGTATTCTGCAGATAGCGTGACCTGTTTTCCGCACTATTTATTCGCAGTGACTATCGAAGAACAGTTCAGGAGTTGAAACGAACCCTAGATCAACAATTTTATCAACAGCTTGGATGGCAGTCTCATCAGTGCAGTTGAACTTGGGGTAGAGGCGGACCTACGCCCAAATCGCATTACTTTGTTTTCTCCTTAGACGTAAGGAGGCTCCAATTTTGGAGAAGGGGGAGGCAACGTCAAGAGCATGCTGAAGTATAGAGCAATCCTCTCCGGTAGTTATTTGCGAGTATATCTTCACGTCATTAGCGAACGTAATGCATTCAACCCACAGGATAAAGTTCACGCTGTAGGTGATAGGACCCAACCTTAAGGGACTCCGCTAGAGGCATTGCTAGGATCAGAAAACGCTGCGTTGACTCCGACGATGAATGACCGGTCAGGAAGGAAGGCCCTAATCCAAGCTAGCTCAGCTGATGCGAGTATGATTATATACAAGTTGTAGTTTATATAACAATTTACAACGAGGTACTTTATCAGAAGCTTTAAAAATTACTCATATCGCTATCACCGCGCGAATCGCTTAGCAGGTAGTGGAAATAAAATGCTTTAGAAATTCCTCTTCACTATCGGCTGAGCTGTTCCCCTGATGATAGTAAAATGTGCAGAATAACATTCTTAAAGTATTAAGGCTGTCGCTGAGCATGTTGTCGTGGCAGTGTATCACCACACGAGTCTAATGGATTATTCGATGCTAAGTATAGAAAGGTCTAAGCTCATGAAAAAACAATAAACTCATAGTCACACTCGGCAATTCGCGGCACCACGCTTCTAACCGTTGTACCGTCCACAAAATGTTTCACACACCTTCCATGCGGAGGTGAACTGAAGAAGCAGACCGGACTGGTCCCTTTCCTTCGGCTGCTCAGCTTAGCAGTGTTAGACATCATCAGTAGATATGGACGACGATACGACTACTGAAAAAAGGCGCCCACATTGCGTACTTACGTCTAGTATCATTGTATTTGTAAATGAGGAACTGAGTCGGAGGAAAAGGGGCGAAATCTTCGTGGGGGTGGAGAGGTGCCGGTGTTATAAAATGACATTAGAACCCCTCGGAGGTATTCAGCAGTAAATCGTCACCCTCGGAGCCACCTAGCCGCGATGCATACATATGTACATACATGTGTGCAGAAAATTATTATCTCCTGATCACGACCCCCTGAACTTTTCTCTGAAAAAAAAAAAAACTGCCTGTGCCTATAAAATTGCCAAAAAGCTTCACGACTGAAGGTGGAAATAGCTATGGTGTTAAGGAGAGCAGTATGATAGCTGTTATCATAGTCATCTACCCCATACCTATGCCCACGCTCTACCACGATGCATTTTGGCAGCTAGCAATATGACAGCTCAGAAATAAAAATCTTTCTAATCCACCAAGGAACCGAAACGATAGGTAGCCCGGAACCAGCCATTCAATCTAAAGTTTCACCATTTTCCAACGTAAAACCGATGCGACTCCCACGTAGCGAGGATTATGCGGCAGAAGCTTGACCCTGTTAGTAATTAGTAGCTGGTGACAGAGAAGATGCACCTTTGCTCATTAATTTGACTTGGCCTTGGAAGTAGGAAGGTCTGCAATCGAACACTTGCAGTATAATAAGACAATTTAGGCAGAGACGGTTTACATAACAGGCTTAGGGAAGTGATGTTTCGACTGGGCTTCTGAAGCTGATGGATCTACACATTCCGTGATCCTGCCTCTCTCCATTCAGTAGTGAACCTGGTCTATTCTTAATCAAGCTTAGTATGGGCTACTTGATAAAGCTTAGTGTGGGCTAAACTCCTGCGCGATAACTGACAGTCAATTTCAAAGTGGATCTTTGACCCCCGGTCAATGCATCGTTGTGCCGATCGACCATCGACCGGGTGTGTGCACTTGTTCACCTCCTTTCCCTTTTTTGCCATATCTAACTACATATCACGTGAATATTTCCTATATTTCTGCTATATTTTTATATACATTTTCTGATTTATTCACTTTTTGTTGTCTGAAGCTGTCTGCACGATGAATCCCTTTGGCGTTCAATAATGAATGAAGGTGTAAGGTCAAAGTGAGGATAGGAGGGATGGAAAGGGGAATTGATTTATTCTACAAAACATATTGTGATTCCTGAACTCTTTACGTTCGTGCATAATTGTTTCGAATTCATTGAAAGGATCACTGATCACTAAACAGAATCACTCCTCAGATTCCAAGTTCACTGATGGCCCCTGGCTGATTAGGGGACGGAAACCACACCACTGGAGCTAGGCGTCACAGGCTAAGACAAGAACGTCAGGCTGTGCCACGACTTACAATCACTTTTCAATCAATACTTTCAGGAAAAGTTGTTTTCATATCCAACCAGCTGCACGTCACTGCAGAATGTGGAAATATCTTGAAGAATTCGTTTGAAAACTACTCAATGGATTCAATTCATCCGCTTCGAGTGGGTTTATGGTGTTACTGTTTTCCCGCATAAGAAATTTTCATGTTTTAATGAACCTACTTCAGATCACAAATTTATCGAATTCGGTGGCATGCAGCCACTCATCCGGCCAATACACGATCCGATTAGGGATTTAGGATGGGTAACTCAACGTTTACGTACTATTGCCTATCAAATTTATTCGCGTAATCAGTGGATCGATACCCAATCAACAGTTTCAAAATTGCTGTTTTCATACAAACCAGCTGCATGTAAAGGTATCATGTCACTGGACCAGTCGCTCAAAAGCCTAGGAAAGCCTCCTCCACTCGCAAAATTCATTGAGTTGGTAGTTTTATTGATGTATGGATGAAACATGGTGATAGGTTGATAAACATAGTTGAGATCGCCGTTAGATCGTATCCAGCGACAACAGCCGTCTATCCAGTCAATGCGCGATCCAATCAGAGATCAAGGGTAGGTCACTTATTTTATACATAGTACTGCTTAGCAAGCTTGATCACCTGATCAATGGATTTAGACAGGAACTATCCTCCATTATGGCAAACAATTTTATCATTATTTATTAGGCTTTTTGTATTTGGCAATTAATATTGCTAATTTTGCGGTTTCCACTTTTTGGACCCTTCTTCACCAAATACTTTTCAGTGGGCGAAATCACGCGATGTCGATGATGCGTTTTGCGGGTCGTTGTCATCGTTCACATTCATCATGCTGTTCCTTTATTACCTGCAAAATTGTGACCCACCAGGTTGACCGCGCCTGCGAGAGGTACCTTTTTCCACCTTTTCCCCTAGCATTTTCGAAAAAGCTGCTGTGCTTGAATTTTACAAGAAAAAGGCATTTACTGTGCCATTGCTCAGTCCGGTATCAGTGATCACTTTGTTGCAAGGTTATCCGCTAGAAGAAGTAAGTTTTATTGAGTTCTTCACTGTCAAATACAAGGCAGTGGTTGTTGTTTATAAATCTTCCCCTATTTACTTCTAAACGATCTAGGTTTGATAGCCGGTTCTTCTACTTCTGAAGAGGTTTATTCGTTTGCAACTTATCTCTAAGTGGAATG
Source organism: Haemonchus contortus (assembly GCA_000469685.2). Classification (NCBI taxonomy): domain Eukaryota; kingdom Metazoa; phylum Nematoda; class Chromadorea; order Rhabditida; family Trichostrongylidae; genus Haemonchus; species Haemonchus contortus. Next base: position 19,533,946 of record LS997562.1, on the reverse strand, counting down.
GATCCATTAGCATTCGTGCCAGAGAAGTGTTGCGCACTAGAAATGGTAGTCGGACTTTTACAACGATTTATTCGCTATAATACAAGAGAAAATACCAGAGCAGCAAATGAAATTAACAAATACAAGTAGAAGCAAGTTAAAAGGATAAAAAGACAAGTAAAATAGGAAGTTACAAGAGAATATGACAGCTATATTTATAGCTGTCCTTATGGGCGTGCTCTGACCCCCAGCTATCCTTACCACGGCCCGAACCCGCGGGGCGCACGCATCCCCAGGTTATCACGCCGTGACCGGCTTCCCTACATAGTGACAGTAACATCTATGTATGCTTGACGTATGAGTTTACGGCGCCCCGTTTTGCGGCGCAGCTTTTTCACATTCAGGGCAGATTATGAATACACAGAATTGAAGAAAAAGTTGCAGATTCCGTGTCGTTTTTCGGGAGAATTGTTAACAATTACCTCACGTGAGGAAACTTTTATTAGTGATCCATTGTACTGTCTTGTTTGTACTCTTTCATTTTCCCTACCTTTTTCCATAGCTATAAGGTGTTTCAGAAAGTTCTGTCGACTTCGGATGGTCTACTTTTAGACGCCCTTTTCTAGCTTATTTTTGTTGTTCTGCTATAGTGTAGTATACGAATTGAAAGCGCATTTCTCCTCTTTCTAAATAATGTATCATCTCTGTCAGTAACTTCCTAGCTTTCGCAGAAGCCAGGAAACAACATAAACAAAGGACAATCTCCTTCTCCTTCTCCTTATCCCTTCCGCAATCAATCCCTACGCATTGTTTCTTTCCTCGGACTCGGCTCACGAGGCCTACGGGAGGATGTGCGTTAGAATGTTGGAGTTTCCGTCTTTCCAACGCACTTGAACTGCTTATATCAGCCGCCGACACCCGCTGCTGTTGCGCCAATGGACCACCGTTTTTTTAGGAGAAGCAACTCGCAAGTTCGGCAGTTCGGTTGTGTGGACAGCACTTAACGCCCATCGTCGCTTTCTCGTCAAATATTTGAGGCATTCGTAACCGCTACAGGCTCTCGTCATCGACCTTGTCAGCAGGATAGTGAAAGGATATGTTGTAACACTCAATCTGTCACTACTGCGCAACAATTGTACATCAATCAGTGGGATCTTAGGCAAAGCATGCTATCGCTCGACTGGAGGTAAGCGATGAAGTATCGGTAGAGATAGTTAATCGTTGAGTTTGTAGTGACAGCACTAAGCTTAGTTGCCTACTTTTCAAATATTTTTGATAACAGTCAAAAAAAGTAATCGTTTGTGAAAGTTTGAGGTGTTCCTTCACAGTCTACGATGAAGCCTCTTTCTCAGGTTTAGGAATGGGTATAGGCGTAGAATGGTACGCGGTGAGGGAGACCCGCCTAAATCACGAAATCTAAGGGTCCCGAAAACTCGGAGTTCGACGGGTGTTATGGGAATGGGGAGAGGTGTATTTGGACGAGGTCTCAGCATCACAATCAGTTTTCACTGTCGTTGCCGCGACAGGGGCGTGTAGGTCAAGATGTCTCCTCTTTGCGCTAATGATCTCTGACGGATCTGTGTGCCCCACTACATCTCTGTTTCTCTGTGTGTATCATAATATTAGGAAGTAAACCACTACTTAAATGAGCGCTACACTATACAGAATCACTACACCAGAGAAAATGCGATATGCGTGGACCTTGCCAGTTAGATTAATACCAAAATAAGAAGCATAAAGGGTGAATAAATTTGTCTTTATAAATAAGTAAGTAAAAGGTAAACCTGAGGGCAAGCTCCTGCGGAGAGACTGCGAGGTATCCGCGAACGTGTATCACGCGCGGATCGTGCGCCTTCGCAGCCTCGAGTTTCCTCACTGTTCCTCGGTGCTGGGTCCTCACTGAGCTGCAGGTGATCCAAGCTGCCTGGTCTCGTTCCTTCTTCGGCAGTGCAGTGGAATTAGTTGCGGCGTGCTGATGTCCTCACTTTTCGACGAAGCAGGATGACGGCGGATTCTGCGGAGATGGTGTTGCGCTAAAAGATATGTCGATCGAGCGATATGACCGACATGGAGAGAATGGCAGAGATGTTGCGTGCACACTCCACGTCACGGCGCCCAATGCCACGTGGCAATCGATGCGAGCGGAGCGCAGCTCGAATGGTGGACACAGTACTGCGCCTCGAATGATGTGTGTGCAGTGTGGTGACAGCCCTTGCGTGGAGGAAGTCGTGGGCGATAAGACACTGGGGCGGCAACGACGAAAAACCGCCCTGCGACGGAAGCGTCGAGTGACACTTACTACAGATTACAAAACCATTCAAACCGAGGCCTACCAAAGAACATACGTCGACAAGGACAAGTACGGGTTCGAGTGCCGTCCGAGACCGAAGTTTTGTCCATAAATCGCCATCCTTGTGAGACTTTCGCATCGCGTACTGCGGCGATATAACAGCAGTTGACAAAACATCAAGTCAAAGCAGCCGTCCTTATTGGATCCCTGACGCGACCACACACACATCACTTTTCTTCGAACTGGAGCAGCTGTTAGTGTCTGCACACTCTTCTACCCCCTCGTTAATATGAAAATTGAAAGGCATGTTCATTAATAAACATGCAATGTCAGATTTTTGTCTGAGTCCCCCTTTATGTCCACTTGGGTCTTACGGCCACCGAACGTCAACCTCAAGTGACCTTGTCGGGTAACCGCTCTCTATGTCCAGTCACCAGCTTTCGAATCTCTATCAAGATCGGTCGCGGTAAGGTAGTAAATCCAGTAGGTCCATCCTTGTTTTTGCGAATTGTTGGTTGAGATTAAAAAGAGGGTGGTTTCACCTCCGTAACTTAATGGATAAAAGCAACTACACCCTAGATGGGCAACAATCAAATGTGAAGTGACACTATTTTAGTACTCACTGGATCTGTATATCCTTAAGTGAAAGCAACTACACCCTAGATGGGCAACAGTCAAATGTGAAGTGACGCTATTTTAGTATTCACTGAATCAGTATATCCTTAAGGAAGTGCGTTTACAAGCGAAACTTGAAAAATATTTACTATTGGTCATACTTGATGGGAACCTTTCGAAGGCTCAGTAAAAGCAAACGTACGATGAAAAAAAACGTAATTGATACTTTTCGAGCTGCAGATGATTTGGGATTCAGCTGTTAGCTGAGTTTGATGCCTCGAAAGAGTGAAAATGGCTTGTATAGAGGAACGAACCGTGGGGTAAAATTGTATGGACAATCAACCGAAGTCTTTTGAGTGGGGGTGATCAGCCGAATAAAGCTTACAAAATAAACGTAACGCCACATCTAAATGGCCGTTTTCTACTTGTCTGAAATTATTGTACTTATGATGTACATTTGGAATACAAACCTTTAGAACGCAAATAGGTGTGTCACCAGCACATCACTGCGCGAATTTCGCGAGACATATTCATCTGATGGCTACATGCTGGTAATATGTTCCTGTCTATTTCTCCTATTTCGTGGTTCATCATGAAATTCTTCATGAATAAGTTCTTACTTGCAGGCTTAGCAAATTGTAGCAAGTTACTAGGGTTTATTGAAAGGAATCTGCTGAGATCCGAAATTTCTAGCTGTCCTGTATTAATCTTTCTACACCTTCTGAAAGCTTTCGTGGGGGTTCTATGTGAGAAAACTACTCATGTGTATGCATATAAGACATCCGGCTACCTTTTTCTGCTCTTTGAACCATATAATGACCGAACTGTCTATCCATGTTCAACACGTTCTCTCGGATCAAATCCGGCAAGTATGCTATTAAAATCCATTGATAGAAAATGTGTCAACCAGTTGGCCATGAAGCCCTTCCTAAGCAGTTTTGTGCACACTTTTTTCCGAGGATTCATCGCCTGAAAGAAGAAAAGTCGAACATGGAGTTCGTTCTGGTCCATCGATTGCGATATCATTAATTCTTTCGATATGTTGTGCGCATGCAAGTGATCAGCGCCCTTTTACAGTATTTCTATGAAAGCTTTCAGAAAATCCTGCGGAAAGCCCATGTTGTTGCGAAATATTCGGCGAATTCTTTCCCAGAAGATAGTTTTAAATGGAGCCTCCCGACGGACTATGAAAGCAGCCTATGAAAGTAGCGAAGGCAATATTTGCAATTGCATTCAACACACCCAAACATCGAACACAATGAACATGTAAAACACAGACACTCGCAGCTAAATCTACACCCCGAAAAATTGGCGGACGAGTTGCGCGAGACATTTGTCAACTTTTTGCGACAACTGTTTAGCTTATAATCAGGCAATTCGTTGCGGGACCAATAGCAGCTACCTCTCAACGCTGATCAATGCAACCTTCCCTCTCATTTTTCTATTCCCTACGCTGTTCTATTCTATTATTCTAATCTGATTACTGTTATATACTACAAGATTCTCTGCTGAACATTATTCTGCTGCCGGTCTGCTGGATACCCCGCGCTAACCGAGGCTCAAGCACTGTTCGTATCTCACTTGTGTGTTTTTATTTTGCTGGTACTTACATTCTGCTTATTATTCATTTCACACTCTGGCTTTTGTAAACTCGTATTCCGAATTTGACAATCCTGACTCTACTTTGCAGTGAGTATTTGACGCTGCTTGTAATTTTAATTCTTTATTGCTATTCACCGCAGCAGTGGATACTGGGAAACACTTGCGGTGAGATTTAAACTACATTTATTGCTTCTTCGTTTCTAACTTTGTTTTTTTTTTTTTGTTCTTGCGCCTTTTGAAATTCTTTCTGTGTATTGCTTTCATATAGCTGCCTTTTAGTTTTTTTGCTTGGATTCTCTCCTAGCCACGCATTTATGCGGCAGCATAGGACTGAATTGTGGGAGGACTTGTATGATTCTACCCCTTTTCATTTTTATGCTGCTTTGGAGGTGAATTCACATCTTTTCCGCTAATGTCCACCATTCTGCTCTCAACCAAGCAATGAGTAGTTTACGCTGCATCTTCGCCACTTATATTCTTTAATTGCTCCCATGAACACTTCTCTTGATCAATTTTATCCAGTAACCGTTCACAATTACAACAACATTATTAATTCTACAATATGGAATAGTTCGACGATAGAATTCATTTCATGTCACCTGCTGCATATGCTTCGAGTTTGCAATCTTAGAAGAATTTGAGTGTGCTAGTGTTCCAACTTTAATGTAATCTTTCAAGAACTGATTATAACGTATTCGGCATACTGTCGCGGTGAATAGGTACACCGTGCTGCAGTTTGCATAAATAGGGTTGCTAGTATCACTCGATTTACGGTGAGTTTCGTTTCATACTATAAAGTTTTATCAGCGATCGGTTTGGGCCTTTGCTGGATGTGAGCTACCTCATCGCATTTCACTTTCGTGTTTTCATTGGATATCGATGATTGCTTGGAATACCCCTTTTTACGTTACGTTAAATAGATACTCCACATTACATAACATACAGAGAGCTCGAATCCGATGAGAAATGGGGAGGAAGACGCAATCCGTGGAGGATATAAGAGTTGATCCCGTGGAGTTTTCATTTTGCTGGATTTTCTTTCGAGGAAGAACCCGCTCTCCCAGAAGACACGATCCAAAAGATCCAGATGCCAGAGAAACAGAGTGGATGGGGTGCACCCAGTACTGCGTTTGGGTGCACACTGTGTGTGCGCGAGGTGTGCAACATTGAAGCTGTAGAGCTTGCATGAAGGGTATATTCAGTATTCATGTTTAACGTGGGTCAAGAACACGGGGTTTAATGTAGAAAATTAAGGACAAATGAGATATGAGGAATCATCGCTGAACTTCTACATATTGTAGAATTAATGATGCTGTTGTAATTGTGAACGCTTACTGGATAAAATTGATCAAGAGAAGTGATCATGGAAGCAATCAAAGAATATAAGTGGCGAAGATGCAGCAAAAACTACTCCATTGCTTGGTTGAGGGGCAGAATGGTGGACATTAGCGGAAAAGATGTGAATTCACCTCCAAAGCAGCATAAAAATGAAAAGGGGTAGAATCATACAAGTCCTCCCACAATTCAGTCCTATGCTGCCGCATAAATGCGTGGCTAGGAGAGAATCCAAGCAAAAAAACTAAAAGGCAGCTATATGAAAGCAATACACAGAAAGAATTTCAAAAAGGCGCAAGAACAAAAAAAAAAAACAAAGTTAGAAACGAAAGAAGCAATAAATGTAGTTTAAAATCTCACCGCAAGTGTTTCCCAGTATCCACTGCTGCGGTGAATAGCAATCCTTACTATATATAAACCACATCCTTGGTGTGTCTGTTTGTCTGTTTGTCTGTTTGTCTGTTTGTCTGTTTGTCTGTTTGTTTGTTTGTCCGTCACGAAATTCGGTATCATCATAAGAAGCGCGTGGAGAGATCGGGACAAGTTCGAGATAGGTGGAGCCTGAGACAAGATTAACAGAGCACATATGAGCTCTGCGGAGCCACGCCCACGGGGGGCGGGGCAAGCGCCGGAATGGGCGGTGCCTTGAAAGAAACATCTTATTTTAGCTTCGAAAAACTCCAGACACCGGGAAAAAGTGTTCAAAGTTTAGGATCGGGTCAACAAACCAGATGGAGGAGACCCACGTGCTGTGGGCGGAGCTTTCTCAAAATGGGCGGTGCTTTTCAGATGTATTCATAACTCGGTTCAATTGAGGCGCAGAGGCCAGCAAAAAAAAATAAAGAGTGAGCGGGGACTCATGCGTGCTGGGCATGGGTAAGTTTAGCGAAGCTCCGCCCACGGTGGGCGGGGCGTGCGTTAAGGTGAAAGCAACTTTTCAAAAATGAGTGTAACTTTGTTCGGAAACGTTCTAGAATGCGGGAAAAAAGTGGTTGGTGGTCATGGAACAAATGTGGCCAAACCCTCGAAGTGGGCGGGGCTGGCACCAAAGTGGGCGGAGCTTAGATCAAAAATGTATAACTCTATTCAGAAACGTTCTGGGATGCGGCAAAAAGGTATTAAGGTGTACAAGAACAAATGTGGTCAAATCCCAGAAGTGGGCGGGGCTGGCACCAAAGTGGGCGGAGCTTTGATCAAAAATTTATATCTCACTTCAGCAACGTTCTGGAATGAGGCAAAAAGGTGCTAAGGTGTAAAAGAACAAATGTGTCAAATGCCCGAAGTGGGCGGAGTTTGCACTCGGATGGGGACGAGCTAGAGCACGAACTTCACAACTCTGTTCTAAAGCCTTAACGGTGGGTTACATTACATATTGCAAAAATGCTGAGCGAACAATAATTCCACCTGGAATCAATTCAGCGGATGGACTCGCCATGCACTCGAAATTCGCTCAAAGTAAAAAGTATTTGAATCTCTCTATATATAATCCACAAGTTTGGTGTGTCTGTATGTATGTATGTATGTATGTATGTTTGTCTGTATGTTCAACGTGAAATTCAGTAATCACTTAAAAAAACAACTTTAGTCCCTTGAAAAACAACTTTAGAGGTCGGGGCAAGTTAGAGATGGGTGGAGCCTAAGATAAGGTCAACGGAGCACATATGAGCTCTGCGGAGCTTCCGCCACAGGGGGCGGGACAAGTGCCGGAATGGGCGGTGCGAATAGCCAAACGCCTTATTTTGGCTTCGAAAAAGGTCCAGACGCCGGAAAAATGTTCAGAGGTGAGGATTGGGTCAACAAACTCGACGGGGGAGACCCACGTGCTGTGGGCGGAGCTGCCTCCAAGTGGGCGGTACTTTTTCATATGTATTCATAACTCGATTCAATTGAGGCGCGGAGGCCAGGAAAAAAGTAAAAGGAGTTGGCAGGACCTTATGCGTGCTGGGCGTGCATAAGCTTAGCGAAGCCCCGCCCACGGTGGGTGGGGCGTGCGTTGAGACGAACGATAATTTTCAAAAATGAACGAAAATTTGCTTGGAAACATTCTGGGATGCGGCAAAATGGTGTTAAGGTGTAAAAGAGCAAATGTGGTCAAATCCCATAGGTGGGCGGGTTGGGCACTAAAGTGGGCGGGGCTAAGATCAAAAATTTATAACTTTGCTCAGAGGCGTTCTGGGATGCGGCAAAAAGGTGTTATGGTGTAAAAGAACAAATGTGGTCAAATCCAATAGGTGGGCGGGGTGGGCACTGAAGTGGGCGGGGCTTAGATCAAAAATTTATAACTTTGCTCAGAGGCGTTCTGGGATGCGGCAAAAAGGTGTTAAGGTGTAAAAGAACAAATGTGGTCAAATCCCATAGGTGGGCGGGGTGGGTACTAAAGTGGGCGGGGCCTTAGATTCAAATTGTAACTTTGCTGAGAAACGTTCTGAGATGCGGCAAAAAGGTGTTAAGGTGTGAAAGAACAAATGTGGTCAAATCCCATAGGTGGGCGGGGTGGGTACTAAAGTGGGCGGGGCTTAGATTCAAATTGTAACTTTGCTGAGAAACGTTCTGAGATACGGCAAAAAGGTGTTAAGGTATAAAAGAATAAAGGTGGTCAAATCCTATGGTTGGGCGGGGTGGGCACCAAATTGGGCGGGGTCGGCACTAAAGTGAGCGGGGCTTAGATCAAAAATTTATAAGTCTGCCTAGAAACGTTCTGGGATGCGGCAAAAAGCGTTAAGGTGTAAAAGAGCAAATGTGGTCAAATCCCATAGGTGAGCGGGGTGGGCACCAAATATGGTCAAATCCCGGGAGTGGGCGAAGTCGCCACGTTTCAAAGTAGTTCTTCATGGCCACACACAGCCATACACAGTTTCTTCGACTACATGGACTGCAGAGGTATATGATTTAGATACATTAGAGTACTCTTCATGGCCACACCCTACACCATAAAGTATGATGGCCGCTACAGAAGTGTTAGGGAAGAGGCTCAAATGGCGAAGGTTTATAATGAAAATCAGGAGCTCATGTGGCTCGGTCCTTTATGGCTAGAGCCCCCAGCGCGCGCAATAGCGTGCGTAGCCGCCTGGTAAAGAATTAAAATTACAAGCAGCGTCAAATACTCACTGCAAAGTAGAGTCAGGATTGTCAAATTCGGAATACGAGTTACAAAAGCCAGAGTGTGAATGAATAATAAGCAGAATGTAGTACCAGCAAAATAAAAACACACAAGTGAGATACGAACAGTGCTTGAGCCTCGGTTAGCGCGGGGTATCCAGCAGACCGGCAGCAGAATAATGTTCAGCAGAGAATCTTGTAGTATATAACAGTAATCAGATTAGAATAATAGAATAGAACAGCGTAGGGAATAGAAAAATGAGAGGGAAGGTTGCATTGATCAGCGTTGAGAGGTAGCTGCTATTGGTCCCGCAACGAATTGCCTGATTATAAGCTAAACAGTTGTCGCAAAAAGTTGACAAATGTCGCGCGCAACTCGTCCGCCAATTTTTCGGGGTGTAGATTTAGCTGCGAGTAACACAGACATAGATTGTATGCAAAAAATAATTGGAAATGGCTCAGCATACGTCAATTCAATGTCTAAGAGTGTTCTTGGCATTTAACAAGAGCAATGCAGAGACAACGTCACAAAGAAATTGCTGTCAACATAAAAACCGAAGCGATCACCTCAAAGATAATTTCAAAAACAGCAATCACAGCACAAATGAACGACTGACAGCTGAAACGACTCATCTTTCCAGTCCTGATATGGTAGGAGTTTAGAAGGATAACAGTAGTAGGAAAAAGAATAATAAAGAGTAGTAGAATACCAGTAAAATATCGGCTCATCATCGCGCGATCAGCTGATTACGTGCTGAACGGCGGGTACTGACGCGAATACTTGCAATCTGTACCGCCTCCACATCTCTTTTGACGTGACATCGGTCGAAGGACGGAAGTCGTCGTCAAGTTTTTGGGCGCCAGAGCGTCCTTTCTGTTACCTCTGGGGGCCACTGGGCATTCCTCGGGGAAGAACTCACTAACCATTTTTATCGTAAAGCGAGCCTATGGTCAGGAGTCATTGCAGGTCAGGCATTTAGTCAACTCCGCTCTGGTCGACTCATGGAGGGCCCTGTAGGTCGCTCAGATAGTGTTTGGTGAACTGTAATGGGTTCAACACCGAAAAAAGTGAGCATTAGAAATTAAAATGTTCTGCGGAAGAATCACCGAAGGTTACATTAAATGATGCCCTCAGCACACATACGAGGGAGAAAGCCATATGGCAACAAGCAAACATTTCATGCTCGGAGTATGGAGTATGTAGTAATCGACGCTAATTTAAGAGATTTTTTCGTGGTCGAAGTTCGTCTCACAGTGCAACATATGTTTAGTATAGTTAGATTCGAACACTGGGACCGCTATAAGAGCATCCGCTCGATACTTTTTCGAGCAAAAGTATTAGTATTAGTGGCCCCGTCCACCTCACTGCAGGCCCTTCCTACTGAAAAAGGTCTGACCACCATTCTTTTAGCTGCCCTGACCATTTTCTCAGCGCTCTGTTGAGCACAAACTCATAACTCTGTTCAAACGTTTTTGAACAGAATTACGAGTTTTTTAGCCTCGCCCACTTTGGCGCAAACCCCGCCCACTCTAAGGTTTTGGGCACATTGGTTCCATTTCCTCCAATCACTCTGTACCTCCTTCTAGAACGTTTTTGAACAAAGTTATGTATTTTTAAAAAAAGTACCCAACATTTGAATGCGCGTCCCGAGATTGTGGGCGGAGCTTTGACATATTTGCGTATGCCTAGCCCGTGAAGGCGTCGTTCACTGGGTATATTTTTTCTACCTTCCACACTTCTCGTATTTAGCTGCGATCATATGTGGTAAGTATGGCCCGCTGCCGGGGAGTTCCCTTGTTGACCTATCCCTCTGTTAAGAAGGTTAATTCATACATCTTGCCTAGGACACCGCCCAGTGTCGTGCGTGCCCTGCCTCCTGTGGGCGGATCTTCGCTAAGCTCGCATGTGCTTTGTTCGTCTTGTCCTATGCACAACCCATCCCATACTTGAGCCGATATCTGCAGGTGCTTCTTTAGGTAATATCAATTTCCGTGCAAGCAGGCAGGCAGGCAGAAAGACAGACAGATGGGCAGATGCGAACGCTTTGACATAGTGAGGATGATTTCAGCGGCATTTTCTGAACCGATGTTTGGGAGTTCTGAGCTTTTTTTGTTGGTTAACATCCGAAGCCCTTAGTGTTCGACACGGTTACAGGTGAAAGGAATTTTTGAACCATGATAAATCATGAGTCCTACACTTGCTGGTTACAGAAAGTCGTCACTGATTCCGACACAGAACAGTGATGAACACTATGTTCAGTCTGAGGATAAAGTGTAGGCAAAGCTTCGTTTCATCGACAATTCTGCTTGATCAGTGACAAGAACTCTTGAACAACGACTTTTTTAGATGCATAAAGTTCTGATCACAAGTACTTCAGATCTTGATAACTTCGATTCCGCAACGGTTCGACGAGAGCCGCATAAACGAGTATCCTGCTTCTGGCTTTGTTTCTGGCATGAACAATGAGCTTGTTTTGGTGTTGAGGTCGACAATTGTGACTTTTGGATTCATTGCCAGATTTGTCACCGCTTTTGATGACACATCCAGGTCATTCCCAGTGATTGAGTATTCGATAAGGATGACAGAGATGAAAGACTGTTTCATTTGAATGCTATGCAGTTGGCTGTTACATATTGTGCCGCGCTATAATTTCGTACCATTTAAGTCTACGAAACTAGGTTTCAATAAATATAATACTAATCTTCCACTTTGTTCTGTTTCGAAGAGATTACGTGTCCCCATAAGGCTTTCATTACCTATCACCGAATTTGGTTCAGATATGTAGCCGTTTCATTGAAGAACTAATCAATCTCTATGAAATTTGAAAGTAGTCTTTCTCCATACGGGGACGAACTATGATCAACTGCACACAGTGATCTTTAGAAATGCTGATTGCAACTGCTTGATTGCAAAAGTGCCGTACCTCCGTGAAATGGCGCATGTCAGGCTAGGAGTGAGAAATTCCGTTTTTTTTTTCAAGATCTAGATAATAATATGTAGACAGCTAAATCTTACTAGAGAGATGGTATGCAAAGAAACTCAGATCACTTCTCATTTTACCAATTTCTGCTCCTTTGTTTCCATATGGCTGAGACGGTGTAGTAGCAAGTGACGCACTATCACACGCGCATGGTCATGGATTCGAATCCTAAATCGATATTCGCCTAGGCCAACCAAGCTCTCCATCCCTTCGGGGTCGGCTAAATGGACCAGGCTCGTCTGGGAGGATAAAAGCTGTGACCTGCACAACGGCTGGCCACCAGAAATCGATGTGTACGCTTTACACGCGTTCACACCGCCACTACGAATAAGATGGAAAGTCGAATGCGAGACGCATCTCAGACGAGATTGATTAACGCCAAAAGACTTTATACTTTTAAACTCACTTTTCATATCTTTTCGACTCCTCAGCTCTTTGGCAACGGATAAGCTTACCTGTCTAATGCATGGGAACGCTTACAAAGCTGATTCGATTCAACTCACTGGTTTCTCTCCAGAGATCATAAATTTGAAGCTTATCACTGTCACGAGAGCCTGCTCATATTGACTTTTGGCTCTCATACCAAATTTGCTGTGCTATGAGGGAAATAATTTGTTTCTGACAGCTTTCGATGCTAACCGCGATGCTAGCTTGGCATGTGCCTCCATAGGACCCCATAGGCCAGCATCACTTTGCACAAACCGATTACACAGAGGCTTAGCGCCTCCATCGTTTCATTCCACCTGCGCGACAGCACGAATGCCGTTGGTTCACGAAGTTTTGTCAGTTCATCGAGGTCGATGTGAAGGAAAAGGATTCTAGGCACTTGGTGATCCAGGAGGAGCCGAGCTTCACAGCTTTTAATTTTTTGCCTTCCTCAAGGTCGTCACTTCCTCTAATCAGACCTAATCGTACTGCGCAACAAATGTGATATCGTTAAGCAGTTGGTATTCCTCACGCGAACACACAATCCTCCCTTCAGAGGAATCCATCAAATTTACCTTCTAGATGAATAACGACGTGGTAATCACCTATTACATTCGTGGATGAATACCTCTACTTGTAAGCACACTAGAAAAGTTAATGGATGGCAAAATTCTTCGTAAAATCGGAGATTGGGATCGATAGGTAACACGGATTGACGCTAATGTCATGGTTTCATTAGGGTTGTGTAATCGCGAGTTCGAATCTGAGAAGCTCACCTATTGCCCATAGCTTTGACTTCTATTCCTTGTCATATCGAAGGCATCAACTCATGCACCAAATCCCACACAAAAAGCACTGAGTGTCTGCAGTCCGATAAGGGAGGACGGAACATTCACCCAGGACTGGATGGACGCGACAAACCGCGCGGCGAAATTCGTGGTGATTAAAACGACTCTGGAGCCTATCATTTGGGCACAAATTTGAAGTGGGATAGATAAGTAGCATCAGCAGGCCCTACATATCCAATGTACTTGGAACCGGTGCCCCAATGATAGGGCCAAAGCCGTTTCAATCATCACGAATTTCGCCGCGCGGTTTGCCGCGTCCATCAAGTTCTGGGTGAATGTAACCGTACCCGTCCGATAAGTGCCGATATTTTGTTCAAACTCATCAGCACCTAGATGTCTTGAATTATACGACCTCTGCATACAGAAGCCGTTTACTTTCAAGACAGTTATGGAAACCCTTCCACCTATTTAGGTCTATCAAGAATAGAAGGAGAGGCACATCACTACTGCAGAAAAATGCTAGGCTCATTCCATCCTGTCCTTCAACTCAGTTAAGTGAAGACATGGAAATCCTTCTCGACGTTCGGTAAGAACTCCTCAACCCCACTCCTAACAAACAAACCGAAATTATTTGTGAAGTTTCTATGGCCAAGAACTTTCATGTGTATACACATGCTAATTACTTCTATGGTCAATGTGATGGTAAAGTTTGACAGCGAATGATTTTTTGAGAGTGGGTTACAACATTGCGGAGGTTTCTTTTCACTAGCAGCCTTCTGTGATTCGATTCGTCACGGTGCCAGGATGAAAAAGTCAGAGTTATTTAGGACAGCCATTGGCGTAGAATCTTACCGGCAATCTATTGTCCAAGGAAAACAGTCTGGCGCAAGATAAACAGAGTTCAGATTGCTAATGTGATTAATACTCAAGTACAAGACGTAAAAACACCAAGGTCGACGAATGCAGTGTTCTTCGGCATTTTCTATGGACACACGGTGCGGTGCGAGGATTACCCAACCGCTTTTCGAGCGATCGAGCTTCTGATAATGATTGAAAACATCAAATTTTTTCTTTATCATGAATAATTAGTGTGATGGTGGTGTTGAGGCAACCACCAGTTGTGGCGCATACTATCCCACGCACGCTCTGGAGATCGAACCCGGAATCGACACTCACCCACGTCACCTCAACCAAGCCTTCCATCTTTTTGGGATCGGGTAGTAGGTACCAGACTCACTCTGAAAAATAAAAATACTGACTTTAAATCGGCTGAGCAGAGCATGTCATTTTGTCGACCATGTACTCATAAGAAGTGGCAGTACGGGAGGTGCTCTTAAAGATCGATAGTGGCCCAAAAATTCAGTCATTTATAGTAAATTATACGCTTCTCTAATTGCACAAAAACAGGAACTCGTTCAGTTATGAACTTCATTATATCCTCTGGAAGCAGATTGGGAGGTGGTGCACTCCGTAAAAATCGTCACTCACTAAGTTCAGCGACCAGATGATGATACAAAAGAGTTTGAGAATCTACATATCTTAGTTGACTATCGTATGCAGTTCAGTCCATTCCTGGAGAGCATGAAAAACTTCAGATGAAGCGTTCATCGAACATCGATACCTTTATTTCAAAGAATGGAACATCAGTACGTCTGGACGACAGAATGTGGAGTACAACCCAGTCGTGCGTATCCTTTGACACTACCCAATCATCCATTTCCTGATTCCGCATGGTCCGGTATGGGTACGAATTCTTAAAAACATGTGGTAAACACAGTAGAGGAGAAGGAACGATGTGACAAGCACTATCAATCAAAAACAGGAAGAGCTAAAAATAGCAATAAGAGTGGCGACGACGTAAAGTGACAACGATGTAATCAACTAAAGATTCATCCTTTTCCTTGGGCTCCTTCAATGTTTTATTATTTTATGGTGCATCCTTTTCCTAAAAGCCTAGAAAGACATACTTCTCACCTTCTTCTCGTATAAATTGAAAAATACCACGGTTCCTGCCACTGTCACTACCTTTTTACCTTTTTATTTTTATCATTTGCTACAGTATTCTTACAATTATGGGCGGAGGTGGTGTAGTGGCAGGTGGAGCACTATATCACACGCACGGTCAGGGGTTCGAATCCCGGATCGATGCCCGCCCACGCCAACTCAGCCTTCCATCTCCCTGGGGTCGGTGAATTGGTACCAGTCTCGTCTGGGAGGATAAAAGCACTGACTTGTACATCGGCTGGCCACTGCAAGTCATTGTATAGGTCACATACGCACTCATTACGCCACTACGATTCTGAATGGAAGTCGAGTGCGGGGGCCGCATCCCTCAGATGGGATTGATTAACGGCAAGAACTTTATCTATTTTATCCTTTATTCTTACAATTCTCCAGCTATGTATTTTCGCAGTAACGACTCTTCACTGAATGTCTGTAGTAGCACATCCATCCGACTGATGAGAACTGAAGCCGATGGTTATCGCCGCCTTTTGAGATGCGAATCATATCCTCTTACCTCTTTTCAAACAGCTGTGTAACAAAAGAAGGAGGCTGGTAGTATGTAGCTGAACTTGCTACCTTCAAGAGCGCAAAAAAGGTAAAAACCAGTATTATGACCTAATATTCCTGGCTTGTGAACTGACTGCATACATAGTAAGGGGTGAAAACAAAAACTGAAACTGAAACTCACAGTCTGGAGGTTGAATCCTGGCTCGATATCCGCCTAAGCCAACCAGGCCTTCCATCTCTCAGAGATCGGTAATAGGCTCGTCTGGGAGGATAAGAGCACAGACTTGCTTGTCGTCTGCCCACCACAAGTTACTGCTTACATTTAGGCACATATGCATTCAATTGACATAGCGATTCTGAACGGAAGCGAATGCAGAGGTACTTCTTAAAAACGGATTGATCAAGGAAAATAAACACCTCCAAAGTTCACCTGGTTAGGATGGATTTTTTTGTGGAAGTTCTGGTGAAAGGATAAGTCAAAATTAGTTCGGGCTTTTGCAAGATCCAGTAAAAGAACAAACTTTTCATTTGTGAATCTGCTGAGTTCAGCAAATTAACCAAGAAACACTCAATTCTCAAAGGGTTGCACCATATCGAGCGAATTTTGTCTACATTTTACTGATGATAGCTCAATAGCGTTCTTTTTCACGCTGTGATGCTTGAGGAATAGTTGGGTACGTTTCTTTCTTGTCGTTTCTCTTTTACTATCACTTTTGCTTTGCTTATATCTTTTTTATTTCTTTTTCACTGAACTGGGATAGTTTTGCTTAGCTATTTATCCGATTTTTACAGGGTCTTTTGTCCAAACTTCCATGTACGCTTCATGCATGAAATAAGTAATAAGAAAGACTAGAATTGACAGAGAGGACTACAAGAAGAGGAAAAAAGAGAAAGGAAAAGAGAAAAAGGAGCATCAGGGGGAGGGGGTGGGGGTGACGGAACTTATCCCCGATTCCCCAAGTTTTGCCTTGCGGCACGCAACAAATCATTCTTAGTTGCCCCGCCGCTTCAAACTGCAACTACCGTACTCAGCCCGCCTCACCGAATATTGATAGGACGCAATGTTTCTCGTTGAAGTTGTTTCTTGATTGTTTGATTGTTTTTTTTTTGGCTTCTTTTCGGTTTTTATGTTTATCAGACTTGATTGCTTGGAATGACTGCTCCTACATATCGTTAGTTTTTGCTTCTGCCTCGAGGTTGGTAGGTGGAAACTTTATTCTGGCCGACGTTTCGACGGACTCGTCGTTTTCAAAGGCCTGAAAGTGGTTCAAAGCTTTTTGATTGCACTCTACCCCACCAAGCGCCTCTTCCGCTCTAGCGTTTCTGACGTTATATTAGGAATGCACAGAAAATGACCGAAATCCAAAAGATAAGCTCACCTTACTTCCACCGCTAAGTGGAGCCACGCTACACAGTCAGTACATCAGTAGCGAATGATCTTAGTCTGCTGTCCTTATGCAATAACATTATTGCGGATCAGCACGTTCGCGGATTATGGAACAAACTAAGAACAGACATGCCGAGGTTCAAAGATGAGAGAACGTGGAATTTAATGCAAGACCTGCCGCCGCAACTGTTCTCTCTGGTGCGCGAAGCACTCTCGCTTCGACAGAAAGTGGTCGCCACCCGTCAGTCCCTGAAGTTTCTCCAACGTTGCAAGGAGACCGACATCATGCCACGATTCATCTCTAATGCGAAGATCAGTGCAATATTCGGCCACCGTGATAATCACCCTACGGTCTTAAGAATGAATCGCTGTATTCTAGGCCAAGTGATTAAAGAAAAACGGAGTTTATTGTACTCGACCTTATTGAAATGTAAATCAAAAGAAATGGCATGCCGGCGTCTCCTTCCGGAACGAACTTGGAGAAGGATTGAGGGTGGGTCAAAGCAGATTTGTAACTCTATCCGATCTAGGGCTAAATCTGCTCTTTGTGCGAAATATGACCGACTATTGGGTTCGTATCGTGAGAATGCTCGAAATATCGTAGCAGCTCACCTATAGAACACCGCCTCACTGACGAACACGCTCGCGATGAACGTGAAATGGCAAGAGTTACTGTTTTGGGTGATACACAACTTTCGTCCAACGCACTTGACTTTCTTAGTCTCGGGCCATCGTTTTCACCAGCGCAAAACATAAATGCTGCTACGTTCCGTAAAGTTGTGGGGAACTTATATAGGCTACGAGATCTACTGCGTTGCAACGATCGTCGTGAACGTAACCTGCACCCTACCGCGAATCAGAGATCTCTCCCAACTGCACCGTTTCCGCGTATGTTTTATAAAGAACCTGACCCTGTGCCAAACGTGGATGTCAAAGTGCGAATGCTGTCAGCTGGTGTGCTTAATGTGTTAAACCAACATAGGCGGCATCAGAAGAGCAATTTGACATTCCAGCAACGGCAAGGGTTTAGAGAAATACGCGAGCTAAGATCAAACGGCACAATAAGAATCTCTGTGAGCGATAAGGGAGGAGAGTTTGTCGTTATGCCACAGTCTTTGGATCGTGCCATAACAGAAATTCACCTGCGGGATACAGCCACGTACCGCCGTGCAACAGCTGAGGAATTTTCATCACAATGCAAGCGTCTCAACCATATCTGGATGAAAGAAGGCAAATCTGCAGGTCTTGATGAGAAATTCCTCAGTAGACTCAGGCTCGATTCTCCAAGTTGTCCTGTATTTTACAGCTTGGTGAAAACCCATAAACTTGCACCTGACGAGTTACTGTCAACGTCCGCGGACACTTTCAAAATAAGACCTATTATAAGTTGCGTAGGTGGGCCAACCGATAGAATTTCATGGTTTTTAAACTGTATTGTGAGTCAATTGTTGACCAAGGTCCCCTCACACCTGTCCAATACAAACCAATTCCTTGAACAACTGCGGAACTTGCGCCTTGGTTCAAGTTGCGTAGTGGAGTCATTTGACGTCACCTCGCTTTACACCAACGTCCAAAATGAACAAGCCCTACAGGCGCTATCTGAAATGTTGGATAGGCATGGTAGGAGTATTGAGACTTTTGGGCTCGGTAAAGCGCGTATTATGACTCTCATTAAGGAATGTCTTGGTTGCAACATCTTCAAGTGGTCAGGTTCTTACTATTCTCAAATCAGAGGTTTGGCCATGGGTCAACGATTAGCTCCAGTACTGGCGATCTGCTTCATGAGCAGAATTGAAGAACCAGTACTGGCACGCTCACCGTTGATGTACTGTAGGTATATAGATGACTGCTTCATTGTAACTTCAACACAGTCCGAAATGGACGAGTGTTTCCGTATAATGAATGAGCAGTCACAGTACATCAGGCTCACACGAGAGATACCAAAAGATGGTTGGCTCCCCTACCTAAACACTCAAATCAAAGTGTCTAGCGGGATCGTACACGTCAAGCGGTACCGGAAAAGAAGCTCGAAAAACATCTTGATTCACGCTACATCTGCGCATCCGTCTGCTGTCAAACGCGCTGTCATCAGGAATATGTACAGGACAGCTACGCGCATGTGCAGTGGTGTGACCGAACGCGAAGAATCAAGACGATTAGCTTCAGCCATAGCTCGGTCGAATGGCTATACGGTACCACATGGTAACACTGGAAGATCCCACGTTGACAGGAGGAACACTTCGCGCCAAAACAAACTTCCTCTGTGTTTACCATTCATCTCTGACAAGGTATCTGCTGCAATACAACGGTGTATTGTTCGGGCACAATTGAGCGATGATGTTATTCTAGTCAACATTCCGCCTAATAACATCAAACGCCAACTTGTGAGGAACAGACTCTACGATAAGCAGTGCTTGACAGAGGGTTGCATTACATGTCCAAACGGGAAAGATGGAGATTGCGCTTCTGTAGGCGTAATTTATCAGATTCAATGTGAGGCATGTAATGCAAGCTACATAGGGGAAACCGGAAGAGTTTTATCAGTACGAATCAAAGAGCATCTTGCTGGTAAACGGCGCAGTAATGTGTTAACTCCGTTAGGGAAGCACAGAGTGGAGCAGCATGGTGGAAATGACTTTAACATCAAATGTACGATATTGGCTCGCGAAACGGAAATATCGTCGAGGAAAGCGTTGGAAGCGTTCTGGATTCTGGCTAGAAATCCAGATATGAACAACCGAAAGGAGTGTGTGACTATCACAAATGACCTCTTGCCATTTATGCAACACTGCGAGTTTGTTCCATAATCCGCGAACGTGCTGATCCGCAATAATGTTATTGCATAAGGACAGCAGACTAAGATCATTCGCTACTGATGTACTGACTGTGTAGCGTGGCTACACTTAGCGGTGGAAGTAAGGTGAGCTTATCTTTTGGATTTCGGTCATTTTCTGTGCATTCCTAATATAACGTCAGAAACGCTAGAGCGGAAGAGGCGCTTGGTGGGGTAGAGTGCAATCAAAAAGCTTTGAACCACTTTCAGGCCTTTGAAAACGACGAGTCCGTCGAAACGTCGGCCAGAATAAAGTTTCCACCTACCAACCTCGAGGCAGAAGCAAAAACTAACGATTTTAAGAACAGACATGCCGAGGTTCAAAGATGAGAGAACGTGGAATTTAATGCTCCTACATATATTATCGACGATCAAGTCCGCATTGGAGTTGAAGGGAGCAGCGAGCAAATTTAAATAACTGAAGAGCCCCCGGCTCACAAATTGCGCGCTCCAGTCGTCCATCGCCTTTCTGCGATATGGGCGGGGCGGGTGCGGCAACGCAGTGTTCGGGGAAAAGGTACCGGACCGTCGCGCGGGGACAGATTCACGGGTGAATGTATGTACCTAAAATTCTGAGTGAAGGCCGAAGAAAACTATGTAATATTATATTTACAGCACAACCAGAACAGTGCAGGATTCTTTGGTCAGGAAGGGGCTCGAGATCCACTTCGTAACCTGCTCAGGTTGTCATCAGTACAATCTGCCATCATCAGTCTCTTGCCAATCAGTCAAGGATACCTCGAATAACTACTGGTAGCGCCCCAGTGCTGCGGAAGCGTGTACTGTTCATCACGTTTATCACAACAATAAACACGATCTGTGGTTTTTCACGAAGTTTCATTTCGAAAAGTGGATGGAGTGCACGATTATGTCAACAAAACCCCGAGTTGCATGGGATTCTTGTGTAAATTCAACATCATCTCGAGTTTTGTTCGCAGTCGTCGTTAATTTGCCTTTGTATATTCATATTCAAACAATGGTCCATTTTGGAATTGCGTTTTCCAGCCTTTTTTCGACTTCCACGACTTCCAGAACAATACGGTTCATTAATATAAGTTATAATATATGCAAATAATAATAATAATAATAATAATAATAATAATAATAATATGTGATTTTTCTGCGTGATGAGCGCCCCAGTTGTATTGTTTCTTTACCCTCATACACATACGATTGAGTTCGGCCCGCACTCGATGGTGCAGGGTGCTCAGGTCAGTTTGGGTACTCCGCCTTTTCCAGTTCTCTACGTCATTCGATTATATGAGGGGAAACGTCCTCGGGGCAGCATCCGCCGAAACCCATTCCTGCTTGGATGCGAAATTGTCATGACACCGCAGCATGACAGGAGGATGACGGTGAACAGTCACCTTTGATTTATCAACGTTACGCTCAGACTCCTAGCACCCGAGTTTCTATCCCGAATAACTTCGGCCCGCACACCACCTCTGACCGAGACTGGCTCAGCTAGCAATATCAGTGGCTCCATTGTCAGAAGTCGAGGAAGCATAATAGACCAGGTTGTTCTGCAGCCGATACTTAAGACTGCTTTGAAACGGGAACATTTCAGAACCCGGCGAAAATGATTAGTAGCCCTTGCTTCCCATTTTCCCTTCACCTGCGAGAAAGAGTTCAGCATGGGGAAATGTCACGCTTTTCCCTTCTTTGCTAATGAGGCGGTTGTAGGATTGCCTGGGCTACGACATCGGGTAAACCTCTGCTAAACATTATTTGTATTCTACAAGTAAAGTCCGGCAGGGTCAGAGCTTAGCTCAAGATGTGGTAGGCACTTGAATTAACGAAAGAACTTCGATTATAATCTCCTCCCTAGTGTCAGGATTACAGTGCAATTCAGATTTCAAGTCCAGGGAAGATGGTTAACAGTAAGCAGGAGAAGTACTATAAAGGCCATATCAGCCCACTCGCCCATCGCATACACATACTAGTATAAGGTTAAGTCAAAACTCGCTTCGAAGTGGATCTAGAGGCCGCGGAAAAGACGATGATGAGCAATGCCGGAATCTGGCTGAAATTCTTGTAGTAAGTGGACAACTCTGGATAGAACTGTCAAAGGGAGGATGAGGAATGTTGCACGGTAGCCCGCTCTATTTCGCTAGCGCTGGATCTAGTTCTACTTTGGCCATTAAGCAGTGTTTCTTCGAAGTGTTTACGATAGTGCCGAACAGTTTACGGCTATCAAAAAGTTAATTGAAACGTTCCAAACTCCCCGTCATCGTAAAATCGCGTTTTTTTTCAAAAGGAACCTTTGTTTAGGAGTAAACCAGCTGAATACAAGGAGACATCATTACAGGGGTACACTCCACCATGTTCCCACACACTCATACTCTTGCATAATCCACCCTGAAAAAGGGAAGTCACCAAATCATTTGGCCCCAAAGCCAATTGCGCGTATTTTTTTTTAGTCGAGTAACAATTTCTCCGGATACGTTGCAATGGAGACAAAGCTGGTGTAGGTGGGAAACGACACGAAGGACCCTTGCTCGATTTGGGATCGATTCCAGGTTCGGCGATCGCCTAAGTCGACCAAGCCCTCCATCCTATCGGGGTAGGTGAGACTCATTTGGGAGGATAAAACCACCGACTTGTACATGGCATGGCCACCGCAAGTCACTGTCTAGGTCACATACATATTCAAAACGCCCTGGGAGGCATGTCAAAAGGGATAAAAAGGGACCGTGCAGCGCCAAAAGTTTTTGTCCATTACGTTATATTACAGAAAGTAAGAATAGGAAACGTTCACCGGACCTTTGCGCTTTCAAATCCAAGCTAGAGCTGAGCTACAAGGTGCAAATTCACCTTGAAAATCCCACACAATACTGGTTCCGGCTGGCTGATTTAATCTTTTTGAAACCAAGCCCATCAAGCCCATTGGTAGAGCACAATAACAAAAACAGTTCTTGACAAGTACTGGAACGGATCAAGGCTTAATGGAAAACACCAACAACCCTCATTTTCGTGGATCCATTTTGTCTTTACGAGAATTCTCCCGTAACCAGGTGATTTGCAATCGTAACGCTCGAGAAATCGTGAGAGAAATTCCCGTAAAACCTGTTCGATTGGAGTCAACGACGGGGATGGCGGCGGCGGCGGCGGAGGCGATGGCTACGTCGATGCCAAAATAGATTTGGTGACTGCATTTCACATTTTCCCCGTCAAAACATCACCGCCTAATCAGATGATTGATCACTTCATTATGATTTCAATACTCATAAATGTTCAAGCTATCCCTTCTGATTTTATGGTCGAATTGTAGAAAGTAGCTTGGGGTTGATTATCTTAGGTGGTGGCTAACGAGGGAGGGAAGTTGAAAATGAAAATTCTCCGACTTCTGAGCTCTTTTGGCGCTTACGGAAGGGCATTTTCAACTTGCTATGTAGTATTACAATCACCAACATGCTACCAATCAATCAATCAATCAGTCAAAGTGTCAGCAGGCTCAAAGCGAAAACTGGACGTTTCGGGAATGCATGTTCAGACCTCGAAATTTTGCCACCGAGCAGACTTGTTTGAAAGGGCAGTAAAACCAAAAACAACAAATCTCTATTTTTCTCATGGAGCGTCCTCTATTCAAAGGTCTGATGGGCCAATAAAAGTTTCACGATGGTATTTCTGATGGGAAGAAAGGACGTCCACATCTCGCAAAGAAGTATGCCCTTAGGATCGGAATGCCTTTGATGTAGTGCTCCTTCTATTTATTGACTTTCCATGTGGGTCCTTGGTGATAAGTGATAGTTGGAGTAACAGAGAACAAGTCTGTATTAGTCTATTGTGATCATACTCAGTCCTTAGCTGAAAATCAAGCTGAGGAAACTCAAGGGTATCTGATTATAACGTCTACAGAGATTCACATTTATTTGGGCAATGTCTGAAGGTTTTCAAGAAAACATTCTATTTTCGAGTTGAGTTGACTCCTAGTGGGTGTATTGGAATGAGATTTGCCTTGATCGGCTTCTTCGATCGGAACCCTGATTTAATAGTCATATAACAAAGGGGAAAAGGAGCCTCTTCGAGCTATTGGGTAAAAAATGTAAGCTGATGTTTCCTCGTGTCCTATACTTTCTATCTATTTCAAGTAACTCTCGATTACTACCATTTCACTTTTCTTCCATTCCGAAGCTGTCTGTTGAGGTTACGCTCTGAAAAATGCTTATTTTCTTTTACCATCATCCGCAGATGATAACATGAAGTGCCCCACTTCGCGCGGCAATTAATCAGGCACATTTTTATTTATTACTTTGTTTATCTGGGGATATTTGCATTCACTTTTTATTTAAGGATCATTTTTGATCACTTTATATGAAATTATTTTTGGCGAATTTATTATAAAACGTCGCCGACAGATTAAAGTGGCCGTCTCCCATTCACAATCCATACATCGGGAGGAATTAAATGAATTTTCATATTAACAGTTGCTCAATTAGAACTCGCATTGAAATTATTCCCAGCCTCAGATTGCCCAGAGATCAACCAATGCTCCAGCTTGTCTATGAAGCTACCCATCAGCTTTGGTCACAGTAAGTTACACCGGAAAAAGTACTAGAGGATGGTTCTGGAGTCTTTAATCTGGGGGTTACAGATTTACTATTGATATATGTGATTTGCCATCTGGGCCTCTAGTCACTGCCCCTTTTTTGTCTTACTTCCTTACCAATCAGCTCAATAATTCTATTGGACTCTGATCAGCTGGGTGACTCATCGATCGGGTTGCACCACTGTCTCTCTGGGCGTCATTTGCTCTGTCAGATCGGATAGGTTCTCTAGTGGGCGACACCTTCATCATGCGGTTGTTGCGATGCGGGCGGTAACGGAAAACTCGTTCCGCTTGTGGGGCGACGTTAGCGCTGTCGCAGCAGTTGCAAACAGCAATTAAATCTTTCAAGTACACTTCGGCGACTAGCCGGCGACAGACACCCATCGTATTAACCGAACTGAAAATCATCTGATTACATTGCAATCCTGCTAATCGATCCCTCCAGTTTTTGACTTCAATTGATTACTGGTTTAATTTACCGTTTTGGTTATTTTCGCCGTTTTTATGCCCTCCTCAGCTGCCACTGTTGCACTGATGGCCCTGACTTTCTGACTGAAGGAATTTGCTAGATATGTAGATGTTTTGATAGCATTAACCTACAGAGTATGGACTAGAAAATGCTACAGTGGGGACCAAATGGTATGAAAGGTGTGGCAGCAAGAACAACTTTGGTATTCACCGTGCGCTGTGCTTTCATCCAGAATCACAGAAACATTTGATAACTCGCCTGACCTCCACAATAACTTGGGATCATCAACGCCAGCCCCATTTTCATCAAAGGCAAACAAAAGTGTATAGGTGGCTTCTTTAGTTCCAAGTTTCTTTGGCTCACGGGAAGCGCTGTCGGAGGGCTGGGCTGTCGTTGAACGACTCTTGGATACGACAAAGGAAAGCACCAGGAAATGACAATATACTACAAATAGCCCTTTTTCTTTTTCTTTTCATTTTCAATGTATCATCAGTTTTCACTCATTGCCTGACCCTGATCTCCCAATGGCCTTACATTCACTAGGAGATCACAACTTCCGAAGAAAACGCTGCCTCCTACTCTCTCGCCTAAGTTTCCGATCAATCCTCGTATCCCTACGTTACCGAAAATTCAATTAAAATTCGTTTAATTTCATCCATGATTTATAAGCTTGGTTATTTGCTGGTGATTACTCATAGAGAGTTCGCTTTATTTCGTTTTGATCCCTTTTTAGGATTATAAACCTTTTTTCCTTCCTTCAATCTAGACAGACTTTATGGCTAGTAGGCTTTGGATTTTCTCGCACGACCATTCCAACAGAGGCACTACAGCCATCCTTATTTTTCTGAAGCAACCTTCGTATTTTAATGGCTCCTGGCCAACAATTCGTCCAACCGGGCCCTATTTTTACTTTTGTTTTCACTTTTCGTCTTTCACAGCTAGCCGTTTACAGCTGCACGCTGTGAATGACTCTCGTGATTACTATGACCAACAACACAAGTACATCATGGAAGTGGCGCAATGCACCTAACCAACGATGTTTTCCCAGACGGGAAGGCGGGGCTCTTGAGGACCAAACATCGCATCACCCAGGCATGTGCCCCGCAAAAATTCATAACAACTGAAGGAAAGGCCCATCACAAAGCAAAACTTCGGCTTTCGATTGTTTTGAATTATTATTTTTCGCGACATCAGGTAATGAGACCGCCAAAAACTTCCTCGTCCCGTCCTCCATGTTTCTGTTGTCAAGAATTCTTGGAGTCTTTTTTTCGTTGAAACAAGTAGAGGTTCCCATTTTTTGCCGCTCCAAACTTCATGTTTTTCGTTTGATCGCATTGTTTTGCTCTTATTTGTTGTTTTGTTCTTCTCGTTGTTGTTGTTGTTGTTGTTGCCAAACTACTGAAGCAACAAACTTCTTGTTTTCTTCTCATTTGGAAGGAGTTCCCTTGTAATTTATCTTCTCTTCCAATGCTTCCCTCTCTTCTGCGATGTTTCTATCCTGGCATGATCGCAGAAAATATCACAGTAAGATTATGATTAATAGAAGTTCCCCAAAAATGGGCCACCATTGCAAATCTCACACTTCGGTAAGCCATTTGTTCATGAAAAATAGGTTTAGAAGGCATAGAAACTGCCTGACAGAAAAGTTCCAGACAGTCGGGAATCTGCAGCCGTTGTCGTTTTCAAAAAAGTTCCTTTCCTTCCAAACTGGGCCCTTCTTCTATCTGTTTTTCTGGAAAGTTTCGTTTACAATTAATTATCACCTAAAACTCACTCGTAAATCATTTTGCTAGTCTTTCTCTTTCTGTCGAAATTTCATCCTAGTCGACATTTGTGTATAAGGTTTTTGAGTAATTTCTAATCAGAGGAGAATTGCTTCTGACTACTTCTTCAGTGGTCATAAGAACCGCCACATCGAAGGTTAGGGCACGAATGATTCCGAATAGTAAATAATAAATAAATAAATAAATATAAATAAATTAATAAATTAATAAATAAATAGTAAGCTGTATTCTCAGTTTTTCCAACCGTCAAAAGCGGTTAAGCGAGCAAATGTGAGCTGAGTAATCTCGATCTCAAAGAGAACAGCATCTCATGACACAACCTCTGACATTTTCCTCCTGGCCTTTATTGTATTCTCGAAGGCCGCTATAGGAATTTGTTTAATGCACAGGCTTTCTGAGGGACTATGTCAGACCAGTGACCAAGATGCTACACATATGCGTGGCGCATCCGGGTATAGTACCTGGGCTCTCTAAAAAGGGGTGAAGGTTGACATAACTTTTTTCGAGTTCATTTCTTTTGTCACGTTTATTTGAATAACTAATCAAAGACTTGTGTAAGATGTTAGACAAACAAATATTTAGGACATTTTTCCCCATTTTTACCAGTCCTGTTCTAGAAATTTGGATGAAAAGCCGAGCCGAGGGAACTCCATATGTGGACCATACTTCATCTGTGATGTTGAGATTTTCCTCCCGCCTTGATGAAACCTTTCATTTGAAGGCTGATCGTGTAGTGAACTTTAACAATAGATGTTTTTGTCTCCGTTGTACATCGTTCCTACCTTCCGCCAGCCTGCCACCATTGATCATTAAACCAACAGATAAGTTCTTATCAGTTAGTGGTGTTGCATGGCCAATACACCGTCAACTTCCGCCTCATCGTAGTCAAATTGATTAAAAACAGTGAGTGCAGGAAAGAACCAACTGATCATGGGCGTAATGGTGGGAAACAAAAAAACCGTTTCCTTCGATGTCGTTATTTACTTATATTTTGGTCTTTACCATCGGAAGTGTGAGCCTTCAGGGGTGCTGAGAAAAAGAAGCTTCAAAAAGGCTGAAGTCATTGACTCACTTTGATTGGTGCGCCATGCGCTACACCTCCATGGGAATTTGAGAGGGGCTTAGACGAAAAATGTCAATCAGCCGTCCTAAGCTCAAAGCCTCGTCCACGTGTGCACCGGCAATAGGAAGATGAATTGGTGCTATCATGCTACATATTCTTTATAGTTATGTAGATCTGAGTGCATTGGCGAAAGTGGTGTAGTGGCAAGGGGCGCACTATCACACACGCATGGTCGCAGTTTCGAATCCAGGATCGATATCCACCTGGGCCAAAAAGCCTTTCATTCCTCCTGGTTCGGTTAATTGGTATCAGATTCGTCTGGTATGATAAAACCCTGACTTCCACATCGGCTGGCCACCGCAAGTCATTGTACAGGGATGATACGCATTCAATAGGCCACTACGATTCTGAATAGAGGTCGAATGCGTGGGCGCATCCCTCAGGCAGGATTGATTAACGCCCCAATACTTTATAAATACTCAAGTGAAACATATAAGTACGAGGCTACCACGGGTATGATGTTGAGATCGAATTCTGGATCGACACCTACATATGACAACCAAGACCTCCATCATCCGGGATCTGCTGATGGATACCAAATCGTCTCGGAGGAGAAAAGTACTGCAACGTTCATAGGGTGTGGCCCCTGTCAGCCATTGTATAAGTCAAATACGCATTAAAACGTCAGTACGGTTGTGAATGGAACTAGAATGGTGGGTGCACCACAAAACGCCAATTTGGTGGAGCCCACAAAACCTTGAACTCCTATACATCCCATACATATAATACGTAAAAACCAAGTATGCAAATGTGTGGTGTCCCCAGCTTGATGGTAATGACCCCTTTTGGGTATATGCCTTCCCGAAATATTGTTTTCTGTTCGATTTAGTTGACAATGCCATCGTTTCAGGGAACGACCAATTTTTATTGCCTTCAAACGCATTCAAAACACCATAGGAATCATCATTGAACCATCACATTTTGCCTATTTCCCCTATAGAATTCCAAATGAGCGAACTTTACGGCGGAATCTATTAGAATCCCTTAAAAACAGCCACCCAAGGCTGATTTTCTGCTGATTTTCCGGTGCGACATTACTTCAAATGTTTCTGATCTATGACTTTTATCCTGGAAATCTTATTATACCCCAAGAACGGTTATTGCCAATGTGCAATTTCTACTTTATCAATAAAGCTGTGAGAGCTCTAACCTTCTGAAATCACTCGAAATTGAAGTGGTTATATTGAAAATGCCAGGGCCTAGAATCTCTCTCCCAGGAAACTGGTTTGTAACTGACCTTTCGACCGCGTTTCCCGTCCATGGTTGGTCTGGGAGACTTCAGATGGGACTGAGATAGCATTAATGTACAACTTTACCAACTAATAACTCCATTTCACCATACAGTCTTGTATCAAACCAACTTTCAATCATTACTGTAGTTTGAGGATACTTTTTGGTTATAAGGGTGATGGAGAACTTTTCACTTTGGCTACTGCTACTGCAGTTTTTTCTTGCAGACCGCTGGCTTAGAATGCCAAAGATCTGTGTTTACCTGCTGACCCTTATTCAGTAAGTCTATCTGGGTAGAAGTTGCGCTGATTTGAAACTACGTTGTCTGGATATTCATTGAATTCAGTCCCCCAGTCTGAGCTCAAAGATAGATGCACTCAGCCAGACCTTTTTCGAAAGTTTCAAGAATGCTTTCAGCCATTTTTATGAACATAGGGTTCTATCAACCCTCGAACGGGTGCCTTTCAGATTTGATTGATGATCGTTTCGCAGCAGCCCTGTTCTGTGTAGTTCTCAAGTCTGACCCCAAATCCTTTATTTTTCAACCCATCGTAGTCATTCCTATGCTGACGGGACAGTTACTAATACTATCATCGTCTTCGCTATGCTCTCATAATGTTACTAGTCTCCTCTGGGAGGTGGTGTAGCGGCATGTGGCGCACTGTCACACACGTGTGGTCCGCGTATCGGATTTCAGCTCGATATCCTCTCGGGCCAAGGAAGACTTCATCCCTCCATGGGCGCCTATTTAGTACCAGACTCGTCTGAGAGGTAAACCTGATGATTTGGGCATCAGCGGGCCTCTATTTCTTATTGTACCAAATACGCATTCAAACGCCACTACGATATTGAATTGGAGTCGAATGTAGGGCGCATATCGGCAGAAGTATTGATTGATGTCACAAATTTCCGTTTATCATCATTCATACTCTTATTATGCAATTTTCGAAAGCTATTGGTCATTCTGCTCCCATCTATCTAAGGTAACACTGCAATCTAAGTTCAGACTTGCAGTGCGGTATATATTGATGGGATGGTTGTAGTTAAGTATTTGGAAAGAGGGGGTGGGGGAGGGGGGAGTAATCCCGTAAGGGCAGGGCATCATATGACATGAGATTTTCATGAATTTCAAGAAATAACTGTAGGATTGTTAAATATACCTCCTTCGTTCGGTTCTCCCACCCCTCGACCACTCCTTGAGCTACAAACAAAGCTCGGTGCTATGCCTGACCCTGGTCCTGGCAAACCGTTCACTGGCGCCACTTGTCATGCACTTCACCCACCTCTGGCGACTCGACTATACAATCCCGGTTTATGTAAATTTTCGTATAACTTTCTCACATTCCTGTGTTGCACGCTTGAACACCTGTTAGGGTCTCGCCGGCCGCGGTGGTGGTGGTGGTTGTCTCGTTCGGCCGGCAATGACATTACAGCCAACCAGCCATACCCACCGATCCGACTAAAACAATCGTTCACCAACTTGGCGTATTGATTGCAACAGCAACCTGATTTTCCAGTTTGATTGATCGATTTTTGTGGATTACTCTCTAAAGTCCCATAGAATAGTCTCGTGTAGGAGGCAACATGTTTGAAAAGGGAACCGGTTATCACAGCGCATATGTAAACGATTATTCATGTTCTTTGAGAGTATTCGCTATCGTCACTAACTATACAATCAGACGATTTGCAGACGACCAGACAGACGAGGCTTCTGGTTGTCGATTTTTGTTTACAATTCGGCTTTTTCTCAATTGAATGCCCCAAAGTAGGATTTAAAATGAATTTTGATCGTCAAATTTCCATCCATCTGTTTGTTATTCTCCATTTCGCACTATTTTGTCACGCGGTTTTATCGCATGGTTTTATTTGTTCGTCCTTCAACTAGCCGAGGTCTACACGAGTATATGCGGGATTGCTTTTTGAAACTTGCTTTCTGATTTCTTTCCTCTGAATTTTTCTTCGTGCTTTCCGCTTTCTTTCCCGGTCATTTTCATCCTTTTATCGCAATTACAAGGTTCATTCCACGACAGGATTGACTGCATCAGTTCTGTAGACCGCATAGTTTGCCTTATCCTGCATCACCTGTCGTCCTTTTGATCATCGATTTCCTCGGACGGGCACCAGTAACGTCTCCATTCGTCCCTGTCACGACCCAGAATGATCCAGATAGTCGTCCCCGCTTCAGGAACACGAGGCTCTGAATTCCTTTCGTTTAGAGTTTTCGTGAAGAAGTCTGACCATCGCGTTGGCAGCCTGTGTTCGATTGTCGTCCCGAGGGATTCAGTCATTTAGTTTGCCCAATAAGGCCTACTTTCCCATTGTAGTTGATATGCGGATTCCAATATGAGCAGATTCTATTATAGTTGATATGCAATAGGTAAAGTTGTGACAAGTAAGGAAATACTGAGGGATCACTGATCATGAGGGCAGTGAGTAGCTTTGCACCAATTCCTTCCTACAAAGGAAGCTCTTTGGGATTAATAATGTAGAATAGACTGTTCGGTAGGGGGTGTGAAACTCCGTTACCACAGAAGGATTACCCAGATGGGCGCGGATTTAGGCGGATAGGTTGAAGGATTTGAGAGGGCTAGGGCAATGCTCAAGTTTCAACAAGGAATCTGCCTTCTGAATGCGGGGAAGGGTGGGGAATGCGGGCCTAATTTGTATTTTCAACGGTCCTACGGGATGTTGAGAGGTGTCCTCCCGTGCAGGTTTTACTGGTTTGCAGGCGCCGCGACTAAGCAGCTTATCTCGAGCAATCTACTAGAATACTCATCCAATTGTTTCCAGCATTTGCCCACCATTATCGATTGCTACCGGTCCTTATACCACCCCTCTACAGAATCTCACGTTATATACTGTCTTCCCTCGAATCTTTTCCATTTTATTTGGCGAAGTTTTTCGAAGTGAAAACAGCAAGGTTTCGAGAAATTTCCACCTTAGACTGGTTTAGCTGAGTCGCTCAGAAAAGTTGTAAAGAACGAAAAACTTTTCACATTCGTTGCTCAGTCATTCAACCGCTAGTAATCGTTAACAGTGGTCTCATATAACTGGAAGTCTCATCTCACTGTAAATCTCAAAAACCATCTTTACCTTAGTTGGCAGTGGTAAACCATGCTATGAAGCTAACCTAACCAGGTAAACGGAAAGGCAGTCCCTTGATAACATAACTCACTTACCAGTTCGTCGAATTGTCAGTGCGTAGATTTAAGGCACAGTTCACGATAATTCTGAAATATTTAGTTTTAGACAAATAATGATATACCGGTGCGAGGGGTGCAACCTCCAAAGCCTCTACATCGCCGTAAAAACTCGTCCGCCTGGAGGTGTGTCCGTCGGCTAAGCCGGTTTCGGGCCCTGACCATGCCCAGTCTAGGCCGATTTTCGACTCGACAGCTTCTCTTGTGCTATCCCGTTAATCCTAGATAGAAATCTCAGAAAACATTTTATCGTGAGCTGTGCCTTAAATAGCATCGATAGGGGAGCTGCCTTAAGAACATGGTTGAGCTTATGTCACTAATCCCGTGGGAGTTGTTTAGTATCTAATATTTCAAAAAGGCTCTTTTGCCTCTCAAAAGGATAGAAGGGGACAGGAGTTTGATTTCCCTCACATCTCAAGAAATCCGGTGCTTTAGCCTACAAGCTGCACGTGTTCTTCCCCTCTCTTACCATTAGCCACTCCCTCCCCTGCTTCTCCCCCTCCTTTATCCCGTCTTACTCCTTCTTCTCCACCCCTCCTCTTCCAGCTCCTTTATTTTGGAAGTTGGATAGCTATGGGTAGATCTATTTTGTTGGATAATTCTTAAAGTGGTTCGATGAGGATCGCTCCAATGCGACATCACTACAGTTGCATCTTTTCGTGGTTGCATTATGGGTATTTATAGGGCCATTCAAGCTCGCCAACTTTTTACCATAAGCAGGGGTCGATTTTATGAGTACCGATGGTGTAGACTTATCATTTTCCCATGTGATGAGGAAGGTGAAGGGGGAATTAAAAATTGGGTGATCTGGTAGTGCTCCATCGTTTCCTTTACGCGATAACGCGAAGTTCATTCATTCCTCCTACTTCGATCTATGGCTTCCACTCAGTTCAATTGCAGTCACTTCCCGAACTATTGTAGTCGCTCTGGAAAAGTGCAGTATGGAGATTTCAACGGGGTTTTTTTGTGATTGCACCCTATAGTATAAAAAAACCGTGTTAGTACAGTATAACAACTTTCCCACACGCACTTAGCCCACCTGGGTGTGAATGCGTACAAACGAATAAAAACTCGGCTGTTGCTTGGGAACACGACCAAGTGGGTTCTACAGAGTGCATTCGAAAGCATATAGTTAGATGGCTGAGAAAGGTGTTTCTTAAGAGGGGTTTTACCAATTCGGCCTTTCTGAGATGAAAATGATGTAACGATGAGCGAATGCGAAGAGAGGGGGAAACCGAGGGAAGAAAGAGTGGAATCAAGAAATGAGAGAGGCTGTCCGCTTGCAAGTGAAAGTGTCTATTTATAGCAGTTAGGTAGAAGGCCGAAACTACCATTCGCGGTACCCTTTTGAAGTTAGGGGTGATGTATTGGAGGAGAATAGTGCATCGGTGACGAAAGAAAAGTGAAAATTCAGGGGATTCAAGAAATTCAGGGGATGAAAGGGAGGTTTCCGAGATAACCATGACGGAAATGGCATGGATGGGATACTCGGGTGAGATTTCAGTTGTTGCAATTGTGTGGAGAGTTTACCACCATAGTCAGAAAAGTCCAAAAATGCCTTGTCCATGGGTCACGATAGTTTGAATTTCCAACATGACTGTCCCTTGAGATTGCCTCTACAATTTCTGTAGAACTCGTCCGAATCTGGCGGTGGATTTTGTCGAAGCCGGTCTTTTAGCCTTCATTGCATTCTATACGGGCTTTTTTTTAACCAGACTGCCCCATATAGCATACTTGTATGTATGTATGCATTATGGGCCCTATCGGGTCCAAAACTAGCCTAAACAGAGCTTAATGAGAGCCCAAAACATGCGTGTGTATGTGCGTATCTATGAGTGTACATGTGTATGTGTGTGAAAGTGTGCCTGTGTGTATGTGTGTATGCGTGTGTATGTGTGTATGCATTTATGTATGTGTATGCGTGTGTATGGTTCGTTTCGCCCAGCAGTCTTCGAGACCCTTTTTTTTCGTGAGTTCGTGAGTTGTGCATTCGAGTAGCTCTGTCGAGTCATCGTGCACCTAGGAGCTGAACGTGTAAATTTATTACCTTTGTTTTAACGATTAAAATTCTCTGGATTCCTTTATCCCTGCCATATTCTTCACTGTTTAGCAGATCTCAATATCGGCGTTGTCGACGCAGCTGTTCTTTTTTTTGTCAGAGCTTTTCTGAATTATGTGAGTAGTACTCGCCTTTTCTCCCTCATTTACACATCTGCTTTCAGTAACAACTGGTCAGCTGGGAGCCTTTTCTTGGCTCTTTTGCTCCATTTTACCCAAATACCCGAACTAATACACTTACCCGAACCCATCCCAGAATAGGTTTGATGATGGGGCAGTGAAGTGTGTCGATTACTGATGATGATGCAGGAACCCTGAATGAGTACGAGTCCACCTGAACGAAGGAGCAGCTTCATCAATCTGCTGTGACCTGATGCTCGTAGTAAATTTCATAAGCGGGACCTTTTGTTAGAGTTTTTGAAAGGTTTTCCGGGTTTTTCTCAGGAAACAGAGCACAGCCTTGGAATTTCGGGGTGCTCGCCCTTGTCATAAAAGCCCCGGTGAATTTGCATTCAAGGTACCTGAGGTACCTGAAAGAGATCATTGTTGGAACAAACTCTCCGGTTCACCAAAGCTGGTTTATGTGGATAACTGCTCATAGTGAATAGGTTACGGTATAAACGGTACGGTATGGCTTTTTAGGCATGGATGCTGTGATGCTTCACATCCAGTCAATCGAGTGTTTGCAATCGGGCTCGTTTGGGGCATTGAAAACCCTTATTGAACTGGTCTCCACATATAATTTATTATAGATCGAGATTTCCATTGCAATGTCCTCGGGGGTTTTGAGTGGAAGCAGGATTTGGGTTGCATCTCTAGCAGACAGATCAGCCTTCAACAGTTTCTCCAGTTTATCTCTTAGGAACAACTGTTATCCCAGATTCAGGTCTCATGAACACTTCAGTGATTCCCACTCGTTTTTTTCCCGGGGCTTGATTCTAATACCGTCCCAATTCCATTAGTTTTATGTTTTCATGGAGTTTGGAGCTGTCCTCAATTGTATCTAGCCCCTACACAAGCCAGATAGGGAGCAGATCACTTATTTTAACCGTGATAATTTCACGAATTTGAAAACTGGCCTGATAAAGTCCTGAGTCTTCGAGAATTAGACGTTCGGCATTGATTGCCTTCAGGATGCGTTTCAGGATGCGCCCACGCATTCGACTTCCATTCAAAATAGTAGAGGCGTTTGATTGCGTTTGGGCCCGTACAATGGTCTGAGAGGAACACCGGTTCTCATAGAGGGGCATTGGTCCTCCCAGACGGGTCTGGTACCAATTGAACCGGTTCTGGAGGGGTTGAAGGCTTGCTTGGCCCGATAGGGTATCGATTCGGGATTAATAGGTGCGACGTGCAGTATAATCGAGTAGAAGATTACAAATCGAAGGCCGATCGAACGAGATCAGCTGGCTTTCTGTTTTTTCAATGTCACGGATGAAATGTTATGCAGATAGACACTGCACGAGTGCACCCCACAGTAGGGCTGAATTTTCTTCCTCAAAGTACCTTGAAAACCTGAAAAAAGCATCAACACGTCGATTAGCTCCTGGAAAGCCCTTTCCGAATAAACACGAGTCAGCCACCCATTTAGGAGGCACCCTAGGAGGAGGGGCGCAAAATTCCTCTGTAATTGCTTTTGCAACAGTCCTTCATCTTGAGAAACCCCCATCACTTTCCACGATTCTCATTAGTCTTCTCTCGGCGCTCCTTGCGATAACATAAACATATGAATCATTACAAGATAATGAGGCCAGATGGCTCAAATGTCCTGATATTCGTAATGTTTTCGAGAACTTTGGGACCGATATTTGGAATATTTCCTTGGCCTTTGAAGTCCCTATCGTTTTGAAGCTGATAAAAGTTGTAACTCCATGGAGGTGATGTACTGCCAAGAGGCGCACCTCACACACTCATGGTCACAGCTTCGAGTCCCAGATCGATATCCGCTCCGATTAACCAAGCCTTCCATCCCTCCGGGGTCGCTTAATCGGCACTAGACCCTTCTGGAAGGATAAAAGTACTGACTTGTACATCGGCTGGCCACCCCAAGTCTTGTATATACCACAGACAGTACAATACGCCATTGCGATTCTGAATGGAAGTCGAATGCGGGGCGTATTTGAAAACGGGATTGAATGACGCTGAAGGCTCTATTCTTTATTATCCTCGAATTTTGTAACTGCAAAAGCGGCATGTCTGTTGTACCGCACAAATTTGAATTTTCAAGTTTGATAAGGCCTCCGGTTCTGTTGGTCAATTGATTTGCCTCAACTTTTGTTCGAGAATGAAAGGACTACTCAAGTTTTATGCGTCTTCGGTTGAGCGGCATCGGCCTGAAGACGCAAGACGTGGCTAAAAACTCCACAATTCGTGCAAAATGGAAATGCATCGTTCCACACTATGTACATTGGTTTTTTAAGAACCTTCTACCGGAAATTCTATCTTACCGTTCCACAACCGCCTTATTCGTCTGATTTTAACACTTTTTGCTAGTCACTCAAACTTAAAAGACAACCCCGGACACGGTTTCGATTCTATTAAGGAAGATCAAAGTGGAACCGAAGTAAGTAGTCAAGACGATGGACCGTTCTCACTGTTAGAAAATTGGGAAGGCATGGCATGAGTGCCTCGTGTCGGAGGTTCAGAATCTCTAAGGCGATTACACAGTTGGGAAGAATAATTACTCTTCATTTCAATAACAAAACGCTCTATTTTTGATCATAGTGTTACGTATTGAGCGCAACGAGCTTCACCGTGTCGAATTTCAGCCAAACTTATTATTATTATAATTATTCAAATTAATTTTATCAGAGTTCATATAAGGGTTAAATCCAATCAGAGGTATCAATCATCCCTCTGAGGTTAGTTAACTGGAATGCATAGGCTTTTTAGCTGATCCCCTAGAACGACGACCAATTCAGTTGGAAATGAATGTTGGATGTGCGCAGCAGTTAGTAGAGGCGGTCAATGCTCAGATATTGTTCCCCAAATGGTATCAAGGAAAAAAGTGAAAGAACTTGATAAGTTATTCCTCAGTCGGATGGGGTTAAACACACAAGCAGCAGGTGTGGGGTAAAGCTTGTTGGTTGCCATTCCTCGAGGCCGTTAGGCTCAATAAATTGTTAGCAGATTCCCTTTCCAGTGAAGGATCGCTTCAGCCAAACCTGCGCTGGTCGACCTCATTTCCCGTCCTCTGAAGTTCGTTATCTGGTA
Source organism: Haemonchus contortus (assembly GCA_000469685.2). Classification (NCBI taxonomy): domain Eukaryota; kingdom Metazoa; phylum Nematoda; class Chromadorea; order Rhabditida; family Trichostrongylidae; genus Haemonchus; species Haemonchus contortus. Next base: position 19,496,474 of record LS997562.1, on the reverse strand, counting down.
TCAGACCTCGGGAGACTCACATATCAGTTGGACGTCACAAGCCATAGTATAGAACGAGTAGGCGCTTGAATGTTCCGCTTATTCTGGATAGAAGTCAAGGGGGTGAGCGGTTCCGAACCGGAACGAGACAACACCTGAAACAATTATTTTTTTCTTATAAATCGTTTCCCTCTGTAAACGTCGGGTTCAATGTCACCCATTCAATCCCATACTCGTTCGTCCTCCCACGATCATGTGGTAGTGCAGGTATTACACACAAGATCGAAGGCGCTCATTGAGAACTGGTAATATTTCATCGGTTATTAGATCGTGAAGGTCTACGATGATTGATAGTGGGCAAAACGCTTAAGTGCAGCATTTCCTACCTCTCGTAAGTCTTCCTTTCGGTGTCATCCTACCGTTATCTTCAATGAATCGTTGGGATTCTCTCTGTGCTATGATCAACGGTTGCCCCAATTCCAATAAAGGCTACCTCAACCACCTGTCGATCAGCTTTTTTCCCCTTCATCGTTGTGAACATAGAAACCGGCATGGTGTACAGTACAATTTGGAGAAAAACGGATTCCGTTTCAGCAAGCAAAGTCGGTAAAGCAAGGGAAAAACCTACCTGCCTGGCCTTGATGGATGAAACTTCACGCCAGCAGGCCTTACAGGCTTGATTGATTTATGTGGTGATTCGAGTCTTTCCGAGCCTACCGTATCCATGTCTGCAGCGGATAAGTAGTCATTCCGAAGGATAAAGGAAAGAGCCTTTGGCCTCTTATCCTTCAGGATGACCACTTATCCACTGTAGGCGTGGCTACGGTAGGCTTTGATCAATCCCATCCTGGAACGCGCCCCGCATTCAGCCCATCGAGAATCTTATCAAAGTGGGGTTTTAGATGCGTACGTCGGTTATACAGGGGCTTTCTGTGGCCACCTGAGGTACAAATCACATTAGATCGCTGATTTGTACCTCAGGTGGCCTTAGCAAGCCACTGTACATTCATTCAATCCAAGGTCCGATTCATCCTCCCAGACGAGTTAGGGAGGATGAATCGGACCGACTTACCAACCCCTTAAGAGCGGGAAGTTGGCAGATCCGGGCGATCATCGATCCGAAATATGACTCCCCGATCATGGGTGTCTGTGTGTGATAGTGCGCCACTTGCCATTACACCACGTCCACTCATAACAATCGTCTAATCAAAATCTATTACCGTACATCTCAATTCTGAGCGGTTTTCGATGGGTTTCAGAATCTTGGCTATCCTAGCACGACCGTCTAACCTCCCTCTGATTTGTTCAAAAACCAGGATTCAAAAGAGAATTCATGTCTACTTTAGAGAACCCCTTTCAAAGCCACAGTTTATACGCAAATCATATTCCTGGTGCTGCCTTCGGCTGTGCTTTTTACCATGGAATATCTAAAAACACAAGGGGAGAACTCGTGACGCTCCGATTACATAGCATTTCTTTTTGCTCGTTCGCACGATTCAAACCGGTGAAATGGCATATTTTCTCGGAACCGATGCACGAACAGATGCGCCGGCTTCCAGATGAAATCTCTACGTCCTCAATCGTATCTATGCCTCTCCTTTCCATTGAAATTCAGTTATTTAGGTTCGGTAGTAAAATGATCGCCGATTTACCTGTGGATTAATTTTTTGAGATCGATTCTGGTATCTGGTGAAAAGAGCGATTTCTCTCGAGCTCCTACATTACGCTACGAATTTATTCCGCTCCTATTCTTCCAGTCAGAGTTTTTCTTTTTGAGTTCTCGATTGTCGGTTCACAACTTTCTGAATAACTTCTACCCGGCTTATGTCCTTAAGTTTATCGTAGTAAGCTTGCGGATTACCGTTTCCTAACAAGTCCTCTTTAATCCTTAAATCGAGTCCCTGAACCTCGCGGTAAAGGGTGCTTGTTAAAAAACGGTATCCTCAGTCTGCTAGTACCGTGCTCTGCCAGATCATCTGATTGTGAGACCTGTGTGCCTCAAGTTCCTGAATTCATATTTCTCTATTGTACCGGCTAGTCCTTAATTCGGACATTATCGTTTTCTGTTATCCACTTGGAGAATTTGGGCACTGCTGCTCGAGAACTAATCATTGAGGGGGTCGGTACCGCTTTAAGTGAGCCATTCTTTCACATATCGATATGACGTGCCTCCGTGACTGTAACGTTTGTTCCACCGACGGTCGTCCTTGCAAATCAATACTTAATCTGCATATCTACATTTAAATTAAGGGTTGTCATATTTTGAATAGAAATTTCTCGCTGAATCGATCTTATGGCCCCACTCTTTTCGTTCACTCAGAGAATGGATATGGTCAAAACCCCGGTGTTAAGCTTGTCCCCATTAGAAAGGGTCCGAATCATTCACTAGCAGCAGTTTAAAGGCAGTGTTCACGAAAAAATTGTTTCGGAGATTTGCACATGGTTTGAATTCGAAGCCCCCTCTGATACCATTTGTGCAGGAATTAGGTCGGAAAACAGGTGGATAGGGCACGATAAATCCAGGAACTTTGGGGGACGGGATGCCTCCGCCCCTCGCTAGGCTGGCTACGGGTTCGAATTTTCTTTCACCACTTTCGCATTGGAGCGAAGTTGGCGAAAAATCGATACGCAGGTTGGCAAATTGCCAGGAATGATCAGCTGGTCGACCGCCTCACACAGGGACTAGTATTCGGCTGTTATTTCTATTATTCGCGTATCGTTTGTTTTTTTTGTTATTAATTTTTTACGGTATCATTCTTTAACTTTTCTCGTAAGTTTATTGAAGATTTTAACATATTTTGTGTAGATTATTGCATGCAAATGTTTTTTTTATTTCAGAAACTCCGTTAATTTCGATGTGTTGTCTGTATTGCGGACATTGCGCCGCGTTCGTGCATTCTCGCGCGAACACTCCCTAACCGTCATTTTTTCAATGTGAAATACGTCCAACCCCCCTTTCCAGCTCTTTTTTTGACCCTTTGTAATTATTTTTGTTCATCGTTTTTTGCGCTTGTTTCGTTGTTATCGCTTTATTCTAGAGTAGTCCTATCAATTCCCGTCAAAAAAGGGTACCCTAACTTTTTTCTAAACACTGCCTTTAAGAAATCAGGCTTGCATGAAAAAATCCTACATCCATAGATATGGTTGAAGAAGTGAGGGAGTAGGAAAGGGGGGGGGGGCTGAACCCTATCGAATGGTCTGATCTCAGTTAGTCGATTCTTTTCGTTTGATCTTGGCAGAATTCAGTGCGATCAAAGGACCAAGTAGGTGTGGGCGACCCCTTTCGTTCTAGCCCAAGTTCTAGCCTAAGTCAAAGGGGGGTTAGGGGTATCGCTCCGTAAGCCTTCACCTCCTAACCTTCCCCAAACACGTGCCCATTGTAGTACAGTTGTTCGCAACCGTTCTAACGTTCTGATTCATATTTATGCCCGTGATAAACATTCCGAGAATCGTAATCCTACATTACTGCTGTACTCCGTCACTTGTATTCTGTTACAGTCAGTTTTTTCAGTAACAATCATCTGGGAAACGCAAGGCCACGATTATCTGTATCCATTTTCTTAGTATAGCTCCGAAAGGATCGAGTCGCGTTCGAACAGCTAACAGGAAGGTAGGTAGGCATGCTTTTGCTTGAAAGATACTTCACAGCCTAATCCTCCGCTTACTACTTGCTCTCGAATTTTTCGTGTTTCCCATGGTATTTTTCCTCTCGTTTGATCCTCCGCAACTCGCTATTTCGAATTTTCGGAATGTGGAGCTCATCATTCCTTAAGATCATCTTTTCCCATCTTTTTTCTTTTTATTTGGTTTTTGATGGGACTTTCTTTTCTGTTTTGCTTTTGATGGGACCAAATTGGTTCAGCTCCTGTTGATAGAAAATTTTGAATCAATAGTTTACCAAACGTTCCAATCTAGGAAAATTTAAGGGAGAAAAACGCGTGGTGCGGGGCAATGGGTAGAGGCGTCCTGTCATCAAAAAGTTTGTTGATGGGATTCTGCTCAAATCGGGGAATACCGGCATTCTTTGGGGTTCACTGAACAATACTGTCTCCTTGACGATCTGCTTCACCGAACTCAACTTTCGATTGTGGCCATGGTTTGAAACTTTTGCCTTTTGAAGCCCTTCTCCTGCTGCCTTTCATACCTAGCTACAGGTAGACGGGCGTTAGGAACGATTTTGGGCAATCGAGTTGCCGCACGCGGCTGCCGCGGACCACTCTTTCGCCGTTGTTACAGCTTTAGCGTTCTTCATACAGCTCAATCGATATGCGATCATTATTTTATGCATAATTCCTTTTGTTCTTGTATTTCTTACCTACTGCTGCATCCTGCTACATTCCTTCGCGCGCGACGCCCCTATCACCGCGACGCGACCATTTCGTTCCTAACGCACCACACCCCTAGCTACACCTACGGTGTCAGTGACCAATCGACAAAGGTGTGCAGCATTTAGAAATCAGGACGTCGGCGCCAGGGCCAAATTGTCTCACATTCACCGACATGGTGGGTACCTTCCGTACTACTGGCGCTAGAGGAAGAGAACGTTCTGGAGTGGTTTTTGCTGTACTTCGGGTTATTGTAGTTTTCCTAAAATGGGCTGGTCACTCTCCCAATCATCATGAATCGTCAGGATATCCTTGCCTTCTCTGGAAATGCCGGTTGAGTAGCGTTTCTGAATCAGGAAAGCATTTTTCAATAATTTGTACTCAGTTCAGTAGTTGAAAATAGGATAGAGATAGTTGTCGTCACTACAAAATGTACATTTTGGAAATCAGATTTCGGATTTAGTTGTGCCCGAGCTGAATGAGCCTTTCAACATTACAAGTTCGGACAGAGAACTGATGATTCTTCTGGTGGGGAAGAACCAGGTCTTGGTATACCGGCTGGCTATCGCATATTACTGCATACCGTATCTATTCTGTGCTGCCAGCTCAGTTTCATTAACCGACCAAAGTTTGGATTCATCACACTCCTGCTAAATCGGGAAAACAGGAGGCGAAGGCCCTCACGATAGTTCCCAAGACTGAGACTATTCCGTCTCTTCCAGTTCTGCTTCAAAGTTGGGCTCCTTCTTCAATCACTGGAAGAAGCATAAAAAGCTGCAAGGCTGCCGACGGTTTAGTGGTATGAGGTGCCGTTTGTTCACTGGAACACACCTGAGCCGGCAAGACCCTATCAATCTCCGCGAGGTCGGTTTTTGCTTCGAGATTGGCCGACGACACGTCGAACAGACTCTAAGGGAACGTCGAATCTGACAGGGAACTGCGCATCCTAAATTCGACGACGACTCCGTCTCAGTCCGTGGGAGAGCTTTAGTCTCTTGATTTGAGTAGTCGTCAACTTCATCCACCCTAGACGCTGCTCCCTGTGAGTGTCGTCTCGCGATCATTTTGATGTCTTTCGATTTGTCAAACTCCTCCCTTGGAATGCCGATAACATCCATCATCCACGAATTCGCTGTGCAGGGAAAAACTGATCTAAAGGCCTTGTTATTGAACCGTCGTTTGCCCAAGCCGTGTTCCTGTCACTCTCGACGTCTCTCGGTCAGGTGAATTTCTCAACTACGTGCATTCAATCACCTTGCTCAACACAAAACTCCCCCGTTCGATGTGATGTGATCCAGATTTCGAGAGTGCGCCTCGGGTTTGTTCAGGTCAACATCAGAAAGTGCCCAGTCGAGAGGGTGCTTACCCAGTTATCGAGCTGTTTGTCACTTTTCGTTTGCTCGATCTTTTTTTCACCTCCTCTTCATCATTTCCCGGGCTTCGATGATAATTAGGCTGACTCTGTCTGCGCTTTAAAATGTCCCTGACATATCTGAGTGGAATGGGTGAGGAAGTAGAAGGATACCAGCCTATACTGTAATGGCTAAGGACCAGTCTTGTACTCCCTGACCATTCTGGTAGGGATGAAGTGAATCGGGACTACCCCCATCTACACCCGGAGGTGTAGGAATGGACCACTTAGTGCTCAACTGTATGAAATTCGTTTGCGGAGCTGGAGGATGTGTGGGGTCTTGCCCAAAGAGAGCTGAAGTTGTGAATTCCCAAAGGGGGACTATTGGAAGTACATGACCCGAACGATGTCTTGTATGAGATAGGTTCCCTTGGTGGTCCCTCCTTGTCATCGGTATTCGCACAAGGAAGTAAAAGGGACGATGAAGGAGGGATATAAGGTCAAGATGACTAAACGGGTTGAAATGATGAACCCAGAGAGGGATGAGCTGCATCAGAATCCTGAACTTTTGCCGAACACACTACAATTTAAGGGGCACTTCGACCTTACCCAATCCGATACATTGTTTGAGTCTCAACGACGGACCATATGGCCCATCAGCTAGAACAAAACAACTCAAAACAAGTCTTTCAGTCTTGAAATTATCCTCCTCGGCCATCTGTTTGGCTATCGTTTTTTCCGATAAGACTGCGATTGACGAGTTGCAGGCTGTAGACTATCGAAACCACCTGTAAAAGAACAATTTTATAACGTCGCCGACTTGTTTATGGCCCTATAGGATTTATTATTCCCGCGATACGCCGACGGCCTTGTTACAACGTTGCGGTATGTACGCTTCTGAAATGCCGAAACATCTACTCATCGGATTCACACATTGGAAAAAACGAGTGGTTTGCAGAAGCTGTTCTGTTTGGATTTCAGACAGGTTTGTCTAAAGAGGCGCTCCATTGCCTTCCTTGAATTCCTTCAAATTGTAGCCAAATTGAAGAATTTCCCATGTTTCAGGAGGAATTTAGTAAGGGAACCCTATCGCATGACTTAGCTTTGGGAGAATACTTTCCCTCTGCAAAGTCCCACATTAACACCCACATATCCCAGTCGTCATTCTTACCTGTTACACCGCCAGAACTGGCGGCGCCTTTCTTCAAATTTTTAATGGCATATTTGCAGTAGTTCATCGCTTTCACGCCCGAATTTCTTCAGATACCGCCTGAGAATTGTAAAGCTTTTAACTTCGATAGATATGACTTAATTTTAATTTTTACGGCCTTTGTAAACTGTTGTTAAAAAAGCAGAAAAAACAGCGATCAGGTGATGATTCTGTTGGAGAATGTTTTCAAAACCTGGTGACGCCTTTGTTTGTCCATTCATTTTGGAGTACTCTGGAGCTATCCGAATGATGGACATGAGGAGTGGAAGCTATAGGGAAGCATTGAATCATTTCGAGGCCATGGCTGGTAGGGTCATCGGAAGCTGTTGTATCCTTCGAAAGGAGCATCATTCAAATCACTTAAGATGACCCTTTTATGCTGCCGTTGTTTACTTTTCTTCATTTCTGATGACATTCCTTCCCTCTTCTGTCTCCATTCTCCTCACCCGGCTTTCCTCCATCTCCTACCTAAATTAGCCTTGTTTCCTATTAGTTGGAGGGCCTCAAGAATAAGCGTAAGTAGAATCAACCCGAACCGGATCTCAGAGTTTGGATGGAGAGGGTCAGGTAGATATGGAGAACGAGTTTCTTAAACTGCTGGTTTTTGCATTAATTATTTAATAATTTATTTATTTGCTTCAAGCAGGAGCCTCCTCTTCGAGATAGTGTTTATGAATTAGACACGAGAAAAGGATATCCTAGGTGTGTCTTTATCTTTACCTTGCCTCCCTTTCAATGTCTCTGATACTGGTTTGAAGGATTTGCCAGCTGGCTTTGTAAATATTGATTACCCCACTTTGAGAAACTGTAATAGTAAAATATGAAAGTATAGTCTCTTTGCAATGGCCTTTGGGATTCCGCCCCGCATTCGACTTTCATTCAGAATCGTTTAGCCATTTGGAATGCATACGTGGTATATACAATGACTTGCTGTGACCACCAGTTGTACGCAAGTGCTTTCATCCTTCCAGATGACTCTGGTACCAACTAACCGACCCCGGAGAGGGTTGCGCAGGTATTAAGTCGAGATTCAGTCCTCAGACCTCATGTGTGATAGTGTGCCACTTGACACTACATCACCCCTGCCCTTCTATAATAATAATAGCAATTATATTATCATTGATATTAATATTTATGGTGGAAACATGATGTTAAATTACTTTTGCCTTAGCTTCTCTTGTGTTCTCTGCTCTTTTGCCAACATTGCAAGCAACACTTGTGCTGTCGCAGCTATCTGCTGAACTAGTGTAGTACAGCGGCTGCAGACAGCATATCACATATGTGTAGATCTATCGAATCGATTGATAGGTGCAAGACTTGTTTACGAGGGTGAAAACACTGATCTGAATGTCTTGACTACTCCCTCTTCTCCTAGGGTCACTCCCAGGATTAACTGTGATCACCGGCTATTAGTGTAGCAGGCGAAATTTCACTTTAATCACTTTTGAGACTGTAAAAAGTGAACATTCTGGTTGCAAATTACGAAGTGATGGGTTCTATCTGGATTTTGGGTACCAGCGAGGTTAGTAAAAGGGCAAAGCCTTTGGCCTCGGCCAATCCCGTTTTGAGATGAGCTTCCAATCAAATCGTAGTGATGTTCTGAATACGTATGTCGCCTACACAATGACTTGCGGTGTCCAGCAAATATACGTCGGTGCTTTTATCCTCCCCAGTGAATTTGGTACTGTTCCAGGATATGGAAGCTTTGGTTAGTCTAGCATATGTTATCAGAAGTGGTCCCATACAAGCCCAGGTCAATCGCATCTTCCTTCCCGTTCAAGTCTGTCCGTTATGTAGTCAGTATGAATTCAGTTAGTACCAGACAAGTCTTGTAAAAATTAATCGGTACCGGGGGATAGAAAGCGTGGTTGCCCTATGCGGATATTTATCCGGAATTCGAACCCGTGACTATGCATGTGTGATATTGCGCCATCTGCCTTTCACCTCCGCACTTGAAACCCTAAAAGATTATTCTTACTGTAGTAGATCAGAAAGTTGGATGTCTTCGTGAATGCCCTCCTCTAGGTCATCTTATACAGCATATCTTGAATGAGGGCAGGTAAACATACGAATGAAATTCGTCACTGATATGAGGCCAGCGAAGGACTAAGGGCCCCACACGAAATCCTACAAGCAGAATACCATTCTGCCTTAGCTGCTCTTTGATTGTCGCGTTCCCTGGCTCGTTTGAGATGAATGCGGCTATTGATGTAATGTTCATATTTCGCATCGTAAACTTCGGAGAAAGCTTTGCAAGCCGATGTTATCAGGCCTTTACCCTGAAAAGATGAGAGGTAGCAGCGTCGGGAAGACTGGCTGAAGTTTCACCTCGATCCAGTTCCCATTCGAAATCATTTTTAAGAAAATTCTATCTTGGAGTTGTTATTGTACTGTTACAACGTAAAAGATAAATGACCTTTTGGTATCAGTCAATTCCAGTTCTGGCATACGCCCACCCACCGATGACTTGCGGTAGTCAGACGATGTACAAGTCATTGCTTTTATTCTCCCAAACGAATCTGTATCAATTGAGTGATCTTATAAGGACGAAAGATATGGCTGTCCTGGGCGAGTATCGATCCGAGACGCGATCGGAGCGCTATGCGTGTGATAGTGCGCCAATCGCCACAAGACCCCCAAGTTGTGACATAGCATGAAACCTATGTAATAAGGGAATGAGAAACGAAAGATTGTGGCTGTTTGTCTGAATTTGAACGTATTGGCAGGCATCAGCCAATCCTCATGTGGTTGTTCATTCTTTTTGAGAAGAGCCTTTTTTCGGATTGAGAGAAATCCAAGTCTCGAGAAACCTGGGCTGGACTGGGTCATCCGAGTTTATGAGTCGTTCCTCAAGCCTCTGCAAGAAATCCAGATGTTCGTAACTGTCTTTTTTTAGTAAGAAATCTGCCACAGAACATGAATTTTACACTTTACAACAACCCTTCGTCGAGAACAATTCTCGCCGCTCTTCCCCACCAATACAGTCTCGGCTCGAAGGTGCCCACCAATACAGTCTAGGCTAAAAGGTGCATGTTCCTGAAGTCGAACAGACTCAAGTGGTATATGCGGTTTTGAGACAGTACGGCAAGCTCCTCCACCTCTTTAATCTGTGTCGAAAAGAAACTCGATCGATTCCACGATCTCACGATTATAACTTCAACTAACGATTGTTCTCGGCTTTCGGATTTTTCCTTCAAAATGACCTTCATTTCGAAAATTGTTTATCGAACGTGGTCAGTAGTTCTGCATTTCTGACTCTCCCTTGATGCAGCCCGGAAGGACGTTTCTTGGATGGTATGGGGGAGTTTAGCCTCGTACCATGTGTGTGGGAGCGGCACCAGCTGGTTCTACCGCGATCATAAACTTGGTCAAAGCATCAATGTTGTCGATTTGAGTTACAGAACAACCCCCCCCCCCCCCCAATAGAAACAATGGGAAAGGAAAAGAGCTGATGAAAAAAGATTTGATAAGAAATGGAGGGCTGTAGAATGAGGAACATTCGCCAGCACAGCTCTGGGTCGTGAATATCGACCGAGGGAAGGGCCGCCCCTTTCCCAGAAAACCGCGGACGGTATCTTTCCTTTTATTTTTCTGATTTCCATACTGGGCGTACTGTGTTCAGGTACCGCCCTGACTCAAATTTACCTTTTCCATGTCATACGGGAAAAAATGCTCTTCGCTGTTGTCAGTTCGGGATCGTTTTGGAAGTTCTCGGTCAAGTTCTAGTTCTGGCCTTCTTTTATTTCTCAAACCACTTTCGTTCCCATTCTACATCTCCCCCCACTTGAGGGGAGGTCGTTCAATTCGTTGCTTTGCAATTTTTCATGGTCTGGTCGCCAATGGAAACGTTTCGTCATTGCGGTGAACGATAGTTGGTTGATAGGACGTTTTTCTTGAAGGGGAGGCGACACGATTGGGAGCGTGATTGAGGCGAAGCAAGCGGATTGCAAAGGCCAACAAGTGCACATTTCTCATCATCCACACAGGAAGGATGCCGTTCGGGAGCAAAAAAAAGTGTTCCCCCCGCACAGAACAAACGAGATACGACATGTCCTGATTATCGTGCAATTTTCAATCGAATGATTGATTTCGTGACAGAACGATTTTGATATCATATCTGTCATATCAGTTCGCTACATCCACGCTCTGAACATACACAATCTCTCACCCCCCGTCCCCCATCCCACGCTCCTGTCCCTGTTCAATTCTCATTACACTGACCCTCTTGGTAGATTCGCCGACCGAACGCTCAGATTCGACCTATCGAACCATTTCTTCCCTTATGTTCCCCAAAGGAACACATCTGGGAGAATACACTGATGGTCGAGGTCTTTGTTATGAAAAAACCTATAGGGGCTGATTCATCAGCAGTAAAAGGGGGGAGGGTGTCAGGCTTCTATGTGGAAGTATGAAAATAACAACTGTCGTTTACCACTTGGCCCGTTTATTTGAAGTTCTTTGATGGTGTTTTTTAGGTTAAGCAATTACCTGCAGCTGATCCCGAGGTAAAGTGGTTGTCATTGATTTTTGGGTAAACAGTTGCTCGTTTCCACCTGATATTTTATGCCCTTTTGTGTTTTCCTCAACCTACTTCTCTTTTACCACGTACTTCTTGATTGACTTTCTAAAAATAGGGATTTCCCCAAGCAAGGCTTACCTTTTTTATATCTTCTGTTCCAGGTACAGTATGAGTTTGGGATAAGATAGGAGGGCTTTCAACCATCAAAAAATGGGACCATCTATCGTCCAGGAGTGGAAGAGCTCCATATCCGGCTTTCCCTCGAAACAGCAGGAACACCCAGAGTTAGAATATAGCTCCTACATTAACTAGTCAAGTTCCCGAGGGGAGCCTTCCCGAATAGGTGTGGTTAGAAGACTAATCGCCTATTAGCTTAGGAAGTTGATCACTGGTTTTAAAAGGGTTTGTCAAGGGCTTCAGTGGGTTTGGACGCAAAGGATAAGGAACCCCCACCGTTCTTGCCCGAGCACCTAGACACCGAATACAAGTGTAATGTCTCACAGTATGTAACGCAGAAGTACGTTCACCCCGTTTAGGCCAAGCAGTTTTGTGATAGCCTGCAAGGAAAACCTGGTTTAGGGCCATCCACCATAGTTCTAGTCTGTTACCTCAGCCAGCTACTTGTTCACCCTGAGAAAAGTATTCGAGAAGGTTCGAATGCAAGATGGGATTTTCGAAAACCCACCGAATGAAATCCATCCATCATTGAAGGTAACGTTCAGCGATTGCTTGGGTTTTTCTTCTTAACCCTTGTCTCGCTCGGTATACGGTAAATGAGCACTCATCAACTCTCCGTCTGTCAACTGGTTGAGCAGTGTTTTGAGGTATTAGTATATTTTAGTGGACTACCAGATCGTTCCTCACTTGAAAGGCATTCGCAGGCAGGGGGTCCATTTTAGTTTTAAAAAACTGTAAACGAATTTGGGAACTTGACCCTCCAGAGACAGTTGTGAGTGTGCTCAATGTCTTTCAGCAGGCCTCCGTGACCTTTGAAAGATTAACGTGGCTGTGATTGACTTTGTAGAAAAAGGAGACTCTAATCAAATTCTTCGGGTAAAAAAGTCGTCTGCCAGCTTCCCACGTCTGCCGTTTTGTTGGTTGTAATTAAATTTCGCATAAATAGCGAGGGGAATAAGTTTGTCAACGAGATTTTTCGATCCGGCGTAGATTCCTCAGAAGAACCACGAATTCATTTGAGGAAATTAGTTCGGCGCATAAAGGTTACCTAGATTAAGGCCACCGTCAGGTTATTCGTTGAAAGAAGTTACCGCTTCTTCATCTCTCAGTGCATGCACGTTTTTAGGAGTGCGCCATGCATCCATCTGAACTCGGTATCGTCTATGCAGCTTAGCCTAATCTCTTTCATTCATTGGCTAATTGATTATACTGATGAATAAAAGAGAAATTTCAGAGGAAAAGGGAGAGTCGGTTAGCCTGGGAAAGGTTCAGATAAAGCCAGAGCTATTAGCACGAACCTCCCGAAAAGCCTCATTTCTTCATTACCGTATATCATTACTCTTTCACAGTCTACTCTTTTTGGATGCACGTTGATGTGGAGGTTGTAGAGTGTGGTTTGGCCACGTTCTGGAGGGTGCGCCACGTCCTTGTCATCGATCCACAAGTGTTGAGGTGATAATGGGCGCAATAATTTATTCAAGGCTAGCCAGCATTCGAACAAGATCGTCGTTGCTATTTTCGTTCATAGGGACGAGTCCCAACGATATTACCAGGCTGGCAACGCTGATTAACTCCTACCATACTTTTTAATCTCATTCCTAAAGACCTTAAACCCTGGATTTGAACACCAGGTCATCCTTGTCGCAATCTCACTTCTGCACATCACTACCATAGCCAAAGCGCTCAAGTAATCCAAAAATCCGGAGAATTGGTTGAATTAGAAAAATAATTGAGACGAAAGCGTAATGAGCTAGCTTCTAATCAAGGTGCAATATATGTCATGGTGTCGATTTCGGCTTAGGTTGCTAGGGCCAGTGTCACTGAGGCCTTCCAGTTCAGCTTGAGGTCAGTGGTAGTCCCTAATCAGCGATTGGTATATGACTTGTCATAGATAATGACGTCTAGATCCCCCCATGAGACATCATCGTGCAGGTCACGGCGGGGATTTCATCGGCGCCGAGACGTCCTGATCGAAAAACCAACAGATATGGCGCCATGGACGGGAAGATTAATCAACATTTAAATCCATTAACCTTTTTGAATGTCAGTAATTGTTTGAAAGATTAAACAAATGATCGCGATTGGGGAGATCTTCGTTTCGCCCTTAACCTCTGCAAATTAGCAAACAAGATGAAATCGGTCGTTTTTCCTACGCCTTTTCCACTACGCGGCGCGCCGCTCGCCATCGCCGCCGTCGTCATGTGGGTGTTGCCGTCTCGCTCACAGCTTTCAAGGCCGTCTCACACGTCCCTTCCATCCCCATCCGTCTGTCCGTCCGTCCGTCCATCCGTCCTATGCGACCCCTCCTTCCCCACCCGCTCCCCCCCCGTCGTCGTCGTCGTCCTTCTACCGCTTGTCTGACACAGATCTCGAACAACCAATTAGCTATTCGCAACTTCGTTTTAATACTATTAGTGTCATATTCATATCAATACCAACGTTTTCGAAAACTTGTTTTGGTCATTTGGCTCGATTTTCTCGACCGTTACCTGCTCTTTATGGGGCTCTGTACTGCAATACTTGTTATCTTATCATATTAAGAATTGATAGTAACCTCATGTTATACTAATTATTTAGCTGATATTACGTTTATACTGTATTTTCTTCTTCTTTTTCGGTTGCGCCATGCTCTATAGGCCTAAATAAATAAAAGAGTAAATAATTGAGATAGACTAAGCAGATTTCGGAACAATTCTGGCTCCAGGTTACTCAGGCTGTAGCCTGAAAGTGATCGAACGTTATAGGATTGTTTTTTGAAAAGTACAATGCCGTATGAAATTTTATGATGAAATTATACTTTTTTTGGTCTCCCCATGACATGTGAGAGGGCGGAGGTGGTATAGTGGCATATGGCACAGTGCCATTCGCACAAGGTTCGGGGATCGAATCCTGGATTGATATTCGCTCAGGCTAGTAAAGTTTTCCATCCTGTCGGGCCGGCGGTTAATTACTATCAGGATAATGGGATAAAAACGGGATAAGGATCTGAGAGGACAAAAGCACTGACTTATCCATCGGTTCCTCCCTGTAAGTGATTGCTTGGGCTGCATAAAGTTATACTACAACATACCAAAAAGAAGTACACCTGTAGAAATTCTTTAAAAACTTCATTAAATTGACGAAATGGCGGTCACCTAGGTGATATTGTGGTATTCAGAACGCCTCTTCGATTCTGAATGGAAGCTGAATTCGGGGCGCATCCAAAAAATGGAATGAATTACACTGATTGTCTATCCCTCCATTAACGCCAGATGAATTGCGGTGTAGCATGAAAGGGCTGGAATAAAACGCCTAACTTTCTAATGTATTATAAGTATATCGGCTACATTATTAATATCACCTAGGTTACCGCCATTTCGTCAATTTAATGAAGTTTTTAAAGAAATTCCACACGTCTACATCTTTTTGGTACGTTGCAGTATACCTTTTGAAGCTACTGAATAGTTACTTACTGAACCAGAATCCTTTTCAAGTGTTTCCCAAAGTGAGAGAAGACAATGTTCTCTTCATTCCTTCCTCTTCCCCTTTACTATGCTAGATTGAACCGCCATAACGATCGTGGAGCTTGCTCATCGCTTTCATGCCTTTCCCCCATTATCTCTTTTGCACGCATATTTTTAATCGGAACAACAAAAGGCACGAATAAGCAGAGGCGTTCCAACGCAAGAACCTTGAGGGCAAAACGGGTTCGGGAAGGTAAAGGGGAGAGGATGATATCCCTCATTCTGTACGGGCTCACTGGGAACGATGAAGGGATGCTGAAATCTCGGAAGCAACAAGAAACCAATTAATTCAAAGGGAATTCGTAGATGAACCTAAGGATCTTGGAGGTATGGGTTGATCAGGGAAATTCGAACTTATACTTGTCTCGGTGAAGTTGCTCTTTTACCTAAAATGGAAGTGCATAGTCGGAAGGTATACGGTACGTATTTGTCGTGATTCAGGTTGAACGAGGAAATAAGTATCCCTCAAGCGGAGGTCACCCTCATTGTTAAGAAAAAGAGATTCTGTCATGAGGGGATCACTATTCTTACTTTGGCCCCACTGATGCCGGCTAAGCCCTCCCTGTGAATAGTTCGTTGGTTGGCAATCTAAGAGATAAATCAGCCTCTATTTTATTCTATTTTTTTAAAGGTTCATTGGGAGCTACCACATTTTACCTCTATCATATCATCTTAAGATTTTTTTCGATCACTTTTTCTGAATTCTTATCAACGCAGCTGATGCAGGATGTTACTTATTAGGACTGTTTACACTTCACGTCATGTGATAAATACAGGAATTATTGAAAAGATAACGGTGTATAAGCCTTGATTCGGGAGGACATTGGAGCTAATTTAATTAGGGTCATGGCGTCAATGTTCCGATTGTTCCTATGAACGGGCTGAATTGTACGAGCTGTAACGGTCACACATAAAAGACCCTTTTTAATTGGCCATTCAAATGTATCATTGAAGACTCACAAACGTAACCAATCAAAACGATTGATGTCATTCGTCTGTCAGGAAATGTTACTAATGCAAGTCATCGAAATATGATTCGATGGATCCGATAGGAACGGAATGAAATTCCATTGAAATGCACGTTTTTGTTCTTTCGTAATTCCCAACAGAATGCAAACGAACGCCCAGACCTCATAGATTGATTATTTTTCTTCAATCAAAGATTTTTCTTCAACAATCATTTCCGTAGATGTTCCATCCCTCAGGATACCCGTAGTGGGGAGCTAGGAGCGCACCTTCTCATCAGGATTTCGAAGTCTTGGAGAAACATCCAGGATGAACTGGTGCTTGTGGAGATTCCAGAGTTATGTTCCCAACTGGGGCCCTTTTTATGGGGTTTTATTCGAGGAGATTCCGCGACTACATTACTGCCGTACAATGCTCTGAGATATTATCCATCAGAAAAAATTCTTTCGAATTGCCAACCACAAGAACTTGAGGCGGTAAAAACAGTTAGGTGGTACTCTCGCTTGCGTCCTTGTGATTCAGCGAATGACCTTCTTTAGAAGGGTTTTCTTCATCTGCAGATGAATAAAAACTATTTTGGGTGCTCTCGGAATCAGCTGACGACAGGTCTACAAGCTCGAAAGGTAGTAGGCATGCTCCCGAGTTCGAGCGACGACAGAATGGGAACGTTTTTACAGTTAAATGCGCATTTGGCCAGGGCACCTTTCGAAAATAGGTTGCTAGACCAGGTGCCAAGTGGTGTGCCAAGACAAAAAGAAGGACTCTCCTGAAAACCGAAGGAAGTAAGCCCCGGTAAGCAGCTCTTGGTTCGAATGGGTTATGAGAAAAACTAGCCCGTCTGCATTCTAGCATCTGGGAACAGAGGCGCAGGGAGGGAAAAAGGGCCAAGGGCAAGAGGGTGTCTGATGCGAATCGTCGATGATTCAATTCTTTTATGATCCTCCACCTCTAAACGCTTGGGGGTGGAACTGCCTATGGAGGCGTTCTTCCGTCAGCCGTCATTGTTTCACTTCTGTTTCCCGCTTTTTAAATGTTTTTGCTCAGTATCTGGGCAACAATTGACTGACAATCTGGGCACTGGCTTTCTGGTGCAAGACTGATTCTGCCTATATTGCCTCTTCAATGAGATCTCAGATCGAGTTGAATGGAATGTTCAGTGAATCATAAACGTGACCAACGAGCAGAACTCCATCGCTCATTCCTAGTCATATCCCTTGTTTCTCTCTCTCAGTTTTCCTATCCTTTTTCTCCCTACCATCCTCTTTAATGGATATGATTTATGCATATACGTTACGTGCGGTCTGCTCGTTAGCTACTGCCAGTCTGAAGTTTTTGTTCTCCAGTGTGTTCCCGTTCTCCACTCGAAGACTTGCTACGGTATGGTTTTAGCGAGCGAGAAGGGTGTCTAAAATTGGATCAAAGACGTTTTGAAAACGAGTTGTGATGAATTGGTGGCCAAAATTCACTACCGTTCTATCAAAAGTAAAAATTCAAGGGTCTCACGTCTGAAGAGTCATAATAGGAATCAGCCTGACGCATGAAGTCAGAGTGTAGTCAGTTAGGCTGTGGAATGTGGGGAAAAAAGGGAAATGAGAGGTACAGAATGAACTATCGTAAGGTCGTGACGGGGAAATGAGATCGTTATCGACAGCGATTCCGGAATTCTTACTGTTACGGCCTGCCATGCTCCACCTATAGTGTAACATGTAACCTATATGTTTGGGGGGGAAGGGGGGGGGGGGGGGGGGGGGGGAGGGGGTCAAGTAACTCAACCCTCACGAGGACGCTTTTCACCCAGGTTCTAAACCCAGTCGAGTTCTGAGTCCTATACAAAGAATCCTAAGTCCTCAGGTCAGTTCAGCGAGCCCCTCTCAGCCCTACCCATTTGGAAGTCAGCTGATCGAAATTAGTTTTGTCTGGGATAAGGAAGATTCTGCCCGAACACTGTTTTCCAGTGTGACCCAATCCAGTGAAATACTTGACTCAGCGCTCCATCTTTTTTGAATGTCACTTTTCCAATGCTCTATTGGGCCCTTTTCTCACAGCCTACCTTGCCTACATTTAACTTTGTTCACTTCTTTCATATATCTGGTTTTCCACCTCCCCCTCCATCAATTTTGCCTTTTTTTTTGCACCGAATGGCAAACGTGTATTTATGTTGTCCCAGAAGGGACAGCCCAGGATTCAAACCTTCCTGAAATTTCCACATGAGAAAGGTGAACCTGGGGCTCCCAAGGATGCTATTGAGGTTGGACCTCCGCACCAGTACACACATCTTGCAACAGCCTGCTTAATGTAGTCACCTGTACGCAATTGCACACACATTCGGACAACTCGTCCGAATATTCCTTCCATACAGTTTTTGTCGTTTCATTCTCGTCCAACCTCAGTTCCACTACTTTTTTGATCTCATGTTTCTCTGAGCACGACAATATTCGCGGTTTTTCACTAATTTTGCACTAGTCTGTAAACTTAATTGCATTCTTCGTCTAAAACCAGATACTCTAGAAACTTTCGTGAAATGTGCCTTCGAGTAAATCGCTGCCCTGTAGATAGATAAAGTCGTCCGTGAAATGTAAAGCATTGTAATTCAAATTGACACATTTTCCCACATAAAATCGTTATCATTCTATTGAAATCTCGAACAAAATCATGAAATATGATTTGAGCGATTCTCGACTATTCCACGACCACACTCTTCATCCGCGCTGTGTGGGCGCGTGCAATAGCCGTTCGACTCACGTCGTCGTCGTTTTGT
Organism: Haemonchus contortus; assembly: GCA_000469685.2. Taxonomy (NCBI): domain Eukaryota; kingdom Metazoa; phylum Nematoda; class Chromadorea; order Rhabditida; family Trichostrongylidae; genus Haemonchus; species Haemonchus contortus. Next base: position 19,477,686 of record LS997562.1, on the reverse strand, counting down.
GTGTTGCCGTCGGTCGACATGATTCATTCCCATGATTGTTTCGGTCCTTTTAAGTCTACCGAGTCAGCCTCCATTTGAATATGCCCATTGATGGCATGAATCAGTACTAGGTTACTGTTCGACGGCTACGTAAGTATGAACACTAGCGGCCAAGAACGGCTAGGCATTGCTCGCTGTGGCTCGAATGGCGCACGCTGAATCAAGTTTTCTATTCGCTACGCCGAACTCTACCTCCGTGTCTCAGAAGGTTGCAACTTTGCTGAATTTTTGATCATTTTCCTGTCAGATCAGTCTTACGTATTCATACTTCTGAGGCCTGAGTCAGAACGTGCCACTGCAGAAAGTAGGTCGCTGCAGCAATCGCGGCGATTTGAGTCAGAACCTTTAATTTTCGATCTTGACACGGGAAGCCACCTGGCTTACGTTCCTCTCTATTTTTACCGATCTTGGACTGTATGGACCCATCGTTGATCCGCAGCTCCTCGAAAACACTTTAATTCGACAAGAAGGCAGTACTGTGGCCGAGGAGAGCTTCATTTATATCAGTTCCTATTGAGGTCATTTGAGCTCTTGATAACGCCATAGATATATATTTATTTCTTTATTTAGAATGGCTTACCTCCAGAGTACGAGCACTAAGTAAACTCGGGTAAAAGGTTGAAGTGCTCACACGAACCCCAACCCCCCCCTCCCCCTCCCTCTCCCTCATTTCTAAGAATCTGATCAGAAATCAAGGTTACGTGACTCATTTCGTAACTTCCTTTGTTGCCAACCGATCACAGGCTGGAAGCCGGTAGCGTCGGTATAACACTTCTATATAATTAGTGCCTCTCCCTCCTTAGACTCAGCCCGCTCGTTCTGCAGCCGTTTCGGTCGTATTTACTCTCCCGAATCTCTTTCAAAGCCAGCCCTACGCAGTTTTGAACCTTCCCATGAACAAAGCCTTCATAGCACAGATTCGAATGTTTGGATTCCATCCATAAGACAGATAAATCATTCACTCTCAATATTCCGAGGCACGTGTCGCAACCGCACGCGTCACATATGTGGGTGACAACATGTGATGGACACTTGTTTCTCCCTATTCCCGTTGTAATCCTTTTTTTACAACCACTGCTGCTCATCATCTGCAAATGTGCACGCTGCTGATCAGCTTTCGTGTATTCTCTCGACAAAGTCTACAAACCCAATTTACAATTATGCTGGAATAAAGTTGCAGTGCTTAGGAGTAAGTATTCCAAGTAAAGGGAAAATAATTGGAATAAATAGATGGGTGCGTGTGCTGCCACGTCCTAGTTCGCTTCTCATTAAATCACGTCTCAGTATGACAAGTGAACTAAACTTTTCAGTCCTGAACAATTGCTGTAGTCCATAATTCGAGAGCTTCTTAAATCTCAGCTCTTCCATCTTTTTGTAGTCCAATTTTCTCTTTGTCTCTTCCGAAAAGCTTTCAAATTACCGTATTGTCGTCTTCGATTGCCATTGCCCTCAGAGGCGTGACTTGTCCTTATCAAAAATTCCTTAGTTCTGTGTGAAAGATGATTCATTGCACCTACTGTAGGGTTCCTTTTGTAGTAAACCACTTCCTTCCTACATCCGAGTACTTTGTTCTCACAATCGGCTCCCGTTTTGAAATAGGAAACATCATGAGACTGAAGACCCTCCTTCGCAATGAATCACCGGAAAAGAATTTGAACCTACCTCTTGCATAGTGATCGCGTTTTCGACATCAAAGGCATCGCATCCATCCTCTATTCTGTGCTTTGGTTGATTCGTTCGAACAGCACCTTTGCAGGAGGAAAATAAACGGAGAACCCTGCTAGGGATTCTTCGGGTGTCCTTCCGGCCGACTGCTGTTTTTCCCAGCAAAATCACTTGCCCTTGTTCTACGCATCACACTACAGCTGCTACCTTCCTTTTTGTTTCTGAGTTCGTTTGACGATGGACCTGCTTATCAGTGAATCAGCGGTGTTTTCATGGTTACTGTTGCTGTTATCTACGACCTTTTGGTTTTTATTAATAGCCACCGATCACCACTGTTGCGTAATCAGTATTACTCATCACAAAACAAAAAAATACATATCGGAATGAATTACGAATTATCATAGGGATCATCAATCGGATGAATGTGTTCCTGTGTACCGGCTGTTTTGGTAACCATCCTCCCATAAGTTCCGTTACCACTTTACAATTCCCTCATTCATGAAAGATCCCATATGTTTCCTGTCATATTGGCACCAACGAACAAAGTACTGAGAGTAACAGTATACATAAAGTCTGAAGGATAAAGTCTTGGGGCATTGATCAATCCCGTTTGAGGAATGCCCCACGCATTCGACTTCCATTCAAAATCGTAGCGGTGTATTCCGTCCATAGCCCAGCTTAGTCGGCGTAGCCCATACAATGACTTGCGGTGGCCAGCCGATGTACAAGTCAGTGTTTTTATCCTTCCAGGGCAGTCTGGTACCAATTAACCGACCCCAGAGAGGTGGAAGGTTGAGTGGCCTAGGCGGATGTCGATAAGGGATTCAAACCTGTAACCGTGTGTGGAAATAGTGCGCCACTTGTTGCTAGAATGTACACTGTACCCTAAAAATGAAGAAGAATTGATTCCTCTGACGTTATGAATTCCGTTTCCGGCCGCAGTCTTTGCTTTTATCCTCCCAGACAAGTCTAGTACCAATTAACCGACCTCGGGGGTGGAAGGCTGGGTTTCCCTAGAATGGCATTGGTTCAAGATTCGATTCCCGGTCCATGTCTGTGGTAGTGTACCCTGAGCGCTGAACCACCGGAGCTCCAGTACTACCTTTCCATCATTATTTCTTACGAAAAGAGGACTATGTATTACTGCATTCATTACTGTATACTGCTCAGCTGTTCCAATCAAAGGGGAATCCCATATGGCTCACATTCTCGGACCAGACAGCCGGACGTCTGCAGAGCAATGAGAGCAGCAGCAGCACGGGGGTTCGCTGAGAAGTTCCGGTCATTGATCGTCATTGGGTGAGAGCGGAGAGTTCGAAGCGCCTACCACCAAAACACATTGGGCAGCAGCTTCCCCCCGTAATGAGATCTGCAAATCCATTTGAAAGTGATGGTACTCCGTCAAAGCATCGACGTCCAGTCTTTGTTCGTTCCGCCGGAAATCGAACAGCTTGCTGTTTCTTTTTTTCCTTTACATTCCCTAGCTATTACGTCAATCTCTGAGCAGTGCCCTTTTTTTGTTTTCCTTCATTTCCACTTGTTTCATTTCTTCACGTTGTTCGATTGGGAGGTTTTCACTCCCCCTAGAAATTCGTATGTCTTTTTACATACCCAGAGGTGACTCGTCTACCCATGACCTTACTGGGCTTTTCGATCCTCACGGAGCACCCATCGTATTATGGGTCCTCCGTGAGGATCGAAAAGCCCAGTAAGATAATGGGGGGGGGGGGGGGGGAGGGGGAGGGGCTGTTTACTTTTCTGGGACATTCTCTACGAAGAATCGCCTCTCTGCTACGACCTAGGTGAGGTTGGATACTTACCGCAGGAAGCTTATTGAGGGGTGCAGTGAAAACGACTCACTGAGCCTCCCAACTTGCTGATGTAGATAAGTATAGGGTAAATCTCAGGCAAGCCGGAGTGCCCTTGCATTTTCAAATGGGGAGGAACCATCAGTAGCCCATCGGGTAAATCGATTTCGCATACGATTTCTCTTTACTTCAGGCTTCCTATGACCTCTCTTCCTCTCCAATAGATTGATGAATCATGGCGACATATAGATTGCGGTAGAGTCATAACGCCACCCCGTTTTCAATCGTACGTCCGTTCCCTTCAGTTATGCCTCTTTTGAAGATTCGCTTTCCTCTTGTCCATCGCTTTAATGTTCTCCTCCCGTCTGTCCTTTTGCCAGTCAGTCTCTCGAGCTGCTGGGACTTTATTTTCATTCTTGCAATATCTCCGTCACGGAGCTATCCTGTCAGTTTTCCGTGCGATCTCATAGGCTGCAAACTTTTTCACAAGGTTATTCCCTCTCTCCTCTCTTCTCTTCTCTTCTCTTCTCTTCTCTTCTCTTTCTTTTTTCTTTCTTTCCTTCTTTCTTTCTTACTAACTTGCTATCTTCCTTTCTTTCTTTTCTGTTTCACCTTCAAATGACTATTTCCATCCCACTTTTCTGTGTCGTCTTGAGAAACACTTCATCGAAATCCATAGATGACTGCGGAAAGTTCGTCTTCTGGTCTTCACTATAAGTGCTTATTTTACTTTTTCGTTTTACCTTCTTCGCTCATCCCCATCAAAGTTGATTCAATCTAGCTCTTAATGCTTTAATGCGATTAATTCATTTGAAAGAATTGAGAAGCAAAAATGTAGAGGCCACTCAAATTTAATTACTTTAATCAGGGGTCTCTTTCCTTCGTGAAGTTCTTAGGTTCTTAGATCCCCCTTTTCATTCTTTCTCCCTCCTTTCTCCCCATCTCCTCTTCATTCACTAGCATTTCAGAGCGTAGGCAAATCTCAATCTCCCCCTTTGACACACTGATTGAGCTTTCTCTGTCAATCTGCGGTAGCTCCACGTTTTTGTTTCATATTTAACTAAAGTCCTGTCAATCAAATGGAAAAGGCGAATCATTGAATCACCTTGACCTTTACGATGAATTCATTTCGTTCCACCCAAAAAAGCCCTTCGGCGCTGCCTCCGTCCGATGGCATCGTCTGTCACTGACGGTGGATTCCTGTTCATCCGACGGACAATGCTTCCAGCATCCAGGTATAGGTAGTTTTGTAGTCAAAATATTCCTCCAGAAGTTGCTTCGAACAGAAAATGAAAGCAGAATCGTTTGGAAGCCGTGGGACGGGTACAGTACTGGATTTCTGGTAGATATGGTAGACATCTAATCTACTTCAAAGGAGCTCTTTGTAGACTAAAATGCTGAAAACTATTGGCCCAAACCCGACTAGTGCTTTTCCGTCCGGATTATTACACCCAAAGGGTTAACAAATTGAGAATCTCCGCATTTACTTCTCGTCATTCCCCCTACACTTATGATTAATATTGAACAATTCTGATGGAAATCAATGGAAGATTGGGTAATCCTGTTTTGTTCAATGCAAGTACCCCATTGATGATTCCTCATCTGTCTGGAAATGACAGCAGGATTTCCTTGATGTCGTGGAAGTCTCACGTCAGCGTCAACAGCTGCAGTAGCGGCCTGCTTAAAAACCGACCACAGCAAAAGTGGTATTGATGTTAAAATGCCAACCAGTTATGGAAGTGAGTAAAACGTATTATTTCGGAGTAAGTTGAGAGGTTACCCGCTGAAGGCCCTCACTGGTTTGAAGGGGGAGAGAATGAGCCGAAAAGGGAGGCTTGCCATGATATATCTGCCATCAGAAAGAGCAAAGAGGGAAGGCTTAAATGAAAAGGGGCAACAGTGTAATGCCTCAAGAATAAACGATGAAGTTTTCGGCTTGAATGTATCTGGTTTCTGGAATGAGCCCCGCATTCGACTTCCTTTCAGTGCCGTCGCAGCGGTCCCAAAGCTTATGTGGCCTATACTATGATTTAGCACAGAACAACCTATACAGTAAGTGTATGTGGTTAGTGCTCTCATCTTATTGAACGAGCTCGGTTCAAGAAAGTCGGATCTAGAGAGATTTTGAATAGTAGGTTGCTCTGGGCGAATATCTTTCCGCAGTTTGATCCCCGGACCGTGCCAGTGATAGTGTGCGCCACTTGCCACTACACCACCTTCCATTTCAACTAATTCATCATCATTACTTTCAAAATTACGCCCCTTTTGAAGCCTCTGCGATTGTAAATGAGAACGAACTGCTTGGACAGTTCAGAAGAAAGCGACTAAAATCGAATAATTATTTAGATTCGCATGGTTTCTCTAGCTAGTTTTGTAAACCAACTGAAGGCTTCCGAGGTTTTTTTTTGCAAAAGGCCAGCTCCCACCCAAGTTCCAACTAGGTCTCACCAGGCTAAGTGTCAGAAATCTGTTTCTGTTACTAGAGTCAGATTTTAGGCAGTTACTGTAAGTAGCAAAGAGTGTGTCATGCGACTGTAAGATAAATGGCACTGGGTGCGGTTGATAAGAACAAAAAAAGTCGAATACTGTAATAGATAAGGTTTTCTCTGATTTTATGAGTTCTTCTCTGTTCCTTTTTGATTAAATTGTTTCCTCCAAATCCAGCTGAAGGTGAAAGGTTCTCGGGGAACTATTGACTGATGAAGGATAGGATGATAAAGTCTTTGGGCTTTGATCAATCCTGTCTGAGAGATGCGCCCCCGCATTCAATCTCATAACGCAGACGTGTCCGCTAGGTGGAAGGCGTGGAGTAGTTTCAAGTGGCGCCATTTTTGCTTATGTCGAAGATCGAGATCGAATCCCGCTTGGCTAGTTGAATATTCCACTCGAGAATTTGTTTGATTGTCGCCGAACTTTTATGCACGGACGAAAGCAATGAATTTTGAGTCCGTCGGTTTTTGCAAGCTCTACAGCGAATCCTGATGGAATTAGAGCCCGCGGGCGTACCTCGGGACAAGCTCGATTAGCACTGACAATATTGACTCTCAAACAAACTCCTTGAACCCAGAGAGGTGAAGATGCCCAGAATGGGTTGGTGAATTTCAGTTTGTATTATCCTGTATAGTTGACCCCAAAAAACGGACGGGGGCGTTTTTTCTTGCCTTTTTCAAAAGAAAAAAATGGAGGCAATGGAGGCACCAAATGTCAAATCGGTGGGTAGCACTACATGAATGTACTTCAGAGAAGGATATTCCAAGTTTCGAAGCTTCAATCTTCACTTGCATCCGATAGATCTATTTCAATAGATTCTCCTAGCCTGGATTTTAAGTTTGCTGTTCAATGAGACAAAAAGTTACTCGACAGGATTTGATACAAATTTTCTAGTCTAACTGGTCTAGGATTAGAGGGAATGAGGAATAAAATTAAATAGATGATGATAACTGAGAATATTTCATGATAATGATGGATCTCTCTGTGGGAGCGATTAGTTTTTTGTTCTTTTTACCATTGCACCTAATCCTTAGCCTTCTCTTATTTCCACCCACTGAAACAGGTTGTATTTCCGATAGGCCATGTGATACTTTTATGAATAGTTAATAGCCCCCACTGCAACAACCAACAACATCCCAGCCTACCGCCGCTGCCTATTCCTTCCTCCTCATCTGTCGCCCATGTCTCCCTCCCATGTCGTCTGCCCTATGGATGTTTTTCAACAACAACGACGGCATAGCACGCTAAATTTAGGTGCCTCAATGTTCGTCGCATTGATTTTGCTGGTCCCAACGCTGGTTATTTTCCCCCTCTGTCTCGAGCTGAGCCTGCTGCTGCCGCCGGCCGCCGCACGGTTTTTATCTGGCCGGATTATTTGAAGGCCTAATCGATATTACTGCTTAACTCCGTTGAAAGATTTATGGTTTTCATGAAGCTGGAGGATGATTGAGAAACGAAAGGCCGTCGTTGTCGAGGTGAAAACAGTGGAGGTGTTGTTCCTAAGTTGCCAATGAGTTCACGCCTCACTCATGGCGGCTGTGAGTGATCGATTTCAGAATAGTTAGTCTCACTGCTATCTATACGCTTTGCATTTTAGCGTATGCATTCGTTCATTTTCGGGTCATTGAGGCTCAATAGGCCGCATACGGGCCAATTGAATATCTAACGAGCAAGAGTTTCTGGAAAAGAAAGAGCCTTGGACAGGATAGTGCGGAGGGTTTATACTCCTTTCTTCGCGCGGTTCTTGTTTGTTTTTCATGTTCACTTTCATATTTCATTCGTTGTTATTCATACAGCAAATCTTCTAAGTTCAAAATTTTCCTTGATTTGCTGTTACTTCGATCTCAAGGGACTTTTTCTTTTACTCTTCGCCCACCTTTTCCTCTTTCTATTTCGTTCCCAAAAGCCCGACAGCTGAAAAACGCTCTCTGAAAGGGCTTCTCAGAGTTGAGAGGATTGGGAACAGTCAGAATTACTCCTCGATGTCGTTCGGTCTAGCCCTTTTTGTTATCAGAGCCTGTTAAAACTAATTTAACGCGAAAGCTTGAAATTGCTTTCAAGCGAATCTAAGGTTTCCTGTGTGGGGAGTTTCTTTACCTGTCGACTACTCATAGTTTCCCCCACTTAGGGTCCCTTCAATCTGTGGTGTTCGGCCCTCTCTAGGTCCTAGTGATTTCTCCCACAAACTGAATGAAAAGGATATCTCGAAATCTTTCGAAATTGAGACCGGTCATTCAAGGCAGGCGTTCAAATGTGTGTGAAATCAATACTGTTGTTGACTCCGTCAATGTTCCAGACTGTCGTTACTCGCGTAAAATCAATAACCAATCTTCACCAAAAGAGTTACTGTAGTAATCTCTCTTAATTCTGCAGTGTACCTTCTCGAATTTCCTCCTAATCAGAAAAATTACCGCCTCGTATGGAAATTTCTGATCAACAAAAATCAATAAATACACTCGAAATATTCTGTTCATTCTCGCCATGTTTCGTGCGTTCCATGTAGAATTTCATGCGTTCCTATCAACTTTTTCATTCGAGCTTTCAATCAGAGCTGCAATTCTCATGAATCCCAATGATCGTATTGCATTCCAGAGATTGCTCGGTATTTTTTATGTTCTGTTCTCTAACCGTTGGGCTTTTCCTTTGATAGGCATTTTCTCCATTTAACTTTGTGCTTTTTTCCTGACGATTTCATGCTTTCTACCGATTCTATCTGAAACCGATCTTGCCACTTGGTTGGAGTGAACAAATAATTCCAATTTTCATTGCTAACCTTCAGTTTGATTCAATGCTTTACTTTCGGCCTTCAGTTCTTTCCATGAACTTCGAATTTCTCAAAGAATTTGTTCATTTCTCCCTAAATGTCATCGTTTCGGTAGGCGTTCTGTATTTAATGGTGCTTGTAAAGAGGTCAACGCTGTTGATATTTTCATTTTTTGCTTTTTCGTTGAACGAAACATCATCTATCAAATTGTCGATCAAATCGAGACGTTTGCCGTCATCCTATCTCTTCTATTCCCTAGTGAACACTGGAAACTTGCTGTTTACAAAAAAACCACCCACATTGTCTCGAACGTGCAGGCACTCTCTTCATTACGCCTTTGCAACCACTTAAAGATCTCATAGGATACTGTATCAATCACAGAACTCCCTCTATTTTTGTGGCCAATCGATAAGGGTACGATATTCGCTGAAGTACGGTAGGGTAGGGTGGTTATAGGGCTAGGGCTCTTGAAGTTGGGAATACCGTAAGCGCTTAATTGTAAAACTTGCTATTTTCATTTCCTCTATTTCCTTCATTTTTATTTTCATTTTTTTGTTTTAAGTTCATTCCATTTTTATTTCCTTTTTATTTTTTGCACAAACATATCGATAAACAAAGTATAGACGATAGAGAATAAGGTTTTCGGGCGTTAATCCATCCCACTGAAAGATGCGCCCCACATTCGTCTTTCATTTAGAACCGTAGTGGCGTATTGGATGGGTATGTGGCTTATACAATGACTTGCGGTGGCCAGGCGATGTACAAGTCAGTGCTTTTATCCTCCCAGACGAGTCTGATACCAATTAACCGACGCTGAAGGGTTGGAAGGCTTGATTGGCCTAGAAGAGTAACGTTCTAACGCCCGTCTCCCTCGATTCGGGTGTGGTGCGTTAGGAACGAAATGGTCGCGTCGCGGTGAGAGAGAAGCCGCGCGCGAAGGAATGCAGCAGGATGCAGCAGTAGGTAAGAAATACAAGAACAAAAGTACTAATAGTAGAATTATGCATAAAATAATGGTCGCATATCGATTGAGCTGTATGAAGAACTCTAGAGCTGGAATAACGGCGAATGAGTGGTCCGCGACAGCCGCGTGTGGCGAATCGATTACCCAAAATCGTTCCTAACGCCCGTCTCCCTATCGATTCGGGAACCGAACCCTGATCCACGCGCGTGTAGTAGTGCGCCACTTACCACTACATCACTTCCGCCCGAAAAGATACTAATAACTATTAATAAAGATATTAAATACTACAAAACGGTCTATTAGCAAGTAAATAGTAATTATGCTAGAGTTCATCGGTCGTATGGTATGCAGCTTGTCCCTAAGCATCTTTAATAATGAGGCTCCTCTTTCCCCATTTCAGTCATGACTATTCATTACCCCGCTTTCCAACTATCCACTCTTTTGCTCTCAAATTAGGAAACTTGTTAGTAAAGGAAATGCTTCTGCAAAAGGGGAATTTGCTGCGGCTGGTGATCGATCCAGCTGAATACTCTGGTGAAAGCTTGATGACATTTCTAATGGGCCCGTGAATTCGCCGCAAGCGTCTTCAATGGACCATTGGACGGAGATTCCCCGAGCATCAAAAAACGAATACAGAACATCAGATCCTAAGTAGATTTGGGTATTGATGATATGTTCGCTGACTGGTTAGACCCCATTTTTGGTACCAAAGGAATGCAGTGAAGCATGGTTTTATGTACCTGGTTCATAACCTGCTCGGTGCAACAGAATTCCATTCTAGAATATGGGCTTGTTGGTGCCGATATTCTTTTGCAAAGCCTTATATAGAAGGAAATTTGTTGGAAATTTCCTGCGATTTTTTATCACCCACGGAGGCAGTAAGGGGAACCAAAGAGGACCTCCGTAATCGTTCACGTTTGGTTCTTGAAGAATTGATATCTAACATTCACTTTTACATTGTTGAGGTGTTTAGAAGGTATCTGCCAATGATTTTACGAAATTCTAATTTCCTTCTGGGATGTTCCTTAAGTTCCTATGAAACCACGATAAAGGGACGCCACTCACTTGTATGCGCAATATATCGTGGCCGGTTGACCAGATGGAGACCCTGTGTGACCCTATTGTTCCAGTTCTGGAGCGTTAGAGGGAGGTGTACACAGATTCGCTTGAAAGGAGCCCCTAGGCTGATTACTTCACGGGAGTTCCGATGAGGTTCAACTTTGGAGTAGCCGGATTCGAACTTGTTGAGGAGTAAGGGTCGAATATGGGGACACAATTCAGTCATTATAGGGATAGATAAGCAGGAAAGAAGTAGCCAGATGTATCGTGAGCTTACAAATGGATGGTGTACGTAGTAGTGACTCCTGAAAACTTCAAGAACATTCCTGAAAAATCTATTTTTCTGAAAAATATTCGGGCAGGTACTTCTCGAAAAGCCTTCATCTCTCTGCCAAACCTTCCCTATTTTTGCAGAATTTCATTGACATATCGGACAGCCAAAGCAACGGAAATTCATTTTAGTTCTTGAAAGTTGTAATAGTATTGTAAGACATCGTCAGGTTTACTGTAGCACCGTATTCCTGAGAGACTTGACTTATGAGCCTATTCTTAAGGCTAAATAACCTTCCGAACCGTTCCATAATGAGCCTCTATTTCTTCTCCTTTAAACATGTGTCAGTGTAACCGACATTATCTTTTTCAAAATCGCTGGCTCTCTGTTCTGATTGCCTTCGACATGAGAAAGTAATGTCGTCAGTGTTTTCAAAAGTATCTACAGCAAGCGATTCACGTCACCATTCCCCCTCCCTCCCCCCCCCCCCTCCCCCAGGTTGTGTCAAAGTTAGTGCTTCTAACCTTCTAGACGACCCTGGTACCAACCAAACGACCCAGGAGGGTTGAGTGGAGGTCTTAGCCTGGGAGGATATTGATCCGGGTGGTTCCCGGACCGCCCGGATGCGTATTTGATAAAGCGACTCCTACCATTACACCGCCCAATAATTTATCGTAAAGAGTCCTACAGAAGAACAGAGCGAGCGGTTGGTTACATCGAAAAGTCCCTGTAGGAATGAACAATTGAAGATTCTTCCTATCAATCATGAATCCATTACTCCATCTACCTGAAATCGGCCTAAAGCTATTAAGTGGGAATGGGTCCAGTGAAACACTAATCCTCTCTCCGCCCTCTCCGCCCCTCCCCATCTTCCGAAATATCTGAAATTTGATCACTACGCTTTCCAAATGAAAAAATCCACGATCGGGTTCAAACATCGTGAATTAACCCTTGTTGTCCATTTTTTCTGCACCAGACCAATTCGAAACGATTTTTTTGGACCAAGATAATCACACAAATCATCAGTTTTTCCGAAATGGCTCCAAAACGCTGGGAAGCCTTGTTCAGGAGGAGTCTGGTTTCAAAACTCTGAAGTATCAACGAATATTTCGTCTGTGAACGTTTCCTCTGTAGTGAGGTTATGAATATTAGGCCTGAGCTATTAAATTGACTGCATCTTACCTCCTTACCAAAAGCACATTAGCTCAATTCACACTATTTAATTCCCCAGAACAGATGCTATGCTGGAATACTTGGATCACCCCTCCATGCGACGCTTGTTTTGTTGTTATTTACAACTTTGTATTCTCCACTATCCGGTCTCTTTAGTCCGGGGACACGGCATGTAATTCACGCGACCTGCCCTGGGAATGAGGCGATAGGTGCGAACGTGGTTAATGGACCACCGCAACGACGGCAACTGGCACGAGAAATAGTTCCAGGGCCATTCTTAAAGGGTCTGGCATTTACCCCAAGATGGCTACGCGAACTCAGGTGGTTTATGATATTATTTCGGTGGAAGCGGCTATTCGATAAGTACCATCATAACCGTACTTCTTCCACGTCCCATTACCAATGTGCATGGCTCGGAAATATCACCCTTTCTTGCTCAGATGGGGAAACATTCCAACAAGTTCAGTTTTCCTCGCCCTTCTTGCTGTCTTCCACGGAACAATGTTAATTGGGTATGCGAATCTGCTTCCAATGGGCTCGGCCTCGTTTTTTGCACTCTCCGATATGCTAAATCATAGGCGAGTTTATTGGGTTGTGAAGCATTCAGCTCTCGCCACAGCACATTCCATGCTGTTCAGTTTCTGGTTCTTTCCCATATGCCCGTTATGTTCTCTAGATGTGGCCAGCTTTATGTTTTGATTACATGAGGTTGTTAGCCCCGCCAGATCTGCTTGGATTACTGTAAGAATATTGATCTGGCAATGATGGGTATGGTATCCTATCGTATACTGTATCGACTCAAAGGCTTTTTTACGTTTGTTACAGGATATTTCTTTTTTTTAAATTCTGGAATCATTTAGCTTCCATTGTTGTAACGGAGCTCCGAAAAGGTTCATAAGATGAAATCGTGGCTCCTGCCAGGTCTATCGCTTTGCTGGAAACGCCTAATAACTTCCAAACAACTTCACCAGAGCTTCTTTACTGGATTCCCAGAACCTCCTCTTCTTCAAGGCTTTACATTTCATACAAGTGCCCGGAACGTTTTTATAGAGAAAACCAGCTGGAGCTATACCAGCTCTGAATCCATCTCTCCCTGTCGAGTTTCAGTGAGCAAGTTTCCACTTTAATTATTGGGGATAATCGAAATATACATTTTGAATGGAAGGTTTCCGAAGAACGACCTGGAGAGCATGATTCCACATTTTCACGATTTTTAGATTCTTTTACATTTCCTTAAACAGAATTATAATGTCGAAGCCTGGATTTTACGAGCGTTCCAATATCATCTTTACTTCTTCCAACATAGCTACTGGTATTGAAGAATGGATACTTTCCAACATAGTTGTTGGTAATTAAGAATGGATACCGTATGGTAATCATTCATACAAGTAGTAGAAGTATCAACAATCATCATCAATCATTCAGAAAAGCCAATGCACAGAGCCAAGCTCCCCAAATGTGGTCAGTCATCGCAATGTGAAAGAATAATGTGCACCAATAATAAAGCTAGATGATGTGGATCATTGAACCCATAAACTTGAAGCTGCACCTCTTCTCGGGTATGAAATAGGGCCGGCTCCATTCACTTTATCAGTACCCAGGCTCGGTCTCCCATTTTACTTATGGACTAATGAGTTACCACCCGTTCTGTTCTCAAGCCGGCTTCCTATAGTGAAAGAAAGTTTTATATAATAGTACTACCGTAAACCTGGTATCCAGTTTGCCGCCGATTGGAAACAGATTACACTCCAACAGAGAAACCTTCGATAATATACATTACTTTGGTAATAGATTGGATTTTTGTAAGGTGGACGTGGAGTAGTGGCAAGTGAAGCTCTATCTTATACACATGGTCACGGGTTCGAATCCCGGACCGATGCTCGCCCAGGCCAACCAAGCCTTCCATCCCTACGGGGTCACCTAATTATTATCAGACTCGTCTGGGGGTATAAAAGCATTGACTTGTACATCGCCTGACCACCGCAAGTCATTGTATAAGCCACATACGTATTCAATACGCTATTGAATATTGAAGGGAACTCGAACGCAGGGCGCATCCCTCAGACGGGACTAATCAGCCCCAAAGACTTCATTTTTATCCTTTATACATTGAACTTCTAGAATTTCTGTAGTGGATTATTTCATTATTTTATTTTATTTTTTCACTGTATCATTATTTTAATTGATCATTAGAACAATTCAAAAAATGAAATGAATGTTTAGGAAAGACGCTCAAATATGGGGGGGGGGGGTCGATCCCGAAACCATTAACTGTATGTATCACTTGCTAAATATGAACATTGCTAATTTATCTTAATTTCCAGTACTTTTCGTGTGGTGCTTACTCACTGGCAGCTTCATTAAATCGACCTCGTTCAAGAATGAAGAAAGAATTTTTTTGAGTTTCCAGATCGTACTTGCCTTCGACTCGTTCATTGCAAATCTTCCTGTTACTGTCTTAATTACAGTATTGGAACTAGGTCAGTACCGAGCTATTGGTGGTCGTGCTAGAGCTCGTTTTCTTAGACTTTTCACCGAAAAATCGATGAGCAAACATTTCCTTCAAGGGTGCCTCTTCCTATCTTCGCCGATATAGTTACTTGTTAGTTACTCGAAATATTTACTCGAAAGTTAGTTAGTTACTCGGAATTAGTTACATTTCTTTCTCTTCTTTCGGATGAAAATGCGAATAGGCAACAAAATATGTTTTGCAGAGGATAGGTAGAGATTCCGTTGGTCGCCGCCCATGGTGATTTGATTTCGGCACAATAATCTCGGTGATGGCTCTGAACTTACATGCTTTGCAAGATACTCCTAGATCTTGGACTAAGCTTTTCCTTCTTACTACATTGCTTAAGCAATATTAGCGATTGTGAGCTTTCAAAATATGCTAGAAGGAGCATAAAATTATTTGAAACAGAGGGAAGGGAACAGGAAATTCAAAACTGTTTTGCACCGGGTCTTTGTCAACATTGATTATCAAGATTTCGAAATTTGAAAAGAAAGAGAATGAAATCGAAAAAAATTGGAAGCGGCAATTTTTTTTGCGGTGATATCATGTTGTGTCTAATTTTGACTGCGTATTGACATATTAGGCAGCACAATTTTCCTAAGTAGCTCGAGGATTAAGGTTAAAGGATAAAGTCGTTGCGTCGATCAATTCCGTCTGGAGTGCGCCCCCGTACAGAATCGTCAGGGTGTTTTGAAGCGTAAGCCTATACTCGTAAGTCCTGGCAGCCAGCCGATGTAGTAGTCAGTGTTTTTACCCCCTCTACAAGTTTGCTACTGATGAATCGACCCCGGAACTTCAGAGGGTTCCGTTGGTTGGGCGAGTATCGATCCGCGATTTAATACCAGGGTCACCCGCCCGTGGTAGTGCACCCTTTGCCACCTAATCACTTTCACTCGTGAAAAGTGCTTTGGAAGACGATCATCTTCAATTTTGTGGAATTCGCAGAGCTGCCTACACTATTTCCTTCGGAACCGTGATGGTTGCCATAGCAGATCCATCATTTTTTTGGTCATCTTGAAGATTTTCTCCGCAACGACTTCTGACTGCTTCAGACTAGCCCATTTAACTGCTTCCCTCAAATGTTCGCAACTCCAGTATTGAAGAAAACAAGGTATATAGGGAGTTTCACTGTTTGGGGATATGCTACCCAAAACAATCCACTTTTGAAGACATTTTTGTTAAGTCATGAAAACGTGGGCATATTGGACGACCCATCTTCTTACTTTGACGAGTTGTGATAGATTTAAATGCGAGAGGGCTCAAAGAAGCAATCAGTGATCTCCTAGGGAACCGTCGTGGTGGCTGCTACTGCTGCTGCTGTTGGGCTCAGCTTAACTCTGCCTGGCTCCAATTCCTATGTCGGCGCGTCTCCATCCGTTCCCTTTCCCACTCATTATGCCGTCCACAGACCTACAGCCCATCGAAAAACACCTCTTCGACGGGACGCCAGCGCTCGCCCTTCCATCCCACTTTCGTTCCGACGTGTACTGCATTCTTACGACATACTGGCTGAACTGCAGTTTGCTATCTGCTACCTCTGCTAACCATATTCAAACATAATGTGTTTAAAAGTAATCATAATGCCATTGATAAAGTAACCTCATTGTGTGGGTTCGAGATGAGACCCAAATTTGGAAGATAAATGGTCTCTGCGATGGTATGGAATTTTCCATTCCGTTCTACTGACTTTGCCGGTATTCCACGCCAAAGACCCGTCTTCGAACCACATTGCCCGAATCTGTACCTACATACTTACTTAATTTGAGTTAGAGCAACCTCCTTTTTCAAGTACATAGAGCTCATTTCCATCTGAGAGCGGAGAATTTCTTTCTAACGACCTCTCTAGAAGATTCGTATTTGTTGATGGTCTACATCTATCAAACAAATGAGGTTGAGGTTCAATGAGATCGGAGGCTCGCATTCCATTCCCGTCTTGTCCAAATTGTCTTCAGATGAGATGTTCCCAATAGTCAAGCCCTTTTCCAGTCACAATGCCGGAAATTTTTCTGATAATTTCATTAAAGACGTTCAAGAGATGGACTGCGCCAACTTCCTTCTATTTCTATGTGAAAAAATAAAAAATATTAAATAAAAATATGATACAGATATAAATCACTCACTCTTATCTCGTTATTTTTACCGGCTCCTTGCATTTTTTGTACCGTTTTGCTTTCATCTTTTTGATCATTACTTCATCTTCATTTTCTCTGTTTTTGTGCTCGGTCGAGCCTTTGCTTGATTTTGATGAGAGGCACACTTCAATTCTTTCTTTAGTGTGTTCTCTGAGACGGAAAAATGTTTGTTCAACATTATCTTCTTCCTCTCATATTACCTCCCTTCAAATCCATGAGGCTAAGAAATCCTTTGTCATGGATATTGACATTTCCTATGAGAAACTCGATGTCAGCTCTTTTCTGCTACCCTTAGACCATCACTTGTTCTAAGCCAGGCCCATTCTTTCGGCAGCCAGAGACTACTCCTGATGTAATCATTTACTCGTTCCAAAGACTACACTCATGCAGTCTACTTTTTTTTTTCTTTTCATTCCATTATTCATTTATTTTTTCTTCTTTTCCACCACTTGCTGTGTTGGGACCGTGACGAAGGATTATGGAACTTTGAAAGAGAAAAGGAATTAAAGCCTACCTTATTTGACTCCACGTTTTCTTCTTACCACAGTTTGGAGCAGGCGAAGGTGGTGTGGTGACAAATGACGCCATCGCACATGCACATGGTGCTGGGTTCGAAGCCCGAATCGCCTAGGCCATGCAAGTCTTCCACCCTCTCAGGGTCACCTGGATAGTACCAAACTCTCCTGGGGGAATAAAAACTCTGGTTCGTAAATCATTGTATAGGCCACATACGCATTCAGTACGTCACTACGATTCTGAACGGAAGGCGAGTGCGGGGCGCATCCAAAAAAAGAGACTGATCAACACTAAAGGTTTCCTCTTGCCAGTTTACAGTTTCGAGTAAGCCGCTCAGTGATCGAGATGTCCAATTGTTACGAGACTGCATTTGGGGTTTAATGTTGCCTGTTCTCCTGCTCCGTGCTGCAGGTGCTAAATAACATTTTAAATGTTATCGGGAAACTTTTCATGGGCACTTTGCCTTTTCACGATCATTCAGCCTCCCAATTATTTTTCCATACGATTTTCCGGTTCCTTCCAAATATTTACACAAGACGAAGTCTGATCGATAATTGTAAAAACTCATCTTATAGTCAGTACGGTTGACGAGAATGGTTTCAGAGCTGAAACCACGACTACCGACGGGATATGAACAGTTAGATATGACTTGGGGCTATCGGTTCGATTTTGGCAAAAGCACTATTTCGCAGGGTCCACCACGCATGACTTTCAATGAATCCTGGAACTGTACTGGAACAGAATAATTTGTTTATTTTATTTATTTCTTTTCAAAGCGCTCTGTTTGTAGGCATAAACAAACCAGAACATGTGTTGATCAAAATAAAGCGAGGGGGAAAACAACAACATAGAGCATTAATTAAAATTACGCCAAATAGAATCCCGCTAAGGCTAGGAGACAACCCGAGACAACATCCCCCTACGCATTCGCTCGGGACCTACAAGAGTGGGAACTCTAGGTCGGTTCCGAGAGACCCTCGATGTAAAGTTATCCATCTGGTGATCAACCAATAGCATCATATTTCATGGGGACGATCTGGCTCATCATTTTTTCCTGAAGTTCAGTCCAAATACTTTTTTGTTTTCAATTTAGCATAAGAACTCCGTGAAATCCTTTTCTGCTATTCTTGCTAACCCCCATACAATTCCTGGGTAAAAAAGGATTGAACAATAGAAAGCGATGAATGCCTTTCGTTCTAAGCCTTTCAAATAGGGACATTTCTATCGATGATTCATTGCAATTTTTCCCATTTCGTTGAGCAAATATAGAGAATTATCTTGGGTTTTGCTCTTGAATTCGTATTCCACGGCCTTCCTATGGAGCCTAACTCTCCCGTCGGCACCCTACTAATTGTCTCTTCACAACGTACTCATCCTCTCGTTGATATTCAGGATTTTTTTGAATTGATGCTTCACATCCCTCGAATTCTCCTGCCCAATCCTTATTATGAACATGCATCGTTACCTATAACTACCCTTACCTTTTTGTATCCAATCGTTACACAAGGCCATTTTCCAGTAACCCCATTATTGTGGTGCCAATGAGGGAGAAGATCGATATGGGCTGCAAAAATTTCGTCGGCCTCAAATTACTAGACAAAACCACTCGAAAATCGATTCCATGACAGAAAACGCTTTGTTTCCGAAGGACAGTCTTTTTGTGTCCACCAACTTTTAGCCCCGAGACGCTCCCATTAATACCGATTCAGAAGGGTTTGGAGAATTTTCTATGAGCCCTTGAAAGCAATAGGATCCCCACGTTCACCGGAATTTTCTGGATCAACATTTCCAACCGTTAAAGCTGCTCATTTGTCTTGCGCCCCGCATAACAGCAGCATTCCTTCGTGATGGCTTGGGAGGGCAGAGCGCAGAGAGGGTAGAGTGCCGGGCATGTCAGTGAACAAGGGTAGGCTGAGGGGGTTGCTGTCGGCTGGCGGCAGTCATAAGAACAAGTGTTCGTGAGAAATGGGTTTTCCTTCCTGCCCTGAGGTTTACAAGACGGCTCGATCGACATGAGCTTGAGTAGGAGCTCCCAGATCGCTGAATCACAGCCAATCAATCAGTATGGATACATCTTCACCTTTTTCCGATTGAGCCCTCGAAATGATGCTTTTTTTCAACCGCTGGAATGCTTTGATCCGACCCAGCGACATCGGTACGGTGGTGGCATCGCTCCAGAGCCTGACGTAACTCAGTTATCTCAGGAATCACTGTTTTGGCCTTCAGGCTCCAGGCTTGGTTCTCCTTAATTCACTTGTAATGATAAAGTTTTTGGTTGATCGATAGTGTCTGAGGGGCGTACCCCCTCATTTGACTTCGATTTAGAGTATGAAGTAGGAGAGGACGATAAAGCACTGGTGGTTGTTGTACTAGGCTCTAGAGGACCTTCCTTTGAACCGTGTAGCAAACGGTCTTCATGGCTTGAAATGGAGGTGGTTATATGGTGCATCCTAAGTTCATCGAACATTCCTTATACAGCCAGTTTTTGCTAACATAATGAACATCGGGATCCCTGAAAAATTTGGTTACAACGTCATTTTTCGATAGAAAACTACAATGTCAAATGTTAAGAGTGAAGCCTTTGGGCGTTAACCAATCCTTCCTGAGAGATGCACCCCCCACATTCGACTGTCACCCAGAACGTACCTACGTGATGGCGTATATGGTTTATACAATGGCTTGCGGTTGGGAGCCGATGTGGTGTACAAGTGAAAGCTTTTTACCCTACCCGACGAGTCTGGCACCAATTAGCCGACACCGAAGGGATGGAAAACTTGGTTGGCCTAGGCAGACATCGATCCGAGACTTGAACCAGTAACTATGCATGAAGTGCGCCCCTTGCCGCACCACCACCTCTGCTACACTGCACCAAATGTAATAAGGGGTATGTAAAAGTATCTCCGTTCGAAGTTGCACATCGACTGTTCTCGCTTCAGTGTTAATGAGTTGAAATATCGTAACGTCAGATGGCAAATAACAAGGACATAATGCGTAGCAATAATCAAAAGCACAGTTTACGATAAAAATGCTCTCCGAGATATCCCCCAGGATGAGTCTGTGACCCCGAGTATGCTACACGTAACGCTGTTAGATGTAAAAGAAAGGGCGGTTAAGTAAGGCATAATAGGAGCTCGAAAACATTTTTCACTTTATGCCACTCCGAGATATGGCCAAGTTCCAAAGAGCCTGAAGACCAGTGGGGCGCACATGCTGGAAATTCAAGTGACCCTAGAATTCAATTTTCGGCATTTTTGGTAACGGTAGCCATCTCTTTTCAATAACGCATCCTATACAATCACCTTTTCACCTCTTTCTAGAGGCTTTTTCTCATAAAATCTCTCTCTCTCTTTCGCACTTTTCTCGCGATCTTGTCATTCTACCCTATAGCATCCATTATTTTGCTTCAGCCGTGAACTATGCTCCTAGGTTTGCGTGATCGTCGGCGTTCACCGATGTTTTGCTTCGAATTTAGAAATGAAACCGTGTGAAGCAATAATTCAAGTGTTAAAAATGCATGAATGTGTGTAATGACCGTGAAAAATAGTCGCATACTTATTTGTACCGATGGATGCTTCTTGATGGCATTTTCAATAGCCAAAAAGAGGTGTAGCTGTATGCTATAGCTCATATCATCACGGAAACGATGCATCTGGAGACGACCTTTAATGGTCCTCAACAACCCTCGCTTTTTAGGCCAGATAAAACCATCGAAAACTTTAATCTCGCATAGTTGGAAACATGAGAAAAAGTCTTTGATTATGTTTTTTTTTAAAATTTACTTAAGTATTTTTAAAACCTTTTTGTGACTTCCCATCCAATATGTATCACTAACACCTTGTTTATTTGCTCTCTTGTTTATCGCTTTTGTTTACATCATTTCGACTTTTTTCTTTTCTTTCTCCCACATCTCCATGTATTATACATATTGCACCCATGATTCCCTTGTTTCATTTCTCACATTTTCATTCTCCATTATGAGAAGCTGCTTTACCACTGAATCCTACCCCAACCTTTGGCAAACCTTATTATTTTTGTTTACAAACATCAGAAGCTTGCACTCAGCTTAATGGCCAAATTCGTGATTTCAGCCAAGCGCTAGAATTAAGGCATCGATCGGAATGGTCGCGAAGGAACTGGCCACCAAATTTTTCACCACGGCATGGGTCTAATTAGGGGGACGGAACATTTACCCAGAACTGGGTGAACGCGGCAAATGGCGCGGCGAGATTCGTGGCGTTTAGGACGACTTTGGCACCTATCATTGGGACACAAACTTGATGTAGAGTACGTTAGTATGGTCAGATGATCGTTCCTATCGACTCTACTTCAAATTTTGGCCCCAATGATAGGCGCTAAGGTCGGTTATCTCGCCACAAATTTCGCCGCGTCCATCCAGTTCTGGGTGAATGTACCCATACCCGTCTAATTAGGGAAGGAGCCTATTCGCTACTTCTTCCTCTTCTTCCGCTATTTCGCTGTCTTTCATCATGACATTTGAGAGTTGAACTCAGGGGAGGGAGTCTGACCAATACAGTAACGAAAGTTCGTTGGTTTGGGAATTGTGTAGGAAGGTGATGAAGTTTCATATACTGCCTTGGTCCATGTCCAAGTAGTTTACCAGTTGGCCTCACTAATTTGTCACCTCCCATCTCCATTTATTCTTTCACCATCCCAAATGATGGTTTTCATCTTCTGGTTGCCAGGAACTTTTTTTCCGAAACGAAGCATAATCACTCATTCGTGTCTACCCTTAAGACTGGACGGAATCAATTTCTCCAATTCCATTCCGAAGAGCGCTTTTGAACCAATTTTTCCAAAATGAAGACCATCGTTTCAGGAACCAGAACCTCATGTAAACCCAGACCAATCCAGACCATATCTGTGTCCTGTGATCTGGGTACCTTTCAGTTTACCTTAGGGCGTTAGTAATTTATCTTGGAACGTTAGTGAAAGCTCAGTGCATAACAGAAATCTGGTACTACAAGTAGCGAGGTAAAGTCATACGAGTTGTAAAGATAATTATTAGGTTTGTACCTTACTTTCACCCCTGCAAAAGGCGCCATAACCACAAGCGAACTGCTTTTATGATTTTCTGACTTTGAGTGGGCCTACGGCCTCCTATACGACACTTTTTATGGAAAAGGGACTGCTAAAAACGCATGAAGCGTAGCAGACGACTGTATCATCGACCAGACAGATTCTTAAGAACACTTCCATTCATGCTCTGCCTGGAACGATCCTTCGTGAATAATTACTAGCTATGATACCTTGAATCACACCGTGTTCGATAACTGCATGGTTCACAAAAAACACCATCCTCTTCCTTTGCCATCCTACCTCTTGTTTCAATCCTGGATTCATGCCGTTGATTGACATTTTATTGTTTATCCATCACAACCGCCTGCTCATCAGCCATTTCGTGAAGGCCGTTCCCAATTTTTGCTCTATTTCCTTGTTTATTTCTCGACGATACGTTCATCGTGTAGTTGATTGTTGCTGATCTGTTGCTGATCGACTGATGATTAGCTCTTTCAGGCCGAGAATGGCCGATAATCGCGGAAGGCCACCTAAATTGCCGCCGCGCCCAGGTAAGAGTTCCCTTTTTTTCAACAAACAAAATGATTCATAGCATTAGCTCTTTGCCCACTTGCTTGTTACTTTCTCATGTGTACAAATGTAGCCGGGAAGGGAGGGAGGGGGAAGGGGAGGGAGGGAGGGGAGGTCGCTCTTCTCAACATTGAGCGCTAGAGCGCAGAGAAGAAAGTATAGCCAAAATTACTTGTGCTCAGAACGGTTCCTAGCAGGATGAATATGGAGTTCACCTGAGCTTCAGGAGGGAACTAGCCCCGGGGTACATGAGATTGTCATATTTTGCAAGAAGTTTAGATGGGGTATTGAACATTCAAGTGGCTCTTCCACTTCAGCTGGTGCTCCTCCCCTCCTGAGGGGTAAAACAATGAAAC
The DNA here is from genome assembly GCA_000469685.2 of Haemonchus contortus. Lineage (NCBI taxonomy): Eukaryota > Metazoa > Nematoda > Chromadorea > Rhabditida > Trichostrongylidae > Haemonchus > Haemonchus contortus. The sequence goes on along the minus strand of LS997562.1, from coordinate 19,454,330 downwards.
GACTTGAAAATAACAATTTCTCCCACTATTAGAAACGTTCTTGAGCACCATTATGGCTCCTGTGGTTGACTACCCCTCCTTCTTTGCGCTCTAGCGCCTAGGGATGGGAAAGAGTGGTGGTTTCCTTTCCCCCACCCCCACACCTCAGGCGACATCCCAGAACAGATTGACAAAGAAAACTGAGCACTCGTGATCAATTATAGTCGTGTGGATGGCTCATTCGTTTTTTCCTCCATTCTGGCGGAATAACACAGCCATTTATGCAGATTATCTATCATAAACTAACAATTGGCGTTTAATTTTCCGTTGAATTCACCTGCATATTTCGCTCTTGGAAAATGTTTGGTCACAAATGTTGGTGGAAACAATTTCGATGTCTGTTATTCAGAACGTTAGTATAGAATGGCATTGTTTAAATGGAAGTAAACGAGCTTTAGCCTCAAAATCTGCTCATGCATGGTACAAAGATGTGACCCCTATGGCTAGAAAGATTCATAACAAGCCCATGATTAATCCCAAATAAGCTTACGTGGTTTCACCCCATTTATCGAATCATACTATTGACAATTATATGAGCAGGCTGAGAATCATTTCTTCAGGGGAAAGGCAGCTGGTTATATAGTTATATTTATTAAATCAAGTTTCTAGTTTTTATGCTTTACAGATTCGCAGTCGGATAGACCGACATGGACGGTAACGCGGAGAGAAAGGACCGAACTTTCACCGTTACGGTATGTGCTCTAATGTTCTCGAAGGTACCAAGAAAAAGCTCCCCTTTCAAAAAACAGTCATCAATACTGAATATTATTTGGTCGTTGCGTTTTTGAGATGCCAATCGGTCTTCATTTTTCTTGGAAAACCCTAAACTTAGCTCTTTTTAGAAGTTTGTAGTATGTTTAGAAGAAGTAAGGTGAACAAGGGAGGCGAGAGGAGAACGTGATGACAAGGGAGAGCTTTCTAGCACCTCATCTAGTTGGTCACTGTCCAATGGCGCTGTTCACATAAAAAAAATTTTTAGATAAACTTTTGGCCTTCAAGGATGCACGTGAGAGATATCGGGTCGAAATACGACGTTGGCGTGGTATTATAAGGGCTTCAAAGCCGGCTTGTTCGACACATACGCCCAAAAGTGGCCGTGTTGTGCCGCCCTTGTTAGGGCTGGACCATTCACAGTAAAGCGTTGGGACCCTAACGAATAGTACGCTTATATGAGAGACCAGACGGTTAAAAACACATGATCTTGTACAAGTCCTTTTTTTACTATTTTTCTGAAGCCCTATAGTTCTTGAAAATCGCCAATCCCCTTTCTTCGCCAATTTTGCACTAATCTGCACCATAACCCATGAAATTACTAGAATTATCGTAAAAAGTGCCTTTAAATGACTGGAATACATTCCGAAGTAGAAAGTATATATCTTTAACGGATTGTGTAGTTCATCCAGTCCCAGAACAGTTGGCAAATTCCATCTTTCCCTGCGTGTCTCCAGGTAAGGCCAAATCTTCATTCAGAATTCAGCTATAACACGTTACATGGAATAGCTTTGTACAACCTAACCTCTTAAGACCCTCAGACCCTAGAAACCTTTGTACGGCCCCATAAGATGGAATACTGTAAGCCGCTGCGAAAATAACAGTTCTTTTTGGGCATTTCGACACCAGGTTCCCGGGGCAATTACGGATCTGGGCTACTGATCAATTACAAGCGAATTCTGTGACAATGACTCACTCCCACACTCCTCCTCTGAATGTCTCGTATTCATTTGGATCGGCGCTGGCTGACTATCTACAGCTAACCAATCCAATCTGTACGAAGCCTCCCAATCGCTCATTGATTGACTCAAATCAGTTCTTGTTTAACTGCTTCAAGAACTTCTAATTTCTCATTGAAAAGTATGTTTAGATTTGTACTACTATTTTGTAAAAATACAAGTTAATATGAATATTTTTATGTGGTTCCCATAATTAAACAGTTGGAGGTAATTATTTCCAGAAATTTCCAGATCAACTTCACCATTTCAATCACGAACGGTGACGACAACTGAAAGAGTGCAAATTCTACAGATGCCTATTAATCTTACCGAACAGCAAATTGAACCAGCTCGCTTATTGGCGCTGTCACCCCACGGCAATCCTACTCAGTCCGTTTCCTCAACGGTCACCACATTGGCAGTGAGTCTTTCAAATATTCTATTTAGACGAGCTTTTTTATGGTAATTCCTTGAAACTTTTATCACGATGTGGTTTCTGTGGTTTTATTGAAAATTTCCAAAAAACTTGGTTCTCACTCTATTCAAACCTTCTGGTAGTACATTCTACTATTTGTTTTGCCCTAGAAAATTCCGAGAATGTGCATGATCGTGCAGGTTTTAATTTTCCGATTAAAATTTAGTGCTGAGAGAGTAGATTTCTTCTCTGTACTCCTATTTCAACATCAGAATTATTGAGTGCCTCAGTGCCTGTGATGACAGAGGGAGTTTGGAGGTTGTCTGTTTGTTTATCCATCTTGCTCATTGAATAACTACGCTAAAACTAACAGCGATGATCCTTTCCGATGAGGACACCCAAATGAGAGGCTATTAATAGTTTTGACTCGATGTTCTGTTAACTACTGTATTTCGCCGCAGTATGCGATTCCAAAGTCTCATAAGATTGGCCATTTGTGGATGAAACTTCAGTCTCGGAGGAAACTCGAAACCGTAGTTGTGCGCTCCGGGCACCATGTACTATCCCCTACACTACACGTAAAGCACAAGTACGCCTTCAAATCCCGTCCGAGACTGACGTTTTGATGTGGCCAACCTTGTAAGGCTATTAATAGTTATTTCTTAGCAATAAGATGAGATAAGTCTCGAATTTACAGCACTGTTTCCTTACGATGCTCCTTTCTTAACACACACTTCCTGTCCATTTTCTATAAAAAGCATTTCTCAAGAAGTGAGCCTTCTTCTGAGTTCTCAACAGAGAATCCTTTCCATCGCATGAGGTATCAGAGGCGATGTGCACATTATCCGATGAAGGCGAAAATCTATTGAACTATTAGGATGATATAAACGTCTTGGACGCTCGGATACACTTTTTGAATTCTTCTGTAATTTTATTTACACTCTCTATCATTCATCTACATAATCACCAATATTAGCAATAACATTCATCCAAAAACGGGCAAATCGCATGTTTACTTCTCCCGGAAACTTTTTCTATTGCGTAGAAAAGTGTGGTATTGAAGGCATGGGCACGATTGTCCGATATAGGCGAAAATCGGAGATGGAATTGGTTAAAAATTCATTGGGAAAAATGTGATCAAAAGCCTCCGTCGATGGGCCTCAATAGCGTAGTTGGGTCAGATGGTCTGAGATACTGCGTACGCGACGTTATGCTTCTGATGAAAGGATTCACACCCGTAAGAGCGCATTTCCCCCTAGGTTGCCCTTTGCCTAGCTGCATGCTCTACACTTAAAATGTTCTTGAGGAAATAGGATGGCCAAGAGACATCGTGCCATTTCTTAGAACAATTTTCTTTTCCCAATGTTTTATTGTCCAACAATTTTTTGGCACATTCTGGACCCAGCTTGACCAAACCAGGCGTATCAAACTTGTGAAATTTCTGCGCGGTGCAAAACATAACTCAACAAAAACCTGAAGTCCATTCGTTCAATGTTTTTGCTGGTTTTCAAGGTCTTCGTTGATCGCTGGTCACCTTTGCGTTCATTTCTTAATAGTAGCAATGAAGGTAAATGTTTTCGGAATAATATTGTTGTCCGGCTTCATCCGGCGAAACTTAAGAAAAGTAAATCTGTCGTCCTCATGCTTGAGCCATAGTCCACCAACCTTTTGAAGAAAGCTGTCTACTACTCTGGCTATCCTTCTGGAGAAAGCTGTCGAGACTGTCTAGTTGTTTATCGACGAATGAAGCCGGCTAAAATAGCATCGTCGATGTTGCCGCTGTTGGAGGTCGAGAGAGGCCATCGCAGTCCGCGTTTTAAAGTTAGGTCCTTGGTCAGTCATGTAAGGGCGTTACATCTTTACCTATAAAACATCAAGAACCCTAGTATAAATAACTGACGCATAATCCGAAACAGAACCGCATTTCTCGTCTCAGAAGTCATGCATCCATACATATTGGAGGAGTAGAAACGTCCCCCATTATGTTGGGTACGGGAACTTCTCCCTGAATACGGCGTCGCACACGCCGCATCCGCCGCGTATCGCAGGATTGCGATGGCAGATTGGAGCGCGCAATTTGTGAAGTGGCGAGTCCTTTAATCATTTGGAATGAATGGTTGCTCTCTTCAATTCCAATTCGATCTTGATCGATGCTTATATAGGAGGAGTCATTCTAATTAATAAAGTCTAATAAACATAAAAATGAAAAAGAAAAAGGCAAAAAGCGGTAAAGTCTGAAAAAAAGAAAGGCAATCAACGAAAAATTTCGAGTCCTATCGATTGGCGGGGAGGCGGGGGGAGTACGGTAGTTGCAGTGACATTTGCCGCATGCCGCAAGGGAGAATGCCGGAATCGGGGAGAAGTTCCGTTACCCTTCTTTAGGAGTAGAGCAGCAAATAGGGAAGGACAACAAAAGATGAGATGCGCTTTCACAGGTGCTCTGTCCTTTTAGTCAGAAGTGTAGTGCAGTGCGTGTCTCAGATTATCCGATTCGATTCCGCTATTTATGTTTTTCAGAGGAGGCTTTCGGTCACTTCTTTCCGGATGAATTTTTAACCAATCTCATCCCCGATTTTGGCTTTCATGGGATCATCGTTCCCATCGCCTTTAAACAACCCTTTTGTCTGCAATGGAAAAAGCATTGGGAAAAGTAAACTGACAACTCATCTAATGGATGTCATGGCTAATAAAGGTCATTGTATGGTTAAGTGAATGAGAGTTAGATGAAATTATGGAAGAATTCAAAATCGAGCGTTTAGAACGTTTGAAACATCTTAATGAATTGATATATCTGAAAAATTCTGAGTATTGATCTTCTGGAGTTTCTGCTGTCTGCTCGATATCTCAATTGGCTATAATCCTGCTGTTCTTTTCGAATCTCATTCTCCTCACTTTCTAATCAGAAGTTATCAACGTCAAAAATGCCTCGTTTGGAGGGTGTGAGTGCTGATCAGCATGGCATGTAAGCCATTAAGAAGGCGAGAGCAAGCGGGGTCTCGGTAGGAGAAGGGATAGGAACAAAGTACCCGGATAGCACAAGTACAAGGCCGAAGTTTTGCCTAAAATTCGCCATCTTTGTGAGACTTTTGAATCGCGCACTGCGTTGTTATAACAGCAGCTAACAAAATAATTCAGAACTAGTGACCCCCAAGGATAACCCAAGGGACACTGTCGGGTCAAAAAACGGCTTACTAAGGGGGTAATAGGGGTCTCAGAACCGGCTCAGCCGTAGTATACACTCAAGAGTGGAAAGGTTTTTTACAGCTCGGTAAAAGCCGTGTGCAAGTTGAGCGTTTGCACCGGAACGCGCACCTTGCACGCAGGCAGCTTAGGTAGCCGTCAATGACATTTACTGAGACAGCTCGTCCAAATACCTACTCCACGCAGCATTTGTCATCACATTCTCGTCCAAACCCTAATTTTCCTGCTGTTTTGAAGTCATACATACTCCTCCAAACTCGCCAATTTCCGCGTTCTCTTCGCCACATCTTGCTCCTTTATAAACCATGACTAAGAATTTTTTGTACAGTTGTTTGGAATTTCCATTTCCGATTTACCGTTGAAATTCGGTCATAAAAGCCCTGGAGAAGTGGAATATAGAAGTGAACGAAAGATGAGTGCTTTGAAATTATTCCCATACTATAAGATGGCAGATGAATATCTCGTATATGGCAATATCTCTTCGTCCTTGCTTATGTGAGTTCTTCTTCCTATGGAGCTCATGCCCACTTGCCCCTATGAATATATGTGAAATACCGATTCCGAAGAACTAGGCCGACTTAATCATCACGACATATCTGTATGGGGAGGTTTCTGTGAAAGGAAAAGGATTAATAATCATCAGAGAGGCAAATCATCTTCACGTGAACATATGTTCATACCGTTCACTTCACCTTTTATGGTTCCATTTTCAACACTTTTGTTTCCGTTGTCATTTGTTTACGTCAGCTTACTACTTGCATTGTAACATTCGATGCTACGGACGGTAATTCCGATGACGGAATCCTTGTCACTTTTCGATTTTTGAAGAGCTTATATATATAATATACTCATTGGATATGGCCAAAAAGGAAGGCTGAGGAAATTAAAACGCATTTTAGATTAGAAATTTATTATTTGACAGTATGTTTTTGATATTGATGACTTTATGAATTAATATTGATATAACTGGAGCTGATATACCATAAAAAACAAAGTAGAGTAGTCACTTTTGTATTGCATACCTAAGAAATAATCTTTGGTCCAACACCCAACCCTGAACACCAATACATCACAACTTTGTATCCTGAAACAATAAAAACGTATAGAGATACAGTCTTCATTAGCCGTTTTTAAGGCTGAGGGAATACCACTAATTTCTGGTGTAACTTCGGATGGTGTATCGCTGTTTCAAGGAATATTGTATTGTCCTGAATCAAGGCACACGACAACAATTATTACTACTACAACTACCACTTATCGAATGGTAGAGGTTAGCGATAGTGATTCCCTATCTGATGATTTTGAATTAGTGGACAGCAGTACTCTGACAGTTGATGTCCCTCTCGTAACTTCACGAACTTCTTCCCCATCTCAATACATGATCGTTGCAAAGAAGGAAACTGAGGCTCCTCTTTCACCAGTTTTGCGGTCAACAATGAATATCGATTTGGAACTTTTCCCAAAACGAATAGAGCGAGCAAAAGAGTTGGATGAAAAACCTCTAGTGGAGGAGGTCTCTGTTTACCATTCCGGCGTTTCCTCTGATCACGATGGCACACAGTCTACATCCGAATTAGAGAAGGTGGAGTCACCTGAAATATACACTCAGGAAGATGTAACATCGGCCAGCGATAAAGATTATGGGATCAACATCCGCAGTAGCAGTGACTTGAAAACTATAAGTACATCATCAGACGACGAGGATCTGGTTTTGATAGAAAGAGAAATGGTTCAAATGACAACCAGTGAAAGCTCGATCGGAGATGAAAAATATGAAGGTGATTTGAAAGAAAAAGGCACGGAGGAAAGCATACAGATTGCTTCTGAGAGAAAAGAAGAGACACAGGGAATGACCACTGCAGATGTAGCAAAAATGTTTAGCGAAAAAATAACAAGGATGTTACAAAAGCAACCGGCCACAATGGACTATTTGCCGTCACAAATGCTCACCAGAAGAGTCACACTCACGGAGACCCAAGAAGACATCGAAACAAAAACCGTAACAGAGGAAATATTCCTTCGTGAAAGTCAGCTCGCTGGTACCGATAAGGATCAATCAATGCTGAGCAAGGGTGTAGAGCCTGTAGAAAAGAAGTACTACGGCTATCCTAGTACGTCCTCATATGAAGGTCCACTCGACAGCTTTATGCGAACCAGTGACATTTACGGCGAACCGTTGAAGCAATATGTCACTGTGTACCACAGTGGGCGATCTGACGAGCCAGTACCGAAACCCGAAGAACAACACATCGACATTGCAGATGCAGCGAAAGCATTCGGAGAGAAGGTGACGGGACTGTTCAGAAGAGGCCCTGCGCATCTTGACTATCCTGTCTCAGAGAGATATGAAGGACCTCTTGACAGCACTCCGCGAACCGATGACATCTATGATGAACCACTGACACACCACGTCACTGTGTACCACAGTGGACGATCTGACGAGCCAGTACCGAAACCCGAAGAAGAACGCATTGACATTGCAGATGCAGCGAAAGCATTCGGAGAGAAGGTGACGGGACTATTCAGAAGAGGCCCTGCGCATCTTGACTATCCTGTCTCAGAGAGATATGAAGGACCTCTTGACAGCACTCCGCGAACCGATGACATCTATGGTGAACCACTGACACACCACGTCACTGTGTACCACAGTGGACGATCTGACGAGCCAGTACCGAAACCCGAAGAAGAACACGTTGACATCGCTGATGCAGCGAAAGCATTCGGTGAAAAGATCACTGGACTGTTCAAAAGAAGACCAACAATTCCGGATTATCCAACGTCGGAGCCCTATTTCGGCCCACTAGCAGACACATCACGACGTGAAGACATCGAGTCTCAACCTCTTAGAACAGTGGTCACGGTTTACCACAGTGGACGATCTGACGTTCCTCTTGAGAAAGCTGCCGTGATTACTGAAGAAGTGCCACCAGTGAGGGATGTCTATTACGAATATCCTACTACGGCAGTATATGAGGGACCACTTGACAGCACGCCGCGAACCGATGACATCTACGGTGAACCGCTCACGCAATACGTCAGTGTGTACCACAGTGGACGTTCCGATGAACCAGTACCGAAACCCGAAGAAGAACACATCGACATTGCAGATGCAGCGAAAGCATTCGGAGAGAAGGTGACGGGACTGTTCAGAAGAGGCCCTGCGCATCTTGACTATCCTGTCTCAGAGAGATATGAAGGACCTCTTGACAGCACTCCGCGAACCGATGACATCTATGGTGAACCGCTGACACACCACGTCACTGTGTACCACAGTGGACGATCTGACGAGCCAGTACCGAAACCCGAAGAAGAACGCATTGACATTGCAGATGCAGCGAAAGCATTCGGAGAGAAGGTGACGGGACACTGTTCAGAAGAGGCCCTGCGCATCTTGACTATCCTGTCTCAGAGAGATATGAAGGACCTCTTGACAGCACTCCGCGAACCGATGACATCTATGGTGAACCACTGACACACCACGTCACTGTGTACCACAGTGGACGATCTGACGAGCCAGTACCGAAACCCGAAGAAGAACACGTTGACATCGCTGATGCAGCGAAAGCATTCGGTGAAGAGATCACTGGACTGTTCAAAAGAAGACCAACAATTCCGGATTATCCAACGTCGGAGCCCTATTTCGGCCCACTAGCAGACACATCACGACGTGAAGACATCGAGTCTCAACCTCTTAGAACAGTGGTCACGGTTTACCACAGTGGACGATCTGACGTTCCTCTTGAGAAAGCTGCCGTGATTACTGAAGAAGTACCACCAGTGAAGGATGTCTATTACGAATATCCTACTACGGCAGTATATGAGGGACCACTTGACAGCACGCCGCGAACCGATGACATCTACGGTGAACCGCTCACGCAATACGTCAGTGTGTACCACAGTGGACGTTCCGATGAACCAGTACCGAAACCCGAAGAAGAACACATCGACATTGCAGATGCAGCGAAAGCATTCGGAGAGAAGGTGACGGGACTGTTCAGAAGAGGCCCTGCGCATCTTGACTATCCTGTCTCAGAGAGATATGAAGGACCTCTTGACAGCACTCCGCGAACCGATGACATCTACGGTGAACCGCTGACACACCACGTCACTGTGTACCACAGTGGACGATCTGACGAGCCAGTACCGAAACCCGAAGAAGAACACGTTGACATCGCTGATGCAGCGAAAGCATTCGGTGAAAAGATCACTGGACTGTTCAAAAGAAGACCAACAATTCCGGATTATCCAACGTCGGAGCCCTATTTCGGCCCACTAGCAGACACATCACGACGTGAAGACATCGAGTCTCAACCTCTTAGAACAGTGGTCACGGTTTACCACAGTGGACGATCTGACGTTCCTCTTGAGAAAGCTGCCGTGATTACTGAAGAAGTACCACCAGTGAGGGATGTCTATTACGAATATCCTACTACGGCAGTATATGAGGGACCACTTGACAGCACGCCGCGAACCGATGACATCTACGGTGAACCGCTCACGCAATACGTCAGTGTGTACCACAGTGGACGTTCCGATGAACCAGTACCGAAACCCGAAGAAGAACACATCGACATTGCAGATGCAGCGAAAGCATTCGGAGAGAAGGTGACGGGACTGTTCAGAAGAGGCCCTGCGCATCTTGACTATCCTGTCTCAGAGAGATATGAAGGACCTCTTGACAGCACTCCGCGAACCGATGACATCTATGGTGAACCGCTGACACACCACGTCACTGTGTACCACAGTGGACGATCTGACGAGCCAGTACCGAAACCCGAAGAAGAACACGTTGACATCGCTGATGCAGCGAAAGCATTCGGTGAAAAGATCACTGGACTGTTCAAAAGAAGACCAACAATTCCGGATTATCCAACGTCGGAGCCCTATTTCGGCCCACTAGCAGACACATCACGACGTGAAGACATCGAGTCTCAACCTCTTAGAACAGTGGTCACGGTTTACCACAGTGGACGATCTGACGTTCCTCTTGAGAAAGCTGCCGTGATTACTGAAGAAGTACCACCAGTGAGGGATGTCTATTACGAATATCCTACTACGGCAGTATATGAGGGACCACTTGACAGCACGCCGCGAACCGATGACATCTACGGTGAACCGCTCACGCAATACGTCAGTGTGTACCACAGTGGACGTTCCGATGAACCAGTACCGAAACCCGAAGAAGAACACATCGACATTGCAGATGCAGCGAAAGCATTCGGAGAGAAGGTGACGGGACTGTTCAGAAGAGGCCCTGCGCATCTTGACTATCCTGTCTCAGAGAGATATGAAGGACCTCTTGACAGCACTCCGCGAACCGATGACATCTATGGTGAACCGCTGACACACCACGTCACTGTGTACCACAGTGGACGATCTGACGAGCCAGTACCGAAACCCGAAGAAGAACACGTTGACATCGCTGATGCAGCGAAAGCATTCGGTGAAAAGATCACTGGACTGTTCAAAAGAAGACCAACAATTCCGGATTATCCAACGTCGGAGCCCTATTTCGGCCCACTAGCAGACACATCACGACGTGAAGACATCGAGTCTCAACCTCTTAGAACAGTGGTCACGGTTTACCACAGTGGACGATCTGACGTTCCTCTTGAGAAAGCTGCCGTGATTACTGAAGAAGTACCACCAGTGAGGGATGTCTATTACGAATATCCTACTACGGCAGTATATGAGGGACCACTTGACAGCACGCCGCGAACCGATGACATCTACGGTGAACCGCTCACGCAATACGTCAGTGTGTACCACAGTGGACGTTCCGATGAACCAGTACCGAAACCCGAAGAAGAACACATCGACATTGCAGATGCAGCGAAAGCATTCGGAGAGAAGGTGACGGGACTGTTCAGAAGAGGCCCTGCGCATCTTGACTATCCTGTCTCAGAGAGATATGAAGGACCTCTTGACAGCACTCCGCGAACCGATGACATCTATGGTGAACCGCTGACACACCACGTCACTGTGTACCACAGTGGACGATCTGACGAGCCAGTACCGAAACCCGAAGAAGAACACGTTGACATCGCTGATGCAGCGAAAGCATTCGGTGAAAAGATCACTGGACTGTTCAAAAGAAGACCAACAATTCCGGATTATCCAACGTCGGAGCCCTATTTCGGCCCACTAGCAGACACATCACGACGTGAAGACATCGAGTCTCAACCTCTTAGAACAGTGGTCACGGTTTACCACAGTGGACGATCTGACGTTCCTCTTGAGAAAGCTGCCGTGATTACTGAAGAAGTACCACCAGTGAGGGATGTCTATTACGAATATCCTACTACGGCAGTATATGAGGGACCACTTGACAGCACGCCGCGAACCGATGACATCTACGGTGAACCGCTCACGCAATACGTCAGTGTGTACCACAGTGGACGTTCCGATGAACCAGTACCGAAACCCGAAGAAGAACACATCGACATTGCAGATGCAGCGAAAGCATTCGGAGAGAAGGTGACGGGACTGTTCAGAAGAGGCCCTGCGCATCTTGACTATCCTGTCTCAGAGAGATATGAAGGACCTCTTGACAGCACTCCGCGAACCGATGACATCTATGGTGAACCGCTGACACACCACGTCACTGTGTACCACAGTGGACGATCTGACGAGCCAGTACCGAAACCCGAAGAAGAACACGTTGACATCGCTGATGCAGCGAAAGCATTCGGTGAAAAGATCACTGGACTGTTCAAAAGAAGACCAACAATTCCGGATTATCCAACGTCGGAGCCCTATTTCGGCCCACTAGCAGACACATCACGACGTGAAGACATCGAGTCTCAACCTCTTAGAACAGTGGTCACGGTTTACCACAGTGGACGATCTGACGTTCCTCTTGAGAAAGCTGCCGTGATTACTGAAGAAGTACCACCAGTGAGGGATGTCTATTACGAATATCCTACTACGGCAGTATATGAGGGACCACTTGACAGCACGCCGCGAACCGATGACATCTACGGTGAACCGCTCACGCAATACGTCAGTGTGTACCACAGTGGACGTTCCGATGAACCAGTACCGAAACCCGAAGAAGAACACATCGACATTGCAGATGCAGCGAAAGCATTCGGAGAGAAGGTGACGGGACTGTTCAGAAGAGGCCCTGCGCATCTTGACTATCCTGTCTCAGAGAGATATGAAGGACCTCTTGACAGCACTCCGCGAACCGATGACATCTATGGTGAACCGCTGACACACCACGTCACTGTGTACCACAGTGGACGATCTGACGAGCCAGTACCGAAACCCGAAGAAGAACACGTTGACATCGCTGATGCAGCGAAAGCATTCGGTGAAAAGATCACTGGACTGTTCAAAAGAAGACCAACAATTCCGGATTATCCAACGTCGGAGCCCTATTTCGGCCCACTAGCAGACACATCACGACGTGAAGACATCGAGTCTCAACCTCTTAGAACAGTGGTCACGGTTTACCACAGTGGACGATCTGACGTTCCTCTTGAGAAAGCTGCCGTGATTACTGAAGAAGTACCACCAGTGAGGGATGTCTATTACGAATATCCTACTACGGCAGTATATGAGGGACCACTTGACAGCACGCCGCGAACCGATGACATCTACGGTGAACCGCTCACGCAATACGTCAGTGTGTACCACAGTGGACGTTCCGATGAACCAGTACCGAAACCCGAAGAAGAACACATCGACATTGCAGATGCAGCGAAAGCATTCGGAGAGAAGGTGACGGGACTGTTCAGAAGAGGCCCTGCGCATCTTGACTATCCTGTCTCAGAGAGATATGAAGGACCTCTTGACAGCACTCCGCGAACCGATGACATCTATGGTGAACCGCTGACACACCACGTCACTGTGTACCACAGTGGACGATCTGACGAGCCAGTACCGAAACCCGAAGAAGAACACGTTGACATCGCTGATGCAGCGAAAGCATTCGGTGAAAAGATCACTGGACTGTTCAAAAGAAGACCAACAATTCCGGATTATCCAACGTCGGAGCCCTATTTCGGCCCACTAGCAGACACATCACGACGTGAAGACATCGAGTCTCAACCTCTTAGAACAGTGGTCACGGTTTACCACAGTGGACGATCTGACGTTCCTCTTGAGAAAGCTGCCGTGATTACTGAAGAAGTACCACCAGTGAGGGATGTCTATTACGAATATCCTACTACGGCAGTATATGAGGGACCACTTGACAGCACGCCGCGAACCGATGACATCTACGGTGAACCGCTCACGCAATACGTCAGTGTGTACCACAGTGGACGTTCCGATGAACCAGTACCGAAACCCGAAGAAGAACACATCGACATTGCAGATGCAGCGAAAGCATTCGGAGAGAAGGTGACGGGACTGTTCAGAAGAGGCCCTGCGCATCTTGACTATCCTGTCTCAGAGAGATATGAAGGACCTCTTGACAGCACTCCGCGAACCGATGACATCTATGGTGAACCGCTGACACACCACGTCACTGTGTACCACAGTGGACGATCTGACGAGCCAGTACCGAAACCCGAAGAAGAACACGTTGACATCGCTGATGCAGCGAAAGCATTCGGTGAAAAGATCACTGGACTGTTCAAAAGAAGACCAACAATTCCAGATTATCCAACGTCGGAGCCCTATTTCGGCCCACTAGCAGACACATCACGACGTGAAGACATCGAGTCTCAACCTCTTAGAACAGTGGTCACGGTTTACCACAGTGGACGATCTGACGTTCCTCTTGAGAAAGCTGCCGTGATTACTGAAGAAGTACCACCAGTGAGGGATGTCTATTACGAATATCCTACTACGGCAGTATATGAGGGACCACTTGACAGCACGCCGCGAACCGATGACATCTATGGTGAACCGCTGACACACCACGTCACTGTGTACCACAGTGGACGATCTGACGAGCCAGTACCGAAACCCGAAGAAGAACACATCGACATTGCAGATGCAGCGAAAGCATTCGGAGAGAAGGTGACGGGACTGTTCAAAAGAAGACCAACAATTCCGGATTATCCAATCTCAGAGAGATATGAAGGACCTCTTGACAGCACTCCGCGAACCGAAGACATCGAGTCTCAACCTCTTAGAACAGTGGTCACGGTTTACCACAGTGGACGATCTGACGTTCCTCTTGAGAAAGCTGCCGTGATTACTGAAGAAGTACCACCAGTGAGGGATGTCTATTACGAATATCCTACTACGGCAGTATATGAGGGACCACTTGACAGCACGCCGCGAACCGATGACATCTACGGTGAACCGCTCACGCAATACGTCAGTGTGTACCACAGTGGACGTTCTTAGAACAGTGGTCACGGTTTACCACAGTGGACGATCTGACGTTCCTCTTGAGAAAGCTGCCGTGATTACTGAAGAAGTACCACCAGTGAGGGATGTCTATTACGAATATCCTATTACGGCAGTATATGAGGGACCACTTGACAGCACGCCGCGAACCGATGACATCTATGGTGAACCGCTGACACACCACGTCACTGTGTACCACAGTGGACGATCTGACGAGCCAGTACCGAAACCCGAAGAAGAACACGTTGACATCGCTGATGCAGCGAAAGCATTCGGTGAAAAGATCACTGGACTGTTCAGAAGAGGCCCTGCGCATCTTGACTATCCTGTCTCAGAGAGATATGAAGGACCTCTTGACAGCACTCCGCGAACCGATGACATCTATGGTGAACCGCTGACACACCACGTCACTGTGTATCACAGTGGACGATCTGACGAGCCAGTACCGAAACCCGAAGAAGAACACGTTGACATCGCTGATGCAGCGAAAGCATTCGGTGAAAAGATCACTGGACTGTTCAGAAGAAGACCAACAATTCCGGATTATCCAACGTCGGAGCCCTATTTCGGCCCACTAGCAGACACATCACGACGTGAAGACATCGAGTCTCAACCTCTTAGAACAGTGGTCACGGTTTACCACAGTGGACGATCTGACGTTCCTCTTGAGAAAGCTGCCGTGATTACTGAAGAAGTACCACCAGTGAGGGATGTCTATTACGAATATCCTACTACGGCAGTATATGAGGGACCACTTGACAGCACGCCGCGAACCGATGACATCTACGGTGAACCGCTCACGCAATACGTCAGTGTGTACCACAGTGGACGTTCCGATGAACCAGTACCGAAACCCGAAGAAGAACACATCGACATTGCAGATGCAGCGAAAGCATTCGGAGAGAAGGTGACGGGACTGTTCAGAAGAGGCCCTGCGCATCTTGACTATCCTGTCTCAGAGAGATATGAAGGACCTCTTGACAGCACTCCGCGAACCGATGACATCTATGGTGAACCGCTGACACACCACGTCACTGTGTACCACAGTGGACGATCTGACGAGCCAGTACCGAAACCCGAAGAAGAACACATCGACATTGCAGATGCAGCGAAAGCATTCGGAGAGAAGGTGACGGGACTGTTCAGAAGAGGCCCTGCGCATCTTGACTATCCTGTCTCAGAGAGATATGAAGGACCTCTTGACAGCACTCCGCGAACCGATGACATCTATGGTGAACCGCTGACACACCACGTCACTGTGTATCACAGTGGACGATCTGACGAGCCAGTACCGAAACCCGAAGAAGAACACGTTGACATCGCTGATGCAGCGAAAGCATTCGGTGAAAAGATCACTGGACTGTTCAAAAGAAGACCAACAATTCCGGATTATCCAACGTCGGAGCCCTATTTCGGCCCACTAGCAGACACATCACGACGTGAAGACATCGAGTCTCAACCTCTTAGAACAGTGGTCACGGTTTACCACAGTGGACGATCTGACGTTCCTCTTGAGAAAGCTGCCGTGATTACTGAAGAAGTACCACCAGTGAGGGATGTCTATTACGAATATCCTACTACGGCAGTATATGAGGGACCACTTGACAGCACGCCGCGAACCGATGACATCTACGGTGAACCGCTCACGCAATACGTCAGTGTGTACCACAGTGGACGTTCCGATGAACCAGTACCGAAACCCGAAGAAGAACACATCGACATTGCAGATGCAGCGAAAGCATTCGGAGAGAAGGTGACGGGACTGTTCAGAAGAGGCCCTGCGCATCTTGACTATCCTGTCTCAGAGAGATATGAAGGACCTCTTGACAGCACTCCGCGAACCGATGACATCTATGGTGAACCGCTGACACACCACGTCACTGTGTACCACAGTGGACGATCTGACGAGCCAGTACCGAAACCCGAAGAAGAACACGTTGACATCGCTGATGCAGCGAAAGCATTCGGAGAGAAGGTGACGGGACTGTTCAGAAGAGGCCCTGCGCATCTTGACTATCCTGTCTCAGAGAGATATGAAGGACCTCTTGACAGCACTCCGCGAACCGATGACATCTATGGTGAACCGCTGACACACCACGTCACTGTGTACCACAGTGGACGATCTGACGAGCCAGTACCGAAACCCGAAGAAGAACACGTTGACATCGCTGATGCAGCGAAAGCATTCGGTGAAAAGATCACTGGACTGTTCAAAAGAAGACCAACAATTCCGGATTATCCAACGTCGGAGCCCTATTTCGGCCCACTAGCAGACACATCACGACGTGAAGACATCGAGTCTCAACCTCTTAGAACAGTGGTCACGGTTTACCACAGTGGACGATCTGACGTTCCTCTTGAGAAAGCTGCCGTGATTACTGAAGAAGTACCACCAGTGAGGGATGTCTATTACGAATATCCTACTACGGCAGTATATGAGGGACCACTTGACAGCACGCCGCGAACCGATGACATCTACGGTGAACCGCTCACGCAATACGTCAGTGTGTACCACAGTGGACGTTCCGATGAACCAGTACCGAAACCCGAAGAAGAACACATCGACATTGCAGATGCAGCGAAAGCATTCGGAGAGAAGGTGACGGGACTGTTCAGAAGAGGCCCTGCGCATCTTGACTATCCTGTCTCAGAGAGATATGAAGGACCTCTTGACAGCACTCCGCGAACCGATGACATCTATGGTGAACCGCTGACACACCACGTCACTGTGTACCACAGTGGACGATCTGACGAGCCAGTACCGAAACCCGAAGAAGAACACGTTGACATCGCTGATGCAGCGAAAGCATTCGGTGAAAAGATCACTGGACTGTTCAAAAGAAGACCAACAATTCCGGATTATCCAACGTCGGAGCCCTATTTCGGCCCACTAGCAGACACATCACGACGTGAAGACATCGAGTCTCAACCTCTTAGAACAGTGGTCACGGTTTACCACAGTGGACGATCTGACGTTCCTCTTGAGAAAGCTGCCGTGATTACTGAAGAAGTACCACCAGTGAAGGATGTCTATTACGAATATCCTACTACGGCAGTATATGAGGGACCACTTGACAGCACGCCGCGAACCGATGACATCTACGGTGAACCGCTCACGCAATACGTCAGTGTGTACCACAGTGGACGTTCCGATGAACCAGTACCGAAACCCGAAGAAGAACACATCGACATTGCAGATGCAGCGAAAGCATTCGGAGAGAAGGTGACGGGACTGTTCAGAAGAGGCCCTGCGCATCTTGACTATCCTGTCTCAGAGAGATATGAAGGACCTCTTGACAGCACTCCGCGAACCGATGACATCTATGGTGAACCGCTGACACACCACGTCACTGTGTACCACAGTGGACGATCTGACGAGCCAGTACCGAAACCCGAAGAAGAACGCATTGACATTGCAGATGCAGCGAAAGCATTCGGAGAGAAGATCACTGGACTGTTCAGAGAGGCCCTGCGCATCTTGACTATCCTGTCTCAGAGAGATATGAAGGACCTCTTGACAGCACTCCGCGAACCGATGACATCTATGGTGAACCGCTGACACACCACGTCACTGTGTACCACAGTGGACGTTCCGATGAACCAGTACCGAAACCCGAAGAAGAACACGTTGACATCGCTGATGCAGCGAAAGCATTCGGTGAAAAGATCACTGGACTGTTCAAAAGAAGACCAACAATTCCGGATTATCCAACGTCGGAGCCCTATTTCGGCCCACTA